>OX104039.1:11618488-12946179 GCA_944470415.2 Schistosoma rodhaini | reverse complement strand
TCTTTTTATTGTTTGATCGATCCTGACGATAGATATTAAAATCACGTAATGACACTAAGCAATCATCCTATAAGTCAGTTAACCAAGATTCTTGAATTGTGATGACACCACAATTACGATACATGTTTTGACTTAGCAGAAATTGGAGATAGTCCACCTTGTTAATTAGTGATCGACAGTTAAAGTTAAGCAGCTCGGGAATCGACATTTGATTGATGTTTATTCTCTTTAAAGCATATTGCCAACCACCACGATGTCTCTTATTGTGCTTGTTTGTAATTTTTGCAGCGAAAGGACGTAAGCATTTATAAACGCGCCTGTGTAGGTTATGCGATTAATAGACATAATGATAGGTTAAAACAAATTAAAAAACACTCGGATAACTTGTTGAAATATTTAGATGGCAGAAACAGGTAGCCTAGGTATTCAAGCAGGCCGCTTGAAAATGTTGGTCAGTCTGTGATAATTCTCTACTTCGACTTTAGTAAGGCTTTCGACAGTATCTCACACAAACTTCTAAAATTCTCTTCATTTAGCATACGGAATCCCCTCTTATCTTGGCTCAAATCTTTTTTAGAAGAATGCAGCCGAATCGTCCGCTTTGGATCTTGCTACTCCAAATCTGTGAATGTAACCAGTGGGGTTGTACAAGGAAGCGTGATTGAACCACTACTCCCTCTCCTTTTTATCAATGACGTATGTTCTCTCTTTCAATATGGTCAGCCTTTCCCTTCCGCCTATGATTTAAAAGTGGTTTATTCACTCTCATCTCCCACAAAAGAAAGCTATATTTCAACGGTAATCCAACAAGAAATAAACAAGTTGTACAAATGGACTATTTCGTGGAATTTGCCACTTAATGTTGACAAAAGTGGATTTATTAACACTGGCCGTTGCCTTAACTTAAATCTGGCTGTACACAAACATGCACTGAAACCTTTTAACACAGTTCGTGACTTGGGTATAAGATATAGCGACAGATTGAACTTTTCTGAACACATTGCATCTCAAGTATCCAAAGCTAGAAAGCTCATCGGATTCATAATGATTAATTTCAATAATACCTAATGGAGATTATTATTATACAGAAAGTGTATCTTACCAATTCTTGAATATGTTATTTTAGTTTACAGTAATTGCAGGCGTAATGACCTGATTAAAATTGAAGGTGTTCAATGAAGGTTCACCAAAACTGTTTTGGGGTATTCTGACAACAAAGACTATCACCAAAGATGTCAACAATTCAAACTAGAACTTCTCTGGGTCAGGCGTATCAAATTAAACCTTATCTTTCTCTACCGGCTTCTTAACGGTATTTCTTACTCTTCGCTATCTACCCCTTCATACTCTATGATACCGTCCCACAATCTACGCAATAAGGAAAATATTCTAGCGATTCTAAAAACTCACACAAATTTACGCCTGAATTTTATTGTTATTCGCTACTCAACCATGTGGGACAGACTACAGGAGAACTTACGTTGCAGTGAAACTATAACCCGGTTCCGAAAGTTCTTCAATGATTTTTTTTTCGAAAGTGGATTGTGTCACCTACTGAATATCAACGTGCTTAACAATGATTTATACAAAAAAGGTCCGTCATCTATCTATTTGACTGAAAAGCAAAGTGAAACCTTTGAAACTTTTCACGTCTATTTCACTTTATTTTATATTTATCTTAATATACAAAGTCTGTTTATGTTCGTATTTATAATTGTTACTGTTATTATTATCATTATTGGTCTCTCAACACATTAGGTATTCTTTCCATCTCTTCTTGTCCTTCTAAACATATTTTATTCCTAAACATCCAAAGTTTACAATTAAAACAAAAAACCCTATGTTACACTTAAACAAATAATTTTTTTAAAAATCTTCACAACATATTTATAACGTATAGAAATTTATATTTAATTATTCCTTGCGTATAATTGTGACTATGACAGCATCATTCTAAATTATTATTATTGCACTAATGTTTATACTAATACCCGGTTTCACTCTGTATACTGTTACATAAATCTACACGTATTTATCCGTAAGGGTTTAGTATTGTTGTTACTATTATTTTAAAATTATTCGTTCATCTAAAAAGTCTATATCCATTACACTATTACGATCATGGTTGGACCATTTCACTATGTGTTCATTTCTTTTCTCTCTCTTTTTTTCCTTCTAAATAAATATTATTCTTAAGATTACGAAGCTTTGGATTGAGATAATAACTTGTGTTACGTTGAATTCAACTTATCAGACTCGTTTTATCTTCACTATGTATATACACCTCATACATATTGATTATCTTTTGCACTTAATTGAGACTTTCATAGCATCACCCAAAACTATATCTGCACAAACAACCACTTATTCTAATGTCATATCTTACTGCAATAATAAGTTATTTACTTATCAATTCATTCTGTTTTATTTTATTTTTATTACTCGTTTTGCTATACATGCATAGTTGTTTATTCTTGTTCTGCGTTAAGATATTTACGTATTCCGCGTCTCCTTTATTTCTATTTCCTTAGTTTCTTCCTTTCCTTCTTCAAAATCAACTGAAAATTCTTGCTAATTACACAGAACCTGATTTATTATTACTATTATTACTATTCTATTATTAATATTTTATTTTTATTTTCCTTCCTTTCTCAAACATAGCATATGTAATGTTAACACTATTGAAAATTGTGTATTATTGCATTTTTTGAAGAAACCCGAAATGGTTTCTTCACAGCACTTATGTACCCATAAGGTGTTTGTGAATAATAATAATAATAATAATGATAATAATAATTTGTACAAAAAAGGTCTGTCATCTATCTAATTGACCGAAAAACTATAGAACGTTTGAAACTTTTCTCCTTTATTTTCTTTTCTTTATATTCATTTTAATGTCTGGAGTTCGTTTATGTTCACATTTGTGATAATTATTATCATAACGATTTGTCCCTCGACACATTAAATACTCACTTTGTCCCTATTTTCCTCCTAAACATTCAAAGTCTATAACTAGAAACAACTTATCCTATGTTACAATGAAATAAATTAACTTTTCAGATTCCTTTTTATCTTTACCACATATATATAACACATACAAATTTATATTTTTTATCCTTTGCAATTAAATATTACATTTGCAGCATCATTCTAAATTATTATTGCACCAGAGTTTATACTAATACCGAGTTTTACTTGGCATCCTTTGCATAAGTTTACGTGTGTTTACCGAAGTGGATCTAACAAAAAATTTTAAACTGATGGTTTACTTCAGAGGTCGATATTATCATGCTTGAACCCTCTGACTAGGTGTTCATCTTTTTTCTTTTAGAATTTTGTCTTTCTCTATTCCTTCCAAATAAATATTATTCTTAAGTATCCGAAGTTTGTAGATAAGATAATGTTTTATGTTATACTGAAATTAACTTCTCAGACTCGTTTTATCTTCACTATGTGTATATGACTCAAACATATTGACATTTGATTGCCCTTTCCGCCTAATTGAGGATATCATAGCATTGTTCTAAACCATTACTGCATAAGCACTTATTCTACCAACATATCATACTTCAGTAATAAGTCATACTCTTATTTCTTTATGACCTTTTTTATTTTCTTTTTAATGTTCATATGATGGTACATACATAGTCGTTTATCCTTGTTCTGTGCTCACAAGTGTGGCTATTAAAATATTTACGCATTTCATGTTTCCATCATTTCTATTCCTTATTGTCTTCCTTTCCTTCTTCAAAATCAACTCGATATTTTTTTCAATTACACAGAACCCGATTTGTTATCAATATATTATCACTATTATTTCTTTCTTTCTCCCTTCATTCTTTTTATCCAAATATGGCAAACGTAATGCCAACATGATTGAAACTTGTGTATTACTGCATTTCTGAAGAAACCCGAGATAGTTTCTTCAAAACATCTATGTACCCACCGTAGTATCTCCCAAGAATTCGATGTTCATAAAAAGTTTCTTGTTTAGGAGGTGTTAACAGACATATTGATGCCCCTGAATATTCATAGTTTGGCAACACCTTGACCAGTAACACCTACTGTCAATTGTAACCACCTAGTGAAATCAAAAGTCAGAAGCAAGAAGGTTCGAAGATATATTTGATAGACTATCAATATATCGAGGATCGACCGATCTAAACTGCCTGGCGATCGTAGGGGAAGTTGAGCATGGCGTTCCCATTCATGATCTGGTGTGGATGCTTGACCAAGTGCCTTCAGCTGAGTGAGTCCACTAAAACTAATGTGGTCAGCATCCAATGTCGAACACTTACAGAGCTATTGATCTTGGGGGATTTATTTACCGCTAGAGTGCTTCGCAATAACTTTCGGGATGTCACTCTAATATAAATTGCCAAATATTAAGTATTGCGATAGGACTAAGCGAATTTCTACTGATTGACCAAATTCAGATATCCTAGTATGACCCCAATACAGCCAGGGGACGGTACGTCTGGACAGGAAAAATAGAAAAGCAGCCATTTTATGTTGAAAATTTAGTGTATAACTTTTATTTAAACTACAGTAAACCTTTTTATAAGATGAATGTTAATGAAGTAATATGAATGCTCGAAACTAGGGTCTTCTAGACATTTGCTTAAGTGTAAAGAAGACCTGTTCATATACCATCAGCGATAAGTTAGAGCGAAGTTCATGTGCTCTACTTGTAGACTAATACTTGATGGAGTATACTGAAGGTCTCTTATGAGTATTTTATTATTTACACTATATGTAACCGAGCATATCGAGCATGCAGATACACATAACTGCTACAGAAGTTAAATGTCCACTCCTTTAGCCGTTTCTCACGAAAGTCTAGGGTTAACAGCAAGTCACGGCATTGAGATCATGGGTTAATGCCATACGGTTGCAGTTAAAGAGCTGAGAACCTCATGGTTGTTGAGACGAATATTTATTAAGCTGGATACAACATGTTCACTACAGTGTATATAGTCGTGGGTTTGTAAGTCATTGACGTAGATGATCTTCGTCGAATGATTTGGGGCCTACCCAAGTTAGACGGGAACGGTGTAAACAGACCGGCTAAATTCAAAGTCACACCTCATAGTCAGAATTTGACGTGAATTACTCTTTCGTTGTATCCAGGTACTATGACTGCTTTGACGACCATACAACACAAAAATCGCTACAGGTTAGTTAAATTCGGGAAACTAATATGATGCTCAATCTATACGGTTTTTTATACACACAAAAAGGGCAGTGACTTTCATACTTGTTGTGATTATCGTTGCTTTTGTGTATTTGCTGCATCAAAAGCATTCTTGGTGTACTTTAACTTGAATTAATCCAGTTAAGGTTTGAAATTTTATTGAAAACTTTGTCTCTTGGTTCCTTCTTTTGCATATACTCTGACGCTTGTGCTATTATTGTGATCATATAGTTTTTTAAACCTAATCTGATTACAGTGGTTGGTAGTTCATTCAAATGTGGACAGCCGAACTGTTTATTCCCCGTAGATGAAGGGATGCAGTGCGATGAATGCAAAAAATGGTACCACAAGATGTGTACCCGTCTCAGTCCAGCTGCATACAAAATATGTTCTAAGCCTAACTCGCACTGGCTTTGTATGTTCTGCTGTACTAACAAGACGACATTAATTCAAGAGGCTATGAGCCTATTGGCTCTAGCCTGTAAAAAGAAAGATAGTGGGTGCGCTAGTAACGCAAGCACTGACAGTGAAGACTGTGTCAGTGTTGTAAGTGCTGTTACAAAACGCGCTGAACAACCTACTCTAATTAATGACGAAGTGAAACTTCCGTTACAACAAACGAGGAGTAAATCACCACATGGTATTGACATGAGTAATCATGTATCTTTAGTAGAAATTGAGGACCCGGATAAAACCGTCCCCGTCCCCAATAGTCCCAATGCAGCTGTCCTGAATGATCAATGCATTATCGCACTCTGATAGAACGGCAGATCATCATCCTAGTGCGACTGAGAGGAATTTAATATCATCGAATATTATTGTGAGTAAACTGCCAGAGTCTAACGATCCAGATCCTAAGGTTAGACACACCCATGACTTAGAGAGGCTCGGAGAATATATCCGTAGCATATTACCAGATAACACTAAAGGTGTTCAGGCCAAAAATTAGTTAGAATAGGTAAAAGAGCCGATGACAGTGTTCTACCCCGACCGTGTAGACTCCTTAAGGTAATCTTAGGGTCGGAGAAACAACGTAATCTTCTGTTAAGTAATGATCGAAGTCACGACAACTCTGATATTCGAATGCGACCGGATGTGTCTCTTGAAGATAGAATAAAAAGGAAGATGGTACTAGCTGAACTAGAAACCCGTCGACAAAACGGTGAAGAAAATCTCCGATTGGTGGGTTTTCGAATAGTCAGGTCTTGGAAGCGAATGCTACCAAGGCCTGTGTGGATAGGTCGTTCCCCCTAGGAGTTTTATATGCCAATGCCCGTAGTCTAAAACATAAATTCTACGAGCTAGGAACATTAGTGGACAAATTAAGGCCACTAATTGTAGCTGTGACGGAAAATTGGTTAGTCCATGACTTCGATATCACCCCAGAATTATCCGGATATCATTGTTTAAGAAGTGATAGACATAGATGCAGGAAAGGAGGTGGCGTCCTTATATACATAGCCAATAGTATAAATATCCGCTCCTCCGTTTGCGAATCCCATGATAGTGGAACTAGTGAAGTCATTAGCTTTGAGCTCACTATTTGGCAAGAAATGATACCGAAAAAGCGGAAGCTTTTTCGGAATATTTCAGTAAAGTTTTTTCTACCAATAATGAGGAAAGATCACCTATTCATTGTGATTCTGGCGACTTGTTGATGGACCCTGTAGTTATTAAGAAAGAAACTGTTTTAAGCCTACCTCAGAATCTCAAACCTGATAAGTCTAGTGGTCCTGATGATATTCATCCTCGGATTATGAAAGCCCTCTCAGATGTTATTGCTGAACCCTTAGCTATGCTGTTCGATATGTCCCTACGGCAGTCCAGATTGCCCAGAGACTGGAAGGACGCAATAATCAGTCCGGTGTATAAGACTGGGGGTAGGGATTTAGTTAGTAATTATCGACCCGTCAGCTTAACTAGTGCAGTTGCAAAACTAATGGAAAAAATTATTAGGATGGCTGTTATAAACTACGTAGAAAGACATGATTTTTTGTCAAAGGAACAACATGGTTTTCGAAAAGGTCTATCATGTTTGACAAATCTTCTCATTGCAAGAGAAGATTGGGCTGAGGCAAAAGATCGCAATATTCCTGTAGATGTCATTTTCATAGATCTAAGTAAAGCCTTTGATAAGGTTTCCCATTCTGGTCTTAAATTGAAGCTGGAAAGTTTTGGAATTCATTATGCAGTCATAGACTGGCTAAGTGACTTTCTTCGTGAAAGGAGACAACGGGTAAAAGTAAATGAGGCTCTCTCATCGTGGGAACCAGTAAAAAGTGGCGTCCCCCAAGGCACGATTTTAGGTCCTCTTCCCTTTTTACTTTATATAAATGAATTACCAGCTATAGCTAAGTCATCCGTCCTACTATTCGCCGATGAGATTAAGATTTGGAGACCCATATATAGTATGTCAGACAGAATAGTTTTACAGGAAGATCTTAACTCACTAATTGCATGGATGAATGGGTGGTCACTAGAAGTAAACCCTAATAAAAGTGTTGTGATGCAATTAAATAACTACGATGATTCGTATCACTACACATTATGTGGACTAGTGTTGCCCAAAGTAAGAAACTATAAAGATTTAGGAGTCATACTAAGTAATGATCTCAAAACAACCAGTCACTGTAAGGCTGCTGCTGCAAAAGGCTATAGGGCATTATGGTCTATTCGTAGATCTTTCCGGTATCTGGATGGGGAAATGTTTAGATTATTATACCCAACTTTCGTACGGCCACATTTGGAATATGGGATTCAAGCAGCTAGTCCTTGTTTCAAATATGAGGCGGATATGTTGGAACGAGTCCAACGCCGTGGGACAAAAATGGTAAAAGGCTTATCTAGCCTATCTTATGAAGACAGACTGAGACACCTCAACTTATTTCCGTCATCTTACCGGCGAATACGGGGTGATCTAATATTGGCATATCGTATCCTGAACGATGACCTTGGTACTAACATGTCCTATCTTTTCCTCCCGTCTAGGGCTGATCATTTGAGAGGACATTCAAAGAAAGTCCAAAAACCGAGATCAAATCGTCTACGTCTGAAGTTTCGTTCCTCGCACCGAGTAGTGAATTACTGGAATTCTCTACCAGAACACGTAATATCAGCACCTTCTGTTGATATATTCAAGACGAGATTGGACCTCCACAGTGTAACAAACTGCAAGGATTAAAATAGGTCACTAGACCTTCTATCCTTATTACTGAAGACTAGAAAAATAATAGAACATAATACACGAGGAATTGGTTTAAATGTCTTCTATACCACAAATGACTTTCAAACATTCATATTTCCACAACATTAATCAGCAGAATAATTAATGAGCAATATATTGGACAATTCGTTAGGAAGCGCGGAGATTCATTTGTTGCCTTAACAGATGAGTGCAGATTTCGAGACGGGCTATCTGTGTGGCATTAGGGATGCGTGGGTCTCTGCTGTCGCAAAGCATAGTAATGCAGTTAGAGTTTATGAACAAAAATTCGTTAGATCTCAACGTTCGATTGCAAGAGTTGCAGATCTGTTGGAGAAGAGTTTTAATTCGCTTTCCCTTAATGTAAATTCTGAAGAAAATGAAGAAGCCTCTATAAATACGTGCCAAACCGAAACGACTTATGCTCCAGCAGAAATATATCCTTCGACAGCATGTATGGGTTACTATGGGTTTTCTCGGAGACAAACTAATCAGGATTTACTCAATGATATCATCAATAACATCATCAGTGTTCGAGTTGAAGTAATGAACCTTCGGCGTCAAAATTTAGGATCCTCCTTATGTATGTCATACTAATTTTTTTGGTTTTTACCGTCTACTTAGGACATATCTAAGAATCCTTAGGAATCCTAGTTACAATGCTAAATATTCCTGTCATGTAGACAAAAAAAGGGATATTCGATATGAAATCGAAATGTTTACATGGAATGTATTTTGGTTGGCACTTGAGATATATTGAAATATATATTGAGCCTATTATAAACCTGAGGCATAATTGTTTTCGTCTTCAAACTGAGATCGAGTTTTACATATTGTGATATGAGCTCATCCCCTCTATGCTTATTAAAATGTCGCTCATGTAAATCACTTGCAACTACACTTAGTGATCGTTATGTTCGATGTACTATGTAAATGAATCTTTTGTACTGTGTGGATTATAGCATGTCTGGCGTACATCACGTGAGACGCATGAAAAATACTAATATTCTTACGCATCATAATATACCAGTAAACATACAATACAGACGATAGGACACGGGAAAGTCGACAGTGGCAGCTAAAAAATACGAAAGTCATGTGGGACGTAATCGGAACTGCCAATATGCTTTGTGTTAAGGACGATATTAAAAGGAAGAATCCAAAACTAAAATAAATCTCTAATGTCGCCTGAGGTTTCTAATCATTTGTGTATTTCCATCTTTAAATGTAACATTCTTACATACACCTAATGACATCTAATATGCGACGCCGGCGGTCAGTTTTCCGTTTATTTTTTACTGCTTATTTTCTATTTTTTGCTGTTGCGAACATTTTGTGTGCTATGAGCTGACACGGTCAGTTTAGTCTGTCCAACATTCTCCTTCAGTTAGTAACTGGAAATTCGTAGTAGGTGTTTCAGCCTTACTAACATAATTAAATTCGACTTAGTTAATCTTTGTTTATTTCAAAATTTACGTAAAATGTTCGGATTCCGGAAGTTGTTTTACCATATGGGAAGCTCTTAATGACAGCAGTGACAAGTCGTATTGATTAGTTTCGTTTCAAAGCAAGATGTTAGTAACACATGAAGATCAAATGCAAGGAATTTGAAAGTAGCCCAGTAATTTTCGTCTCCAACCACCTCTTAGTTTTTATCGTTATTATTAGTACTCCTGTCTCTGTCGTGAATCAAGCACTATGACGGGTATTCAATCTATTGCTAAGTCAGCTCATGATGTATGAACGCTTCTTTTAACTTGTTTTAATTGCGTTTCATCAACATTATGTTTATAGGACATTACTGAAGGAATTAGATAGTTTTCCTGATGTTGCGCCATGATTTTCAATCTTCATATATGTCTCTATAATACTGTTTCAAAATTCATGACTAGTCTACTTTTAAGTGAACGGCTGCATCAATATTTATTTGAAACATTCAGGTTGTTTAGTTGGCGTAAACATTGCGCTCATCGTAAAATTTATTTGCTACATGCTTTCATTTGTGATAGATTAGTGAGTGCGATCGATAGTCACTTACATCTATCGTAAGTTAAAACGTAAACTACCTCTATTACGCGATAATCTCCACTGCTACCAGCGTTTTGCAGTACCTTTTACTTTCCATCTGTTTACTCCATTTACAGTTCTATCAATTATCGGTATCATTGCCCTTTCTTTTTTATGGCTGTTGTGTTATAAACTGCAGTACCATAGATCAATCAACGTTCCTCTCAGGTCTTGGATCCCTTTCACCTGTTGTAATATTTCCTTTTCGTAGAGATTTTCTGTTGCTGCGAGCGGTATGTATTTGTTCATTATTTGAGTTGTGGTAAATTTCTCGTACAATAGTTGGATAGTATTACCAACCTTGATAAATAATACTCGCATACTGAAGCTGTGTACATAGAGCTTTGGTAAAGTGGCTAAAATATCTGTATTTTCGGGTTATGTTTTTCTGCCATTTATTTGTAAGTTGAAATTATACTCCAATTAGTTCTCCATGGCTGTTTGTCTAATATTTTTAACATTTACATAAAATGTATCTCGGAATCCTCTATGGAATCAAGTACATAATTATCCGTTTGCTATATTCAGACGATCTTCTATATCGTGCTTATGGATAATTATTAACTTCCCTAATTTTGTAGATCCATCGGATAGCTTGATAAATGAAATTGAAGAAATCGAGACTCGCGCTTTGACTTTGATGACTTCACCATCTCCTATTTTTGATGATTGTGATGGAGCAATGGATTATCAAATGGAATTAATCATGAAAAAATTAGAACTTCAAGCTAAAGAATGTCTTCTAGCTTGCAAAACTGTTACTTCCACAGGTCTTCCAAAAACAAAGCAACTCCAGTCAACAATAAGTGTTACGTCAGATGTGTCATTGTCTGAGAATGATTCTGTAAGTTTAACTTCTACTGTGAAAAATCAGTAATTAGGTCAATTTATGTGAATTATAATACCTACTTTATTTCTTTCCGAAGGTGTTTCCAACGTTTGGAAAGGCTCGTGCACTACTTGAAAATTACACAAATATACTTTATCCGTCATTATGGGATTCAAAATTCAAAATGGATGCCTTAAAAATAAAAAAGGATATTACTTGTGCATGCAGTCAAGTAAGTTAACTGTTGTGAACAAATGCTTATTTGCTTATCCACTATTTTGTGCAACTGAAGCTAACCCGTCCACTGTTTCGCACGGTCAATGAGAGAATCGTCGGTCCACTAGTTTCCAGTTATATTGTGTCGTAAATTTGTAAGAAGCCTCCATTTACGTCTCAGATCTACCATAGTAATGATGCAGTCACTTTTCCCGCTTTCGTAATAAATACAGCTGTTCTAGTCTGTTATTCATCTTCCTTATTTTCATTATGGAGTCTTATATTTACCCCGTTTGTTAACCACTTCATATACCTGTTTTGGCAATAGATTACGTTATATAAGGCCGTACTTAGTTTCATCTCCCGAACATTAATGAATCCAAGTCAAAGGAGTTTTTTCGTTTTGTTGATACCATATCAAGTATATATTTATCTCGTGACTTTGCACAGCTATCTTTTGGTTTGTTTTATTTTGTGAATAAATACTTTGAATTTAGAAAATGGACATTTACTATCATTATTAGTATTGATGAGATCTATGTGACTTCGTGTTGTTACTTTTCTCGGCGCGCGTTTATATAAATAAAATAGATTCGCTAAATAATTTAATACAATTAAAATGCGTTGGAAGTTGATCAAACGAAGATTACTTTAAGTCAATATGCGAATCTCAAGATTAATTTCTTTCCTCATTGATTGTATCTGAGAATTTAGCGTCACCAACAATCTATCAATTGAAATGAGGGTTTGTGAATATTTTAGTAATTTTAATGGTCGGATTCATGAGTCGGTCCAATTTAGACCACAGTTGAAAACCTGTGAGCACTGGACGGCCGTTTCGTCTTAGTATGGAACTTTTCAGTAGTGCGTTCGCGCACGAAATCGGTCCTGTGTACGGGATCGTGTATGCACACTACTGAGGAGTCCCATGCTAAAACGAAACGGCTGTCCATTTTTTTCAGATTTTCTATAGTGGCCTATGTTATATCGACTCATGAATTCAACTATTAAAATCTATCAATTGCCTTAGGTCATAATAAATCAGTTATTCAGTTTTAAAGTAATGACAAATTCAGGGTATGTTTAGTCGTGATTACTTTCTAACTTTTTTCAGATCAGTTCACATGACCCACCTCATTGTATTGGTAGATTAGAATGTCTATTAAATATTTTTAGACGTACCACTATCACTGATTGTTCAGAGCAAACAAAACTTGGCAAATCACGAAATACCAACCAGTTAGTCGACAGTTTTGCATGGCAATGTCTCTATTCTTCCTCCATTTCTCAAGCAGAAAAGCAATTCGCGTATAACATTGACATAACGTTAGTCTATGGTTCTCTGCTTTCTGGGATTTTCGCACTGTTTCCCGACAAGCTGGTAATTTTTCTTTATTTTGTTTAAAGTGTATTAATTGATCTAATTTTTAAGCTGAATATTATAAAAATTTATCCTGTAATTTTTTTGAATATTTAATTGGTTTTTAGACTTCCGCTACAAGTCGATATTATCTTAGGGACAATCCAAAAATAAACACACATAAGATTTGTTTCTTCCTGATATAAGCTTCCTTAGAAGCTCTGAACATATACCGGTATTAAGCACTTCTATGCTCTATGATTTGCTCATCTGCTATCAAGTTGAATCATAATGATATATATTTAACGACATTAATTGGCCCGTAGTGAAGTAGTATCTTCTCGCTCTCTATACCTATGTACACTAATATTTAAATTAAAGTTACACATATCCTCCTCCATGGGGGCAGTGATTCCATTTTGATTTTTGATAATCATACTTTTCTGACAACCATTTTGTTGGTGGCTTATGGAAATCCAATAAGCCTAACTGTTATTCTGTGTCATTGATTCGTGATTCTATGAAATTCTTAAATGGTAAGTTACCGATGGTATTCTATTTCTGTAAGTAGAAAACTGAATATAAACAATAACTTTGTCAGAGAAAATAAAACAAATTTACCAGTTTATATCAATTACAGTTGTATTAAATTTCAATACTAGTTTGTTTAAGTTAGAATAGCTTATGCAATATTGTTTCTGATTTAAGCTGATGACACATTTTTACTTTAACCCAAAAAGATGATTCTGTTTCTTGTTTGACCATTGATTTTCAGTTTAATTTACATCTGTTGTTAGCACACTGTAAAAGTTGTTATTAGTTCGTCTTTTAAGGTTATCGAATTTCAGTGAAATTCCATAGTTTGTTAATATTATTTTATTTTATTTAAGCACATAAATATTGGTACAAGGAAGCACCAGATACATACGCACCGCACAAATCTCATTTGATTTGTGTGAGGGCTGTGATACTGCCCGGGTGCCCAAACCGAAGCAGGTGGTTTTTTTAGGGGGCCACACCCGAGCCTTTGACCTAAAGATCTGATCCACAAGGCTGTGGATCATTGTAAGGTGATTCAGTCCCATGATAGCCGGTGACCAACGATTGGTTCATACGCCATTTGTTCCTTCAGGATACTGGAGCCCATGTGCACCATTGGTTTGGAATGAGGGTTTTCCAACTCCCCTAGGTGAACTTTCCGTATCCACCAACCAGGTCAAAGCGCCGGACATTCACTTTTCGTCCTCTCAATTTCGTAAACAACACCTGTGGCACGAGAAGGCAGTGAGTAGGACTTCCCTGACAGAGGCTATATATTCGCGTGGCCATGTGAGAGCATTTCGAGAGGGAGAGCGGACTCTCCCCACTCGGCCGTACCAGGGCATTTCAGGACTATTAATATGATGGCTCACTATAACTTCAATGACAATGAATAGGACTGTTCTCATCTTTTTCTTTTCTACTCGCTAACTAGAGAGTAAAGTTCAAATCTGTCTAAAAGTTTTCTTGATAGAGACCTAAAAAGGAAAAATTCATATTTAGCTAAATTCCACCATATATCGATAACAGAATTTATCTAACCGGGCAATTGTCACTTAAATGTAGAATCACAGTGAGCTGATCAATACAAAGAAAAATGTATTGAAAGTTGACTAGACAAAAATCATAAATCAATATACTTATTTTAAAATTGACTTTCTGTCTATAATAACAATTCCAGAATATAGCTCCTATCAGTACAAATTATGCATGAATCTGTAGTATTCCTAGTTCCGCATTCTAATTTTTCTTTAATTTAATAAAAATGTTTGAATCAATCTATATTTGATCGACTTTGAACTAATTTATTAGAGGGATTTCATTCTACACCCATTACGTATAGTTCACTTGGACACTTCAAATGTATTTGCTGTAGATTCTCATCAACATAAAAATCTTTGTTTCCATCAATATTGTATATATAGTATTCGTTTCCCCGAAGATTAATTATATCCAGGTTTTCCATTGTGGTCTAGTTTCAATTGACTCACGCTTTCAACTATGAAAATACTAAATCTCCACAAAACTCCTGATAATAATATTAAGCCTTAGACATTCGGAACCTACTCTGTTATGCGAAACATCGATTAAATGATGTAAATTGTACTTATCTTTTTGCCTTTTTGTGGAACAAAAATAAACGGAGTTTGTTTCCTTTCATCGGAATTTTTGAAATAATTCCTGTAGTTTATAGGTGTCACTACCAAAGTTGGACTTGGTAGTTTCAAATAAACTGAGCATTGGGTAGAAAGTTATTGATAAGTGTATTTTTTGTTATATCCCTATCAGTAGAAGAATCGTATTTTTGGCGTTTCGCGACCTGTGTTGATTTGTTTCGGTTATTTATTTCGAAGAAGTGGTGTACATTAAATCACAAAACTCCAGAAGTACAATTTTTATGCTCATTTGGATATGAAAAGAATATATATAGTTTGTGTAGCTTTTTGTGTTACTTTACGTAACAAATTTGTGACCTATTTGTCTTTTTCTTTCGTTAGTTTGAATTCTTCGGTCGAATATTCCTTGCTTGTCCGGCATTGGGATTATTTTCTGATCCAAGTGGGCTTAACTTAATCGAAGAAATGTTTTCAACCACTGATATTCTCTCTAATTGGCGTGGGGTAGCTCGATTGTTTACCGCACTTTTATTAGCACACCCACCTCCACATCTTGGGGTTTCTCGACACAAACTTCTTAATCCTTCACTCCTTTGGCGAGTAATAGCAGGGATAGTAAATCAAGAATTTATTCCTTGTGCAACTGCTGAAGTGAGTTTCTGTGTTTTTGAGATTTCTTCGGGTTATTATCGAATCCCTTTAGCTACAGTTCACGTGGTAATGTAAAGTGATAAACTAGGCCTTATGCTATTATGTCTTATAGTTAATTTTAGTAGTTCCGATGTATCTGCTTTTCATCTTAAGGCTTTTGAGCATGGAGTTTTCTAGTTAAGGACCTTATATCATCCAGCTATACTCCGGATACCGAATCCCGAAATACCAAATATAGGAAGATATCAATTTCAAAACTCAAATGAAATGAATTTTTTCTTTGAATTCCCATTTATTTTCATTAATATTAATTCATTCATTCCTAATTTAGTTTACTTGATCGTCAATGTATTTCAGTGTATTGATTAATTCATTGTGATTTTAAGTTTAAGTAACAGTTGCTCAGTTTGATCAAAATTCTGTAGTTAACAATAACTGAATGAATTGAATTAATCTGGATACAAATAAGTTCTCATTGATCTCCCACGATAAATATTTAAAGTATTGAGGATCTCTATCGGGTAAATTAGAATAATACGTATATGTGAAGAATATTATTTTCAACTAGATCTTGATTAGAGTTTACTTCAATTTACAGTAATATTTATATGTGTATGTTAAAACTGTTAAACCAACCAAGGCAATTGTTAAGCCAATGATAGATTACACAACTAATCATAAGTAAGAAGTACGAGTTGATAATAGGATGACAGTTGTAACAGCAGTAATAATTACAAATATAGTAATAGGATACACGTATGGATTTGGAGAAATAAATATTAAACCAACAATTATTAAAATTACATAATAAGAAGTGTGCAAATAATCAGAGTCAATATATACTAAAAAGGTGAAGAAATACAAAGGGTCTGAAAAATTAATAAAATTGCTTAATAGGTTTTACTCTTTCAAGAAAGGGATGGATAGAGGAGACGAGATCAAATATCGATGGGAAACGATAAAGGTATATTGTGGATCACTCGAAATTATTTAATTATGTCTATCACATGATCAATATCGACCAAGTTTGATAAAATAAAGCTACGTGTTTTCTTCATTTGATCCTTTCTAAACCATCCACTCATTCATTGGTTAAGTTGTCTGATGGTACTTTCATTATAGGTTTCTCCATAAGACCAGTTAGATTTGTAAATGAATATCAGGAAAGCGAAAAATTAGTTAACTTGTCATTTGTTTGGATGGACACCTGGTCAACTGGAACCCAACAAAGTAAAATTAATTGCGTGGAAAGTCCTTTTAATCGCTCTTACAAGTATGTCGTGTGAAACAGTACTAGCAAAACTCCTGTGGAGTTGTAGTGTTAGAAAGAAACTTTTCTCTTGAACGGTATATATATCAAATTTTTCATTCACCGTATAAATATGCTTCTTTAGAAACATTTGCTCATGGCCTGCTTCTATCACCAGGTTAATAACAAATTCACACTTCTTTTATAGATGCATTTAAGCAGATCGTTTTTACTTTACCTGTAAAATATCTGATCAGATTTCTTTTGTGTAGCGTATAGATGTAAAGATAATACCAATCCAGCTGTTTTTACTATATGCTTCATAAATGTTAGACAAACCTTAATTGTACAAAATTGATTTCTAAACTAAACTAAACTGTATCTTTTATTAAATACTGTTCTTGTTAATTTATTTATTGATCGTGGAACCCTTCTGTCTTCTATTTCTTCAGAATACTATTAAATCATTCCGTACCTTATTGTTTGTGAATTTTTATTTTTGATAAATGAAATAGGACATGGACTTATTCCATCTATCGAGATTTGAATCAAAACTATATTTGACCATCACATCATAAATTTTTCACAAAGCCTATTGCAAGTACTTTATTAGTCTCATTATCAAATCTGTTTGAAATTACCGATCTATTCATTTCCTCTCACTTAATTTCAACAAATTATTTCTTGTGTTAATTTACTTTTCGAACTGTTTTGAGTAGGAAAAACTCCAATCATTATACACCTGTAGGGTAACTTGCAATTTATTCTGCTCATTGAGATGTACAAGTAGGTAATGAGGACTACGCTGAAGCAAAAACCTATTGATAAAAATATGTTTTACTCTTTAAACTATAAAATAATGATAAAAGAGTACGATACGGTGTAGTTCGAGCATTCAAAGTTATTTATGTCATTTATAGTAATTATATCGATATATAGAAATATTTGAAAATGAAACCCAAAACTTTGGTAGAGCTGTTTGATCACGTTTAACTTAAACATGCTAATGAAATATGTTAAAATTTGCCTAAAAGTGGAAAATACTGGAAGATTGTGCAATTCCAATTACGAAAATAAGTTCAATAGGTTAACAAAATTAGCATAACTCAACTCGAAAGGAAAAAAATAGATTCCGAAAAAAATATGACATTGGTTATAACTCATTAGCTACGAATGACTGAGATGTCAACATCGTGCCTACTACTGAGTGATATGTGATTGTACCATTATATGAATGCATACGGTTGTTTAAATTGCAGTTTTCAGTTGGGACATGTTCTAAAATACGAACTTCAAAAGGTTCCATTAAGTGAATGAGCTTCTAAAAATCACGTTGGTTACAATTCTATCCGTTTAATGCACACATAAGTCCTATCGTCGAAAGAAGATCGAGAAACAATTAATTGTAATTGTTGAGAAGTGCATACGAAATACTAAATATGAACCTTAATTTATTGGTATCTAGATCAGCCCTATTATTTTCATTTTTATTATTACTCAATGTCACGAATTTGATAACGTTTCCAATTTAAAGTCTGAATTTTCATTTGGTGTTCAGTTATTGTTCTGATTACTCTCGGACTACATTCTAAAAACCAGGCAGTTTGTCAAGAATTTTTACTAATGTTTGGATACTTTCTGTTTCTTTATTCTCTGATAAGGGATTGTCTGTTGGATAGATTTAAGTAACGGATTCAATTGAAAAGCTTTACGGAATAAATCCACTTTTAATGTACATATAGCTTTACTGCGTTCGGTTTAAGTTATCAACATAATTAACCGGTCTGACACAAGTCGATTTACATAAATTACTGTTACCTTTAGGAATTAAGACTTACTCCTGTTACTCCCAATTGAGCATATGCCGTCGACCAGCATTCTTCAACCTACTGTTGTCATTAAGAGGATATTCCTCAGCTTGATCATTTTGTTTGATAACCTATGGATTATGTTGTTACCTATAATACTCTTTTTAAATTTATTGATACTGTAGATGACTTGATCATATTAGATAAATTCACTATTAGTATCTTAGTATCTTCCGTACAATCATATCGGTATATTTGAGTTGTTAATCCATTTTGTAATTGTTATAATTGATTTTGTTTTTATTTCTAAAGGTTTTACACGGTATACTGGAAATTGGAGGCTCAGTATTTGTAAATCTTTATGGTAATCAAGCAAAACGTCTTTTAAATACCATCAGTATGATTGTCAATAAATCACCTATACTACGCCAATCACTACCAGAAATGCAATTAATGTCGTTGCTTGAAAAGTATGAAAGTATCGATACAATTCCAGATCGAATTGGTTTTATTGATAAGAGTTTTTGGGATTCTGTATGATGTTCATCCGCATGTAGAGATTGTTTTTATTTTTATAGTTCGAGTTTTGTATATATTTACTTTTGTAAATAAAAATATACTTTTCAAAAATAGTGTTCTATCACACTATTTCAATTCATTTTTAGATTTATTATGTATTTATGGAGATTTGTCATGTTGTGTGTTTTATTTTGGCATGAAACACACTTATGTGACTTTTATTCGGTTATTAAAATGGAATTTGATTTAAATGGTATCTTTTGAAATAGTTACATACGTCCAAATTAAGTTCTATAACTAAGCTATGATGAAGCGTAGATTTTAAATAGTGCGGAAAAGTATTTTTTGTTTAGTTTTTTAGAAAGTCAGTAGGTTTTTAACATTTCGGAGTTAAATTTGCAGGCTAAAAGATCTACAACACAACTCTCCTATCCACGGTAATCATAAAAGTCAATAGCATAGTCAAGAGTGAGGTTTCGTTCAGAAAGGGATGTTTGATCTGTCATTGATGCTGGATGGAAGGAAGCTTAAGAAATCCTCAAGACCTAGAGTTACTTTAAGTTACGGCCACATGACTGGGATTATCTGACTTTACCATATAACTGGCCCATAGTTCAATAAAATTCCAAGTCCTTGAATTTAAATGAAAATCGCAAACTTATGTCTGTAAGTTCACTTGTTTCAAAATAGGCTATTGTCGGTGATCCATTTGTAATACCATCTGTATTTCTTCCCACAAACGCTTCTCGAAAACTTTCTCGTTATGTCATGTTTATCTGTCTTCTACATGTTTTGATCACTAACTCTTAGGAGCTGCGGGTTGTATTTAGTAAAAACCGTTGAGCAAACCAAACTAGCTTAAGATAAAAAAAGTTGAGAACAATTTTGGGAATTCAGGTCTATCGAAAATGTTTAATGGGTTCCAGTGACTTCAGCTTTACATTTATTCCCACTTATCCAATGTAATGTCTTCCACCAGCTAGTCATTTCACACTTTATCCTCGTGGTATCCCAGCTTTTATGTTTTATCTCTAACAGTTTTGCCACTCAGTATATTCCAATGTTTATAACTCTTAGTAGTTCGGAATATATTGTAGGTCGAATGAACTGTCACTGGGCCTTAACCAGATCATCCGGCGGTTGGGTCATTAAATATCAAACAGTTCGCCGATCCCCGTCAAGTTCAAGGATGACCGACACGCATCAGTTAGTTGCACGTCATGGACTGGTCTATAAGGTGGTGGTCACACTCTATTCCTTGTGCCCACTCTTACTAATATATTTCTGTGATGATATCCTTTGTGTTGTATGGTCGTCAAAGCAGTCATAGTACCTGGATACAACGAAAGAGTAATTCACGTCAAATTCTGACTATGAGGTGTGACTTTGAATTTAGCCGGTCTGTTTACACCGTTCCCGTCTAACTTGGGTAGGCTCCAAATCATTCGACAAAGTTTGTTTACGCCAGTGATCTAAATTACCGGTAATTAGAGAGCTTAATAGCACAATGGGCTTTGCAAATAAGCCTTTGAATGCTCATGTACATATTTAGTTCTTTCAACAGTCAACTGTACTGTAAGGCCAGTCCTGGTGAATTTCCAAATCGTGTATTCCTTATTCTCAAATCTAGTGGTGATGACAAAAATAATCATGGTTGTAAATGATTGGTTTTGTACCCTCATTTACTTTTAATCACTCAATTTCTTAATATAAATGTAGAAAATCGGTTACAGGTCAGTCTGGAGACAAGTATGAGCGTTTATCAACGACTTGATCATCGGACTTCAATTTCCTGCCGGGAAGTGTTAAAAGATATATGAAGCAACGTAGGATTAAATCTCTTTACATCCAGCAGCATTAATCAATCTGTAGCAGCATAGTTGGATATTACCAAACCTTTCTATAAAGTTGTAACAATTGTACATTTTCTTATTTTTATGCATCATGATTGTTCACGAGTATCACTCTTTCGACTGTTCATTCTCTTCACGCATCTCTCAGATTTTGTTTTCTGGTGGCGTGTGATCGTAACATACTTGTTTGAATTCCACGTATGAGGTTCTTTTGAATCGCATAATCTGTTGTCTGTTTTATCACAGTTAGGCCTCAGTGTGCTTAGTGAAAAGGTGGTTCGTACTAGACTAACCAAAATTTAGTAGTTATACGATCGATAATTCGCAATTATAAGTATCTCTAACAACTTAATATTAGAGGGGACACTAAATTTTGATTTACTTTGAGTTTTTTGGATGATAGTATTATTTGTTCTTATTCTATTTCACACAGTTAAGAAAATGTTTATACATACTTTTAATCGCAACTTAATATCCTCCCAAGTCAAATGTCGGGTTATCAAAACCGTCGTGCATAAATTCATTTGTGATTAAGCCTTGAATGACTAACAATACATGTACTGTAGTGACTAAAATAGCTACAGTGCCCAGTTCTATGCCAAGTCTAGATGTGTTATTCGTTCCTCAGTCACATTTTGATCTGATCGATTATTCCCTCATTAACCCTGGTCGTTTTTATATCAGAGTATGTGTATGTATCGCCTACTCTATTCACATAACTTCAGCTAATCTTTGTCTGACTATAAATATGGAGATTAACACTAAAATTAGGTGACACAAAGTTCATTCTTGAACCAAGGTTAAACAGTAAAAGGCTAGGCAAGGAAGACTAAAGAACATAAGGTGTTGTTGAGAGAGACCTGAATAAAGGTTAAAATACAAGACAGGAAAAAGAAACAACTAAATTACAATGCTGTCATATTTCCAATGTGTTCTCGTTACATCTAGTCTACGGGTATTGTTTACAATACTTGTCGTAACTACACCACTGAGATACTGACTATAGGTCCTGTACATGTGAACGGGATAGCTCAGCGTCTTTCGCGGTCACTGGTCAGTTTGGATCAGTCACTCCTCAATATATTGATAATATATCTTCCAACCTCCTCGCTTGTGACTACAATACCTCTGGTATCTTCAGTAGCCTTTTTTATTTGAGAAGATAACTTGGGTCAAATAAAATCATACAACCTGTAAATTCGCGGGCAACATAGGTTTCGTGAGAAGCATTCATGCTGAAGAAACTTACTAGTTGCAAGAGAGGGTTGGACAGTAGCACAACATAATGGTTTATCTTTTGATGTGCTATTCATGGATTTAGGCAAAGCATTTGATGAGATTTTTCACTCTTCTTATGTAAAAGCTCGTGTTTTTGAATAACAGGTCCCGTACAATACTGTATAGGAAACTTCCCCTCTATTACTGCATGAGAATTAATGGGCAAATGTTTGAAAGTAAGCCGGTCGAAAGTGGCGCACTCCAAAGCCCCATCTTAGTCCCCATATCTTTTCTTCTCTCTACACCAGTGAAATACCGCGACTGGTTAAGTCCTCAACATAGCTGGTAGCAAATGATGTCAAAATCTGGACAACAATAAGTCGTGAGGCTAATCACTGTGATCTTCGTGGTGATCTAAACTAATTAATTGGGTGTTCCCAAAGCTGGGGCTTAGAAATTGATCCTATAAGAGTGTGCTCCTGTACATCGGACATGGTAATAATTAACAGTATACTAGCAACGGTATATCACCTTCATGTGTGGGGTAACGAAATGACCTGGGGGTAACATCAAAACCTGACCTAAAAACAACTGCGCATTGCGACGCACCATTTACCAAAGGTTTTCTAGAGTTCTCCGAGCATCCGACTGCTTTCACGAGGAGAGGTTTCAGACTTCATATCCCACCTATGTAAGACCATATCTAGAGTTCTGGTTTTAAAGCAGGTGGTCTACGGCTGATTAATCATGCTAGCACGCTCAAGAACGTTCAGCATTTAGGAACGAACTAAGCGAATGATCTCTCCAAACTCTTTTACGATGATCGCTTAAAACTCCTGAAATTTTTCCTCTTATCGTATCGTAGAACGCAAGGCTACCTTATATTGTCATTTCTCCTCTTTAATAATAATTTGGGCGTCATTATGTCTTGCTATTTTTCTCTGCAGAACTAATCATCTCCGAGCCTAGAGCAAGAAGGTTTAAAAATCACTATCTTAAACTCAAAGTGGGTTGTTATTCTCATCAGGTAGTTAATGACTGGAACGCTCTATCCAAATAGTATTAGTCCCATCGGTGAACATTCTCATGAAGAACTTTAACCTCCACTGGGAAATAGGCTCTAATGATCAACACAGGCCCACCGACCTACTATAGTTGTTACTGAAGTCTTAAGCGGTATTTTTGTAAAGTGAGGTACTTTGTCTTCACACTGCGCAGGTTGCTCAACCTTTCTTAGAACCAGTTTTGACTGAATAATATCCTATGCTTTGTACTCTTTAAAAAAAATCACCTATATTAAGTATTTATTTTAGTAGCTTACCTCCTGTGAAGGTCGTTGCGCTTAAGATAACTAAATAAAATAAGTCTGAGTAAATGAAGGTGGACTTTGAGGGAATACAAACGACACTAGCTAAAAAAGATGGTGTTAATTCGGGTAACATTACTGTCAAAAGTTGATTTTTTTACGCTGGGGAAATAATGAGACATTTCACTCAAATGTCTCGAACATTTTACCGATCCAGACCGTAGTGATTGCCAAACCGTACACTTTTCACCTGAATGTACGTAAACTTCAAAAACCTCTTACGCTTACTACATTTATTCTTTTTATCACCTTAATAGCCTGGAAATTCGCCTTTACTTTTCTTTGAGAATGGACAGTACTTACGATAATAGTTAACGCAGAGTATGAAATTATTTTAATCGTTAGTATTTAACAAAACTAAAATAAACATGAACATTCCAGTGGGGGTTATACGTTCTCATACGTTCTCATTTATAAAACCATGTGTTGTACTGGCTAGAGGGTTTCGGACTCCTTTTCCACTCATCAATAAGGATGTGAATTTTTTATTTTAGTAGACCTACAGGACAGTAGTTAAAACAGGACGTGATAACTAGTGCTTCCATGTAATCGGAGTTTACTGAGGCCCCTGTTACTCACTGTTCCTAGTAAGGTGAAGTCAATGGACAAGTTTGGGGTGAGGATGTACTCCAGAATAATTGTAAGAGATGTCTTTGGGTTGTCGTCCATTAAGTTTCTCACCTTAATCATCTGAAATGTAAATCAATCGTCTAATGAACAGTCAAACTTACAAATCTGTCCCTGACATCTCGTAGCAGACATGTTTCCAGAGTCTCTAACTCTTTCTCAGTTGACAGAGGGAAACGAAACTCTCGCAGCTTGGAAGTACTGGTCGCCGTTGGCTGAAATGCTATATTGTTTACAACCTTCATTAGTTGTTTAACATCTGCAAACAAGTCTGATATTGCTCCCAAAAGGTGTTTCAAGCTAGCACATACTCTTGATAAGCTATTAAAGTTGAGACAATTGCCCCCATGACTTATTATACCGTTAGACCGCATGTTCTTGTTGATGTAGAAGTTGACTGGTGTACTTTTATCCCAGTTGAACTTTTTTATATATATTTATAATAAAAAAGGGCCTACTTAGCTACCGGTGACAGACGTTTCAGTTAACTGTAACTTCGGATGCTTGATGTTGCTGAATCCAGCCTGCAATTCAGCTACATTCAAGTCAACATAATGGTAAAAATAGCCGTATTTTCGTTACAGTGACTTTCTGTCAGTTATTTATAGGTTTAATGTATTTACATTCTAGGCTTCACAATGCTCAACAGTACTGTGTTTTCATCTATGCTTCCTGTTGCGTTTGCACCAATGATACATCCTGCACAAGACGCGAAGTCTTTATCAGCATCAAAATCGTCTACCGTAACCTTAATAACTTTTGTTGAGACTCACCAGTGTAATGCGACACTTTGTATTTTACGACAAACCAGTCTTCTATCACACTGACCTCTAGTATGTCAACGTCTCTGATATTTCCCCATACACATGAACTGATTATAATTCAAAATTCATCTACTAACAACCAAAAGAAGTTGCCTCTTCATCCCAGCCTCAATGATAGAGAATTTATTAGCTTGATTGTGAGAAAAAAACTAAGTGAGAATAGTGAATTCAACTTTAAAATCATCACTTTATTATCTCAAACGTAACGGGATTACCACTTCGTAATTATTCTTCCTTATAGGCATGCGCATATGAACAATGTCTACCAAATATCCACATGTGCTCATGGCTCATTAATGAGCACATAAAAACAACTAGACTAGCTAAGTTTAAACCTTATGCTGACCTTTCAGGCTTCTCCTTAGAACCCATCACATCTAGTGATATAAGTAAAGGTACATTTCCGGACTATCCAGGCGAAAAGTGGACAGTTTGAAAATCACTAAGGTTTGGATCGGCAAAATTTTCGCCTCATAGGAGACATTTAGGCAAAATATCTCATTATTCCCCCAACGTAGGTAAAAACCTTTTTTTGATGTAATGTCACCTGAATTAACACCAAATTTTTTTTGTCCATGTCCCTCGTATTTCCTCAACGTTCGCTTTTGTTTCCCTATTCTTGTTTTATTGTGTAGTTCCTAGACGGTTGTAAAACTACTTTTGACCTGATGAATGGCCAAAACATTACCTGTTTAATTGTTGTTTTTCTAAAACACAAGAAAATAGTTTACGTTAAGATGAGAACAAACTAATTGTTGATTCCATATGCTACGTAATACAGAAATATACATTCAGTTTTCTCCTATATTAGCCCTAAATTCTTGATTTTGATGTTCCCTGTACTCGTCGGCTAATTGGGGCCTATAAATTTCAAGGTTGTTTTTAACGTCCCTGTAGTTAGGTTATATAGGAAGGTTTAATTGTTAGGTAATTTAACTTTCTAATATATTTTTTTGCACAGGCATTTTAGGTTATTAGTTTCTGGGTATATTGTCTCATAACCAGTGACATCATGTTTTAATCGGCAGTAACTAACAGTGACACTTGGCTCTATGACTTGCGAATAAGTTCTCTTTCTTTTTCCGTATGTAAACTCACGAGATTTTGATTTCACTGTACTGTCAATCATGTATATCCTCTAAACGTTTAACTCAACTTAATGTCACCGGGATTCCAAATACATTCAAAACCTCAAGTATCACATTATCTGTGCTTATAGTTGATTGTTTTGAGGTAGGCCAGTATGATTTAACCTTATTAATCTGTAAGATATTAACCAGAAACATCGAATTAAATCCATATTTTACACTGAGGATGTCAGCAAACAGATATGTATTACATTTTACACTTTATACAGAAATGCCATCAACTCAAAATACGGTTTCTGAACGAGATCCGCGCTACTGTCGCCAATGGAAGTGTCAAGTTTCTGTGGGTGAATTATATCGATGGATTTTAGCGAAACTTTCGGACAAAGATATCAAGCGGGCCCTGCATAAATACCGAGATCTAATGCCTAGACAATCGGATTGGAACAGAAAACTGACACAAGCTACGAGTATGCCAGAGCTTGGTTTCCGATATCTGTATCGATGTGGACAGATAGATGAAAGTAACCATCGAACTATGCAGAAAATGCTGAAATATATCGATCGTCAAGATGTGCTGCCATATTTTGATACAATTTTGTACAATACCAACCATTCTAATTGTTCTTTGGAGGAGCTACAAAAAGGTAATGTTACGTTCTCCTTACCTAGTTCCAATTTCAGTTCTGTTGGATAAAGTTAACGTGTTTTTGGAATATTCTTCTACACTGTCTGAAGAAGAAGTACATCCAGAGCCTCCATACGAAATAATACGACGCCAACCAGTTGAGGGCTCACGAGTTACAAGGTACGTATCTCTCATCAGTTTGCTTCATTAAGGTCACTATTTGGTTCAAAAACACCTGGTCCTACTCATAGTATTTCTCTGACATGTCTTATTTTATTTATTAGCTTTCAGCCAAAAAATCCTTTTTAAGTCGAGTTAATAATTTTTTCCATCAGTAACGATACTCTTCAAGCCATAAGGAAATTTATATTACTTTATCCATGATAGCCTTTCTCATTAATAACGGGCCGCTGTGATAAGGGTGGAAGTCCCCTGTCCTTATTTCTTAGAAATCTCCCCACCACTAAATAGAGTGTAGTTGAAAACTTAGATGGCACCAGGTTACATTCTTTATAAGTGGTATATCCAGTGATTTATCATTTCTGTTGTAATTCACTTATCTCCTATGTAATTTCTCATCCTGAGTTTTTTTGTTCTATCTTTTTATCGAATAAATTCTATTTTAAAGACTTAGTCTGAAAAGGAAATCATCTGTTGGTAGTACTGGTAATATTGCATCTGTGAAACGAGGGCGCCGGTCTATTAATTCCTCATCAGAGACTGGTCAAGTTAGTGATTTCGAAAATTCACCTCTTCGGCACTGTGGCAAAGTGCGATCGGCGATTATTTCCAATTCACTAAATGGTCCTGTTGTGCACACTATGCTTTCAGCATCACTTATTAGCATGTTGGCATCTTTACATACTACCTTATCTCAAACATTCGATAATCCCGGTGTATCATCAATAACTTCTAATACATCGAATAGTATTACAACTGGAAGTTGTATTAGTGGTCCGAACTCTTCTATTCCTAAGAATTCTTTAATCTCTCATTTATTGGCTATTATCCCACATTTGATTGCTGTTTCACGTGCTGCAAATCAAGTATCCAATCCAAGTCTACTATCTAGTCCGGCACTACCCTCTCGAATATCGAATCTTCCAAATAATATAAATAATAACAATTCAGGGATTTTTGGTTCAAGATTTGCCGGTATTCCTAACAGACCGGTAATCAATGTGGATAGACGGCTGCCTCAACAGGTTCAAGATAATGTAGATCCTGCTGCTCCGGTTGTTTTAGATAATTTAAATCACGAACAGAACGTTCAAGATCCAATCCACCCTGTCATACCTGGTGTTCGTGCGCCACTCATCAACCCTCCTAACTTGGAAGCAGATCGTCCAGGCGGACTGTTGTTTGCACCTCAACCTAATATTCGACTTGCAGATGGTGGATCACCTCCTGTAGTTTCTCAACATTCGACAAATCCCCCTGTTTTATTAAAGCATGTTGTTTTGTCAAGCGGAGGAATAGGTATTACTGCCTCGCCACATGATTCAGTAATCCAATATTATTGCAATATTAAACTGCATGTCAATATTGATTTTGGTCCTTCTACAGAAAGTTTAGTGAGTTTTCTATCACCTAACGTAATTGTCAATAATTTGTATGTGTTTTTTAAGTTATCTAGGTGTCATTAAATTTATTATCTCAAAAAACCCCACCAATTAAGAGATATTCTTAACTCGGACACTGATATCGGACAGTCAGTCACAACGTTGAACCTGTTAAGAATGTGCATCAGTTCAAGTTGCCGTGCACCATCAACACAGAGAGATGAAATTTTCAGGTCAGATCCCCAAATATTAGAGGTAGTAACAGTATCAGTGGTAAAAGGAAAAATTATACATCGAAGATACGAGTCGAAAAGGTATAAATTAGTGAAATAGAAATAAAATTTTTATGAGGAATTCAAAAGCTGAGAATTTAGGGAAAGGTAAACAATAGATGCGCTTGTGTCATTACAGACAACCTCAGTTGGTGACGAGATGCCATACGTTTTTCAAGTGGTCATTTACTGTAAAATCATGAATTCTAAAGTTTATTAGTGTTTTTGACAATCCATTTTTGAAGCGATTAATAGTCCAGCAGGCGTTCTTACATTTAAAGTTTTCAGTAACCACTATCTTTGATAAGGAAAGTAGGTTAAAACCTTCAATTTGAAGATTACAATTTTTTCGAACTTTTTAGTAGCTTATATTGTACTTTTATTTATCATTAAGACATGTGTTGGGTTTCTAAGTTACAGTTGTTGAGTTACTTTCAATATTTCCGACGTGTATCATTCCTTACTTTTTTTCTTTGGCTACAAGAGTTTACATTGCTTGAAATTTATAATATGCCTTGATGATTGAAGCCATCGATCATTGATCTGAGCCGTGTTGATAGGTGCAGATTACATGGTTGGTGTCCGCTCTATTACTGCGATCAGAAGTTGGAGACGTTGGGTGACATGACCCAGAATTGGTCATAATTACGCAGATCCACTTACCATTCATCTTTAGGCCTGGAATCCCTATTTCCTCTTTTCGCCCTGTCTTCTCGTATCATATTCCCTATGTTTGATCTCTCTCATTATCATTACTACCACGCCATTTTGGTTTCTTTGCTAGTTTCACTCCGTAGTGTTATGGTATGACACCTTGGGTCAGCCCATACTTAAGGGGACTCTACATTGATTATGACTGACTGACATGGTGATCTTGTATCAGTTAGTCAGTTAGTTATAAGCAACTTAGAACCTGGCATGTATGTATAGTAAGTGAGAACGCAGGTGAAAAAAATCAATTTATTATTCAATGCAAAATTGCAGTGTGAGTTCACAAAATATGAAAACCATACGTTAAATACATTATTTACACATCTTCCTTCAGCTGTCCTTTGTGTGCTTCATAATTCTTTCAATTCTGTTATTAAAACTGCTCTATGTGTCTTTTCCTGTTCTCTTCATTTCAATCTTCTGGCAGGCATTCCGCATTCAATTACTGCTACATACTACTTAGATCTGTCAGCATAAATAGTTTGCACCACATATGTACACCGATTCAAGATACCAAACCATATCATTATAACAAGATAAAATTACAAAGATGAATACCAAATTAATAGCGGTAAAAACAGTATTGATGAAAGGTGTGGTAATGGGTTCACCGATTTCTCCGATTGTAGCGAATTTATTCACGCATTCCCTAGAAACCAGTGCGATCAGAAAATGTGTATATCCACCAAAAGTCTGGTTACGGTATGTAGAGGACATTTTTATTATCACTAAACGGAATGGTTTAGAATTGTTTTAAAATATAAACAACACAACAAATGAATTAGAGTCCAGTGATTACAAACTAGCATTTCTCTATTGTTTGGTTGAACGAAGACAATAATATGTTGAAAATTAATGTATTCATGAAATCAACATATTCTGAGAGATATTTAGATTACGGTTCAGCTCATGAGTATTGTATGAAAGTCACAGTCGTAAAAAATAAATTTAAAGCAATATTAATCTCGTTATAGATAAAAAGACCAACAGGTTAAATTGAATGGAGTTTTGTCTACACTTAGGGAATAACAGTTACCCCAAGGAGTTTTTAAAGAAAATTATTAGAAATGAAAGATTTATTTATTTATTTATTTAAACATGTAAAAATTGGTACAAGGGGGCACCAGATATATATGCGCCGCACAAATCTCATTTGATTTGTGTGAGGGCTGTGATACTGTCCAGGTGCCCAAACTGAAGCAGGAGAAATGAAAGAAAAACTAAACTAGAATGTATACCGAAAGATCTGAAGTCCACCGTGGTCATCTTATATCGTAGTGAAACATCGGAAGAAATAAAGGGGATTCTAAACAAACATGATATGAGTGACACCATAAGATCAGCATTAGTAAAAGTTAAGGACAGGCTCCCGATGGAAGAACAAGAGAATGTTCTCTATGAGATCAACTGTCATGATTGTAATGGAGATTATGTGGGAGAAACTTCAAGACAATTGAATGTGAAGTTGTAGGAACACAAGTAATGTTTTAAAAATGTCCCCAAATCTTTGATTGGTCTGAAGAAACTTGAGAATAGGTCGGTGATATCATTACATGCGTTAGAAACAGGACACAAGATCAGTTTAGAAAGGACCAAAATACTACAGGAAGATTTTAGGGCGCATAAAGAAAGATTGACAGCAGAAGCGCTGTATATATGGGCGGATATGAACAGCCTGAACAGCAAGGATGGTATTCAACTAGCAACTACTTGGCAAATATACGTTAAGAAGTAATTGGACCTGTTAGTGGGATATAGATTGGATTAAGCATGTTTTATGCATGATGGTGTTGCTGCGCGCTGATTGGTTAATTCTAAACCGATCAGCCCGGGCATATTATTGCAGAAAAATCTATAAGCTTCTTATGTATATACTATAAATATATGAACATTATTTAAACTAGTGATTGCTTTTCACTTATTATTATTATTATTATTATTTTGAATACAATTTCATTCCTGTTCAACGTGTTCTGATTTTGGGGTCTTGTCGAGTGTCATCGTATAAGAATACTAAGCAATAGGAATAGCTGGGTCGTTTATATAGCAAAAATTACAATTATAACAGTGGCGACGAGGAAAATTCATTCAAAATGCCTATATCAGATGACCAGCTCAGCCGAATACTACAACAACAGCAAGCACAACTTGATGCACAAATGCGGTTGTTGGAGTCTCTGATGCAACAGTTTAGCATCCAAAACTCGAGTTCACATGCCGTTTCAAGTACTTCTTGTAATGCAGTTGCTATCAGCATCCCAGAATTCATCTATGATCCCAAAAGTGGAAATACTTTTCTCACGTAGTTCAAGCGTTGGGAAGATACATTTAGAATAGAATTCTGTCAACAAGATGACGCATGGAAGACTCGGTTGTTGATGCGTAAGTTGAGAAGCAATGAACATGCACGTTATGCTGATCATATATTGCCAAAGTTTCCTCGAGAGCTCAGTTTCGAGGAGACAGTAACGCAGTTGTCAGAGATTTTCTGCGAATCTTCCTCATTGTTTAGTATTCGATATCAGTGTCTGAATTTGGTGAAACGTGAAGCCGATGAATATGGTGCTTTAGCAGACGTCGTCAACAGAGAGTGTGAATGTTTTAAGTTACGCTCGTTGACAGAAGATCAATTTAAACGCCTTGTATTCATCAAAGCTCTGCAGTCACCACAAAATGCTGAAATTAGAACCAGACTTCTGACTCGTTTGGATCAAAACCCAAACGTCACACTCAATACATTGACAGATGAGTGTAAACGGCTACAAAACATCAGACACGACAATCAGCTAATTGAACAGGTAAATTATAATTTAACCTGCAGTAGTGTAAATGCTATGACTATGTTAAAAAGTCAGAAGCCCAATAAAACTCATAACAAACCAACGAATGCCTGTTGGTTATGCGGCGATTGGCATTATGTACGGTTCTGTCCATTTAAGAAGTATAAATGTCAGGTGTGCAACAGACGTGGACTTAATGAAGGCCATTGCCCACCGAATCGTACCTCCCAGCCCAGCAAGAAGTATAAACGTCTTCCACGTGTGGTGAAATCAGCTGAGTCTAAATCTCTTTCTCTGGTAGCAGCTTTTCAAACAGACTATGACATTCGGAGAAAGTATGTTACGATCCAGATTAATGGTATAGCGGCTCGTCTTCAAATTGACACAGCATCCGATATTACTCTAATATCCAGAAAAACGTATAACTTGCTGGGAAAGCCGCCAATGAAGCCATCGAAAAAAACGGCTAAAACCGCATCTGAAGGTGTACTGAAACTAGTTGGTGAATTACAGTGTGAATTTTCCTTCAATGGAAATAACTGTAAAGGGGCATGTTATCTAACAGAACGACCGAACCTTGATCTACTTGGTCTAGATATGTTAGAAAAGCTTGGATTAATGGATATACCCATCAACAGCGTGTGTAACGTGTCGTGTCCATCATTAGACACCACCTCATATGCAAAAAAGACAAGTAAATCGGTTCCAGAAATACGAAGTGTAGCAGCAGCAGCAATTCGAAACACTCCAGTGTCGTCAGATGAAGTAAGAAAAGACTTTCCAGAATTTTGTCAGCAGAACGGAATCAGGCATATCCGAACACCTCCATTCCATCCGCAATCGAATGGCCAGGTAGAATGTTTTGTTGGTACGTTCAAAAATGCTCTAAAAAAATCAAGAGGGGAGGGGGACACCGAAGAGATCTTAGAGAAGTTCTTGTTTATCTACCGTTCGACACAGAACCCTCAGACAACGAATGGAGTCTCCCCAGCAGAAGCGTTACTTGGCAGAAAAATACGTACACATTTTGACAGCATTCGTCCGACTCCAGCTCTTAAGCCGCAACGAAACGTGATGATGGAGAAACAGTACAATAGTCATCATGGGGCACAAAAACGATTGTTCAGTGTGGGTTAAAAGGTACTTGCTATGGACTATCGAGGAAAACATCCTACATGGATAGCTGGTCGGATCGTGCATAAGAAAGGAAATGTGGTTTACAAGGTGTCCGTTGGTTCAGAAATCTGGGTGCGTCATGCTAACCAACTGAAATCAACCTCGATTTCTAACAACGAAACGCAGCATAGATTACCTCTTGATGTTCTGCTAGACACCTTTGAGATCAAAACACCTGAAACAGACAGGACAGTCAAGGTGCAAACGAAGGATGATACAACGTCCTTATTACCTAGAAGGTGGACTAACCGGAAGCACAAACCAGTAAAGCGGTTGCAGTTGGACCCTAACACCAGATCCTACGAATCTGCTCAAGGGGGAGGTGTTAGTGGGATATAGATTGGATTAAGCATGTTTTATGCATGATGGTGTTGCTGCGCGCTGATTGGTTAATTCTAAACCGATCAGCCCGGGCATATTATTGCAGAAAAATCTATAAGCTTCTTATGTATATACTATAAATATATGAACGTTATTTAAACTAGTGATTGCTTTTCACTTATTATTATTATTATTTTGAATACAATTTCATTCCTGTTCAACGTGTTCTGATTTTGGGGTCTTGTCGAGTGTCATCGTATAAGAATACTAAGCAATAGGAATAGCTGGGTCGTTTATATAGCAAATTACCATTATAACAGGACCCTATCTCTATTCAACCTGTTTATTTCACATGCATCGTTATCCTGACTAAAATTAATGTGGTTTATTTTAGCAATACAATTATACATTTGATAATCCTCATTTTACATGCACATCAATGATTCAGAAACGATTTCAATCTGCACTTTTATTTTTACTTCATATAAAAAAAATAACGTCGAATATCAACTATTAATAATTCAAATTTATACACACACAACCAATCATTCATTCATCATTTCATATGATTTACATATAGCTGACTCATGTTATCTTACTTACAAAAGGCAACATCTAAATATAATTAGATAAACACAGTAAAGATTTTATTTGATTATTAAAAACTACATATTTCTTTGACGATTTTAATTTGGATTCTTACTCTGAAGAAGTTTAGACAAGTTTTGTGGACGAAACATTGAAATAATTTAAATTTCAATCTCTAAAATTATTTCAGTTATAGTTTTCACATATCATGTATATTCATGATAATAGAAAAGATTAAATAACTATAATAATCATTTTAAAATAAACTATACTTTTCTTCTTTTTCGAGAATATTAAAGTGTAAAAGTAGTTTTTAACGGAAGTATATTTTCTAATAAATCATTATAGTTCTTATCAAAATGAGTAAAATCTTAATTATCCAAAAGAGAAAAGAAAATCAATCATATTTTAAATGTCAGGAGTTTTGTGGATATTATAGTAATTTCAACAGTTCGAATCCCATGTGTATGAGATTGCGAATGCGCACTGCTGAGAAGTCCCACAATAGGACGAAAAAGGCCGTCCAGTGTTTCCAAGTTTTCCATGGTGGTCTAGCTTCGATTAACTCATGATCTGAACTATCGAAATATTTTAATTGATCAAATTTTTCCATAAACAGTACTTACTTACTTACGCCTGTTACTCTCAATGGAGCATAGGCCGCCGACCAGCATTTTCCAACCCACTCTTTCCTTGGCCTTCCTTTCTACTTCTATCCAATTTTTGTTCATTTTTCTCATGTCTGTCTCCATTTCTAGTCGTAATGTGTTCTTTGGTCGTCCTCTTTTTTTAGCCTTCAGGATTCCATGTGAGGGCTTGTCTTGTAACGCAGTTGAGTTCTATAAACAGTAAACAATATTAATGAATAGATTGATTGGTTATATAAATCTTATTATTCTCTTTTTTTCTCTCTGTAATTAGAGAAGAATTCAAACAGTTCGCCATGAATTTTTTGAACGTCAAATTGATTTCTTTTTACAAGCATCAAATTTATTAAAAACTCGTTCACCAAATGAATTTATTTGTAATTTACAATTTACACGACTTAATCAACTTGAAGATTTTTGGGCTGATTATCAGTCAGGTGCATTACGTTATGTAAGTTAAATTAAAATAAAGTCTATTTTCTTTATTCACTTTACATTATATTGTGATGTGAGTTACTTATATCCACATAAGTAGTATATAATGATGGTCGGGCACTGAATATATTTCACTCGAAGATCGATAAGGAAAGAACGGAAACGAAACGTAATTTGTATGAAAATGCATGTACAATAATAATCGGAGACTATGAACTGATATTTACAGAAGGAATGGTCAATTGATTGATAGTTTGTATGGTTGTCAGATTGTAGTGAGCAGTGTGTAATTTTGTCCTCAAATACATTCGATTGTCCCCACCCGTGTTCTGTTCATTACACTACTTTATTTAGTGTGGGTAGTTAATTCGAAACTTATTAAATGCCTAGTAATTCTTGCTGATCAACTTCATTTTGGGATATCACTCACCTATATACCTGCAGTAAATAGATCTTTCTAGTAAACCTGATAAAGCAACAATTCAAATATATTTTCTAACAAACACAAAGAAAAATCAATTCATATTTATTTTGTCTTAGGAAGTAGAGACTACATTAATAATGAGATATAACTGATTGCGTAGTGGATAAACTGATGTTTTCTTCTGAACTACTCTTACTCCGTCTAATGATCATGGATCGAGGTGGAGAATAGTTGAATATAAGTAACGCATGTCACAACCACCTCAGTCGATGGCAATTCACAGCATAGTCAACAGATTTCCCGTAATTGCCTAATCCTATACATCAAACCTCAACATTAATCAATCTGTGACCTGGTTAGAAAGAAAGTTTGTCATCTTCAAACCCTAATCTTTCACATTACTGCTTAAACTCTTACTACTTCTACCACCATGTGATTTGAACCGACAACTGCATCTCTGTGCTAATGTGGTGTGACAACTCGAAGTTATGTACGTACGTACGAATTTCTACGTTGTGAATGACTGACCTTCAATCACTAAGCCACCGCTGCACACACTTCTCTAAATATTTGGTTCAAAGTGTTATAACAATAGATGCTACATATTTTAATATTCTTTTCGAATTAATTTCACAAAATAATTCTGTTTAGCATGCATAAAAATATTCCCTCTGATACTGTAATATTTCTCTGTTCCTTTGTTATCTCTCAATTTTCTAACTTAAGTATCTCATGTCTATACTGAGAAGTGAAAGGAATCGAAGTTTTTTTGGTGAACCACCACAACAGATACCTTCCCAGTCTTCATCAGTTGTCGAACAACATGTTGTGCCTGATGCTTTAGGTCGACAAAATGAAGTTGCAAATGCTGTGGATAATGAAGGAGTGGATGTAACTGTTCCTTTAATGCCGAATAATGAATCAAGAAATTCAGCTGAAAATAATTCTAATGATATCAGTGGTGGTAGTAGTTCGAGGCCAGTTAATCCAAAAGTATCTGGTTTCAATACATCAGAATATTCTAATCATAATCCTGCATATTCAACAGTTAATCCGGCCTCATCTTTAAATATGGCACAAGACGAAAACTCACTCAATATGTTGACATCTTGTATTGAAGCACTGAATCGTTCATTCCATCGTATGAGACGCCGTGAAGTCACTAGTCCATCTCTGCCTGCAGAACAAGTGAATGAATTTATTAGATTCGAATTGAATTTATTTGTTTCACGTAGAGAATATGAAAATGGCCGATGTTTATTAATGCGTAATTTACGTTCTATACCGAGTTTATGTCAATTGGTCTCAGCATCTTCATTATTAACACCAAATACTGCTGTTAATTCTGTCAGTACAACGCCATAAAATCTCGAGAAAAAAAACAGAAAATTCTTATGAAGTCTTTCTCGTTGATGTTTCTTTATTATTCGGGAACAATAAAACATTGTATTATTCAGTTCTTCGATATTTTTTGTTCTGTATAGCACTTGTAATTATACTCAGTTGTTGTATTTTTTTAAATCTTTTGTGTAATATGAAATGAGACCTATACTGTTTACTTTTTTAATCTCGATGGTAGCAAAGAACAGTCGATAACTTTGTGAAGAGAAATTCAGTAGATCGTTGTAGATACTCATCGTTTGTGTCGTTTTCTAAGTAGTTCACAAATTTTCATGATATCTAACTAAGTATGATTATTTTAATATTTTGAAATTAATTTGTTTTAAACTGCACAAAATATATGACTTTATGTCACATTACGTTTTGGAATATACCTGTTTTCAAGTTGAAAATTTCAATTGTTCAGAACAGTTTGATATAGTTATTGAGGCAAGCAAGCGTTCTAACTAATTTAATCACTTAATTTAACAAGATTTAAATGATTAGATAAACAGGTGAAACCTCATTGAGTTATTACTTTGGCTCCCAAATGCCCTGGTACGGCCGAGAGTAGGGAGAGTTTGCTCTCCCTCTCGAAATGCTCTCACATGGCCACGCATATATAGCCTCTGCCAGGGAAGTCCTACTCACTGCCTTCTCGTGCCACAGGTGTTGTTTACGAAATTGAGAGAACGAAAAGCTAATGTCCGGCGCTTTGACCTGGTTGGTGGATACGGAAAGTTCACCTAGGGGAGTTGGAAAACCCTCATTCCAAACCAATGGTGCACATGGGCTCCAGTATCCTGAAGGAACAAATGGCGTATGAATCAATGGTTGGTCACTGGCTAACATGGGACTGCATCTGCTCACGATGCTCCACTGCCTTGTGAATCAGATCTTTAGGTCGAAGGCTCGGGGTGCGGCCCCCTAAGTAAACCACCTGCTTCAGTTTGGGCACCTGGGCAGTATCACAGCCGTCACACAAATAGGATAAGATTTGTGTGGCCCATATATATCTGTTGCCCCTTTGTACCAAAATGAATGAAACCTCATAACATTTACCAATAGTTTTACTAATACCTATTGGGATAATCATTGAGTGATACTGTTTACATTGGTCACTTTAAAATGCTACACATATGCATGAAGGGAAAAGTGTATTATAGGGATAAGTTAATCGGAGTTGAGGAAGCTACTTCCCATTTTTCACACAAAACTAAAAAATGAATAATTTTAATTACATAGCGTGTGCAATCGAAATGTCTTTGTGTTGAAAGCACTTGTAGTCGTCAAGGGAATTTTTCTGTCATCACAAAGTATGAAAGATAATGTTAAGCGTATCACGCAGTTACTTTCTTGTATATAGACTTCACATTACTGGTGAATCAACCAGTTTTCATTTCAATTTATTTTGTCCATTGTAAACTTGCAAAGAATATAAGCTAGCTGATGAAGTTGGGATTCTAAGATGATAATAGGCAATTGTTACATATGAATTCCTCATATCGATAAGGTGGTAACGATGATTCTTCTATAATTTCATCCTAATAACTCTTTCATGAGTTTATTAATAAAAATTTTGTAGGCAGTGATAAATTTTCTAGAAAACTACTTTTAAGTATGTAAACGATTTTTAAAAAAAGTTACTGGAATGAATAAATTCGCCCTCAGATTAATGATGTTGTGTAGTGACTCTTCTACAAAATTAGGATAGGAAAACTGATAATGATTCTTTCAAAACCAATAAACTTCCTAAAACCTCCAAACTCTAACAGGCTTCATTAATTCTGTTGCGAAATGCGTTTGAATCATATAAACTGCTTACTGGCTGGTTAGTAGGTCCGAAATCATGTGATTTAAGAATCGCTCAATCTCCTTCCAATATTATGCTTTTACTATTAGGAAGTCTTAGTTTAGATTTTCATTATTCGGCTTTTATGAATCGAATTCGACTAGTAATTCAAATAAATAAATATCCGACTTTGAAGCAAAAAGTCGATGCTAAGGTTTCAGATAGATCCTTTATTTTTCAAAACGGTTTGATTTGTTCCATTCAGTTGTGGTTCTCCACTCATTTTAACTATCTGTCCTCCTATTAGTTTTTTCCCATGTATATTTCTCTTTGAATTGTGGAATATTGAGTGGATAATATTTTGTTTTAATTATTTATTGGACTTAGTTTAACTTTCAGGCCAGCAGTTGATGTAACTCGGTAGCTGAGTGAATGTTTATGCATAACTGCGTGCTCGTTTTACGGAGTGCGATAGTGACGATGACTCTAACGACAGTCTCGATTTTGTACCCAACAGCACCATCCTCGTTTAGCCCCAGCAAATTTAAGAGAGAAATCTTAGAAATGATTCACTAGAAACGACCAAAAAGACTAAGATTATAAACATTTTAATTTATCGAATGATTTCAGTGTTTTCAACTGAGTAGTCTACGCCTGGAGTGCAAAAAAAAGCAGTGAATTGATTAATACAATGTCAGTGCCCTAAATCAGATTAACAAACTTCATACTAAATCAATCGATAAGAGTGAAGACACATTAGAAGTCAATGAACGAAGTTCACCTAATTTACATGTTAATTTTTAAAATTGATTTCTTCCTGGACGTAGTATTTGGGTATTCAGTAGTTTCAACGGGCAAATTTTACCCTAAATAGGGAAGTAGTACTATAATGTGGGTTACTGATATCCACATAAGTAGTATATGGTGATGGTTGGGCATTGAATGTATTTCAGTAGATCGATAAAGAGAGAACGGGAACAGATTGAAATTGGTATGAAAATGTATGAACAATGAAATCAGAGACGATAGACTGATATTTGCAGAAGAAACGTTCAAGATTAAAACGATTAAATAGTTTGCAAATGAATTGTTTACTATATGGTTGTCAGATTGTAGTGAGAAATTCTGTAATTTTGTGCTCAAGTACATTGGATTGTCCCCACCTGTGTTACACTACTAATATTCGGGGATTTTACCTGACAATTTTATTTCGATGTGTTGATGGTGTACGGAAACTTGAACCGATGTCAATACGTACTAGGTTCAATGCTGTGACTGTTTGACTTTCAGTCATGATGTTTCCATTTCATGTAACTAAAATTCAAATAATTCACATTTATGTAACTTAAATTCATAATAAAACACATCATCGTTACATACTAACTCCTAAAAGTTTCAACTCATTCGCCACAGGAGTATTTAGTTTGAATTTTCTACTTCATAAAGTTTGATATTTTATGCAGTATTCATTAAAAATGTGTAACCTCCTTTAGAACTGGAGTTGAAAATTAAATACTTCATAGTTTGAATGTTGGAAGTTGTAATTAGATTAAAATTTTTATAGTCAAATGAAAATGTATAAGAACTGAATCCAAGTTGGTTTGTGTGATGCAAATTGTTTAGGAATTTCATCCCTCCACTTCTACGTATAAGGTGGGTTTCTTTGTGTTATGTTGTTCGCAACCAAATACATCTTTAAACTATACGATATTAAATTTTAAATGCACTCATATGGTTTACGGCAGAAGTTGCAATAAGTAATTTGAAAACAGAAAACCTTGTACGACAATCTAATTACAATGTTTTTAAAGGGACCAGGATGTTCTATAATTCAATAACTAAGGCAAAATTTTGATGTTAATCAGATTTGAGTCATAGCTCGCAGTTGACAGGTGCGAACACTTTCAGTTTCTGTTGTAACCAGTGAATTCAATGCTTTTACAATTTACACTTACTTCACACAAAGTTTGACTATGTAATATGCAAACGAGAAACGATATGTTCGCTGTGACCTTGATTAGCTGAATAATTCACTTTCTACACATAGTTCCCTTTATCAATTTAGCAGTATACCTCGTTTGTATTTCTGATCTACTGTGTGGAATTTAAACATATATCCTCTTAGGTTTCGCAACATGTTACGTGTCTAAAACTTTCCATAGTACCAGTTCCTTACTCTATACTTCTACAAGATCCATTTATTTACAACTATAATTTTTCTGGATGTGTTCTGATTGTAGAAACAAGTGTAATCGGAAAAAAATAATAAATATCTAAGAGTTCAGACATTATCTATTTACAAAAACCTGGTAAGTTAAAATAAAGCTGTTGAACACTTTATTAGATCTAAATAGTGAAAAAAGATGAGTCTGATATAGGAAGGAAATAATGTCTGAATGATGAAATATTTCAAAGCTGTTTATCATTACGGAGCTTCGAAAGTCAAGTAATACTACTTAATAGAGTGATTGTAGTTTGTAACTTTTCTGTATCCACGGATGACACCATACACAATCGAGGTTCACATCTTCAGATCTTATGGAAATCAATAACCCTTTGAACCACTGAATCGAAATCCAACAGTCCAAATTTTCAATCTCAGTTAATTTTCAAGATAGTCCAATCCTCATTCAGAGTTATGGATAAGTTATTGTTTCATTTCTGGCTTTTTTACCTCCATACATTACAGGTTCTCATTTAAATTTTCGGTGACTCACTTCACAGGTACTCACTATCATATACCAAATGATGATTAAGTTTGGTGATTTCACGGAAATGAGACTATACTTGCTAAATAGAAAATTATTGTAGTTGAATATTCCAAGCCCAACTTACCTACTTATAAGTAGCTTAAAATGTTAATGAAATTTTATTTGTTGTTGTTAATTTTCTGAAAATAATAAGATAACATGTATTATAATTTCTCTAACTCCATTGATTATTTTAAGTATTACTTACTTACTTACGCCTGTTGCCCCTCGTGGAGGATTATAGGCCGCCCATCAGCATTCTCCATTCCAAGTTAGGGATTGCCTCGTGATGCAGATTGGTGATTTTCTCAATGTATGTCCTATCCACTTCAAACATCTTTTCCTAATTTCCTCTTCAGATGGAAGTTGGTTTGTCCTCTTCCATAAAACTCTGTCGCTAATAGTATCAGGTCAATGGATGTTGAGTATTTTGCGTAGATAACTGTTTATAAATACTTGTGCCTTCTTGACGATGGATGTAGTAGTTCTCCACTTTTCAGCTCCATACAGTAGGACTGTCTTGACATTTGTACTGAAGATTCTCACTTTGAAATTAGTTGGCAGTTATTTTGAGTTCCATATGTTCTTCAATTGTAGAAATGCTCTTGTAAAATGTATTTCATCAGGTAAAAAGTATTAGCACGTTTTCTCACACGTATTAATACAATTCCCGTAATATTAACCGTTTAAACTTTATAACTTCAAAATGTATGAAAAGTATTTGTTAAACAGATAGGCAAGGCGTGAAATATGTTAACATGATGAATTACAATTCAAGTTATTGCAAAATATAACTGTCAAGTTACATAGTTATAAAAACACCCCCTCCGACTATTCCCATAAAATGAACGAAATATTGAAAATAAATCAAACGAAAAGGATGAACACGTAGGCGATGACTAAATAGGTATAAATAAGTAAAATATTTAAGATTTAACGAAAGGTTAAAAATTAAATGTATCTTTATTACAATAGTTCATTTCGAATCACACCATTTAATAGTCTAATTATTGATTTCTATTTGAGGATGACAACGTATCTACTTTTATCCGTAGGTATCGTTGATTTATCTTTGTGTCAGTAACTAGACTTTGTTATACAGTGAATAAAACTTGAACCTGACAGTTGATTGTTAATTACATTGGTTAATGAGAGAAGCACAAAGAAATCATGCCATGAGCAAGTGTATTCGAAAAGATTTCTTGTCATTTCTATTAGTGTTTAAATATTTTGTGAATATTTGAATCATTTTATGAGTAAGTAAACAATTTTTTGGTTGTATTATCTATCTTTTGCAATTTTAGAAAGGAGTAAATGTTTACATCACAATAATTTGGTTTTTGTGCATAATCACCGTTCAAGCACACTTCTTAAAGCACCTTAATAACTGATTTCTATTCTTCTGCTACTTCAGGAGTATTGTTACACTAGTGACTGACTTCAAGAGGTACTTCCTGGAGTTCTAGTAAGAAGCTGTAACCAATAAAGTTCAACCACGTCTGTTGTGAGATAGGAACTCACTGAAGACGATTGGTGAACTGATGCTCAACTTCGTGGATTAGTTGAAGTTAGACATTAACACCATCGGATGCCGGCTCAGTGGTCTATCGGTTAAGTGCTCCGGCGCGAGACTGGTAGGTCGTGGGTTCGGATCTCGTGAGGTGAGATCGTGGATGCGCACTACTGAGGAGTCCGATAATAGGACGAAAAGGACGTCAAGTGCTTCCAAGTTTTCCATGGTGATCTAGCTTCAATTGACTCATGCTTTCAACTATGAAAATACTGAAATCTCCACAAAACCTCTTTTGATTGTACAAATGTTTAAATTACGAGTTTGAAATCATTAAAAATGGAGGAAGGGAAATAGAAATAGCTATTTATTAGTTAGTCACATTTTAAGAATGATAACTTGGTAAGCTAAGTTTTGTTTAATTCACATATTTATAGGGTAATGTTATTATTTTATTGGTTTAAAAAAGTTTTAACTCATGTAAACAATCCTTGTTTTCTTCAGAACTATGAATCTTCGTTTTATTCAGAGAAGTTTTCGATTGGTAATTTTTATTTTTTAAAAATGTATTCATGGAAGTGTCAATTTCCTCAAAGTGATGTGCTGGATATGTAATTTACCGAATAATATGAGCTAAGCATAAGGCATATATTAGTGAGTGCGAGAGCGTGGGTGCGCACTGCTGAGGAGTCCCATAATAGGACGAAACGGCCGTCCAGTGCTTCCAGGTTTTCGATGGTGGTCTACCTTCAATTGACTCATGATTTCAACTTTGAAATATGCAACATAATTTAGTCAAGATGATCTTTTTAAAACATTGATCAATGTTAAGAATTGTTATAGAATATCATCTACTTAGTAGCTGAGTAGTTCACAACACAGAATCTTTTGAATAACAATATTTAGTAGTTAAAGCTTAAATTGATTTTTGATCATTTAAAATGTTATGTAAGAATAGAAGATAATCGATCGTAGACGTTAATGATACTTTTAAAGTCTTACTGAGACTTCTTAAAATAAATGTCTTTGAGTACTCTTCATTTTGTACGATTGATAAGTTATACCATTGAACCATATCGTCAGTTTATTTTCAAATGATTTACTTTTCCCAGATTTATTTATCCTATGAAAAGATTCAACAGTTATGTTTGACAAAAGATTATACTGTAATTAACAGTAATTCGTTTGAAGCTTTGTGACGATTCGTTTTAAATTGTTAAGTCATTGAAGGCTGTCAGCTGTAATCTATGGACTTGAATTTTTCAAAACTATCTATTCTGATCATTCTTTGTTATTCATGACAGAATAATTTATTAAATAATTAGCTATACACAGATTACAACCAATCATATGAAATTCACCGTTACCACAATAAACAATACCAATAATGTATTTACTATAATGGAAAATGGAAACTGTAGTCAACACAAATAATTAAAAACCATAAATAAGAATTTAGTATTCTTTTCTTCTTAATGGTTATATAATAAAAGTAGAATAAAGGAGGGAGAAGGCAGAGAGAGGAGAAGTGTGGTCTACTTATATCCATATAAGTAGTACATGGTAATGGTCAGACATAGAATGTATTTTGGCAGAAGACCGATGAGCAAAGAACTGAAATGAAGCGCAGTCGTCTCGAAAATGCATAAGCAATGGAATTAGAGAAGAAACAGTGAAGATTGAAACAATTGGTTGTTAATTTGCAAATTGACTGTTCATTGTTTGGTTATCAGAATTAACTGAGATAGTCTATAATCTTTGCTTAAATACATTCGATTGTCCCCAACCAGTGTTCTGTTCATCACAGAAGTACACACACAAACAAAAACAAGTATATACGATGTGAAATATATTTCAGATAAGTGGTAACTTTCTACTTTTAGCCTCCAAAAGTTTATTGTCCGTAATCATTATATATTGTTTGTTTGAATCCTACCATTGATGTTTGGGACTGCAATTGATCAGTTCCTTATTGGTCGATATGCATCCTGCAGTGATTGCCTCGATATTGTCTTCAGCCACAAGCATTACAATCAATCAGGATTCAGTAGCTAAGTGGATAACACGATGTCGTTTGAAGTGAGTAGTACAGGGTTCGAGTCTTACAGTGAACATCAAATTCGGGTTGCAGGTGCATCTAGCTGATCAGTCCCAAATGGGACGAGATGCGTGGCCTGGATTCCGCTTCTAGCCACCATCCATCTTTGCTGGTTATTGTTCATGTTAAATCTACGAAAAATTGTTTAGTGTTACATTCCGTTTAACTTTTTGTAATAAAAATTGAATTCTCAGTTCTGAATATTTTAAGTTGACCAGTGTAATTAATAAAAAAATTCAACGAGATTATAATATCATTGAGTTGTTGACAATAACTTTCTATTAAACTCATACTTTCCATATGATAAGTAAAAGTAACGTATTTTGAAAATGAAGTCAATTAGTCAGTTGTCAACAACGTAGAATCTGGAACATATGTGGAACGCTTCGTATTATCATATAGCAATAGTATTAGCGTGTTATAAGTCAATAAGTGAATATTTTATGTGAAATTATTTTGTAACATTAATTATTATGATTGAAATCGATTGATGGAAATAGGATATAATGCTAATGATAATCCGTATTTGAGAACAACTACGTTTCACTGAAATGCTTCAATTCGTAGAAAGTTCTTGTTTTATTAATCTTTAAACTGTGATATATGACTTATGAAAGTAAAATACTTGAATAGTTTATAAGTATTTGATAATAGGTATTTTCGATATATTGTGAAAGTGGTAGTACAATTAAGAGTTCGGTTTCTTGCTAGTTGGTGTTCATTAATAAAACTCGTTTGCAATCTTGAGAAAAGTAATTCACTATGTGGGACTTGAATTGATGTCGAGTCACCTAGACCAATGGCCACATTGTAACTTGATCCATAGAATTCAATCAGACCAGAAGACTATAGGAAGATGACATTGATTACTAATCAGTGATCAGCCAGTTAGAATCTATCAGTCCTATGAAAGTTTGATAGCAGCCAGAATGGTTCAGTGATACCATCTCAGACTGTGAAACTGTGTGACGTGAGTTTGAATGCTACACACAGAACCAGTTCCCACATGAATTCAGGTACACCTTACTGACGAGTACCAACAAACACAGGTGAAGAGCTTTCTGACAATTAACTCCAACCACACAATATTAAATTATCTTCGTTTTCCTAACCTCAGTTAATTGGAAACATAAATCACCACCAGAAGATTCACTGAAGGGAATAATTGTTAAGCATAAGTGTGTATAGATTGTTATCGGAAATACGGTAAAATCAAACATCAGCATTGAGAAATTCGAATTATGTGAATGAAAATTTTATTCGTCTAATTTTGTCGTAGCCTAAAATTTCATAGGACACCTCACGTCTCTCCCACTTTGTTAAACTCTGACAGTACACTAATTCATTGTTCTTTCCATACCATTTTTGTTTACATTCCCATATCGGATTTATCATAATGCGCAACCTACTTTCATAATCATCATTTATCATCTAGTTTCTATGACATTCTTAATTAATTTTTCCATCGTTCAAAAACTTTGTTTTTTAAGCATTTTAATAGGCAGAGTATATTTTCTGTAGGATTGCCTTTTAAAAAACACGTTATACATTATCACTGTGTAAAATTCTATATTAATGCAATTGTGAAATTTTGAGAATAAAATCAACAAAAAGGGTTTTCTTCACGAGACTGCTCTCCTGTTTAATGCTTAAATACGTGTTTTTCATCTATGAAAAGTGTAATAAACCAATAGATGAGGAATTTCGGAGGGAAAGTCAGAAACCAAAGCTTAAAAGATGCTATTGAAAGTGGTCAGTGACTATTAAGGTATTTTGTGGAGGGGCATATCATTATCCATAATGCAAGTTTATTTATCTCGAATAAATGTGGTAACAGATAATTAATTCACCATTGAATTCTTCAAAATCACTTCAAAACCACTTTACCAAGCATGACATTTAATTGGTTAAAATCACGAAGCAGTCTAAGTTAAAGCATCGTTGTAAACCCTGGAGGATTGGATGGCCGTTTCGTCGTAGAATGGGACCCTCTGGTCGAACTTAGAACTCTCAGCTCTCGAGTCGAGTGCTTAAAAGTTGAAAAATTAACTCACATGTTTACGCCTGCTACCTCCCGTGGAAGAGCATAGGCTGATCTGTAGCTCTTCTAGGGTTACTACCGGTTCCAAAGACGAGTAAAGGAGGAAAATCGGGCATAAGATCTGAAACTCGATCCCGTAGAAAACAACCTTGCTAAAAAAGCTTTAGACTATTGAGCAAGCATGCAATGGTGAAAATTATTATTAGCCATTACTTTTTGAATGATGTCTGGAATTAGCTATTTCAAACTCAAACTGAAAGTTCTGGTATCTTCAAGGAAATCAATTCTTTTATTTTCTCTTTATATTACCAATAAATAATATCTGGAATTAGGTTGTACAATTTGAACAGTTTAAACAGATTTGAAACATTAGGTGACAAAATCAATTTTAACTGTTTCTTCTTCATCATTGGATAATCTACCAGCTACAAAACTGAAGCACATCAATCCTAAAATGATCTATACGTATATGCTGTTCAACAGTCCTTATTTTGAAATGGAACAACTATTCTATGTTTAGTGTTCTGTAACAATGACTAGACTGATTATACATTGAGTTACACTATCACACAATCATATAGATATATATACATTCAGTTCAAATCAATTTATACCGAATAACTGACAGATTTATTGTTTGAAATTTGACAAGTCTGTGCATGGTATGTTTTCGACTAATCAAAATGAAACTTGTTTCTCTAACTGGTCTATAAAACATTTGTTACAATAATTTGATCACATTGTCTAATCTTATTTATTCTCTTCTCTTCGCATTATCAGAGAAGTCAAGTTAAATTTACCACTCTTACATGTTCAATAGGTCAATAAAGTGAGTCATATTTATTTAAATTGATATAGATTATTGACAGAATTAGTAACTGTAGGATTGGTGTAGTATACATGGTGATAACAATTCCAAGCATCATTATCACATTTAGATGTAAACGATAAATAATATTAAAAATGGCATTTAGTATTGTGAATCAACGATTTGTGCACACAGCTCATCTTAAGTACAATCAAATATGTGTTTGATTAACCAATATCTGATTTATATCTCAGTGAATCGTGCTGTATTTTAACTAATTAGGAAGAAACTGGATATGCACCAATATCGAAACAAACGAAAATGGTGTAGAGTAAGTGATGAACATGATCTAATTTGAAAGACTTATTAGTTTGAGATAATCTCATAATAGTTTAATCCTCTTTACTCTGTTAATCCATTGTGTGTAAGTGAAGTCCAATAAAGAAAAGAATAAAATATCAGAAAATTGTATTTCCAGTTTAAACACATTCGTAAGCGGATAACAAACAAGGAGTTTGAAGTCACACAATATGAAATGATTTTAATTAAACTAAGATTGAGAAACAGAATGTGCTGGATAGGTGCTTTGTTCTACTATAAACTTCCCCGAAATCCGTAACACCAAGACAACCATCGATCAAAACCAATGAACACAGACTCAGTGGTCTGAAGTTTATGTGATCATCGTAAGGTCTGAAGGTCTCGATTTAGAGTAAGAGTGTGGAGTGGATGTGGGTAGTCACAGAGTCGTATATTAGAAAGAAACAGCTGTCCAGTCCTTCCTGATTTTAAACGGTTGTTCAACTGGCCTACAATTTCACCAAGATAATTCTGTGATGTGAAATTCAGAAGTTACCGAATATTAAATATCCGAGTACATTGAATACTACATTGTGGCTTATCGAGCAAACCAATTACCTTTGATTGAAAAGAACCGAGAAGAGATGTCATAAAATATCTGACACTGAAAATACAATTAAAATCCATTCAAATTCACTCATGGATCTAAATGAAAATATCTGGAAACATTTGGTTGATAATTTGAACACAACGTATCAAACATCATCGTGTAGTGTTGTCATATGGCTATGTTCTGATTCGAATACAAACATATCATTCAAAAGTCTCATAATTCAATCTAAGTTACTTCTTGTTTTAAATAAACTGGATCGACTCTGGAAAAACACTATTAGACCTCACTAAATCTGTTGTACCACAAGTGAATGATGACGAAATTCTGTTACAAATGAACTCTATGTTAACCATCTTCACAGAACTCGTGTCAAAACAACATTCCACTGAACACTTCCAATCACATAATAATTGGTTGGCAAAATAATGAAAACCACAGAACACTGGATAGTTTTCCATTTGTTGTTCGAAATCATCATACAGTGAAATATTGTTTGGAGAAGCGGAGAGGATTAGACAACTATGTGGTTCTCGTCTATGACTTCTAACCAGTGTGAAATACACACAATCACACTCCACTTCAATCAGGTTATTCACATTTCACACGTCTAATATATGATAGTTATGTGACAGAGTATATCATCACGAACAATATGATTCACGGTATATGGCGAAATTTCTCATTTACAAAATATCAAGAAAATACATTCATCGAAAGAAATTTAGTTGAAAAACATCATGTGTATCTGTTAATGAAAAATTGATTGTGTGGTTTGAAGGGTTACAGCTAATCTCGAAATGATTTTCCCTTCAACTTCAACCAAGATCTATATCTCAATGAATCCTGAGTAAATATTCTGAAATCATTAAGTAACAGCTTGTTAGCAATTATTGTTTCGGGGTGAACATCTCTGATTAAACAAATAATATGCATTTTAAACTGGAAACTAACGTCTCCAAGTTCAATCCACATGTATAGGTTTGAATTATCCCGTCGTTAATATCGAAAACTGCAAATGATGACCACCCTCCATCGACAGCTGTTCATTCTGAGTTCAGTATTATGGTTAGTTACATATGTTACGTATATTTGATCTATGATTATCAGTGGAACCCAACACATGTGTTTCAACCTACTTCAGACTAGTTAAGGGGTATATGGACTCATTTGTTTGGTAAATAACGAACACATTGGGATCCAAGTACATCCATCAAACGAGTTCAAACATGACTTAATATATAATGGCGATCCAACTGCTTGTTATAATACAAATATACGAAAGATTGTAGAAATCAGATCGTTCGTTAAACAGTTTCTCCTACAAATGTCAATATTATAAAAGCATATTTGTTTGACTACGTCTAATAAAATGTCATCTATTTACTGAGTCAAATTGGTGAGTACTTGAGAATTTCGGTATGACTCGATTTCAACTAATCTCAAATATTCTAAAATTGTGAAATTCACCAACTGCGCCTGTAGCTCTTCTAGAGTTACTGCCGGTCCCAAGCCTGGGTAAAGGAGGAGGGTTGGGCATGGGATTAGCGACCCCATCCCGTAGAAAAGCTAACTCGCTAAAAAAAACGCTAACCAGAAAAAATAATTCAAACCATTTAAACTCTGCTCTGGCACTTGAAGGAATAATTATGACGTCTCATGATGAAAGCCGAAATTCTTCGGAAGTCACGAGACCGATGCACCTTCTAACAACCAGAGCAACACTTTTTATAGGTACATGGAACGTCCGGACAATGTGGGAGACCGGGAAGACCAGCCAAATAGCAATTGAAATGAGGAGATACAACTTGGCAGTACTCGGAATCAGCGAAACCCATTGGACACAAACTGGACAACAAAGGCCAGGTACAGGAGAGATGCTGCTGTACTCCGGTCACGAAGGGGAAAATGCTCCACACACTCAGGGAGTTGCTCTAATGCTGTCCAAAGAAGCACGAAATGCACTTGTCGGATGGAAATCTCATGGACCCAGGATAATCAAAGCATCATTCAGAACAAAGAAGCAAGGGATCACAATGAACGTTATCCAATGTTATACACCCACCAATGATAGCAACGACGATGATAAACATCAGTTCTATGAAGGGCTGCAATCAATTATAGAGAAGTGCTCACGAAAGGACCTCGCCATCCTGATGGGAGATCTAAATGCTAAAGTTGGAGTGGACAACACAGGATATGAAGATGTAATTGGACGACATGGATTAGGAGAGAGAAATGAAAATGGGGAGAGACTTGCAAACCTATGTGCTTTCAACAAATTGGTTATAGGCGGCACAATATTCCCACACAAGCGCATACACAAAGCTACATGGATCTCACCGGACCAAATCACAGAGAACCAGATAGATCACATCTGTATCAACAAAAAATTCCGAAGACCAATGGAAGATGTGAGAACACGGAGAGGAGCTGACATAGCTTCAGATCACCACCTGGTTGTGGCCAAGATGAGACTGAAACTAAAGAAACACTGGACAACTGGACAAACAGCACTACAAAGATTCAATACAGCCTTCCTTCGAGATACTGACAAGCTCCATGAATTCAAGATAACTCTCAACAACAGGTTCCAGGCTCTACAGGATCTACTGAAAGAACAAGAAACTACATTGGAGGACAACTGGAAAGGGATAAAAGAAGCACTAACTTCAACGTGTCAGGAGGTTCTTGGTCCTAAGAAGCATCATCACAAGGAATGGATCTCTATGGGAACCCTGGACAAAATTCAAGAAAGGAAGAACAAGAAACTAGCAATTAACAACAGCCGAACACGAGCAGAGAAAGTCAAAGCACAAGCAGACCACGCAGAAGCAAACAGGGAAGTGAAGAAAAGCATTAAAGCCGACAAGCAGAAATACGTGGGAGAACTAGCAACGGCGGCGGAAAAAGCTGCAAGAGAAGGGAATATGAAACAACTATATGATACAACGAAGAAATTGGCAGGGAGATATAGCAGACCAGAGAGACCAGTCAAGGACAAAGAAGGAAAGACAATCACTGAGATTCAAGAACAGAGGGAAAGATGGGTAGAATACTTTGAGGAACTGCCGAATAGACCAGCCCCATTGAGTCCACCGAACATCGAACCAGCACACACTGACCTTCCTATAGATGTCACTTCACCAACGATCGAAGAAGTCAAGATGGCCATCAGACAAATCAAAAGTGGGAAGGCGGCAGGACCTGACAATATACCAGCAGAAGCACTGAAGTCAGACATTGAAATAACTGCAAACATGCTTCACCTTCTATTCAAGAAGATTTGGGAAGAGGAACAAGTGCCAATGGACTGGAAAGAAGGATATCTTATCAAGATACCAAAGAGGGGAGATCTGAGCCAATGTGAGAACTACAGAGGCATCAGTTTGTTATCAGTACCAGGAAAAGTTTTCGACAGAGTGCTGTTGAATCAGATGAAAGACGCAGTAGACGCCGAACTTAGGGATCATCAGGCTGGATTCCGTAATAATAGGTCGTACACAGACCAGATTGCAACACTACGGATCATCATTGAACAATCAGTTGAGTGGAGCTCATCACTATACGTCAACTTCATCGACTATGAGAAGGCGTTTGACAGCGTGGACAGGAGAACATTATGGAAACTTCTTCGACACTATGGAGTTCCTCAGAAGATCGTGAACATTATCCAAAACTCATACGATGGATTACAGTGCAATGTGGTGCATGGAGGACAGCTGACAGATGCATTTCCAGTAAGGACCGGAGTCAGACAAGGCTGTCTACTCTCCCCATTCCTCTTCCTTCTAATGATTGATTGGATTATGAAGAATTCGACATCTGAAGGGAAATACGGAATACAATGGACTTCTCATGATCAATTAGATGATTTGGACTTCGCAGATGACCTAGCCCTCCTCTCTCATACACACGAACAAATGCAGATGAAGACAGCAAATGTAGCAGCAGCCTCCGCATCGATAGGCCTCCACATTCACAAAGGAAAAAGCAAGATTCTCAAATGCAGCACGGAGAACACCAACCCAATCACACTTGATGGAGAAACTCTGGAAGAGGTGGAAACATTCAAGTACCTGAGGAGCATCGTTGATAAACAAGGAAGATCGGATGCAGATGTAAATGCGAGGATTGGCAAAGCAAGGACAGCATTTTTACAATTGAAGAACATATGGAACTCAAAATAACTGCCAACTAATTTCAAAGTGAGAATCTTCAGTACAAACGTCAAGACAGTCCTACTGTATGGAGCTGAAAAGTGGAGAACTACTACATCCATCGTCAAGAAGGTACAAGTATTTATAAACAGTTTTTACACAAGGAAGGCCAAAGCCTTCCTCTTTTCCGTGCATCTGAAATATCCGTGCATCTCTGAAATATCTAAAGACCCAGAAAATCGATATTGTTACATTTGTCCGACATTTTTGTATGAATTCGGTTACAAAGCGTATAAAGAAGTATCTTTCATTTATTTCAAACGAACAAAAACAAATCTTTTTAAATTGATAAAAATTCACAATTGCTTAGTAACAGTAATATGTAACGGTCTTCTGTTATGCAGAGATGGATTAAGGCTATATTAAGGCAATACGCACAGTATGCATATATGCCAATTAGAGACTGACCAGTTGCAGTCCTAACAAATCGATGGGAAGATTCAAATAAACACTACTAAGTTGAATTTAAATGATGATACAGTTTTAATAATTAAATCAATGAATACAGATTTGTGAAATTTATTCTTTTTCTGAATGAATAACACGTTTAAAAGTGGATGGTTACTATTGTACCTGTTATAATTGTTGTTGTTTTTTCATATAAAAGGTAAAATAAAAAATATTAGGCCCAAATTATGTTAGTGACAAATGCTAGTTACAGATTCTAAGTGTGTGGGTGAGTTAATTAGCCAAACTTTTGTGATTACTTGATTTCAATAACATTCTGATTTATCCTTAAACACATTATTATTGTTTGTAAAGAAATAGGTTTGAAATGATTTCATTGATTGAAATTGAAATAATTCCATCGTTTCGTCTAGCAAACTTGTCTATATGACTTCGGTTACTACCCTGAAGAAGTTCAGACAAGTTCATTGCACGAAATGATGGAGTTCAATTATTAATTACTAACATTATTTCTGGTGTACTTTCTTCACAAATAATATCTTCTATATACTCGGTGCTCAATTTCTGTCAAATTATTTGTACAAGTATTGAGAATATTCGTATAAACACAGATTCGTGTTTTGATGTTAAGTGATTGAGGGTAGTCGTTTGGAAACTGGTGATCTAGATTTTGTGTTGTCTGTTCTCTTCAACAAGACTTACCTACAATCTTGAGGAAGGTGCTGCATACTATGAGACTTGAATTCGACTCGAGTCACATGGACTAGTGACTATTTCGCAACATGATTGACAGAGTTGAGTCAACAGTCCGGACTAGACAACCTTGACGTTGTTCACTACTTAGTGATCAATTAGTGTAAATTTCTCAGTCATACAGATCATTCGCCGACGTATTTCAATAAGGACTGATATTCTTTCACATCTTTCCAAATTAACCTCTCACACAGTTAACGCTATCGGTGATACACTCGAAAATATGCACTCTTGTATTGTAGAGAGATTTATACAGTCTAAGACATGTAAACAGTTCTCAGATCGCTATCTCATTACGCCACTCTCTCAGCCTAGTAACGAGTGCACGCACACATTACATGGGAGGCATGACTGATTGTTTGTAAAGTCTTCCACAACCACCTTCGAAGAGATCCATAGAGAAGCTTACTCTCATTCACATGAATAAGTTTTTGTGCTGATAGTGGTTTGGTTATTACTCTTGAAAAGTTTATAATTCACTAACCATTTTGGACATGGCTCTACCAATCTTTCTCTCATTCAACATGTTTATAGGAAAACTGGTGAGAAAACAGGCATAGATATTTCACTTGCCACTTAAAATATCGTCTAAATTAAACGGTATGCTACAATCCCATCAACACTTTGCATCTCTGAAATATCTAAAGACCCAGAAAATCGATATTGTTACATTTGTCCGAAAACTACCACAAAACACTGTTAACTATTCTACCACTATTTTTCTAATTAATTTTATGTTAATCAATATTTTCAACTTTAACTGAGTGTATTAAGTTCTCAAACTAGTTTTAATACAACACAATCATGTTTCTGACTCAATGCTTATTTATGTATTCTGTGCACCAATTCAAATTCCATACCTGCATTTGAACCATCATTCAGCATTGCACATGAACATTATGTATATCACTATTCGCTTTACCAATAAACGTTTCTGTTTTATTTGTGAATTGAGACTTGCGAACTATCAGACTGGTGACACTGGTTGAGCAATGAATGCAATGTGTATTATTTTTCTAGAAATAACATTTAATTTGTTGCTCAATAAATGTAGATTTAAATGTATACGCTATATCGCTATAAGAGAATCGGTCATGGTTTTGTTTTTATCATGTCCACAATAGTGATGATAGTATTGAACAAATGTGGACGAATCTGAACAAATAACCTTATGCCAAGCTGTATGTAAATGTTTTGTGGTGAATTTCACTTACTTACTTAAATTTTATTTGTTGCAGTTAATTTTCTGAAAATAATAAGATAACATGTATTATAATTTCTCTAACTCCATTGATTATTCCGTGTATTACTTACTTCCTTACGCCTGTTACCCCTCGTCGAGGAACATAGGCCGCTCACCAGCATTCTCCATCCAACTCTGTCCTGAACCTTCCTTTCCAGTTCTTTCCAGTTAACATTCATCCTTTTCATATCTGCTTCTATTTCCCGGCGTAGTGTGTTCTTTGGCCTTCCTCTTTTCCGCTTCCCTTCCGGATTCCAAGTTAAGGACTGCCTTGTAATGCACATTGGTGATTTCCTTAATGTATGTCCGATCCACTTCCAACGTCTTTTCCTAATTTCCTCTCCAGCTGAAAGCTGGTTTGTACTCTCCCATAAAACGCTGTTGCTAGTGGTATCCGGCCAATGAATGTTGAGTATTTTGCGTAAAAACTGTTTATAAATACTTGTACCTTCTTGACGATGGATGTAGTAGTTCTCCACTTTTCAGCTCCATACAGTAGGACTGTCTTGACGTTTGTACTGAAGATTCTCACTTTGAAATTAGTTGGCAGTTATTTTGAGTTCCATATGTTCTTCAATTGTAAAAATGCTGTCCTTGCTTTGCCAATCCTCGCATTTACATCTGCATCCGATCTTCCTTGTTTATCAACGATGCTCCTCAGGTACTTGAATGTTTCCACCTCTTCCAGAGTTTCTCCATCAAGTGTGATTGGGTTGGTGTTCTCCGTGCTGCATTTGAGAATCTTGCTTTTTCCTTTGTGAATGTGGAGGCCTATCGATGCGGAGGCTGCTGCTACATTTGCTGTCTTCATCTGCATTTGTTCGTGTGTATGAGAGAGGAGGGCTAGGTCATCTGCGAAGTCCAAATCATCTAATTGATCATGAGAAGTCCATTGTATTCCGTATTTCCCTTCAGATGTCGAATTCTTCATAATCCAATCAATCATTAGAAGGAAGAGGAATGGGGAGAGTAGACAGCCTTGTCTGACTCCGGTCCTTACTGGAAATGCATCTGTCAGCTGTCCTCCATGCACCACATTGCACTGTAATCCATCGTATGAGTTTTGGATAATGTTCACGATCTTCTGAGGAACTCCATAGTGTCGAAGAAGTTTCCATAATGTTCTCCTGTCCACGCTGTCAAACGCCTTCTCATAGTCGATGAAGTTGACGTATAGTGATGAGCTCCACTCAACTGATTGTTCAATGATGATCCGTAGTGTTGCAATCTGGTCTGTGTACGACCTATTATTACGGAATCCAGCCTGATGATCCCTAAGTTCGGCGTCTACTGCGTCTTTCATCTGATTCAACAGCACTCTGTCGAAAACTTTTCCTGGTACTGATAACAAACTGATGCCTCTGTAGTTCTCACATTGGCTCAGATCTCCCCTCTTTGGTATCTTGATAAGATATCCTTCTTTCCAGTCCATTGGCACTTGTTCCTCTTCCCAAATCTTCTTGAATAGAAGGTGAAGCATGTTTGCAGTTATTTCAATGTCTGACTTCAGTGCTTCTGCTGGTATATTGTCAGGTCCTGCCGCCTTCCCACTTTTGATTTGTCTGATGGCCATCTTGACTTCTTCGATCGTTGGTGAAGTGACATCTATAGGAAGGTCAGTGTGTGCTGGTTCGATGTTCGGTGGACTCAATGGGGCTGGTCTATTCGGCAGTTCCTCAAAGTATTCTACCCATCTTTCCCTCTGTTCTTGAATCTCAGTGATTGTCTTTCCTTCTTTGTCCTTGACTGGTCTCTCTGGTCTGCTATATCTCCCTGCCAATTTCTTCGTTGTATCATATAGTTGTTTCATATTCCCTTCTCTTGCAGCTTTTTCCGCCGCCGTTGCTAGTTCTCCCACGTATTTCTGCTTGTCGGCTTTAATGCTTTTCTTCACTTCCCTGTTTGCTTCTGCGTGGTCTGCTTGTGCTTTGACTTTCTCTGCTCGTGTTCGGCTGTTGTTAATTGCTAGTTTCTTGTTCTTCCTTTCTTGAATTTTGTCCAGGGTTCCCATAGAGATCCATTCCTTGTGATGATGCTTCTTAGGACCAAGAACCTCCTGACACGTTGAAGTTAGTGCTTCTTTTATCCCTTTCCAGTTGTCCTCCAATGTAGTTTCTTGTTCTTTCAGTAGATCCTGTAGAGCCTGGAACCTGTTGTTGAGAGTTATCTTGAATTCATGGAGCTTGTCAGTATCTCGAAGGAAGGCTGTATTGAATCTTTGTAGTGCTGTTTGTCCAGTTGTCCAGTGTTTCTTTAGTTTCAGTCTCATCTTGGCCACAACCAGGTGGTGATCTGAAGCTATGTCAGCTCCTCTCCGTGTTCTCACATCTTCCATTGGTCTTCGGAATTTTTTGTTGATACAGATGTGATCTATCTGGTTCTCTGTGATTTGGTCCGGTGAGATCCATGTAGCTTTGTGTATGCGCTTGTGTGGGAATATTGTGCCGCCTATAACCAATTTGTTGAAAGCACATAGGTTTGCAAGTCTCTCCCCATTTTCATTTCTCTCTCCTAATCCATGTCGTCCAATTACATCTTCATATCCTGTGTTGTCCACTCCAACTTTAGCATTTAGATCTCCCATCAGGATGGCGAGGTCCTTTCGTGAGCACTTCTCTATAATTGATTGCAGCCCTTCATAGAACTGATGTTTATCATCGTCGTTGCTATCATTGGTGGGTGTATAACATTGGATAACGTTCATTGTGATCCCTTGCTTCTTTGTTCTGAATGATGCTTTGATTATCCTGGGTCCATGAGATTTCCATCCGACAAGTGCATTTCGTGCTTCTTTGGACAGCATTAGAGCAACTCCCTGAGTGTGTGGAGCATTTTCCCCTTCGTGACCGGAGTACAGCAGCATCTCTCCTGTACCTGGCCTTTGTTGTCCAGTTTGTGTCCAATGGGTTTCGCTGATTCCGAGTACTGCCAAGTTGTATCTCCTCATTTCAATTGCTATTTGGCTGGTCTTCCCGGTCTCCCACATTGTCCGGACGTTCCATGTACCTATAAAAAGTGTTGCTCTGGTTGTTAGAAGGTGCATCGGTCTCGTGACTTCCGAAGAATTTCGGCTTTCATCATGAGACGTCATAATTATTCCTTCAAGTGCCAGAGCAGAGTTTAAATGGTTTGAATTATTTTTTCTGGTTAGCGTTTTTTTAGCGAGTTAGCTTTTCTACGGGATGGGGTCGCTAATCCCATGCCCAACCCTCCTCCTTTACCCAGGCTTGGGACCGGCAGTAACTCTAGAAGAGCTACAGGCGCAGTTGGTGAATTTCACAATTTTAGAATATTTGAGATTAGTTGAAATCGAGTCATACCGAAATTCTCAAGTACTCACCAATTTGACTCAGTAAATAGATGACATTTTATTAGACGTAGTCAAACAAATATGCTTTTATAATATTGACATTTGTAGGAGAAACTGTTTAACGAACGATCTGATTTCTACAATCTTTCGTATATTTGTATTATAACAAGCAGTTGGATCGCCATTATATATTAAGTCATGTTTGAACTCGTTTGATGGATGTACTTGGATCCCAATGTGTTCGTTATTTACCAAACAAATGAGTCCATATACCCCTTAACTAGTCTGAAGTAGGTTGAAACACATGTGTTGGGTTCCACTGATAATCATAGATCAAATATACGTAACATATGTAACTAACCATAATACTGAACTCAGAATGAACAGCTGTCGATGGAGGGTGGTCATCATTTGCAGTTTTCGATATTAACGACGGGATAATTCAAACCTATACATGTGGATTGAACTTGGAGACGTTAGTTTCCAGTTTAAAATGCATATTATTTGTTTAATCAGAGATGTTCACCCCGAAACAATAATTGCTAACAAGCTGTTACTTAATGATTTCAGAATATTTACTCAGGATTCATTGAGATATAGATCTTGGTTGAAGTTGAAGGGAAAATCATTTCGAGATTAGCTGTAACCCTTCAAACCACACAATCAATTTTTCATTAACAGATACACATGATGTTTTTCAACTAAATTTCTTTCGATGAATGTATTTTCTTGATATTTTGTAAATGAGAAATTTCGCCATATACCGTGAATCATATTGTTCGTGATGATATACTCTGTCACATAACTATCATATATTAGACGTGTGAAATGTGAATAACCTGATTGAAGTGGAGTGTGATTGTGTGTATTTCACACTGGTTAGAAGTCATAGACGAGAACCACATAGTTGTCTAATCCTCTCCGCTTCTCCAAACAATATTTCACTGTATGATGATTTCGAACAACAAATGGAAAACTATCCAGTGTTCTGTGGTTTTCATTATTTTGCCAACCAATTATTATGTGATTGGAAGTGTTCAGTGGAATGTTGTTTTGACACGAGTTCTGTGAAGATGGTTAACATAGAGTTCATTTGTAACAGAATTTCGTCATCATTCACTTGTGGTACAACAGATTTAGTGAGGTCTAATAGTGTTTTTCCAGAGTCGATCCAGTTTATTTAAAACAAGAAGTAACTTAGATTGAATTATGAGACTTTTGAATGATATGTTTGTATTCGAATCAGAACATAGCCATATGACAACACTACACGATGATGTTTGATACGTTGTGTTCAAATTATCAACCAAATGTTTCCAGATATTTTCATTTAGATCCATGAGTGAATTTGAATGGATTTTAATTGTATTTTCAGTGTCAGATATTTTATGACATCTCTTCTCGGTTCTTTTCAATCAAAGGTAATTGGTTTGCTCGATAAGCCACAATGTAGTATTCAATGTACTCGGATATTTAATATTCGGTAACTTCTGAATTTCACATCACAGAATTATCTTGGTGAAATTGTAGGCCAGTTGAACAACCGTTTAAAATCAGGAAGGACTGGACAGCTGTTTCTTTCTAATATACGACTCTGTGACTACCCACATCCACTCCACACTCTTACTCTAAATCGAGACCTTCAGACCTTACGATGATCACATAAACTTCAGACCACTGAGTCTGTGTTCATTGGTTTTGATCGATGGTTGTCTTGGTGTTACGGATTTCGGGGAAGTTTATAGTAGAACAAAGCACCTATCCAGCACATTCTGTTTCTCAATCTTAGTTTAATTAAAATCATTTCATATTGTGTGACTTCAAACTCCTTGTTTGTTATCCGCTTACGAATGTGTTTAAACTGGAAATACAATTTTCTGATATTTTATTCTTTTCTTTATTGGACTTCACTTACACACAATGGATTAACAGAGTAAAGAGGATTAAACTATTATGAGATTATCTCAAACTAATAAGTCTTTCAAATTAGATCATGTTCATCACTTACTCTACACCATTTTCGTTTGTTTCGATATTGGTGCATATCCAGTTTCTTCCTAATTAGTTAAAATACAGCACGATTCACTGAGATATAAATCAGATATTGGTTAATCAAACACATATTTGATTGTACTTAAGATGAGCTGTGTGCACAAATCGTTGATTCACAATACTAAATGCCATTTTTAATATTATTTATCGTTTACATCTAAATGTGATAATGATGCTTGGAATTGTTATCACCATGTATACTACACCAATCCTACAGTTACTAATTCTGTCAATAATCTATATCAATTTAAATAAATATGACTCACTTTATTGACCTATTGAACATGTAAGAGTGGTAAATTTAACTTGACTTCTCTGATAATGCGAAGAGAAGAGAATAAATAAGATTAGACAATGTGATCAAATTATTGTAACAAATGTTTTATAGACCAGTTAGAGAAACAAGTTTCATTTTGATTAGTCGAAAACATACCATGCACAGACTTGTCAAATTTCAAACAATAAATCTGTCAGTTATTCGGTATAAATTGATTTGAACTGAATGTATATATATCTATATGATTGTGTGATAGTGTAACTCAATGTATAATCAGTCTAGTCATTGTTACAGAACACTAAACATAGAATAGTTGTTCCATTTCAAAATAAGGACTGTTGAACAGCATATACGTATAGATCATTTTAGGATTGATGTGCTTCAGTTTTGTAGCTGGTAGATTATCCAATGATGAAGAAGAAACAGTTAAAATTGATTTTGTCACCTAATGTTTCAAATCTGTTTAAACTGTTCAAATTGTACAACCTAATTCCAGATATTATTTATTGGTAATATAAAGAGAAAATAAAAGAATTGATTTCCTTGAAGATACCAGAACTTTCAGTTTGAGTTTGAAATAGCTAATTCCAGACATCATTCAAAAAGTAATGGCTAATAATAATTTTCACCATTGCATGCTTGCTCAATAGTCTAAAGCTTTTTTAGCAAGGTTGTTTTCTACGGGATCGAGTTTCAGATCTTATGCCCGATTTTCCTCCTTTACTCGTCTTTGGAACCGGTAGTAACCCTAGAAGAGCTACAGATCAGCCTATGCTCTTCCACGGGAGGTAGCAGGCGTAAACATGTGAGTTAATTTTTCAACTTTTAAGCACTCGACTCGAGAGCTGAGAGTTCTAAGTTCGACCAGAGGGTCCCATTCTACGACGAAACGGCCATCCAATCCTCCAGGGTTTACAACGATGCTTTAACTTAGACTGCTTCGTGATTTTAACCAATTAAATGTCATGCTTGGTAAAGTGGTTTTGAAGTGATTTTGAAGAATTCAATGGTGAATTAATTATCTGTTACCACATTTATTCGAGATAAATAAACTTGCATTATGGATAATGATATGCCCCTCCACAAAATACCTTAATAGTCACTGACCACTTTCAATAGCATCTTTTAAGCTTTGGTTTCTGACTTTCCCTCCGAAATTCCTCATCTATTGGTTTATTACACTTTTCATAGATGAAAAACACGTATTTAAGCATTAAACAGGAGAGCAGTCTCGTGAAGAAAACCCTTTTTGTTGATTTTATTCTCAAAATTTCACAATTGCATTAATATAGAATTTTACACAGTGATAATGTATAACGTGTTTTTTAAAAGGCAATCCTACAGAAAATATACTCTGCCTATTAAAATGCTTAAAAAACAAAGTTTTTGAACGATGGAAAAATTAATTAAGAATGTCATAGAAACTAGATGATAAATGATGATTATGAAAGTAGGTTGCGCATTATGATAAATCCGATATGGGAATGTAAACAAAAATGGTATGGAAAGAACAATGAATTAGTGTACTGTCAGAGTTTAACAAAGTGGGAGAGACGTGAGGTGTCCTATGAAATTTTAGGCTACGACAAAATTAGACGAATAAAATTTTCATTCACATAATTCGAATTTCTCAATGCTGATGTTTGATTTTACCGTATTTCCGATAACAATCTATACACACTTATGCTTAACAATTATTCCCTTCAGTGAATCTTCTGGTGGTGATTTATGTTTCCAATTAACTGAGGTTAGGAAAACGAAGATAATTTAATATTGTGTGGTTGGAGTTAATTGTCAGAAAGCTCTTCACCTGTGTTTGTTGGTACTCGTCAGTAAGGTGTACCTGAATTCATGTGGGAACTGGTTCTGTGTGTAGCATTCAAACTCACGTCACACAGTTTCACAGTCTGAGATGGTATCACTGAACCATTCTGGCTGCTATCAAACTTTCATAGGACTGATAGATTCTAACTGGCTGATCACTGATTAGTAATCAATGTCATCTTCCTATAGTCTTCTGGTCTGATTGAATTCTATGGATCAAGTTACAATGTGGCCATTGGTCTAGGTGACTCGACATCAATTCAAGTCCCACATAGTGAATTACTTTTCTCAAGATTGCAGACGAGCTTTATTAATGAACACCAACTAGCAAGAAACCGAGCTCTTAATTGTACTACCACTTTCACAATATATCGAAAATACCTATTATCAAATACTTATAAACTATTCAAGTATTTTACTTTCATAAGTCATATATCACAGTTTAAAGATTAATACAACAAGAACTTTCTACGAATTGAAGCATTTCAGTGAAACGTAGTTGTTCTCAAATACGGATTATCATTAGCATTATATCCTATTTCCATCAATCGATTTCAATCATAATAATTAATGTTACAAAATAATTTCACATAAAATATTCACTTATTGACTTATAACACGCTAATACTAATGCTATATGATAATACGAAGCGTTCCACATATGTTCCAGATTCTACGTTGTTGACAACTGACTAATTGACTTCATTTTCAAAATACGTTACTTTTACTTATCATATGGAATGTATGAGTTTAATAGAAAGTTATTGTCAACAACTCAATGATATTATAATCTCGTTGAATTTTTTTATTAATTACACTGGTCAACTTAAAATATTCAGAACTGAGAATTCAATTTTTATTACAAAAAGTTAAACGGAATGTAACACTAAACAATTTTTCGTAGATTTAACATGAACAATAACCAGCAAAGATGGATGGTGGCTAGAAGCGGAATCCAGGCCACGCATCTCGTCCCATTTGGGACTGATCAGCTAGATGTACCTGCAACCCGAATTTGATGTTCACTGTAAGACTCGAACCCTGTACTACTCACTTCAAACGACATCGTGTTATCCACTTAGCTACTGAATCCTGATTGATTGTAATGCTTGTGGCTGAAGACAATATCGAGGCAATCACTGCAGGATGCATATCGACCAATAAGGAACTGATCAATTGCAGTCCCAAACATCAATGGTAGGATTCAAACAAACAATATATAATGATTACGGACAATAATCTTTTGGAGGCTAAAAGTAGAAAGTTACCACTTAGCTGAAATATATTTCACATCATATATACCTGTTTTTGTTTGTGTGTGTACTTCCACTTTCTCTCTCTCTGCCTTCCTCCTCCTTTATTCTACTTTTATTATATAACTAAAAGGAGAAAAGAATACTAAATTCTTATTTATGGTTTTTAATTATTTGTGTTGACTACAGTTTCCATTTTCCATTATAGTAGATACATTATTGGTATTGTTTATTGTGGTAACGGTGAATTTCATATGATTGGTTGTAATCTGTGTATAGCTAATGATTTAATAAATTATTCTGTCATGAATAACAAAGAATGATCAGAATAGATAGTTTTGAAAAATAAAAGACAAGTATTCTGTAAAATAAAATGGTGGTTGGAAAATAGACTCTGTCACAGTTTGGTAGATTTAAACTACTGGATGTCAGACTAGTAATCTACAATTTAGGCACTCATTGAGAGACTTGAAGGTGTCGTTTTCGATACCTGATAGATAATATGGATTTTCAGTGAAGGGAAGTCATTTACTAGAATGAAACAAGTGTCCAGTACTTCCTACTTTTCAATATTGTTTAAATATCGTCAGTTTTTGATTGTAAACTAAAAAGTTAAATAATCTCCAAGAAAGCTCTTTTTCACTAGTATCCAAAATAGAAAACTAATAAATACCAGGCAACAGTAAATAACATTATAAACATTTTGTTTTAATGTTAGCCAAAGATACACAGAGTTTAAATTTCAAATGTTAGTGAACGTAAAACTTTTATATCACCCAGAGTGCATATCCTCATTTACAGCCAGGATATCAGCATTCACCAAACTAAATTTTTTTAATTCAGTCAACTCGTACTATGTAGCGTCATTACCATGCAATATTGTCTGTAATTATTTTAGCAAGGTTGTTTTCTAAGGAATCGAGTTTCTGATCTCATGCCCAATTCTCTTACTTTACTCGGCTTTGGAATCAGTAGTAACCCTAGAACTGCAACAGGGAGGATTTTGCTTCTCTAATCTGTTTATCGGATTATATTTTATCAATAAATAATGCTGTAGAGTTAGTGTATTCTCCAATAATTTTAAATAATATATAGCTTAAAGTTACTAAATATAACTTAAATAATGAGCCTGTATGAAATAAGTGTTATAGACTTACTAGAAGTAAAAATAAACAGGAACTTTGCGAACTGGTACTCATATAGACTAGTTTATTATATAGTATGACATTGTAAATTATCACCGATTAAATTTTGTTTACGTTTCATTGATTCACTATGTAAGTAATTGATTATAATAACCAGAATAATGAGTAACACATAATACATTAAGTAGACTAAATCTTCTTAACCTTATTCTTTAACATTTCATTTTTTGTTCAGATCAATTAAATATCGGCCAAAGATCGATATTGTGGTTTTACATAATAATCAAAGTAATTGACATTGAAATTTGTGTATAAAAAAAAGATTGTCATTTATGTGATTGTTTACCGAATAGAATTATTTTTCTGCTAACGTTTATATGCTCGGTTAAAATGTTTCTTTCATAATAAAAATATTTATAATAGCGTTAAATCATTAAAACTATCACAGAATAAGACTTTCAACCTTATCTCAGGTCTCTAAACAACCTTTAGTCAATTTAGAGATTATAGATAAACTTCACTTAATGGACAATAACGAAGTTTCATATTTTTATCGTAACATACAGGTAAACTCATGAGGGAACTGATGCTCGCTGACGGATTCGACTCCGTGTCACCCAGTTTCACAGTCAGAGACGTTACCATTAAGCTATCGTGGCTGCCAATGACATCCACGTAGGACTGAGATATATTTACATTTCATCGATCACTGAGTAGTGATCAATGTCATGTATATCAGGTCTTTCTTGGGGCAGATCGAATCATATCGACCAAGTTGGAATAAAGCATTCAGTCTAGGTGACTTGACGTTGCGTGCACTATGTGGAGATAACATGGTGGTTGGAGGTAGTCAACAGAAAACTCTGGACCTATGTTTCGTGCTACTTGGCACTTGTCAGCAAGGCGCATCTGTATTCTCGAGGGAATTAATGCTCCCTGACGAATTCGATGGCAAGTAGCACGAAACCTAGGTCCAAGGTTTCCTATCGACTACCTCCAAACACCATCTTATCTCGACATAGTGCACGCAACGTTGAGTCACCTAGATTGATAGCCACATTGCAACTTGCTCGATAAGATTCTATCTGCACTAAGAAGGACCTGACATACATGACATTGATCTCCACCCAGTGATCAATCAATTACAAATACAGTCAAACACTGGTTAAGTGATGGTTTTAATTAAAATACTACTTGACCGATGAAATATCGTAAATCGGAGAGTACCGGGTAGGTGTTTTGTTACTGTTTAGAACCACTTAGAAGTGGGCAGTTACAAAATCGTATAGAATTTAACGCAGGATATTTAAGTTCTCAGTGAGAATGATACCTCTCAACCACCTATTATCCATGATATTTATGATTATAATTGTTAATCAGTATATTTATACAACAACCATTTAGCTTAACTTAGATCTTATTTCATTCAAAAGTATATTAATGAAAGAGTTCATTCATTTCAGGAAAGTATCATGTGAATTAAAAAAAACATTTTAGTTCATCTATAATGATCAATTATATAATAATCATTATTACATTCAATATACTTTAATTCCATCCATATATACATTACATTATTATACTTTAAACCTTTTTCTAATATAAATCTTATTCTAATCAAATCAATCTGAACGTGTTTCATTCTCAAATATGATAAAATGTCAAAAAAAGAAGAAACCATGGTGACAAATGTTTTCATGTTAAATAATAATTTCATATTCCAAAAAAAATTAATCATTTAAAATCGGTAACCAATTGGAACTAATACTGAAAAAAAAAACAAAAAAAATATTCTTTTATCCGTTTAAATAAGTTTCAAATAATTAAAAAGAAATTATAATTAATTTTACAAGTAGTTCGTTTAATTTAAAGATTGTTAACCCATGATTAATACTATATTATAAGATAATGTGACCTATTCCAAGGTATAAATAATCAGATTTATTTGACAACATAATTAATAAAACAATTTGACAAATACTTATCTTTAATAGTTGAGATTATGAATCAATTGAAGCTAGATTACCATGGAAAACTTGGAAGCACTGGACGGCCGTTTCGACCAATTGTGGAACTTCTCAGCAGTGCTCATCCACGATCCTGCCTCGCGAGATTCGAACTCAGGATCTATCAGTTTCGCACATGAGCGCTTAACCACTAGATCACTGAGTCGACATTCAACGATGTTAATGTCTAACTTCAACCAATCCACGAAACTGAGTGACACATCCACCAATGTCTTTAGTGAGTTGCTATCTCACAACAGATCTGGTTGAACTCCACTGGTCACTGCTTCTCACTAGAACTCCAGGAAATACCTCTTGAAGCAAGTCATTGGTGACCATATAATCATTATGAGAAGGGGGTTTTGTGGAGATTTTAGTAATTATAATAGATGAGATCATGAATCAATGAATCGAATCTCGCTAGGCGGAATCATGGATGCGCACTGCTGAGGAGTCCAACAATAGGACGAAACGGCCGTCCAGTGCTTCCAAGTTTTCCATGGTAATATAGCTTCAATTGATTCATGATCTCAACTATTAAAATTACTTTAATATCCACAAAACCACTTCTGATATTAAATATTTATCTAGTGCTCAAACAAATAATAATTTTTTTCTTTCTTTTGGAAATTCCTTACCTATAAATTGGTAAATAATTCCCATTTAAACATTAAAATTCAAAACACGACGTTCAGCGAAGGGATCTCTTTTCAACGAATTTATTATCAAGCTGTACAGTCGTATATTTATGAAAATGCTTTATTAAAGTACTAATTCCGTGAGGAAATATGAACACTAACAACCAAGATTATAATACTGGATTACGTAATATGAATAATAACAATAGATTTAGTGAATAGAATAAGATGATTAAAATGTTTTGGTTACAATAATTAAAGGTCATAGAGGTGTAAAAAAATAAATACGATGATCTGATGAGTATTCATGAATAAAATAATGAGAATATAAAATATAAGTAAAGGGGAAATGGAGTAATAATAATATTAATAAAAGAATGATAATAATAATAATATTAAGGCCATGGTAACGATAATGATAAGACGTACTTCTTTTGTACGCATAGTTCTGGTTTGAGCTCATGGATGGTAAGAGCTTCGGCTATCCATGAGCTCAAACCAGAACTATGCGTACAAAAGAAGTACGTCTTATCATTATCGTTACCATGGCCTTAATATTATTATTATCATTCTATTATTACTATTATTACTCCATTTCCCCTTTACTTATGTCTTATATTCTCATTATTTTATTCATGAATACTCATCAGATCATCGTATTTATTTTTTTACACCTCTATGACCTTTAATTATTGTATCCAAAACATTAAAATTCATTCTAATCATCTTATTATAATCTTGGTTATTAGTGTTCACATGACCTATAAATGTTTTTCTGTAAACGATCAACTAGTTCAACATAAGTAGTAATACAAATCACATTAGGCCATCAAAATATTGAGGTTCATAAAAGATTACAATTTAATTGTAATCCTAAAAGCAAATTCAGAAGACTTCTATTATTGTGAAAAGTAAAAATTTGCGGTTAGATAAGATGGAATATATTTAAATTCATGTTTAATTTACTGAAAATGAAAATCAACTAGTACATTTATTTTAACTAGAAATAAAGGTGGCTAGCAGTGTAAATCCAGGAATTTCGTTTTGTCTTATTTGGGACTCGTCATCTGGATATTCCTGAATCTCGGAGTAAACATCAATTCTGAGATACAAGAGCATTCAAATGACGAATTTCAAATAGGACAAAACACACCTCCTGCATTCCGCTGTCGACCACCATCATCTCTGTCTATAATGCTCGTGACTAAACACAATATAGAGATGATCCGCTCAGTATGCACATATGCCAATAAGAGACTGATCAATTGCAGTTCTAAACATCAGTAGAAAGATTGAAACAACCAGTGCAAAAATAAATAAATATATTTCTGTTAATAGTATACAGTTTTGACTATTTTTTACTCTAAGTAAGCTCAAATTAAAATACACTGTTTATTTCATTTTGAAATAGTCAGAGATAATGGATGAATAGAGAAAATATTAGAAGATTCTGCATGATCTCTGTTTTGTTTTTCAAAACAGTACCTAAAGATCATGATATATATTGGCTTATGTAAATTAAAAGATTTTTACAGAAACAACTTATTTAGCTCACTTGATAGACGTTTTAGAAATAACTTATATTTTTGTGACTGAACATTATTTAAATCTTGTGAAGTTTTGTGAACTGTATATATATGAACATGGTGGATCTGATGCAGATGCGAGAGGCGGATCGGCAAAGCAAGAGCAGCATATTTACCACTGAAGAACATCTGGAACTCAAATCAATGGTCAAGCAACACCAAGATCAGGATTTTCAATACGAATGTCAAGACAGTTCTACCGTATGGGGCGGAAACTTGGAGAACTACGAAAGCCATCATCCAAAAGATACAAGTGTTTATTAACCGTTGTCTACGCAAGATACTTTCGATCCGTTGGCCAGACACTATCAGCAACATTCTATTGTGGGAGAGAACAGTGAAGGAAGAAGCGCTGGAGGTGGATAAGACACACATTGAAGAAATCACCTAACTGCGACACAAGACAAGCCCTCACACGGAATCCTGAGGGCCAAAAGAAAAGAGGAAGACCAAAGAACACATTACGCCGAGAAACAGAGACAGACATGAGAAGAATGAACAAAAGTTGGATAGAACTAGAAAAGTAGGCCAGGGATAGAGTGGGTTGGATAATGTTGTTCGGCGTCCTATGCTCCATTGGGGGCAACAGGCGTAAGTAAGTAAGAATGTAATTTAACTAGCAGTAGAATCCATAAGGTGCTTTCATTTTATTCAGAACTCATCATAGATAATCTAAACCATTTTAAACTGAATTAAATCTAATATCCTTTGTAGATACATTGAATTGACGTGTCCAAAATAAGACAAAACATATGTTCCGAATTCTATACTTCTTATTTATTCTATGTAAATTGTGTCATAATAGCTATATAGAGGCAATCTGAACTAGGTGCGCATATGCTAAATGAAAACTGATCAAATTTCAAGCAAAATATCAATTTTATAATTATCCAAACCACCGGAAATTAAATTAATATTTGAAGATAATAATTTTATTAGATTACATATAGGGTTATCAGCTATGAATCGGATTTTTTCATTATTTAGACTGATAAGATTATCATAATCCTGTATAAACATTGATTCTACTAACTGAAGCTGACGAAGTTATTCTTGAAGAAACCTATGGCGTAAAATGAAATCACTGAATGCTACCTATCACATTTATAATGTGCTTAAAGTATATTGTTCTACATGGAAATTAATTATTGCGTTACAAATTACTATAACTTGTGGTTTTGGGTCCTATTAATATATAGCGTAATGATAACGCCAATTAGAGAATAGTGATTTATCGACCGGATCAATTACGCATAAAATCGTACGAGCAGACACGTCACATCTTCACCAATCGGTATACGAATTATATAATCTTAGCACTGTGCCAATTTAATGTTATTCGACCCGGTATGAGCAGCCTAGCGTCCTTATTGATCCTTCTTTCTACCAGGCCTGTCATTTGACTCCAGAATACTAGCACCACCCTCCACTATACCAATCATTCAGCTCAAACATACCTAGTTTATACACAATCCGAACGAATCACATCAAACCATAAAATAGGAAATAACATTTGTACAATATCTACTCAAAAGTGACTGTGAATGTGAGAGACTGTAATTAATAAATTGGACATAACTGGAGGACGGTAAATCGTATAATAATAGTCTTATGGTTGAAAATAAAGCTTATAATAAGAGGAACATGAATATACGTAATCTAGTTCCTGAATAGTTATACAATAAGAATATATGTATCGTATTGGTTCATAAATAGTTCTCAAAAGTTACCAATCATAATTCATGTCGGCATATAACACAAGTACATATATTCATTGACTTCATTAAAAGAAATGAAATTATGGTTTTTCGATTTTTTTTTTCTTTTTCAAAAAGACATCAAATTCTGAATGAACAGTAAATTGTAATGTAAACACTACCGTTTAATTTATATGATAAGCTATATAGATGATAGTTGTTAGTTTGATCGATAGTTAGTTACAATTTATAGGACGTATTCATTATTAGCAGAGATGGATAGTGGCTAGCAGTGGAATCCAGGACGCGCGTTTCGTCCTATTTGGGACTCGTCAGCTGGATGTACCTGCATCTCAGAGTTGATGTTCACTCTGGGATTCGAACCCAATACCCTCGCTTCAAACGCCATCGCGTTATCCACTCGGCCACTGAGTCCTGATAGCCACTTGCTTGTGCGATGGGGTGAAGTTTAAATTCAACTTAGTATTGTTTGTTTGAATCTTCCCATCGATTTGTTAGGACTGCAACTGGTCAGTCTCTAATTATGTTATTATTACATAATGGAAATTCCAAGGTTCAAAATGGAAGTTATACAAAACACTTGTACCTACTAATATAGATTTTATTTTAAAGATAAATCAATATAAGAGTTAGTTATTTTTACCTTTATTATAAATAAACTCAAAATCAAATTATATAATCACTACCGTATTAAACAATAATTAATCTTTATCAGAAGGGGGATTTTGTGGAGATTTTAGTAATTTTTATATAGAACGAAACAGCCGTTCAGTATTTCCAGGTTTTTCATGGTGGTCTGGCTTCAAATGACTCATGATTTCAACTATATAATAATTAATCTTGTTTAATTTTGGGAATCCCATTCACTTGGTTATCAGATGGTTATTTATTTTTATTATTATAATGATCTTTCAAGAAACTTGTTGTCACATGTTCACAAATTTATGAAAAATGGTTTGTCAAATTAACTTTAACCAAATAAAAGAATGAAGCAAATACTGATCAATTTTTTAGAATGGGGTTTTGAGAATTTTTAAATTTCATTAAAATCATGAACCGCAGCCATGTGTGCATACTTCTGAGGAGTCCCGTACTAGGATGGATGGGCCGTCCAGTCCTTCCAGATTTTCAGTGATCGGTTTATGAATTCAATTAAATACTAATCGCTTAAATGAACTAGTTTCTTCAAAGAAAGCAATCTAGTTTAGAAAGCATGAAAAGGAATGACTATAAACCTTAAAAATTCATACTATGTAAAATCATCATATACATTTAAATTTCATAACTTTGACTAAATTTTGTAAATGATACTGAATAGATATATTCTTGAATGTCTTGTGTCTACTATAAGCGACAAAACGAATGACCTGTGTCACCACTCGCTAAGCCATACTATTAGATGCTCCTCAAGGCCACTTGTTATGGTTAGTCTTTCATTGCATTTTACAGTATGGTTTGATAACGAATAACAAAGGTTATTCATATCATTTATTCTGTAACATACAGTAAATATTATAAGGTCAACCTCATATTCATCTTTTGACATCTCATATAACTAATTTTTCAGTAATGAATCTTCACTTTTGTCTGTCTGTGTTGTGTTATTCATTTATTTATTTGAACACATAAATATTGGTACAAAGAGGCACCAGATACACATGCGCCGCACAAATCTCATTTGATTTGTGTGAGGGCTGTGATACTGCCCAGTTGACTAAACTGAAGCAGGTGGTCTTCTTAGGGGGCCACACACCGAGCCTTCGACCTAAAGATCTGATCCACAAAGCAGTGAAGTATCATAAGGAGATGCATTCCCATGTTAGCCGGTCACGAACGATTGGCTCATACGCTGTTTGTTCCTTCAGGATACTGTAGCCCATGTGCACCATTGGTTTGGAATCAGGGTTTTCCAACTCCTCTAGGTGAACTTTCCATGTTCACCAATCCGGTTAAAGCGCCGGATATTCACTTTTCGTCCTCTCAATTTCGTAAATAATAAGTATTGACTGGAAATTACTGCCTTCCAAGTTTTCGATGGTGGTCTAGCTTCAATTGACTCATGATTTCAACTTTGAAATATACTGAAATCTTCACAAATCCCCTTCTGAATAAAACAATTAACAAGATAATCATTTGAAAGAAGAACAAATAAACTTTTAGATACTTTAAAATAAACACCAGTTAGTCATGACAATTAGATAATAATTGTTTTTAGAAAAAAAATATGACATTTATATTATGAATCTTTCGGTTCATATGACAAAACATTATGCACTCTATATAAATAAATCACTTATTCCTTAATACAAATTAAATTTACTTAATATAGTAAGTATGATCAAATCAGTTGATTATGAACTAAGTACTGAGAAAAATAAGGAAAGAACAAATTTAATTTTTTTTTCTTTATGAAAAGTTAAACAAATCATATGATGAACATATTGAGATTTGATATAATTTTGCTAATATTAACTAAAAATAACCTGATATTTGAATTTCTTTGTAAAACAAAAATGAATAAAAAAAATCTATTTGCGAGTCTCTATAACACTTTCGTCTAAATTAGAGTGAATAGTTTCACAGTATTTGAGTGCCGAGTTGATGTAAGACATTAAATAGGAATAATATATATTTGTAGAATTTCAGCGAATGAATTTGAAGTAAATCCAACGTTTCGCCTAGCAATCTTGTCCAAACTTTTTCAAGGAATTAATTCCTTATATGATTATTGAATATACTAAGCTACTTGTAAATCCTAGCTTAGTTGTGATCATTAAAACAGATTTATGAAAAATATCATTAATATATATATATATATATATATATATATATATATATATCATTAATTCCTTGAAAAAGTTTGGACAAGATTGCTAGGCGAAACGTTGGATTCACTTCAAATTCATTCGCTGAGATTTTGCAAATATATATTATTCCTATTTAATGTCTTTATAACAGAGTTGTTATATCCTAGTGAAGTTTAAATTCCGGTTAACTTCTGAGAACTGTTAATGGACTAATATTATATATATATATTCATGTTTTTCTTATTATAAGCTTTATTTTCATAAGACTATTATTATACGATTTACCGTCCTCCAGTTATGTCCAATTTATTAATTACTGTCTCTCACATTCACGGTTCAGAATTTGATGTCTTTTTAAAAAAGAAAAAAAAAACAATCGAAAAACCATAATTTCATTTCTTTTAATGAAGTCAATGAATATATGTACTTGTGTTATATGCCGACATGAATTATGATTGGTAACTTTTGAGAACTATTTATGAACCAATACGATACATATATTCTTATTGTATAACTATTCAGGAACTAGATTACGTATATTCATGTTCCTCTTATTATAAGCTTTATTTTCAACCATAAGACTATTATTATACGATTTACCGTCCTCCAGTTATGTCCAATTTATTAATTACAGTCTCTCACATTCACAGTCACTTTTGAGTAGATATTGTACAAATGTTATTTCCTATTTTATGGTTTGATGTGATTCGTTCGGATTGTGTATAAACTAGGTATGTTTGAGCTGAATGATTGGTATAGTGGAGGGTGGTGCTAGTATTCTGGAGTCAAATGACAGGCCTGGTAGAAAGAAGGATCAATAAGGACGCTAGGCTGCTCATACCGGGTCGAATAACATTAAATTGGCACAGTGCTAAGATTATATAATTCGTATACCAATTGGTGAATAAGTCACATGATAATTAGCCTGGCTCAAAATCACAACAGCAGTAAATTTACAATGTAGACTCTCACAACTGTTGTCAGAAAGTATGACAGGAAATTGTTTAATACAATGTCATTATGAATATTTCAAGACTGAACAATATGTGATTCTTCTGTTAGATAAAACTCATTATGTTACTCTGATTTATTTACAATTTAAACGATGACATTGACTCGATTTTTCTTTTTTTTTGATGAAAGATACAAACAATGACCTTCGGGGTTCCTTCTATTGTTAAAGAAATGGATTCATTTGATAAATGTACCAAATTATACAACTTAAGATATTGAAAATAGACTATAATCCACACTAAGCTAAATGTTACATTTCAAATTGAATGAGTTAGTTTTAAGAGAACTGTAAAAATTCATATTAACCGAGTACAATATGAGAGAGATAAAGATATTCTGATGGTAAAGATTAATTTTAATTCATTACAATATTGATGTTAATAATTGAATAATGGATAATTTCATATTTAGTTCTATATATCTGATCAGATCCTGTACTTAGTTAAAATAGTAGTAACTGTAATCACTATGCTGTTTAATAGCATTTCATTAAATTAATTTAAATAAAAATTCCACAAATTCAAACTGAGAGTAAATGAGATTTTAATAGGTTTATTAATGCTAACGGTTTTTCATCGTGCTTAGGAAAATTCTTTCAGTAAGCTCTGAAAGATAGTTTCAAACAAATCACAAATCAAAATTACCTGTGAAGGAATAAAATGATATTTTTCATAAATCTGTTTTAATGATCACAACTTAGCTAGGATTTACAAGTAGCTTAGTATATTCAATAATCATATAAGAAAAATCAAAGTTCAGGTTGATAATTGTATTTTGAGGTAAGATTACAATATTTTGCACTATTTTTCTCATATTTTTAGGATTAAAAGTTGCACAAATGTAAAGTTCAAAAATCACACAAACTGTTTTTAATTATTTGAACACATAAACATTGGTATAAGGAGCGTAAAATAGATACTTACTTATTTACTTACGCCTGTTACCCATCGTGGAGGAGCATAGGCCGCCCACCAGCATTATCCATCCAACCCTATCATGGGCAATCCTTTCCAGTTATTTCTACTTGTTATTCATTCTTTTCACATCTGCTTTTATTTCCTGGCGTAGTGTGTTCTTTGGTCTTCCTCCTTTCCGCTTCCCTTCAGGATTCCAAGTTAGGGATTGCCTTGTAATGCAGTTTGATGATTTTCCTAATGTATGTCCAATCCACTTCAAACATGTTTTCCTAATTTCCTTTTCAGGTGGAAGTTGGTTTGTCCTCTCCTATAAAAGGCTGTTGCTGATGACGTACGGCTAGTGAATGTTGAGTATTTTGCGTAAAAACTGTTTATAAATACTTGTACCTTCTTGACGATGGATGTAGTAGTTCCCCACATTTCAGCTCCGTACAGTAGGACTGACTGTCTTGACGTTCGTATTGAAGATTCTCACTTTGAAGTTAGTTGATAGTTGTTTTGAGTTTTATATGTTCTTTGATTGTAGGAATGCTGTCCTTGCTTTATCAATCCTTGCCTTTACATCTTCATCGGATCCTCCTTATTCATAAATGGTGCTGCCCAGGAACGTAAACCTTTCTACCTCTTTCAGAGTTTCTCCATCAAGTGTGATTGCGATGGTTTTTCCGTGTGGTATTTTACGATCTTGATTCTTCCCTTATGTACGCTGAGGCCTACTGATGCAAAGGCTGCTGCTACACTGACTTTCTTTACTTGTATCTGTTTGTGTGTATGTGATGGAAGAGCTAGGTTGTCTGCGAATCCCAAATCATCTAGTTGCATCCAATCAATCCATTGTAATGCGTGCTTCTTCTAAGATGTCCAAGTCTTTATAATTCAGTTGACCATCATAAGAAAGAGAAAGGGTGATAATAAGTAGTCTTGTCTGTCTTCAGTCGTCACTTGGAATGCTCCTGTCAGCTGTCCTCCATTCACAACTTTGCAGTATAATCCGTCGTACGAATTCAGGATATCGATTGCTTAGAGTGCTGTTATTTCTAGAACTGATTAAAGTTGTAAATGTAAACTATTGGATAGCAATACAATAGTCTAAGGGTAATGCATTCAATACGGGACTTCAAGATCTTAGATTTGACTCTTAGTAAATGCACAACGTTGAATAATGTTATGATAAGATGTAATAGCTTTTCAATGATGCATCTTTCAATATATCTTTGTCATAAAATAGCGTTAGAAATTAGACTACATAAAAGTCAATAGTAAACTTTTTTTATAAAAAAACTGCTGAAGGTCTGATAATACATTCTACAATCAAGACAGTGAATTCGAAAGTCCATCATCATAACAACGCATTAATCTTTCTACCTAATTTTCAAACTTGTTTACATTGAATCTTTCATTACAAAACAAATAACTGATCTATAGACTTGGTAAGCAAAGATGGATAGTGACTAGCAGTGGAATCCAGGACGCGCGTTTCGTCTTATTTGGGACTCGTCAGCTAAATGTACCTGTATCTCAGAGTTGATCTTCACTTTGGGACTCGAACCCAGTACCTTTCGCTTTAAACGCCATCACGTTATCCACTAGGCCTTTGAGTCCTGATAGCCACTTGCTTGTGCAATGGGGTGAAGTTGAAATTTACTTAGTATTGTTTGTTTGGATCTTCCCATTAGAGGCTGACCAGTTGCTGTCCTAAAAACATCAATGGGAAGATCCAAACAAACAATACTAAGTAAATTTGATCTATAGTCTGTCTGATAAACTTTGCAATCTGTCATATCAGTACACAAATCATTATTGATCACTTTGATGAAACTGGACTTTAACAAAAAGATTGAATCAATCCATTTGAAAAAATTTTTTTTTATTTTTAGAAATCAAACAATTACACAAAATACGAAAGATCATAATACAAATAATACAGAAAAGACATTAAAAAAGGTAGAAACACGATTAAAATTATATATATATATATACGGAGATATTTGTGTCCTGTTCGATGTACAGAACTGATTGTCAGTAAGCAAATAAACAATTTATGTGCAAACTATAAAACAAAAACTACAGTTTCTTTTCAGTTTTCCTTGATTAATTCATAATAGCTAGGAAGAAATGGTTCAATATTTAACGTTTACAAGATTTTCAATGTGGATCCTTTATCTTACTGTATACAATGATTAGAACGTTGAAATACATGATTCAAGTTCTTATCATTGTTAATAATATCACTAGTGTTATTAGTATTACTATTTATACTAACATCATCATTACTTTTTAATGAAGTTTGGTTTATATGATGATAATTATTATTGTAACAGTTTGTTCCTTGAATTGAATCTAATTTCATTATTTGATTGGATTCATCGGAGAGTTCACTGTCACTACGACAATCCTTAACAAGCTGTGTATATAAAATGAACAAATAGAACAAATTATAAATATGATTCCTTTTTTTAAAGCAACAATACACTTTTCAGTTTATTTATTAATTAAATTTAATATTATCAGATAGGCTGGATGCCCATCTAACAATCAATTGTCGGATTTACTGAGCCATATTCAGATATGTATTGTTTCATATCTGTTAGACATGACTTATTAAGGTAGAAGACATATTATATAGAGTATGAGTATTGAATCACTGTTGATCGGTTAAGACATTCTGGCTACTGTCTACCTTGACGCGTAATTGTGAATGGCATGTGTAGATTAGAAAAATACTTAAGGCGAATATACTAGGATTCAAAATTAATTCAATCAGTTCCTGATTGAGGCCCATACAATAACTTTATTCTATTGTTGGACACATTGGGTCATACGGGTCGAATGGATAGTTGCATTTGCTGTAAATTTTACTTTAAATTTTGAGTTTTATACCGTTTCCAGATTTTTACTTAATGATTTTATTTGTTCTCGTGAACTATATGTGGTGTTGATATGAACTAATGATTCCTTTGTACTTGATTTACGCCTGATGTTGAACTCCAAATACCATACGTTCGTTCGTGCTCCCCTAGTTCTTCTTGGTCTAAATTGCATTACTTATGAGATTTCTAGTTCGTATAATAATTCAAATACTTCTAATCAATACATTATAGCCCCAATTTATTCAAAGTAGATAGATTATTGCGTGTAATGGAATCCAGTATGAGTGTTTTATCCTAAATCAAGACTTATCAGTTTGTTGTATTTGCTTACTAATGTTACCTCAAACTCCCAATGTGTTATAAACTGAGATACTGGATTCAGACAGCTACTAACTTCTTTAATGGATATGATGTTTATATCGATATAATAACGGTTTGAGTTGTCCTATAGTTGTTGAGAAACAATACTAAATTGATAACTGAAACACTATCTAATAATTATATAAATAAATAATGGTATTATATAGTTGAATTATTAAAGAAAAACAACACTAAACTTACATGTCCATTTGATTTGACTTGTATGGCAATTTTTACAATTAAACAAAACCAATAAATATGTAAAATTTGTAAAACTAATAAAAATCCAACCATAATAAGATTAGCTGGATATGGACCATTTGCAAAGATACCAAATTTAAAAGTTGCCCAAATTACCCTGAAAAAAAAAAGATATGTTAAGGAACAATGAATGAAAGTGTACGTGAATTGAATAAGATCATTAATCATAATGTTATGTATATAGTTATGCACAACTTAGAACCTGCCAAATATATGCATTAGTTCGAGTTTTCACATATTAACTCAGGAAGATGAAATTATCAAGACAAATACCATAAGAGAAGTAATATCATCCATAATAACAGAAGAGAATAAACATAGACAAGATAAGATAATTTCGAAGCTCAAAGTCAATGAGAATATGAAGAGTGAATACATCTGAGCTATTGCAATCGATTTTGAGTTATGTTATCCAACGTCTTCAGTCACGGATTACGATAATCGTGGGAATTTTTCAAACTGGTAATTTGTAACTATTAACATGACGGAGGTTAATTAATTAAATCACTTAGGTTTCAACAGATAAATCACGATTTTGAACAACTCCCGTCTATTTCAATTTCGGCATGTGGATAGAATAACAAGCCCTCGCGCAAACGGACTTTCTCAATGCTCAGTAAACAAGTGACTTCTCTCCATATATATGGAAAGAGGAGAGAGACACATAATTGATGGGTTCATATGCAAGTCGACTTGCATGTATGAAGACTAGTGATACTACTCAACCTGATTCGAATCTAATACTTAATGGTTAAAAGTTTAATCACTTAGGATTCGTTGCAGACTAAATTTCAAATTGCTCAACTTAAGTAGCTTGTAAATGTCTTCATTCTTCTTAAAATAAACATGACTTAATGTGGAGCACAAGAAGGTGTAAATCAATTCATGATATAAATGATACAAATTATATAAAATGTTTTCACACTACATTATGCATTTTATATTATTTTTCAAGATGACAAAAGTCACTATCTTGATATAGAAATTGATGTTTCGAAATAATTTGATCATAATTATTGACAATTTACAAAATCATTTAATCACTTAGTAAAGTAAATTTCTAAATTTTCAGTTTCGTTCAATTAGCTATCATTCGCGGTGGTAGTTGACCACTGATAGTCTTTTTCTTCTAGCCATTGTGGACAAACATTTGTTTAACTAAAATCATATATGTTATCAAAACTTTGTCTAACCACTAGATCAATGAAAACGCACTACTATTGTTGTAGCCAGAGTTTCTTCTTAATATAGGAGCCTTTGTAATAATATATGATCATAAAGTAAATGTTTCAAGATCAGTAAATTCATGTATATCATTGGTAATAATGATTGATAATAACGATGATGTAATAATGACACCAGGAACAAAATTAATGTAACCTAGAAAACCACACTAGTAATTGAGTAATCTGTTTTTAGGTATGTGTGACACAAAGAACAATTATGAGGTTAAAGATGCAAAACTCAATGGTTAAAATGTGAATTGCTGGAAAACCATAAATTATCATTGCCTTAATGATAATACTCATGTTTTAGGCGTTTATGTTGTAAGGAATATTTAATATTATTCAGCTTTAAGACTCACTTTTCATCGTACACTGACATTAGCTGGAATTCCATTACAAAACACAAAACTTTTTTTGAGTTCAGATGACCTAACCCTTAAATTAAGGAGTTCAATTATTCAGGCATTAGTATAGGCTTATACATATTGTGCTCAATTCAAAAACTGAAGAACACTGGATTTTGGGTGCGTGCTGATGAAGATTTTTAAACAAAGACGAAATAAGTACACGATGATCAGTTGCTTTCAATGACTTTTCAGTCGATAGCATTCCATAATTAAAAAAACAGAATTCGGATTGAGAATTTATGCTTATATCAATGAAAACATGGATGGTAATAATATTTTAATAAATTACATTATATTGATGGAATAATAAGGATTATCCTTAAGAATTGTAAAACTTTTATTTATACTGAGAAAAAATTGGAATACTTACCAAAATGGAAAGTAAGTTAATCGTGTAACGATCCAAACGAGTACAAAAATAGAAAATAACACCTCAGTAGCCAATTGTTTATTGACATATTTGCATATCTTAGCTGCCTATAATAATAATAATGGTTATGATGGTATCTATTATAATCAATACAAAATAACTGGACTTTTCAGTGAAAAATGCAAGTACTAATAGCAACTAACGTGGATGAGATCATTTTCAGGATGTCTAGTGTTCACCATATGTGTTGTACATAACCGTTTCGGTTGTTTCCTCACCCCCCTTTTTCGGCAATTGCTGCAGATTAAAGTGCCGTTTCCACTAAATATTTCATTTTCAGCTCTAAGTTTTAATATTTTTGTGTGTATTATCTGACATTTCGAGCTGTTTTACATAGATACGTTCGTATTAAGTAGTCTTAGATAACTCTAAACTATTGAGATGAAATCTCCGATTGAAATGACACACTGATATCCATTATTCATGCATCAAATGCATATAAAATTGATTGAAAGTATGATTTACAACACAATGAACATTGAAAATAGCCTAGGCAGCTAATATCCAGCTTATGATGAACTTTGTAAAGAATGCCATTGGTTTAATGTTTAAATTGTTTTGAATTGATCATAATAGGTTTATTATGCCAACCTGAAGTCAAAATGACGAGGTGATAGAGCGAGATTACATGAAATGCTTGTTTCTTCTCATATAAATTCTATTCAAAACACCATTTAGGAAGAATTCTTTACTCTCACTTTTGTTCAAAGTCAACTAACCATGAAAATACAGGAATCTCCACAAAACCCCTTCTGATCTATAACCAAATTATGTTAATATTGATCCTTTAAATAATAACTAATATTTTATCATAAAAGTCGCTGTTCATTTCGAAGACAGTTTATTTAAAAATAATAAAAGACCAATCTCAAACCTTAGAAGAATTAGACGCTACACAAAAACATTGAACTCTCGTAGTATGATCAATCTTCACAGGAAGCATGTTACGTTTGGCCGATTGTGAACGCTATACCTGCTTCCCTAAGCTAGTTCCGTACCCCCGAGCTAGAACTATATACCGACCTGAAGACCAGAGAAAAGGCACAAAGTGTGAGGAAAGCACTTTAATACAGGGTTCATTTATGTACAGAAAATACAGGGATTTTATAGTAATTAGAGACCTTGAGTTTACATAGTAACAGTGTGTTAATCAGCCGATCAGGATCTTGTTATTTTAGTAACATAGCTTCTAATTAATCGCTGATTGGTTGGGGCTCTTTATGAGCCTCTGGAGGCTCTGTTAGAGTTCCCCGAAAGCCGACTCAACAAAGCATTTAACACTTAACTTGTATTGCAATATTGTAATGACGCTAAATTATTTAACCTTTTGTATATGTTTCATAGAACAACCATAATTATACAATGCTCTCGATTCATAATGGTTCTTCAAATGGAGTAAAATTCAGTTAAAATCTATATAGAACCTGGAACAAATGTGCAATAGTTCTCAGACTTCATTTTAAGAGACTCGGAGATATATATCTATAATAAAGCTAGTGAGATTGAACAATGAAAGTCAGCTACAACGTAGGACCAGGAACACATATGAATCGGTTCAAGTTGTCATACCTCATTAGCACAACCAGATGAACACTAAGTTCATAGAAGTAGTTAATTTAGTGATGGTAATATATAAAAGAAAGATTGTATATAAGGATATAACACAGGAAGAAAGACAGATATGAAGCAATTTTAATCTCACAGTTTAAGGAAAGACAAAGAGTGTAGTACGGTAGTTGAGTGTAGATTTAAAGAAAAATTATAGGGTCAATGCAACTGTGTCAATGCAATCCATTTTAGATTGTTTGAAACAGAATAAAATGTTTTGTGATGCATAAACTACATATATTTACTGGTAATTTATAAGAATATAGTTATCAAAATAGATGTAAAAAACAATTATATGATTTTTTTTTACTCACTTCCATCCAACAATCTGCAATATCATGAAGTATGAGAACAACAGCACCAACTCGATGATAATTTGTTATATATGAGAATGTTAACAATGAAACTGTTGAAATATGATGACCAATAAGAACTTTGAAATCCTTTTTAGAGAAATAAGTAAAAATTCACTAAGCAATTATAAATAATGAAACTAAAGAGTTGTAAAATCACTATGAGTTATCGTACATAAGATTTCATAAAAAAGTGATTAAGTCTCCACTTTTCGTATAGTCGAAATGTGATTAAAATTGAACTGATACGTATTTATTTGACATTTTATACATTTTGTGTTTGTACAATGAAAAATTAGCAAAATCTTAAAAATCAAAAATGAAACGAAGATAAACTGAGATGCTAATACCTTTATTAAATCTGATGTTTAATTATAGATAATAATCAAATTGTAAACCTTAAGATTTGATTTGTACAACTAACTACGCAGTTTATCCGATCATTTACAACTAACTTAGAGAGTAGATATCAAAAAAATATTTCGTTAAATTAAACAGCCATTTAATTTGTTAACATTAGTTTGAACGTTATACAAATATTCGTCAAGATTAGAACGAATAGTTTGACAATATTTGGGCGCCGAGTATAGAGAAGTCATTATATGTGAAAAAAGTATATTTGAAATAGTCTCAGCGATTGAAATTTAAATAATTCCAATGTTTCGTTCAGCTAACTTGTCTGGACTTCTTCAGAGAAATAATCAAAATTATCAAAGAAATATATAGTCAACTATATATATTTCAACTATATATTTCTTTGATAATTTTGATTATTTCTCTGAAGAAGTCCAGACAAGCTAGCTGGACGAAACATTGGAATTATTTAAATTTCAATCGCTGAGACTATTTCAAATATAATGTTTTCACATATAATGATTAGTTTAAACTGTTAGTACGAATTACAATATTTAACAGTGAGTATTTAATCTTATCCAAAGTCAACTAATTGTAAATAAATTAATTAACAAAACTATCACAAAATAATTGGAATGGTGGAAAAGATTTGTAGGACGATGAAAGCTCCACGACCAAACTATCCAGCTCAGAGAAGAAAACTCCATCAAAATAATTGGAATCGATGGTTTACATGAGTATAAAATTTACCACTGAAATAAAGTATCAATTATGTACTGTGTGATTTACAATTGATTTATAAAGCAAAGTGTGTATATTTTATAGAGAAAAGAGAACTAAATACAAATATATGTATTCTCTTTCTACAGCTTTATAGTTAAGAAAGTTCAATTTTTTCAGAGATTTGTAACAGAAAATATTTGAAGTTCTTCATTTTTATGTATTAAAAGGTTATTCAGCCTAGTTTCTAACTAAATAGCAAAGTATATCCTCGAATCCATGTATGATTGAACATAGGAACTAGGGGTTTTGCGTTTTGAAAGAGTTTCTGATTTCTGAAATCGATGCTAATTTTCGAATCCAACTGGTTAACAAAATTGTCCAGCATAATGTTAACTATCGTATCTATTGAGCGTTAAATTCAGGGATGTCAGAAAACAAAATGAAACAGGTGTTCCAGACTTCTTTTTCCAGTGTTTCTACAGCGCATTCCAGACCGTGATGACAACTAACTTCATACACGACAAATCCCTAGTTACATCGTATCGAAGAAACTCGGTGTCATCAATCCCAAAACTTTTAAACAAATTGATGAGTAATGTACGGATAAATGGTAACGCACACACTTAACAGACCTAAAGAGAATAGATAATCGCAAACGATACGTTTGGTTTGTTTATTATAAATAAAGCCACTTAGTTTGTACATGCACCATATAAACCCTCTGGTGAAACAACTATAAATCATTTCGAAGCATATCGTAGTGCTCAAAGTACTATTATTATTGTCTAATGATATCTTTAATGACGCCAAGAAGAGAATCTTTACTTTTTATTTCATCAGTATCTTTCCTTTGTTACGAAGAAAATGTTTTAGAACAAGAAATAGTGAAAATGGTCATATTCGTGTGCGGACGCGAGGGTTAGTAATAATTGTACGAGTAATAAAAATAAGCAAAGAAACAAATTAGTCAATGTTAACCAACCAAAAGAGTTATTTTGCTGCAAGCATTTAAGAAACTCCAACTGTAGCTACTATAGGATCAATTCAGGTCCCCAACCCATGTAAAGGAGGAGGGTTGGGCATGGGATCTGCAACCCCATCCCGTAGAAAACCACATCGCTAAAAAACGCCAACCAGAATAAACAAATTTAACTATTTAAGCTCTGCTATCCTAGTTGAAGGATCTACATTCATAAATATTATGACGCCTCATTGTGAAAGATAAGATTCTTCGGAAGTCACGAGGCCAGTGTAATTATAATAGACAGAGCAACCATTAATATAGGTACATAGAACCTTCGGATAATTTGAGAGACCAGAAGGACCAGTCAAATAGCAAAGGAAATGAGGATATATAACTTGAAGATGTTCGGAATCAGTCAAAACCATTGGAGATAACCTGGAAATCAAAGGCTAGATACGGAAGAGATGCTGCTGTACTATGGTCACGAAGAGGAAAATGCTCCACACACTCACGGAGTTGCCCTATTGCTGTCCAGAGAAGCGCGAAATGCACTAGTGGGATGGGAATCTCATGGATCCAGAATTATCAAAGCATCATTCAAAACGAAAAAGGAGGGGATCACAATGAATGTTACCCAATGTTATGCACCCACCAATGATAGCAATGACGACGATAAAGATCAGTTCTACTCGAGGCTGCAATCAATCTTAGCTAAGTGCTCAAGGAAAGACCTGACAATCCTGATGAGAGATCTAAACTCCAAAGTCGGACTGGACAACACAGGATATGAAGACATGATTGGACGACATGGACTGGGAGAGAGAAATGAAGATGGGGAGAGATTCGTAAATATATGTGCATTCAACAAATTGGTTATAGGCGGCACAATATCCCAACACAAACGCATACACAAAACTACATGGGTTTTACCAGATCACACTACACAGAATCAGATCGATCTTACTTGCATCAGTAAAAAATTCGGAAGGTAAATGGATGACGTGAGAACCAGGAGACAAGCTGGCATAGCTTCAGATCACCACCTGGTTGTGGCCAAGATGAAACTGAAACTAAAGAAACATTCTACAACTGGGGGAACAGCACTACAAATGTTCAATACAGACTTCTTTCGAGATACTAACAAACTCAACGAATTCAAGAGAACCCTCATCAACAGGTTCCAAGCTTCACAGGATCTACTGAAAGAACAAGAAACTACGATGGAGGACAGCTGGAAAGGGATCAAAGAAGTACTGACTTTAACGTTTCAGAAGGCTATGAGCCTTAATGAGCATCCCCATAAAGAATGGATGTCCATCAAAACCCTAGACAAGATTCAAGAAAGAGAGAACAAGAAGACAGCGATTAACAACACCTGAACAAGAATAGGAAAAGTCAAGGTACAGGCCGAACACACCGTAGCAAACAAGCAAGTGAAGAAGGGCATTAGAACTGACAAGCAGAAATACATGGAAGACCTAGCAACGACGGCGGAAAGAGCTTCAAGAGAAGGAAATATGAGACGGCCATATGACACAACGAAGAAACTAGCAGGGAGATATGGTAAACCATAGAAGCCCGTCAAGCAAAAAGTAAGAATGACAATCACAGAGGTTCAAGAACAAAGCACATTGAGGAACTCTTGAATAGACCAGCTCCATTGAATCTATAGGACATCGAGGCAGCACCTACAGACTTTCGTATAGATGTCACTACTCCACCAACGATCGAAGAAATCAGAATAGCCATCAGATAAATCAAGAGTGAGAAAGCATCAGGACGTGAAAACATACCGGCCAAAAGTACTGAAGTCAGACATAAAAGCAACTGTAAACATGCTCCACGTTCTATTCCGGAAGATTTCGGGGGAAGAACAAGTGACGATAGAATGGAAAGAAGGAAACCTCGTTAAGATACCCAAGAAAGACCTGAGATGTGAAAACCAAGGAGGCATCACACTGCTGTCGGCACCAGGAAAAGTTCTCGACAGAGTATTACTGAACCGAATGAAAGATCCGGTAGACATCCAGCTCCGAGTTCAATAAACCGGATCCTGTAAGCATCGGTTATGTACAGACCAAATCACGACACCATGGATCATTGTTGAGCGATCAATTGGATGGAATTCATTACTATACATCAATTTTCTTGACTATGAGAAAGCATTTGACAGTGTGGGTAAGAGAACCTTTTTCAGGATTATGGTGTACCTCAGAAATTTTTCAACGTCATCCGGGATTCATACGACGGACTACACTGCAAAGTCGTGAATGGCGGACAGCTGACAGACGCATTCCAAGTAAAGACGGGTGTTAGACAAGGCTGCTTACTCCCACCTTAGACGATTTGGACTCCACAAATATCCTAGCCATTCTATTTCATACACACTAGTAAATGCAAGTAAAGACAGTCAGCGTAGAAGAAGCCTCTCTATCAGTAGGCCTCAAATACAACATGGAGAACACCAGCTCAATCACACTTGATAGAGAAGCTCGGGAAAACGTGGATGGAATCTCTCATGTACCTGGTCAGCATCATCGATGAACAAGGAGCATCCGATGCAGACGTAAAGGTAAGGTTTAGAAAAGTAAGGGCAGCATTCCCACAGTTCGAAAACATATGAGACTCAAAACAACTATCAACCAACATCAAAGTCAGAATCTTCAATACGAACGTCAAAACAGCTCTACCGTAAGAAGATGAAATCTCGAGAACTACCACAATCATCATCTAAAAACTAGAGGTATTTACAAACAGCTATCTACAAAAGATACTGAATGTGTGTTGGTCGGATACTATCAGCATCAGCCTACTGTGAGAGAGAACAAACCGGTTTCCATCTGAAGAGAAGATTAGGAAAAGACGTTGGAAGTGGATAGGACATACATTAAGGAAATCACCAAACCGCATCACGAGGTAAGCCCTAACTTGGAATTCCGAAGGGAAACGGAAAAGAGGAGGACCAAAGAACACATTGCGTCGGGAATTGGAAGCAGGTACCAAAAGTATGAATAGCATCTGAAAACAGCTGGATTGTTCAGAACAGAGTTCGATAGAGAACGCTGGTGGGTGGCCTATACTCTTCTATGATGTGTCACAGGCGTAAGTTAGTATGTAAGTAAGCCTTCAAGAATGCCAACAATGATGTTGATTGACTTAAAGAAAAACAATAAGCACGTAAAAGCTCCACAATTCTTCAACAGTATCCCTAGTGGAATTAAAACTTTTAAATCATAACGGTCCAACATCAAGTATTGCGTTTATAGAAATTTTCATCCCAAGCATATTAAGCTAAGCTCCATACATGTCAGACATTATAAGCTAGTTATACTAGGAAGTAATTGTAGATATTTCTAGTTGAAAACAGCAGGAGGCATGCTATAAAGTAACACAAAACACACTCACTATTACATTTATTAGAATGCTGAACCGCTCACGGGTAATTTTTCGATTCGTAAACTTCATGCATCCCAGGTGTTTACTACTGTATTCGCCTTTTATATTCTCAGCAGAAGAGGCTTTTAGATATTCGAAAACCACCAGAGTTTTTATTGCATCAGCTCATCAACTCTTTAAATTGTGTTAATATGAGGTTTGGTGTACCTTCCTGTAAATCATATTTATTGCCTTACAGGGTGATACCTTTCGACATTGAGGCTGTGTTTTTGTAAACATACAACCTTCTGGATGACATAAACATATGCTAACGGCAAAGCTGAACCTAAGAGTTAAAGTTACTGTGTGCAAGTGACATGTTTCTTATAATTCTAAGCAGATTGAGCGCTGAAACTTTGATTCACTCGTCACTTTTAAGCACTTTCACCAAGTTTAATAGCTAATGAAGTCCTGTTAATAAAAAACTAACCAAACAGTAAGGTTGGCGGCAAGGCCAAGTATTCACAATGCTTGTAGGTAGATGGGCCTTTTAGATAACCCTACTATATGTTGAATTCCTAAATGCCACTAGTAGACTTCGTTACTATTATCAGTATTACATCTTGAGAAGTGTATGCCAAATACAATATTGTATTTGGTATCATATCATATGATATGATACAAGACGTGTAGCTTTAAGTTAGGTAATCAGATAAGTGTAGATGTTATATAATCATTAATATAGTATTTGAATTACAGCAAAGGGTCATGGAAGACATAAAAACGTCTAATATATTCTAGGAATCTTTAGAACAAAATTTCCATATTAAAAATAGCTTGCACTATTGATAATTTCATCAACACGTTAACGTAGTTGTTATATTAGTAGACTAAACTTATTAAAATTAGTACCATTAGATTGCATGTGAGGGATACAAGAGGATATTGATTATTGTATGGACAAAAACGTATGCGCAGACACATGTAATCGATAAAAAGCAATCACTATGGTATTATATTTCCTATCAGGGTATGTTGCTAATAACCAGTCATTCATAACGAACCAAAATTTATGAATAAATCAAACCAAAATGCATGCTTTTTTTAAAAAACTAACCGATCGTTTGACTTCATAAAAAACCCATAATAAAGAAGCTGTGTAGTATCCAAGTTGTACCATATAATACCAATGAATTTCTGGGGTCAGGACCTGAAGAGCAGAAAGCATACGAAATCTGAAATAAAATAATGCTCAGCTAAGTGGTTTATCTTCATATAAGAAAAATCAAGGTAGTTAGCGCATGACCAGATATTCAAGAAGAAATAATAGTATTCTGTTATAATCACATCAAACATAGTAATAGATCCTTTGGATAAAACATGGTTCCAGCAACAAAATACACCCAACTCTAAATCACGTTGAGTATATCTCCACGTGGTGTTTTCCTTAACGATAACGTTTTTTAGAAAGAAATTCCGGAATTATGAAGCCACTAATCAGGGTGAACCGAATAAAATGTATAAACCAGCAGAGTACAAATGCTCGGTTGTACTTAGAAATGTGGTAACTCATACAAAACCTGTTTTCGCGATCGTAATTAGAATTTGAGCAGAAAGTATTGTGTAGTGATCCCTATCAATATCACCAGAAAGTTTAGAAATAATTTTGAACTCTTGTAATCTAGTTTATTTCGTCTCCGCGTATTGCGTTTAAGTTAAAGTGTAGAGGCAATATTTCAAGAGTTAAAGTGATGATCTTTAGCCAATAAGCCGTAGGTTCGAATCGCAATGAATTTACGTTGTTTCTAGTAGTAAAGTGGTATCCGCAGAAACACTGTAGCTCAAAGATAGGGACATATAAGATAGATGAGTTATTCATTTAATTAAAATTCAACTGCGATACACATTTTCAGCCCTATAATTGACCTCTAACTTGATAGAATAAGGAATTCGTTATGAAAATGATAGAAGTTGATCAACCATGATTCTCTGGTCGTGGCAAATCATCCAAAAAAATAGCATTCGTAGGAAAAATATCATTGTTTTACCAGCCTAAAGTCTAATAAAAGTTCGGTATGTAGGATGATAGAATGTTGATGTTTGGTAAGAGGTAAGCTCTTGCTTCATAAGAAAAGCCGGCGTGCAGATATGTTGGATAAGGATCTTTCTGAGCAGTACTAATATGAAGTCTCTATCATGTGCAATCGCTGTTAGGAGACTTTCCAGTATGTCACTTGTTACTCTATATGAAAACTAAAGAACGCGCTACAGTCCGAAGAACAAAGTCTAAGCTTTAACCACAAACCATAAGTCCATATGACTCAATCAACACAATCCGATTAAGGAAGAATCCATTTGTACTATCTTTAGAAACAAGCAGTATTTTTTGCTTCAGTGACAATTTTGAAATAATGAATTTGTAACAAGAAAATTGACATATGACTACAAATATCTCAAGTAAAATCTGTAGGTAGTGGACAAACCTTGACAACATATTTTGGACATTACAATGGATTAATCCTAAAACCTAGTTAAAATCAGGGTAATTACAGTAAAAAAAATTGTAAAAATTACACAAGCACGTGGCAACTGCCACGGAAGTTCACATTTGAATAAAAAAATGATATATAATAGCATATTTTTAAATTACATGATATGGATAATTCAGCATGGTATCTCTAACATCCCAGAAGTAGGACTTCTAAAAATAAGTCTTTTAGATACTTCAAATAAGACATACATCGTGCAACGCAAATAATCCGTAAAAAAACATGGTAGTATAGTAACATAGCTTCCACCTAACAATCAACTTTGGTTACAGTGAAATCCACAGTAGTTACTCAGATTCCACGAACTTTACAATCGTTGGAGACTTTTCGCAATTACGTCTTTTTCGAAACCACGCTTCAATCGACCGATCGCTTAAATTAAGAGTTTTTGAAAGTTCCTAAAATTGAGAGCACAAGATATAATGACTACCTTTATCTGAGCGTACGTCGGTTTATGATTTTTTTCAAATACTCTCTTTAAGACTGGTATGTCAGGAACATGAGATATTTTAGGAAAGCGCAAACCCAGTGAAAGACCATGAGGAATGAAAACAGACCTGGAAATAAAAAGTTGAAATTATAGTCCAGCATACTCTTTCAAATAATAACGAATAGCCGTAAGAACAGCTACCGCATAAAGGCAATCCATAGATTTTGTTAGTGATGGTGAAACACCAGCTAAATTTATTTCTTTCATTAAGTCCCATGTTACGTTGGGTGGAAGCCAAAACTTCTCATTCCATATGAAAGAATGCATAATTAGGACGAGATAAGTTCTAAAATTTATAACGACGTTTTCAGTGAGCTCAACAACAATAAATCCTAATCTACAGAAACCATAGCAACCGTGAACAATAGATCTTTATCTGGAGCGGTCAGATTTGGCGTTTGAAAATCATCCATTTAAACGATCTTTGAGGTCTGTCAACCATTTAAAACCATTTAGAAAACTTGATATTGCCTATTCTTAAGTAGCGTGATCAACAAAGATTTACATTTTTTACGAATTTTACGGTAGTTATATACTTGCAGCTATTTGAAGTAAATTCATTAGAAAAATCAGACTCAGATGATGTGAAACAGGTTATTGTTCCTAATATATTGCTCTTCCAAAGGTTAGCTCACGGTATAATTGATACATCAAAAATGTTGCCTCATTTAGCGAACCTGATGCTGAGAATCGTTGAGATTGCTGATGTATAAGAACTGATTGGTTGCGATATACTGAAAGCATATTAAGTGTGTGGCTGACAGTTGTGGAGGTGACAGCATGCGGTTTTCTTAGAAACGCTCTTTTGGTGGACAGTAATCATCAGTTATTGGCATAATGAATTACAGTGAATAGAAAGTTTCCTCAAAGCAGTCAGGGGACCAGTTTGTTCAGAAGCGAAGACTTCACAGGTAAAAAATTCAAATGGCACCCAAGATTATCCTAATGAGTATGAGGCAGATGCAAATTTTCGATTTGATTGTTTTGCAGATGAATCAAGCCTAGATGAACCACATTTGTTAGTTAGATGTTATAATGCATATTTGTGGGGAGTAGTGTAACGTCGTTTACTTTATTACACCTACGTAGCTTATTCTAGTTTCCGGACAAGCCAATTCACCTATAATGTTATGAGTCATATTTTGACCTTGTTAATTATTCGCTTATTGACCTTGACTATATTTTTTATATGAGCGCATGTGTATACACATTTCATATCTTATTCATCGCATGTCTGCCATTCATTTTCGTCTGACTATAAATGTTGATTAATGCTTGCTCATAGCGAGTTGGCTTCCCAGCCATCTCCAATACGCATCATCTTTGCTTCGCTTGCTTACAGTTGCTCATGTGCTTACTTTCTGGTCTGCATCGATTATCAATAAAAATGTAGTTGCCGCTTCCCTTTGCCTTCTGATATTATACACCGTTCAGATTGTTATAATAACGGTTATCAAGACGATCGATTAACGAAGCGCAACACTACATATTTATCTGGTAACTGGATCAATGATTTCACGTATTTTAACGTAAAGAGCAAAAGGAATGTGTGTCATATTTTTCATGCAAATCAAAAACACATGATGAAATAACTCAAATTACATGTAAGTTTGTATCCCCAATTACTCATATATAATAGTCGAATTGTGAGATGTGAGATAATGCTGATTGAGAACGTCATATTGGTCATGGAACAGTGACATAAGGACACCACATTATTTCGTGGGGGATGATAGTTTTGAAAAATCTATGGTCCGAATTCTAGATATTAGTGAGTTCAGTACACAAACGATATGTTGATCAAATATAACTCCAGGAATCGAGTTAGTTTGTTTCAATTTTAATTGTAAATTCTAATAAGTATATTACAAGTCGTACAGAATCGACATCCAATACACAGTAAGAGAGACAAATGATGATCCTGAGAAGAAGAGGTAAAACCGATTACAGAAACTTAGATTCTAATTTGAGCTATGGTGAGTGCGGTTTTTGTATGAAATAATGATCTATTTGTATTTGATTTGGCCTGGTTTGTAACTCCAAATTCAATACGTTCGTTCGTGTTCACCAAGTTCTTCTTGGTCTAAATTGTGATATTTCTGGAACGAAGCACTACACCACTTATTGGTAATCCCGACGTACGAACACGCAACACTATTGGCGATCCCGAATTACAAACGCGAAGCAAAGTTGGCAACCTCAACGTACGGCTACATATTGGTTAGCCCTACATGCGAACACGTAACAAAATTGGATGCCTCGCCGAACGAACACTCAACATATTGGTTAGCTGCATTTGGAACACGCAACAGAATTGGCGACCGCAACGAGCGAACACAAACCAAAGATGGAACCGTTATGTTATGATTCAAATAATCATCATATGCTCATTATTACAATAATGTCATATCATCATCTAATGTGGAATTATTATTTTGTTCGTATTAACATTAAACTATGACATACGCAGTCATATCACTAATCGAACAAATTATAATTATATGGACATTACACGTTATGATATTCGAAACTCACTGGATTATTTTTATTATCCAATGACGAAAATTTTTCCTGATTCGGGTGAGTTCGTTCCAATTTTTTTTTAATGTCATTTTCGGCTTAATATTACACTCTATCATAGACATGAGTTTGGAGTCATACTCCCGATAGTAGGAACTTATGTTCTCGATAGACAACTAATGTTCATTCATTTCATTGGTACGCAGCAACCGTCGTTTCCTACATTTTCAGCGACAATCTAAACCGAACTTCCGCAATTTTTGTTTCACGATGATCCCTACTTTAATGTTTATACACAAATCGAGTATTCGACGCCGCATTACCAGCCGATTAGTAATGATTATGTTCATATTATTTATTCATTCACATGTATATCTGAATGCTGCATCATCCATCACCGATAATCACAATTCGATTACTGCAATTAATATTTTATTTACATTGCACTGTACTCCAGAACATAGAGTTTAGAGCTGGTCTCTCAAAGATACACTCTTGTTCGTCACTTTCAAGTCAGTCTCACTCGCTGTCATCGATGATCATATGTATTGGTACTTTTATCACGCCTTAATATGGTTTCGTAACAAATGAGGTTGAGCGCATATCCCTCTAACTACACAAACCACGCTAGGCTGCATGACCATAAAGGAATACGACTCCGCATATCTCGTCTCAGCAGTCACTATCCTGTTCCTCTGGTCATTCTACTAATGCATATTTAACGATAACCCAACGCAAGCGACAACGCACACTGACTTCGCATTTTATTTTCATTATCAGTACAGCAACGAATATCACCCGTTGATGCAGTCATCATCCTACGGCTGGATTATTTTTTATCCCACATGAACTCCAGGCATGTAAATTCTAATCTACTAATCGCCAATCGACTCTATTTACTCGACTGCAGCTTATCAGAACATATTTCACTGTTCTTTATCCTCATATTCAATCAGCACCTCATTGAGAATGCAAAGGAATACAAAGGTAATAAATCCTTCAAAGACAATTCAATAAATAAAGTTATAATAATGGACTCATTGCTGGCAAAATATCTCTAAATAGCTTGCTTAGCTTGAAGTTATCTCTTATGATGTTTTGAAGAACAATACGTTTCAAAGGATGAAAACTGTATCAGAGAAGAACCAATCAAACCTTCCAAGACTAATGATGCTTACCTATTAGTCACTGTTTGAAAAATGTTTTTCTGAAATCATTATTATTTACTTACATAGTTATATTTTTATAATACCTATGATGATCAAAGTAAACTTGTTGAATGATTAGATACAGAGAATTTCCCTCTGTACTAAACATACAGAATTAAATAAGTCAACTCTGTTTTATACTATTGAAAGAGAGAGGCGGCCATAAAGCATAAAACTTATTAAACCCTAAACAACCTACAGCTAAGTTAGATGTAGAACTATTAAATAAGACTGGACTTCTGTAATATTGAAAGTAAGTCTGAAAAGTAGTTCTGATTTGAATGAACGTGTCATTATACTGAATTACTTCTTGCTTGATGCTTTTCGAATAGCGTTGAGAATAATACCAAAATAAGATGACCTTTGGTCATTTATTCAGTTGGCTTTTCACAATCAAAATCTATCAACCGTGGAGTTCTTTTTTCATCACACTAAAAATAGGTGGTGAAGTAAATCCAAACTGAATGAGTTTGATGTTATGGATGTTCAGGGGCTTTTAGGTACAGACAATAAATTTTTTGGGATTGCTTCCAGTGATATCGACTTGTGGTACAAAATAACTGACAACTTTACGGAGGTTTACACAATGTTTATAACATATATATGTAGTACCAGTTCATATGTTAGGCCCATATACTTTATTCTAGTTACTGGCCAAGCCAATTCACCTGTACATTGAGTCATCTTTTGAACTTGTTAATCATTTGCTTATTAACCTTGAGTACTTTTTATATGAGCGCATATGTGTACACTTCGTATCTTATTCATCATACGTCTGTCACTCATTTTTGCCTGCCTATAAATGTTAGTTAACGCTTGCTTAAAATGAGTTGGCTTCCCAGCCATCTCCAATACGCATCATCTTTGCTTCGCTTGCTTACAGTTGCTCATGTGCTTACAACTTTCTGGTCTGCATCGATTATCAATAAAAATGTAGTTGCCGCTTCCCTTTGCCTTCTGATATTATACACCGTTAAGATTGGTATTAATAACGGTTATCGAAGCGAACTATGATCGAAGTACGGCACTACAAAACTGGTAATCCCGACGTACGAACACGCAACACAATTAGCGATCCCGACTTACGAACGCGAAAACATAATTGGATGTCTCGCCGAACGAACATCGACCAGAATCGACAACCTCGACGTACGAACTCACAACATAATTGGCACGCCGCATTTGGAACACGCGACAGAATCGGCAACCGCAACGAGCGAACACAAACCAAAAATGGAACCGTCGACGACATATTTCGTTATGATTCAAATAATCATCACAAGCTCATTATTACAATAATGTCATATCATCATCTAACGTGGAATTATTATTTTTGTTCGTATTGACATTAAACTATGACATACGCAGTCATATCACTAATCGAACAAATTATAATGATATGGACATTACACGTTATGATATTCGAAACTCACTGGATTATTTTTATTATCCAATGACGTACAATTTTCCTGATTCAAGTGAGTTCGTTCCAATTTTTTTTTAATGTCATTTTCGGTCTAAGATAACACTATCATAGACATAAGTTTGGAGTCATACTCCCGATAGTAGGAACTTATGTTCTCGATAGACAACTAATGTTCATTCATTTCATTGGTACGCAGCAACCGTCGTTTCCTACATTTTCAGCGACAATCTAAACCGAACTTCCGCAATTTTTCTTTCACGATGATCCCTACTTTAATGTTTATACACAAATCGAGTATTCGACGCCGCATTACCAGCCGATTAGTAATGATTATGTTCATATTATCTATTTATTCACATTTATATCTGAATGCTGCATCATTCATTACCGATAATCGCTATTCGACCGCTGCAATTAATATCCTATTTCTATTGCACTATACACCAGAACATAGAGTTTAGAGCTAATCTCTCAAAGTTACACTCTTGTTCGTCACATTCAAGTCAGTCTCCCTCGCTGTCATCGACAATCATATGTATTGGTAATTTTATCATGCCTTAAAACGGTTTCGTAACAAATGAGGTTGAGCGCATATCCCTCTAACTACGCAAACCACGCTAGGCTTCTAGACCTAAAAGGAATACGACTCCGCATATCTCGTCTAAGCAGTCACTATCCTGTTCCTCTGGTCATTCTACTAATACATATTTAACGATAACTCAACGCAAGCGTTAGCGCACGCTGATTTCGCATTTTATTATCATTATCAGTGCAGCAACGAATATCAACCGTTGATGAAGTCATCATCCTACGGCTGGATTATTTTTAACCCTCATGAACTCCCGGCACGTAAATTCGAATTCACTCACCGCCAATCGACTATTTCACTGTTATTTATCCTCATATTCAATCAGCACCACAGAGCAATTACTGTTATATTCTATTTTCACTATATTTTGAATTGCTCATACGAACCTGTTATTTTATCATTCGGACAGTCACTACATAAATGCATGTTAAATTTTTTTCGTACGCTTACTAATATACTCATAATCACATGCTATCATTTCAATTTTTGTCCGCATCTTGACAATATTCATGTACATTTTTTACATAAGTATGACACTCTCGTTTAATACGCTCACCCCACTTGACAGTGTAATTTATCAGGTATTGTACCATTTTTTCCCACATTTTGACGTTATCCACATGTTATTTCAGTGTTATTTTCAAATTAATGTGCTAATACTTTAATTTTGTTTTGTGAACGCATATACACCTCCTCTCCCTTGTTTATTTTGCATACCAGTGTTTCCTCCGGACACTCTGGGGGGAGCTATGTGGGGAGTAGTGTAACGTCGTTTACTTTATTACACCTACGTAGCTTATTCTAGTTTCTGGACAAGCCAATTCACCTATAATGTTATGAGTCATATTTTGATCTTGTTAATTATTCGCTTATTGACCTTGACTATATTTTTTATATGAGCGCATGTGTATACACATTTCATATCTTATTCATCGCATGTCTGCCATTCATTTTCGTCTGACTATAAATGTTGATTAATGCTTGCTCATAGCGAGTTGGCTTCCCAGCCATCTCCAATACGCATCATCTTTGCTTCGCTTGCTTACAGTTGCTCATGTGCTTACTTTCTGGTCTGCATCGATTATCAATAAAAATGTAGTTGCCGCTTCCCTTTGCCTTCTGATATTATACACCGTTCAGATTGTTATAATAACGGTTATCAAGACGATCGATTAACGAAGCGCAACACTACATATTTATCTGGTAACTGGATCAATGATTTCACGTATTTTAACGTAAAGAGCAAAAGGAATGTGTGTCATATTTTTCATGCAAATCAAAAACACATGATGAAATAACTCAAATTACATGTAAGTTTGTATCCCCAATTACTCATATATAATAGTCGAATTGTGAGATGTGAGATAATGCTGATTGAGAACGTCATATTGGTCATGGAACAGTGACATAAGGACACCACATTATTTCGTGGGGGATGATAGTTTTGAAAAATCTATGGTCCGAATTCTAGATATTAGTGAGTTCAGTACACAAACGATATGTTGATCAAATATAACTCCAGGAATCGAGTTAGTTTGTTTCAATTTTAATTGTAAATTCTAATAAGTATATTACAAGTCGTACAGAATCGACATCCAATACACAGTAAGAGAGACAAATGATGATCCTGAGAAGAAGAGGTAAAACCGATTACAGAAACTTAGATTCTAATTTGAGCTATGGTGAGTGCGGTTTTTGTATGAAATAATGATCTATTTGTATTTGATTTGGCCTGGTTTGTAACTCCAAATTCAATACGTTCGTTCGTGTTCACCAAGTTCTTCTTGGTCTAAATTGTGATATTTCTGGGATTTCTAGTTCATATAATAATTCAAATAATTCTATTTATCACAATACAAAGATATGCGTGAATTCATACTAAGCTAGATGGTATCTAGTATTCACATCAGTGCACTTAAGAATTCAAAATATCCTCTGCCTTCCACAGACTGCAGAAGACGCGGTATTCTAAATTCTTTTACTAAGGCTTTATTTTTGTTCTAAACTCTACTAGTCCATCCCTACTGGACATCCGTTTTGCATAAAACCTAAAACGATGAACTAAGAATATATTAAGAATGACAAATCGTATGACAGTAGCCAAAAGATCAAATGAAAGCTCATAATAAAAGGAATACAAATATATATGATCTACTTATTAATGTTATAATGCACAAACGACTCGTAGCAGTTACCATTCATCCATTCTTCATTCGGATATAACAACCTGTTGCTTGATACAGTATTACTGTTACCAGAGTTCTGTAGCTTCTTTACATCAAAATGCCGTATTATTCTGAACTAGTTGACTGACTCAGCAGCATCGATTATTTTAGTTCGTTTTTGAAGAATTTTTATAGCAAAAGAAACGGAACTCTTTGCTACATTGATAAACAGATGGGTATAGTAAGGGTGTTTGTGGATTAGGTTAGAGCTAAGAGACACCAGTAGAATCCCTTACACACCATTGTGACTTTATTAGTATTCTGATGCTTGTAGTCGTTCTATCCTTCATATATATGATCTAGAACGCATATGTGATCATAGTTGTCAATGTACTGACTTTTTTCTTCCATGCCTTTCAATGTTAAGTCATATTTCAACTGAACTAAATGAGCAAACATTCCTTAATCACTTCTGTTCTCATATTATTCGTCTGCCTCAACGAAAGTGTGAAATATATGTATCCGAAATCACAGTCGTACTTGAGTTGTCTCCTCTCGTTATTCACTAACGCGCATCGGGTCGATAAAAGTTTGAAGTCACGCAAAAGCATTTTTTAAATTGTCATCATCTGGTCGTAATAGAATCAGATGTGTAGCAGTAAGATGACTTCTAGGGTCCCGTGTTTCTCACAACTGATGCAGTGTACGATAGAGAGCCGTAAGAAGGTTATGTGACGGTGATCTGACGTTCTACTAAAGGTTTATCCGCCGATCTTGATTTTACTGTTGCTCAAAATTATATGGTGAAATAACTGCTGTATCTTATGTATTTTGGTAAAGGAAGTACTGTAAGAGATGTTGAAGGTTGCGCTGCGTTAGATCTATCTGCGAAGTATCGTATAGTCAGTGATATTCCCGAGAACATTTTCAGACAGGTTTATAGGTGTTTCGCGAGCTGAACTGAATCGATGGCAGAAATGTAGATAAAAATAATATAGAAGCTACTCCAGGGAATTGTTGTGCTAACATGTAGGGACACTAATAAATTCGAGGACAGCTATGAGATTCTAAAGTCAGTAATAGTGGAGTGGGCCGAGTAGCTAGATAAATCAATTGATAATGACGTACATGACACCTTTTCCCACAAAATGTTGTTGTATGAGTTAAGAAAGGCATCACAATCCCCTAATTCGTAGTGAGCCGGTAGTATACTTAAGAAAAACGACAGCTGAAGGTGATATCAATGTTTCGGAAGTGCGCAAAATACGCCTTACTGGAAGATGACTTCGACATAACGTCGGCAAAACCGAGATTCATAAGAATACAGGTTTCGTATTTTAATAAATCACAGCCCCTCAGAGTACTCTTCTCATCTTCTAAGACGTCGCGAGATATTATTGACCTAAGTCCTACATAGAAAACTTTGGGCTGAATAATTGCCCAGCAGCCACAGGATACGGTTTCTATTCCCAGCTAGCTAGAATCTTTCGACTAGACAGCTGATCACCCGGAACGCAACTTTGTCAAACCCCCGAGGTAGCTGTTAGGAACATGTGAATAACTTGCGCCGATAGTTGAGGGGTTTCAAAAATCGTAGATTTACCTCAACATATCCATGGCGTCAAACAAACACACCTAATGCTCATCATCAAATTTCGGTGGATGGGCTGGTAGGGTTGAAACTAACCCAGTTTGATACTTATTTTCGAGGAGTCTCCTGGTGTTGCATTGTTCAGGGTGTAACATCTGTTGGCCACGAAGAAGTATGATAAGCCTGTCACGAACGAAACTTTTTAAGAGACCAGACAGGTCCTCAAAAGGAGCATTATTGCACATTATGGGAGTCGATTTTAGGAGGAAGCTAATGTAACAGATTAGGTTGATTACTTGAGAGCTGATTGAAAGCACACAAAAAAAATTCCGAACACTATAGCTCGAGCATTTATTTACTGCTTTATTTTGTATGTGCACAAGAAAACTACGCCAAGACCCATTAGGATTGAACTGGAGGACGAGAAAGCCAAATGCGGATTCCAGAAACAACTGAGTTCACATCTAGGCAGTTCTGTAAACAAGACTGACACAGATGCTGCTTGGAAAGACATACGAACAACTGTGGAAACAGCAGTTACATCTATTAGTCATTTAAACCATAGGGCTCCAAAAAACCAATGGATTTCTTCTAAGTCTATTTCACTGATGGATTCGCGTAAACTCATCCCATCAGGCTCTGAACACGACGAAGAGCGTAAAGAAATTAGATCTAGGTTAACTAAAAGTCTAAGGAACGATCGTGAGCAGTGGTGGGCAACGAAAGCAAAATAGATGGAAAAGGCAGCGGCTGTAGGGAACACCAGGCAACTATTCAGACTAATAAAAGAAACCGGAATTAAGAAGTCAAGTGTAAGTGAGACAATCTCCGAAAAAGTCGGAACCCTTATCTGCTCTCAACCCAAACGTTTAGAACGATGGGCGGAACACTTTAAGGAGTAGTTTAGCTGGTTTTCGGCTACTGCACAACTACCCACTATTCCCAGAATACCTAAATGGAAAATTGAAGTAGGCCCTTGTAAAATCACTATGAGTTATCGTACATAAGATTTCATAAAAAAGTGATTAAGTCTCCACTTTTCGTATAGTCGAAATGTGATTAAAATTGAACTGATACGTATTTATTTGACATTTTATACATTTTGTGTTTGTACAATGAAAAATTAGCAAAATCTTAAAAATCAAAAATGAAACGAAGATAAACTGAGATGCTAATACCTTTATTAAATCTGATGTTTAATTATAGATAATAATCAAATTGTAAACCTTAAGATTTGATTTGTACAACTAACTACGCAGTTTATCCGATCATTTACAACTAACTTAGAGAGTAGATATCAAAAAAATATTTCGTTAAATTAAACAGCCATTTAATTTGTTAACATTAGTTTGAACGTTATACAAATATTCGTCAAGATTAGAACGAATAGTTTGACAATATTTGGGCGCAGAGTATAGAGAAGTCATTATATGTGAAAAAAGTATATTTGAAATAGTCTCAGCGATTGAAATTTAAATAATTCCAATGTTTCGTTCAGCTAACTTGTCTGGACTTCTTCAGAGAAATAATCAAAATTATCAAAGAAATATATAGTCAACTATATATATTTCAACTATATATTTCTTTGATAATTTTGATTATTTCTCTGAAGAAGTCCAGACAAGCTAGCTGGACGAAACATTGGAATTATTTAAATTTCAATCGCTGAGACTATTTCAAATATAATGTTTTCACATATAATGATTAGTTTAAACTGTTAGTACGAATTACAATATTTAACAGTGAGTATTTAATCTTATCCAAAGTCAACTAATTGTAAATAAATTAATTAACAAAACTATCACAAAATAATTGGAATGGTGGAAAAGATTTGTAGGACGATGAAAGCTCCACGACCAAACTATCCAGCTCAGAGAAGAAAACTCCATCAAAATAATTGGAATCGATGGTTTACATGAGTATAAAATTTACCACTGAAATAAAGTATCAATTATGTACTGTGTGATTTACAATTGATTTATAAAGCAAAGTGTGTATATTTTATAGAGAAAAGAGAACTAAATACAAATATATGTATTCTCTTTCTACAGCTTTATAGTTAAGAAAGTTCAATTTTTTCAGAGATTTGTAACAGAAAATATTTGAAGTTCTTCATTTTTATGTATTAAAAGGTTATTCAGCCTAGTTTCTAACTAAATAGCAAAGTATATCCTCGAATCCATGTATGATTGAACATAGGAACTAGGGGTTTTGCGTTTTGAAAGAGTTTCTGATTTCTGAAATCGATGCTAATTTTCGAATCCAACTGGTTAACAAAATTGTCCAGCATAATGTTAACTATCGTATCTATTGAGCGTTAAATTCAGGGATGTCAGAAAACAAAATGAAACAGGTGTTCCAGACTTCTTTTTCCAGTGTTTCTACAGCGCATTCCAGACCGTGATGACAACTAACTTCATACACGACAAATCCCTAGTTACATCGTATCGAAGAAACTCGGTGTCATCAATCCCAAAACTTTTAAACAAATTGATGAGTAATGTACGGATAAATGGTAACGCACACACTTAACAGACCTAAAGAGAATAGATAATCGCAAACGATACGTTTGGTTTGTTTATTATAAATAAAGCCACTTAGTTTGTACATGCACCATATAAACCCTCTGGTGAAACAACTATAAATCATTTCGAAGCATATCGTAGTGCTCAAAGTACTATTATTATTGTCTAATGATATCTTTAATGACGCCAAGAAGAGAATCTTTACTTTTTATTTCATCAGTATCTTTCCTTTGTTACGAAGAAAATGTTTTAGAACAAGAAATAGTGAAAATGGTCATATTCGTGTGCGGACGCGAGGGTTAGTAATAATTGTACGAGTAATAAAAATAAGCAAAGAAACAAATTAGTCAATGTTAACCAACCAAAAGAGTTATTTTGCTGCAAGCATTTAAGAAACTCCAACTGTAGCTACTATAGGATCAATTCAGGTCCCCAACCCATGTAAAGGAGGAGGGTTGGGCATGGGATCTGCAACCCCATCCCGTAGAAAACCACATCGCTAAAAAACGCCAACCAGAATAAACAAATTTAACTATTTAAGCTCTGCTATCCTAGTTGAAGGATCTACATTCATAAATATTATGACGCCTCATTGTGAAAGATAAGATTCTTCGGAAGTCACGAGGCCAGTGTAATTATAATAGACAGAGCAACCATTAATATAGGTACATAGAACCTTCGGATAATTTGAGAGACCAGAAGGACCAGTCAAATAGCAAAGGAAATGAGGATATATAACTTGAAGATGTTCGGAATCAGTCAAAACCATTGGAGATAACCTGGAAATCAAAGGCTAGATACGGAAGAGATGCTGCTGTACTATGGTCACGAAGAGGAAAATGCTCCACACACTCACGGAGTTGCCCTATTGCTGTCCAGAGAAGCGCGAAATGCACTAGTGGGATGGGAATCTCATGGATCCAGAATTATCAAAGCATCATTCAAAACGAAAAAGGAGGGGATCACAATGAATGTTACCCAATGTTATGCACCCACCAATGATAGCAATGACGACGATAAAGATCAGTTCTACTCGAGGCTGCAATCAATCTTAGCTAAGTGCTCAAGGAAAGACCTGACAATCCTGATGAGAGATCTAAACTCCAAAGTCGGACTGGACAACACAGGATATGAAGACATGATTGGACGACATGGACTGGGAGAGAGAAATGAAGATGGGGAGAGATTCGTAAATATATGTGCATTCAACAAATTGGTTATAGGCGGCACAATATCCCAACACAAACGCATACACAAAACTACATGGGTTTTACCAGATCACACTACACAGAATCAGATCGATCTTACTTGCATCAGTAAAAAATTCGGAAGGTAAATGGATGACGTGAGAACCAGGAGACAAGCTGGCATAGCTTCAGATCACCACCTGGTTGTGGCCAAGATGAAACTGAAACTAAAGAAACATTCTACAACTGGGGGAACAGCACTACAAATGTTCAATACAGACTTCTTTCGAGATACTAACAAACTCAACGAATTCAAGAGAACCCTCATCAACAGGTTCCAAGCTTCACAGGATCTACTGAAAGAACAAGAAACTACGATGGAGGACAGCTGGAAAGGGATCAAAGAAGTACTGACTTTAACGTTTCAGAAGGCTATGAGCCTTAATGAGCATCCCCATAAAGAATGGATGTCCATCAAAACCCTAGACAAGATTCAAGAAAGAGAGAACAAGAAGACAGCGATTAACAACACCTGAACAAGAATAGGAAAAGTCAAGGTACAGGCCGAACACACCGTAGCAAACAAGCAAGTGAAGAAGGGCATTAGAACTGACAAGCAGAAATACATGGAAGACCTAGCAACGACGGCGGAAAGAGCTTCAAGAGAAGGAAATATGAGACGGCCATATGACACAACGAAGAAACTAGCAGGGAGATATGGTAAACCATAGAAGCCCGTCAAGCAAAAAGTAAGAATGACAATCACAGAGGTTCAAGAACAAAGCACATTGAGGAACTCTTGAATAGACCAGCTCCATTGAATCTATAGGACATCGAGGCAGCACCTACAGACTTTCGTATAGATGTCACTACTCCACCAACGATCGAAGAAATCAGAATAGCCATCAGATAAATCAAGAGTGAGAAAGCATCAGGACGTGAAAACATACCGGCCAAAAGTACTGAAGTCAGACATAAAAGCAACTGCAAACATGCTCCACGTTCTATTCCGGAAGATTTCGGGGGAAGAACAAGTGACGATAGAATGGAAAGAAGGAAACCTCGTTAAGATACCCAAGAAAGACCTGAGATGTGAAAACCAAGGAGGCATCACACTGCTGTCGGCACCAGGAAAAGTTCTCGACAGAGTATTACTGAACCGAATGAAAGATCCGGTAGACATCCAGCTCCGAGTTCAATAAACCGGATCCTGTAAGCATCGGTTATGTACAGACCAAATCACGACACCATGGATCATTGTTGAGCGATCAATTGGATGGAATTCATTACTATACATCAATTTTCTTGACTATGAGAAAGCATTTGACAGTGTGGGTAAGAGAACCTTTTTCAGGATTATGGTGTACCTCAGAAATTTTTCAACGTCATCCGGGATTCATACGACGGACTACACTGCAAAGTCGTGAATGGCGGACAGCTGACAGACGCATTCCAAGTAAAGACGGGTGTTAGACAAGGCTGCTTACTCCCACCTTAGACGATTTGGACTCCACAAATATCCTAGCCATTCTATTTCATACACACTAGTAAATGCAAGTAAAGACAGTCAGCGTAGAAGAAGCCTCTCTATCAGTAGGCCTCAAATACAACATGGAGAACACCAGCTCAATCACACTTGATAGAGAAGCTCGGGAAAACGTGGATGGAATCTCTCATGTACCTGGTCAGCATCATCGATGAACAAGGAGCATCCGATGCAGACGTAAAGGTAAGGTTTAGAAAAGTAAGGGCAGCATTCCCACAGTTCGAAAACATATGAGACTCAAAACAACTATCAACCAACATCAAAGTCAGAATCTTCAATACGAACGTCAAAACAGCTCTACCGTAAGAAGATGAAATCTCGAGAACTACCACAATCATCATCTAAAAACTAGAGGTATTTACAAACAGCTATCTACAAAAGATACTGAATGTGTGTTGGTCGGATACTATCAGCATCAGCCTACTGTGAGAGAGAACAAACCGGTTTCCATCTGAAGAGAAGATTAGGAAAAGACGTTGGAAGTGGATAGGACATACATTAAGGAAATCACCAAACCGCATCACGAGGTAAGCCCTAACTTGGAATTCCGAAGGGAAACGGAAAAGAGGAGGACCAAAGAACACATTGCGTCGGGAATTGGAAGCAGGTACCAAAAGTATGAATAGCATCTGAAAACAGCTGGATTGTTCAGAACAGAGTTCGATAGAGAACGCTGGTGGGTGGTCTACATACCGACGTAATCAAGTAGAAAGTCTACAATCCAGAGGTCTACTCCTTAAAGCAATGTGGCAACTCAGAAGTAGTAAGTTCATGACAAGCCTTTTTGCACAGAAATTTCACATGCTACTCGACTCGTCATAATCACTAAACCTGTGCGCACTACTAGTCTGGAATCAGGAATTCCCTATTACATACGTTTATCCACCGTATCCACAAGCCCAGTATAAATGCTAGTCATTCGTCTTTCATCATCTCATGCGCATAAGAACGTCTCTAGAATTGTTTATAAACGCGTTGCCTTAAAAAAGCACAGCTAGGAAGACTAAACTGTTCTCACGCTCGACTGTAGCTTAGCTCTTAGGGGTGATCTCTCCCACCTGAACTGAGCTTGTTTATTGTTATGCTATTCAACGCTATAATGAAAGCTCAATACCCAATTATTTCTCCTATAAAATCATTATTGATATCCAATACTAGGTTCCGAATAGTACTGTCCTTAACCTCCTACTCTATGGAGAATTGTCAGGTACTTCAGTGTACATCTTTTTTAAAAATGGACATTATTACGACCTGGAAGGACTCTTCAAAACTGTCTAGTAAGATAACTATTCTATACAGTTTACCTACTACCAGTTGCGAAAGCAATGTATTGTTTTCACAGATTATGTGAATGACATTAGTGAACATATTCAATCCTCACCAGCTGTATTCGGATATATGTCATCAAAGGTCAAATTATCCTTCATATTTTCCGTCCTAAAAAAACATAAGAAACTGCAGTGCATAAATTATAGTAGATCTTAGTACAAAAAACACTTTAAACACAAACCCGTCAAACAAAAACAGTTGCTAGAAAAATAGAATCTAATCGTGAGAACTCAACTCAGTTTGGTATTAGATTAAAATTACATCGCCACCTTCTACATACGGTCGAATGCAACTGTAGGGTAAGAGATGTTGAGCGCCAGGTTCCAAGGTAAGTGATACCGAGCTGTAACCAAGAAGAAAACATTAACTTAACAAGCATTATATGAAATCGATGTTTTTACTCGCCGATTCGGTACCATAAAAATAAGCTGATATCGGTCGAATTTTAATTTCTAGATATTTTTATAAACTGAATTTGGAATATAACTTACGTTTGAGTTCCATCTGAACTATGATCGAATACTTCTATATAATCAATTTTTTTCAGTGACTGACAAAATACATAACTGTTTGGGTTTGGATGAAATGCTTAAAAAAATAAGAGTGAATATATTTTGGTTGACAATTAAATCCCAACAACAAGCATATGGCTTAAACAATAACACATTAAGGAATTCAAACAAAGTTAAACAGAAGAGTTATGCAACTGCTGTACGCTGAAAAATAAATACATTTAAGTACCATTGTTGAATATAACTAGTGATAAGCTTACTGTGAAATAATAGGAGTTTTGTTGTACACAAGATATGAAGCAGTGAGTAGAACGCTAGGCCAATCAGATATTAACCAGAAGATAAGCGAAAGATGCTGACATGTGCACACTTTTGTCAAAGACCTGGATTGACACTGAGGAAAAAGCCAGGGAGGATTGTTTAAAATGTAGTTTAATTTTCTGAAGGAAATAGAGATTTTTATGAGTTGTGCACATATTTTCAATTGACGCTTTCAATTTGATTTTTTTCATTTAGGTAGCTGGTTGTGATTGTCATACAGAAAGTGTTTATACCAATACCAAAATCTGACAATCACAGAACATAATGGTTAGGCATATTATGTGGCTACCATAACTACGATAGACGTTGGAGAACTTGAGTATAAAAAGGAGAAAGTTTCATGTTCAAATCCCCGGAATCAGTAAAATATAAGCTTTACTAATTAAAGCCGATATATTGTCAATACATAAGCAACAATAAATAAATAAATCCGATGCTACAAATATCGACTGCAAAAATACTCACTACTCAGCTTTGAAGTTAGATGAAGATAAAGAGCCTACAGAATTGTAAAGCTCTACTAGTAAGTGTGGTTAGGCCATATATATTAATCAAGCTACATAATTAATGAAATGCTATCAGTATTTAAGACAAAAACTCTAATTACTAATTTGCAAAATTTCGGAGTATCAATTGTAAAATATAGTACCAAGTTACAACTGTATAATGATTCGTAAAAAGCATTATAAACTTACTTAACTCTTCGTCTTTAATAGACTGCATATTAGCTGGTAAACGATTAATAATTGTAGTTTTCAAATATTCTCGAATACTATTTGAATATCTAAAATAATGCTAAACAGTTAACTGATTCTTTCATTCTGACAACAACAAAAAAAAAAAAACAGAAAATCACTGAAAATTTACGATTTTGCAAAAAGATATTCTTCCACTGTCAAATGTGGTGATTCATTTGAATTACGCGAACGTTCTTCAGCTAAAATATGTTCAGCAAATCGTTCAATCTATTAAATCGAAATAATATAAGAATAAACATAAATGAATGCCGAATAACAAGTTTAAAAGCATGTTGAAAGGTTTTCTTGTTCAATGGTTGCATATAATATGATTATTAAAAATTTGCTTTATGTTATAAGGTAATGTACATTTCATACAGTAAATACTGTTCATATTTAAAAAACCCTTTTACGTCTTATTACTTTGTACATAATTTATGATAATCAGGATATAATTCATTGCATTGAGTGGTTGACTACCAATCACTAGGTGGTATACAAGTCTAAGATGTCTTTTATTAGTAAAGATTCGATAAGTCAAAAACTATCATTCATAATTTAATGAACAAATCTAAATTTGATAACTACGTTTCTTCGAGGACATTTATACATCAACAAATGTTTACATACTTATTAGTTCTAAGAAAATAGAGAGTAAACCTCAAAAATGTACTTGGAAAGAATTGAAGTTGGTAATAATATGGTTTAACTGATATGTACAAGGCTAAATTGATTTCCATTTCAAATAGATAATATTGTATTGTGTCAGTTGATTTTATAATTAATACGATTAAACAGATCTTTGAAAGAACGCACAAATATATCAGGTGCATAAAATGATTTAGACTGTGACCTATAAGACATCTTATATTTACCTGTTGTTTTGTTGATAAAATCTATATCATTCACATGGTATGTTTGATTAATTAGTGAGTAATACATGCACACTTTAAGGTTGAAGTTCTCGCGATTATTGTAATCATTGTTTGAAGGCGTTAGATAATATGACTCAGAATCAGTTGCAATAACCCAGACATATTCACTTTTTGTCTTTTTGTAGATTTTGAGCATGAAAATTATATTATGCATTTTATTCAATGAATTAACTTTTTCTTCTCAAATCATTTCGTCTATGTCTAATTTCTTCAATTGTTACGGATATTACTTCTATTATTGTATTTGTTTTGATAATTTTACCTTGCTGTGCTAACAAAAGGTGGAAACTTGACCCGATGAATATATACATCAGCTTCTACGTAGCTTATGACTGACTAATTAGACCAGTAAAGTGTAAAACTTTAGTAATAACACAGAAGTTTAAGAATTGGACGTTACCATATAAATTTTACGTGTACAATATATGACATTGTTCCACTAGCAAGACAATGCAAACGCATTTATATCAACGAACGCAATAAGAAAAGGGGAGGCAAGATTTTTTATAGGAGAGCTACAACTATTTACTAAAAAGGTGAAAGCATAATACAACCATTTTATGCATACCATTTATCAATGATCTTGGTAAGTATTCAACAAATTACCATATTAAAACATTTAAACAGATAATACGGGAACATTACAGGTTATTGTCAGGAATACAGAATTTCGGTTCATTACAGATTACTAACATGAAAACATTAGGATTTGAATTATAAAATGGGTGGATGAAAACTCCAGACTTTTTTTAGCTATAGCGTAAATACATGACCAGAGACAATCACGAAAACACACGACAAACCGTATTAATATGACATCATTTTATGAAGACGAATCATTAAAACAACTGACTTTTCAAAATAATCAAACACGGAATCACTCTCCACGTTACCTTTTTCATCCGAATACGCATGTAATCGACCATGATAAATCGGATTCTTTCAACCTGTTACCAAGAAAAAAATGAAAAGAAGAGGGAGGGTAATACATGATTGTCTACTAATACTGTTATCATATTCACAAATCACTAATGAAACACTGTACGAGAACAAAGGAATCGAAGAAATAATGATTACGTTAAATAAAAAGTGAAGTAGTGCATGATTTTGGTAACTTATAGCAAATGAATATTATGCTACATCCCGGACCCCACTACCATTAATTTCACTGTCATGATAACTAAAGTAGAAAGAATATGAGAATGTCCACGAAGTTATAGTAATATCATACTGCCGATACATTTTAAGAAAATTCTAAGCTTTCTGGGTAGAATTTATCAGACGGCCGAAATCTGTGGTCCAAGACTAAGTAATATGACTGAAAATCAATTGAAGTAACTCGATACGTCTATCTTATTATGTTAAACGTTACTCTGGCAAACAATCCTTATGTTCACCACATTCTTGTTTTTTTCTATACATAAGAAAATACCTTACTCACATGTACTGTTATTGTAACATATTTTACTCTATTTTTATGTATTAGCCCAAATGACGTAATTAACTTATCACTAATATCTTTACTCTTTCTTCATAAATTATCCATTCGCTGCTTACTTGAATTCGTTTAATTTGAGCTTTCAAATCACCAGCTGGTAAAGTTTTGGCTTCAGCTTCTAATTGATTAACTTCAGCTTGAATAAGACCTAACAGGTCAGAGTGTGCAGTTAATAGTACAGGGGCAAGTTTTTCATTTTGCCATATCTATTGTGATGCGTTAAAAAAATAAAATGCAAAAATTAAAAATAAAGATTGGGTGATTTTCAAGAAAAAAACAAACTGCTTTTTGAGATAATAAAGAAGTGTGGCGAGTACAAGTAGTTGCTTTTAGTGGTGTTGTGTTCCCTGAGCTGGATTATTTAGCTACACAGCCTTGACTATCGTTCTGGACATTATTAGCGTCTAAATTATTCACCATATACCTGGGTATGAATCACAATAGGTATGAGGGCTAATGATACTGCTTGGTTACCTAAACCGATGTAGGTAAAGCCGATTTCGAATCAGGAACTTAGTGCCCGAAATTCGAATGCTTTAACCAATAAGTCATCGCTACACTTGTTAGTGTCTACTTCAAACAGATAATCAATAGTATACAGAATTATCAGAACAAAACTTCTATTCGAGCTGAGGCTGAATAATCTTAACCGAAGTAATTTCAGCTTTGCGATTCCACCATACAAATGATGGTAAACGAAAACAAAATATAAAATCCTCGAGAGATATGCCAATCGTCTAAAGACAATAAAACACATCAGATCTAGGACAGCATGATCTTTAAGTTCAATAGAGTTGAAGATTATCTGGAAGGTGTTAGCTGGGATACAGTAATCTAATAGCATGCATATTTTTCGTGACTCATATTCTTTTTGAAGACTTGAATATTTACACTGAAGATGTATTACCACAAATTTGCTTGAAATGTAATCAATTATTCTTAAATTGGAGTCAGGTGAGAACGATGGTATGATGCTACAAATACGTCACAGATGTCTGAAGCACTTTCTATAAGATTGTTTGCTAATATGATGCGTAAAGTGGCACTGTTTTTTTACTACTTATAAGATTACTGAATTAAATCATGTAAAATAAAACTATGCAAAATCAAAAAGTATGTCAGCACTTACTTAGGCAGAACACCAAGTTAAAACGCATAAAACAAACCTTATAAAAACGTTTCAGTAATTCAGCAGATGTAAGTAATTCTTCATCAGATTGATTTTCCTCATCTGAATCGCCAATAATTTCATCAAGGTCCGGTGCTAGTGGACCAGTGGTACCTATATTATTGTTATTACTATGGAGAGCCTGAAATTATGTGAAAGTAACGGGTAAAAAACGACCTTTAAAGCAATTGAAGGATTAGAATATCTATAGTAATATATCACTAATATTCAAAAAAGCTTAATGCAGAATGCGTGAGAGATGTACAGATATATGCAGGAATCAAACCGCTGATTATTATTACTAACCAACAGTTTTTATAAAGAAAAATATCCTTTGAATGGAGTTCACCTCTTATGTATTCGAATGATTTGTTTGTGATGTCTAGTGTTTTGAATGATATATTTATAACTTACAAACGACTGTTACCCCTCGTGGAGTAGCAGAGACCGCCCACCAACATTTTCACCGAACTCTATCCTGGGTAATCATTTCCAGTTGCTAATGATCCTTTTGATGTCTATTTCCGATTCCAGGCGCAAATATTTATAACTAGTCAGACTTTGTTATCAACTCCATGCTTCCTTTAATTCGTCTTTATATTTATCAAGTGAACAGTTATATCTAGAATTTCTGATCCGTAAATTATTTTCATCATGCTATGTCTCTTTAAACACAAGATCATTTTGAAACCTTTTTATGATAATTGAAATCTTTAGACGCTTTATGACGTAAACTCTTTTTACCATCCTATAAACTAATTTGTTTGTTAAACGACTATAAATGAATTTTTACATCTTCAATAGAGGATGTCATCGAAAAGAGAATTTTCTCCGCTGAATTATCTTTAGTTCTTCCTCAACAACCAAATAGTTTTTTTTAATTATGTATTCATCAGACGTACAGATAAATGAAAATGGATATTAGTATTAGTGTTAGCTAGTCCCTTTAATGATAATTATACCAACTACTATTATAACTACCAAAGAAACAGAAAGACGAAACCTATTGACGTACCAACAATTCTTATCAGTAAATAGACAACTAAAAAAGGAAAATCAAAATTCAATTCATAGATTGCTCTCAGTTGAACAATTAATGAAAACCAGTAAGCACTGAAAAGCTGCTTTTATCTATAATAGAAATTTCTATTAATTGAAGATAGACATAAACATCATTGAGTCTTGGATCAGTTGTTTGAAGACTAAGTACTGACCATGATACCTGAAGGTCCTGGGTCTGATTCCCGATGGGACCGTGAAAAAGCACTGTTGGACGAAATAGCTCTCCGGTGCTTCATGGTTTCCAGTAGTTGTCTGAAGTCAGTTTATGGTACACTTTGAAACTCAGCAACAGCCACAAGCCTCTTATGATGAAAAAAATAGTTGTATTGACAAAGTATCTTGTTTTATTTAATTATCATTTTGTACAAAACAAAAGTAAAAAAGACGATAATCATAATAGTAAAGTCAAATGTTTTAGATTCTTTTCTGTTTCTTACTGTTTCACAACAAGTTTCGGTGCTAATTTTCGTATTGCTCGAACAGTACATGGAGCTGGTGGTTTCCCAGTTAATTGATAAGTTTGACTACACTCATCAAAAGAGTATGTGAAACGTGAACGTCCATCAGGCGGTTTCAATGAATGCACCGATTTTAAATGATGTGAAATTGTAAATGGTTTACGCGCTCGATAAGAAGAACAAAGATGACAAGAATACCATAAACCATCAGGGTTACTACTTAGATGATAGCGTCTATAATGAGCACGATAAGCGGATAGTTTTGTAGATTGATAAGAACAACCTTGAATTTGACAATAAAATTCATAGTTTTCTTCTGATAATTTATTATTCGAAGCTATTCTAAAATATGGTTTAGAAACATGTTTACGGGAAAGTGAAATACAATCCAGTTTCTTAGTGTTAACAGTAGTCTCTTTGTTTAATGATTTCGAACATTCACGTATATGAGAAGTCCAACCTTCTTTAGTAATAAAAACTTTTATACATGTTGGGCATTGAAATAGAGTTGTACCTTCAAGATGTTTTGGGAAAGGTGAAGATTCATCGATTAATTTCAATGATACTGGACAATCAGTACTATCGTCATCTGAAACGAAAAAAAATATGACCATTGATTTGCTTTCCCTGATTAAATCGTTACTAGGTCTCTAAGTTTTTGTTATGAAGTCCCAGTCGGCATACTAAAGAACAGTGCTTCGATGAAATCCTACAGTTTGCTTCAAAAGCTGAATTTCCATCGATGTGGTACCAACTAGATGTGTCGAAACAGAGCTTCTTATAGTTGTTCTCTTGTAGTTTAGTCAACCGATCATGATTTTAGAATTCGGATCGTTATATGCGACAAAAACCATAGAAATAAATATCAATAAATCTAATCCCTGTATACAGAAAAAGGTTACACAGTCTCTTAACTTACTCTGGCTTTCTTCTATTTAGTTACTATTACCTTTCATAAAATTATTTGAAATTTTTGGAACATTTTGATGTAAGTAAATTTTAATCTTACATAATGTGTTCATTAATCAAATTGTCTAATTTTCAATTCATTATCTTTTACTAATTGATCTTACTATTAATCTGACAGATAACATAACACATTTCTATTTACATCCAATTTCAATTACTTATATAACTGGTTGTGATAATTAAGTGATTGTGGAATTTCACCTTAGTTTTAATCCAAGTTTTGCAATCATTTTGTTACTAACCGTTTACCATGTTGATGTCATAAGTAATCGTAAAGCCTACATATTAGAGTAGAGCCTTGATGAGTGACTAATTGGAAACGAATATTTCTTTGTTCATCTAGTATTCTGATTGACAATTATCTAAAACTTCTGTATATATTTAGTCGAATTTTGTCCTCACAAATATCCAAATACACTGGTTAGTTGGATGAAAGATAATATTGTGGAGACGAATCATTAACTAATACTTAAACATTAAAGTTTAACATAATAAATGTTTAGTCGTAAAATGAAAATACCTGTCCCATTGAATTTGACTACATTCTGATAATCTTTAACTAAACTCCATGTAAAATGCTCCTTGAAATTAACAACTTCTGTAAAACACACAAAACATTTAGAACAGATGTAACGTGGTAATCCAGTGTGACGACGTACATGACGATGAAAATGTGAACGACATCCGCTTATAGAACCACATATAGACTGATTTGAGATGGTCGATGAATCTTCACTCAATGATTGCCATAAACAAGTTAGTTTAGTATTACTATTATTATCTTCATCGTCACAATCATTATTATTGTTATCATCACCATATGGAAAATCATGTTCCTTAACATGCTCGCTGAATAGATATGCTGAATCCGTACTACATAATAAAGAACAACCAATAGGGGAATGAAGGTAGATAATAATGTCCTGCTAAGTAACTGAAATTAATCATTCAAAAAGTCGAGGTTACAGTTTCGCACTTTTAAGCAATCACTAACGGGAAACTTTATGCTTTCTCAAGTATTTGTAAATATATTATTTTGTGTCGCAGAGACGACGTTACGCCAAGTGATCCGTCCTCTGACTCACTCACTCACTGCAGTATCCAATCAACTCCATACAAACATTGAAATCTAAAATCCAAGTTTTAATGTTGATCGCTTTTAACCACATAACATGAGATAGAGTGACCCAATAAGTCCAATGATCTCACTGAAAAATCTATCGATAGGACCTAGGGGGCCTAGATCAAAGCCTAGTGGTCATTATTTAATTGGCAGTTTAATCGACATTAGGTTTCATATACACATAGACATACCAAGCAGAAAGAAATTAAATAAATTGGTTAACATGAGGTCTTAATACGATTAACTTTGTTTCATAGTATGTCAAATAATCTTAATAATAAAATATAATAGACTAATAGTAACATTCTAATGATAAATCTATGTACTAAGCTACAAACTTGCAACTATGACTTTAATTACAATGGACGAGACTAACTTCTAGGCTCCTCATTCCCTGCCTACTAACTAGAGACAGAAGTTAAGCTTTTTTGAGGAGATTTACTCCGCTAATGAAAAAGGAGATTATTCATAGTATAACTGCTGTGTATAAATATATTTACAATGTCGGTGAGACTAAAACTTGTGGATAACTTTTGAACGACGCTAAAGTGACCTTGGGATAACTCACCTACTTACTAGGGTTAAAAGAGGGCTATAAATTAGGATTAATATTTAGAGTTAGAATTTAGGGTTATCAACTAAACTGAGGGTTCTCATAATGAGCTGACGTCAATTATAACGCCAAAGTGCAACTTAACTATATGGACGAATGAATTTCGCGCTGAAGTCCAAGGCTTGCTATTTTTCATTTCATTAGTTCGTTCATAAATTATAGTCTTACGACAATGCCTTTGGTGATACAATAATGAAATAACGTACTAAGCAGAGGAAAAGAAAAACGAATAATATGGGAAATTTAGGAGAAAAGCACTAAATTCAGATCATGGAAAATAAATTATTAAAAAGATGAGTTTACAGATTATTTCCGACATTTAGAATCATTAATACGGTAAAACCCTGAAAACTTTAGTAAAAGTACTTGTTATATCCTAGTGCAGAAGTTAGTAAGGGTAGCTCTCGGGACTTATTAATGGACTATTATTCTATATATATTCTTATGGTTTAATTAATGAGTAACTAGATTGTGTATATCTATATTCATCTTATTATAAGCTCCATTTTGACCTATGAATTATTACTGTACGATTTACTGTCCCTGAATTATACTCAGTTTATTGACCACTGTCTCCCACATTCACAGCCACGCTTGGCTTGATCTTGTACAAATATTATTTTATATTTTATATTGTGATGATGATGATGATGATGATGATGATGATGATGATGATGATGATGATGATGATGATGATGATGATGATGATGATGATGATGATGATGATGATGATGATGATGATGATGATGATGATGATGATGATGATGATGATGATGATGATGATGATGATGATGATGATGATGATGATGATGATGATGATGATGATGATGATGATGATGATGATGATGATGATGATGATGATGATGATGATGATGATGATGATGATGATGATGATGATGATGATGATGATGATGATGATGATGATGATGATGATGATGATGATGATGATGATGATGATGATGATGATGATGATGATGATGATGATGATGATGATGATGATGATGATGATGATGATGATGATGATGATGATGATGATGATGATGATGATGATGATGATGATGATGATGATGATGAGATGATGATGATGATGATGATGATGATGATGATGATGATGATGATGATGATGATGATGATGATGATGATGATGATGATGATGATGATGATGATGATGATGATGATGATGATGATGATGATGATGATGATGATGATGATGATGATGATGATGATGATGATGATGATGATGATGATGATGAAATTACCGACTGTTAAGCTGAACCGTGTAAGTAAAAGTAGACTACCTGGCGGGGCTTCGCGCAGTTATCGTAACCAAATGGTTGAGGATGTTGAATGACAAGGCTTTAAATCGATTCCGATGGCCAGATATTTTCACTTTCGTTTAAAAATACGTTTTATTTGATGAATCTGTTCATTTTTCTTGAATGATATTTTCTATACCTAACCTGTTCTACTACCAATGATATGGTTACCACTTCTATTCTGGAATTTGTCACAGTAATTTCATCTCTCTGTACTTACGTACTGTGGCAACTTAAACCGACACACATGTATCCCAGGTTCTACGTTGGTGAGATTGCAGCTAACACTTAAAATTGACTAGAGTACTAAAATAAGACTGGACGATACTGAAAAAACGACTGAAACTAAATTTTCACTTAGAAGAATGTCTATTCCTTATTGTTTTGCCCTTAAAAAACAATTTTCCCTCAATACTTGACGATAAATTTCGGAAGTGTGAAATTATAACCACTTAACAAAACAAAAATTTTGGACTTCACTAAGTGTCCTTTCTTTGTACTGATATTAAGTACAGTACACTGAAACCGATGTATTACGTTATTATTATCTGATAATCTCTGATTGTTGTATGTAACATTAGGTTGATGATTTAATTCAATTAATAAACAAAAATAATACAAAAATAATAATACAAAAATCGAACAAATTACGTGTAATCACAGTCCTTCCATTGACATTCAAAACCTCTAATCAAAATTATAGGATTCCATAAGAATTTTTCCGTTGATCGTTGAAGATAAGCAGGTTTCTGACAATTTATTCCACAACATACAAAATTCCAAACCTTATGATGAGCTTTCAGAAGCTTACTAGTATTTACTATGCAATCTTCAAAAAATGTGTGTAGAAGTGTATGACGCAACAACTGGTTGTGTTCCTGGAATGTATTATTTTTCTGGCAAGAATCCCATAGACAGACAAGCTCGGGTACATTATTCAGGTGACATTCAAGGAAATGTACATGTAATCGAATATAGTTGGGGAAAGATTGATGACAATCAAACCATCTACAATGAAGTAGTAATTCTTCATCTGTAAGAAAAAAAATATTTAATAAGGTCAGTATAGGTAAAAGGATGAATACATACATAAAATTAATTTTAACATGAAAAGTGGATAAACTAATATAGGATGAGTAGTTACATTGAATAGTTTTAAACCATAATTTCACCATCCCGAAATGTAATAATCTTATAATATCTGAAACAACAAATATTAGCTTATGAATATACGTCACAAGGTCTCTAAAATACAATTTACAGTAGATGGGAAGTCAGTCATTTGGTCATCATCAACGCAGAGCCTGGCAAAGATCTGAGTTGGCCCAAGTTTCCATATCTCATTAGCATGACGAGGTCAAAATAACAAGATGAATTGTAAAAGAGATCGGAATAACAAGGTGGAAATGTTGATGAAGATTAAACATTGAAAATATAATAAGTATATTTTTGTTATATCCAAATGAGTTGAAAAATTGTATTTCTGACGTTTTATGACTTAATGTACGCCACTTCTTCAGAGCATATATATATATATATATATATATATATATATATATATAACAAAAATATACTTATTATTAACTTTCTACCCAGCGCTCAACTTACTTGAAATTGTCAAGTCCAACCTTGGCACTGATACCTATAAACTCATTGAGAATATGATTTAAAAGGGTATATATAAATGAACACTGGAACTCAAAACCTAGAGGAAAATAAACAGTGAATGTATAACCTCTGTTATGAATGATTTTAAGCTATATCACTTAGTCTCCAAGCATGGATTGTGGTTATCACGCAAATACTAATCAGATAGTCTGAAATCACCAAAAAGGTTCAGATCAACAGTGAACGGCTTCATGGACTGATTTAATGTCATGGTTTGCCCATACCTAGCTTTTCCCTAACCTACTTTAACACCAGTAAGCATATCTTGCTAAGATAGGACATGGTTAGGGATTAGTATCACATGCTCTATCTACCTCGATCCCAACAATGACCACCCGATTTTTCAACAAAACGCGAGCAACGCATCGAAAAAACTTATAAAAAACGTGCAACCAATACATGTCTCTTGCTCTCAAAGTCTGTTTCGCAGCCGTAAATTAGAAAAGAATGGACAGCCGTGTAGTATACACGCTCCTTGCTTGGCAAAGGATGGAATCAATTCCATAAAGTGGAAAAGTCCCAGCTCATGAACACATTTGTCGTTCGTTGCCAAATGGTCTCAAAGTCTAATAAAACTCTGTTATCTTATGTATGTTTTTTTAGTGTAGAACAACCGTTGTAACAGCCATTAATACGATCACTCAGGGAGTAGTCCTAAGTCGCCACAAAATCACAGTGAAAAAAGGAACTATAAAAGGTAAAGAAGACAATCAATACAAAGATTTTGGTAATACATAAAAAAGTAACTCACCATATCCAGCTTTCATCTGTGATTAGGTTATTTATTATCGGTAGAAACACAAAAATATAAAAAGAAAAATCATAAATCACTACTAACTACGAAAAAAACATATAAAATGAAGTATATATGAAAAGCATATGTTGAAACCCCTTAAGAGTTGTAAGTGACATGATAAATATCAATAAGCCATTTAGAGATTCAACTTATGCGCTCATCCATAATAAATTGTAAGTCATAAAAAGGCGCCAGTTGGACAAAACAGAGTCTTGTTGATTATATGTAGTTGCTAGATACATATGCAATTAAATTTGGTTTTACCATTTCGAAGTGTAGTGATAATATTTTCAACAATCACAACCAAAAGCTAATTTTCATAGCCGCATGGCATGTAAAACAGTAAAACCAATACTATCATTGGTATTTTGAAGCGATCGAAAAACCCAATAAATAACGTTGGGAAAAAAATTAGAGGCCGTAGTATGTCAGTATGGTACACAATGATCATTGTTATTTTCAGATGAGTATCAACTTCAAAACTTAATTCATAACTGATTGATAAAGATGTAAATGTTAAAATTTATAAACACTCTATTCTATAGCAAAAACATTGATGAACCCTAAGCAACTTCAGGCACCTGACACTAAGTACTGTCTACTTTCTTCATTATATGTAATAATTAACAAAATCTTGGGCTTAGATGATACAGTTCTGATTATGTTAGTACCACGGAATATTGCCTCGGTCAGTAGCTAAAATATATTTTTATTTTCCTTGAAGATAACCAAACAAAAACAGCATCCAACTGTTGAGATTATAGTAGCTTAGAGGTTAAAACACCTGATTTCCCGTGAGAAATAAAACTAGAATTACATATTAGTAAATAATAACGTAAAACGTGTGTTACTATAACCTACCTGGCTTAAGTATTTGCTTTCATACGAATCCAACAATACTATCATACTCTTGAGTCTATCTTAAGTTGATACCTAATTCTCTCAAAGACAGTTCTATATCTTCCATGAGACATGCGACAGCTTCACCCTACCTAATAGCCACTTACAAAATTCTAAACGTTTATCATTTTCATTCCTACAGTTCAAACCTGAAAACTAATTGCAAAATATACCTAAATATCTTATCAATAACAGAAACATTATAACTCCCTATTTTAGATTTAACTAGAAATAAACATACACATCAACAGCCGATTATTTCGTTTTTACAGGTATTCAGTTTAGTGAATATAAACGTCAATTATTCAGTGCGGCCAACCTCCTATATCTGTTCTCCGACACTTCAAATGAAATATCTTTTTTGGATTATGGCTAGCATTGAGATTCACAATGAGCGTTTCGCCTTACCTAGGACTTGTCAAGTTTGTGTACTTGCATCCTAGTATTAATGTTCACACTGAATCAGCACCTATGGCTTCAAATACTAAAACGTTATATTGAGCCCGGATAGCCACTAACCTGTTCAACAGGTATGACGTGCATAATTCGTCAGTCATCATGAACATATAGTCTGGTACAGATATGTGTTAGCTCAAGTTGCCACACATTTGCACAAGATGATGTCATCACTCGTAATGGTCTGTTTTTCCTCACTACTGATATTTAGAGGTAAATTATAATTATTCTTTGCTGGTATTTGTGTTCACTAAAGGTAAACCTCAAAAATGCTTGCAGAGACAAGTTTTGTTACCGTTACAAATACAAAAACACTTTTGTTGGCCTCTTTTGGAGTTCATTTTAAAAAAGACGAATATTATACTTGAATAGTCCCGTGGTTAAAAATGTCGCAATAGTGCGGAAGTGTCCATGCAAGAACAGGTAACAATTGAAAGGCACAACTCCCTTGTCTTCCGCTTAAAATCCTAATTCATAAAAAAGTCATTATATGCGAAACAACATATCTAAGTATGTTTAGGACTCTGTTGGTAGTCAAACGATCGCATGTAAAAGAGGCAGAGATGATTTTGTATACTCATTATTATTAAAACCTTGTTTCTGAATGAGTAGAAAAACGAGATTTCTTCCTTAATGTGAAATACAAATTCCTAATAATCGTAAATACCACTTAACCAATGCCCAATTTTTTTAAAACCATCAAATCTGGTCTTTCTTTGGACATTTTTAGATTTTAAATACCATTAAAAACATCAGAACTTTTATAACCCTATTAATGAATTGGACTAAACTTTTTATATCCCAATCTTGATGCATCTATATGAATCAGATATTAGGATTACAACTATGGCTGTATACATGAAAATTTGACCCATAAGTGAACATCATTAGGGGTATCAAGATGTAACTTTGTTGAAATGTGCTATAGGCATTGAACGATAAACATTTGTTCATAATTAGATCTAAGAACAGTGGAGTGAAAAGTGAATCACTAATCTAAAACAATAGTCAGATTCAAGTGTTTATGATTAAATCTTGATATATGACACAACCCATCTTAGGTAAGTCTCATAATACATTACTATAAGGTTGAGTAACGGAAAAAATTGGCCATCACTAATAAAACCAAATAGTTTAATTCTATAATCGGATCACCTTGCCTAGCTTTACTGATGAAAATGTGTAGACTTAATAAGATGATCGCTCTTGTTTTACATGTGATGTGAAAGCCATAAAAAACGTTCATTCCAAGATTTCGCCTCGAGTTGAACATACTGTCAACCCAGTGAGATGGTACACTACTGAAAACAAAGCATATATATGTGGGCAGTTTAGTGGCGATTCGATCAGCGCTTTAAATATCTAAGACCAATTAATTTCCTATAAATGCTCCTTACCAGAATGTTTATAACTTTCATCACAGTCCAACTACTGATAAAACCACAGAAACTGTCTTTATCCTTACCACCCACTAGATTTTTCACTGACTTTATCTTGCTGTGGTAACGAGGCATAGAAACTTAGATCAACAAATGTTTGGAATAGACTTTATGTTCAATATGACTGACTGAATGACTCTATTCGAACCACTAAGCATCCCAAGACTCTGAGATACGGTGTGGCTCGGTTGGATTATTACGAAAAGCGAGAATGACGGAACATATCAAGACGACTTTAGTGCTAAGAAAACCGCTATTTCACAAGGTACGGATAAGCATATCATGAGTTTAAAATATCAGATTTCCACTTAATGCAGGATTAAGAAATACATAGGCTATAATGTTACTGAAAAGACATTTAAACTGAAAATTTTTATTTTTAATCTAGTATACGATCTACGTCTTTAGTAAATGCAAACTATGTACAATACTGTCTCGTAAAACACAGTCCACAGAAAAAAGGGCTAATACATAAACATCTAGGTGTCTTGTCCGCATTGACTTTCAATGAGTGCCCAACGGTAGCTTTTCATGGAAGTCAAAATTCAGAGACTCTTCAGCTGCACTAACCACTGTAAAGGTATTTATTATGCTATCTCTTAACTTACAACTTTTATCCACAGCTTCTATGTATGTAGATAATTTCCGTTTAAACGACTCAAGTGCCTCTTTAGTATAATCAGATGATTCTGCCATTTCACCTGACATTGAGTTTGGATCTATTTCCTGCATTTAACAAAACGAAAACGTATTAATAAGTCCTACAAAACACATATGCTATAAAAAACCATATATTGTCGTGGAATCTCATTCTATTTGTCTAAAAGCACAAACATTGGTACAAGAAGGCAATATATATATGCGCCACACAAAACATTAGGTCTATGTGGGAGGTGGGATACTTTTCGGGCGCACAAACATGAGGTGATTTACTTAGTGGGGCTGCACTACCCAAGTAGGTTGTGAATGTGTTCCACGCTTCAAAAGACCTCGCAGAACCCGGTGTGAAAAGTGTGGTTTCCAACTAACGACTAAACATAAACGGACAGACCTTATGACATAATGTAGGCGGGAATCCCCGCCTACATTACTTACTTCGACAGAACGTAAAATGATACAAAATGATACCATTTCGATTTCCCGGAACGCTGCAGACTAAAATATGTAACACTATGTGAAACCTTAAATAGGCACGATGAAAATGATGATAGTCCATAAATATTCACAGGATTTATCGTCAATCAGCAAACTTACTACGAAAACAAAGTTCAATACATCAAATTTAACAATGGACATTCATGAACTCAGTTATGAAAATTATTGCTAAGCTTCAGACACTCGGATTCTAGATACTGGAAAACATGTGAGTAAAATTCAAGTCTAAACAGGAAGGTTTAGGCATTTAGCTCAAAGAATACTGTGAAGTGTTTGACGGGAGTATAACACCATAAAGAATTCCATAACTTCGCACGTACCTCTTTGTTATGGTTATTCGTTTCTCCCTGTAGACTGTATACTCGACGCAAGTAATTCATGTAGTCAGGACATCTCACTGAAGAGACTCATCGAATATAGCCAAACTTACAGTCAACCATTGCGCGGTAGCTCAAAATTTTGAAGTAATGTCACATAGTTTCAAACATTAGTTACCACAGTACAATATGTTAAGCTCTTGATTACTCATCTAATCACTATTTACTTACCAACCATCATAATGACGAGTGTCGTCAAACGAATTTTTATACAACTTCAAAAGTACCATGACAACACTGAAGGCCATCCAGAAGTTATGGGAAATACAAAAAAATTCAAAAACAATGCTTTGAAGTGGAAATTCTTATCCTTCTATGCTCTAGGATCAAAATGTTTAGATTCGGTACGTTTTTACAGCTAAATACAAGATTAAACTGTTTATGTGTGTACTACTAAGGTGAGACTTTAAAATGTAGTATAACCAGTCACATATAACAGGTTTTTTTATTTTCGGGCAAAATTCACTTGCACGTTTGGCTAGATAGTATTTTTGCATTTCATCTGATGTCAGTTCTTTTTGGAAACCTTAACCACCAACTGTATATCAAAATTCAAATTCCTCACACTGGTTTATAAACTTCATTTTCTCCCAGGTGTTGGACACTCTAAAAGTCATTTAAGCGTTGCCTAAAAGTTCTCCACAACTTATAGTCTCGCCGAATGATTTCTTGAGGATTTTGGTGACTAAGATGTGTGAAACACATTTAGACGCAATCCGAAAGACACTCAGTAGCGATGACTATTGATAAAACATGTTCATTAAGGACTTAATTAACCGCTGACAATGTCAGCCATATCAATCATATTTCTACAATCTCATCTCTCTAGAAACCACTCTTAGACTCTCAAACATGTCTACCTGTGTCAATGAGCAACTATGTCATTATTTCTGATTATTGTAATCTTGTTAGTTAGCTTCAAGGTGAGTGGGTGTCTCTTGATTATAACATTACTTACTTACGCCTGTTACCCCACATAAAGGAGCATAGGCCACCCGCCAGCATTCTCCATCCAACCCTGTCCTGCGTAATCCTTTACATTTCTTGACAGATGTTATTCATGCTTTTCATACCTGCTTCTACTTCCCGGCGTAATGTGTTCTTTGGCCTTCCTCTTTTCCGCTTCCCTTCCGGAACGTTGGTTGGCAAAGAGGAACGTTAGACTTCTAAGCTGACTACAGAAAGGTCGGAAAGAGTAAAACATAGGCTATGCTGAGATACGACTATAGTGAATGACCATGCATTTACAGATAATAATCTTGGAAAGCTATTTACAACTGAATGAGGATTAGAAACTCGATTGACCGCCTTCGACTTTGTACATAAATTTATTCAGGGAATCAATGCTCAAATCTTATATTAATCACACGACCAGGGTTTTTCTCAAAAATCAAAATGTGTTTCTGAGGATTTCGCAAGGTGGCTATAAAAGCCTAAATACGTTAATAGATTTTAGTTTGCAGTTAGCCACGATTTCGATTACATGATCGATGATGAACCTCAGTAACTTTGTTCCACTTATCACTTAGTGGGCTAGATGGTCACTGTATTGACGAACTGCCACTGTGCTAGATTTTCGAATACTCAATTCAGAAGACCGTCTATTCCATTTTTCAATGGATAAATCTAGGTTGATTTATAACGTCACCTGAATTTTAGCATTATAAATATATTCACATACTTCAACATCACTAGCGTAAGTTAGATGACTTTGTAATATGAGATCATTCTAAAGAAGCACGAATGAGTATTGAAGATGTCACAACTATTCCGAGTTTGACAACGTCTTAACCAGTAACACCTTTATAACCGAAGTATGCCATCCTAGTCAAACCAGAAGTCGTGAATGAAGGAGTTCGAAGATATATTTGGAAGGCTATCAATTAGTCGAATGAACATTTGGTATAAGCTGGCTAGTAGTTGAAAGGGATGCTTGGCACGGTGATCCCACTCGTGATCAAGTGTGGATGTGTGACCAAAAGAATAAGGACACTGTGGAACGTATTCAACGACGAGCCACGAGATCAGTTCGGGGACCCAAAATGATGTCTTATGAAGACTCCCTCCAATCACTGAACCTTAACCATTGGAGTACAGACATCTCAGCGGTTGCCTTCTTAAGGCTTACAGCATCCTCAACACTTCTACACATTCCCTTAAACACCTACTTAGGCTTGGTTTCAACACAAGACTTAGAAATAACACCAAGAAACTGGAGCCACAACACAGCAGAACGGAATGTAGACGCAACTTCTACTCCTTGAGAGAAGTCAAATGCTGTAATTCGCTGCTAGTCCAAGCGACTTTGCAGGAGTCCTTTTAGAAGAAACTTGACATATTCTGAAGGACTAAGGACAAGATCTTGCTACCATTTACCAACTTTCATTTCTTTTTCCTCTTTTATAGTTAATATACCTAACTCCTACCTGGAGGTATTGTTGATCCACTGCCACTAGACTCGGAGGTCCATTAAGCGAAAGCTTCTTCCATTTTGTGCACAACCATTTGAAGAGCTTTTGGCTAAGTGAATCCGTTAAAACTAATTTGGTCAGCATCAAGTGTAGAGGACTTACAAAGCTTTTGATTTTGAAGATTTGTTTACCACTACAGCATTCTTGAGTTAATTCAATTTTACCAGGTTTTTATTAGACCAGTATACTTTGTACTCACTAACTCCCTTTTATATCCAAATAATCTGTTCATTCATGATCTAACTTTACATTCCTTCACCTCACCGTCCCTTGAAAGTGCTCAACAACATATAGACTACCTTTAGTGATTCTGGTATTTGAGATGTGACGTACTAAAACCAGCCCTATACAAACTTCGTTCAATGCTTTGTTCAACTCCCGATTATTTATTTAAACATCCCAATTAATTCATAAGGGATATTGGGCGCATCATAGTTCCAAGTCACGTCTGCATTGGGTAAGTGTGAAACTAAGTATGATAAACACGAAAATAAATGTTGACCGACAATCCAGTAATAACATATGATAAATTTCTAAATAACGCTAAGGCAGTTCCGACGGACAACTCAGAAACTTGAATTTAACCGGACCTGGTTGAAAAACTGTAATCACAACAAGCTAGGTTCTATATGAGGGTAGCAACTGTTCTCAGAACACTGTATTCAGTGAAGGTCACTGAAGCGACTTCATATATTTCTCTCTATCGGTACCACATAGTTCATTTCATCCGGTAGATATGCTTCCTACCGCCTGAAATAAACACGAACTATACATGATCACCAGTCAATAAAAGTTTACTGCAAACAGATACAAATGACAAAATTGCGTATGTCAACGCCAGATACTGCAACCTCTGTGTGGACAAACAATAGTTCTAATACTTCTAATTGATCGGTAGTTGTCGTGCAAGAACTCGAAATTCGCAGCTCCAATGGATAGAAAACATTGTATTTCAAGTACGCTAGTCATAAAACAGTAGTAAGGGATGAATGGGAGTAAATTTATGTGAGGTATATTGTTGACACTATGCGTTCTATAGATCACATTGCGCGATGTATGGATTTACTTAACTGTCAATCCTTATTCTAACTGAAGCGAGAATTTAAGCAGTCTAAATAGTTAGTACAAGTAGACAAACAAATATACAGACAGCCATATACATCAAAAAATCCACATAGTTAGAATTTCAGAGTTATTTATTTTAGTAAATAAAAAATTAGCAAATTCTAAACGACAATTGGTTGTGATATGGTTGGCAATCTTTATATAAAGTCCATTGTGAGCTTAGAAAACTTGCCGTATAAGTTAAAGTGTGTGACCATATGTTCTCATAGATACATGTTCTACAAAAATATGATGAATCTGATACAAGCTCGACCGTTGAGAAGTTTTTCCTCAGAGTATTATTATAACTCATATACCAAGTTTATAATATACTGTACACAAGCATGATGATCTTATTTCTCTACAGGGTCACGAAACAGGTGCTACAAAACAGATTAAATTCACGGACATACAGAAAAATCAGGAATAATCAACATGAAAACCCATTTTACACATACAAGGAACAAACTATCATATCGTCATAAATTAAGACTATAGTTTAATAAAGACATCGCGCATAAGATCTTATTGTATTTTAGCTAGTTTAGACTAATTCTAACGCTCTTTAATGCAGTTTCAAAATCGACATTAAATCTAATCAACTGTACTGGTATTTTCCACAAAGCAGATCTCATACGATAGAACTTAATTTACTAGAAAGTAACGACTCATGATGTATATGAGACCAAATGAATGATAATCTGTTACTTGGCTGATGAAATATAATCCAGTTATTTATGAGAAGGTGAGTTCACACTAGAACCGCACATATTAGTCACACACTCAAACTGCAATTCTACAGTAACATTTAGGTTGAAGCACAAAATAACTTTATGAATGTCACATTCACTAGACTGATCTATTAATCCGAGATGCTTTAGCCACAACTATTTTGGTCAGATCTGAATATTATTCATGATCAAGAAGTTTTCATAGTCCAGAAATTCGATTCAGACAATGTAAACGCCACCGTTACAGACAAGTGGTTATTTGTGATGATTTGAAGTATTTAAATTATGGTATGAACTAGTAATCCCGGGAATAACTCAATTTAGTCAAGAAGTAATAGATGAGCACGAACAAATGTACTGTATTTGGAATTCAAAATCAAAACAGTCATCAGTACAAAGAAACCATTGGTTCATTAAAAAATCACATTATTTTTATCATCAAATAAACAAAATTTTCTTCCAACGTTGCCTGAATAGTTGCTCTACATTAAACCATAATGACAACGAACCATATACTAATCCCTGGAAATACTCCTTATTACACCAAATACAGTATATACAGCAACGGATCCTAACTTTGACTATCAGAGACCAAATAAACTATTAATACTTTGTCAAGTCTTCCATGAACTGATCTGAACAAAGCCTCAACCTTAATTCTTACCAACACAATATACTCTCTCAACAACAATATATTCTAATTTTATCGTTACAAATTGACATTGAATAAAATGAGGTAATCATAAATCAATTACATCCTGGGCTAGAGGATCTAAGCAGCTGAAATACGTATGGCTGAGGAGTCCGGAGTACAACGGAATTTCCATTCAGTTACCATTGACATCCCACTTACGTGGTCTTCCCTGACTGCCTTAATTCTGGCATATATTAGATTTCGCGAATTTTGAAATTTTCCCTCCCATAACACCACAGTACGTCTAAAGATCTGTATTCGTACATGTGAGTTACAATCTAACTCTCAGAACGTCTTAGTCTGAAATATCTTCTCAAGTGTTAAATGGCTTTACACAGCTGACCTACCGTTTATCAAACAGTACGATTAAGGAAATGAAGACCAAAACTGAGGAATTGTACCTAGCTTTCCTAAATATCGAACGTAGAGAGCTAACACACAATCAATTATCCAACACTGATGTATATGTAATACTTCAAACTTCATTGTTGAATGTGATAACTTTACATCTAATAATAAATAACCAATGTTCTAACCAATATAAAGTAATAATTAAATGAAAAGTAACCAAGAATACTGTTTTTCCATATTTGAGGAGAAATTAAGTATTTCATATTCGTACTGTTCACAATATCACTTACGTGTTATCAAACGACCTCAGAATATCCTATCGAAACAAAAGCTTGTGGCGGACCAAAAAGTATGTTAACCAAAACGGCAATAACAAAATATTACGTCCATAAGTTTATACAACAATAAACAGTTTATAAGTTAATAACACACAAATAAAAGTTAGGGGACGTTACTTAAATTGACTGGCTGTTGCGTGTTCGATTGAGTTTGGTACCGATAGTCCACAATTATAGAAGGTTAATAATTCCAATGTGGATGATATGGCTCCAGTAGATTTACCAACGTAGAATGTAATAAGAGCGTCACAATTGTCTATAAACGCAGATGATATGCAATTAATAATTCACTTAACATATTTGCAAACATAGCAGAACGATGCAGGTGTATGTTAGAGTGTATTTATTGAGGAGCAGGTACAATGTCGTGATATGTTGCATTTAAAACGGAAGGAAGTCAATTAACGTGTGTTCAAAGTAATACACTTGAACAACAAGTACAATTGTTTTTATTGTTAAATGTACAGAATATGAAAATGCACAAAACAGATGCAAAAACTATGAAAAATTGTTTACAAAATAGGTTTTATAGTCCTATCTCCACAAGCTTACGTCTTTAGCTGGAACTATTAATTATTGTAGAGAACTGTCGTTCATATTTTCCGTCTATTCAAATTTCAACATGAAACTTAAGTTAAACCGTTACTATCCTCTTGAACCGTATAGAATCCAATAAGAACGTATAATTAACCGGATCTTGTAAATGTGGAAGTAACTAATTAGGTTTTGTGTACACCAATCTTAGTTTACTTAGCACAATGATTCCCGTCAAGTATTTTTTTGGTTATTTATAATGGTACACCTCAGTTGCATACTTGTCCGAATCATTAAACCACTACAATACTGATAACATTTCATATGTTTTCCACTGGTAATTTTTACGGTTTTTGATTGGTTAGTGTTAGAAATTTGATTTCATATATACATCACTGAAATATGTAGTTATTAGCACATACAATTGCATACCATAAATAATAAAGCTACGATTATTACCATTTTTATCATTATTATTATTATCATTATAACCCGAACGACAAATATGAGTTACAATTAAGAACTAAACAAAACGAAAGTAATTGGTATTAGTGTAATGAGAAGAAGTATGGTGTATGCCACTGATGTCGGCAGATATAAGTAGTATGTATCATCGGTCAAAAGTGAAATGCCTGGTGGCAGAAGGTTAAGAAAATAGAAGAAAAGAGAATGAGAACAGAGAATCACTAATGTGAAAATGAAGGAATAATCAAGTCTGAGACGATTGTTTGACATTTTGCAAGTGATGTATTTACCGTATGAATCTCAGATTTTACTAAGACGTTCTGTGATTTTGTATTCAAATACATTCGGTTGTCCCGACTGGTGTTCTTGTTCACTATAGAAGTAGCAGAATTTGGTATGCTAGAACTGTCCAGTCCGTACTCTAGTAATCACGAATAGACTTATACACACCTCATAAAGAAAGCACCGAGCACAATTGAAGGCATTGCATTTTGCAAGTTGAATTTGTTAGTCAATAATGTACAAAGAAACTATCGTGATACATTGTTACATCCTTAATCTGTCTACCCACTAATATACAGAAAATAACTTATCTTAATCTAGATTAGGACCTTGACGCGATAAGCCAAGTGGATTAACGTTGAGGCTAGAATCTCGTGAGTTCGAAATGAGACTAACTTCCTTTGGTAGGGCTCTCTTCAACTGACTAAAAAAGTTACAAAATGTTTTTCAAATAAGTAGTTGATGTCAGTTTTGGAAATATGATACAAGCTTATGCTCATATAGCAACTCGCCTACAGCTAATTTTGTCGAGTCCTTTTATTAAATTATTTAACAGACGGTATTATTCGAACAGTAATAATTTGTCTGTTTCTTTGTGTGATTATGATCACTATCATGTCTGTATAAACATGTAGGCTTGATCACATACGACAGCCTACGCACATATTCCTCACTCTAGCTTAAGTGTTAATCGCTTGATGAATCATTCACCTCTCCATATATATGTGCTTGAGTTTTATTAATTGCTTTCGCTTCACCTCGCCTCGCTGCGCCTTGATCGGATTTGACTCTAAATCTTCCTCTGTATTCGTCCGCTCACACACATTAGCCTCTCTTCTTCAACTCCTTCGGTGTGCTTGTAACGTTTTTATCCGCGCTGTCCAATGATAAGCCATCTGAGCCCTTATATCGTTGGGATTTACATGATAACGGTTATCAAAGTGGTTGATAAACGAAACATAAGGTATTATTACTACACTTACTCCTGAAAGGCATATATAAAAACAATATGACATTCCAAAAGATTTCTTTTGGTCAGTTACTGATTAGAATGTTGTTGATTCAAATAACCATAACATCTCACGTTAATCATGTTTATATTCTCCTTAACAGTCTGTTCAATCAGTAGGACCAGTCATAATCGACAAAGAAAAAAATTTCAAATGTTCCCGGGACCAGTATATTAAACAGCACAATAATCATAATAAAAATCTACCTTCAAAGCTAGATGAATTGGAAAGCAAGTTATTGAGTCATCCTTTATTATTATTTCCCTACTTACTTCAGTACTTACCTCTTTCCGTAAGTTTGTTTAATAACATCAATAAATTAACATTATATGTACGTTTGTATTAATATTTAATCTCAACTATGATAATTAGAGGTATACGAATTACCGTGCTAACTAAGAATTCCAGAAATAGTGTAAGTTAAAAGTATGTAGAACTAGATGGTCACAGTCAGTCATTCACAACGTAGAACTTCGTACGTACGTACATCAGTTCGAGTTGCCATACCACATTAGCACAGAGATGCAGTTGTCGATTCAAATCCCATAGTGGTAGAAGTAGTAGGAGTATAAGCATTATGTGAAAGATTGGGGTTTGAGGATGTTATTGAACGTATTGTATTTGGAATTCGTAATCAGAGCTCAATGAAGTACAAAGGAATGATCAGTTATTACAAATACCACAGCAACATTAGATAATTAAATTAGGACTGAATAGTAGTTAACCATGTTAGTCCCCTTCTATAAGCTGATGAAGCAATAATATAACTATTCAGATTTTGATGTATGTTGGATGATTATTGTAACCTAGATTGTCATGTATATTTAGTCACCTTCTAGTTATCTAATTGAAACAAATGTTTAGTGAAATAAAATTTGTTACCATATCAGAAAATCACATTGCTGGTATGACGTCATTATTTGGTTAAGTAATTATTGCTAACTCTTCCTTTACTTGTTTTAAAATAAAAAATTAACCGATAAGAAGTAGTTTAATTAAGTACCAATATTTTAGTCTATTGGTCGATGTAGCAGAATTTTCAGTAAAAGCACAGTATTCCTATGGAGCCAGCCAATCAGAATAGAGAAGACTACTTTCAAGTTCAAAAGTGAATGACACTCGTAGTTTATTGAATAACAAGCAACCAGGTAAAATAGAAATTCCAGAATAAGTAACAATATTTATGCATATTTCTTTTCATGTCACTATAGTGACAGCGATGATTTTCTGATAATCTATTCTCTATAACTCAACAAACTCATTAATAGGGATTTTATAGGTGATTACGAATATTTGATAAAAAATATTTATCGTTTTGACTATGATTCAGAAAAAAACCTGTAGAATGAATTAATGTCGATTTAGATAAATGAAATTATAAAGCCATATTTTAACAATACCAAGATCAGAACAGTGACTACAAACCTTGAAAAAACCATAAACATTCCTAAGACAATTAATATTTAATAGATTTTACTACTACTATTGTGAATTACTTTTGATTTTTACTGATACTCTACTCATTATGTGAAAGTAGCTTCAAAGTCATGAAGTAATTTTAATAATATTTTCCTCTAATTCAACTTTGACATATACTACTAAGTAATCTAAATAATTCGACCAGATAGTTTATTCTGTTTACTGATCAATCAAAAGAAACTGATCTACCATTCTCGATTGCCTATGATACTAAACTGTTGCATAGTAATCCTATCTTTTTTCAATTAAAGTGAGAATACCCCAATTACTAATCTAGATAAAGAAAAGAAACAAATTGTTGACTGTCTTAAAGGGAAACGTTTTTTCAGCTAGTTATAGGTCAAATTAGAGAATTCTTTGTTGCTGCTCATTATAAAGTGTTTGTACAATCTTGAAAAGTAATTAGATTTCTGCTAATTGAACATGTACCAAGTAGAATGACAACCATTGACACTATTCTTAAGCTGAAATAATTACACTAATAGATCAGTCTATATAATTTGATCACCATTTAAGATTAAACACCGTAAGACTGGTAATTAATTCCATAATGATTATGGTAATGAAATATATTTAGTTGGAAAACTAAAATGGCACAACACAAATAGTGAAAATTTTCTGTTCCTAAGTTGGATGGTTTGGTCGTGGAGCTTTCACCGTTCTTCTGAACGATATCATCAGCAAAAACTTCGGGTAGATTGTTGGATTTTAGTTGAGATCATGAACTGATCGATTTTAAACGACTATAAATTATGGGTTCAACTCAATAATCAATAACAGATTTATTAAGTAGACTTAATATCCCGCTGACCTTTTAGGTAAAACTACTTCAAACAATAAAATCAATTAAGTTTTATTAAATGAGAAAGGTCTCTAAATCCATGGCTTAAGTGATTAGAAGTTATGTACCTAAGCTACAACTTTCTAATCAGTTAAACATTTTGAATGTTTGTTTCATACTTATGATCAAGGTTTCGAAGACAGTAATTGATTTGTTAGATCGGCCACATAAAGAAAGACTGATAGATTTGATTAAAATAGCAAAACATCAGAATATTCATGAAAATGTTCAAAATAAAACAGGGATGAAGTTATCTAATCCATCAAATGGTGGTTTAATGTAAGTTAAATTTATGGTAATTTATGATTAATATGAATTGATTGGATCGTGGAGATCAGTTATATATGATGATTTTTGTAACTGAATAACTTTAGTCTCAGAATCACTGAAAACGATGAAGTACTGGATAACTATTTTATCCTGGTTTGAGACACCTTAGTAGTGGGCAGTCATGACACACGGAGATTAAATACAAGTACCACAATATATACGACATCTCTAGACTATCGGATCAGAATTCATTGGAATATACAGCAATAACTGTTTATTGCTATTGGCAGAAAATGTTTTACTTTCAACATGACCAAACTCTGCCAGTCTTCCAAGAAAAGCCCTTAATAAGAAGCAATATTATTTGAAGAACTAATGCAGCTTATAAGTCATTAAAAAATCAACGCATGATGAAGGAAAAATACCTGCACGAACAGGCTACATTTTGTTTTTTTCTTTCAAATCATAATGGATCTAGACCATTATTGTGACTCCACAATAATAACATACTGTCATGTCACATATATTAAGTGAAGCATTATATTATTCAGATCTTTTTTTCTAGTTCATAAGACAATTAAAATCAACGAAATAAAATATCCTTCTTGTAATGAATGAGACCTATTGTGCCACTGAAGAATCAATCAAACAAATTCAGTGAATGATATATTCCCTTCGACATTATCATTTACTAAAACTGTACAGTGGTATTTATTCTGATTTGATATATAGGTATTAATCTATTTAAGAAAAATACAATAAGATTATATCATAAAAACTGTCCAAAGAATCCAAATATCATAAGACAATTGCGTAATAATTTAAAGTTTAGGAAACATAGAGAGAAAAAAGAACTTATTAATCAGAAGTCAGTCAGTCAATCAGCTACAACGTAGGACCAGGCATATATACGCATCGGTCCAAGTTGCTATACCTCGTGAGCACAACAAGATGAACACCGATTTCATAGAAGTAGTTAATTTAATGGTGGTAATATATAAAAGAAAGGTTGTGCATGAGGATATAGTATAGGAAGGAAGACAGATATGAAGCAATTTTAATCTTAGGGTTTAAGGGAAGATAAAGAGTCTACACACCTACGCCATTGTGATCGATTCTGAGCCATGTTACCTAGAGTCTCCAACTATTGGTTACGATAGTCACGCGGACCCCAACCAAGTAGTCTGCATCTGTATCAGAAAGAGAAGAGCTAATCATTCACTTGACTGGAGATGAAGAAGAAATGAATAACATGGAAGGGGAAATGGTTGACAAATAATCATTTTGAAAATTTGGAAGATGGTAATGATAACTGACTTCTTATTTTTTTTAAATACACAAACTAGAAGAGATGTATCACATGACAATTTCATACCCTGATTTACGGTATAGACTGTTGACTTTTTAAAGCATCTACGATGTGCAAGTCTCCGTTACCGGTTCTATCTTTGAAGTTAATCATTTGATTATGTAGATAATTTGCGAAAATAATTCAGATAAAGCAATATGATCAGAATTCATAAGATTTTCTTGGATAAATTCAACGATTCATATTTCCCCTTTATGTCTTTTTTTTGAAAAAAAAATTAAAGAAGAGATAGTAAGTTAAACTCTTCAGTTAGCTCAGTGAAATCAAAAGTTGAAGATGAAGATTTCATTGAACCAGAAATGTTCATAGAAGTTAGTTTGTTTTCTTTTTTAATTAATTCATTTATCAACGTTTTTCAAGAATAGCTTACTTACACATGTTACCCCTCGTGGAGGAGCATAGGCCGCACACCAGTATTCTCCATCCAACCCTGTCCTGGACAATTCTTTCCAGTTCTTTTCAGTTGTTATTCATTTCAAGAATAGACTGTAAAGTTCATTTTTCAGTATAATATTTTATCGAAGCAATAATTAAGCAGTCAACAAACCGAATCAAAGCTTAAATAAAAAGTTAATAGGCTCAAGTGCATTTCTTTTTAGGAAGTTAATCATTCCTAATGAACGTAGAACCTAATAAAAAATATGCACTGATCCATATTACTATAACGAATTAAATTGATAAATTTAAAAAAGATGATTAGTAAAACAATGAAAATAATGTCACAGCAATGATAGGAAGAAGAACTGAACACATAGTATATGGTGCATAAGCAATAATGAGAAAGAACAATTCAAGAATGAGAAGGTACTTATTAATGAATGCTAAAACTCGAGAGCTTAAGAAAGATAAACAGTGAATACATCTGCACCATTGTGACAGATTCTAAGTTTTCACTAGAAGTCTTCAACAATCAATCGTGGTTATTATGTGAACTTTAACCAAGTAGACTTCAGCTACCTATTTGCCGTTTTAGAAAAACAGTTTAACATAGTTTATTTCAGGTTGAACCTAGCCAGCTATTATTAACCGTCTCGCAAATTCATAGCTTTGTATTAATCTTAATTGTTGCGTTTATGAATCTCAGTTTGAGAGTTTAGATACAATATGTTTCACACAGTTGGATTTCTTTTCAGTTATAACACTTTTCACAAGACCATTCCTTTTAATTTCTTAATATCATTCAACGAAACCCTTGTCATAAACAGGCTTTGATCACTAAAAATGGATAATATTTCTTCCTTGTATTCATGACTTTCGTGATAACCATATGTAAACCTCTATCATGTTCAAGGACAATGACATCTCACTCCATTCCATGGACAGTTTAAAAATTTGGAAGGTTTACATGTCAAGATACTTGTTGATCATATTCGGAATCCGTGAAATTAGCCGATAACTAGTAAGAAAAATTTGAGCGCACGAGACTGATACATCCTGGGGTCGAATCTGGCAAGGCGAGATCATGGATGAGCACTGCTGAGGAGTCCCGAAACAGGACGAAACGACCATCCAGTCCTTTCAGGTTTTCTATGGTGGTCTAGCTTCAATTGATTCACGATCTCAACAGTAAAATCTAAAGGAAACATGGTCGACTATAGATAGAATATATCTAGAAATGATTAATTGGTTAATTTGCCTAGTGTTCTCAAACTAGTACCTGATCAATGTAGGGTTGTGGAAAGTGCCTAAGATTATTTTCACTGGCAAAACAAAGTGATTTTATGTATATTTCTCATAAAGAGATAAAACATCTTATAGGTGAAATTACTGTGTGAGTTCAAAATTTAAAATGTACGAAATGAGATACATTCACTTCATTCCTTAATGTTTGTTTTCAATGCTTTATATTATGTAAAAATGGTTTCCATATTAAGTTATGGGTTTTCAGCTAATTTTCTCATGTTGTTAATAAAGGTCTCACAAAATATAAATAGGGCTCGCGGTTGTTAAAACACAAACCAATCTGAACTACTAAAAAGACTTTTCAGTAGATGATATTCTTTAACTTTAAACGATTCAATGTGATGGACTTAACAGAAGTGATTCAGTTAATCAATCATAACAATTCATGAGAATATCCTGGTATTTGGCTCTCAGTTCTCGCTATTAATATATTAAAAGATTTCGAAGATTGTTTCATTTTCGGGTGTTCTTTATACAGGATATTATTAACTCTATTTTTTTCTCAACTTAACAGTATCCATCAGTCAAAGAAGAAGCATTAGCGTTTTGTGAATTTATTAAGAATTTGGATGGTTCATCAATTGACAATCCAGAACCAACAACACTAGCAAGTTTATTTGCTGGAACACATGAAGCTCAACCCCCAGTATCAACACCAATTAATGTTGTTGAATTAATTAATTTACCATATGAATTAAGACATTCTGTTAAAGAACCACCCAAATTACTCTGTGATAAGAATTCTTTGACTGATTCAGAGAGTTTACCACGTATAACTAAGTCAAATGCGGCTAAAAAACAAGAAAAGGTAACTATCTATGGTCTCTCCATAAAATAATATAAAATAACGATCTTAAGATAAAATATTCAGCACCACTAACCGTTTAACAACTGTTTAAAAGGACACCAAACTCAATGTTTTTTCTCATTTATAAGAGCACTGATGCAAGGCTCTTACAGAAAACGGCCTCGTATTTTAATTTTTCCAAATCGTTTAAAAAAATCAAGTCATATAAGTCTTTAACTCCCAAATATATAAGGATTTATCAGTACACGGTTGTGGATATTGATAAGTTTTAATTGAGATCATGAGCCGATCAATGTTGGACCAGCATTGAAAACCCGAAGACACCGAGCGCCTGTTTTGTCTTACCATAAGACTCTTCAGCAGTGCGCACCCACAATCCCGACGCAGGATTTGAACCCAAGGCTTGTGTTATCGCGCTCCTAACCTCTAGACCACTGAAATTTAGAAACTGTTCACAGTGTGAGGAATCCTCCACATATTTTTATGAACAACAACAGTATAAACAAGTTCTAGTCCATTTACTTGGCTCTTAACTACGCCTTGTGTTTAGTCTAGCCCAAATGCCCTGGTACGGCCGAGAGTGGGGAGAGTCACCTCTCCCTCTCGAAATGCTCTCATATGGCCAGCGAATATATAGCCTCTGCCAGGGAAGTCCTACTCACTACCTTCTCGTGACGGGGGTGTTGTTCACAAAAGTGAGAGGACGAAAAGCGAATGTCCGGCGCTTTAACCGGGTTGGTGGACACGGAGGATCCACCTAGGGGAGTTGGAAAACCCTGATTCCAAACCAATGGTGCACATGGGCTCCAGGATCCTGATGGAACGAATGGCGGACGAACATGTCATTGGTCACCGTCTACCATGGGACTGCATCTCCTCACGATGCTCCACTACCTTGTGGATCAGACATTTAGGTCAAAGGCTCCGGGTGTGTCCCCCTAAGAAGACCACCTGCTTCAGTCTGGGCACCTGAGCAGTATCACAGCCCTCACACAAATCGAATGAGATTTGTGAGGCGCATATTTATCTGGTGCTTCATTGTACCAATATTTATGTGTTTAAATAAATAAATAAGTCTAGTGAAGTTAACTACTTAGTGCTTCAGTAGACAAGAGTTGAATTCGGTTCGACTTAATTTAGTTTGAGCGGTTGAATATTGGCACAAAAAGATGGAGTTCAAAGACAATTTCATAAACCTACACATTATAAATTAGTTTTATTAACAAGGAACGACACAGTAATAATAAACTCTCACTTATTGATGATCGTACGCTAGTGTTATGTACTTTATTTCATGAATTAAACTTAGTCGGTGACACAGAAGGACATTTTTTAGATTACATTGAATGATATACGATCCATACTGCAAGTTAAATGTTGTTGAAAATTCGATGAATCTCAAATTTTGAAAAAACCTAGTGAGTGATAAGACGACCATTCAAGACACCTAGGTCATGGGGTTCTATTGCTTATGTAATCATCTACAACCCTTACTTACTTACTTACTTTCGCCTGTTACTCCCAATGGAGCATAGGCCGCCGACCAGCTTCCTCCAACCCACTCTGTCCTGGGCCTTCTTTTCTAGTTCTTTCCAGTTCTTGTTCATTCTTCTCATGTCTGTCTCTACTTCTCGGCGTAATGTGTTCTTTGGTCTTCCTCTTCTCCTTCGACATTCAGGATTCCATGTGAGGGCTTGTCTTGTGACACAATTGGGTGATTTCCTCAAAGTGTGCCCAATCCACTTCCAGCGCTTCTTCCTGATTTCTTCCTCGGCTGGAATCTGGTTTGTTGTCTCCCACAGTAACTTGTTGCTGATAGTGTCTGGCCATCTGATCCGAAGTATCTTGCGTAGACAGCTGTTAATAAACACTTGTATCTTCTGGATAATGGCTTTCGTAGTTCTCCACGTCTCTGCCCCATACAGTAGAACTGTCTTGACATTTGTATTGAAAATTCTGACCTTGGTGTTGGTTGACAATTGTTTTGAGCTCCAGATGTTTTTCAGCTGTAGGTATGCTGCTCTTGCTTTGCCGATCCGCGCGCTCACATCTGCATCTGATCCACCGTGTTCATCAATGATGCTGCCCAGATATGTAAAAATTTCCACATCCTCCAAAGCTTCTCCGTCAAGTGTAATTTGATTGGTGCATATTGTATTGTATCGGAGAGTCTTGCTTTTCTCTTTGTTTATATTGAGACCTACTGCTGCCGAGGCTGCTGCTACACTGGTAGTTTTCTCCTGCATTTGTTGTCGCGTTTGTGATAGAATAGCCAGATCATCCGCGAAGTCTAAATCGTCAAGCTGCATCCTGCCTGTCCACTGTATCCCGTGTATTCCTCCAGATGTTGACGTCTTCATAATTCAGTCGATCACCAGGAGAAAGAGAAAGGGTGAGAGTAGGCAACCTTGCCTAACACCGGTCTTTACCTCGAACGAGTCGGTGAGTTGTCCTCCGTGGACGATTTTGCAGTTTAGTCCATCATAGGAGTTCCGTATGATGTTGACTATCTTCTCAGGCACGCCGTAGTGTCGAAGAAGCCTCCATAGTGTCGTCCTGTCCACGCTATCAAATGCCTTCTCGTAGTCGATGAAGTTGATGTAGAGTGATGAATTCCATTCGATTGATTGTTCCACAATGATCCGCAGAGTTGCGACTTGATCTGTGCACCATCTATCCTTACGAAATCCAGCTTGTTGATCTCGAAGTTGAGCGTCCACAGAATCCTTCATCCTGTTTAACAATACTCTGTTGAAGACTTTTCCTGGTATTGAGAGGAGAGTGATGCCCCTGTAGTTGTCGCACTTGCTCAGATCTCCTTTCTTTGGTATCTTGATGAGAAGTCCTTCTTTCCAGTCTGTTGGTACATGTTCTTCGTCCCAAATCTTACTGAAGAGGATGTGGAGTATCTTGGCAGTTGCTGTTACATTTGCTTTCAGTGCCTCTGCCGGGATGTTGTCTGGTCCCGCTGCTTTGCCACTCTTGATTTGTCTAATGGCCATGCTGATCTCTTCAATTGTTGGTGGGCCAATATCGATTGGGAGGTCTGTGGGTGCTGCTTCGATGTTGGGTGGGTTCAGTGGAGCTGGTCGATTCAAGAGTTCCTTGAAGTGTTCTACCCACCTGTTTCGTTGTTCTTCAATATCGTTGATTACTTTGCCTTCCTTGTTTTTCACTGGTCTTTCTGGTTGACGGTAATTTCCAGCAAGTTTCTTTGTTGTATCATACAGTTGTCTCATGTTTCCCTCTCTTGCAGCCTTTTCCGTTGTCATCGCTAAATCTTCCACATATTTACGTTTGTCGGTCCTGATGCTCCTCTTCACTTGCTTGTTTGCCTCTGTGTATTCGGCTTGTGCCTTGGCTTTTTCTGCTCTTGTTCGGCTGATATTGATTGCTACCTTCTTGTTCCTCCTTGTTTCAATTTTATCGAGTGTACCAACAGTGATCCATTCCTTGTGATGGTGCTTCTTTTGGCCCAGAACCTCCTGACATGTTGAAACGATTGCCTCCTTGATACCTTTCCAGCTGCTCTCTATGGTGGTTCCCTCTCCATTGAGTAGGTCATGAAAGGCCTCGAACCTGTTGCTGAGGGCTATGTTAAATTCGTTGAGTTTGTCAGCATCTCGAAGAAAGGCCGTGTTAAACTTTTGTGATGTTGTCCGCGCCATTGTCCAGTGCTTCTTGAGTTTTAGTTTCATCTTGGCGACCAGCAAATGGTGATCGGATGCTATATCAGCTTATCTTCTGGTTCTCACATCCTCCATCGTCCTCCTGAACTTTTTGTTGATGCAGACATGGTCGATTTGATTTTGTGTAGTGTGATCCGGTGAAATCCAAGTGGCTTTGTGTATGTTTTTGTGTGGGAATATGGTGCCACCTATGGCCAGTTTATTGAAGGCACATAGGTTTGCAAATCTCTCACCGTTTTCGTTGCTTCCTCCCAGTCCATATTGTCCCATGACGTCTTCGTATCCAATCTACAACCCTAGATTACAAGTATTTCAAGAACCTTAATCAAGATCCCTACATTTGTTGACATAGTTCAGTTTATTGGTCGGTGAAACCATTATAGTGTTGGGTGTTCACACAGTTTAAGAGTCTCAAATAATGGTTATATCATCTATCTAGTACCCCTAACTTTTCAATGGTTCTACTATCAGTTCATTGCGAATACGGTAATCAAACTGATGACCATCTTAACTGACCAAAAGAGAGTAGTCCAATCAACTGTTGGTTGTTTGTTTAGCTGACTAGCCTCAAATCACAAAAGTTCAAATTGCTCAATTATTGATACTAACAGTCCATATAATATGAAAATAAACTTTCGAGGCATGAATGATACAGTCAGATGAAATCTAACCGTAAAAAATAAGAAGTTTTTATTCCACCAGCCAATTCTGGCGATTAGTGTCAGTAATTTTTACCAACTCAGTTTTTCTTAGTGTTAAATATCCAGAATCTATATTGGTGTCAGTAATAATGTCTAATGGTTCACTTAATTTGATCTCAGTATTTTTTCTTCTTAATGGAAACTGCAATGAAACTTTATAATTAGGTTGAAACTAACTGATATTTACATCTTATACTTCTTTAATATCAATATAAATGAAATTCTAAAAATAAACAGGGACCTTCAGAAGGCTACTTAGGTTGTTGCACTATGAATATAAATATATAAGTTGAATGATGAAATAACACCATTTAAATGAAGCGCTTCTTGGTCGGGAACAACAATCCATGATAGTCCGGTAAAATTAACGCTGATCGGTCAACATATAAACTATATAGTTTATAAAAACCAAACAGTATAAATATAGTGAAAGTTCTGTAATCCGAGCCCAAAATTGATTAAATAAGTAAACTTAAGTAATCCATAAATTAATTTACTAAGATTGGGACAAGCTGTATCGACTAAATAAAAATGGAAAAAGGGTGAAGACTATGAAATATCAAAAGTAATTGCCAGTTAATAACATGTAAGTATGACGGATGTATTCAATAGGTACATTACGTATATTTAACCAACGTTAAGAGTATTTTACCTATTTTCTTTCGATTGTTAACTAATAATTCAGAATTTTGAAAGATTACATTATGGTGCATGGTTTATTCCACCCAAACAATGGAAAGTTATCAAAGATAATGGTGCGAATACGATACACAATAAAAGTGAATTTGACAGTGTTAAAACTAAATCATATAAGGAACTAATGGAAAGCTTAAATGGGAAAATGAAAGAGACACATGGATACGATGCCTTTATGGAATTTATACAGAATAAAAATAAACGTATACCTAAGGTGAGAAAAGAAGCATCTGATTTTAGTATTCATACATTATAACAGTCTATGTAAAGTTTGAGCTTTATGGTTAGATTATTCATTTAGTCGGGAAATAACTTCGACCGGTAAATTTCTCGGTGTTAATCAAGTCTTCTTTTCCTTGGTGAAATGTCACAGTCAAGTAAATGTAATTGAACGTCATCATGAGTAAACTGAGTGAGTCAGTCAAACCAAACACTTTTCACAGCATGCAGTTGTCTTGACTTGTCTTTAACTTGTTTTGCCTTATAAGAAATAAGAATTTATTATGAAGAGAATACGGTTTGACGTCTCAAGATGGGAGTAAAGCGTTCAAATGTATCAATACTTGATGTGCAGTAGTGAAATTAATACATGATTGGTCGTTGAACGTGAACAAATAGCTACAGATTACTGACTACAAAATATATGATTTCTTTTCCTCTCATAAATCTCTACTCCGCATTTACTGAGAGTGACCGCTAGTGATTGTGTTGAATAAAGTATTATCTAGTCTATACTCTGGTTCTCTATTCCGGGTCGTGAATCCTGGATCTGATAAGACGTGGCTAGTATCATTATCGTATTAACATATTATCGTGAAATACTTAGGTGAAAGAAATATTTTGAAAATCCGTTATATCAGTACTAGAAATTTTAAACTTTTATTTTAAGAAAATCGCATAAAACTGGGTCACATATTTACCTATTTGTTTGTCCAAGGCAAGAACAACAAATTTATCACAATAACATAAAATCATTTGTTTCATATTTTCTTTTCAGCCGCTTTCAATCCAAACATCATTGTAGTAATCATTAAAAATGTGGTGTACATACATATATCAGATAAATTCTCATCAATAAAAATTAGTGTAAAAAGTAATGAGTAAGGGATAGTTAGAAGAGATTCTCGTATAGTTCAATATCTAAACGCTGAATATATGAATATTCTAGAATGAAAATTAAGTAGATAGAAACAGAACTCTTAAGAAATGAAATATTAGTGTTATAGTTATATAATATTTAAAATGTAAGATAAATTTGACTGAGTACAAGCCAGATAAGAAGCAAGAAATTATAATTAGTGTCATGGAAAAAATAGGTTACGCAAAGAACATTTTAAAATCAGGTTACAATGACGAAACAAGATTAATACCTGCATCTTTCTGGGTGTATAAGTCTGATTACATTCTTCCTCTTTAATGTCTCACATCAAATCGGCGCCTAAATACTGTTAAACTATTAGATCAAATTTATATGAAAGTTCTTATATACCAGTTATGGGAACTGATTCAGTAAAAAAGGAGTAAATTCAATGCCCTCTGTTTCTTAATTATGTTGACAGTGGACATGTCATAAATTCATTCAAGATAATTAACAAATATTATTTAAAATATAAACATTCAACCATCTGAAAGATGTCAAGAATATTCGGGGTTTCACAATGCTCTGTCCGTAGCACTTTTATAATCGAGGATCTCAAATTCAATCAAACTAGGGATCAGAAGTGAACGAACTCAAATATATATTTGGAGGATAGTCGATACGTTGGGAAGTATGTAATCACTAGGGCTGCGTAGCATGGCGTACCCGATAGTGATCTGGTGTGTATGCTTGATGTATCGTCTTCAGCTAGGGTGTGTCCAGTAAAACTAATGAGGGTAGCACCAATGTCAAAGACTGGCAGAACTATTTATTTGGAGAATTTATTTACTGCTACAATAACTTATAACTTATCCATACTGATTACACTTTTCATTAGTCTTCATCAATGAGAATTTGTCTGAAACTATGACATAAAGTATGCACAAGACATTTTCAATGACTACTATAATGACATTTTAGTTGCAAGCAGCTGGAAAGAAACTATGAAATGAATGAGTTCGTGTTGTCGTAATATATATAAAATTGACCACTCAAAGGTTTAAATTAACTTCAAGAAGAACATTCCCCACTGCGAAGTTGATATCACTGTACACAACGCTATGCTCAATAACGCAAATGAAAGTAGGCAAATATCCGTCAAATGTTGCCTCCAAATGCATATATCATTTCAAATGTACATGCAAAAGTATGAAAATTGGGCGGACATAAAGACGACTATCTACTCATTTTAATGAGCATATTCAATAAAACCTGCACCTTCAGCAGCTTATTACCTATATGACACGGAGCATAACGTGGATTGAATAAAATCATACAACGTTACAAATAAACAATCTAATTTCATGTTATTAAAATCTTCAGGAGCCATGGCAATTTGAAGGCTTGAACCGAGTTTTGTATTCAAAAAGAGTTATTGGTTAACTTTCGACTGCCTTGTTAATACTTAGTAAGTTGACTTCATACATCCACTTCCTCTGTCTAAACTTCCAAGAAATGTTGTCATGTAATCCAGTAGAATGAGCTTAACATCCTAAAATTTACTTAACCGATTATCGAAATATTTTAGAACTTAATTTTCAACTTCTTTCACATCACACACAACATGAATTGATTCACAATTCAATTTCAACATTATACTACTAGTTAGAAACAATCTAGCATCTGAACTTGTATGTAGTTGAAGTGAGGACAATAAAATGAAACAAATTCATTGTATTCTGTTAATATTGTTTTTGCCTTGCTCAAGTTTGTGAAGTGAGCCAATTGTATAAATGGCAAAGAAAAATAGTAAGGACATTTCGACCAATCAGCATGCGCCACAATCTGATCATTTCGTCCAATCAGCATACGCCACTAAGACATAGATGACTGGCAGATAGCTTTAAACTCTAATTGGATGATTATCTGCGTTGTTGTTTAAACTCTGGAAACGACAAATTAACGGTTATCAAAACCCCAAATAAGGCTCTTTTCTGTATACAGATGAGACTTGGATCAAAGCTTTTACCCATATTTTGAACGTCCTCTATAATGTTAAACTTCGTGTGTTTAAGTAGTCTGGCGTCATAGAAAGTCGATAACAAGTGTTTAAGTTGAATGCCTGTCACTATACAACACTTTTAATCTACTTGGAGATAGTATATGAATAACTGATTATTGTTTCCTATTCTTTTCACGCTTTTTAGTTTATGAAATTGCAATAAAGTAACTTGAAAACTGTAAATCGGTCGAAAATCGTTTACCGAATTGAAATTTTCTTCATTTTCGAGACTGAATTAGTGTTTTTCAGCTTTATTATTGAGAAAGTCAACCAATGTTCAGAGATTTCTAACAAAGGCAAATATTATATATTTAAAATACTAGTCATAAATTAGTCTATTTGATTTCTTAAAAGGCCTAAATCAAAACCCCTATTTAACGTAGTTATAATATAATATTCAGTTATTCTCGGCTCGTTTATTCTAATGTTGTAAATATGAAAAAAATCAGTGATGTTTATTAAATCAGAACGATATGAACTCGTTTCATTTACTTAAAATTTTTATTGGTTGCTAACTGTTCAAAAGTATCTTTGCATCGAAAAGTTTACTCAGTTAGATTGGATCATTGGTAAAATATTGCGCGAAAATTAACCCTCCGATTTAAAATTAAATTAGTTGTTAAGCCACAAGTAATCAAAACACGTTGATTAGATCATCCACTAGTCAAATACAAAAACCATGTCGCACACAGTGCGGTAAGACCAGTGTTAATAAACCCGTCATTTTCGATACCTTTAAGAATAACGGAAATAAATCTTACAAAATATGAATTGCTTACCTACTTATAGAACTTTTTTTAAAGCTAACAGTGTCTAACGCTACTTAGTGTTAATGTTAGTATAGCAGGCCTTTAACTTAGCTATTTTCGTCACAGATGATAAACACATTGTCCATGTATTCCTAGTATAAATGAAACTTACTAATAGTTGGTCAGTGAACAGTATCTTCCAGCCTCTCCATAAAACAGTATGCTAGGAGATAAGTCAGTATTGATTGAATCACAACGATACCAAGTTGCTTAAAAAATTCTCCATTGGATTTGAATTCCTCATTGAAGTGAGTGTCAGTAGCTCTTATGAATAGTTTTGGGATGCCTATGTCAGGGTAGTTATGATCAACCTGAAGAAACTGTTCTTCGATGGACGATCGTTAGATTTCATTTGCACAAGCTATAAACGGAAGCTTTTACCAACTTAGACGAAGAAGGATAACTCAAAATATAAAACAACTAACTAGATGGGAAATATCCGACCAATAATAATTGCTTGAAAAAATCCCAAATAATCATATTCACATTATATACTGGATTCATAAATTAAGTTTAAGGAAAAACTGGGTAATAACTACTGTCAAACTCTCTTTAAATACCCGTCAGTCAGTTACAATGTAGGACCAGGCACATTTACGCATCGATCCAAGTTGTCATACCTCCTGAGCACAACAAGATGAACACCAGATTCATAGTTAATTCAGTATGGGTAATATATAAAAGAAAGGTTGTATATAAAGATATAGTATAGGGAGGAAGTTATGAAGCAATTTTAATCTCAAGGTTTAAATGAAGATAAAGAGTGTATACACCTACGCCATTGTGATCGATTCAGAGCCATGTCACCTAGATTCTCCAACCAGGGCTGTGGTAACGCATTCCTCCTGACCATTCTTTAACCGTATTTTGATAAGGGCCTGGATTTATTTTTTTACAAAAAATAACGTGGTCAGTTTTAGAAGCTTTTAGAAAAGAGTAACAATAAGCAGGAATAAGACGCAGGCAAAGCAATTTGAATTTCACGGAAAGCGTTAGATAGAGTGGATGAAGGTAATAATAACTTCAAGAATACTATTACAAGAGGAATAAAGGAAGACTATTTTAAGTTTAGACTAAAAGTTTCGATCGAATGTCCCTAAAGCCTATAAACAATATGAAAATAAAATCTAAGTGATATATATATATATATATTTGGGAAGTCATCCCAAATCTCAGTCGCACGATAAGGACATTTGGTGACTTCTTTTTTTGTACTTTTAATGTGCCCACATAATTATGTGCACTGAGTGACAGCGTAGTCAAAACCACTCCAGTAAACGGTGATTTAAAAAAATAAATTGACTGATATACAAACTTCCCATAAAACTCGATATCAAGCATCAGAAACATTCATAATTCGGATTTGGTCTCGGTTTATTAATTATTACCTATGAGTTGTCACTCTTGGTAGCACTATGCAAACAAACTCACATAACTGAAGCTAAGTTGGTGAGCTTTTTTTTAACGTCATCGTCGACTCAACTGTTAATTTATTCGAAGTCAATCAAATTTACACTTAGGTGTGAAACACTTCTTATGAATATAGAACTACCTTATACCCATTCACATCAACAAGGTATCACAACTAAAACAGAGTATTACTAACCACTTGTAGAAATTGACCGATAGATCTAGCAGATTGTTACACTGATCCCGACTCATCTTATTAGATACGAAATGCTGAAACATTAAGGACCAAAATTATATTTCATTAAAAAGAACAGACATATGAAAACTAAAAAACTCATAAATAACTTTGTACAATAAAATGTATTAAAAATTCAAAGCTCCCCCCTTGCTTGTAGATAAGCTGCTGCTTCAGGATCATGCTTGTGCATATTACTTTTAATCAAGCTGATATAATCTCTTTTTTCAGTACAACCACGACATTCTAGCCCCCATCTCTCTATGATCTTCTTAAGATCCTTCACTTTGGACTTTTCAAAGTTGAACTCCTTAAAATCTATGACTTTTTCTGACAGGGAAAATTAGGTAGAACAAAGCACTTACCGTATCTAAGATCACAGATTTGAGAGTCTATTTTGAACAGCTTTTCACAAACCTTTTCCACAGGCATCTTCCATGAAATTGGGTCAACTAGACTATTAAGAATATTCGCCGCGGATGTTTTAAGGCCGCCAACGTAATAACACTACGGGTTTTAAGAACAAATAATATGGCTTACGAAACTATTGTCCTTTCCAACTGAAGATTCACACCTTTTCATGAATGCATCTCTGATTTTCGCTGGTGAATTGAAATCACTAGGCTCAAGTGACTGGATGAAGGAGCCGACGAACTTTATGCACACTACAGAAATAAAAAATTTACTAAATTAAGTTACCTTCGCAATTTGATGGGTCATATTTCTTCGCATGTATAATATTTAAAGAGGTTGTGAGAATCACAATACAGAAAATGACAGACATATCCATGTAGGAACAGTAATCAAATTATCACGTACACTTGTCACGTCTCTTATTGGACAAAACCTAATGCTCTAGAACAATCAAACAAATTCATTAAATTAATTAGGGCGTCTCGATAAACAAAAGAACCCTCCAATGATAATTAAATCAGTTGTAAATTTTGTGAACAATTTTCACAGTGAAAATGGAAAGTGGTATTTTTTCTATTCACTTAGAACTTCATCAGGCTTCACTCTAATAGTCAGTCAGTCAATCAGTCAGTCAGCTACAGTGTAGGACAAGGCACATTTACGCATCGATCCAAGTTGTCATACCTCCTGAGCACAACAAGATGAACACCGGATTCATAGTTAATTCAGTATGGGTAATATATAAACGAAAGGTTGTATATAAAGATATAGTATAGGAAGGAAGTTATGAAGCAATTATAATTTCAAGGTTTAAATGAAGATAAAGAGTGTATACACCTGGGACAGTGTTTTGCGCACTAGAATCGTTGGCCATGGTGACACTTGAGGAAGAAGTCGAAAGGGGAAGTTTAGTGCTGAAATTCGAGGTGGGGTAATAATAGGAATTGAAGAAGTAGATTAATTATGAATGCAGTGATCTTGAGTGCACCTGAAAAGGAGTGGTCTTAATGATCTGAGAGCGTGATCGAAGTGCCCAAGGGACAACTGCTTGAGGTCGGTCACACACGACCTTTTGTGGACATTCGCTTTTCGTCCTCTCAATTTCGTAAACAAGACTCCCACCACGAGAAGGCAGTGAGTAGGACTTCCTCAGCAGAGGTTATATACGCGTGGCCATATGAAAGCATTTCGAGAGGGAGAGTGGATTCTTCCTACTCTCGGCTGTACCAGGGCATTTGGGGGAATCACTAATAACAAAATTATTGCCCAGTAAATGTGTTATGAGGCTAAAGATGCTTTATATTCAAAGTTGTACAGTGAAGTAATATCCTTCGTGGAAATATTAGTTACCAACGTTCCTATTTAACATTATCATTAATCGCAGTCAAGTAGCACACAATCGTCGGAGTATTTGCATTTCTTAATAAGCGTCAGAGAAAGTCAATAATGACTTTATGAACTAATAATATTATAACTGATAGTTCTTGATGGTTTCTCGATTTAATCTTATGCTATAGCGCATTGATATAAGTGGTTGCTGGAGGTGATTTGCACATATCCTAACCATTTCAGTCGGTTAAAGTCTGAAATGTCATCAACCAATTTACCTGGTACATTACGTTCAATCTCATGTCATCATTAATCAACGATTAGTTTAATAATTCACAGCTACTGCTCAGGAGACAATTATGGTTAGACAGAACCAAACTGATTTACTAGACATGTATGTAGGCCACCCTGTAATTGTGATACTACTAAGTTAACCAAACTGACGCTTGTGAGGTAGAGTTTGATTCAGGGATCAGGGTGATTGGAAGTTGGACGTCTTAACATGAAGTTCGTGATGTAAATCTGGTTTTAGCTGGACAGTTATCAGTGGAATTCGATAATACAGTTGAAAGTAAGCCAGTTATGATTGTGTTGCCGGATGCTCATACACAACAGATGACTCAGTTCATGCACTTCGGTTTATGTTGGCAGTGTTTAGCATCAGAGAGAGTACCATGCTATCGAGACATAAAATAGCTGTCGAAAATATATCAACCATAACCAAATAATGAGTAGTTACTCATTATAAAATAGCTTAAGAGCTTTTATATCAAGAGCTCGTGATTTAATACAGGACTAAGTTTACTCTTATACAAATGAATGACATGAAAGTAAATTCCCCCCAATTGCCTTTGTATAGACGAAAGTGTAGAGTCCGCTCTTCCCTTCAAATGCTTCCACATGACTACGCGTATGTAACCAGTCAGTAAAGTCCTACGTAAACAAACACGATAATAAGAAAATGCAGATTTATCGTGTGATGACAGGTGTACTAGATGTAATAAGGATAATAAAGTTTTGTATCCATGTTTCATAATAGAGATTAGGACAATGGTGTAAAGAATATAGATGTTGGGACGAAATCCATAAAACTACAGGGTTATATATCAAGAGATATACTTGTTTGGCGTTTTGTTAAACAGTAAAACCGACTCCATCAGTAGAAAAATGTATGGGAAATTTTCTTCATCAAGCCAGTTCACACGTTTCTTGAGCTTTGCATTTATTCGTTATAAAAGAAACCTAGTTAGGTGTTTCGCAAATAGAGCTAAAAAGATATGCTCACTCGATACAATAAACAAAAAATTAGAGCTTATACAAATGTTGATTGAAATGGGTTATCCACAGGGTTTCCTGAAGAAACACTTGCATATAACAAACAGCAAAATAGCGACATCAGCGGCTAGTAGTAAGTCCCTCTTCCTGAGGCTGCAATTTGAAAGAGGTGTAACTAGTAATGTGTTACGGGATAGACTGACTGGAGCAGTAAAGACAATGTTTAATGCAGCTGCTCCTCTAGAGAAAACTGTACTGCGAGCAATGCTGGATAACTTTGCCAACAAAAAAGCGAACACCTCCCTACATGGTTAGGAAATGGCACCGTCAAGACGATACGCAGCTCGGTTCTGTCACGTCTGACCAATAGAAGCCATGTAGTAGACAGAAACAAGTCATTTAAAGTTATTTATCGTATTTATATTAGTTTTTCTTATGGGGTTCGATCTCTTTTCTTACACACAGGAATTTGAACTACCAATCCAACTCTTAAGATTCACCTTTATCTCCCCCTGGCCTAAATAATTGACTTTATTTATTGTCATTTCCCATACACTTTGTTCGTTTAATTTTCTTTACACCCTCCCACCCATTTTTTCCCAAATAGATGTTTCATTGTCTAAGCACCTCTCACCACATAACCCCATAGTTTTTGTGAAGGTTATCTCAGCATCTATATCTCTCAAGTCATTGTCTTAATTCTCACTATGAAAAATGGATGTAAACCTTAAGTATTCCTATCGACTTTGCAGGCGCGGTCATTTTGCTTAACTCGTACCTCCTCATATTAAACGTGTTATTTTATCCCCAGCCTAAAAGTGTTCTTCACAAGTACTAAACATACTATTGCTTATTGTCACCACAGGACCAGTAGGTTTAGACAGTGACATGGCTTCTATGTAAGATCTTATGGATTAGGCATTCACATAATGACAAATCTGTGATTTCGGGATTAAGTCTATTATTATGGCAGTAAAGGTAAGTGTACTAGTACTAAAGTGGACCATAATTCTATAAACTTCGAAATTTATTAAGACAGATCTTCTAAATAGTTTGATCTTTTTTGGTAAGCTGAAATGAACCTAAAACATAAGTTGGAGCTTAGTGTATGCCATATTAATTCAACACTAAGCAGTCCATTTACGGAGATAGAAGCAGGAGTCGGTATACCTAAGCTCTACAGAATAAGACAAATGATGGATTCCTAAAAAGTTCCGACAAGCTACCCCTAAAATCTTTTCTGGTTTCCAACGAGTAAAAAACCTACTGTTAAAAATTCATATAAACTGAGTTAATGTAGAATATATGTACGTTTATTAACAGCTGTCTACGCAAAATACTTTGGATCCGTTAGTCAGACACTATCAGCAACAACCGACTGTACGAGAGAGTATTCCAGTGAAGGAATAAATCAGGAAGAAGTGCTGGAAGTCGATAGGACACACATTGAGGAAAGCACCCAACCGCGTCACAAGGCAAGCTCTCACATGGAATCCTAAATGCCAAGGAAGAAGAGGAAGACCAAAAAAACACTACGCCAAGGAACAGAGACAGAGATGAGAAAAATGAACGAAAATTGGAAAAAACTGGTTAAAGAAGGCCCAGGATAGAGTGGGTTGGAGAATGCTGGTCGGCGGCCTATGCTCCATTGTGGGTAACAGGCGTAAGTAAGTAAATAAGTCTTCAGCTCTATTGATATTATTAAAAGACAACTCACCAAAGCGAAAATCAACGAGCGGTGAGAAAAACGGTGAGAAAAAATTGCACCTATGGATTTTCACATTCTCGTATTTCAGAGCGAAAAGATCCCTGCATTACTACGGGCATTACTACAGTTAGGTGTTTCACAGAAACATGCAAATCCTTATATTCGCACACCAAGACATCATGGCACTTATTATCATCACTGTTGATACATCCGGCTCGGTAATCGGCTGAGTCATACAATAGTCGGTAGGTGAAACCTAGCAGCCTATGTGATACTGTTGCGAGACACTGAATCAAAGTATAACTATTTCGGCAGCGAACTCCTAGCTATGTATCGTGAAATATAGTGCTTTTAATATTCCACTACCGAACATAAACTTCTTACCGTTCCCTCAGTCCCGTTTTCAGACATGCAATCCTCTCGAAAGTTATAACAACCAAACTACATCTCACAGTTTGCTTCAGATATTCAACATATTTCTGGTGCAAACAATGTATTTGAAGACGCTTTGTGTCGCATAATTTCCCCAAACAGTTTTCACGGTATCACCCCTGTTAAACAGCCTTAGATTCAAAAACAGGGCACATCACCAGCACGAGTTACTTTTGTCAGCCAAGACAATGCAACTCAAACATATGAGAACAGGAGAGTAAAATTTACGATGTGGGTTATCCAGGAGCATGGAAACATTATCGATGCAACGTTTTAAAATGTTGCATCAACTTGCGCATCTAGGTGTTCGACCAACCACCAAGCTTATTGCAGCATGATTTGGTTGGCCTGGTATGAATAAAGGTGTAAACTGAGAGAAATCTAAGGCTATTAGACACAACAAGTGTCTCTTGGGTCCCAACGCAATTCCTGACTCCTTTCAACCATTTCCATCTTGCTTTGGTAAAACCCTTACAAGATCCAAGTGGATAGTCTTATTTCTTTACGTGTGTAATCCTGTTTATCCCACTAACCCCTGGAACCTCTATAAGAAGGACCATAAAAAGTCCTCCATCTAGAACCCTAGTACAATATCACCAATAAGAACGAAACTAAAAATGACAACAGCATAGACTATATAAAAGCTGTGTGCTTAGAAGGGGGCTCCATTTTGACTTTCTCATCAAACAATCGAGTAAAGCAACTCTACGATGATTAGCCCAAAACGACGAGCTGTAGAAGAACTGTAAGGTTTACAGAACACTTAAACGATAATTGCACGTGGGCCATTTTGTAAGTTTCCGTTTCATTGCGTTTTTCGTGTCCTGCAGCCATTTAGTTGCTATGATAATTACAAGTATTGGGATCAATGTGCTAACTAAGGATTCACGAAATACTGCAATATACAGCACGTAGGACTAGACAAGCATAAACGGACGTGTTGTATTTGAAATGCGTAACCAGCAGGCAATCCACTACAAAAGAATCATTAGTCCATGCAAATACGAAACTGACATTGTTACATGCCTACATGTGCGTATACATTATTATTTAAAAGAACCAAAATAGGAACTGTCGTCGAATTTTTTCCACTGTTTCATGGAAAAGGATTTTTCGCACGTTTCTCTTGCTTTCGCAAGTACGACTGTTTTTCGATATACACATACACTTTCATTCTTTCTTCTTGAGTTATTGGGAAGATCACAAATAATACGATGAATCGGAATATTCGTTCCACATCACTCGTCACTATGTTGTACTGCGTGGTTTCGTATGATAACGAAAGCCAATCAGATACTGCTGATCACAGTGAGCTATCAGGAGAGTATTTGCTATCAGCAAGCTCGCTGCGCTTAGTCTTCTAGCCGATTATTTCTTAGGTTCATCACTACCGCAGTAGAAGGGGAAGTAAGCTGTATCGCTTAGTAGATACCTAAAATAAAGATCTGCCAGTCTTCGACATGGGTGCTTACCTCATTAGTATTACTAGATACGCCCTAGCTGGAGACGGTGGAACACTCAAACTTACCAGATCACCATCGGGTACGTCGTGCAACACAGCCCTGATGACAACCAGTCAGCTTAGATCATATACTTCCCGACCATCCTTTAAATATGCCTTCGAATTCATTCACCCCTGACTTCTAGTATGATTGAATTTCGGAACCTTGATTATAAGAAGTGTTACGGACAAGGCGTTATCAAGCCATGAATACCTGAGGCATGTATATCCTCTTTCTAAAAGCATGGCAATGTTTCCTATCACAGGTACATTTCACACAGGTGTGATAGAGTGGCTCTACTCTCATCGTCAGCAGTGGTCAAGTACATTTCAGTATTTTACCCTTATCATGAAAACTGGTCAATTTAATTAGCTCTTTAAACTCTGTTTACGGCAAAAGACATGCTTAGGCTAGTCCCTAAACTTTTCTACATATTTCAAAGAAGTCTGTCTTAAAAAGAGGTAGGTGTTGGTATAGTTTCAAAGAAACTTAAGTGAAAATACTTCTGCAGTTTCAAGGCTCCCATCTTACTGGAGGCAATCGAAAATAAAAATTCTCTTCTGTGTACAGATAGACTTAAGGAAACCTAACCACAGTCCATAAGTAATTGATGATAACTTCAAATCGGAAACGTCCTCGTTATCATTATTTTCGAGATAATTTAAGGGGACATCCTCAAATCTAAAACCAGTTAATTGCTATCTAATTACAGAACTGCTCATCGAACCGTTCACCATCGTAAGTATGGAACTGAAAATAGAGTTTCAGCTCATCTCGGAACATTTGGAAAGTTTTACGGACTAAGATAACCCTATTCTTCAGCCCCTCTCAATCTAGAACGGACTGTAGACACATTTTCTACTCCTTAAGAGTAGTCAAATGCTTGGAGTTTGTTTCCGACCGAACTAGTGTTAGCGAATTCCTAGGAGTTTTTTTAAGAGAGAACTTGGCATATTATTGAGGACTAAGGACAGTATCTCGCTATAATTTACGATGTTTTCTCCTCTCTTTTATCGTCAAATTTACCTTGTTTCTTACCTGGGGCATCGATGATCCACTGATACTAGATACGGAGGCCCGTTAAGCGAAAGCTTCTATTCCAACCATAACCATCTGAACCATTGGAAACTTATTGATAAATTTGTCTCCCAGTCGAAAAGCTTATTTCTTTATGCAGCTTCTCCTCGACAAGCCGAAACTGGAGTTTCCCAACTGCTAAGTCCTAATGGCCCGAGTCATAACGATGGTGATGTCGCTAACCTCTCGGCCGAACAATAATCTCGGATATTTCAACCGACCCACATCAAATATACTGATGAAAGCTTCATCTGCAACTTCATAAGGCAATCCCGAAGTGAACCTGAACGCTGACTTGGTGTTCCAGAAACTGCAGCACCTAAGAAAAGACGCTTCTCCTGGTCCGGATATGGTTCATCCTGCTTTACTGAGGGAAGCAGCTTCAATCCTGGGAACACCGCTTAGTGTAATGCTCTCACACTCGCTAAGCCGAGGCAAACTACCGGAAATTTGGAAGCTGGCTCACATCACACCAATTTTCAAAGGAGGTTGACGCAGCGAACCTCCAAGTTACCTGCCGGCTGTTTCTCTCTCTATACCTTCAAAAATTATGGGGTCCCTGATATACGACGGTACACACGACTACTTAAAGTTCTTTACACACCAACAGCATGGTTTCAGGAAGGGACACTCTTGTATAATCAACCTGCTGACTGCGGTGGACAGATGGACAAGCAAGGGGAAGGTTGACATCATTTGCCTTGATTTCTCAAAGGCTTTTGATTGGGTCGACCATATATATCTCATCAATAAGCTCAAAAGATTGGACATTAAACCACCTTTGATTGACTGACTCACTTTCTCTCAGGCTATGGAATGTCCTAGTGGGGTCTCCCAGGGTTCATTACTAGAACCTCTTCTCTTCTGGGTTTATGTAAACGATCTTCCTCATCAGGTATCGTCTGACTTATTACTTTTTACTGATAATGTGGAACTTTGGAGATAGATACACAATCAAGAGGATATATTGGCACTTCAGGAGGATCTAACTCGACTTCAAAGTTAGAGCAGACCAACAGAAACTTTTAACACGTCAAAGTGTAAAGTATTCCATCTGCGACATATTGCAGACTACATTTACAACTTCAGAAACCCCTCTCTAGAAGTATACCAGGTCGAAAAAGATTTAGGAGTGTTGGTACCCTATGGTTTGAAGTCTTACAATAACTGTAACAAAAATGCCTTTCAAGCAAACCCTGCACTAGTAACACTGAGGCGCATTTTTGGCCAGTATGACGGAAGAACTTTCCACATAATCTTCAACAGTTTTATTCATCCCTATTTAGAGCAAGAAAACATAGTATTTCTTCTCTCACACCAAAAGGATAAGGACTCTCTGGAGCGTATCCAACGGCGAGCCGCGAAATCAGTTCGGGGACTGGAATTCAAACCTTATGAGGAGCGCCTCCAATCACTTAACCTTTACCCATTAGAGTACGGGAGTCTCAGAGGTGGCCTTTTTATCACTTACAGTATCCTTAACACTTCTGGTCATCCGCTTAAACACCCAACTAAGCTTAGTCCCAATACAAACCAAAGGGGTAACACCCAGAAACTGGAGACCCAACATAGCAGAACGAACTGTAAACACAACTTCTACTCCTTAAGAGTTGTCAAATGCTGTAATTCGCTGCCGACTGAGTTAGTCCAGGTGACTTCCCAGGAGTCCTTTAAGCGGAAACTTGAACTATTCTTAAGGACTAAGAATAACATCTTATTATGATTTACTAATTTCTTTTTTTCCTATTATCGTCAATATATCTAGTTTCCTGCCTGGAGGTATTGGCGATCCACTGCTACTAGAAACGGAATCCTATTAAGCGAAAGCTTCATAACCATTTGAACCATTTGAACTTCACGATAACACGTTCAACCTTGTGTTGGGGATGTAGTATTTTAGACGTGGTACACTTACTAAACCCTTGACCTTGGATGTGATATGACTAAGGTCACTCACGTTATATTTGACGTCGATGGTCTTATTTTGGATACAGAATCTATATACACTGAGTTCACATCAAATTTTCTCAGTGGATATAATTTGCAATTCGATTATAACATAAAGAAGCTAATGATGGGAAGAAAACCTCACGAAGCCGGTGAAATACTTCTAAAACACTATAATTTGCCACTAAGTGCTGATGAATTTATTCAAAAGCAGTCGGAGTACATTACTCCAGAAAGATGGGAGAGTGTTCAATGTTTACCAGGTGCAGAGGAACTTATTTTTCATCTTGCTTCACATAATATTCCTATGGCCCTGGCTACTGGTTGTTGCAGTTATGAACTTGATCAGAAAATGAAAAACCATCGGGATATAATGACCAAAGTCTCTCATTCTGTTTGCTCGGGTGACGATCCTACTGTAAGTTTGTGACCAAACAGAAATGTGATGTGCCCGTTTAATTTTCCAGAATGTTGTGACTACGATCTAATAACTTAATTTTCGGCCAATAGGCAACGGCTTCGCTTTGCGTTTTGCCCTATAAACGACTAGTACAAATGTGATATACCAGGGTAGTAACGATTATGTAGTTAAACTCATCCATTCCTGCTTTAGTTTCTTATCTTTTTCCTGTTCCATCCCCCTTGCTTTTTACTTATGTTATACGTAGCAGTGTCAGAAAGCTTCGAAGCTTGTATCCGTTTCTAGTTTACCGAGCCAAACTTCTTGAATACGTATAAATTTCTCAGAAATTCCCTCTGAGATAAGAATTTGTGTTACTCCTTTCGTGGTATCCTTGTGTATGTGTTTAGTCTTTCAAGTGAGTATATCGATGGAGCAGGCACCACTCCCTTCAACGGCAAATTCTTGGAGTCAATTTAATAACACAATGGGAAGATCTACACATCACGACTATACTCTTCATTCATAGCTCTGAACTCTTCTATCGTGTCTTATGTTGTAATGACCTGGTTGGAAAAATAATAAGGGATGCATATATTTCTTAGTCATTTAATAGTTCATTTCTTAATTTGATAACATTGCCTCTCTGACGCTTAGTGAACCTATTTAGTCTAACTTTGTGAGTCATCAGTGGCCTACTGCTCTGCAACAATAACCAAATGACAGTAGTCTCCAAGTCATCATTGTAAATAAGAATTGATGACAAATGCTTTCCGATTCTTTTATTAACGCCCTTTATCCTATATGCATAGAGACACTGTTACAGTAATGTGTTGGCCATGTCTTAGACCAGCTTAACAAGATGTCAGGATTCACCTAGATTTCTCGTGCATCGTCATTCCAATTTCTCGTAATATTTTGACATTATCAGGGTGAAGTAGCACTGAAAACTGAGTAAAAATTCGAGGCTCATTAACATAGAATCAATAAAAGCCTACTTTTGTTATCTGTGGTAATTTATCAAGTATGAATTTCCAAAAGTTACTTCAGAATTAATTCGTACTCATCAACAAAAACTCGTTGATCTACCGATAAGTGGTTTGCAATCGGTTCTGAGCCTATGAACTTGCTGTTCGTGTACTCTCAGGCATCCTACTCCGAAAGCCCCAATGTCAGCTCCAAAATAGTTGCTAAATTATCTAATCACGTCATATTTTTATATATTGTAAGGGAAATAAATTGATCTTGATAAGTTCGTCAGTCAGTCAGTCAGCTACAACGTAGGACCAGGCACATATATGCATCGGTCCAAGTTGCCATACGTCGTTAGTACAACAAGACGAACACCAGATTCATAGAAGTAATTAATTTAGTGGTGGTAGTATATCAAGAAAGGTTGTATACAAGGATATAGTGCAGGAAGGAAGAGAGATATGAAGCAATTTTAGTCTCAAGGTTTAAGGGAAGATAAAGAGTGTATACACCTTCGCCATTGTGATCGATTCTGAGCCATGTCACCTAGAGTCCCCAACTATTGGTTACGATAGTCACGCGGACCCCAACCAAGTAGTCTGCATCTACCAACATGGCTCAGACTAGAAGTTAGTGACATCAAACACTGATGCCATGTTTTGGTTTGGCCGCCCCTAACTCTCTTCCAACCATCCCCAACACTAGTCAACATTGCTCGTCCTGATAACCGATGTTCAGGCATACGTAACACGTGGCCCAACCATCTCAGTCGATGAAGATTCATCACCTCATCAACTGATTTACCATCGTTCCCTAATACCCTGCGTCTAACCTCACTATTACTTACCCGGTTATCCCAGCAGATGCGAGCAATATTTCTAAGACATCTGTGGTCAAATACTAGTAACCTACGTGTATCTTCTACTCTTAATGGCCATGCTTCGCAGCCGTAAAGTAGAACAGGACGAATTGCTGCACAGTATACTCGTCTCTTAATTGATAGACGGATATCTCGTCTTCGCCATAGGTGACGTAAGTTGGCAAAAGCCAAACGAGCTTTTTGAATCCGTGCTGAGATTTCGTCAGACACCAAGCCATTAGGGCTGATCAGACTTCCAAGATAAGTGAAGTTGTCCACGCGTTCGACTACTTCACTCCCTATCCTTAGTTCAGATGTTGACGCAGGCCAGTCCTGGAGTATCAATTTACATTTGAATGGGGAGAAACGTATCCCAAACATCCTGGCATTATTACTGAGTTCCAACAGAAGACTCTGCATTTTGCCATCGTCTTCACCAAACAGGACTATGTCATCTGCGTATTCTAAGTCGCTTAGTGGTCCCCCTGGTAGAAGATCAATTCCTGAAAATTCAGTCGACGAGAGTGTTATTTCCAGCAACAGGTCTATAATGAAGTTAAACAAAAATGGGGATAGTGGACAGCCTTGTCGGACACCACTTGAGGTTGTAAAATCATATGACAGTTCGCCATAAGCTCTCACTCGACTGGTAGTGTTCGAGTAAAGAGCCTTCACAAGGTTTATGTACTTCTCAGGTACACCTTTCAATGACAGACACTGCCACAGAACCTCTTGGTCTACAGAGTCAGATGCTGCTTTCAAGTCAAGAAAAACTATCATTGTCGGACGCCGATAAGCATGTCTGTGCTCTAAAACTTGACGAATGGTGAATATGTGGTCGATACAGCCACGACCAGGTCTGAAGCCAGCCTGATTTTCTCGTGTTTGCAGTTCATGAGTCTTAGTTAGGCGCCTGATAATTATTGAGGCTAGTATTTTAGATGCTATGTTAGTCAGACTAATCCCTCTATGGTTATCGCAGGATGATTTTAACCCCTTTTTATATATTGGGACAATCAGTGATTGTGACCAGTCGGAAGGGATTACATCCGTCTCCCATATTTTAGCCAGAATATTAGTCAACCTAATCGCTAAAATTGGACCACTATATTTAAAGACCTCTGGAACCAATCCATCAGGACCAGCTGCTATTCCTCGTTTCAGATTACTTATAGCTTTTTGAACTTCAAGTAGGGTCGGGGGGCCTACTTCAATGTTCCATTCAGGTTTTCTGGGAATAGTGGGTAGTTGTGCAGTGGCTAAAGGCCAGCTAAACTGCTCCTTAAAGTGTTCCGCCCATCGTTCTAAACGTTTGGGTTGAGAGCAGATAAGGGTTCCGTCCTTTTCCGAGATTGTCTCACTTACACTTGACTTCTTAATTCCGGTTTCTTTTATTAGTCTGAATAGTTGCCTGGTGTTGCCTACAGCCGCTGCCTTTTCCATCTCTTTTGCTTTCGTTGCCCACCACTGCTCACGATCGTTCCTTAGACTTTTAGTTAACCTAGATCTAATTTCTTTACGCTCTTCGTCGTGTTCAGAGCCTGATGGGATGAGTTTACGCGAATCCATCAGTGAAATAGACTTAGAAGAAATCCATTGGTTTGTTGGAGCCCTATGGTTTAAATGACTAATAGATGTTACTGCTGTTTCCACAGCTGTTCGTATGTCTTTCCAAGCAGTATCTGGGTCAGTCTTGTTTACAGAACTGCCTAGATGTGAACTCAGTTGTTTCTGGAATTCGCATTTGGCTTTCTCGTCCTCCAGTTCAATCCTAATGGGTCTTCTTAGTGTACTTTTCCTGCGTCCATTGAGGCGCAGACAAATGCGCGCTCGTATTAAAGCGTGATCAGAGTCTAAAAAAGTATTCCAATACGAGCGACAATCTTCTATTGAGCCTCTCCAACGATGACTGATGACAATATGGTCTATTTGAGTCCATCGTTGGTTTGGTGCAGGTGGTCGCCATGCTAGACGATGTCTCTCCTTATGCTTAAAATTAGTGCTTGCTAGAAATAAACGATTGTCTGAGCATAGTTGCAACAGACGATCACCATTATCGGTTCGTTGAGCCGGAATACTAAAACACCCACCTAAATGTCTTTCTGTTTGATTTAAGCTGCCTACCTGGGCATTAAAGTCACCCGCTACGACTACTATGTCTGAGCGCTTAGCTTTCTGAAGAAGCTCAGAGAGCTTTCTGTAAAAGTCATCTTTTACTTCATCATGGCTGCAGTCAGTGGGAGCGTAGGCAGAAACGACGAAAAGGCAACGACGTGTGTCCCTGTCCTTCCGAGTTCTTACGGAGCCATTTAGCCGGACAGCACACAGGCGACTGTTAACGGGGATCCATTCTAGTAGTGCCTGTTCTGCCCTTGTACTTAGTGCTATGCCTACACCTGCAAGTCCGCGAGAACTAGCCAACGGGTTGCCAGATACACGGAGGGTGTATTTCGTTGGCTATCCATTTTGGCGAGTTGAGGTCAAGTGAATGACCACACTGGGATCCTGTATGCGTGTTTCGGAGACACAGCATACGTCAATGATACGAGATTCTAGGGTTTTAGCTAAAAAGGCCTGTTGACCGATTTGGCATAGGGTACGTACGTTGAAGGCTCCAATGTGTAGTTTGGAGCGAGGTTTAAGTAGACCTGGGACAGCGTTTCGCGCACTAGAATCGTTGGCCATGGTGACACTTGAGGAGGAAACCGAGAGAGAAAGTTTAGTGTTGAAAGTCAAGGTAGAAGGAATAGTAGGAATTGAAGAAGGAGATTGATAATGAATACAGTGGTTTTGAGTGCTGTTGGAGGTATGAGGGCAGTTATCACTTCCCGGTTGCCCACACCGTGGAAGGGTCCTCCTGGGGGTACCTGAAAAGGAAATTGGGTTAGAAGTGGTCTTAATGACCTGAGAGCGTGACCGCAGTGCCCAAGGGACAACTGCTTGAGGTCGGTCATACACGACCTTTTTGTGGGTAGTTTTTGTGTTAGCTCCGTTCTTCAAAAAAAACCTTAGCGCCGGAGACGGATATCCGTGGGATAAGGCGAGGTGTGCATTTTTAGGGTCGACCTTTTCTAACCCCACCCCTCCTTGTGGGAAGGCAGCATCGCTGTCATGCTGGTTGTTTGAAGGAAACACCTTACTGCTGTCACACCTCTGTACAGTCAACAGTACGACTTCGCCTTCGGACCTTGGGTTTGCTGTTCTTGGGTTTACCGCTCTTCAACCGATCTGTCTGGCATGGTAGGACCTCGAGGAACGATTGTTCCAGCCAGCATAGCTCGATTGCTTCATCACGATAGGCAAGCCCGACCACCACGTCAAGGTAGCAGCAACGGTCGGGTTGATAAGTTCGACATCAAACATTAGTTTAGAATCACTTGTGATATCGTTTTCAGCCTCTGAATGTTTTACAGTATCTCACATGTACTTGCCCCCAAATGCCCTGGTACGGCCGAGAGTGGGAAGAGTCATCTCTCACTCTCGAAATGCTATCAAATGGCCAGCGAATATATAGCCTCTGCCAGGGAAGTCCTACTCACTGCCTTCTCGTGGCGGGGGTGTTGTTTACGAAAGTGAGAGGACGAAAAGCGAATGTCTGGCGCTTTAACCGGGTTGGTGGACATGGAAAGTTCACCTAGGGGAGTTGGAAAACCCTGATTCCAAACCAATGGTGCACATGGGCTCCAGTATCCTGATGGAACGAATGGCGAATGAACCTATTGTTGGTCAACGGCTACGATGGGACTGCATCTCCTCACGATGCTCCACTGCCTTGTGAATCAGATATTCAGGTCAAAGGCTCCGGGTGTGGCCCCCTAAGAAAACCACCTGCTTCAGTCTGGGCACCTGGGCAGTATCACGGTCCTCACACAAATCGAATGAGATTTGTGAGGCGCATATTTATCTGGTGCTTCCTTGTACCAATATTTATGTGTTTAAATAATAAAAATAACATGTACTTGTATATAGTTATTACGTTGGGATTTTTAAAAAAAAATTTCATACTCAGCAAAACCTTTGATATCGGGTTCACAATTCTAACATTTTCTGTAGCTTTAAAACGTCTTGTCATTGTGATTCCCAAACTGTTTCTCACATTTTTAATTTACATTAATTTTAGATTAAGCATGGTAAACCTATGCCGGATATATTTCTAACTACCGCCAACAGATTTAAAGTTCCTCCAGATTCCTCTGATAACGTTTTAGTGTTTGAAGACTCTCCAAATGGTGTTGAAGCCGCTCTGTCAGCTGGGATGCGCGTTGTATGGATTCCTGATCCACGAGAACCACCTGGGAATTTTCCAAAATCAATTTCATCCATTGACATATCACGTATCACTAGATTAAATTGTATGTCTGATTTTAAACCTGAACAGTTTGGTCTTCCGAGGTTCGAAAACAACTCTTGATTATGAATGTTTATCCATGTACTTGTCTTCATTGTAAAGCATTTCGAAAAATGGCTTCCGGTTTTATGGAAAATTCCGTTTGATTTTGAATGGGTAGTTTCAAACAGTTGTTCACCGATTGTTTGAAAATCGTTTGTTAAAGTCCAAATGGTTGGAATTAAATACTGTCAACATGTGCCCCCGGGAATCTCCCCCAACTTTCACTTGAAACTATTCAAATTACCAGTGACAAATAAGATCGAAAACTCCTTCATACTAAATGCGTGATTAGTCGTGTTCAAATATTAGCTTGGTTTGTAGTGAGGATGAGAGTCATTTGATGTAAAATGTTTCCAAGCACTGCCATGCAAAGATGTATGTCATTGTTATTAAATTTTAATGAACAAATGAGTTCTTCGATTACAGTTTAAAGTAAATCAATCTTTCTGTTCATCATAAAGCTGAAGTTACATCTGGGAAGACTGAGTTTCTCAAACACACCTAATAAGAGCGTTAAGTGACTATACAAATTAACTCATAATCTTGCCAGGATCATAAAACTCAATGACAGGGAAGTGATACATGAACTCAAAAATTTCAAGTGGATTCAACATGCTGCTAATCATATGAAAGCTGATGAAACAATGTCTATTGTCGATGTTTACCCCTTATTTACAAGTATACTTATTAATTCTTTTGACTTAGTGATTTTCCTGAAGGGGCTTGGGTCAGACACTTTGTTTAGTTTCAGTCTCAGATTTGTATAACTATCGTTTCCATTCCTATTGACTTGTGTTTGGCTGCTGATCTATGCATTGGCAATATACTCACTTTATAGGTATCAATGCCAAGGTAGGACTTGATAGTTTCAAATAAATTGAGAATTGGGTATAAAGTTAACAATGTATGTTTGTATGTATGGTTCAAGTTTACCAGCACTATGCATTCTAAGGTGTAGAGACCGCTTCTTCAGAAATTTCAGTGTATATTCCGACTTTTGGATTTATTGGTGATTAAATTTAAACCGGAAAATGTTTTTAGGTGTGAATCCTATGTTTATTTTTTAAAAATTTGTGAAGATTTCTAATCAAGGTTTATAATCATAATGTTCTGTGCTTATTTTGTTCTTCACTTGATATGTCTCATTCATCCTGTGTTTTGGCTGTTTGATTTGTCTTATAACTTATTATTTCACTTTGTCTAGTTTTCTCACTGCACTATTCAAATGCGCCACAACTCAGTTGAATATTTTGGCTTAGTTTAAATTACCTTGATTACTTTCAGTTATGTTCGATATCTGGGAATTTCGGCCAAAGTATGTGAAACCCAAAGTAATGTCGACTTAAAATTTCACTTATTTCCTTCTCCATGTTATTAGACTAGTTTAGTCCCTAACAGATGGAATAACCACTTGCTTTCTTGATCACTTCGACCTGACCCATGAAATATAGCGCTACTAACCCAATTCAGCAGTTCGCTTCATTATCTTGTTTTCAAACCACCCTTCTGTAAACAGTAGATAGTGTTATTTGAATGGAACAAAAGTTGGACGGGTTGCTCTTTCATGTTACTAAATAGTTCTTTGTTTTTTAAAAACTAATCATCATTCTCTTTTCCTTACCTTGCTGGTGTATTGTATCCTCTATGAAAAATATTAATTTGACCTGCAAACATTTTACATATTAACCAAACATCTTATGGGTCATTCAATCCTAAAAACACCAACCCATTAGGGTTGGTGTCTGACGAAATCTTTCTTGATATACTACCACCACTAAATTAATTACTTCTATGAATCCGGTGTTGATCGTGTTGTGCTAACGAGGTATGGCAACTTGGACCGATGCATATATGTGCCTGGTCCTACGTTGTAGCTGACTGACTGACTGATGACCTTCAAAGACCTCTATTTCCACCCAAAACATATTCAATCACTCTTTACGATACTTGGATACTTTATTCCTCGGCACTGATTTTTTTTCGATACATGATGTTGTTTACTTTAATATATTCTCAATTTGATCGATTTACTCAGTGTGTTTTTGTAAATTGGTATGAATTCAACTTATACGTTGAGTTTCTGACGTTCTATCTGTTTGAAACAATCCTGGTTGCTCGTTACATATTAAATGAAATAAATGTGTTGTTTCGACTAACGAAGAAGTGTCTTACGTAACAAGAGTGTCTCAGTTCTATTTCCCAAATGTTATGTCAATACAGAAAGAAAACTAGTGATTGTGTGGTGTATGCTACTTATGTCGACATAAGTAGTATATGACAACAATCAGAAGTGGAATGTCTTGTAACAGAAGGTTGAGATGATCTAATCGAAGAGGGCGGGGACAGAGAGTAATTGTTATAGAGATGAAACAATGGAGTTTGAGACAATTGATGGAGGAATTACAAAGAAAGTATTAAACATATTGTTTTTCAGATTTTACCAAATAACTCTGTAATTTTGTATTAAAATAAACTAATTTTCCCCACCTTTGTACTCATTCATTACAATATCAGAGGTATCAAGGAATCAAAAGAAATAGTTACAAACGGAATGTAATGTGTGAATTATGCATTGTTCTAGATGAAGAGACGGCTTATTACGCTGCTGTAGGTTTGGAACTGTCACACCTAATTTCTCTAACATTGGTTAATAAATTCTACAGATATTCCAACCAGGAATTGTTCACCGTTCATAACTCATGCTGATCAGTAGGAGTGTTAAACTATGTGGATAGCTTCAGTCAATCCTGCTAAATATAAAGGCTTGCCGTAACTAAATTGTATTATCGATTATTGTTATTATAAGTATGTGCATGCAATATTCATAGTTGGAATTCTGTTTTTACATTGATATTTTTTAAACATTCAGGCAAATTATCGTGTCCCTTTACAGATTACACAATGAACGAAACTGTTCCATCTTAGTTCATCTAAATGCCTTAGAATTTTATAATCTCCCTCAGTATCTATTTTTGAAAGCAACATTTGAATTATCTCAACCTCTAGTTATCTAAGAGATAAGCATCTACCATGCATAACCCGGAAGTCGCATAACTTATCGATAATCGATCATGCCTACTTTTAATTAGTCAGTAGTCAAGATTGTTGTTTTGGTTTTTTACTATTTTCACTAAAACGTATTGAAGTCATTCTCATGAACCTGCCCCTCATTAGTAATATTACGGTCGCTAGTTGATTTTCTAAAATAACATACATAGGTGTATATATCCAGCTTACAGCAGACTGACGCATAGATATTGATATTCCTTACCACATAATCTAACGGACAGCCTATAAATTAGTGTAATACCATTGTACATAAGTTATGTGAACAAATCAACATAGAACAGAGAAATTGTTTTACGTCTACATGTTCCAATAATGAGTGTTTATGGTGTATAAATGGAAGATTTTAGGAAAATTGAACACGAAAGAAATAGAGTAGAGTAAAAGATCTTGTTAACAAATTGTCTGAAAAACTGAAATGTACGCTTTATCGAGTTTTCTCAACGTAAATGGGACTGCTTGACCAATGATACTTAGTCTTTCTAAAATTCCCCGAGTATTAGTTCTTAATCATAGCTATTTTATAACATCTATAATTCTGTGCAAATGTCGAAACTAGTAGGTGTGGCTTCAATATTTCGTTGAATGACTACATATACAGTCAACAAAGTGTAACCATGAAACATTTCATCGTATAAAAATGTTTAGGAAGTTATTTGTAGGTCTATATTTCCCTTTAGAATTCACCCAAAATTCATTATACAAGAGAAAAATCTCAGAGGAGAGAAATGTGATATGATCTACAGTATAAGATACATTAGTTAAAACTGTAATTGTATCGTTGGCATTTTAGTGGTAGAAGTCTCGTAGAAACATTAAATGGCCGTTAAATATCATGATACGAAACAATTAATTTCACTGATCATAGAGAGTCGTGATTACAAATACTCATCGAAGCGGTTGTAGGAACAAAATATGCTAGTAGGTTCCCTGTATTTGTATGAAGTGAATCAATTGACTCACGTACTTAAAGCTGGTTATGCATTATCATTGAACGTAAGTCAGCATCACTTTTTACCGTAAATTAACAGATGTACACAGGGTAAACCCTATGGAAATTGGGAGTTGATCACGTAAAGGGGTAAGAAATAACAATAACTTTCTGTAATAAATAAACGTTTGAGACAACCGACATCAAAATGATCATTATTAAACAGTTAATCCAGCACTAACTTGATAACCAAAAATAGAGGTCTAGTCGCAAAAGCTGGTTGGGTCAATCAGTCATTATGGTACAATTGCTTCAGGTGAACAATGTTGTTCATTCTGGAACCAACCTAACGTTCTAATTTTAAGCAGAAAAATGAAACTTATTTGAATTAACCAGGTTCAAAAGAACAATAAACTGAGATGGAAAGATCCATATAAGTTTCTGATTTCAACTATTTTATGATTCCTATAAATTATGGCGAATACAATACCCCTAAGAGCTTTACTCAGAAAAGTTGGTGTGAGCGGTCTCACTCTCACAAACTATTATAACAAGTGAGTGTATTAGTTAACAGGGCCATGAAAGTATATGGAAGTAGTCCTTTGTCCATTGTTGTGTAAATAAAAGTGATCGGAAAGAAAATGAAATTTGTGTTGGTATTTAACTAAAATAAATGATAAAGAATAGAATGCTAAGTTGAAGTGTGATAGATTTTGCTTACAAGAATTCTCTTAAAAGCACTTTTCTTTGGTAACTCCTAGTCATACGATTTTTAGCTGTCCTAGTGTTCTAATAATTTTTTATCAACCATCTCAAATGAAATACCTTTTCTTGAGATGCTTACTGGTCATACTTTGAAAATGTCAATACGCATGAATTAATTGATACGATGAAATATATCCTCGGCCTAAGGAATTTAGTTTATGGTGAGATAGGTGTTTGGACTGAAAATAAAATTACTAACTTGTGTTCAGAGATGCAAACATACTACTAAGTGACTTGGTAGTAATTTGAAATCCCTAGTGTACATAGAAACAAAATGTAAAACAATAAACAATTTTTTTTCAAAACTGCTATGCATAACAAACTATTCAATGGTTCCTATTATAAGACTTCTAGAAATGTCTAAAAATAAATCACCAGTGTGGTTTCCATTTAAATATGTAATACTTCAATGCTTCATACGTTTTGATGGTTCTACAGTCGACGTCAGTCTGTGACGAAAACCTTTCTTAAAAACACATAAAAATCTTAGAATACAGTGCTAACCAGTGACTGGTTTTGGCAAAAATCTGAAGAGACCAGTAAAAAGCTATGATTAATGAGATCAACTAAGCTGGGAATTTGTAAGTAATTTACCAACGATGTTGGATATTTGGTTCGCTTTTGGCTATCCAAAGGTTTCGAAATCCCCTTGATATTTGAAAACTATTAACTAGATCCCATATGGAATAATGGGCATGCTTTACTAAAGAAACACCAACCAAGAATGAAACAACCGTCTACTGCTACGAGGATCTTTGTAGTTCTCTATTTAATACTAGCTTATAATGAAATCACTTTTAAAACAAATTTTTGCATTTTATAAACTTGGTATTTATTAGAGAAATCATTTTAAGTTTACTGGTCAATTGAATTAACTAAAAATAATGGTAATATTTCTTGAATTAATTAACAGTAGATAAATCTGGTAAATTTGGTGGATTGGTTGAAGTTCGACATTAAAACCGTTTGATACCGGCTCAGTGGTCTATCAGTTAAGTGCTCTGGCGCGAGACTGGTAGGTCATGAGTTCGAATCTCGTGAGCTGGGATATGGATGCGCACGGCTGAGGAGTCCCATAATAGGACTAAAGGGCCATCCAGGTTCTCCATGCTGATCTAGCTACGATTGACTCATGATTTCAACTATGAAAATTTCTGTTACGTACAAGTTGGATTATCATTATAAAAACCAAATTTTATATTATAATTAATATTCTACAACTTTTATCTTCAAAGCAAAGTCTTTCATGTTCAGTTTATCAATGATCAGACATATACACTGAAACCACTAAATTTTTATTGAACAAATTTAATAGTTGACTTTATTCAAATAAAAGATTCTTTGTTGTTTTGCTGCTTATTGGTAAATGTGAAAATTTATGCAAAAATAACTTTATGGACAAATATATATATGTAAGGCTTTTGTAAATGTTGTAAATTTCTTTATGACACTTAAATCCTTTTTGAACATTGTTTATGACAATCAACCTAGATAGATAGATAGATATGTACATGTATACAAGTAGTATATTATATACCAAATAAGGAAAAACAAGGCAAAGAACATATCATATTCAGACAATAATTTTGACCTGATTATCATGGATATCATGTTTTGTTTTGTTTTGTTCACTTCTATACATTTTAATTTAATTCTATTTTATAGAAAGGCATGAAACCCCATATACATATATTGAATGATGACATTTCCAATTAAAGTTTGATTGACCCAGACAATATGTATGAGATATTCTTTTTTATGTAAAATAGTTGATAACGCAATATCTACATATTTTTAACGGTATTTTTTAGAAAGTAACCTATTAGTCTTACTTGTAAAGAATGTACAAAAACAACAACATTCAAATGATGTAACATGACATATTAGTTGTATCAGTAAAACATATGTATCTCTTTAGCCTAATGAAATGAATAATATAAAAACAAAATGAAGAATAAGCAAATATTGATAGTGGCTAGCAGTGGAATACAGTTTGATGCGCGTCTCGTCCTATTCGGGACTAATCATCTGGATGTACCTGCATCTCAGAGTTGTCGTTCACTCTGAGACCTGAACCAAATACCTTTCGCTTCAAACGCCATCGCATTTTCCACTCAGCTACTGAGTCCTGATAGCCATTTGCTTGTGCAATGGGGTGAAGTTTCAATTCACTTAGTATTGTTAGTTTGAATCTTCTCATTGATGTCCTGGATTCCACCGATAGCCACCTTAATGCTTGTTAGTTAAGGTAATATCGAGGCAATACGCACAGTATGCACATATGCCAATAAGAAATTGACCAGTTGCAGTCCTAAACATCAATGAGAAGATTCAAACAAACAGTAGTAAGTGAATTAAAATAAAGAATAGATTTTGTAAATTTATGCAACAATGATGTTTATGAAGATTGTCGAATTTTATGGAAATTCTGAACGAACCCGAATCACATAATCATTGAATATTAGAAAGTATTAGATAATTGTTTCATCCTAGAATCAAGAGAGATATTCAAAAGTTATGTAATTAGAGAACTTTTTCTTTCGGAAAATGTTATATCCCGTGGAGAATTATGAATGGTAACTTTGAGAACTATTTATGGACGAATGCGATATACATATTTCATATTGTATAATTGCTAAGTAACTTAACAATTCATATTCATGTTCCTTTTATTATGAGCTGTATTTTGACCCATAGACTATCACTGAACGATTTACCATTCCTGAGTTATACCCAATCTATTAATTACTGTTCCCCCTATTCACAGCCACATTTGGCCAAATCTTGTACAAATGTTATTTTATAGTACGATGTGGTCAGTTTGATTGGTATGTAAACCCAGTATGTTTGAGAATAATGATTCATATTGAAGAGACTGTTATTGGTGTTCTGGACTTAACTGTCTGGGCTAGACAGAATGCAGGACTCATAAGTGCTCAAGACTGCTCGTACGGCTTTTGTGTATCACTGCTCTGATCGATAATTCACTGCTCTCTGATTGACGAGAATCAGCACGTTCATATATTAAACAGGGCACGCACTCACTCAATCAATATAACATAGAAATATCTACAGTTCTTTTGTGTTAACAAAAGAACTGTAGTGCAAATCAACCTTACTTACCTATAAAAATTGTCGCTCTGGTTGTAAGAAGGTGCATCGGCCTCATGACTTCCGAAGGAACTCGGCTTTCATCATGAGACGTCATAATTATCCCTTCTACTCCCAGGGCAGAGCTTAAATGGCTTTAATAATTTTTTCTGGTTAGCGTTTTTTTTTAGCGAATATAGGGAAAGCTGGGGCTTGAATAAAATCCTCAGTGACAATTATACTCTTATATGCAGAAACCATTTGCCGAATAAATGAAAAATCACAAGATACAACACATTAAACACCGGTCAAGCGAACGAACATTTATCTTATACCAAGAGTGTTGTTATTACTTTATTTCTGTAGTAACTTCAATGTTTCATAGTTAATTGTACAACAGGTGAGCGAGCGTTCTCGTCCACAAATTATTTATTTGCTTGAAAACTGAGCTTTACAAATTTTACTAAATTTATCATTCTTTTTGTAACTGATATTGTAGTGTGGGCTACTTATATCCACATAAGTAGTATATGGTAGTGGACAAACATAGAATGTATTTTGGCAGAAGACCGATAAAGAAAGAACAGGAATGAAGCGCATTCGGTATGAAAATGCATGAACATTGAAATCAGAGAAGACGGACTGATATTAGCAGAAGGAACAGTTAAGATTGAAACAATTGATTGTTAAGCAGAGATGGATAGTGGCTAGCAGTGGAATCCAGGACGCGCGTTTCGTCCTATTTGGGACGTACCTGCATCTCAGAGTTGATGTTCACTCTGGAACTCGAACCCAGTACCCTCGCTTTAAACACCATCGCGTTATCCACTCGGCCACTGAGTCCTGATATTTTGCAAATTAATTGTTGACTGTATGGTTATCAGATTTTAGTGAGGTAGTCTGTAATTTGTGCTTAAATACATTCGATTTTCCTCCATCGTGTTCTTTTTCACTACGATATTACATAACTTCTGAAGTTTATTTGCCGTTTCTAGAAATTTACTTTCATTTGCATCCTAGTTGTTGTCATTTAAAAAAAAATATCGACACAAGTAATTTACAAATAATCAGACTTAGTAAGTTCGTCTTAATTATCTACATTCATATAATCGCCAACGCTGATAAAACATCTGTAATTACGATATAAAGTAATAACGTTGGTTTATCTAAATAATGAATACTACTGTATACATGTTGTTAACAGTTGGAGATTGATGAAATATTATGAATTCATTTGAATTTGCTACAGTTGTTATCATTACTTCAGTGAAATTTATAAAACGGATATAACTGTTTGTAATAAATTTAAAATGGCTACAAATAACTGATAGGTAAAGATTTGTAGCTCAGGTGGGTGATTTTGACGTGGGTTTGTTCTCTGAGCTGGATGGTTTGGTCGTGGAGCGTTCAGAAAGACGATGAAAGCTCCACGACCAAACCATCCAGCTCAGAGAGCAAACCCACGTCAAAAACTGATAGGTAAAGGAACACACCAGTAAGCTGACATTGAAACCAAAGTTAAAGTAACAACATAATCAAAATTCTGTCGTTTGTCATCGCGATCTCAAATCTTTACTATCAACAGTTTGAATTTTGATTGATTATTTTAGTCAGTATTTTCATTATGCTTTCAGAACTATTATTAACAAACTCCACGGTGATGTCGGTACTTGACGATGTTTTCACTTTCCTGGTAATTACGATAATTTATTATCTATGAAGTAAACAACGTTAGGGGTGAAACAATCACTTCCTAGTGACATCATGTGCGAATTACGATAAACCAGGGATTATTTAAATTTTAAAGATATAAATAATGCTATACTGGAATAAGTGATCTAGTGGTATTCACTTGTCAAGAAACAGGTATGCATTAAAGAAAAATTACAATTTATAATAAAACGATTCTCCGGCACTCTCTTAACTTTCAGTTAATCACCAAAGAATTTTGTTTTATGACGAAAAATACCTTGCAATAAAATGTGTTACAAACCCAACATGATTATTATTATTATCCGTATATTCATTAGGGACTAACAGTAATCTAAATTTTCTGAAATTCTACCATAATTCCATAAACTTTGAAAATGACTAAGACATCCTCTTAATCTTGATGTAACAAATCAAATATTGAAATAATCAATTAATTAAAAGTGATCATAGCTATTTTACGAGAAGAAAAATAAATGTAAACGTTCCAGTTATGCAGTAAATATACGGTAATTAGTTGAAAGAATGAGTCAATCGAGGTTAGACAACCAACGAAAACCTAAAAGCACTGGACGGCCGTTTCGTCCTATTGTGGGACTCCTCAGCCGTGCGCATCCACGATCCCGCATCGCAAGATTCGCACCCAAGACCTACCAGTCTCGCGTCATAGCACTTAACCGATAGACCACTGAGCCGACATCCGATAGTGATCTAGCTTCAAATGACTCATGCTTTCAACTATGAAAATACTAAAATCTCCACAAAACCTCTTCTAATACGGTAATTACCTTAAATAAGGCTAAGTAAACATGAAACTCTAGAATAGTTCGAGAGAAACAATCATGAATTTAAAAAAAAAACAATTTCCCACAAATCGATCTTAACCACAGTCATAAAATAGTTTTTATACAACAAAAAAACATTCCTCTAAAATGAGATTAACACTTTTGAAATCACTTTTGTTTTTCTTTCTTTAAAAGTAGGTTTCATTTTTACAAAATTGGAAGAAATCATCTTTGATGGTTTTTTTCTTTTTTCTTTTCTTGTTTTTCTTTACTAACACTTTACTAGCACATTTCAAGTGAACTGAATGTAAGAAAAATTGTATTCTAATGATAAATTATTTTACTTTAAATGAAAACTTAATGTTTAATAGTTTCATTTGGTGAATAGTACAAATATCTTGATTGTTACCATGGTTTTTAAATGAATTAAATGATACAGATTAATTAAAAATGTTATATTACTACTTACAATGAAGTTAATGTTTAATATGAAATAATTAAGTAGTTTATAATGAATCAATTCATTGAAATATATTACTATGAAGAGATTTTTTAGTAGTTTTTAATCTATAATGTAAACTATAAGATCCCATATACTCCATAAATCCTTCAATTTAATAATAATTATATGTTGATTAGTGATCCATCTCGAAAGTTAATTCTAAAAGTTCTAGTGAGAAGACATGGCAAGTATAGTCTAGCCCATATCAACTGTAAGGTAGATATCTATTAATTTCATTGGAAAATGTTTAAGGAGTATCAATGAAGAGACTGAAATTAAAAAAAGAAAAGGTAAATTATTGAATGTCAGTTTAGTAGCTTTCATGTTATGCCCTATTCATAAGACTTCATTGGCTCAGGTTAGATTCAAAATGGAATCATGAGTGTACAGTTTGAAGTGGTTCACTACTAAGAATATATAGTTGTTCAGTGCTTTCTAGTTTTGAAATTGATATCATTAACATATATGCTAATTAATATTTGTCAAAGTGATTGGTGAAAATCATATAGTTAAGTGGGTGGTATATTTTTTTCTAAGTTTACAAATACTTTATTAATCCCAACTATCAACTATTTGATAGTAAGAAAGAATGTCTATTTAACAAATAACTTGTAAAACATGAATAAAAATAGTATTAAAAACTTATAAGCAAAGATGGATAGTGGCTAGCAGTAGAATCCAGTTTGATGCGCGTTTCGTCCTATTTGGGACTCGTCGTCTGGATGTACCTGCATCTCAGAGTTGATGTTCACTGTGGAACTCGAATCTAGTACCTTTCGCTTCAAAAGCCATCTTGTTATCCATTCAGCTACTGAGTTCTGATAGCCAATGGAGTGCAATGGAGTGAAGTTTAAATTCACTTATTATTGTTTGTTTGAATCTTCTCATTGATGCTTAGGACTGTTACTGGTCAGTATCTTATTGGCATATGTGCGCACTGTGCGCATTGCCTCGATATTGCTAGCCACTATCCATCTTTTTTCATCATGCTTGAGAGATCCATAATTTGGGATTCGGTCAACTATTGGCTTCACCAATTGTTTCCAACGATATCAGCCAATATCACGATAACACATAAAATCTGGGAAAACACCTTAAAACTACTTTGGGGGAAAATTAAAAAAGACAGCTCGGGGTGGTCTATAAGACATCGTGAGCACTGAATACCAGTTGGTAGCAGCCTTCCGTCTAAAAGTCCACTTGAATTTGTGTGTGGAGTGTTGAAATCTCCAACTGTATGACAACAATTGACCTGACTGTACGTGGTCATTCCATGTAGAATCTTCAGGTTAAGTATATCATTCTATCCTCAACCCCAATGTGTTCTTCAGAAGTCCTAAAAAGCGTACAGCTGACCACCACGTAGGACGAGTCAGTATAGACGGTGATGTAGCTTCCATCTAGGACCTTATGGACTTGGTACTCACTTCGTGACAAGTTTATAATTTCGGGACCTGGTCTATCATACTAGTGGTATAGGTAAATGCACTTATAACGATTAAGTCTGTCGATTCTATACATCCAGAAGAGTTGAGTTAGGTCGATTTAGGGGCTGATATCACAAATGAATGGGTACGATTGTGTACTGGATAATTTTCGCCGTGTCGAGATGTTTGCGTTCTAACCTGACCAGTTGTTATGAGAGATACGCATTACAGCGTAACCATACCTGACCTCGGGCAGACGCATGGCCTAGAGCCTTCAGCATCGAGTGTGTTCAGTGAAGCTAATGAAGTCAGTATTTGTGCTGAAGGCTTACGTGAGTGTTTTCTTTTACGGATTTCTTTGACGTTACGGCCCACTTTTTCCCAGTTGGATAGCGAAGACTTTGGACCTGTCTCAAAGGTCTACATACATCAGTGGGTAACAGTATCCACTTGGTTCTGTCAAGGATCCTGTTGAATCAAAGTGGATATGAGGACGAGATTCAGCAGATGCAAAGGAAACTACACGATATTATGTCTAGTCACTCTGAATTTTTCGACTGAGTTTTCACTCACGCCTTCATTTACTCAAGGTCACGAAATCCTTCTGATACGATCTTGATGATAGCTGGATGAGAAAGTTTTTGAAACATATTAAATACGTTGCCACAATTTCGTTTTGACATGATTGAACCGTCACTACCCGTAAGTGTGCCTCGAGACAAACAATCTCTATCAGCTCTCATTCTTTTGATACAGATGTTTAGGATATTACGGCCTGAAGACTAGTCTTCTTTTAAAGCAAGTTGTTGTTCAAGGAACTTATACGAGACACAAGCATCTGTAACCCAAATTATTTGCCCCAGGGATATGTTATAAATGTGACGGTAAACAAGGTAAGCCCTCTCAAAGTCATCCGCTGTTTCGTTCCAACGACCCTGAGCGGCTTAGTATGGGGCGGCCATTCCGTATTTTAATTGCTGTCGGTTTGTTGGGTATCCGTTGGGTTGTACGGATCTTAAGTGTTCTCATATTTAAGTAGTCTTTTGCTGCAGTAAAGTAGTGACATTGTTGCATAACATGATTGTATAATGTTATTTTATGTAACTAGTTTGTTTTAAACAATTCATCAATAATTAAGATAAATTATTGTTTTTTCATTTAACGATAACAAAATTCTTGTAAACTTTCATCCTTATAAATCATATTTGATTAAATAAATACTGTAAACTAGATAGTACGAGACATTCCTTTCTCTCAATAGTCTATTTTAAAAATCGCTGTGAACTGATGGGATGAATATCAGTAAAAACATTGACAAACTCAATGCTAACTAGTAAGTAACTAGTAATAATTCCTGTAAAAAGAACTCCATAATCTTTAGATGTAATTTATACGGGATAAAGATCGTAGTTTAGTGAAAGAGGACATGGACAATCGAATGTATTTGAATACAAGATTATAGAATATCTTGGTAAAATCTGAAAACCGTACAACTAATATTTCATTTGCAAAATGTTAATCAATTGTCTCAAACTTGACTGTTTCTTCTGAAAATGTCAATCAATCGTCTCAGACTTCATTGTCCTTTCAGTTACTCGCCAATCATTTTTTGTTTCCGTTTTCTTTTCTTTGATCTTCTTAAACTTATGCCACCAGGCATTTCGCTTTCGATTGATGATAAATACTACTGATATCTGTCAACATCAGTAGCACACATCATAGTAGAACATCGATACCACTGTATGAGAATTACTGTATATCAATCATTTAACGAAATTCCAAAACTTAGAAAACTGAATTTTTAACTTAATCCCTATATATGGTATTGTACTCAATGAATGTTCTATAAATCAGTTCCGTGAATAAATTAAAACATCCCATCATCTAGAGTTATTTCAATAACTCATCCGTATGAAAGACATCCTAATATCTGTATCTTAAAGCAGAAATGTATATCGTTAATTTCACTATTACTTAATGATCATTATTATTGTTAAAACACTAACCAGTGAAATTTTCATCAATCTTAAATGGTATGTAACTATGATAAACTTCATATTTTATTGGAGCAAACATTTTAGATTATGTAAATAAACAATTTTATTGCAAACAAACAAACAAATAAAACAAAAGACACTTGAAAAATTTAATTTTCTACAAATTTTCTTGATTAGTTTTTCATAGATTTCTTTTGTAGGTATATCTGAAGGGTTTTTTTATCTTTACAGTAACCATAACTGATTGTCTGTGTATAAGTTTCTTTAGAACTGAATATAATATATATATATATATATATATTACATTCCCTTGATGTTGTATACTTATATCTTCCCATTGTTATTTAGGATTGCAACTGATCAGTCTCTTGTTGGCATATGTGCATTCTGTGCCAACTGCCTCGATATTGCCTTAAGTCACTAGCTTTATAAGGAAAGATGAATGAAATTCTTTGAAAAAATTATCGTTTGCCATAATCTTGAATAACGATTGTAAGATTAAGTTGATCAAATATCTATATATAAATATAAGTCATCGATGTATAAATTTAGGTAAGTAAAGGTCATGAGAGATGAATGTTTGAATAGTTAAATTCCATGTTCATAGGTCAATGAGTTAAAATTGAATTTATTGTAATATAATATTTTTTTACTCTTACTTACGCCTGTTATCCCTCGTGAAGGAGCAAAGGATACCCACCAGCATTCTACATTCAATAATGTTCTGCGCAATCTTTTCCGGTTGTTTCCAGTTAACATTCACCCCCTTCATATTTCCTTCTATATCCTGATGTGATGTGTTCTTTGGTCATCCTCTTGCCCGTTTCTTTCAGCATTCCAAGTTAGGGAATGCCTCGTGATGCAGTTTGGTGATTTCCTTAATGTATATCCGATCCACCTCCAACATCTTTTCCTAATTTCCTCTTCAGATAGAAGCTGGTTTCTTCTCTCCCATAAAACTCTGTTGCTGATGGTATTCGGCCAGTGAATGTTGAGTATTTTGCGTAGACAAATGTTTATAAATACATGTACCTTCTTGACAATGGATGCAGTAGTTCTCCACGTTTCAGCTCCGTACAGTAGAACTGACTGTCTTGACGTTCGTATTGAAGATTCTCACTTTGAAATTAGTTGAGAGTTGTTTTGAGCTCCATATAATCTTCAATTGTAGAAATACTACCATTGCTTTACCAATCCTCGCCTTTACATCTGCATCCGATCCTCCTTGTTCATCGATGATGCTTCCCAGGTACGTGAATGATTCCAAATCTTCCAGAGTTTCTCCATCAAGTGCGATTGGGTTAGTGTTCTCTGTGTTGTATTTGAGAATCTTGCCTTTTCCTTTGTATATATATTGAGACCCATCCGTGCAGAGGCTGCTGCTACATTTGTTGTAATATAATATTTCCCCATATTATGTGATTTTGAATATACACTAACTTATCATTCAACGTATTACTTAAAACGGTAAGGGGTATCAAGAGTTTATTTATATATCATTCTGTTTTCTGATTCAATTATCTAAAGGCAGTACGTGATGATTTGATAAATCCTATTAGCAAACGTGTTGTTTTCACAAACTTTGTACAATGTACACTATTTTTGTTGTTTAGATAAATTAAAAAAGAGTTCTGTTTGAACTAACTAATTTTTAAGTCATTTTATCAAAATTCAATACATGAATACATTATTCTAAAAATTATTAAACAATATTACATGTCACAGTGTATTCAATGACTTACAGTATATAGGGTTATCCTCTTTTTAACTTAATCATTCTATCAGAAGGGGTTTTGTGGATATTATAGTGATTTACATAGTTGAGATCATGAATCAATTAAAGCTAGACCACCATGGAAAACCTGAAAGCACTGGACGGCCGTTTCGTCCTATTACGGGACTCCTCAGTCGTGCACATCCACGATCATTCTACTCAATTATAGATAATTAAACAAGCTGACCAATCAGAATTTAATTATTTTTTCTTTCAAAAAGTAGACGGATATTATCCTAATATGATAAATAAAAAATATGCGTCAATGAATACAATGAAATGAGATAGGTAAATAGGTAGGAAAACAAATGACCAGTGAATTTATTTATATAAAACTATACAATAAATATGAATGTATGTATTTACAAAAATATGAAGGGATAAATAGAAAGTTATGTACTTAGTGACTATAAGCATTTCTCTTTCATGACAGTCAAATAACAAATTTATCTACGAACTAATATCTACTATTTGTCTCCTTTTTTTGTTTTTCAATAACAAACATGCGGATACATATACAGAATCTAATGAATACGCCTCCAATATCTATAGAGAATAGTGAACAATACATACAAATTAATTATTTAATTATTTTAATACAATAGATTGTACGCTTGTTTGTTAGAAATACATTTGTTCTATTCTTTATATTTATTGTTAAATAATACTCTACGTTGCTTAGGGAAACTATATCTATCTTATGTAATAGGTTAGAAACAAGATTGAAAAGTGTTTTTTTTTCTTTTGAAAAAAAGAAGTGAAAAGAATCTGTACATCTTAATGTAGACATATATATATACATATACATTAATTGACAAACATGACACATGTGTAGGCGTAATATACACTTACCTATCAATTGTTTAATAGATTTAAACCACAAAGTACACATTGTAATATTGATATCATGGAACATTTAACAATTATATAATCATTTGTTTGTTTAAAACTCACTTTAATGACCGCCTAATTTTTTTTTCGAATTTTAAATGATTTCACCTTAATCAATTACTTGAGTAACATATTTTTTCAATTGTAAAACAAAACACAAAAAAAACACCGAATGAATTACATGTTCCTAAGAGAAGGATTCATTTATCAAAAAAAAGATAATTAGTTGTCATGCAAAACTAAAAAAATTTTTTTTTCGGATTCAATGAATTCAACATTTAAAAGTTCATTATTAACTAAAGGAATTATAATCCCATCTATAATGCCTTTAATGAAGAATTATAGATCAAGTCAATATCATAAAGGAAAACAATATTCTTTTAATGGAATATTTGTTTTAATTTTATTAATATATATATTAACACTTAATCATATCAATGCATTTGGAAATATGGGTTATTGGTGGTAAGTGTTTAATTTTTAAATGATATAGATGTATACTTTGAAAGTATATGTATATATACTACTAACAGATTATTGTTATTTTCTAGATAAGTAGAATACAGGTTACCTCTTTATTTTGAGTAATGTGTTATTCATATTCCATACATATACTTTATAATATCTTAGTAACCATTCTCATTACAATTATTGATGGATATAACACAATATGGTGGAAATGTATAGTCATTAAACACAATAGTTAGATACTATGATATAAATGTATGGAAATTTGTTTGACAAAGAGTCACGTTAAGGTTAAGAAACGATATATCAATATATCTATTTGTAGTAACAGATTGTCTACTTCTTGTAGGTTTTAGAAATGCCTTATTGAAAACAGTTAGTAACTAAAAAGCCTTAGCTCTATCATGAAATACTAAATGAATATATATTCTGCTAGTTTTTTATGTTGCCACATAAGGTCTAAAGTTTTTTAGTAAGAAAAAAGTATACTACTAGCAAAGCAATCGGAAGACTTAGTTTCATTTTCTTTATTTTAATTTGAGAAATGCAGAAGTCTATAATATTTAAACAAATGACGACCGATTTTTATGGTTAGCCATATACGAACTCATACAACATATTTATCAAATCTGTTCATTTGACAATGAATTGTTTCTTGTAAAACTACCATCTGAAACATTAAACGTGTTATAAATCATGTGAAATCAGTTTTCAAGTATACACGTTTTAATGTAGTAAAGGTTAGGATCGGCAAAGCAAGAGCCGTATTCCTACAATTGAAGAACATATGGAACTCAAAACAACTCTCAACTAATTTCAAAGTGAGAATCTTCAATACGAACGTCAAGGCAGTCCTATTGTACGGAGCTGAAACGTGGAGAACTATTAAAACCATCGTCAAGAAGGTATAAGTATTTATAAACAGTTATCTACGCAAGATAATCAATATCCATTAACTGGATGCCATCAGCAACAGAGTTTTATGGGAGAGAACAAACCAGCTTCCATCTGAAGAGGGAATTATGAAAAGACGTTGGGAGTGGATAGGACATACAATAAGGAAATCACCAAACTGCATCACGAAGCAGCGGTTTATCTGGAATCCTGAGGGGAGATGGAAAAGTGGAAGTCCAAAGAACACAACGCGTCGGGAATCGGAAGCAGACATCAAAATAATGAATAGCGACTGGAAAGAATTGGAAAGGATTTACCATGACAAAGCTGGACGGAGAATGCTCTTCGACAAGGGGTAAGAGGCGTAAGGAAGTAATTAAGTACGTTTTAATGTCATAATATCAAAAGAGAATCACTTAGATCCACGGAGTACTAGGAAGGTATTATTTTATCCTACTTTCAAACTACTCAGCTGTGTTTACATCCTATCGTATATGAACATAAAACTCATCATATTTAAATAAGTAAATCACTTTCTATGTAATCTGTAATTTATTTTCTAACTTCAGTTTATAACTGAATTCATAAGTCACAACTTCTCACTAAACGTTCTGTATGTTAGTTATACTCAGTTATCATCGGTAAATTAATTTCTCCCGGTTTTTATTAGCTGTTTAACTGATACCATTCAATTTAACTGATTGATTTCAACTATGAATATGCTCAAATCTATAATTGGAGGATAATTTAAAATGGAATAATGAGTGAAGTTAATTTTATTCTTGATAGAAAATAACAGTTAAGATTTCATTCCATTTAAGCAAATTTTCTATGAATTTTATCAAGGTAACAATTAAACTTAAGGGTAATTTAAGTAGTTTATTTAAATTTTTAACAATCAATATTTACAGTAACATAACTTACAAATGGATTGACGAGATCATTGAATTGGAATTTATAAATTGAACTCAATACTGAGTCTGTCCTACTAAATAATTAGTGACTATTGATCTTAGCCATGTCAGTTGATTCGGACTAGTTATTTAGGGTCCATTCAATCACCGTAATTAGTTGTTGGAGGTGTTGGATGATCGAACTCAGAAACTGTCATGATCGAACAGATGCATTTACTATTTATCTTATTTTTGATCTCGAGCTTCAGTATTCGTTTATATATACTATTTATTTTGTACCATATACTCAATGTTTAATATTTCTCATTATTGCTAATACATGTTTTGGATTCCTTTATTATTCACTTTGTTAATTTTATTTCATCTTGCTATTATAGTATGGCAACGTACACCAATGGGAGTATATATGCCACTCCATACGTTAATGATGACTATCTAGCCAATGCTAATTAATAAAATGTGGGTAAAATCATCTTTGGAAAAGCTAACGTGTGTATAATCTCTAAGAATAAAACAAAATGTTATTAACATGCTATTCGAATGACTTATGATCACCTTCAGTTACATGTAAATAATAATCAATAGATATCTGCATAAAGTCGATAAACTGAATGATAAGATCTTCAACGACTAATCAGAAGAAACATTCCATCACTAGTCCCTAATATAAATATAATAAAACTTAGAGTTTCCGAATCCAATAAGCATATTTACATTTGTTGATGAATATAAAATATCAAAGAGAATAGTATATTTAATACTATCCGATTGTCAATATATCTTTAACTGTTACATTGAGACCTGGTTTTGGATTTCCTAGTAATCGACAATACAAAATCTGTTAACCTACTAATTCACTATGAATGACAATTACATTTCAATTAAAAAAGATTTGAAAAAACAACAAAAGTCATAGATGGTAAGAGCTTCGGCTAATTTTAGGATTTGAATACGAAGAAATCTAGATAGATTTGATAGAATCATATGAGCAACCTTAAAATCAGACTGCGGATTCATTCAAATCTACTTAGATTTCTTCGTATCCAACTCCTAAAAATAGTTGAAGCTTTTACCATCCTTGAGATTAAACCAGAACTATGTGTACAAAAGAAATATGTCTTATCGTTATTGTTAAAATCTTATCAATTATTATTAGTTAACTTGTCCCAACTTTCACGCTTTTTTTATTCTCTATCATCGATCTTGTTATGTGATTTTCCAGTTTTCTCATTAATTATTATAATCTGTTGACAATCTGTCATCGTTACACTGGTCAAACAAAACTTTGGAAATTATATAAAACTATTTACTTCATTGAAATTATTGATTTACACAATGGTTAATCCCATTTACAGATTCAGGATAGTGTTCAATGTTTAGGATTGATCTGGTATACTCACTTGTAAAGTCTATCTAATAATAATAACAATGCGGAAATGTAATGAGTAGTCGATCGAAAACAAACCTTTCTCAGGTCGATTCTGTTTCCTAACTTCCTCAATTATTATTGAATATTTTATGAATAAGAGTTATAAAATAACACCAGAGATTGATTGTATTTGAATAAGTCAGATAATTTAATTTTTAACCGGTTGATAAAATTATTGAAGTGATACTAAAAGAGAGAACTGACCATATACCTAACTGTATACTTTAGTGTAAACATCTTTAAATTAGCTATGTGAAAACTGCTGGTTCACATCTATATGCCTTTGAACTTAACTTGTAGTTATAACTGTTAAATCATATCGAATACATATCGTTTGATCACAATAAACTTTGCCTTTAGTGTCGTTTTGATCTTTTTCAAAAGGCACATCATCATTAACTGCTATCTGAGCTAAAAAAATGATGATAAATATAAGCCGGCAATAGAATGTAACTGGACGATGAAAACTGACTAGGAAACTGGAATCAGCCATGGTAATCCGTAAATGTTCAGTACGTGAAGACTTTAAAAACCTGAATTCTCTCTCATAATGCAAAGTCTTCAGACTACTTAGCTAAAACGATTGCCTGAGGAAGCTTTGGCAAAGCATTCAAAGAACTCACCTTTGATCCATTTGGTTGCAGGTCGGAACGCCGAAACGCTTATCTGTTTTCTGTGACTTGAATCCCTTACTAGCCCTCACACAAAAGATGTTGCCCAAATCGCAGCAAAAAATCCTAAAATAACCAATAGGGTGTTTTAACGATGCACAAAACATTGAGGAAAAATCCAACTATCCTCCATTTATCCTACGGTTGCTTAATGATTACCAGTAAACTAAATCGGTGAATAATATACAGCCTTCAGTTTCTAATGAACAGGCTAGAGCGTGCTTAAGGATTTAAACTTTAAAAATCGTCCAATCTTTAACTAATTTGGCAAATCCAGGCAGATTGAAAACATTGTTTAGTACATATGGGCTAATTCGCCTCTCTTCATTAGTTCGATAGACCATAATATACTTCTCAACTTCCAAATGTAACTGTAATCCTTAACCAATAAGCGTTTTTTGACTTCATCGATTGATCGGTCTTGTGGCGTTTTCTACAACTAAAAACTTTATCTAGGATTTACATCAATCTAATAAATAAAACACTTATTCCACACTACATAGAAAAATGTATGTTTTGTGTCTGGGAATCAGATATACAGGATGTGAGTTTTCTGATACCTGATTCAGTAACATAGAAGAGTTCTATAACTTAAAATAGTAATTGTTTTAAAATCCTTTTTGACTGATTGTTAACGAATATTTGAGAAAAAAATCTGAGTTTCCCAACAGTCTATACTGAAATAGAAATGGTTGGACATTTCTTACAGCGAATCATCATCTACACTCATTGTGTAAATCAACATTCATCAGAGAGGCTAAAACTTTCCTGTTTTATTATCACCGTAGTTATACGTCTGAAGCTAACTGTTTCATAATCTGACTTCTCTAGAATCGCCCTGCTGACCAGATGTTTTCCTATCTACTTAAAGTGCAGAAATGAAAGTTCTATTTGGTGAATAATCAGAGGAAGCTTAAAATTAATTGAAGATTATGAAAGGTAGTATATTTAGGTAGAATATTTAGGATGTAATTCTTACCAGTTTTTAAATGTATATTCCTGTCTCAGGAATGATTCGCATCGATGCTTGGTTTGGAAATAGGGAACGACTTTGTTAAGTACATTATATTCAGTTATCTTGAGAATCTAATTAGCTTTTTCGACTTGATCAATGGCGAAAACTACTTCAGATGGCAAATACCAGTCCAGTTTTCGTTATACTTAACTTAAGCAAAATGTTCATCTACATACCAAAAGTTAGGTATTTTGTGAAACAGTATGTACGGTATAAATTGATGACTGTCAAACATGATTTATAATGTTAAAGGATATGTGCAGTTGGAGGATGTGCTTGAACCATTGTTGAAGTAAAATTTATTCACCAAATGAAAATTATTAATGGTAGATATTAGGTTTCAGGGAAGTTGGTAAGGTTACAGATGAAATGGCAGGAACATATATGACCGAAATTCTTATGTGAGGGGGCTGAAATCAGTCTCATTGAGGCTAATCATTGTTCCGTGCTTTTCATTATTTGGTTGTATTTGTATAATCTAATGTTTCACTCATTTGCTGCGAACTTTGCTAGTTTCCTCTGAATTCATTAAAACGAAGCATAGAAACTAAGACAAGTCAATGATTTTTTCAATTTCTAAACACTGTTTCAATTTATTTATCCGTCTCAGAACACTCAAGGTTCAATTGAATGACAGGTCTCTCAAAATATTAATCACTGTTGATGCAGTTATTTCCTTTTAAAATTTTAAACAACTCTTATAATCTTTAAATTAAGTGGGAATTCTCGTTTGCAATTTTTTGTCAATCATTTCTTAAAGTCACACACTATTCTATAAGTTAACACGTCTTAGGCTATATAAATTGCCAATTAACAATTTCCAGTTAAATTCATGAGTCACTTAAAGCTAGACCACCATAGAACACCTGGAAGCACTGGATTTAGACATTGAAGTTAGACATTAGCAACTCAGTGGTCTACAAGTTAAGCGTTCGTGCGCGAAAGACCGACAGGTCCTGGATTCAAATACCGTGTGCGGAATTGTTGTTGCACACTGCTGAGGAGTACAATATTAGGACGAAACAGCTGTTTAGTGCTTCCACGTTTTCAATAGTGGTCTAGCTTTAATTAACTCATGAATTCAACTATTAAATCGGTAAAATCTCCACAATGCCCCCTTTTGATAACGATTTCTAGTTAGTTAAAGCAGGTTTATTTTATTTATTCATTCTAAAATTTTGTCAACTTGGTTCATTTATGTATTCTTAATAGTTGTAATGTTTATCTGTCAAATAACTCACTCCTTTTTCCTTTGTTTTCTCTTTCTTTTCGATATGCATACCGACTATGTATAAAAATATCTTTCATATTACCATCCATGTCTTCTTTAACTACGGCATCTTACAAGTGTCTAGCTATGATATGTGCTAAATAACATACTTTATGAATAACGTGTTCAACAATAATGATACATAGACTAATGTTAATGACAATATGAAAAGTTTGTATATCTTTTATTCAAGTGTCATATACTCAGATGTATCCAAAGTGGATTATATTATAATAAGAACTGTAATTATAATAAGAACTGGCATAATAATTCATGGGAAATTCAACATATTGATTCCTTCCAGTTAAATAATCTTCATATATTGGAATGATCATAAGCATAATGTAGCCATCTAATTTATTTACTGTATAGACTGAATAACAATAATTGACTCAAATAAGTAGTATGATGTGCTTAAAACAATTCGTTGATGAAAACAAGAATTCTGTGATGAATCATTTTTTTTTATATCATGGTAACTTTTCACAATAATGTCAAGCATATTGTTATTAAGTGGATTGTTATATCATGAATTTGTATAATAAGCTACTTTGGTGTTGACTGCCAGCAGATTTTCCAAGTTGTAATAATATGATATTCTTATGGGCAGTCTCTTAAAACTACTCTTAACCACTTCGATTATTTTATTGGCCGTTTGAAACTTCCCATTGATGTTTATCATTGCAAGTGATCATTTATATAATGGTATGCGTGCATCCTGTGCGGATTGTCTCGATATTGCACTGTAAGCGAAAATGGATAGGGCCCAGTAGTGGAATTCAGGACACGAATTTTGTCTTATATGGAACTCATCTGCTGGATGTACCTACATCCCAGAGTTAATGCTTACTTTGGGACAGCTGACGAGTCCTAAATGGGATGAAACGCGCATCCCGGATTTAACTGTTAGCTCTTATCTATCTCTGCTTGAAATGCTCTTAACTTCTGTTTATATTTTTCATGTGAAAAATATAATCAGTAATTTTTCCCAGCAAATCAAAATACCACATGGTTAAATAATGATTGTTAATATTGCGATTTTATATCAGTTGAAATTAAAATGTAGTTATAAGTTGTCTATGAATAATTATTTAGATCACGTTTAAATAGTTTTTTATTTTCAATAGCTAGATCAGAAACACTTTGACTATAATGCTTATCGCTATATTTCATATTTATATACGATTCTGTGGTAAGATATTGAAATAATGATGAATGTTTGAAATCAGAAGGGGGTTTTGTAGAGATTTTACCAATTTAATGTTTGAGTTCATGGGTCAATGAAAGCTAGACCACTATAGAAAACCTGGAAGCACTAGAGAACCGTTTCGTCCTAGTGTGGGACTCCTAAGCAGTGTGCATCCACGATCTAGGTTTTTTATGGTGGTCTAGCTTTAATTAACTTATGAATTCAACTACTGAATATTTGCAACCCAGTAGATAGTTTTCAGAAGTAATTAGCGTTTTAAATGAGTAACTCAATATTAAATCATTTTGTTTTATGTTGAAGACCTGAACAAATCACGAACTTAAACCATTTGCAATAGTGTTTTATTTACCATTCCATTAAACCATGAGATGTAATGATGAAAACATACTGTATACTTTATGAATCACTTCTCAGTGCCACAAAAAACCAATATCTTTTTAAACGTCAGAATCATTTCATTACACGTGTGGACAAGAAGTAGGTACACTTCCAAAAGTTGTGATCATTAAACCATTGAGCCAAAAGTCTCTAAAACTCTTAGTTATGTCGTAACTTGTAGCGATTTACCACTCATTTATACTAAGGAACATACCACACTGTAATACCATCGAACAAAAAATTTCTATTAAAAATAAAACCTTCTTTATCCACAGTATATGTTTTAATTTTGAAGTTACTAGCATTCTTACCTTATTTAAGTGTATCATTACGGGCTTAAAATCTAGATTCATTAATTAGATTTTAACATTAACATCATTAAAAAACTAGATTAAACTAATCAAAGGTAAAAAAAAACTGTAAATAAATGAACAGTAAAATTACTTTTATAGTTGAAATCGTGGGTCAATTGAAGCTAGATCACTATGGAAAACCTGGAAGCACTGGACAGCCGTTTTATTATATTGTGGGACTCCTCAGAAGTGTGCATCCAAGATCTCACCTCGCCAAATTCGGACCCAGGACCTATCAGTCTCGCATGCGAGAGCTTAACCTCTAGAACCGCTGAGCCGGCATCCGACCGTGTTAATATCTAACTTCAACCAATCCACGAAATTGAGCAACCATTTACCATTGTCTTCAGTGAGTTACTATTTTACAACAGATCTCGCGAGGTGGGATCGTGGAATCTTACTGCTGAGGAGTTCCACAATAGGACGAAACGGTCATCCAGTCATTCCAGGTTTTACATGGTGGTATAGCTTCAACTAAATCATGATGCAAACTATAAAATCAGTAAAATTACTATCAACAAATGTAATCAGTTTAAGTAAACTATGTCTAAAAATTAGTTTGAAGTTTATTCCAGCTCAGAAAGAGAAGAAAAAGACTGGAAGAACATCAGACACAGTATGCAGTAAAACAATAACAATATTACATCGTGAAAAAATTTGTATTCTTTCGAGGAATTCCTTCATTTTTGTTGTGTTTTTTTTAAGGAAAAATCTCTTCTAATTGCTTCAATGTAACTATAGATAGGTTCGGAGTATAACTTAATTACTGTCAGATGTGTTCGGTTATTATTATCTTTATGAATAGTTAACAAACTAGTTTTAAAATCTATACTTGAACACACACACACACAGACCTTTAAATAGTATCAATGGTACATTATTATGTAATCAAAATTTTCTCATTTTTAATTTTGTCTAATTATAAATTGAGGAAACCGTATAAAAAAGAAAAGGAAGTAACAATACAGAAATCTGTTAGAGATTATGATGTTCCAAATGTTTTGATTATCCCTTTAAATGAACTATGAATGATACTATAAATACTCACATCTGTTATTATTTGTATATAAGTGAAGTATATGAAAAAGGTACAACATTTTTCATAGATAAAGGTTTAAACAGAAAATCTGTTGTTGATTAATACGAGTAACAAATAGATGAATAAACTAAGCTTGTTCGTATGTTTCATCTGAATTACAATTTTATCATAGGAACCGGAGTCAGACAAGACTGTCTACTCTCCTCATTCCTCGTTCTTCTGGTGATTGACTGGATTATGAAGACTTCGACATCTGAGGGGAAGCATGGAATACAATGGAAATCTCAGAATCAATTAGACGATTTGGACTTCGCAGATGACCTAGCCCTCCTATCTCATACACACGAACAAATGCAGATGAAGACAGCAAATGCAGCATCAGCCTCTGCATCAACAGACCTCAACATTCACAAAGGAAAAAGCAAGATTCTAAAATACGACACGGAGAACACCAACCTAATCATACTTGATGGAGAAACTCTGGAAGAGGTGGAAACATTCAAGTACCTGTGGAGCATCATCGATGGACAAGGAATATCTTATACAGATGCAAAGGCCAAGATTGGTAAAACAAGGACAGAATTCCTAAAATTGAAGAACATATGGAACTCAAAACAACTCTCAACTAATTTCAAAGTGAGAATCTTCAATACGAACGTCAAGACAATCAGTTCTACTGTACGGAGCTGAAACGTGGAGAACTACTACAACCATCGTCAAGAAGGTATAAGTATTTATAAACAGTTGTCTACGCAAAATACTCAACATCCATTGGCCGGATACTTTTAGCAACAGCGTTTTACGGTGGAGGAAAAACCAGCTTCCATCTGAAGAGGAAATTAGGAAAAGATGTTGGAAGTGGATCGGATATACATTAAGGAAATCACTAAACTTCATCACGAGGCAATCCCTAACATGGAATCCGGAAGGGGTTTGGAAAAGAGGAAGGCCAAAGAACACATAACGCCGGGAAACAGAGGTAGATCTGAAAGGGATGAATGGTAACTGGAAAAAACTGGAAAGGATTGTTTGGGACAGAGTTGGATGTAGAATGTTGGTAGGCTGCCTTTGCTCCTTGACGAGGGGTAACAGGCGTAAGTATGTAAGTAACAACTTTATCATACTAGCTGTGAATGGTACTTGTAAAGTGGAAAAAGGAATGAATATTGATTAATAATCATAATGATATTGCAATCAACAATTTAATGTTGTTGCATGAAACAACTATGAATGATTACATAATGTCTTGAATCGTAAAGCAGTTGAAAACGTGAATAAATTGAATTTCGCCCAAATTATTTCAACACATTAAAGTGATTACAATATGTCTTAAAGTTGCTATGTATTATTGAATTCCAAAACTAAAATGAAGTGATTATTCAGTTCCCAATATATCATAAAGATTTTTCTGTTAATATACATTTTATTACATTTCCATTCTTTGATTAGCTTGAAAATCACATTGATGAAAATACATGATATGTTAATTAGCTACCGCAAATTGTAGTATAAAAGAGGCTACACTAGCCAGTAATATTCTGCTTTCTGACTACATTAATTATTTAACGATTGTAAATGGACAACCTAAAGGAAACTAGAATTGATCATGATGTTTTTGATAAAATTTCAAAATATGTTGATCGATTGAGTCCTGAACTTAGATCAATTCAACGATGTTTACTGAAGTACACTAAACTATTTGAGACTTTTCATCAATGAGGGGATTCAAATTTGACTAAACAATTAGAGAAAACATTTATTGAAAATTTCCCAAATATGATAATTACAAACAAGTGATGTTGTGGGTTAACCAAATTGTATTTATATTTATTCTATGTGAAAGACAAAGAACTATGCCAGTTGACCATTTACAGGATCCCTAATGTGAATACATGTCTTAGATAAAAAAACAAACATTTTTAATTGTTCTATTGAAAACTACTAGTAAAAACCAAAGTTATTGAATTTCGATAGAATCAATGAATTATAAAAATGTCACCCTACATAGATTGACAAAGAGCAATGAAATCAGAAAGATTATACCTGGTTCATGTAGTTAGAAGGAATAATTTGTCTTTTCACAATTGCTTCATTAGTGTAAGTGAACAGTATGTATGTTAACTCTATTTCCTCATCTTCTAACTGTGATTACATTTCAGTAAGTAGAACTTCTATTTCATTTCTACTTTTTGTCAAATATCAGTTTTTAATAGTTTCTATTTTATACACTGTATTCTGATTAGTTTCTCCCAAGATTGTAGAATTGTGCTTGTACCTATTAGAAAGTTATCGCTTTTCCTAAACTACACTTATTTTGCTTGAAAAGATATCATTGATGAATTTCAGTTGTTCTCGATTTCTAAAGTATTAACACATCAAATTATTTGAATTGCATAATTGGTAGATAAGGTAACTGAAAAGAAATAAAATAAATCGATCAAGTTGTTTTAATCAAATTACCTTAAGGTGTATATAACCTTATTACTATTATTATTATTATTAAATTTAACTATCGATGATCATCTTCTTTCCTAAAAGTATCAACTACATATTTTGTACGAAAAATTATGTTTTTCTTGTGTTGTACAACATTCCTTATGATTGTATAAAGTTCAAATAATGTTAAAAACTATTTGAAGTAGTGTATTTACTCTAATAAATTTTGGTTGAGTAAACCGGAAACAAATACATTTCAAATGTATATAAATCGTGTAAAATAACAAACTATTTCAATTAGTAAAGATGGTTAGTGCCTAGCAATGGAATCCAGGACTCAGGTTTTCTCTTATTTGGGACTTGTAAGGTGGATGTATCTATATCCTAGAGTTGATGTTCACTTTAAGACTCAATTCATCTTTGTTTATAATGCTTGTGAATTAAGGCAATATCGGTGCAATAGGCACAGTATACACATATGCCAATAAGAGACTAATCAATTGTAGTGATAAACATCAATGGACACAGTCAAGCAAACAATACCAAGTGAATGTAAACTTCACCCCATTGCACAAACAAGTGGCTATTAGAACTCAGCAGCCATGTGAATAACGTGATGGTGTTCGAAGCAAACGTTACTGGGTTCGAGTTCTAGAGTGAACATCAACTCTGAGATGCATGTACATCCGGCTGACGAGTCCCAAATATGACGAAACGCACATCAAACTGGATTCCACTGCTAGCCACTATCCAACTTTGCTTATTATGTTTGTAAGTTAGGGCAATATCGAAACAATATCAATAAGAGACTAATCAATTGCAATGATAAATATTGATGGAAAGATTCAAGTATACATATCAAGTTATTTCTCTTAACCCAATACATTTATGTATTTATTCTTATTATCATTAATGTAAACCTACAGTATTAAAATGATTTTATTTTCAAATATAAACCCCCCTCCCTCAAAAAAATTAAAAAAAATCATTCATTACCGAGAAACACTGTAACATTCACACATTTTATAGCTTTTTCACTTAAGGTAAAAAATATATTAATTTTATATTATGTAACCATATCACTCTTAACATAATAGTGAAATGGCAATACTTGAAAATAAGAAAAAAATAAAGAAAAAAGTAGAGAAAAATAGAGAAAAACAGAAAAAAATAGAGAAAAACTGGGGGAAAATAGAGAAAAAACAGAGAGAAAAATTGTGTATAAAGATGCTACTTAAAACAAACTCTTTATTTGTATATTCAATAAATCAGTAGAAAATTCATTGACAATTGATGATGAATATACTTTCTGTTGTAAAATCAGATACGAGAATAAACTAGAAAAACCAAAAAAAACTTTATTGATCAGATTAAATATTTTGGTAAGTAATAAAATTTATCATATCGTGGTATATTTTAAAATACAAAAAGAAGGGAAAAGAAAAAGAAATACTTTGTTAATTAACTGTTATCATTTTAATCATTTCTTATTTAAGTTCTGTTATTATCTGAATGGGGTTTTTGTGGATATTACCATAATTTAATAGTTGAATTCATAAGTCGATTAAAGCTAGGCTAGCATGGAGAACCTGGAAGCATTAGACGGCAGCAGAAGTGCGCGTCTGTGATTCCACTCTTGGGACTCGAACCCCAGACCTACCAGTCCTCCAGACCACCAAGCCAGCATCCAACAGTGTTAATGTCTAACTTTAACCAATCCACGGAATTGAGCGACCGTACACCATTGTATTCAGTGATTTACTATCCACTGATCACGTTTTCTCACTAGAACTCCAGGAAATACCTCTTGAAGCCAGTCACTAATGAGCATATGATGATTGTAATCGGAAAAGAGCTCTTTTGTTTGTTCTTTTTTCGAGGCAACATAGTTTGTTTCATTAAATGTGGTTTGAATTATATGCTATGAACAACATACTATTCATCATAACAATTCATTTTTTGACTATTCAGTAATTTTGGTGAATAATTTGCATTTATACACTAATTGGTTGTTGAAAAGGGATATATATTATGTGTTGCATGTGCTTGTAAACCAATAAATTTCATAATATGTGAATTCACACCTGATCATATATGTGCAGGAGAAGTCGACTGATGTTCACAAATTTGGTTCACCAATTTATTTAGTTTCATTTAAGAATTTAGTCAGTTGAATTTTTAGACCTTGACAGTATACATCAAAAGTTTTCTTAGAATGTGGTTTGTGGATAATGCAGTAATTTTTAATAGTTGAATTCATGAGTCGAGATCGGGGGTTCTTGGTTCGAGTTCCACTGCAGCATTGCGGATGCGCACTGCTAAGGAGTCCCATACTAGACCGTCCAGTGCTTACAGATTTTTCAAGGTGGTCTAGTTAAGATCGACTCATGCATACAACTAATAAAAAATATCAGTATGCGCCTGTGGAGATTATTATGTTTTTGATTAGGATCATGAATCGATTGATGTTAGACCACCATTAGAAACCTGGAAGTAATGGGCGGCTGTTTCGTCCTATTGCTGGACTCCTTAGCAGTGCGCATTCACGATCTCGATCGCGGGTTTCGAACACAGTACTTTCGGTCTTGCACATGAACGCCTAACCTCTAGACCACTGAGCCTACGTCCAACGGCGTTAATGTCTAACTTCAACCAATTCACGAAATCAATTATTGCTACTGATTGTTCATTTATCCAGTCTATAATCATACTTAGTCCTAAGAAAATCTACTCAATTATATTAATAAATCAAAAATGTTTTTAGATAAGCTGCACTACGGATTAACATTCTTATGATTTTAGCAATGCTTTTTGAATTTAGTGAAAATTTTCATTTAGACATTTGGTAAAACAAGAGCTAATGCTTATCGAGTAGTTACGTTGCGTAACAATCATATAATGACACATTGATCATAAAATAATATTGAGTAATTGGAAGAAAGAGGATCATAATAATCAAAGTAATTATTCGAAAAATTAAACAGATACTATGTTGCATAATATATAAAAAGAAGGAACTAACAAAATATTTTGATGAAAGGTCAGTATTATAGTAGTTATGTCAGAATCAAGGGATGAATGATGAGAGAATGTAGAATACAAAAGTTTTCAATGGTGGTCTACATTAGATCAACTCATGAATTCAACTATTAAAATTACTACAATCTCCACAAACCCTCATTCTGATAATTAGAAAATAGTTTAAATATTTTTGGAAGAAAGGATTTCATCAAAGTTCAGCTATAAAGCCACTCCTATACCTATGGTCAAGGTAGCAAGAGTGGTTGTACAAACTTCTTTTGGATTGTTAAAATGAAGTTCAGTATGCTGATTAATAAATAATATGCAATGCTACAAAGTGTAAACGACTGATGATCACTTACGACAGTGAACTATTGATCAAAGCTCTCTAATGATTCGAAATCAGAAACAAGAACACTTGCCAGAAGAATAGGGTTTTTAATTCAATAAAATGACATGAACATATGAAAGAAATATAACATGTTAGACTGTCATAAAATTCTAAAGGAAATAAGTTAATAGATCATTCACTCTTCAATAGACTAAGATCTAAATGCTTAACCTAATTCTTGAGTATTATATCTGGTTGATAGTAAGCATTTTAACACTAAGGCAATTTTTAAAGCCTCTGTTTCCCTTCACTAGTAAGCTGTTTAATTTTACGTGATTTTACCCAATCAGTTTAATATTAGTGTAATACAGTCAATCTCAATGAAATTGTCTAAATATCTAAAGTTAGTTTTCACCATATACTAATATAGCCCTACAATAAACATTAAACACATTCCATGTTGAACTGACAAAAATATTTACAGCACATGTGAATACTTTTGATGTTGTTGAGTTTCTTGAGTCAAATGATCTACTTGATGAATTCTATTTACAGTGAGCACTTATGATTACATCCAGAATGATAGTGAAAACATTTCGAACAGATCGTCTAGCTCAGAATACTCAGTAATACCAAGATTCTGTTCTATTTTTATTTGAATTTCTCTTACAATATACATCCACAAACTCATTTGTGCTTAAACTCAATATCATTGTGATACTGAAATGATCACAATATGTCATTAATTGGGAATAAGTGTAAAAAACCGACCATGTTCTAAAAATTTCTATCTTGGTTATTTTTACAAATTTTATACATTTATATTACGTCGACAGTTTTCTCCAACTCCGTTGACCAACAATTGGTTCGTACGCTATTTGTTCCCTCAGGATACTGGAGCCCATGTGCACCATTGGTTTGGAATCAGTGTTTCCCAAATATCCTAGGTGGACTCACCGGTTAAAGCGCCGGACATTCGTCCTCTCGATTTCGCAAACAACACCCCCGACACGAGAAGGCAGTGAGTAGGACTACCCTGGCAGAGGCTATATAAGCGTGGCCATGTGAGAGCGTTTCGAGAGGGAGAGCGAACTCTTTAACTCTCGGCCGTATCAGGGCATCTGGAGGCTTAAATTGCCAAATCATTATGATATACAGATTTAGTAAGTAACATGTAATGGTAATAATAATAATAATAATCGTAACCCTAATAGTAACAATAATAATAATAACGATTATTTATTAAACTTAAAGTTTTCTAACCTTTATATTTGTTTCTCTTGTTGTTTCATTTTCATTTTCCTTGTTCCATCAAAATTTCATCTTTATTAATTAACTGAAATTATCAGACACATGCTGTGTACTGATGATGAGGTATTCATAAGGTTTTGTGTTACATACCCTACAATTCTATTTTATCATTGTACATACATCTATTTGTAAGTTCAACAAAATTGCTACAATTTTGTTTAATAGTTCAATGTTGAAAGACTGGATATTTTTGTTTCTGTTTTTTCATTACTTCTTCATGTTCAGTGATAATCTATAAAAAAAATTGTAAGCAAAGATGGATAGTGGCTAGCAGTGGAATCCAGTTTGATGCGCGTTTCGTCCGATTTGGGACTCGTCAGCTGGATGTACCTGCATCTCAAGTTCAAACAAACAATAATAAGTAAATTTAAAATTTTCACCCCATTCACAAGTAAGTGGCTGTCAGGACTCAGTAGCTGAGTGGATAACGTGATGGCGTTTGAAGCGAAAAGTACTGGGTTCGAGTCTCAGATCGAACATCGACACTGAGATGTAGGTACATCCAGCTGACGAGACCCAAATAGGACGAGACGCACGTCCTGGATTCCACTGCTAGCCACTATCCATCTTTGCTTATAATGCTTGTGAATTAAGGCTATATCGAGCCAATACGCACAGTATGCACATATGCGAATAAGAGACTGATCAATTGCAGTCCTAAGCATCAATGGGGCGATTCAAACAAACAATACTAAATGAATTTTTAAAAGAATTGTTTAAATGTTTATTACGCTTTATTACAACTTTAAATTTATATATTTATTACATTATTCTATATCACTTTACGAAAGAGATAAAAATAGATATGCCTTTTTCTAATTCGTATGGTTTAATTACAATATTCACTAGTTCATACAACTGTCCAAGAAGTAAGAGAGCTCTTTTAATTATGTAGTAGAGAGTTCAACTTAAAAGTACTTTTCATCATGTACTAGTGTTAAGTGAGCTTCCAAATATATTTAGTCGGAAGTGTAAAACTACGAATAAACAAACAAAAAATTGATTTTGGAACAGGCATTTTAACAACCTGTAAGTGATCTAAATCCTCATTGGGCAAATGACCATTATTCATTTACATAGGGAATTTTTACTACCAGCGACGCAACATAAGGGATGCTTCACTTACTAATTTTATATCCGGTATTGAAGTAAGCTGATCATTTGAAAATATCTTAAGCTGACTTGAAAGTTGAGTATTTTTCTGACTGCATGATATTTTGCTTAATTCATTTGGTCTGTTGTAAACAGTTGACGGTCTCGCTAATAAATGCCATCCTAATTATTTGAAGTAGTTCTCAGTCAGTTTTTGCTCTATTTATTTATGGCTTGTTAGAATTTCGGGCCTTAATCAACCACTCGGTTTGATAAAAAATAAATGGCAATATATTTATCATCAGTGAAAGGTTAGAAGATAAATTGTAATTTGTCTAACTCTTGTAATGCACTATTAAACAAGTGAAGTGGAGTTTCATCTTAGATTCAGATATGGTTAAGTCCTATGATCATCATCCATTTGTCATTCTGGCTGACGGTAGGTTGTTTCATCTACTACTAATATTGAAGTCTATCAGTCAACGAGTTAGAAGTTTTTTTCCATTTTTATTGAAACAGAGTATGAATAATTCTATCAGATGGTTTGCTCGGTTGTTAGAATAATCACTGCAAATCATCCAATAATTATAATTGGACAAAAATATATAAATAATCACATGCTTGTTAGATAGTAATTCATTAGCATCATCAACAAAGGAGATACCGACTTCTGATGTTCTTGCCACTCAACGAAATACAAAACAACTAAAAAAGAAAAAAGGTTACTTGTTGTTTACTGGTATATTTTACTAATATCTTTTTTCCACTATCTTATTGACCCATAAGATCACATGATACATAATTAGCCTAGTTAATTACTTTCAAGTATCATTACGTATTCACGTAAATAATCAACACTGTTTAACTGTTTGAAAAAGCCAGTAAAAATTGGTAAGATTTGAGGTTTGCACTTGTTGATACTCATTACGAAGGTACATTCAAGCATTGAAAGAATTTGATATAATACTAAATATTTTTGTTCAAGTCCATAAGTTTTACACTGAGATATCTGTGATTGGAGCTTAGAACTAGACAGTACAAGAAAGACCACAAGCAGTTTTTATAAAGAGTAACTGATATTTATCTGTGTGTAGTAATTCCTGGAGTTCCTGTATGGTTCAAATATGTCTAAAGTGATCCATCTGTGGTTGTTCAGTCCCACGAACTAATTGAATTTAAACATGTAAACTACTAGGTGCTGATCTACTGGTCTAAAAGCTAAGTACTTATCTCTAGATCTGAAGTTTTTGGATCCAGTCGTCTTTGTAGTCGTGGATGCGCATTGATAACTAATCGCATACTAAAACAAATACAGCTATTCGATGATTCCTGATTTTTAAAGTCAGTCTATGATGTAAACTATAAAAGTTGCTATTTGCACAAAACGTATAAACTTTGATTTGGGACTAAACTTTGTGCTTCAACGATTTTGTGTGTTTCTTTCACTGATCAAATTTTATGAGGTGAACATTCCACTTGATATAACAGTGTTAACAAGCAATTGAAATATCTACAGGATAATAGTTTTTAAGACAGAAAAGTAGTCAATTTTTGAATTCTGTCTTCATAAAGTTAGATTTGTTTTTTTACTCAAGTCTAGCAAAATCTCAATTATCTGTGATTTCCTTACAGAAACGTTTCTCGAAACGTAAAATAAGATATGGATTACAGAGCTATCTTGTTTGAGGTTATCAAGGAATTCATTTGAATGACAATACTAATATCATATAGCCACTGAATAAATAGGAGTAAAAATTATAGATTTTTAATACAATCCCCGCACAAAGTGTAAGTTTCCAAAATTAGTCTAACTGTAATCCGCTTTTTTCCATATACATGTAGTCTTATTTATTAGTGTATCTGAGCTAGTCAGTGTTTATGGAAACCTCTCAAAAAAATCTATGAATCGATTTATTTTGTTGTTCTTTAACCTCATTAACCAAATGCCAAGTCTGGTATAAATAACTTTTTACGACTTTCTAATAGTCCACAGTCAATGATAACGTTAAAAATACTTTTCTGATCTCATCATTGTCCCGACCTTGAGAGTGAAGCTTCTCCTTCAATTTATCCTTTCGGTTTCTTCTTGGATTTAATTTATTACTGTGATTTATTCTCTACCCAAACATTATCATTTCAATACTCTTTAGGTATTCAACACATTTTTTGATGAGACTACACATTGAAATGAATAAAAGCCTAGATAAATCACATTCTACAGTTAGTTCTTTAAATTAACAATAAGTTATTATTGATTTCCGTTGTGAGAAAGTTTTTGCAGAATGTTGTACTTCATGAAAAAGTCTAGTATAGAGAGTCACATCAATTATTCATGATCAATAAATTTGTGTAAAATACAATCTATGTTCTTGTTTTTAACATATAATTGTCCACATTCCAGTTACTCTGTACATACATAAGAACATGAACGATAAATTGGTTAACAAGCCATATCACTAATTGTAAGATTAATATGAAAAGATTAATCCAACTGAATGGTCATAAAAAATGATCTATGCAGACTAAAGATGTTATCAAGTGACCGAGAATAAAGGAAGTGAAACCGAATTGAAAACATCATTTATTGATTTCCAGCAAATAATTGAATTTTTGCCGACTCAGTGGTCTGGTGGTTAAGGTCCTGGGTTCGAATCTCGCGAGGCAAGATCGTGAATGCACACTACCTAGGAGTCCCATAATAGGACGAAACGGTCGTCCAGTGCTTCCAGGTTTTCCATGGTAATATAGATTCATTTGATTCATGATCTCAACTATTAAAACTACTATAATATCCACAAAACCCCTTCTGATAATGGTTAAATTTTCATTCACTTACAAAAGCCGTTATTATTTTTTTCAGAGTAACGCTCAAAAAATACATTTTTAAAATTTGGAAACTTATTCTAAACAACCATAAATATTTGCTGTTGAGCACTTTACTTCCATTCATACAGTTTGTCTTCATAAGTCAGATCTAATTAACTAAAACTAATAAACTTATCAGCTTTCTTATTAAACCCTGGATCTAGGTGTTGTGCTATTTGACACTCGTCAGTAAGATGTACTTGTAACCTTGAGGAAACGGATGCTCCCTAACAGGTTCGATCCCATGTCACCCAGCTTCATAGTCGGAGACATTACAACTGAGCTATCCGTTTTGTACAACATAATTTCCTACATGGACTTAAGTATTCGACATATTTCTATGTTAGACAGATAGTGTCAAGCTCTCTTAAATATACTAGAAGACAGATTCTGTTAAACACGTTTATTTCTTGTTTATTTTTATTTTGCGTTTGAAATATTCGTTTCTTAAGTTTATTTATTCATTACTACATATTGCTTGTACTTTTAAAAATTAATCGAAGCTATTTCCCGATTGGAGTTATAAAAGTCTCTCCAGATATACAGATCAAGGTAGTTAAATATTCATTCTATGAGACATGTATTTGCTAGATGTCACTGATTAAAAAGAATGTGGAAAATGATAGGTTTTATGTAGTATAAAAATTAGGATTCACAGTTAAATCATCCAGTACAAGGAATGTAATGTAATCTTGAGATGGTGAAGATTTGAAGCTCATGTGGATGATATTGATGAAGTTTCGTTGTCTGAACTAGATGGCTTATTCATATAGCTTTCATTATTCTTTTGAAGAAAATAGTAGACAAATATAGGACCAAAAATGAGATCAAAAGGAGTTAACATCAAAATAAAAAGATAAACAATAACAGTTTATAGATACACAATAACCAATCAAGATCGTAGTCGACAGGGCAACCTTTTAGTCATATGTGGAGAAATTTGAATAATTCACTTCAACCTGAAGTTTATGCTGATATTGTTCAGTAGAATGATGAAAGCTCCACGAGCAAATCACCCAACTCACTGAACGAAAATTTTCCAAAAACTGTAATGTGATCATAATTATCAATTATAGTTATGAATTTCTTTTGAATGGGAATGAATATTAATATCCAAATAAGGCCCTGACAACCTCAGGTAGCTCTTTATTACAGAGAATCATCAACATTCTGCGCCAAAATCGAGTATTGTTCATTATGAAACATTTTTATCATCTAAAATTTCTTCATATACCTGTTAGACCACCATATTGGTTTACAAGAGAATAATTTATTTTCAGTACTGATTTCAACTGGTTAATCTATTTTACTGACGTGTTTTTATGATAACCATCTATTCATTCTAGAAATGCAAAAATAAAACTGAACTTTACTCCTTTAACTTAAAAGTTGGAAAGTTTATAATATCATTGTGGTTAGTAACAGCGAGACCATCATTTATAGATGAACTAATTAAATTAAATTTGGCAAGTCTTGGATTTTGGCTGGAAATTCATTCATCAATATAGTTAAATAGCATTTTGACATTTTAGCTGATGTAAGTTCGTGATGAACACCCTTACTTTAATTCCTAATCTTAAATTATAACTCTAAAACCCTCATCCTAATTTATAAACCTCTTTTGACCTTAATAAGTAGGTGAGTTGTCTTCAGGTTACTTTAGCTACACCCAAACGTCGTCCACAAATTATAATCTCACCGTAGTAACTAAAAGGATGGTTTATTTCATGTAGCTCGAGTTGGGTAGATAATTAAGCAATAGATTCAACTTTTTAATTTTCTTAGTATTTTGTTTCTCAATCAAATAGTCTAGGTAGTTTTAATTTTAAAACTATTCACTTAAAAGAGGACAACTAAACCAGATGATACTAGAATAATTGAAATTTCATGACGTTCAGTATTTTTCCAATGATTTAGTTTAAGGCATAAAAGTAATATCAAGCTATTCATTCACCCTTCATAGCTTGAATAATATTGGATACTTATTCTTGTATTGAGTAGACTTACGAAAAACATAACCGATTAACGATCTTCTATGTTTAAGGGATGAAGCATGTAAACATTTTTTTGAACAATAAATGATTTTATCAGAAGGGGTTTTGTGGAGATTTTAGTATTTTTATAGAGTTGAGATCATGAGTCAATTGAAGCTAGACTACCATGGAAAACCTGGAAGCACTGGAGTTCTAGTGAGAAGCAGTAACCGGTGGAGTTCAACCAGGTCTGTTGTGAGATAGGAACTCACTGATGACATTGGTGAATGGTTGCTCAATTTCGTGAATCAGTTGAAGTTAGAAATTAACACCGTTGGATGCCAGATCAGTGGTCTATCGGTTAAGGGCTTCGGCTCGAAACTGGTAGGTCCTGGGTTCGAATCCCGCGAGAGTGGGTTCGTGGACGCGCACTGCTGAGGAGTCCCATAATAGGACGAAACGGCCGTCCAGTGCTTCCAGGTTTTCCATGGTAGTCTAGCTTCAATTGACTCATGATCTCAACTCTATAAAAATAAATGATTTTCCAAATTTACATTCTATACATTTGTTTGTCTGTAAATAGGTTTCTAGGTGCATTTCCTTTTTGAATTCAGTTTTTATAGATTCAATCCTTATACTGTTTAGACAATCTTCTTCCTCAATTTTCTTTGCAGTCACCACTTCGACTAATATGTGTTCACTGATCAACGCCAAAGTATAGTATTTATAAGAATCGTTTAGTTACTTTTTTATAGAGGAGTGGAAGTGAGCTGGAGAATCTTGAATGGTGGATAGCTGTTTCACTCTAGTTTTAAACAACTTGGAATCACTCACTTATTAGACAGACAGGGTTAGAACACAAGACCTTCTGGTTTACACGATTCCACCCTAGTTTACAACGATGATTGATTTCTACATATAAATGAATGACGTTTATACACTTCAATATAAATGATCTACTTAAAAAGAAGATGTTAACTAATAGAGTTAACTGAGAATTTGTTAAACTTTGACATTAAAACAATTCTGATTTGAAACTCTCTATGAAAATATGTTTCACTCACATTTGTTATTAACTTCCCATGTTGAGCATTCAGGTTAAATAAGATCATTTAATGTAAATGATCCTAAGCAGAAATGGATAGTGGCTAGCAGCGGAATTCAGTTTGACGCGCGTTTCGTCATATTTGGGACTCGTCAGCTGGATGTACCTGCATCTCAGAGTTGATGTGTACTCTAGGGCTCGAACCCAGTACCTTTCTCTTCAAACGCCATCACGTTATCCACATAGCTACCGAGTTGTAATAACCACTTGTTTGTGCATTGGGGTGAAGTTTAAATTCACTCCATCTCTGCTTATAATACTTCTGAATTAAGGCAATATCGAGGCAATACGCACAGTATGCACATATGCCAATAAGAGACTAATCAATGCAGTGATAAACACCAATGGGAAGATTCAACCAAACTATACCAAGTGAACGTAAATGATCCTAGTTTTACTCCATAATATTAATTAATTCTGTATTATGTTTGGAGAGTGAAGTGAGATTTTACCTAACTGATTAGTAAATTCTGGATAGCTAAATATTAGTTAAAATTTACATTACTATTCTTCAATTGAGTGACTGAAAGTGTGTTTTCGCAAAGATGATTTTCTTCACGAGAATACATGTTGTTTTTTTTAAAAAAAGGAGCTTTTCTGTACACACTATTTAAAGATTAGCTTCAATATATTTCCGTTGATAATTTAATATTACATAAACTGTAATGATTTTACAATTTAGGATATAATGTTCAAATGTCTGTTTATAGACTGACGAAATTGGATTTTATGGTAGGAAACTATCTAACACTTTCATGAAGATGTTCTATTCTTAGCCGATAAACTGTAGGAACAATATTTTTCACTTTTCTCATGATATAATGAATTTTTGAGGTATAATATACCTTAGTAAGGATTTTATAAAAGATTCGCATATAAAACCATAACATTACATAAGTTAGTGATACTAATAATGAAAACTGTCTGAAATATCTCCTATGTATATTAATAAAAAAAATGTCTCACAAATCTCAATTTTCACATTTTATTCACTGGTGATGAACTCCATTTCTATGTTTATTAGTGTATACGACAAAAAAAATGTCTTAGACACAGCTTTTCTGGTATGAAAGAGAATTATGGCACCACTGCTGTCATTTTTAGAACTGAATTTGAGAGAAATGAAATCTTTAGTCTAATATTCATAGTTGCAATCTGTTGTAATATTTAATAACAAATATAATACACTCCTTTATCATCCCGTCTAGAGTCTTTCTAGAGTTACTGCCAATTCTAAGACTTGGCAAAGGATGAAGGTTAGGCATTAGGTCAGCAACCCCATCCCCACAAACTTGCATAAAAAACACTAACCAATAAGCTTATTTATCACTGGTCAAAGATGAACAATACAACAAAGCATTTTCCTAAGAAGTACATCAATAAATCTACTTTGTTATTCGCTAAGCGATTCAAAAAAGTTTTTATAATTTATTAATAATTATTCACATTACTTATTAAATCACTCATAAACTTCTATCTAATCCTTAAGAAAATTATTAAAGTGAGAGAGATCAAAAGACTTTGTAGATGGCGTCGAGTCGCGATTGACTATGATCACTACTACAATAAGATTACGCGCCAGATAAAGACTTGGATCCATCGATAGGCCGAAAACCAGAAGGCTGATATTGGTTCAGATAAGATATGTTTATTGGCGATCTCGTGATATCGAAGAAATACCGGGACGTGCCAAAGATTACAGGCAAAATGACAGAGCGTAAGCGCGTTCGCACGAACATGATGGACAACGGAACGAAAAGTGTGTTTCGTGCAGTTAAACAAAAAAGTACATTAAAACAATCACTGGTACAATGGGGTGTAATAATAATTGTTTCTATCACACCAATCGGGTTCTCGTCATGAAAAGTAGGTCGCTACAACTTCAACACTTTTCTCAGTTAAAGAAAAAACTAATGATATGTTTCTAACTAATTTAACTAAGTTAAGAGCCATAAAATCGTCAATCTTTGAACATAACTGGTATATTTTTAAAAATCCATACATGGTTATAGTAGATAGTAATACTTGAAATTTTTATACAAACATCTCAGAAATGAAGATTAAGATTTGTAATTATATTTTAATTTTTTTAATAATTTTTACACTCTTCAATATATGAAGGACTTAATTATGGAGTTTCCATTGTTCTTCCAGACAACAATCGTTTAATGGCTTAAATTCACTTAGTATTGTTTGTTTGAATGTTCCCATTGATGTTTAGGACTGCAACTGGTCAGTCTCTAATTGGCATATGTGCATACTGTGCGTATTGCCTCGATATAGCCTTAATTCACAAGTATTGTAAGCAAAGATGGAGAGAGTGGACACCAACTCTGTGGTGTAGGTACATTTAGCTGACGAGTCCCAAGTAGGATGAAACTCACGTCCTGGATTCCACTGCTAGCCACTATCCATCTTTGTTCAATGATTCAGTCTTAATGAAATTAGTTTTGATTATTTACCTTTACAGGTTTTACTATCTATGTGTTTACCCCTTATGTTTTTTTAATAGTCGATCTATGATCTTTTCTGTATAGATGTGTGAACTGCATTCATATGAATGACTGAATGATCTGATTATCGTACACTTAGAAATTCTCTGGCATTCTTGAAATTTCCTTAATCAATCGTTTTAAAATTATCTCAGTTACATTTATATTGATACTTGTCTGTATCTATCAACTTGAGTGATAGTACATTGTGTATTTTCCATTTTTAGTCTGTATTTATGTACTCGTCAGCTAAGAGAGTGTTCACTTTATTTAATATAGTGTTTCTCCTCGTCGATACAATGTACTTCTCTAGATAATTTTTTGCTTGTTCTCCTCCATTGTTGTCTTGAAGTCTGTGAAATTAAAATCCTTATGTTGACTTTGAGGACTTTCAGAATTAATGTCTATCACAAATCAACACAATTACTTCTTTTCATTTTATATTTCGTATACATTTCCATCTACTTTAGTTGCATAAGCTATCGATGTCCTTGTACGGATGGACAAAGATTCTTGATCAATTCATACAGTTCAGTGAATCAAACACATCAATAAACGAATAGAACTTTTGACCTTTATATTGTAGTGAACGAAGACTAAGTAGGGTAAATCAATTTATTGCTTAATGCAAAATTACAAAGTTCTTTCGTAAAATATGAAAACCATAAATTAAATATATTGTTTGCACATCTTCCATCAGTTGCCCTTTATGTGCTTTATAATTTTTTCAATCCTGTTGTTATTACGATGGCCGTTTATTTCCGCTCCTGTTCTCTTCAATTCAGTATTTTTTTGTCAGTCATTCCACTTCCGATTAGTACTACATTCTATTTATATCTGTCAACATAAGTAGTATACATCACAGTATTAGTTCTCTAAATCAGATTATGAGTAATATGAGACGAGCTTGTGAAAAAATATGACTGAATGCATTATATTTGTACTGCTAAGAATAATCCCTGATTTTTTTTAAAATATAGTAATCTTCTTTGTAATAAATATTCCAGGAAAAGGAAAAAAAGCGTTACGCTTTCAAATACTGTATTTTATTCAAGTACTGAGTTATTGCTGAGTTATTACAGATTCTAGCCAAATTTGTTTATAAGAAATAAAAAATTTCATTCCTTTTGAAAGATATAATTATCTCAAACATTACGATTACATCTTCAACCAAAGTAAATGTTCTCACTCTTTCTTTGAACACTGAACCGTATAAACATTATACCACAGGACAAGCTGTGAGTCATATATGAAGAAATTCGAAAACATCAATTCTATCTGAAGTTTGTGCTGATGATGTCGTCCAGGAAAACAATGAAAGCTTCATGGCCAAAGCGTTCTGCTTAGAAAACAAAAACTCCAAAATATAGCACAACTATTTATTTCAATAAATTAATTTAACAGTCAAATTTCTTTTACATTTATAATGTCTACTGTAAGTTGTTTCACCGTTGCTCGAAAGAAGAACACGATTAAGTTATTGACATTTCAAATATGAATCATGTATTTGTAAATGAATTTGAAGTAAATCCAACGTTTCGCCTAGCAATCTAGTCCAAGCTTTTTCAAGCAAATATAATCAAACATTAAAATTATCGAATATAAATACGTACATGGTTCTTCGGTTCATTGTACACTGAATAGGTCATCCAAACGTTAAAAATGTTTAAACTAGGTATACGTATTAGTGTGTAAAAGACTTGTGAGACTTGACGTTTTAATAATCTCATCTTTATGTGTGTACATATGATTGGTTTTAATGGTTTCCATGTTCCTATCCATTTGCAAACTCACTTCCTTATGTTATCTTCTAAATTATGATCTGAAGTAATAATTTTTTTTGGCTATACAAGGAAAACTGTATGTTCTAGGTATCAAACTAACGTATATCATATAAACAAACGCTTTATTTTTTCTTGCGTTTGTTTTAACGGTCCATTTATAAACAACTGTATGTTTGAAAGAGTGGAGAAAATAGGACAAACTGAAATAGATTCAATCAATTTTAGTGTTGTTTAGTTATTTGCTTAAAACTTTACTTCCATATATCCATGTTCATACATCATTCATACATCAAGTCTTTAAGTATGATTATAAACTAATTTTTTTAAGGGGGGCAACTAATCAATCACAATATGCTTGGCTAGACTAACATATAAGACGAAATAATCATTTTATTTCATTTAAACATAAAGCAGTTTACCAATACCTTGACACAGTTCATATAACTATTTACAAACGTCGATTGTCGAAAAGCATTTTAAAGCTTAATGACGTACCAACGCTTCCTTCCATGTAATAGAAGTTATAAACACAGGGTTAGTCAAACCTTGGTTCCCACAAGAGCATGCAGTCTTTTTCTAATGCTACTACATACTTTAACTCATACTTAAATCAGCACTTCAGCTCAGTGATAATAATTAGATTCTGTTAATTTTTAAAGCATGAACACGTTATTCGATGTCATGAAGAGGGTTCAGGCTACACAACAGGGGATATCAATTTACAGAAAATTTTAATTCTTTTTAAACTTCAGAAATTTTAAATAAAAAAGACATCAAACCTAAGGTAAGTTATAGAAAGGTGTGGATGATAAGTAACTGCGACATGTGATAATTTCTGACGTTTCCAGCCTGAATTAGCACTAAATAGATCTGGATTCTAATTGGTTGAGATACATGCCAACTAATATGAACATACAACGTGAAATTTTGAAAGTTGTGTGAGGGAACTATGATTTAAAAGTAGATAGCGTATATATGAACACATGTTTTACTTTGTTCGTACCCTGTCAGTTCAATTTCAGTTACATTCAAGTAATCGTTTTTCTAGCTGAAACATTGACTCAACACTCAACAATGGGAACGATATCAACTAGTGTAGTCCATACTTTAAGTGTTTGTGTATTCAAACTTCAATATAAGTAATCTTAAATGTAGTCGTATTATTTCAGTTGTTATTTGTTACATAGACTTGTGAAAAGATTATTTGCATTACAAACAAGTTTTGTTTAGATAAACATTGACACTGAAAAACGAAGAAGTTATTTCTGAGGTAATAGTACATTTTACTTGCAACTTATATAACTGGCATTTGAAGCTTCTTTTTAATATTTCACTAGTAAGTATCAGATCAATCTAATCAGTCAATGAGTTGAAGCAATCAATCATTTTCTATTGATATTAGTGAGTATATTGCCTCACTTCATTACTATATTCATTCCATTAGATGGATTCTTCCAGTCTCAAAGTTATACCATAGAATATATTTTCAGTTATCATTTTCAGCATCTTCAAATGAAACTAGATCGGATAATAATCATGGAAACATATAAATAGTCATGAAAGATTAAGGATCATATTCATTTTTATATTTTATCTACAATGTGTGTGATTCTCTAAATGCAAATGTTTTTAAAGGATACTTCCATTGTAAGCTTTAACCGAGATCGAATCTGAGATATTCAAATCTAGTAAGTATTACCATTTATCTTGTATGAATACCAAAGCGATTACAATTCTGACGTAGATTAAAGTAAAATTTAATGCATTATTTTGCAATCAGTGATGACAATTCCTTACTGTGATAAGATTTATAGTAATCACAATTGATTGATCACTGGGTGGTGATCAATGTCATGCGTGTCAAGTCCTTCTTAGTGCTGATCGAATGCTATCGATTAAGTTGGCCCTACACTGCGTGCACTATGTTGAGATAGATGGCGGTTGGAGGTGGTCAACAGGAAATCCTGGACCCAGGTTCCATGCTACTTGACACTCGTCAGCAAAGTTTATCTGTACTTTTGAGGGAACTAGTGCTCCCTGACGGATTCGATCCCGTGTCACTCAGCTTCACAGTCACAGACGTTACCACTGATCTATTCAGGCGGCGACCGACCTCCTGTAGGACTGAAATGTAATCACAATTGGTTGATCACTGGGTGGTGATCAATGTCATGTGTGTCATTCAGGGATCACCAGTTCCCTCAAGATAACAGGTACACCTTGCTGACGAGTGCCAAGTAGCACAAAACCCGGGTCCAGGATTTCCTGTTGACCACCTCCAACCACCATCTTATTTATAGTAATACCTAAATTTATTTATATTACTGTTACTATTATCACTATTATTATTATTACTATTCAGTACATCTATTCTTTAATTATCATAATTTTCATCGTATATATTTAAATATTTTTAGGTCACTTGATGTTTAACCTACCAACAAATTTATAATATACTACTTATAAGCATAAGTTAAATGGTCAGTAAGCGAAATATAACTTTTGAATTAAAGATTCATATTCCACTTCACAAAATTCATTCTAATAGACTCAGTAGTATATTTAACATCTGCACAATCAGATAATTCGAAAAGTACCATGTAAAACAACGATAAATCTTACGTAGTTCAACTTTACATAACTTGAAACATTAATAATAACTATTAATTATATCCTTATAACAGTATTCATTATATATGAACCTGTTGATTACATAACACTTTTGCTGTTTTCTAAACTATAATTATTTATATTTGAACCTTTATTTTTTTGCATTTTTAAAACTATTCCTTCTGTTAGAAAGTGTTGAAACATTAACAGTTGAATATAGATCTGATAAAATATTTACCTCTTGTTAGCTAATGGTCAAAAGTTCAATTATATTGATTGTTTTATGAAATTTGTTTAAATCATCTATTAAATTTTCAATTTTTTTCTTTTATTTGATAAATAATTCCTTTTCTTTAAATAAGAACTTTTGTCTAAATTAGAGCGAATAGTTTCACAATATTTGGGCGCCGAGTTGATGTAAGACATTAAATAGGAATAATATATATTTGTAGAATCTCAGCGAATGAATTTGAAGTAAATATGGATATTTCCTTGGAAAAAGCTTGGATCAAATTGTCAGGCGAAACGTTGGATTTACTTCAAATTCATTCGCTGAGATTTTACAAATATATTATTATCAGAAGGGGTTTTGTGGAGATTTCAGTATTTTCATAGTTGAAAGCGTGAGTCAATTGAAGCTAGACAACCATGGAAAACCTGGATGCAATGGACGGCCGTCTCGTCCTATTATGGGACTTCTCAACAGTGTGCATCCACGATACCGCCTCGTGAGATTCGAACTTAGGACCTACCATTCTCGCGCCAGAGCACTTAACCGATAGACCACTGAGCCGGCATCCAATGGTGTTAATGTCTAACTTCAACTGATCCACGAAGTTGAGCAACCGTTCACCGATTTTCTTCAGTGAGTTGATATCTCACAACAGACCTGGTTGAACTCCACTGGTCACAGCTTCTCCCTAGAACTCCCGGATTTATCTCTCGGAGTCCCATAATAGGACGAAACGGCCGTCCAGTGCTTCCAGGTTATTCATAGTGGTCTAGCTTCAATTGACTCACGCTTTCAACTATGAAAATATATTGTTCCCATTTAATTCCTATTCTTGACTGAATATTTTGATTTACAACTGTAGTGAATAAGAAAACAAGTGGGAATAAGCGAATGTATCTGAGTATAAAATTACAGAGCATCTTAGTAAAATCTGAGAACCATATGGTAAATATTTCATTTACAAAATGTCAATCAACCGTTTCAGACTTGATTGTTCTTTCGTTTACATGCCAATCACTCTCTATTCCCATCTCCTTAACCTTTTGCTGTCAGGTATTTCACTTTCGATTGATGATACATACTACTTATATCCATCGACATCAGTAAGACACACCACACAACTAGTAATGTTATTTCAGTAGAAAGTATTTACTCAAAAATTGTGTTTTAATGAAATTTTCTAGTTGAAATTAGGAGCTCCTTTTACTTCAGTCTTATGGCTAATCAGTCATCAATTTAAAACATCTCCGATTTTTAGTATCCACTTTATAAATGATGTTTCTTTTCCCTAATTATTGTTCATCCATACAAATACTTTCTTCAAAAGAAATGTGTAGTCCTATGCTTTTAAATCTATCAATTCAAGTAGATATTCAGAGTCAAATGCTTTCAACTTCAAGGTACCCTTATTTTAGAAGAGTAAAAGTACCACTAAACTTAATTATTAGTACTAATTTCTTAATAAGTAACAAATTGTAAACTCTCAATAGCAACCAAACAGTTTAAAACATATTTTATTTTTATATTTCTTAATTTTAGGAATCTAGGTCTTTTATCTTGGAGAACAATTCATCAAAGTCCTGCATTTCTACTAGCCCCCAAACCACTTTGTTTACGTGTTCAAGGTTTGACACATTCACAAGCTCAGTTATGTCAACGTTATTTTGATCATATGCCTGTGATAAGTATTGGTGCAAAATTAGGCATTTATGAATGTCAACGGCAATTTCGATTTAGACATTGGAATTGCAGTTCTGACAATGAAGCTTCAGCATTTGGTCCGGTAACTTTAACAGGTCAGTTTATATACTACTCTTACTATTTTTAATAACCAATTTATGTGCCATGGAAAAAGTCTTGAGCTTAAAGCTTCATTATGAGCGATAGATATGAGTAACTGACTTTATGATCGTTTGGTATTAGTTGATAAAATGTGTATTCTCTAAACTACGTGGTTTAATCATGAAGCTTCCATTGTCTTTTTATGCATTCTCATTGACACAAACTTCAGAGAGAGGTGGGTGATTAGATTTTCTTTCACAAGTGATTAATAGCCTGCTTCGTCAACAGTGAATATCACTGGATGTTGTCGACACTAATATTGTCATCATCTCTATTTTCATTTTGATTGTTTTCCCCTTGTGGTTGTTTACAATTTTTTATCTGGTTAGTAAGTTGAATCTATATTAATATTTTTATTCATTGTTGACTGACATTAACGGAAGGCTGCTGAAAGTCATCTCAAATGAGTGAAGTAGTCGACGCGTTCGACTATTTCACTCTCTATCCTTAGTTCATGTGTTGACGCAGGCCAGTCCTGAAACAACAATTTGTATATATAGGGAGAGAAACGCATCCCAAACATCCTGGAATTGTTGCCCAATGCTACAAAAGGACTCTACATTTTATGAGCATCTTCAGCAAGCAGCACATTTGGTTGTCTCTGTCTGTGTTCTCGCTCACTATAAGTCTATTTCGTAAATATCCTCTTCCTTGCTAAATATTATTTCTAATGAGATTTTGACCTTACATTCATAGTATCTTGTAATTATTTCAACTAAAATAAACATACGTTTTACTGTAATACAAAAAATGTATTCTGTTCAGATATAAAACTTTGTCTCAACTATAACAAAATAACGAACTCTTCAATAAGGTATTCTTTGTATACAATTCCTTTCTATGTGAATATGATAAAAACAGAGGTATATAAATAAGTAACATTCTTATCAAGGAACTAACATCAAGTTCTACAGTTGGAAGGAAACATCAAGTCTGAGGGATATATATATATATCTATATTACTAGTAAAATAAGTCTTCCATTTGGAGTTTCTAATCATCGAAGTGGTCAATATTTAGTGTATAGCTGAATTGGTCTGTAGGTCAACTGAGATTTTGAGGATAAAAATCGGAATGTATATGAAGGTTATATAAAGTGAATGAATTATCAACATTTATATTAATCAGATCAAACGTTCGAATGAGGATTACGTAGTTTATGTAATATTAGAAATTATGCCGACGGTACTAAAGTGTACTGGCGATACGTCTGAATATTCATCCTGACTATTAATCTGGACATATAACTGTAGAATTTAACAAGAATTTCTTGAAAAATGTATTGCTCGTTCATACATCCATATTGAAATTTAATCTTTTTTAACAACCGAACAATAATACATGTATAGCAGAGATGGATAGTGGCTAGCAGTGGAATCCAGGACTCGCGTTTCGTCCTATTTGGAACTCGTCAGCTGGATGTACCAGCCACTATCCATCTCTGTTAACCATGCTTGTGAATTAAGGCATATCGAGGCAATACGCACAGTATGCACATATGCCAATTAGAGACTGACCAGTTGCAGTCCTAACAAATCGATGGGAAGATTCAAACAAACAATACTAAGTTGAAATAATACATATAGTTTAAAATAAACTAATAAAAAACGTAATCCACAATCAAGATTTGTATTTGGGTTTTTTTTCGCTTGTCATCGGTACTGTAGTCTGTCGAATAAATATACACTTTCTTGACCATTTGCATTCAACATTAATAGAAATGGATTGTACGAATCATGTCATCGATGATGTGTTGTCAAATTGCCTCGACTTTGTTATCCAGTCACAAGTTTTCGATAAAGTTTAATAGTAGCTAACAGTATAATTTATTAGGCTCATTTCCTCTTGAATTCAGCTAAATTAATCTGACGAGTCACAAAGCGGATGGAATACACTTTCTGGATTACACTACTAGCCACTGTTTAACCTTATCAAAATTTTACCTAAAATTGTTAGTTTCCTTACTTTACAATGTGTTTGTTTAACATTATATATTTAGAATAATGTAATTTAATTAAAACTTTAAATGGCTATCATATATAGATGATAGTCAACTTTCCCATACAAACTATTCAAACATTCATATACAATTTAACTTTTCAGAATAAATGTTTCTGACAAACAAACTACTCAATCATTTTTATACCTTCGCTTTTAACGGAAATAAGAACCGATTAATGTTTTTTATTTCTTTTTACAAAATTAAATCCATTCATTGAGTCTTGTTGAGTTGGTGATAAGAAGGCTTAGAGATAAAATTACCAATCTTTGTATTCTATAATAAATTAGTCATTAATCTTTTCTATTCAATTAACTTTTATTCTTATTTCCTATATCGTTTGACTAATTTATAATGATTTTCACCTTTTTCTTCTTTTCTCTTTTTCTTGTTTTTCTTGTTTTTTTCTTTTTCTTCTTTTTTCTTTTTCTTCTTTTTCTTTTCCATCTTAATCTTTACTTTCTTCTTAAATAACTTGCTGAAATTAGACTAAACGTCAACTGATTAATTTATTTATTTCCCCCCGTTTTTTATTATGATATTCTGAATATAATTAATATATTTTTTTATTTTTTATAGAATTAGAATGATTAAACCTAATTTATTACACTTTCTCAATCTTTATCTCTGATTCATTTGTTCTATTCAGTTTATTTAATTTCTTTATTATAGTATGTATATACGTGTAATGAGGTTCATGCATCATCATGAAGATGAAGTACACTCATTAGTTACTTTATTTTCTCTGGAAACATAATAATTAATATATCCATTGTTGTTTATACATTGTTTTGCCATAACTCATTTATTTAAAACAAAATACTTCAGAAATTGTCGGATATCCGTTTTGTTTTTTTAAAGAAAATTGAATAAATAAATGAGAATTCAAAAATGATTTGAATAAAAAGAAAACTTGAAAAAACTTGACGTATCATTTCAAGGAAGAAAACATTTTAAAAATAAGAGAAAATAAAAGTAACCCTTATAATTATGTTACCCCTTCCAGCCATATAGAATGATGAAGCCTATTAGGTCCCTCTGGAGAAGAATGCTACATCGAAGCACGGCACAACTACCTGGACGGGATAGTTGTTTCTGCACTGGTTACGCAAAACCATTACATAAGACTCATAACCCTTTTTTGTCTTTTTGTTTTTGTTTGGGCAGACTCATTTTTTATCACTCTTTTGAACTCTCAATAGTTATGCAATGACTCTAAGTAGCATTCGTGATCGTTCTCGGGTATTGATAGAGTGGTTGATTAGACCGATCTTCACCACCGGGGATTACCGCTCACGTTAGCTCATGGAAACAGTCCCATGATCCAGGAGGCACGACAAGAACGTGTGAGTCGGGTTTTGCCTCTCATAATTACGTTAAATTTATTGACGCTTAATAATACGACTTGTCTTTGTTAATTTCATTTGGAATAGTTCAAAAGAGAACAAAGTTTACTAGGGTATATTCTAAGCATAATTATGATATTGACTGAATTAGTCTCTTATTTAATATCTCATAAACTATATAACTAATTCATAATATATATGTAGAAGTGTACATTTTAGACGAAGTTTTATTTATTATAGTTGAAAGCGTGAGTCAATTGAAGCTAGACAACCATGGAAAACCTGAAAACACTGGACGGCCGTTTCGTCCTATTATGGGACTCCTCAGCAGTGCGCATCCACGAACCCGCTCTCGCGAGACTCGAACCCAGGACCTACCAGTCTCGAGCCGAAGCCCTTAACCGATAGACCACTGAGTTGGCATCCAACGGTGTTAATGTCTAACTTCAACTGATCCACGAAGTTGAGCAACCATTCACCAATTGTCTTTATTTTTTGTTTTATTTTTTGAACTGGATGATTTGATCGTAGAGCTTTCATTGTTCTTCTGTACAACATCATCAACCCAAACTTAACGCTTGTGTACATTTACTGAGCTACAAATATTCTCTAATATTTCAAGTGTACATTTTGAAATGTCATTGCAAAAAAAGCATTGAGATTATTACATTAAATAATTGAAATATCTGTATTAGAAAGATTTTATACTAAATCTCTTAGTAGATAAACGTATGTATTTCAAATAAGGATCTTTCTAACGTTTCTGTCTATGTAATAGAAAAACTAAATTTACAGTAAGTATATAGGTATCAAATTCAAATCAAAATATGAAAAATACGTAATTTAATATGAACATATTCCATTTAACCATAGAAAATCTATGACACTTTTGTGTTCATTAAACAGTTAAAGTCTATATCATTAATATCATATGAAAAGATTTTAATACAATCTTAGAATAACATCAGTTGACGCATAACTACAGGTCAAAGGACAATATAAATCGTGGAGATTGTGTTTACTTGACATTGGTATAAAATGAACAGGTTACAGGTTATTTTAGGAATGATAAATTGTTATTCAACTGTTAATATACCATAATAATGATCAGATTACATCAATAGATAATCACGTCACATTCAGCATCATTGCACTTCATAAGTCATGATTTCTCACTAGAATCTCATAGATTCATCATTAAGTTAATAGTCATTAAGGAACATATGATTGTTATCATAAAGAATATAATGCACTTATCATGAAACACTTGTCAAATGTTTCTCATTTCTCAACGGTTTGTCAGTTGTTGTTGTTGGTATTATGTGATGAAAATCTCCAAAAATCTTATCTCTGTAATTTCCTGTTTTATGATTTATTTAAACTCATATTAAACTAACTAAATACAGGTTACAATTCAGAAATGTGTATTGGAATTAGAATAAGTGATTTGTTAATTAAACAACAAAGAATATTTAGATTTAAACGAAATGCTGGTTTTCTTTCATGATCATTATTTACACATCTGTTCATTACTGATAATGGATATGTTTCACTATTCAACAGTTTATAGAAGAAAGATGAAAGATAAATACAGATATCTACTGATACATCTCAATGGATGCATATTCATTTGAAATTTATTTACCAATTAATTTAGGCATTATTTCTGTGATTAATAACAATCAGAAGTATATATATATATATTATTCCTACAGTTTTCGTTGTACTAAAACACTTCACTCTGTTCGACAACTTTGAGGCCATGTTCCTCAACATACTACTTACAAGCAATCCTGTCCATTAGATTTTTAATTTACTATTACTCAATGGGCTCTGAAGGTCTAAGGTTTCAAGTTTCCAAATATATACTTCTTGCTGGGATCTGATAAGTTTTGATTCTAGTAACTTGAAATGATACATTCTCTGGTGAAATTAATATTTCATGATTGATAGCATTCGATTAGCACTAAGATGGACTTGACACGCATGACATTGATCACCACCCAGTGATCAATCAATTGTGATTACATCTCAGTCCTACAGGAGGTCAGTCGCGGCCCGAATAGACCAGTGGTAACGTCTGTGACTGTGAAGCTGAGTGACACGGGATCGAATCCGTCAGGGAGGACTAATTCCCTCAAAAGTACAGGTACACCTTGTTGATGAGTGTCAAGTAGCATGGAACCTGGGTCCAGGGTTTCCTGTTGACCATCTCAAACCACCATCTTAATATATATATAAATATAGATAGATAGATATAGATATAATTCTCATTTACCTTAAATGTTTATTCAACCATAAATCATCTACATTTTCAACTGTTTTTAGAATGTTTCATTATTAAAACATCAGTAACATTTATTCACTTGTAAAAAAATCCTTGAACTTTTTCAGTTTAAAGAACAAAATCAATGGAAAATCGTGAAAAATTATTCGCAATAGCCTTTAGTCAACTTAAAAATGGCTCCATCATTTAAAAAGTGTGTACTTAATGTTATGAATCGATCTGTTAGAATTATTCAGGTTAGGTCTTTGTAAAAAGAAAACGAAGGAGATGAAAATTGACCGCGTTTAGTTTTCTGGAATTTTTAAACATGGTTGATACACAGTGAACAAAAAATATTAATATTAATGTTTTGAAATGAAACAACTGTTTATATTGAAACGGTATACTAAGAAATAACTTGAAAATTCCATCAAAAAATCACGCTACCTATCCTATTATGGTGTATACTAGTTATGTCAACAGGTATAAGTAGTATGTATCACCAATAGGAAGTAGAAAGCCTGAGAGCGGAAGATTAAGAAGACTGAAATGAAAAAGTGAGAGTGGAAAAGCGAAAGCAATCAACATAACAGGAATGAAGGAACAATGAAGTTTGCAAGAAACAATTCAAATAACATGTGCAAATGATGTTAATAATGTATGATTTTCACATTTTACTAAACCACTGCGTCACTCTGTATCGTACATTGATTTGGTTATGTTCATCAAATCCTCGTCCACTACACTATTGCTTTCGTTGAAAGTATACTAAATTTCATTTGGTTACACTCGAAAGAGAATGAAAATCCAACTCTAATAAATTTTGACAGCATTCATGACTTTAAAGTGCGACTCATGAAATCATGATGAGCCAAAATAATTTACACAAACGTTTCATAGATATAACTATGTTCTGTGTAGTAGATGCAAAATTTACAAGTGTCTATTTATATGTATGGTTTGTAAACTTTGAATTTATGTGCTCTCCAATTGATATATTCCATCTCAATCAGTAAGATATTACTTCGAAGAAAAAGCCACTGTTCGAGCCCCAGTGTGAACACCAACACTAGGACATAAATAAGTCCAAATAGGACAGAACGCGTGTCCTATATTCAATTGCTAGCTGTTATCCAACTTTAATAAAGATTTTACATTGACAGTTTTATCTTCTAGTAAACTGAAAACAGAATCATCAATTTTCGTCATCAACTGGACAGTAACATTGAAAACAAATATTATATTTAGAGACAGATCAACAACTTTTCGGTTACCAGATGTCTGCCATAAATCAAAAACTAGACAACTAGTATATTAGAAGGAATTTTTGTAGAGATTTAGTATTTGCATAGTTGAAAGCTTGAGTCAATTGAAGCTAGACCACCATAGAAAACCTGGAAGCAGTGGACGGCCGTTTCGTTTTATTGTGGGACTCCTTAGCAGTGCACATCCACGTGGACTCCAACAATAGAACGAAACGGCTTACTAGTGCTTCCAGGTTTTCTATGGTTATCTATCTTCGATTGACTCATGATCTCAACTACTGAAATTACATAGTAGTAAATTAATGAAAATATTTATCCAGATTATTAAAAAGGTTTAGACCGAAGCTATTAGAATAAAATATTGACATTTATCTAAAATATTGAGTGCCACGAAAATTTCCGTCTTTCTTTTGTTTTAATAACAACCTTAAAAACTTGAATATTGAAACCATAATAGGCAAAAATGGATAGTGGCTAACAGTAGATTTCAAGATGAGAGTTTCGTCCTACTTGGGATTCGTCAGCTGCATCACAGAGTTAATTTTCATTTTGGAACCATTACTTAGTATTCTATGTTTAAATTGTTGTGAACAATTTTTGTAACTGATAATAATTACACTTAATTGACATTTCATTGTTTTCTTTCTTCTTTGCTTATTTCCTTTAAATCTATGCATGTTTTATTTAGTTTACATCATTTATATACATTCTATATCTTCCCTTAAATGATTCATTATGACCCTTAAAGTTTTGTACCCATGTATTCAAATCCATGAAAGCCACTAAAAATATCCTTTGTGGAATGATTAGATAAACTTAAAATTTACATGGATAAATTTGTTATCAAAAAATGTTCAAACATTTAATGACATTTACATGACCTATTTTTATTCAAGTTATTAATATAAAAAAAAATTGACATTTCTGTTAAAGGAAAAAATAAACTATTTTCAAAACAGTACGTTACCATTTTGATTATTCGTCAAGTTTATTCATTCACATTAGGTGTGTATGTGTATGAGTGTAGGGAAGGGGTGGGGTGGTATTTTTTTAAGTTTGATTGTTTAGTTGTTTCTTTTCATTCAATTAGATTATTAGGTGAAAAAAAAGGATAAGAAAAATTTATAATTTATTAATTTTTGGAATATTAAACATTTGTTCATAAAGAAACTACTGTATTGAATAGTTACTTAGATCAGAGTTCATAAGTGAATTGAATGAATTTTGTTATAATTAATCAGAATAGTAATTTTAATAGTTGAATTCATGAGTTGATCTAAGTTAGAGCACTACAGAAAACGTGGAAGCACTAAACAGACGTTTTTTCTAGTATGGAAATCTTCCATAGTGCTTATCCACTATCCTAAACACGGGACTTGAACCCTGGACCTTCGATCTCGTGTGCGAACATCTAACCTCTAGAGCACTCATGAATTCAGTTAATAAGTTTACTACATTCTCCACAAATCTCTATTCTGATAATAATCATCATATACTCACTAACGACTAGTTTCAAGATGGATTTCTTACAGTTCTAGTGAGAAGCTGTGATTAGTAGATTCAAATCCGAGTCCCGTGGAGATAGTTTATCCACTTCAGACAATGAAAGAATGGTTGCACGAGATCATGGGTAGATTAGAGTTAGAAATTAATACCGTTGGATACCGGTACACTAGTCTTCAAGTTAAGCGTTCGCCTTCAAGACCAAAGGTCCTAGGTTTGTGTTCCGTAAGCTGAGTTGTAGATGCAAACTGCTGAGCAGTCCTATGCTAGGACAAAACGACCATCCACTTTTCCCAGGTCTTCAATGGTGGTTTAGCTTAGATGAACTCATGAATTCAACTATTATAATTAGTCGTTAATTTATAAGTTTTTAGGAGGGATTTACTCTGTTTCCTGTTATGTGTAACATTATCTAAAGAATGATAATAGATATTCTTATGAAATGTTTTAGATTAGGGATTATATTTTTTTCACTGTGCAGTTAAACAGTCCAGCTTTGGGTTTGTAATCCAATGAAGGATTAACCTTGAGCCTCGATTTAACTACGAATTTGCAGATCTGGTTTTTATATTTTTTTACAGATTTTTATCAAAATGTTTCTTTCATTCCTTTACAGTACAGTCAGTTATCTATCTTCTAGTTTGGTATATTTCACTTAAACTATCAAACAAAGATGATTAACTTGAATTTAACATCGTCTATATGTAGGAATTTATTTTCTATGAACATAACATAGTAGATCTTGTCAGAACTAAAAGCGAGAACATAGTTTTTTTCAAATGATTTAACTCTACTGTAAATACACTTTTATAAATAAACGTCAGTAATTCTTTTTGTGAACTTGTAATAGTCAAAGTAGACAATAATGTATTGTATTTAACCCCGCTCTATAACTTATAAACTCTATACATTATAGCTGATAGTACTTACGTAAAGTAACATGTATAAAATACATTTGAAGGGTAAATTTATTTTCACTTCACATCTGCTTAATGTTGTAAACACTAGTGAAGATATGATGCTTAGATGCTGTTTGATTTCTATAAAATCCCAGTTTCACATCTTTAGAAACTCTAAAATAAGGACTGAACAGTTTTTCAGTGCTTCTTGGATTTCAGTGATTCTCCAATGGATAGGAATTAATGATTTAAATTATCTCAGAAGTAAATAAATCTCTATAACAGTGAATAAATTAATAATACACTTTATTGTTGTTATAATCACAACGTTTCATTTTTTAAAGTTTGTTTTACTTCCATAATGACATTACTTACGCCTGTTAACCCTCGTCGAGGAGCATAGGCCGCTCACCAGCATTCTACATCCAACTCTGTCCTGTGCAATCCTCTCCAGTTCTTTCTAGTTGTTATTCATCTTTTTCATATCTGCATCTATTTTCCATCGTAATGTGTTCTTTGGCTTTCCTCTTTTCCGCTTCTCTTCACGATTCCAAGTTAGTGCTTGCCTTGTAATGCACATTGGTGATTTCCTGAATGTATGTCCTATCCACTTCCAACGTCTTTTCCTAATTTCCTCTTCAGCTGGAAGCTGATTTGTCCTCTCCTATAAAACGCTGTTGCTGATAGTATCCAGCCAATGACATACTTTCAATTTATTACAAAGCAAGCATGTGTTTTCTAACTCTTAAGAAGTTAGTTGTCAACATTAATCATGTCATTAGTTATGAAACCAAAATATCACTATTATTACAAAATGTTACTTATAAATTGCTTCATAAATATATACACTTATATTGACATATTTCTTCATAAATCATCTCTTGTTTACAACAAGTCCTTGTTTATTAAGTTAGTAGTATACGTGAATAATATTTTTTCCAGTTGAGTAACAATCAGTTAATTCTTTAATCCATCTATCTTACAGACAAACACAGAAGAACATTACGTTTTTCAATTAAAAGAAATTGGAATACAGACTGAACGTTTATGGCTGAGTAGATCGTAAACCCTAAGTTTAATAAAGAGAAATGACACTACCATTGAATTGAATATTTTCAAAATTCTATACTTATGTGAATAGTTATAATGAATTAAAGAATTTTCACTTGAGTTGAATATTTTTTTTAAATATTTTTATATAAATTAGTCATTTCCATTTTTCTTTATCAACGTTCAAATATCAGCGGTTAGTATTTGAAAATCGAACTAAGTTAGGCATATGCTTTTCTATTTACATACAATAGGTGACAAGAGAAAGAAAAAATTACCCTAAAATGGATGGTTTGTTCGTGGAACTTTCATCGTTCTTCTGTACGACATCATCAGCACAAACTTCAGGTAGAAGTGAAGTGATTGAATTTTTCCACATCTGGCTCGCAGCTTCTTTACTTTGGTTGTATCTCCCATTGATTTGACTTTTGATCCTAAAAGTGACTGGTTACAGGTCAATAATAACCAATCAACATTGACGGCTACAGGACAAGCTATAAGTCATATATAGAGAAATTCGAACACTTCACTTTTACCTGAAGTTTGTGCTGATGATTTCTTTCGGAATAACGTTGAAAGCTCCACGACCAAACCATCCAGCTCAGGGAACAAAACTGCTTCCAAACCACCCACCTGAGCTACAAATCTTCACCATCTCAGAAAATTACCCATTTTCAATTTTTGTTGTGAATGTGGTTAACAATTATACTGGTTAGTCAGTAACTTTTAAGTTACTGAAACTTAGTTTTGTGAAAATTTGATTTCAAACAAACAACGGATGAAATACCGTGAGTATCTTGTAGTTGTTTAACTATTTTTCTCTGGACTATTTTTAATAACATGTAAATAGGGGAAACCGATTCATTGATTCCTAATACAATGGAAAACTGAAAAATTCAGATATATGACGCTAGAACTAAACATACACCAAAAGAATACCCACATTATTTCTCAACAGCAATTTATTCATTCTGATTATAAGAGTTTAACGATAACAGGAATATATATTACATATTGTTACATAAAGGAATAAATGAATACAGAAAATGTATTAGTTAAAAAAGTCAACAATTTAATTTATGGACCCACCGATGTTGGATGATGGGTTGCACGAGATAATGGATCAATTGAAGTTAGATTTTAACACCGTTGGATACTGGTTCACTGGTCTAGAAGTTAAGCATTCGCTCACGAGACCAAAGGTCCTAGGTTCGATTTCCGTAAGCTGGGTTGTAGATGCGCACTGCTGAGCAGTGCCATCCACTGCTCCCAGGTTTTCAATGGTGGTCTAGACCCAACGATCTTTGTTCAACACGTCTGTGTAAATATTTACTTAATTGGAATTGACTTGAATATTGTACTCACTATTTGAATCACTCGACAGGTGCCAAGTTCACTAATATAACTCAAAATCCACCTCACAGTAAGTTACTAGAGGATATAAGATGAATATATAAAGCCAACGGTGTCATAAATAAGTTATTTATCTATTGAATATTATGTACTGTTGAATTTCACTTCAGTACTCCACTCTCTTCAAAAAGTTAACGTCTAATATTTAACCAGAAGAAGGTAACTGTAAATAGTTATTCGACTTATATCAGATTTCGTAAAAAAATATTGGTTTCGATATCAATAAATCTTACGGACCACTTATACAGAGTATAATAGTTTTTAAGTGTATTGTGTTCTCAGAGCTGGATGGTTTAGTCATGAGCCTTTCTTCTTCTTCCAACACAACATCACCAGCATATACTTAAAAACATAGAGTTTCTCTACAACTGAATAACATTATATTTTATCGACCTGTAATTAAATTGTTTTTTCGTTTATCAATGTGTGGTCATCCTTCTTATTCTTGATTTCATTGTCTTTCACCTTCAGCTGTTCTCTGACATCCCAGCTCTTAATCTCTTATATTCAATGTGACCAGTATGTGTTGTCAATATTGTCTAGGATGACACTGAAAGCTTCATGACCAAAATATTTAGCTCAGAGAACATAGCAACTATAAAAATACGAATTTTGATCTACAGATATCTCTATCATTTGCATGGTAATCTGTTTAGCCTATCAGTTAAATAGTCTTATTTCTATTTCTAAGGTATTGATTGTTTCTTGATTTCTTTCCATAAATATATCAATTTACTTGACTTGGTGTAAAATATTCACTTCAAACTCTATACGTAAAAAAGATCTATCTTGTTTTTCTTGGTTCAATGACAATATTAAAGTACACTTTATATATATATATATATATATATATATATATATATATATATATATATATATATATATATATATATATATATATATATAGGGGGAGAGCGAGAAGGAGAGAGAGGGAGGGAGGAAGAAAGAAGGGGAGGTATAAAGACCTGTCAATAATTTACTTGTTTATATATTAGAAATTTTATTTAAAAGTTTTAATTAAACAAATAATTTAGTGTTTAAAACAATTTTCCATAGTTCATACAAAATTATTATGAATAAACATAGTGTTAAAAATTATATCACTAATACATTCATTCCTCTAATAAATAATAAATTTACAGAGATTATTGTACATGGCATAATGACTGTAGTAAACTTCACGTTTTTACATCATTCATATCTAAGGAAAACCTGGAAGCACTGAACGGCCAACTCGTTCTATTTTGGGACTCCTCAGCAGTGCGCATCCACGATTTTGCCTCGCGAGATTTGAACTCACAATAGGACGAAACGGCCGTCCAGTGCTTCCAGGTTTTCCCTGGTGATCTAGCTTCAATTGACTCATGCTTTTAACTATGAAAATACTGAAATTTGCACAAAACCCCTTCTGATGATCATTCATATCATTAATTTATCGGTTAAATTAGGAATTGTAACTTATTGATAAGTTGGACATTTAATTTGATGAAAGCCTACCTCAACATTGATCCATACATTTTAAAAAAGGCAATCATTGAATTTCCTGCAAAGTAGAAGATTAATGAATGTCAATTAAAGTTAAGAATATAATGAAATATCCACAAAATCCCTTCTGATAATAATCAACATATGCTCATTGGTGACTGGCTCCATGAGGTATTTCCTGGAGTTCTATTGAGAAGCAGTGATCAGTGGAGTTCAACCAGGTCTGTTGTGAGATAGTAACTCACTGAAGACAATGGTGGACGGTTGCTCAATTTCGTGGAACGGTTGAAGTTAGACTTGAACACCGTTGGATGCCGGCCGGATCAGTGGTCTAGTGGTTAAGCGCTTGCACGGGAGACTGAGTTCGAATCTCGCTCGTCAGGCGGGATAGTGGATGCGCACGTCTAAGGAGTCCCATAATAGGACAAAACGACTGCCCAGTGCCTCTAGGTTTTCCATGGTGGTCTAGCTTCCATTGATTCGGTATCTCAACTATTAAAATAGAATTAAATCTAAATGTAATGTATAAAATCAAATTTATCAACTTCGAACAATATTGTTTTGGAAATTTTTTTCAAAATATTGTATATCAAAATTATTGTAATGTATGCTACTTATGTTGACAGATATAAGTAGTATGTAGCATCAATCGGAATGGAATGTGTAAGTACAGAAGATTGTAAAGACTGAAATGAACATAACAGAGAAGAAAACTGAGAGCGTTCAAGATGAAAACAGGAATGAAAGAACAATTTAGTTTGTAAGAGACAACTGTTGGATGGTGTGTAAATGATGTATTCATATTTTACGAAGACACCTTGTAACTATGCATTAAACAATAAATTGGTTATCCCCATCATGTCTTTGTTCACTACACTATAAACATTGATCAACAATGAAGTTATTTAATATGGGATATCTTATATCATACTACATATTATACATCCTAAGAGTACTATGTCAATCCCCTGAAATCTGTAACTCGTTATTAACGCAGTTTAGTAAACACATTTCTGCTTGTTTATTACAGGTAAGCGGAGACGATGAATTTATATGATGGGATAAATGTCATATTGATTTCTAAGAAATTCATTACAAAAACAAGTGTTTTAGGATGGTAAAATATGCATAATTCTAATCTATCATTCATCCCGCATAAAATGTTGATTCAACTTAAAGATATCCATCACTAGGATTTACTTCAAAGGTTTAAAGTTCAGTACATCCATCAAACAATTTAAGAGTTCTTCAAATGAATTTTAAACATATCATAAATAGTTAGTCCCTTTGATAAATTTGAGAAACAAAGGGAAACAAAGATAATAAAAAGGTACACAAGATATCCCTTTACATTTTAATTTATCTAGTTGACTTTTTATTTTTTTCATATATAACATTTCAACAAGTACTTATATGATCAGATTGTTCGAAATGCATCGAGCAAATACATCACATAATTCTGATCACGTTTGTCTTCTCATTCTATTATTTGAAAAGACCATAAATGCTTGATTATATACATAAACAAATGTTAACATTAATTTCTTTTAGGTAGCCGTGAAGCTGGTTTTGCTCATGCAATATCTGCAGCTGGTGTTGTACATGCATTAGCAAGAAGCTGTAAAGAAGCTCGATTATATTCATGTGGTTGTAGTAAAGCTGATAGACCAGATCAATTGCATCGTGATTGGATATGGGGTGGTTGTGGTGATAATATTGCTTATGCTTATAGATTTGCCAAAGCATTTATTGATGTTAGAGAAAAAGAAAAAAGTTATCCAAGACATTCAAATGAATTAGCACGTATGTTAATGAATTTACATAATAATAGAGCAGGTCGTTTGGTAAGTTCTTGTTTGATTAAATGACTTTAGCATTGATTACATATGTAGTGTATTCTAGATACTTTACGAATACCATCCATTTGACTAAATACCGTCTAAAATTCTCAGTAATTAGGGATCACAAACTTAGATAAGCATTCATTGTCACCGGATAAATCAAACTCGTAAGAGTGTATACAATAAATCGTGTGGATGTGAAAACAAACTCAACACAAAGGGGTTAGTTTCAAACTAAATAGGTTATTCTTCAGTATCGATACAATACACCATGGTGTTGACAGTTAGTCAGATTATCTTTATGCATCATACTTATCTGAAATATTTTAATATTTTTGTATTAAATTAATCACGGCTTGTTGGCTGTAAGTTTTCTGAATTCTTTGTTTAAATCCTAAGTGGATGACTGGAGAAATACCTATATGGAATATTTTTTTTAGTTTATTTAAACACATAAATATTGGTACAAGGAAGCACTAGATACATATGTGCCGCACAAATCTCATTCGATTTGTGTGAGGGCTGTGATACTGCCCAGGTGCCAAAACTGAAGCAGGTAAAGCCTGGAAGTACTGGACGGCCGTTTCGTCCCAGTATGGGACTCCTCAGAAGTGGGCACTCACGAGATTCGAACCCAAGAACTACTAGTCTCGCTCCAGAGCACTTAACCGTCAAACCACTGAGCCAATATATGGAATAAACATAGACATGTTTAAACAGATATTAAAGTGACTGGTACTATAAAGTTTACTTTTGTCACTGTGTTGCTTTGGTACTGTCAAATATTCTGATGTATTATTTTAGTATGGATATATTAAATCATTGCAACGTAGTTTAATATGAGAGGGAATATTTTACATTACTCGGTTAAATTTAGTGCATTTTAATTAATCAGATTTCAACTTGTATCTAAGACAATTACAAGATCTCTTTAACATGTTTTTTATAGAATTTTGAACTATGATAAGATTTTCGCAGTGAATAACTCAGCTCATCATGAACAGGTCGTTGCGGAAAAAAAGTACTTTTCTTTACTATCAACTATTTACTGTTGATTATTTTCCGTTACGTATGTTTTTAAATCTGAAAATTAGTCTCAAACTCTGGTCAACAAACTGATCTCTAACCTTCAATTCAAATATCTTAACACGGAAGTCTGATATAGACTGATACGAACTGTCAAGTTCGGATTACTTCTCTCGAGATTTCAGATAACAGATTTTTCGAAAACCTCAAAAATACCAACTTATCTTGTTTGGTTATTACAGACTATTCTTATATATATATATTTTTATTTATTTATTTTTCTTCTAGGCTGTCTACAAATTAGCTTCTGTAGCGTGTAAATGTCATGGTGTTTCTGGATCATGCAGTTTAAGAACATGTTGGACACAATTGTCTCCATTCACTCGGATCGGTCGATATCTTCGTCAAGGTTATGATGAAGCTATTAAGGCAAGCGAAAATTCTAATTTTAACAGTAGTTCTCCATTTATTACAAATCACTAATCTTTATTGGATTTAGTAAGATATATTCAGAAAGTTTAACTTATGCTAAACCTAACATTTTGAATTTGTTTTATTGACACAAACTGAGTATAATAAGTGGCAGTTAAGATGTAAGCGTTTACCGACTATCCAACTGTATTTAATATATTGACGAAAATAAATCAAATAGGAATTAATTTCCAAAGTGTAGCTACATTGTGCTTCCGAATTCGAGCAAATTAAGAAACAATACGCGGCCTTATTCTTCTCACTATCTAACCAGAATACAAAACCAATTATATTCAGAAGTTATTGTGACAAAATGAATTTTATGCAGAATAGGGATAACGTAACCGATTCTCTAAGGTTCTTAAATGGTTTTTTACTATCTAATTGAGGTTGACTAGATATGAAAACTTATTTAAATGGCCCTACATTATCTTTCTTTACAACTCCCTGATACAGTAATTCATTTTTTCAAAACCTCTATATTTCATACCTAAAACCGATCAACGTATACAAGCAACATTATTATAAACAATGAGTATAATCACTAGTTTCTCAGTTGAATTTCATTCTTGAGTATTTGTAATATTTTCGAGGAACGAGGTTAACATTTCCCTGTTCTTTTGGGATGTTGAGGCCGGTAGACTTGAACTACTTTGTAAGCATTGGAGAACGGTTTTCCCAACTATTGTATCATCAATCTAGAAAATAAATCTCTAAAGTAACAGACTTTCATTGATCATGTATAATGTTTCTGATTGTAATGCTAATAAACAAAATTTAAATCATTGAGGAAAGAGTACTTAACCATAGTATATAAATGTATCCATATGCGATTTCAGATGAATTTGTAAACACTACATTTTTGATTGCCAGTCTGTTCTATCCGAGATCTAATTATTTACCAACCAAATATTTAATATAGAATACCTTACCAATACAAACTTGAAATATTTGCATTTTTTTAATGTACATGATAGATAAAAATGTTCTTTATTAATATTACGAAGTGATCTAAGTTTAACAACAGTTGAAAACCTGACCGTTTCATCCTGATATAATACCCCCAACAGAGCACCTCCACGACTCTGCAACCGTGGATGGAGCCCAAAACCTTCAGTCACACAATCTATCCCCTAACATCTAGACCACTGGGTTGAGATTCGACAGTATACGAGCCTAATTTTATTCAATCGACGATATTGTGTGACCATTTTCCATTGTTTTTAGTAGATACCTTCTTAATATCCGAAACTTTTGAACTTCACTGGTCTGAGCTACTCACTAGAACTACGGACATTTCCGTCCTAAGCTAGTTACTAGTGGGAACATGGATTTTCTCATATGAACTCCATTTATGAATGACTGAGTAAATGGACTCTACATATGAACGTACCAAAACATTTTTCAGTGTATTTGTAATTCTACTAGTATTGATAAAACGAACATTAAAATTTCACTGTAATTTCTGAAATGAAGATAATTCAGTATTGAAGTGTGATATTTTTCACAAAGGTTACCTGGTCAAAACTCAACATTAAACTTGTAGGCTATAAGCAAACAATTAAGCATTACCTAGTGATATATATGAACTACATCCAAATGATTATGTCAATAAATGGTATCCATTTAACTAACGTTCACTGACACTAAATAGCATGATCTCGAATCGATATCGTTTGTTAGACACTATAACGTTTTATTTACTTTTATCCTGAGTAATATTTTATTGATCTATAGAAGTCAGTCAAAATTAAAGGACTATATAAACAAGATATAGATCATTATTAAGTGACCAATCACTTGAAAATATATTAGTCCTTCTAGATATCCGTCGAAGCCAGAGTAGCTTAGCAGTAATATCTCAAACCACAAAGCTGAGTGACACGAGAGCTGATCCACCTGGAAGCATTATCTCTCTTAAGAGTGAGGATATGTCTTTCTGCCGAGTTCCAACTAACAAGAAATCCCAGTCCAGGGTTATCTACCGATCGCCTCTGATCACCCAACATATTCACTGTCGGTTAGTTAACAAATATTATAATTTCCTTATCAAGTTGAATACATTTTGGTAATAATTTGATAGTATCTGAAGGCATCCACGATAGCACAAGGGGTGCCAGGAAACTTGGCTAATCTCAATTTGGCACCCTCCAACCATATGTACCTACAAACCAATAGTGAATAAAGTTGTCTTAGAAATCTTGAAAGCATAGAACATTAGCTCTTTGTTTATTTCATTTGCAGTAAATAATAATTTACATATAATGAATAATAACTTCCTATTCACAAATTTACACATATTTCTGTCATCATATATTAAGCAATGTAATAAGTAGTACAAGCGAATCATTTTCCACTGGGTTTTTTTTCCTTTTTACCCTTTAAACCTGGCAAACATACAAATATGTCATCTTTTATATTATTAGTGAATTACCAATGTCTACATGACGCCATGTTTCTTATCCTACTACTATGTGTGATAAATATTAATAAAATTTTTTTTGTATTTTTATTAACCAAGAAGCATGTTTTGTAGATTTGGTTACTACATTTAACCAAAATAAATAACATATGTTGGATACTAGAATATTCCATTTTTGTAAATTCTAATGATATTTCAATTTTGTTTTGTTTTCACGTTTTAATTAATTCATCATTTTTTTACCTTATGTTGTAATGATTGAATTCGTTTCAATATACTGTAGTGCCGCGATTCGTTAATCGTTTACTTCAATAACCGTTATGATTCTAATCTTAACGGTGCGCAAAATCAGAAGACAAAGGATAGCAGCAACTACAGTTTATTGTCGAATAACTCAGGTCAGAAAGTTAACAACACCTGAGCGAATAATAACGAGCGAGTGAACAGGCGAATAAACGAAGGAACCGAATGAGGCGGAAATGATATGCATGGGAGATGGCTGGGAAGCCAACTCGAGAGCGAGGCGAAAGATGATGCGTATTGGAGATGGCTGGGAAGCCAACTCGACTTAAACAAGCGTTAATCAACATTTATAGTCGGACAAAAATGAGTGACAGACATATGATGAATAAGATACGAAGTGTACACATATATGCTCATGTAAAAGTATAGCCAAGGTTAATAAGCGAATAATGAACAAGATCAAAATATGACTCATGGCAGGCGAATTGGCTTGGCCAGTAGCTAGGATAAAGTATATGGGCTTAACAAATAAACTGATACTACAATACAATGGATGTTTTTTGAATATATTTGTAGATGAATGAGTAGTCGATAAGTAAAACAAATATGAGAGGCTTAAATGAAACGCTGAAATGTTTTTCATTAACGTATTGAAAATCATTATGTATTGGTGAAAGTAGACTTTTCTGAAATATTTGTCGGCGGAGATGATGAGAGAATCGAGGATACATGTTTCGTCCTATTTGGAACTCGTTAGACGGATGCACCTGATATTCTCTCCGGGACTCGAACGCAGTGCTGTGCGCCCCTAACGCCATCACGTTATCTACTTAGCTGCTGGGCCTAGATAGCCACTAGCTTATGCGAATGAGTGAACTTTAATTCATCGCTCAATAAGCTTATGGTTCAAAGTCATATCTAGGCAATCCACGCAAGATGCACATTTACCAATAAGAGACTGGTCAATTGTGGTCCTAAGGATCAGTGGGAAGATTTAAGTAACCAACAAAAAAATGACGCATTTATCATTGTTGAGAAAATCCTTTTTTTAAAGAGAATAGTACAGCTATTAGGGTATTACAACCAATTATCACTTTTCTAGATCACGGTGTATTTTGCTAAATCTAGTTTTGCATTTGTAAGTTTAGATTTGAATTTAAACATCTGAACATCAGGAATATAATTATTATACTAAATAGAATATAAACCCATGCACATATCAACTTAAATCATCATTCAACATACTTAACGAAATATTTCTATGAAATAATTTTCAATTACCTTACTTCTGGTTATTTCTATGCATATTTCCCGGTGACTTTGCTTTCTATAGCCCCTTATTCTGTGGTCTACAGCTCCAAATCGTCATTTTCAGTTAAATCATCAGTCTTATAGAAATAGTCTCGAGGTTTGTAAGTAATGAGTGTGCTGTTCTCATTGAAAATAAAAAAGTTGAACTCGTGATTCGATTAAGGCTAGATCACCATTGAAAACCTGGAAGCACGTGACAGCGTTTCATCCTAGCATGGTACCACTCAGCAGCGTGCAACCCCCATACCGCACATAGGAGTCGAATTTAGGACCTTCGGTCTCGTGTATGTCTAGGTTCGAGTCCCGCAAGCGGAATCGCGGATGCACATTGCTGAGTAGTCTCATATCAAGACGAAACGATCATCCAGTACTTCCAGGTTTTCAATGATCGTCTAGTTATATTGGACTCATGAATTCAACAATTAAAATTAATACAATCTTCACAAACCTCCATACTGAAAACAAATTGCTTAAGAGTATGAATTTTTCAGTATATTATATATTTTATTGACCTCAAAATAGACTACAGTTTTCTCTATACATATATCAATCAATATTTATGTGTAACACAATTATCACTAAGGATGAAATACTTTATATTATTATATATTTTAATTCACACATTCATATCAAAGGTAAATCTAATTGTGAAATAATTGATGACCAATGAACTAGTTTTAAGATTATTTACTTGAATAATGATGACTAATTAATCTATAGAGAAACTGCAATAATAAAAAAAAAACAAAGAACTGATTAAGTGTATAGTTTTCAAGCTTATTAAAGGAATCTATTTGGAATGAATAAAGTTGATGAACTATTGAAATGAATTAAACAGTAGTTTGTTCAGACTCCTAGGTAGTACATATTCAATCCAATATATATCTTACATCTAATCTAGGTTATATGTTAAGTGTTATCTATCTAGGCTACTAAGCAAGAAACCATTGCATTTTAATTCTTCTTAATTTAAAAAGAGCGAAATGAATATTTAATTATGATCCTAATAAAAATTATGGTGTTTTTTTGTGTAATGTTTCTAAAGTTCCGACAATCTCATCTTGTTAGTCTAATGGGGTATGACAATTTGAATAGAAGTACACATCTGTTAGGTTCTACGTTGAGTATGACTGACTGACTTTTATTCACTAAAGATGAATACTGACACGATTGATAAAATAATTAAGACTTTTTATAAATGGTGTATATCGTCGATTCTGAAGGTATTATGTTCAATCCGATCTGAGTTCGTCAATATTAGTTGAATGTTTTAAACTATGACGGAATACTTGAATAGTTTTGCAATTATTTCAATTGTTTTCTGAGTGATATCAATCTATGATTTCTTTAAATAGACAAAATTGCACGTCAAAAATTATGCTTGTATTCAGCAATACAGATGAGTAGTTGTGAGATAATAAAGATATGCAAACCTGATTTAAAATCGTATATGCAAGTATACGTTATAGAGTGGGAGAATGCAAATATCATTGAAACAAATGAGAATAGAAATAATTTAATGATGAACTCTCAAACAACTCTACCAAAAATAACCATAATATCAACTACAAAAATAAAACAAAGAATAAAGTGACAGAATATAATAGACCACTTAACGACTGAAATATTCATGGTAGAAAACAATACTAACTGATTTATTCATGACCCCGAGATTTGGTAATAGGATTTTTCAGAAATTTATAACAAAAAACGACCATTATAAGCAAAGATGAATAGTGGCTGGTAGTGGAATCCAGGACGCGCGTTTCGTCCTATTTGGGACTCGTCAGCTGAGTATACCTGCATTTCAGAATTGATGTTCACTCTGGGACTCAAACCCAGTACCTTTCGCTCCGAATGCCATCGCGTTATCTAATCAGCTACTGATTCCTGTTAACCACTTGCTTGTGCAATGGGCAAGATTCAAACAAATAATACCAAGTGAAAGAACGATTACTGTGAAAGTATATCATTTAATAACAGCTAAACAGGTTTTTTGCTTCAATTATTTTACAACTGAACATTGTAAAAACAGTTAAAGAAGGTAAAATACAATAAAGGAATATAGAAAATATGATTTACAAAGAATAAAACAGAAAAAGGAAGAAAAGCAACGTCGAATGGTCTCAATATTGAATAAAATAATGAGAAGTCCAAATATTTTAAAAATCATCCTCTACGCCTCCCCCCAAAAAACATTCTTTGATTTTAATCATACTTACGCATTTATATCTGTATACAATGTGAATACATTAAAAAAAGGCTAATGTCATATATTTTTATCGGATCGATGTAAAAATAGTTGTACTTGTAATAGTACTGATCCTTTTACACATTGAACAAGGGTAACACTAAAGCAATACAAACCATATAAATTAAAGTTATTTAGTATCTTATCTATCATTAATGAATTTTAATGTACAGTTCATTTCATTTCATACTGAACAGTAAAAGTGAACTATCTCCTTAAATTCTTTACTTTGTAAATGTAAAGATCAGTAACACGTTTCTTCTTTTTTTTAATTTTTACTACTACATACTTGAATAAAGATCTTTGACTAACTTCCTTTCACTTTCTTATGATTCTAATCTCTTCTATTCACATTATACCACACTAGTTCTCATTCATACACAAATTTCTTTTTGTTCGTGAAGTTTCATATATTACTTTTTTTTTCAGTTTGCTTGCTTGATTGCTTATTTATCTTCTTTCTTATCAACTATTCTGTAGAGAATATGGTTATATCTTTTTCTCTTTCCAGTTACATACCTTGATGCTTTTTTCTATACTTTGTCATGCACCGTCGACAAAATCAAATAGGAGATTTGTAGTAGAAGTTAGAATGTTATAAGACAAAGACAGCAAGACAACTACAAAACGTATATACACATATATATTTGTTTCAACCTGTATTCGTATCACTGAGACCATGTTCAGCAGTAAACCATCTATTTTGTTGTTTTTTTTTACTTGCTTCTTAAAATAATCGCTAAACTAATATGTCGAATAAAGACATTTAACATGGTTGTTCTTGTCATTATCTAATACAAAGATGATAATGATGAGGTGGAGGAGGAAGATGAAATGGAGGAAAGTAAGCGATAAAGAGATATGATATACAAATAAGATTTGACATGATTAGTAAAGATAGGGAGAAAAATACCAACTAGTTTTTTTTATGTACATATTTTTGTCAACCAACTGTTCATTATTATGGTGAAAATACATACATAAAGAATAACAATCTGAAATGTATTCATTGTCTTATTTGTACTTGTAGTCGCCGTTTTCGCTATTATCATCATGTTCATCAATAGTAATAATAATAATATTATTATTATTAAAGCCAAAGTATCATCATTATTAGGATAATCATACCATGGTTAGGATTTCTTTTTAACGACGTCTATGCTTATTACTCTTACTACCGCATACTATTTGTCATGTAATCCATTCATTTTGAATCTTAGACAAAAGGAGTTAAATAGTAAATGATAAGTAATAACAACATTGTACATGCAGACATAAATAATTTCATAGTTTGTAATTGACTATGTTTATGTATGTATTGGTGTAGTAGAAAAATGTGTAAGGCGATAGCTAGAATTGAGACAAATAAAAGTAAGGAATATTACTAACAGACTATCATTTATGATCATATGTTTGTTATATTGTAAAGCGAACAATAATGAAAGTGGGAATGTATTCAGACGAGTTGGCTGAAGAATGTTTGTTATAAATTATGAGACCTGATTGTTTGAGAAACATCAATTTTACTCCTTATCTCAAGAACATTGAATGGTTTGTTTAATTCCTGTATATATAAGAAACATATAAGTTATCCGTCTTTTGTCATAATAACCATAAAACTAATCAACTCTACTACTGTAGTTTAAAATGACATTTATTCTTGTAAGAGGTTCGACTAACAAGTTAGTCACTTAGATTCCCCAATAGATCTGGTTCATTGTATTGTCATGTATCAAACTTAAAACTTCTTTGAATTTCATTACAATTACTCAAGGTAAGTGTATAATGGGCGGTAAATTACTAAGATTTCTTGACTATCATTGATGATTATGCATCTGTGAACATACTACCTTCCAATCAAAAATCGTTCATTGATGTCAGTTATTATATTGGCAATTATGGTGCCGATTATTTACTTAACATTATGAGTTCGAGATCAACATAAAGTAAATTTTCAGTGTGTTTAAAAATTTGTGAGTTTTATCAATAAAAAGACAATTTTGGAAGTAATTTCTGTGAAAATAAGTAAGAATCCCTAAATTTAAAATTTTAGTTGAACAGAATCATATCTAGAAATCGACAGAAACTCCTAGAGAACATGATACTTGCCTTGTTCATTTTATTGGATCGCCGACTACACTCCATTTTCAAAAGATCTTGATCAGTAAATACTAAAGTATTACAATTGATTATGCCTAATCAAGATCTTTTATTTCGATAAGTGAGCTAAATTCAAACGTTTATGGTAAAAAAAATATTGTAGAACAATAGTTGCGTTGAAATATAAACTACAAAAAAAATCATCCGAAATGATCCCTGCTAGTTAAATAATTATTATTATTAGTAATAATGGCTTTATTCAATATTCTATTTTTGGTACAATATTAGAATTCTCAGCGCAAAATAATTCAACAAGGTTCTTTTTCTAATTTTTTGACCCAACGTGACGATATATATTGAGTGATGACTAGTTAGATGTTAGAAGTTCAGGAATTGACATCTGAATAATGTACATTCAGTTCAGTTCATACTGTCAGCCACCACAAAGCCTCTGATTGTACTTTTTTGTAACTTGTACAGTGAAAAGTCGTAAACTTTTCATAGACGTACCTGAATAGGTTATTCAATTAACGGACATAATAATGTGTTCAAACAAACAAAAACAGATAACTTGTTGAAATATCTAGATGACAGAAACACATAGCTCATATATATATATATATATTATAAATTAACTGTTTTTGTCATAATTTTAGGTTAAATTCAACAGACGTGGAACAAGACTACGTCGAGCTAGTAGACAATTAAGTCGTATCACACCAGATCATATTACATATTTAGACGAATCATCAAACTATTGTGATTATGATCCAAATACTCAAACTTCAAGTACAAGAGGTCGTGAATGTTTACCAAATAATACAGATCAAGCAAGTTGTGCTACACTTTGTTGTAATCGTGGTTCACAAACACAATTACGTGAAGTACGTGAAAAATGTCATTGTCAATTCAATTGGTGTTGTCGTGTTGAATGTCAGACATGTGTGAAAACAGAAGAATATCATGTATGTAATTGAATGAATTTAAAAATTGAATATAATTTCATTTTATTCAAAGAATAGTCAATGAATTCTTCTTTAAATTTATACATTGTTTTCCTACGCATTTCTACCTCATCATTTCTACCGTTTTTTGTTGGCAAAAAAGAAAGTGTTCATCCTACTTACAATGAATAATCTGTCATCAATTCAATAATGGATCATAGAAATCAAAGTTATTTCAAATGAAACATACATTATATAAACATAATTATTATAATATTATCATTTAATCATATTTTTTAAATATGTCAGCTTGTTTTTTTTTTAAAAACTAACCTATTAAAGTTTATTGTATTGTTTAATGTTTATTTAAGTGAATTCAAGTAAAGCATAAAATTCATTTTTGGCATTCATTCAATAGTTACATCATCATAGCAGCAACACCAACAACAACAACAAAGACAACTAAACATATATGGGTTGACTGTTAACAATCTATTCATTCTCAATCATCATTAATCACTTTGAAAAATTTCAATACAACAATATACACAACTTGTAGATATACATAATGAATATAATTTATGACATGATATTTTTGAAATCAAAAAAAAATAATCAACATTTGCATTTCTTCTCTCTGTGGTTATTCTTTTTTTCAATTTTTCTTTCTTCTCTCTATCTCTCTGTTACTAGTGTCTATTCATTTCATTTTACATTTTATTTATATACAATTTTTTTCGCATATGTAATAAGTTACACACGTGAATGAACAAAATGTTGTTTGACTTAAAGAGAACATTGAATTATATATTTTAAAAAAAATTTTTTTTAATTTATTCTCATTCTTAATTATCATTGGTTAATTTAAATAGTGTACCATTCATATTGACCAATAAGGTTGCATTTTTTTCGAATTATTATTAAATCTTACTATAAATATTAATTTATAATTTTTAAAAAAGACAAGTTTTCATAATTTATAAATAAATAAATAAAATATAAAAATTAATTTTTTTTATTTAAAACATTTAAATTAAATTAAAATTGAAAATATTTAATCAATAAATAATAAGTTTATTTTTATATAGTTGAAATCAGAAGTCAATTAAAGCTAGACGATTATTGAAAACCTGGAAGCACTTAACGACAGTTTCATCTTATTGTGGGACTCCTGATCAGTGCACATACACGATTCCGTCTCGCGAGCTTCGAACCCAGGATCTATCAGTCTTGCGCGAGAGTGCTTAACCACTAGACCAAATTTTCCATGGTAGTCTAGCTTCAATGAACTCATGATTTCAAGTATATAAAATTACTACAAATCTCCACAAAACTCCCTTCTAATAAGTTTATTTTTGCCAATCTTTAAAAAAAAAAAGAAAATAAAAACGTTGAAAAATTCAAACAAAAATAAGTTACAATAAAGTAATAAAAAGATGGAGTTGATCTGAAAATTTTGATATATTTACTCTATATATTTCGAACAATGCAAACAAAGATTATGGAACATGTGCCTAGATGTCTTCAAAACCAGTAAATGTCAAAAGTTCAGATCAATGTGGGATATAGAAATATATGTTCATTAGTAGCAAAACATATAATTGAAACAAGGCACGGGATTGATATCAATATAGCTTTTAGAAAGTTGCATAGAAATTGTCAAGAACGAATTCTCAAATGTATTGAAACCTTGACTATACATAAATTGGAACCCCCCTTGTGTGTCCAAAAACAAATTGTCGTAACCTTGAATTTATCCCGGTAATCTTCAACTCATTTTATATCCTAGGGTAATATGACAATTTCATATTCTTTCTGTATGACGTTATTTTCTTTCTTCCTCATTACCTTGCTTGCTTGAACCTTCATTTAGCAGACCTTTATTAATATTCATATAAAATGCTTTGAGAAGTATATATGTGGCCAGATTGTTCGAAATGCATAGCGCAAATACATCACATTTTTTAGATCAACACTATCTTCTTGTTGCTCTATAAAATGTATAAAAGGGATTAATTGCCTTCAATATTAAGTTGCTCATTCGTGGCACAATAAACTGTATAAACTTTATATTCAGTTGACAATATCGTCAAGAATGACATTTATTTGCTAAGTACCAGTAGATCATGAATAAAGTATTCAGTTCATACAGGTATATGAAACATCCAGATAATGTGGTAGACCTAAAAAAAAGTCCAGTCGAATAGCCATGGAAATGAGGCGAAACAACTTGGCAGTACTCGGAATCAGTGGAACCCATTGGACCCAAGCTCGAGAGTAAAGGCTGGATACAGGAGAGATGCTTCTGTACACCGGTTAAGAAGAGGAAAATTCTCCACACACTCAGTGACTTGTTCTGATGCTGTCCAAACAAACACGAAAAGCACTAATTGAATGAGAATCTGATGGATCCAGAATCATCAAAGTATCCTTCAAAACAAAAAAGGAAGGATTCACAATGAATGTTATCCAATGTTCTGCACCCACCAATGATATCAACAACGACGATAAAGATCAGTTTTATGAAAGGCTAGAAATGATGGTAGAGAAGTGTCCAGGAAAGCACCTGACCATCCTGTTGGGAGGCCCGAACGCCATAGTCGGAATGAACAACAAAAGAAATGAAGATATCATGAAACCACATGGACTGACTGGGAGAAACGAACGAGAATGCTCACAGGTTTGCAAATCTATGTGCATTCAACAAATTGGTTATAGGTGGCACAATATTCCCATACAAATTCATACACAAAATTAAATGTGTCCCACTGGACCACACCACGGAGAACCGAATGGACCATATTTGCATAAGTGGAAAACGCGAGAACCAGGAGAGGAGCTGACATAGCTTCAAATTATCACCTGGTTGTGGCCGAGATGAAACTGAAGATAAAGAAACACTGGACAACTGGTGGAAAAGCATTACAAAGGTTCAATGCAGCCTTCCTTCGACATACTAAAAACTCAACGAATTCAAGATAGCTCTGAGCAACAGGTTCCATGAATTACAAGATCTATTCAAAGAGGAAGAAACTACTATGGAGGACAACTGGAAAGGGGTCAAAGAAGCATTGACTTCAACGTGTCAGGAGATTTCGGGTTACAAGATCATCATCGTAAGGAATGGATCTGTATGAAAACCCTAGATAAAATTGAAGAAAGGAAGAACAAAAAGACAGCACTTAACAACAGCCAAACAAGAATAGCTAAAGTCAAGGCACAGGCCGAACAAACCATAGCAAATAAGCAAATGAAGAGGAGCATTATAGCTGACAGGCAAAAATGCATGGAAGACCTAGCAATGATAGTAGAAAGTGCTTTAAGAGAAGGAAATGTGAGACAGCCATATGGCACAAAGAAAAAGCTAGCAGGGAAAACAGAGAAACTAGTCAAGAACAAAGATGGCAAGCCAATCACCAAGATTCAAGAACAGAGGAACAGATGGGTAGAATACTTCGAGGAACTACTGGATAGACCAGCCCCATTCAATCCATCATACATCGAAGCAGCACACACAAACCTTCCTAGAGATGTCACTACTCCACCAACGATCGAAGAAATCAAGATAGCCATCAGACAAACCAAGAATGGGGAAGTAGCAGGACCTGACAATATACCAGCTGAAGCACTGAAGTCAGACATTGAAGTAATAGCAAACATACTTCACCTTCTATTCAAGAAGAATGGGGAAGAGGAACAAATGCCGTCGAACTCGAAAAAAGGATACCTCATCAATATATCAAAGAAAGGAGATCTGAGCAAATGTGAGAACTACAGAAGCATCACATTGTTATCAGTAACGGGAGACGTTTTCAACAGAGTGTTGCTGATCCGGATAAAAGACGCAGTAGACGTTTGAACTCAAGGTCAACAGGATGGATTCCGTAGTGATCGGTAGTGCACAGACTGAATTGCGACACTACGGATCATTGTTGAACAATCGGTTGTGTGGAACTCGTCACTATACATCAACTTCATTCACTATGAGAAGGCGTTTGACAGTGTGGACAGGAGAACATTATGGAAACTTTTTCGACACTATGGAGTTCTTGAGGAGATTGTCAACATCATCCGGAACTCATACGATGGACTACAGTGCAAAGTGGTGCATGGAGGACAGTTGACAGCTGTATTTCCAGCAGGAGCCGGAGTGAGACAAGGCTGTCTACACTCCCTCTTCCTTTCTTTTGGATATTGAGTTGATTATGAAGACCTCAACATCTGAGGTAAAGCACGGAATCAGTCGAATAAGCTAGAGAGACTTAAAACTCAAGCCATCATTGGAAAATTTCTCTGTGTGCAACGTTCAGGATATAAAACACAAACAATGATGACTTTCCTAGTTCACGAATGTTGTTGAAAAAATATTTGAAACAACTAGGTCTTAAATTGTACTGAACAAATTAATTTGTTATAGAACCTCAGTAACTAACACTATAGATCCAGAAGTATATCCATTACCGAAAAAAGTCCTCTAATCAGAAGTGATGCCAATAAATGTTAGTTAGCCCATATCAATTACATCCTTCTGATAATAAATATAAGTAATTAACAGTTTACTAAGTCATTCAAACACTGACACTGATATTACAAGCTAAAAAACGTTATTTATGATTTTCTAATAAATGATGGTAACAGTTGGTAAGAAAAGATACAAAGAGAAATTGTCGAAAAAGACATTTATAATTATCATAATTAGCAAATGTACCACGTAAAGAACAGTCTGTAGGAGCTAACCTAGTTGATCACGTTTTCTATTATGATAAGAATCTGTACAACTTTTAGTTGGCATCATGTTAATAACACATGCCATTTAATTTCAGATAGGTTATTTACTTATTTCATGCATCTTTCGATATTTTTCTCGAAAGAAAGTTGCTGAAATACCTTTTACTGAGAGTTATATACTGTACTAAACATATAATATTGAATAAAGCTATTTATAATAATAATATCTAAAATATTGAACTAATTAGAGTTAAAATTTATACTACTAACAAGTAAGCAGTTGAAGAAGGATAAAAACAACCTTACTGAGAGCATTTGTTACTGATCTTTGGAGGATTTTTGGTTCATTCGCAATGCAGAACAAGCCATCATATCACATAGAAAGCTCAACAAACAAGCCATTGCATAGCGATATAGCACAGAAATGTTTGTAACATATATTTGATAATAAGCCATGAAAACCTCATAGATCTAACATGAATGACATTAAATAGGAAGAATATATTTGTTAAATCTCAGTGAATGAATTTGAAGTAAATTCAACATTTCGTCTGGCAATCTGGTCCAAGCTTTTTCAAGGAAATAACATGAATGTCCGGAGATACTTTTAATTTATATGGATTCTATGTTCATTGGAAGAAGTGAAGCTTCGAAATCAAAAGACCATTTTCAAATCACTATTGACACCGCTCTACATTAGTTACATCGGGTTTACGCCTTCAGTTTATTTCCTACTTTTTATCAGAGCATGTTACTCGTGAATCAGTAAACTTTTATTAAAAGTATTCTCGATCAGAATCTAAGTATTCAGTCTGTTTATTGATAGTTAATAAAACTAGATCAGCTACATCAAACCGCATATTTTCTTGTTTTTCACCGTCCTCATAAAGTGACTTCTGATGATCTCATTAAGTCATATGTGAACTTTTGATTTAAACAAACTTTTTACGTACACGTAAATGAGCAAACAGAATGTCTCACCACTACTCAACATCTGGTATGAGTTTATTCGAATGAAATTGACAGGGATTCACTGTTATAAAATTCAAAAAAACTTCACAGTCATCTTGAACAGATGGTGATAAATACAATCGTTCACATATGTTAAATAATGTAAAAATTCAGTTACCTTTTCTTTTTTAAATCAACGTACATTACATTATTCGATGAAGATAGCAGAAGCTGATTCTGTTGTAAAGGTAAACTCATTCAACAAGTAATAATGAAGAAACATTACTTAAATACCGGGTGAAATTAGTTAAACAAAATTTATTACTTGATAAAACAAAATTATAGATGTCATTTTTCCACCGACGAAGTCCATAATCATGTATGTTGGTCTAATGTAGCAATGATATGTTGTTCTGTTTCCTGCAATCCTGTGATCCTCCTCAAATCTATAAATCAAGAGTTTCAGACAGATCATTGATAACTAAACATAGTGACCATCGAAATACTTTCACGAATATCCACTGGTGGTTACAAAACAATTTGGTAAGTGTTATTATTAAATACGCTTGAATGTGAAATGTAAGTACCAGAGAGCAAGTTTGATGTCAAAACAGTGATTAGATTTAATACAATTATCCATTGACAGTTATATTTGTATGAGAAAGGGCATCAATATAGTAAGGTCCCCACTGAAATAATGGCCACTCTTGATCTTCCCGAACTAAATTTTCGTTCATAAATATGCAATACTACTGAATTGAATAAATATTAACACTTGTTCACATTTAAATGAAGTCTTTACCATCATACCAGGTTTATACAAACAAACTTGTCGGCCTTTATTTGTATAGCCAATTTATCCATGCAAAGGTTAATTTTAAGATTCTAACATTTCATAAGCCCAAAAATTATGATGAATGTATGTGGGCATTACATTTGTACTAATTTCTAAAGACATTAATAAGGTAAAAATTTTATCAAAGAATGGTTTAATCCCAATGAACTGATGCATGAATTTAAATCAAAATCACAACTTTCAAACAGATCAAATGCTTCGAGAAAAACCTGAAAATAATTTGACAAAAATGTCGTAAATCAAATGAGAGACTGATACTCGGTAATAGATTGTTGAAGAAAATTAAACGTAAACTGGGATGTGTTGCGAATTTTTCGAAGCATTTTACTTATTATTAATTATCAATTAAAAAATTGGCTTCTCTATGATCTCAGCAGATGAGATTCAAATAATTTCGACTTTTTGCCCATAGAGTTGGTTCGAGCTTCTTCATGGACAACGAATGAACATGTTATTTCAAAAAGTAATTGTAATATCCTCTGGTGAATTATTGCTCCGATCGATAATTCGCTTCTCTCTCATTGGCGGGAATCAGCACGTTCATATATACAAATAGGGCACGCATTCACCTACAAGATATAACAGTAGTGCACATTAGTAAACTCCAGATCAATGGTTAAATGGTACCGAGTGAAATCTTCTTACCTGTAATGTCAAACTGTATTGTTGATTAGAGTTTATCATGGTACTTCACCTGTTGTATTGTTTCATTAGATGTTTCGGTGAATAGTTTCATCCCTAGTCTGATTTAATTTTAAAGTTTAGCCTTTATTTCAATATTCCAGTTTATCATAATAATCTTTTGTGCCGTTATAAGAAGATAATGAATACACAACTTCTTTAATCAGAGTGTGACTTTAAATGCAGATTCATTCACGAACTGACAGTAGTTAAAAGATCATTTAAAATCAAGGAGCATTGAACGGTAGTTGATTGAAATTTGAAGTTTTTCCAAGTGATATACACTCGAAATATGGATAGATAGATATTCATTGTTCACTGACTTTCAATAACGTCCCAGTTGATATCAGTTGGTGACGAAAGCTACCTAACAACAATCACTTTTTATCTTGTAAAGGGGATGTTTTGATCAACAAAATCTTTTTTGAACAAGGAAGTAATAAAGCAATAACATTAACCAACATTGTTTGAACAATTCGTACTACTTAATCATAAATAAATATAAAATATTCAATTGACATGTCAAGGAATAAATGAATATCGATTCTACAGTTCAGTCGACACTTGATTAGCTTAATGATAACATCTCAATCTGCGATACTAGGGTCTCAATCCCTCAGGGAAGTATCAGCTCCCCTAAGGTTACAATCTAATAACAGTAAATCTGGATTCTTTTCAAACATCTAACATAAAGTTGATATAAAGCTTAGTTTTAATTTACTGTAAAACACTATTCCCTACATTATCAATCATTAAAAAATTGATAAAAAAAATACAAAATTTTGACCGCCAACCAAATTTTCTTTTTAGAAACTTATTAAACAAAATTCTAATAGTTGAATTCATGAGTCGATCTAAGCTAGACCACCATTCAAAACCTGGAATCACTGGACGGCCTTTTCGTCCTAGTATGAGACTCCTCAGCAGTGCGCATCCACCATCCCGCACGCGAGATTCAAACCTAAAACCTTCGGTCTCACGCGCGAACGCTTAAACTGTAGACCACCGAGCTGGCATCGTACGGTCTTCATGACTATCTTCAATCGATCCATGATCTCGAGCAACCCTTTCTCAATTGCCTGAAGTGGATGACTATCTCCATCCGACAGGGATTGGATCCTACTGATCACAGCTTCTCACCAGAATTCCAAGATATCCATCTTGAATCTAGTCACTAATGAGCATACGATTATTTTCAGAATGGGTATTTGTGGAGACTGTTCAAATATCTAAGGTTGAAATTTCATGAAATTCTTTTGAACAGATAATATTGTAACATGTTTTTTTTCTAAAGAAAAAAACATACCAAAAATATTCATTCTATCACCTACGGTACAACACAAAAACAAACATTAATGATCTTGCTTTTAATCATTTTTTCTAACTTGTTGTAACAGAGATGGTGTGATTATTACATTTCTTTCGTTACATACTCTACCTATTTACCTTTTATGTTTAAAATAGATATCGTTTGATCATTAGTGCTATTAATACTTAAACCATGTTATGGATTATTATCACAAGTAATTAATGACTGATACTAATCATAAAGTCGAATACCTGATGAACTTTCTACATATAAAATGCATTCATTTAAATTAATTTGTAAATGATCATTGTTCAATTTATATAATCCTACTTATATGATAATGGTAGTGGCAATTAGTTTTAATGGGAAAAACTTGAAATGTAATTCATTTTATGGCCTAATTAATACTCTACTACATTAAAAATAGTATGACTTTTAATAGGGATTTGAATAAGAAGATTATAGATGAACAACTCCAATAGTCCTTTTTCATCTCTGCTTTTTTCTATTTAGTTATATAATGATTGATAATATTTAGAAACTACCGACGGGATCGAAAGATGGTTGTGCTATATCGTGAATTGATTGAAGTTAGACAGACAAACCACTAAATCCCGGGTCAGCAGTTTAAGGATTAACCTCTCTCAGTGAGACTTAAAGTCGTAGATTCGACCACTGATGGAGTCATGGATTCGCATTGCTGGAGTCCCACACTAAGATGAAACAGTTATTCAGAGCATCTTGGTCCTAACTAGTTGTTTAATAAGGATCAGTTCGTAATGTGTAAACGATGAAACTCAACAGTCTTTAAAAAGCTTTCATATTTTATGTTCAATATGGTTTCTACTTAGATAGTGTTGTTAGTTGTAATACAATAATTTAAATGTAAAGATTGATACACGGTAAGAGTATCAAAATCTAAAACTAGGATTTGTACAACAAGATTCATTCCTTCACTTATGATCAACGTACAAACTGACACAAATGTACACTGGCTCAAGTTGCTATACCATATGAGCACAACATATGTTAATGTATGACTCAATTACACTAGTTGTTTAATAAATGCCCTTTCAATCTAAGGTTACATATTTGGCACTTAATAAGTGGAACGCGATCACATTATCTTGATAAAATTAAAAGTTTATTTCATTAAGATTATAGATATTCAGTTAATTGTTACATTTTTGACACTCATTTGATGAGAAGTAATGATGTTTGACTGAATAAACGCCGATCTAGTTGATCATATCAGTCAAGTATTCATAGATCATCAACAATACAAGTACTTAATTGAAAAATAGCTTCATAAGAAAAAGGTAAATTGCACAGGAAAGCTATCCAAACACGCTACATTAGGAAGGTTAGTTAGTTAGCTCAAATTAAATGAGATACAGAACACTGAAACAAACACAATTTGATTCATCAAGTAGGATAATCAGTACTGATATACTACGAACGATGAAATATAATGTAAACAAAATTATTGACCATCATTTATTGACATAAGTATCTATTGATATCATTCAGTAATATAGTTTCTTCATTTTTAGTCATACTTTCTTAGAGCCATTTATACCACAAGACGAAAATTATTCGATATTTGTTAGATTGTCTAAAAGCGAATAAAATTGCCTCAAATTAATTCATCAGTCAAAGTCAAATAGCTTCAATTTCCTCAGCTTATACCTAGTTCTAAAAGTAACGATACGATTGAAATATATCGAATAACATAATTTCATGATGTAGAGTAGTGTATAATTAAGTGGGGAAAAAAACACATCCGATAATCCAATAGAATGACCGCTGAAAACCTGAGACACGAAAAAAAAAGATATCGTGATCACAGCATAGAAATCTTGACAAAAGTAGAAATAATTCCTAGTATGAATTATATAAATGAGCGCATGACTTAAAAACAAATGTCAGACGTTGAATTAACTGTATAATACAACCGATAGCAAATACATAAGTCACGTATTTTTAAATTTCATTAAACTATGAATGCATTATAGTTTCGTCATTATATATGCTCATATTTTTATTTTCTACAGTGAATTTTCAAGCAACGATTGATTAAAGTGATTCACTGTTGTGTAAGGATCAGAAATCTAATTAGTTGTTGTAGGTGTATGCTACTTATTTTGACAGATATAAGTAATACGCAACACAAATCAGAAGTGGGATGTCTGACAGAAGATTGAGAAGATCGAATTAAAGACAACAAAAAGGAAAACAGAGGGCAGTTGTAATGACAAGAGAATTGAAATTATGAAGCATATAAAGGATGACTGATGGAAGATGTGCAAATAATGTATTTAATGTATGATTTTCATGTTTCAAGAAAACCACTCGGTAATTTTGCAGTAAAAAACAGGTTGGTTATCCGCACCAATTCTTCGTTCATTACAGTATAATTAGTAAATTCGGATCGTTGCGTTATAACACTGTGTGCTCAATGATGACATGCCTAAATCCTCATGAGATTAATTCAAAGCTATTCTCAAAATTCCGAAATAAAGTGAAGAGAAGCAAAGTTGGATAGTGGCTAGCAGTGGTATCCAGGACGCGCGTTTCGTCCCATTTAGGACTCGTCAGCTGGATGTACCTGCATCTCAGAAGAGAACTTTTCAGTTCCTCAATCATTTACCAACGGTTTCGAATCTCGTATCTCCAAACTGAAAAAAGAACACTGAAAACCCCATTATTTCATTTAAAAAACACTTGAAAAGACAATACTTGTTTCATAAAGTATTTATTTGCTTCCTAGAGTTTTTTTTTAAGGTGAAATAAAGAAATAAAATCAAAATTCAACACAACAAACAAGTAAACAGTTTAATGTATTAATAAAACGGGACAATGAAAAGCGAACAGCATTATAAGAGAAAAAATGTATGTAAGCATTTGTAAAGGGTGAAGCATTATTCTTTTCCCATAGAAAAAAAAATTGTACACAGGTAAAATGTCTAGTGTGTTGTGTATTTCAGCCTGGATAAATAATTTATTAAACAGGTTAAAACCAGTAGTATGTGAACAATTCACGCACGTACTATCACTGTTACAAGTAAGATTCACAAGTTTCTAAAATATGTATAAAGAGATGATCAATTGTTGTTATGCAACAACAGAAAGAAGCATACACGAACACATACATACATAAACAAACATACACAATAAATGTGAAAGTTTTTTTTCTAAGGAGAAATAAAAATCAAATGGATATTATAGTATTGTTTTCAGAAAAAGAACAAGGAAATTACGCAAGAAACTAAGAAAGGCAAATTTATTTACAATCTGTAATTACTGATGATGATGATAACAATAATAATAATGATTTTAATGGTAACAAAATTCAACTTGGGTAGTTCAAAGGTGGTGACGAATCCTATTACTCATTAGCCAAACAAACACGACCAACTAGTCTCAGTTATTCACACTTTGGAAGTTAAGCACAAAATAAAAATACACTTGATGTCTTTTTTGAGAAAAAAAAACAGTGTAAAACATTCACTACCACGACACAGAGAAATAGAACGATACAATCAAAACAAATTGAGATGAGGTCGTAAATACATTAGAAGTAGAAAAAATATATGTAGTAACAAATTATTCAAACAGAAGACGTATTTAAATAGCAAGTCGAATAAGTGAATTAGATTTCCGTCAACAAAGTAATAACAATAATAAACAGGTGAAAATATATACTACCAACAGTAAACACTCAGTCGATTAATTATAGTAAATAATCATATTGATAGTAGTACTCATGGAAAGTAGTTTCACTAAATCCGTTAAACAATAAAGTATCATCACTAAGATAAGGGAACATAGAATGAAGAAAAATACTGAATCTAAATACGATGATTGATGTGATTTTTTTTCTGAAATAATCATCAATATGGAAACTCTCATCAATTCACAAGTGAAAAGGGATACACGTAAGTGATTACAAATTAAAACTATAGTTATTGAGAACAATGACAATTACAATGTCCAATAGGTAACTGATTGTCTTCAGTTGTTTGTTCAAGTGCATGTGGATGTGAATGTGAATAGTATCTTGAATAGATAGGTCCGTTAGAAGTGGTATTATTATTATTATTATTATTATTATTATTATTATTATTATTATTATTATTATTATTGTCTACTGGTAGAAAATCCCCAATAACATCATTTGATTCATGAAGATGAGAATGATGATGATGATGATGACGAACGTGATTTGTAACTACCAATTGTTTCATACGTTGTTCTAATTGATTACGCAACAAATTATATTGATATAGTATAGCATTACGATATTCACATTCCTCTTTATCAAGTATACGTAGGAAATTTGTTAATTCTGCTGTAGTAAAGTCTTTCCACTGTAAAAGAGTAAGAGGAAGAAAAATTAATTATCGGGCAGATCTGTGTCATATATATATATATATATATATATATATATATATATATATATATATATCCGGAGGTCAGACATGCGAATAGACCAATGGGAACATGCCAATAGGGTGATTTATTACATAAGGTATAACTCAAGAGGTTACAGAATTCTAGAAATAAATCTAGATGATATGCCTTTTGATCCTGAAGGGGAATTGAATACTTATGGAATAATCTCTTTCAACTTGAAGTAGGCTCTGATGATATAATGGTAGAACATGATAAAGAAAATTGCACCATTAAACAATTCACCTTTTGAAAAAGCCGACCAATCGAGACTACTAAATTATTTGTCAAAATGTTTATAGTTCAAATAATGACTGATCATTTGAAATTAAACATAGCATTGGTTAATTTCATCTAAAATAAGATTCGAAATATTCTTTACGGTACGAAGTATGTTACAAACAATCTGGACTTGTTACAGTAACTAATCATTTGTTAATGATCAACATCGTACTTGTTTAATTCATAGCGCGCTGATCTATCAAGATGCAAAATAGCTATTAAATTGAACGATTACACGTTATTTTATATTATGTGGTTACGTGTTACGTATTTACGTAATTGGTATCTATCGATTGATACTAGTCACTTAAAATCTTGAAGTTTATCAACAAGAAACTTATCTAATTAAGAACACATATGCAGTATGAGAAATGCAACAAATTGAGGTTCATATACTCGGCTTCTCTCAGAAATGACCAATAACATTACTCAGTCAATGAGACTGAAGTAAGTGGAACAAGATTGGAATCGATAGTCTAATGAATAACAGTCAACGGTTAGCAGAATGAAACAATTCATAATTGTAGAGATTTGTAGCTCAGGAGGATAATTTTTGGTGAAGTTTCGTTCTCTGAGCTAGATGCTTTACTCGTGAACCTTTCATTGTTTCCCTGAACTTCTGCTTGAATTCTGTGCTGCTATTGTTTAGAAGAACAATGAAAGTTTAACGATTGAACCATCCAGCTCTGAGAAAGAAAATTCACCAACAAAATTCATACTTAGATAGATAATGGTTAAAAAGGTCGAACTGAATAATGAAATAAACCACTTACCTCTATATCACAAGCATCATTTTCTTGTAGTACAATACGTTTTTGTTTTAACAATTCTAAAAATTGTTCGCGATTTGTACTTATACGTACCCAATTTAATAATAATAGAAGAGGACATTCACTTGTAGAAAGTTTTCGAGCGCTAACTATAAAATGTAACAAAATAGAAAAATATTTATACATTTAAAAAAAGTCTTCTTCTTGTCCTTATCAACAACATCATCAGGTAGAAGTGAAGTATTTGAATTTCTCCACATATTGTTGTGAACGAGGACACAGTTGGGGACAATCATCACATTTTTAATACAAAATTACAGAACATCTTAGTACAATATGAGAACATTGAATACTTCATTTGCAAATTTTTATCATTTGTCCTTCACATTCGGTAGGATTCTTTCAGTTCACAGTTCCTTTCTATTTTCTTCAACTCGATCTTCTTGGCCTTCTGCTGCCACGCTTTCCACTTTCAATCGGTGTTACATACTACCTATTTTTGTAGACACAAATAGCAAACATCACAATATGGGTAGCAGATTGTTCTGTCGACCTAAATCCTGGTAAGTTATTGTTGACCTTTAATTTGTCTGCGTCCGTGCTTTTACTTTGATTATCTCTCCATTTAATCTCATATTATTGGTCCTATATTTGTTTATGATGTCATTCAGAAGAACAATGAAAACTCGAGAGCTAAGTAGTCTAACTTAGAGGACGAAACTCAACGAAAATCATCCAACTAAGCTTCAAATATTCCCCCACCAATGCTTTGAATTCTTCGTCCCCTTCCTCATTCAGTAATTTTAGGTTTCGCATCTTCAGATGTTCCCAAGGAAGTTGATATTATTTACTCTTATTTATTTCTCATTTTGTTAATTTCCTTAATCGCCGATATAATAATGTAAGGTAAGAACAACTTCAACTGAAATAAATTTGTCAGAACATGCAGAGACAATATTGAAAAATTAGAAGACAAACCCGACCTTTAAAAAGTATCAGAGAAGAAAACTTTTTAAATCACTAGAAAATAAATGAGAAAAATCACTACCTACAGAAACGAAGTGTAAAAAAGCACTTTTTAAAAGAAATATCACCCAACTCACTTGAACTACCTTCTAAAGTATGTTCATACAACGCGAATTTACGAGCAGATTCTTGTATGTGAAATCGATCTAACAACGATTGAATAGCGTTAGCTGAAGTTGTAGAACTGGAATAAATAAATAATGAGTACATGTGTTCACAGCTTAAACCATGAGGTAACTGTAATTAAACAATCATTGGAAACACGAAAAAATCAAACGATTAGTCGTGTTGAAGCATGAAGCACCACCTTATCACTCCTCATACTTAACGCGACCACAAGTCGAACCCAGGACATTCAAGTCTATCATCTGACTCACACTTGATTTATTATTTATTTATTTAAACACATAAATATTGGTACAAGAAAGCGCCAGATAAATAAGCACCTCACAAATCTCATTCGATTTGCTTGAGGGCTGTGTTACTGCCCAGGTGCCCAGAATGAAGCAGGTGGTTTTCTTAGGGGACCACACCCCGAGCCTTTGACCTAAAAGTCTGATCCACAAGGCAGTGGAGCATCGTAAGGAGATGCAATCCCATGGTAGCTGGTGACCAACAATTGGTTCATACGCCATTTGTTCCTTCAGGATACTGGAGCCCATGTGACCATTGGTTTGAAATCAGGGTTCTTCAACTCCCCTAGGTGAACTTTCTCTGTCCACCAACCCGGTTAAAGCGCCGGACATTCGCTTTTCGTCCTCTCACTTTCGTAAACAACACTCCCGTCACGATAAGTCAGTGAGTAGGACTTTCCTGGCAGAGGCTATATATTCACTGGCCATGTGAGAGCATTTCGAGAGGGAGAGCGGACTCTCCCCACTCTCGGCCGTACCAGGGCATTTGGGGGCTTATTTAAACAAATAAACACTGGTACAAAGAGGCAACAAATATATATGTGAGGGCTGGAATATTGATCAGGTGCCCAAATCGAAACGGGTAGTTTTCTTAGTGGGCCACACCTGGAAGTCTAATCCATAAGGCAATAGAGCAAATAATACCCTCGTCACGAGGTGGTGAATAAGACTTCCCTGACAGTAGCTGTATATGCGTGGCCATGTGAGAGTAATTTGAGAGGGTGAGCTGAATCTCCCCGCCCTCAGCCGTACCAGGGCATGACTAACTGAGTCAATTGATACAATATATGATGTAATTACAACATATATCTTGCTTGTATAACAGACAACAGTAAACATGCTAAAATTCAAAAGTAGCTGAAAAACATACTCACAAACCATTTTAAATCATCTTAAATAACAAGACGAAATATTTTCTTAAAGATATTAATTAAATTTTTGATATGGTTGCTACAGTAATCAGGAATATATCATATATATATATCATAAAATATGTATGTACTACAGCCTACTAGTTACACCCTTTTATGTACTGAAAGAAGACAGATTGTGTACAAATGCAACTCAACTGTTCGTAAATGTAGTGTCGCTAAGAATATATCGAAGATTAGCTTTAATAATCCTAAAAAACGTTTTTATAGTTAGTCTACACGTCGTATTGGAAGTAGAGTTTAATGACTATAAAGTCAAATTAGTTGAAATTTATCAGTCATAACATTTTATGATGATTGTTACAAAGATTTCAACCATGAACAAGATTCAGTTTTAAAACTAAATAAAATTGATTAAATTGATGTTTAAAAATAAGCAAATCGTTTAGCGATAACGTAAGCCTATCATTACCATCTTATTTAACATGGTGATACAAACCGAAAGTGCTGATGAGCTAGTAATGAGTTCAACAGTGGAGAAACGTGGAACCTTCCTGAGTATGTTGTATATGCACATACTGAAATGCAAATATCAAAGAAACGTACATTCCAATGATATACATATAGTCATAGATGGTCGTGATTGCTAATATGAGTTACATGTAATCATAGAATGCGCAAACGAGTTCACTCATCCCACGAGTACATGTAGGCATAGAGGATTTCGTTCGCAAGTATACGATACATGCACATATAGAACACATAAACCGAGGCTCATACACTCCATAAGATAAATGTAGGTATAGATGAGATCACGCAGCAGTATTTTCCGTGAATAAATATCAGGTACTCAAATCAGTACGTAAATAAGTCGTCATAGACAATGTGCTCAACTCCGCCTGTAGCTCTCCTAGAGTTACTGCCGGTCCCAAGCCCACACAAACGAGGAGGGTTGGGTATGAGGTTAGCGACCTCATCCCGTAGAAAAATTAACTCGCTAAAAAAAAGCTAACCGGAATTAATAATTCAAACTATTTAAACTCTCCTCTGCGAGTTGAAGGAAGAATTATGACGTCTCAGGATGAAAGCCGAAGTTTATCTGTTAAAAGTCAAGTGTAAACTTTAGAAGAGCACTAGGGACTTTCACTTGTAACGGTGAGATAAATGATTTTCGTAAATTAAATTATGAACAGACTCTAGTTAAACCACCATTCCAAAGCTGGAAACACTGGACAGACGATTCGTCTCAGTATGGGACTATTACTTAACACTCTCCATGCACACCCACACATCGAGGAATCAAACCGATGACTGGTCTCGCATGAAAATGTTTAATCTCTAGACCACTGAACTAATGCTTGCTTGTTTACCTTCAGTCAATTCGTAATATCACGCAATAATCTTTCAATGCACTTGCTAATACCTCTTCAAGTTCGATATGGTTGAAATCCGCAGGTCACAGATTTGCACTAGAACTCCTGGGATTACCTCTTGAGATAAGCCACTAGGCAGCACATTATTAACTACACTGGGGGATTATAGAGATTGATTTCGGCTTTATAGATAATATCGCATGGACGTGTACTAATGAGGAGTATCATAAAGAGACGAAACGGCTGTCCATTGCTTCCAGGTTTTCAATGGTGGTCTAACATTGATAAATTCATGGTCTCAACCAAAATAATCTGTTTACTTTTGTAAAAAGTAAAAAGCACTTACCTTGTCACATAAACTACTTTTGAAGTACCTCTTGGTAGGAAAAATGAAACTAAACGTGGTGGTGTTGGTACAGCATTATTCTCATCCCCATTTTCATTTAAATTTACTTTAGTTGGACTATTTGGTTCGGGTGATGCTGTTGCACTTGATGGAAACATATCCAATGTACGTCGTAAAGACATTTTCACCGGTTTAATAAGATTAATATAAATGCGCAAAGTCCCAGCAAGTCGACAAGAATCATCCACCTTTAGGTATAACACAGTTAAATGTAAAATTATCAAGATGTAAGTTGATTTAAAAACAGTTGCTAAAAATACCACTTAGTCGTATGTAAAGAAAAGTCTAGGAAAGTTTGTAGAGTAGGACGTCATCTAAGAATCGAACCCATTAAAAGCTCAGATATTTTATCACTTTTACGATACTTCAATAAAATATGCACCACTTTATGGATAAGTCTATTATATGTGAATCAAATGATTGATATCCTCATGTCTAAAAGTAATACTCAACGCAAACTACACACGTTTAAACTATTTACCAATAGTAATAAATACAAAAATTACTGAATGTTTCTTGGACACACAATATATCAGCACCTTAAAATCATTCAAGGTGATAAATAAATGGTCAAACCTCAGTCTTCTCAAGTTTCCTGAAGCTATCGCTATCAGGTGTCAGGAACATGATTTATGTGTTCCAAAAGAGAGTTTTTATTCTTTCTGTCTTGAATGACACAAAAGTTCCTATATTGCATAGTAAAATTTGATACAATTCTTTCTTTCAATTATTTACATAATAACGTACTTTTTAGTATGCTTTCTAGATTGGTAATCTTATTTTAATTAACTGAACTTTAATCATTTTATCCTTAAGTATTATCAGCGTCTACTCAGTACGTAACCACTTGTTTAAAGCCCTTTGGATCTTTGTTACCATCAATGCAATAGAACGTTCTTCTATTTTAGGTACATCTTACAATATTTTATTCGATCTATTCAATATTGTTTACATCTTCGCTATAGTACACTGATGTGTCCTCAAAGTAACTTTCAGATAAACTCTTCCATAGAAGTAATTTAAACCTATTCTGTAATTATGGTTTTTAAATATTACAGGTTGTAAGTAGTTGATGAGAACCAAACGAAATAAAATGAATTCATATTATTCTGCTTAAATGCTTGTTATTACTGTCTTCAATAGTAATAACCACAACTATTTACATGAATGAAACAAGTTTCCAAGTAACATTCATAAATTAAAATATCAATTATAGTCAGGAGGTAATCAATTTAACTGGACTGAAATAATCAGTTAGAATAAATGTGAAGAATAACCTTTATCCAAATGTGTTCAAAAAAAAACAGAAAAGCTGTAAAAAGCCTCTTATACAATCACCAATCGGAGAGAAAAAAACGACTGGAAATGTATATGTATGATTCAAAGTTTACAATTAAAGTAAATATCATGAAATTCTCCTCAGTGGGACTGAAGTTTACAAAGAGCTAATGTTTTTTTATTCAGGCTAAATGAATGAAAACAAACTATCTAATTATCAGTTCGAATCTTGTACCACGGTGATTTAGCGATAAATCGACCAGATCAGTTTGAATTTAACAAGTTGACGATTATACACAGTCTAACAATAGATTAGATTCCTTTAGCATTTTAATGTGGCATATTTTTGAAACTGGGGGTACAGTCAAACTCACATCTCTGAGAAGTGCCCCGGGGATAGTGGAACTTTCTTTCATGAACTAACGTAAGCGGCTAAAAAGAGTTCAGGCTGTACTTCCACTCTGCCTACACTGATGAAAACTGGACTAGTCCCCACTCTATAGTAAATATGAACTATGTGAAAGGACAGTGGTATACAGATAAATGTAATGGAATAAGATAAATGGAATAAGAAATCTTTCTATTGGTGCCTGACTGGATTATCTCTAAGATGGCCTAAGAGTGGCCATAAACTGGTTACTATAAGGCTTCATCTCTTAACGTTGCTCTACTGCCTGATGGATTAGACTTTCAGGTTAAAGGCTTCAGTAGTGACTAACTAAGTAAACCACTTGCTTTGATTTGGGAATGCGATGAATATTCCAGCCCTCTCATGAATCGAATGATTTGTGTGTCACATATATATTTGTTGCCTCCTTATATCAGTGTTTATGTGTTTAAATAAATAAATAAATAAAAAGATTGCGATGGTTTTGGGTTATTACGACGTTTGGGGATAGGAAAGTGCAATTGCTAACGTATCAGCCTGCTTTACATTAAGTATAATTAAATTGAAATCCCTACTGATACACGAATTTTATCAAAATAAACTGTTAACGTCTCCATTTGGTTTGAGTGTCTCAGTGATCCTAGTTACACACATCTTTACCAAAGTTTTTCCCCTGTAAACTCAATCAACTTTTTCCTACTTAGTTGGGCAAGCTAAAAAAACTTATTTTTTTTCGAAAGATAAAAAAATTATCTTATTATCTATATTATTGACCAAAACAAAATGAATCATATCTTCATAAGAGAAAAAACAAAGGACATCAACATAACAATGACTCATTTAAATTATGATTCATAAAATATATGAGATAGATGAATTACAAACTTTTTCACAAGTAAATTCATGTTTACCATCAAATCTTAAATAGTTTACGTGATTATCAGACGTCAACTAGATTACTCTTTTTTTTTCTAATGACTAATGTGAATAATATATACATTTAATGTATTAGGAAGAGAATCATAACCAATTTAGTAAAACACAGACAACATTTTAGAAATAAGGAGTATAATCTCTGGGTTCTATTGAATCTACTTCTAAGAAAATGTTTGTAAATACAATTAAGAACTATATTCTTAAATAGGTATGAATCCAGTATGAAGAACTCTCTTGTAAAGATAAGATGACAGGTTCATATTTAGTACGACGGTCAAAACCATTTAGAACTTGTCTGAAGGGTGGGCAAATATTCTTACAGTTATCTGTTCCAGAATATTCTGCCTCATCATTGCACTTCTTTCTAACTTCTATAATATAATTAGATCTCACTGAATGTGACTTCTTCGAAAAACAATCTTTCATAGATCGATAAAAATTTATTCGGGGTGAGAACCTCCGAGATACCATAATACAAGGGAAATGAAGAGCTTTAAATTAATTTGATTATGTCCCACTTCCCATTATTATCTTCTAAAATTAACATTCTTAGGATCAATAACTCTCCGTTCAATTCATTCGTTGAAACACGTGTTAGGCGGCTTGCTTGAATATCTGAGCTACCTGTTCTTGCCATCTAGACATTTCAATAAATTATCTTTTTGTTTTGTTTTAACACATTATGTTTTATGGTTGAATTTATGAGTCAATTGAAGCTAGATAACCATTGAAAACCTGGAAGCACTGGATGGCCATTTCGCCCCATTGTCGGACTCCTCAGCAGTACACATCCACGATTCCGCTTCGCGAAATTCGAACCCAAGACCTATCAGTCTCGCACGCGAGCTATTAACCTCTAGACCGCTGAGCCGGCATCCAACGGTGTTAATGTATACTTTCAACCGATCCACGAAATTAAACAACGTCCACCATTGTCTTCAGTGAGTTACTATCTCACAACAGATCCGATTAAACTCCACTGGTCACTGCTTCTCACTTGAACTCCAAGAAATACCTCTTGAATCCAGTCACTAGTGTGCATATAATTATTATCAGTCAGTCAGTCAGTCAGTCAGTCACAACGTAGAACTTCGTACGTACGTACATCAGTTCGAGTCGCCATACCACATTAGCACAGAGATGCAGTTGTCGATTCAATTCCCATAGTGGTAGAAGTAGTAGGAGTATAATCAGAAATCCAAAAGATTAGGGTTTGAAGAAATTATCGAAGGAGTATAGTACAGTGAAATAAATTTGGAAAGAGAAAAAGATAAAGACATGAGGAATTCAGAAGATTAGAATTTGGTAGAACACAAAGAGTGGATGCATCTTCGCCATTGCAAACGATTTTGAGCCATGTCATTCAAGGTCTCTAACCATCGGTTGCTGTCATCTCGCGAATCCCAACCAGGTAGTCTACACCTACCAACATGGCCCAGTCCACTTGTCAGTGACTTCATTGATTTGTGCCACGTTTTGGTCTGGCCACCCCTAGCTTTCTTCCAACCTACTCCTACACCATGAAACATTGCACGTCGGGGCAGTCGGTGGTCGGGCATACGTAACACATGTCCTAGCCATCTCAACTGATGAAGTTTCACTACTTCATCAATCGATTTGCCATCCCTACCTAGCACTCGTTTCCTAACAACTGCATTACTTACCCGGTGGTCCCAGGATATACGAGCAATGCTTCGAAGACACCTATGATCGAACACTAGTAGTCTACGAATATCCTCTACTCTTATTGGCCATGTTTCACTGCCATAAAGTAGGACGGAGCGAACTGCTGCACAGTAAACCCGTCCTTTGGTTGCTAGACGGATATCTCGCCTACTCCATAAATGACGCAAGTTGGCGAAAGCTAGACGAGCCTTCTGTATCCGTGCTGAGATTTCGTCACATACCAGACCACAAGGGCTGATGAGACTCCCAAGATAAGTGAAGTGGTCTACACGCTCAACTACTTCACTCCCTATCAATAGTTCAGGTGTCGATGCAACCCAATCCTGAAGTAACATTTTGCACTTCGAGGGAGAGAATCGCATTCCGAACATGCCTGCATAGTTGCTTATAGTAGTCAGAAGACTCTGCATGTTGTCAGCGTCTTCACCGAGTAAAACTATGTCGTCGGCGTATTCTAAGTCAACAAGTGAGCCTCCTGGTAAAAGTTCAACTCCTGGAGGTTTAGCTGATGAAAGTGCTATCTCTAAAAGTATGTCAATGACAAAGTTAAACAAGAATGGGGAGAGTGGACAGCCCTGACGAACGCCACTTGTGGTAATCAGTTCTGATGACAGTTCGCCATAGGCTCTAACTCGACCAGTTGTGTTCGAGTAGAGAGCCTTTATGAGGTTAATGTACTTCTTTGGTACTCCTTTCAGTGACAAACATTGCCATAGAACCTCACGATCAACGGAGTCAAATGCCGCCTTAAGGTCAAGAAATACTACTATTGTGGGACGTCTGAATTTGTGTCTATGTTCTAGAACCTGACGTAGGGTGAATATCTGGTCTATGCAACCACGTCCAGGTCGAAAACCAGCTTGGTTTTCTCTAGTCTGCTCTTCACGAGCTTTGGTTAGGCGACCTAGTATTATTGAAGCTAATATTTTAGACACTATATTAGTCAAACTGATCCCTCTGTGATTGTCACAAGAGGACTTTTGTCCTTTCTTATAGACTGGCACAATCAGTGATTGGGACCAGTCAGATGGAATTACGTCCAGTTCCCAGATTCTACCTAAGACCTCAGTCAATCTCACTGCTAGTACTGGACCACCATCCTTAAAAATCTCAGGGGTCAACCTGTCAGGGCCTGCTGCTCTCCCTCGCTTCAGATTTCCTATAGCTTTTTCAACCTCACAGAGGGTTGGAGGACTTACATCAATTTGCCATTCAGGACGACTGGGGATCGTGGGTAATTGAAGTGTGGCTGAAGGCCAGTTGAACTGATCCCTAAAGTGTTCTGCCCATCGATCCAATCTCCTGGATTGAGATATGATGATATGATATGTCCATCTTTGTCTGAGATAGTTTCGCAAATAGTTGGGTTCCTAATGCCGGTTTCTTTAATAAGTCTGAATAGTTGTGTGCTGTTACCTTCCCGGCTGCCCACACCGTGTAAGGGTATTTCTTGAGGGACCTGAAAAAGAAGTTGGATTAGTGTTGGTCTTAACGACCTGGGAGCGTGACCGCAGTGCCCAAGGGACAACTGCATGAGGCCGGTCACGCACGGCCTTTTTGTGGGGGATTTTTGACGTGTTAGCTCCGTTCTTCAAAAGTCCTTACCGCCGGAGACGGAAATCCGTGGGATAAGGCGAGGTGTGCATTTTTATGGTCGACATTTTCTAACCCACCCCTCCTTGTGGGAAGGCAGCATCGCTGTCATGCTGGTTGTCTGAAGGAAACACCTTACTGCTTTCACACCTCTGTACAGTCAGCAGTACGACTTCGCCTTCGGACCTTGAGATTGCTGCTTTTAGTCTCACCGCTCTTCAACCGACCTGTCTGGCATGGTAGGACCTTGAGGAACGATTGTTCCAGCCAGCATAGCTCGATTGGATCATCACGATAGGCAAGCCCGACCACCACGTTAAGGTAGCAGCAAAGGTCGGGTTTAAGATCTGTGATCAGAATATAAATATGGGTCAGATATGATAGTGCAATTACAATTCGATCAAGTGGAAGACTAAATGTGTGAAAAATTAGTGAGACGTAATAAGGAGGGATCAATGCGATGTGAATGAATCATGTTTAGGGGGGATTAATAATGATACTTAACCAATAATAATAATAATAAAATACAAAGATTTGTGAATAAAGATAAGAGAGACAATTACATTTGACTACGAAAGGCCGTAAGTACATAGTCAAATTAGGTCATACAATAGCTAAGATGATTGTTCATTAATTGGCCTTGTGGTTGGCCAAGGCAGAAGTAGGGGTTGGAGATATTTCTTCTGTACACATAGCTCAGGTTTCTTCATTCTGATGGCTACTCCCTCCGCCGTTTGAAGGACTTTAAGCCTGACAAGCTTAGGCAAAAAATTACTGACTCTATAAATAATTGAAGAAGATTGGTTTATACTGGCAATATGACCAGTTTGTACTAAATGGGCCAAAATCGAGCTGTTTACTTTCCTCATCAGACCTTTGCTTAGCCACGCTGGGAGGTGTTCACGAGCATGAAAATGTAAATTCCTAGAACTTCGACCAATATAACTTGCTCTACAGGAGCAGTCGAACTGATAAATACAAAATGAAGTGGTCATTCTAGGAACTTCATCTTTAAGCCTCGGTGTCACCATTGGACGCGTAGAAAACACCAAACGTAGTTCACCTGCGTTGAAAGATTTTTGGATAGATCTGCAATATCTCGGAGCAAGTATTTCGCTAGCGGCATCCCCCCTGAATTGTAGGCGCATGAAAAATGACTTTTTCTTGACCGTTTGGAATTCTCCTATTTTCACTTTAAAGATCATATATTTAATTATAAATTTTTTGGGATACCCGTTCTCCCTTAGAGCATTATGCAATGTGTTTAGCTCATTGTCAACTACATCCGCCGAACATATAGTGCGTATTCGATAGCTAAGGGTTTTGATTAGGTTTCGTTTGTACTGTAGCGGTACAAAGTTAAGGAAGTGTGTATACTGTCCAGTCCAAGTACTTTTTCTGTTCATGTTTCTTCTTAACGATCCATCTGATCTCTTAGTTAAAAGGACGCCCAAAAAGGTTAATCGGCCATCACTCTCTTCCTTCCGTTGAATTTGAAATTTACATTGAAACTACAGTTCCGATTAATGTCTTGAAAGAGTTATTACTGAAATGCACCATGAATGTAAATTTCAAATTCAACGGTGAAATATGTAGACAAACAGATGGTGTGGCAATGGGTTCACCTCTGGGCCGTATACTAGCTAATATATTTGTAGCTAAACTAGAGAACGGTCATCTGAAAAAGATTATTCAAGAATTCAAATTTTACTGCAGATATATGGATGACACATTCATCCTGTGTAAAGATAATATTTCACAAGATGTGCTTAGGCAGTTTAACGAAGTGCATCCAGTCATCCAGTTTACATCAGAGGAAGAGAGTGATGGCCGATTAACCTTTTTGGGCGTCCTTTTAACTAAGAGATCAGATGGATCGTTAAGAAGAAACATGAACAGAAAAAGTACTTGGACTGGACAGTATACACACTTCCTTAACTTTGTACCGCTACAGTACAAACGAAACCTAATCAAAACCCTTAGCTATCGAATACGCACTATATGTTCGGCGGATGTAGTTGACAATGAGCTAAACACATTGCATAATGCTCTAAGGGAGAACGGGTATCCCAGAAAATTTATAATTAAATATATGATCTTTAAAGTGAAAATAGGAGAATTCCAAACGGTCAAGAAAAAGTCATTTTTCATGCGCCTACAATTCAGGGGGGATGCCGCTAGCGAAATACTTGCTCCGAGATATTGCAGATCTATCCAAAAATCTTTCAACGCAGGTGAACTACGTTTGGTGTTTTCTACGCGTCCAATGGTGACACCGAGGCTTAAAGATGAAGTTCCTAGAATGACCACTTCATTTTGTATTTATCAGTTCGACTGCTCCTGTAGAGCAAGTTATATTGGTCGAAGTTCTAGGAATTTACATTTTCATGCTCGTGAACACCTCCCAGCGTGGCTAAGCAAAGGTCTGATGAGGAAAGTAAACAGCTCGATTTTGGCCCATTTAGTACAAACTGGTCATATTGCCAGTATAAACCAATCTTCTTCAATTATTTATAGAGTCAGTAATTTTTTGCCTAAGCTTGTCAGGCTTAAAGTCCTTCAAACGGCGGAGGGAGTAGCCATCAGAATGAAGAAACCTGAGCTATGTGTACAGAAGAAATATCTCCAACCCCTACTTCTGCCTTGGCCAACCACAAGGCCAATTAATGAACAATCATCTTAGCTATTGTATGACCTAATTTGACTATGTACTTACGGCCTTTCGTAGTCAAATGTAATTGTCTCTCTTATCTTTATTCACAAATCTTTGTATTTTATTATTATTATTATTGGTTAAATATCATTATTAATCCCCCCTAAACATGATTCATTCACATCGCATTGATCCCTCCTTATTACGTCTCACTAATTTTTCACACATTTAGTCTTCCACTTGATCGAATTGTAATTGCACTATCATAGCTGACCCATATTTATATCATTGTTGAAAGCGTGAGTCAATTGAAGCTAGACCACCATGGAAAACCTGGAAACTGGAAACCATATTTATATTCTGATCACAGATCTTAATTTTTTACTTGACATATATACAGATTCAAGTTAACATTCTATATGAGTCATATCAACATTAACAATTTTATTCTATTCGATTTGACATTCCTAAATTCACATGCATTAAACGATGTACTTTGCCTTTAACCTGATCATTTTTCGGATTATTAATTTGGATATATAATTGTAGAACCTGAAGAGAATTTATCGAAAAGAATATTCTTCGTTCAAATATTAGTCTTTTAATATGATTGTGATTTTTAAACGATTGAAAGGGAAAATTTATTGATACTCCCACTTGAAGCTGCACTAAAAGAGCAGAAAAACTTATTTTCGCTTCTCTTTCATTTTCATCCTTAAAATTCTGAAAATCAGTTTATTTCAAAATTGCAAACAGATGGAAACGGAATCGCTTCATAATTCTTAAATACTAAGCAACAAAATACAGCATTCAAAATAAGATAATTTTTCGGTCATGTCGTACTAAAAAAACTATTGAAAACAAGAACTAGTCAGACGTTATTACAATTCCTTTCATCGTCCATTAATGACAAAAAAATTAAAGGTAAACATTTTAAGAGTTCGGATTTAATGAAATCGTCAACGGTAGACTACGAAGTGAACACTTAAATTCTGCTCTGAACTAACTCGACAAACTTATAACAAGATTGAAATGAATAGGAAAAAGAAATCAGTCTTCATTATTTTGTAAAGAATTCAGTTTTCTTTTCATTTCAACAAATTAGTTCTTCCAATAAATGGTTATTATTAGCATACACAGTTGTGTGACATTGAGATCATGAACCGATCAGTGAAATGGGAATTAATGAATTTTACAAAAGGTCAACAAGTATGGATATATATATATATATATATATATATATATATTACCAACCTTTGATTCTCTAAATGACTACAATAAAACAAATATTAATTAATAACACATTAAACAAAAATTAATCCATTCATTATGTAACTGAATATGAACCACACTTCAAGTGTATGGGGCTAATGATGACTACTTAGTTGCTTAAAATGAAGTGGAGAAGGATTTAAACTTGGAAATCAGTGGCTGAAAGTCGAACAGTTTCATCACACGAAGCTACATCTCTAACATAAATTAATGGTAAGAAAACTACGTGGCAACTAAACGTCACTTTTGCTAGACGATTACTATACTCGTAAAAAAACAAGATATTTAAAATATTGTTCCCCTTGGACAAATTTATTCAAAGAATAACCATACTTATTAGATACAATAAACCCATTGTATTTAGTTGCTTTCTTTCTTGATATACAGACAATCAATTAGTTATGATAAATGTAGAATCTGACCTACGTTATTATACCACAACACTATAAACAGATGAAATTACCAAAATGAACATCAAACGATTAGAAATCATAATAGTAGCAATTATAGAAAAAAAAAGACTGACAATTGGGAAAACGCATGGAAAAGAAAGTACCTATAAAAGGATACCGAAACTTAAAGTACAATGAAAAATAACAAGTGAATGCATCTATGCCACTGTGACCAATTCTGGGCTGTATCACACAATATCTACAACCACTGATTATGACTATCGAGCAGACACCATAACCAACTATTTTGCATCTATCAATATTGATTAAAATAGGTATTATCAATTTCAAACCTGAATTAACTGAAATTATAAATCCATTAAACTGAGGAGAAAACAACGAAATACAGTAAATTCATAGCGTTCTACATAACGTATGCAACAAGGACCATTATCATGTATTTAATAAAAGTTTCGATTATACCAACTTTTTTCAGATATAAAAGCTCATCAAAAAATAGATCTGTCTATAGATCATGTTTATTTTGTAATTCAATCAACCACATATTATGGAAATAAAGCAATATACATATCAATAAATCTCCAATGGTTGCTAAGATACACACTTGATGTCATTGTGAGTTTAAACATGTACATAAAGTGTTGTTTTTTGTAGGTTAACAAAAATACTTCTTTGTAATTAATCATTACACATATTTATTAGCATTGTCGGGATTCACACTGAAACGGCAACCATTATGATTTGAAGATAATTTACCATGACAAGCTGACGCCAGTTACGGGAAGTTTTTGGAAAAATAAACAATTGTTTCACCTTAGTTCGAAATATATTTTGTAATAAAAATCATTTTCATAATCTAATAAACATAAATCAAATGAATAGTGTTATGTCCCGATAATAATAGTGAATGGGGACTTTGGGACCCGTTTATGGACCAATACTATATCTATATTTTTATTGTATAATTGTTAACTAACTAAACCATTCATATTCGCGTCCCTCTTATTATAAGCTTTATTTTGACCTATAGACTATTATCATACGATTAACCATTCTTGAGTTATCCCTAGTCTATTAATTACTGCCTCCCACATTCACAGCCACATTTGGCTGAATCTTGTACAAATGTTAATTTCTATTTTATTGGTACGATGCCGTCTGTCTGTTTGGTAATATAAACTCAGTATGTTTGAAATATAATGATTCATACCCCAGAGGCTGTTCTGAACTTAACTGACTGAGCTAGGCAGAAAGCAGGACAAGTGCTCTAAACTGCTCTTACGGGTTTTGTGTGTCATTGGTCCGATCGATAATACACTGCTCTCTGATTGGCCGTCTTACCACGTCATACATTAACAGGGCATCCACTCGGCCACAAGATATAACAAATAGCAACTGGAAAGGATTGCTCAGGACAGAGTTGGATGGAGAATGCTGGTGAGCGGCCTATGCTAGTCCATGAGGGTAACAGGTGTAAGTAAACAAATATACAGAAACCAAGTCTAGTGTGGATACTTCTATAACAACTTATACGCTGGTAAGTTTTCATTTATGTAGCTTACACGACGAATTGACTTTAGTTAGAAAATGAAGTACTGGAAAACGATTTCATCCTACTTTAAGAACCCACAACAGTGTGTATCCATGCCCCCCCCCCATAGAAGATCGAAAACTACAACCTTCTAGTCTTGTAGCAATAACCTAACATATAGATTACCAGGTCAGCATCCAAAGGTTTAGATTTCTAACCTCTGTCAATTAACCATATTACGCAACCGTCTTCCAATCTCATAGGTAGGTAACTGTCTCATATCCGACATATTCCAACTCCACTGGGCACAGTTGCTCACTGGAACTCCAGCAATCATCTCCCAAAGTTAGTCACTAGTGAACACATGATTACCATTAGTGCGAAATAATCATGGAGATTGCTGAATTTTATGGCTTACATCACGAACTAATTTGTAACTGTTTACATTACAAGTTATGATGTTATGATACAGTTGCAAACATTTGCCCTGAACCACAGTGTAAGTATTGGGAGATGAAATTATTCAATTTCAAAGTTTCATAGATTTGACTTCATTAAAAAGCTATTCACTACATGTCGTTGACATAAGTCGAACGACTGTTATTAACTAAGAGGGTAATAAGTTGTTGTTGTAGAAGGATAAACTGACATGACCGATGGAACTACCCGGTAAAAGTTGGGAATTAAAGTTAAATAGCAGTCGCTTTTATATTATCTGACTTATGATCAGGTATATAAGTTATTATTTATGTAATCGGATAAGTTACTAGTTAGGTATATGGTCTTCGGATATTCATTTAGTGACATCATATTTACCAAGTGTAGGCTTGTAGTGAACGAGAACACAGTAGGGACAATCGAATGTATTTGAACACAAAATTACAGAACATCTTAATCAAATCTAAGAACCATACAGTAAATACTTAATTTGCAAAATGTCAATCAATTTTCTCAAACATGACTACTTCTTTTGCAAATATCAATCAATCGTCTCAGACTTCATTGCTCTTTCGTTTCCACAGAAGTCATTCTTTGTTCTCATTCTCCTTTCTTTGATCTTCTTAACCTTCCGCCGCCAGACATTTCACTTTCGACTAGTGATACATACTACTTATATCTGTCAACATCAGTAGCACACACCCTAGGTTTAATTATTCAAATTTCAGCCATACTTCACATGTGGGGACTAAAGATACTACTGAAGTACCTTGAATGATGTTCCCATGTTTGAACCATTAAGCCATATTGCATTCAAATACCTATAATCTTAACGTATGCTTTCTCCTATGTGATGACAGTTATTTAGTTTTATGACTATCTTCTTACGCTCAAATCTAGAAAAAAACAAATACACACATAGCAGACTGCTGAATAAACAATGTAAACCAACTCTGTACTATGTAGCAAACGTATAAGAGGATTGTGTATAAAACAATAATGTGATAAACAACTTTTAAAATGTATGAAATTGATCAGGTCTAAAGTTACTAACCATGAAATCTCTTTTTCATTTGATAAATTCAATGGGCATCAGATGAGTATTAGCTAGGTAGTTCTGTTTATTTTTCTAGTTTATCATCTAAAAGAAAGGATCTCTAGTTGGTGTGTAAAATTTATATGTGAAGTCGCACCAATTAAAGTTTAATTATCTTTACATAGACTGCTGACATGTCCTTTAAGTTCTAAGTGTATAAAACATCTTCGTTGAGTAAAAAATTATAAAATACAAAAATAAACTACTCAGACCAATTTCGAACAGTACATTTTGCCTAGTTTTAAATTCCATATCATAGACTGACTTTAATTAGACGACCATTAAAATCCAGGAAATACTGGACAACTAATTCATTCTAATATGGAAATTCTCAGTGATGCTTATGTACAATCCCTGGTCTTCAATGGTTGTCTAAGGTCAGTTCATGATGTTAATCGATAAAATTCAACAAGCCCCACAAACCTCCCTTTACTAACATTATGTTTAGTGTTATATCTTGAGAATTACATGTTCCCTAAAGTGATATCTTATAAAAGATTAAACGTGTGTCAGTCCCATCAAAGAGACTTAAACTTAGGTCGTCTGTTGCACCAATCTCATGAGAAGTATCGTGCAATTAGGCATAGGCAACAGGATAGATAACCATTGTAAATAGGTTAGTTTAAGTTACTTCAATATAAATTAGCCTAACCAGAGAGAAAATCAACAAACTAAAAGGTTAACCAGTGGTAATAGTAGTAGTAATAAGGATGCTAAACTATATATAGATGAATGCAGATAAAAAAAGAAACGAGTGACAATGAAGAACAAAAACTATCAAACAATACCAAATCCAAAATTCAGAGAAGAATAAAATGCATAAATGTAAAAGTGGTATTTTGTACGAATCAATGATTACTTTGTACTTGATTACAGATTTCAAATACAATACGTTAATTTGTGCTCCTCTAGTTCTATCTGCCATAAAATGTACTATTTCGGGAATTCTTAATAACAGCATTAATTTGAATATTTCTAATTATTATAGTAAACCATATTACTGTCATTGATATTTAACGAACAACATCACCTACGATCTCTTTAATTATTTCCGTATTTCTTCAAATCAATATTTTCACCATAACATAGAGAAAACATATTGAATAAAACAATCTCAAACTAAAAGTTGAATAGAAACACAAAACTTACAAAATTTAATCGTAAACCTAAAGGATTCGAGTTGAATATATCCACCCAATGATGAACACATGGTCGAGATAATGTATCCAAATTAGGTAATTGTAATTCTGATGAATTATTCATATCTTCAGTTAAATGATTTGTCACATCATATACACTTAAACGCATCCATGCTAGACAATCTGAATCGAATGTACTAAAAGCATATGTATTACTATTAGTCATTTCAGAAATTCCAAAACTATCAAAATCTAAATGATGAGTTGGTGATAATAATCCAAATGGTTTATTATCATAATTTTGATAATGATGTTGAATATTGGATGAATTATTTAAAAAGTTTATATCATCTGAAAGAAGTGAATCTTTACTTCGACATCTCGAATGATTATTATTATTGACATTTTTACAAGCATGTTGTTGTGTAGTGTCACCATTAAATAAACCATCATTAAATTTATATCCAATATCTATTTTACTTTGGTAATAATCATTTTTTAAAATTATGTCATTACTATTATTAATAAATAAACTTGGTGTTGTTTCATTTACTTCAGATGTTGTTAAATCCAAATTCCATGGAACAGGTGGAGGTAATAAGAGAGAACTACATATTGGAGAAACTGATCTACTATTCTGCTGTTGTCCATCTGATCTATGAATTGGGTCAACATCTGAATTATTCGAAGAAGTAGTTGTAGATGGAGGTATAATAGGAGAAGCGATTATATTTTGATGATTGTCCAACAAAGATGGTGGTATCGCAGTACTGTTATTGTCTGAACGATCACTAACAGGTGAAAAAATTATAGGTGATGGTGTGAGCCGTGAAGGAGAGAAATGCTCTTGAGCATTATTGTTATTATTATTATTATCACCAATAAATTGAGATGATCCATTAATCAGTGATAACTTTCTATATTCAGAAGTAGGTTGTGAATAATTTTCTTCACATGAATGATGACGAGGATAGTGGACATGAGAAATTCGATCGTCATTTACACCAGTTTCCAGAGGTAAACTTGGTCGACTTACTAAAAAGTTCGATCTTAGATTAGCTGGTGATAAATTAATTGGACGTACTGTATCATAACTGGAGTTAGTCTGAATTGACTCTGATTGTGCATTGGAATATATAACACCAGAATGATTGAAATGAGAATTTCGTGTATTGAGGCAATGATTAATTACTTCATTTGAAGAAATAACTTCATCAACTGGCTTGACAGGTGCATAGTTATTATTATTATTATTATGGCATTTCTGACTTGAATGAGGTTCTTTGGCTAGTTCCGCTAAATGGCAACCAAGTGGTGCACCACTAGTAGGAGTTGTAGCTTCACTAGCCACAAATCCAGTAGACGACGTCACAACCTAAAATAAACAAAAAAATCGATAAACAAGCAAATGGTACACTTCATTTTGTACGCAGAAAGCTAATAGCTAATATTAAAATGCAGTTTACATTTGAATGGAAAATACACTTGTTCGAAAAAGTCGAAGACAAAATAGAAATTCCCGAAGTTTATTTACAATTACTCTTGATGTCAATATCCTTTCTCGAAGAAGCCACCATTCACGTGATAAAATCACCAGCAATCGTGAACTAGTTATAACATAATACAGGCATTAATTAAAAGAATAACAAATTGCTGTAAGTGACCAGTTACAAAATGTTTAGGATTGAAAAAAAGAACTAGTCACACTAAGTATTAAGTCAAATCCAGTAAAACAATGAGAAACGAATGATCGATAATATATAGATATAGGGGATCTAAACTGAAATAATAATTTTCATTACCTCATCAACTGATTGCCGTTCCTCATGAAATTTATCCAGAAACATAGTTGAAACGAATCGGTCAGATTTATCACTCACTACTTCATGATAATGACCCACGAACAAGTGCGTTAATAGGAAACTCTAATTATCCATAATAATAATTGGTACAATTGCCTAGACTACCATTTGTTCTTCCCAAATATCTTTATAACAACTGTGATATATCATTGAACTCGGTAACAGGTTAAGTTTTTTTTAAAGTTCTATTAACTGATATTATGAAGATCCCCAATGTATTTTGACGATCAGCTCTAACTTTATGTATGATCCTAGTCAAACAAGGAGATGATGAAGCGTTCAAACAGACATACGCATTTTTGACGGAGTTTTGTTCTCTGAGCTGAATGGCTTGGTCGTGGAGCTTTCATCTTCCTTCTGAATGACATCATCAGCACAACGGACACTCGCATCAGAACACTTGGAAATCTTAACAACAGCCATCGAAATATCATGCAAACGATACAGAGAAAAAAGAAGAAACATCCTTAGAAAGAAAAAAATCAAAATCTCAAAGCCAACCATAGAAGAAAACACAAACAACTGCGTGGTCAACCTATCAAAACAACCACTAGCAAACATAGAACACCTACTCCGAAAGGTATTAAACTACAATACAAGCGACACCTCAAAACTAGAATTCTTAGCAGCACTAGAATCATCACTTAAAATTTCCGGAATAAACGAGGAAACGCAACAATAAATAAGACAAGCTATAGTACCACTAACTACAACCAATGTGCAGATGATGTTGTTCAGAAGGACGATGAAAGCTCCACGACCAAACCATCCAGATCAGAGAACAAAACTCCATCAAAATCATCCACCTGAGCTACAAATCTTCTCCATCATCTCAGCTGTATGCATTAGCTTAAGAAACCTCCAAATACAGACTAAAGCGTTTGATTGAACGTAAGTTTGTTGACTGAAATTTCTGTATTGGCATAAATCAGTAGTTGAACTATGTAGTGAACAACATGAGATTTATTATTTTTTCCAAATTATCTAAAAGAAATTGACATGAAATTGTTCTAGTCCGTTGGATAAACCATTAGCTCAATGGGAGGTTAACATAAATGTACCAAACTAATATCATAATTCTAAGTGAGTATTATGGACATAAAAGAAATATTCTAAATATTCATAATTCAAGAAAAATATGATATCTGTATGAAGAGAGGAAACCATATGAAGAGCTAAACGAGTCGACATACATATATATGGTCAAAGTAACTTACTGGAGCATTTTGATGATAAGATCTTGAGGAGTTTCGTGGGTGCACAGGTGGAGCTAAAGAAAAATATAAATAGAAAAAGATTGGCATAAGTACAATATCGAATTATTGCTCTTAGCTTATCCAATATTAGGTAGTAAATATAAGATACGAATACATCATTTTATACATATCTCTGCGTTTCCCTGATACGGCGGAAAGTGCAGAGTCTGTTCTCCTTTCGAGACACATCTATATGGCCACGAGTTCTCAAAATTTGACAGGGATAGCCTACTGATTGTCTTCACGTGACGGGGATGTTGTTTACGTAAGTAAAAGAACGGAAAATAAACATCCAGTGTTGTAAGAGGCATATAAACCTATTTTGATCACCAACTACCTTAGAGATTGCATCTCCTTTGAATAAAGGACTTTAGATTTTATTTTATCGTATACTTTACTTATTCACTTATATTGTGTTTTATAATTGTACTTTTTTCTACCCTTGATTTTCCTTTCAAAATGTTATCTCTTTATTTTATGTAGCGCATACTTTTTTGGTGCCCAGTTATACCCATTTGTGTATTAAATAAGTTAATATATAAAAAGTAAATATAAACCAATTTTCAATTTAAAGGTTGTCAATCATAAACGAATTATTTAAACATCTATGATAAAGAAAACAAAAATAAGTCTTCTTCAAAGCCGAAACAATCCAATAATAAGATTACGTAAATTTATTGAAATTTAACTACTTATAATAAATTGATGCTTTTTTATATTGGAAAACGTCCAACTCAACCTGATGTATAGAGTATAGAGATTAACATGTAGCCATTCATTCACAGTGGTTTCAAGTTTTCAAGGGTGGTATAAATTAGTTCGGTCCATGATTTCAATGTAATTCAACAATCTCCACAACCCCTAACTAATAGTTATCATGTGTTCACCAGTGACTAGCTTGAACAGGAAATTTACGGGGTTATAGTAAGAAGCCATGACCAGTGGAGCTAATCCATGTGCGATGAAGCATTTACCCATTGAAAACAACAGAAAATGTTGGCATATTGTGGTGGATTGATTGGACCTAAACATCAACACCTTTGAATCCCGGCTCAGCGGTTTAGAGACTAAGCGTTCGGGCGCCATACTGAGGGTCCTGGGTTCGATTCCCGCGTGTGGAGTCGTGGATGCTCCTTGCTGAGGAGTCCCATGTTAGGATGGAACGACTGTCCAGTTTTCAGTTTTTAATGGTGATCTGACTTAAATCGGTTCATGATTTCAATGATATGCATAGGTAACCCCATTGCACAAGTTGGATAGTATGAGATAAAAACTCAATAAGTGGATGTTCCAAAGGAATGTAGTAAAATCATTGATGAAGTGAAATATAAAATAAAAATGCGATTAACAAAGACAATCGATTGACAAACTTTGGGACTCATAAAATGAAAAAATATATTGTTAAAATCACGAGCCGATCTAAGTTAGTGCACCATTGAAAACCTGGAAGCACTGGACGGCCGTTTCGTCGAGGTATGGAGCTCCTCAGTAGTGGGCATCCACGATCCTGAACAAGGAAATCGAACCCAGATATGACATCGATCTTTGAATATCGACCTAAACAAGCATGTTGAGAGATATACACTTCCCAGTTAGATTCTGGGAGACAATCATAATAAATAGTTGTAGAAACTAGGTGACGTAAATCACAATTGGCTATAGTGGTGCTGATGTAAATCACAAACAATGGAGAGCTTAGAACAAATATATATTGACACAAGTTGCCATACCATATTAATACAAAGAGACGAAATTAACAAGAGGAATAGTGGAGAAGTCGAAATACTCATTGTACCAAAGACGATGAGAACGATTATAAATAAGGAATATGGTTTGAGAAGGTGAAATCAAAATGTATATATAAAGGGACATCGACTAACTCAGTCGATACCCACATAGAAACTTATCAAACAGGATTGCTTTCTTGATGTAACGACTTAAATGAAGCCCTGTTGTTGATTAATCAACTATTTCGCTACCGACGTACACACGAAACACATTTCAAATGGTTTCATGGTCTAATATCAACAGACAGTGACCACTACCAAACCCATTATTTCATCTTGAAATAAGTCGACTTCATAAAGTTCCGAACTAAGATAAATTGAATATCTTGAGCTCATTAGTCTCGAAAAACTCTTTATGTAATGTTCTATGATAAAAACTTTACGCTCTAATTAGCATTATAAACAACATTTGGTTTATACAAAAAATCTAGAGTATATAAGGTAAGAATTATGTAGAAAGTAAAATATCTGTCACAATAGACAGAACATATTGAGTAATCTAGGACTACGATGTCAAATAACTAGCATTTATTGCATAACAGGTGGATAACGGTACTTCATTAGCTAACTCAAGTTCACATAACAATGAAGACAAGGTTATCATAACCAGCTAATGGGTTTTTAATATACAATTCTTAAATAAAATAAAATAAAGGCTAAACCCGAAATTGTTCACTATTCATTCATTTCATCATTGAATTCTTAATGAAAATAAAAATTATTGGTCGACATTCAAACAAAGATAAGATAAGATTTAATCAATATGTGAACCAGTAATCCATGGGACTAGTAACAAACCAAGGATGATATAGTTTAACAACAAAAATATTTTTTTTTTACATTATGGTACATAATAACAATAATACGACATATAAACAAGCTTGGTTCGGATTATTTTATATACACCGATAAATCAAGGATAAAATGACATGTATATTGAACTATGAAAAGTAGAATAATCATAATCATAAACAACCACATATGACTCATCATCAGTTAACTATATCGATCAAATACCTATTGTGTTGTATGGAATAAAAAATGAAGAAAGAATTAAAAAAAGGTATATGATTGGGCAAGTGGTAACCTGAACAAAGGTTACAATCAATTGAAATAAAGGTCATTGTTTTACTTTGATCTAACTGATTTATAGTTATTTATTTTCCTATGTAATTAAACTGATAGTAACATTTAGTTAACAAGAATGAAGTTTGAAATAGATAAGACTTTGATCTATTGTGGCATAATTAATACTTTTTCTCCTTAAAATTAGTAAGAGAAAGTTGGTTAGATCAGTTAAGAACATCAGACTAACAATTAATTATGAGATAACAGGATACCTAAGATCTTTTGATGCCGACGAAAGCCAATGGACATTGGATAATTGATCAGAAGGGGTTTTGTGGAGATTTCAGTATTTTCATAGTTGAAATCATGAGTCAATAGAAGCTAGACCACCATGAAAAACCTGGAAGCACTGGACGGCCAACTAGTCCTATTATGGGACTCCTCAGCAGTGCGCACCCACGATCCAGCACTCGCGAGATTCAAACCCAGGACCTACCAGTCTTGCGCCAGAGTACTTAACCGATAAACCACTGATCCGGCATCCAACGGTGTTAATATCTAACTTCAACCAATCCACGATGTTTGAGCAACCGTTCACCAATGGTCTTCGGTGAGTTGATATCTCTACAACAAACTTGGTTGAACTCCATTGGTCACTGACGAAACGGCTGTCCAGTGCTTCCAGGTTTTCCATGGTGTTCTAGCTTCAATTTGTAACGGAGTTGAAATTGATATGTATGATATACTAATGCATTCTATTTTCTTTCTATTGCAGAGCGACCAAACATAAACTCTTTGGAGGAGGAAGAGCAAGCCCTATGTACGCTAAGCTTACAGGATGACTCATATGACTACTTTGTAAACTGACTTTTCCCGCTGTACTCTCGCGCACCGCGCTTTTTGATTTTGAAATAAAGAGGCTCGTGATTCCCACTGTGTTTTCTCTTGGTGTGAAGTCCTCGTTTAACATTGTGTGCTGTGCTGTTTTCAGATCTGTCCTGTTGTTCTCTAACTGCTGATTCCACGTATTACAACTGGTGATGGAGGTGTTCACTGAAAAACGCGATGAAAACCTGAACGAACCGCCGGTGATTCCAGTCAAGCCAGCAACTGGCTCAGCTCCCCGTAAACCGCCACTCCTGGAAAACTCATCAGACTATACAGTGTGGAAGTTTAAAGTCACAGCCTATCTTCGTAAAGTTCCAGCTTCGGAACATTTCGACTATCTTGTGTCCTACCCAAGCGACGAAGCAACCAAGAGAGCTATAGTCAACGGGTTTGCGGCGAACAACACTCTCGCTCAAAACTGGAAGATCCTCGACGATTGTTTTTCGACGCCGGTGGATTCCCAGCAAGCAGCCATCCAATTTTTGCCACGACAACAAGCACCTGGCGAGAATCCAATAGATTATTTTAATTCTTTGCAACAGATGGCTGTGCAGGCGTTTCCTCGTCTTGATGCCACTGGACGAGATGAACTGATTAAGTCTCGGTTCGTCGAAGGGTTAATATCCAGTTACTTAAGGGGACACTTCCTACTAAACCCGCCAGCAGATATAAATGACTTAAAAAGAACAACATTCCGGTTCATGACAGCTGAAAAGCCCAATAGACATGCACCAACCAACGGTGATGGCAGTAACACAACCCACAAAAGCTAGCCGTCCAACGAACCCTCAACACATTTCGGACGTTACCCAGTTTTCCCGCTGGAACAACAGTCGAAGACAATCCAGTCCCGCTGACAGGAATTGGAGACCAATGAACAGTTATCACGGTCGCCAATCCGAATGCCCGTACTGTCGACGATTTGGCAAAAATGCAAGGAAATGTGGCCATAACCGTTCTGGTAACACAAGTAAGCCGTACATTTTCCATTTATCTTCTTATGTTAATCATGTGCGCCCCGTCACGATTAAGGGTAGAGTAGAGTGTATCGATATCGAAATTTTATTAGACACCGGAGCGTCAGCATCCCTAATTAAGGACGAGCTTTTAGGAAGGCTCAACCACAAAGTCCAACAAACGCGATACACATCCACATTACTCACAGCAAGCGGGGACCCATTGAAAGTGAATTCTAAAATATGGTTGGATCTAACGATAGATAAACATCCGTTCCGTCACGGATTTTTAGTTTGTCCGACATTGACTTGGGATATTATACTCGAAGTCGATTTCATGTTAGAACATAAAGCTGGTATATTCATGGACAGTTTGGAAGCGAAATTCGGAGAGACTAGAATACGCTTGCACCATACTGACACGTCATTTAAAGCTGTGTCATATGTGGGGATCTTAGACATGGTGCGGCAAGTAAACGGCAACCGAAAACTAACAGAGAAAGATCGACATGCAGCGATTGCCGTGCTTCAACAGTTTAGTTCGGTATTCGAAGAGAGTATTTCTGGCAATCGAACGAGTACGGTGCAACACACCATTTGCACGGGGGACCACAGGCCACTTAGGCAACCGCCTGGTGGAGTGCCAGTACATTATCAACCACAACTGGATACAATGATAAAGGATATGCTTGACAAGAATATTATAGTACCGTCATCATCCCCCTGGGCATCACCTATCGTCCTGGAAAAAAGGAACATTCCTCTCTGAGACTCTACATAGACTATCGACGCCTTAACGCTATAACTAAGCGTGACTCTTTTCCTCTTCCGAGAATCGGTGCTATATTAGACGCCTTGAGTGGCGCATGTTGGTTTTCAACGTTAGACCTAGCATCAGGGTACTGTCAAGTAGAAGTCAGACCACAAGATAGAAAGAAAACCGCATTTGTAGTGCCAAATGGTTTATACGAATTCCAAGTAATGTCTTTCGGTCTAACGAATGCCCCAGCTACTTTCCAAATATTAATGCAAACAGTTTTACAAGATATAGTACCTCATAAGTGTTTGATTTATCTTGATGACATTATTGTGTATGGTAGCATACCCGAGCAACATAATGCTAATCTGAAAGCAGTTCTCCATCGCCTTCAACAACACAACTTAAAAGTAAAACCGTCCAAATGTCGCCTGTTGCAGAAAGTAGTTTTCTTAGGACATCGTAACACTGCAGATGGAGTAGACACCGATAAAGAAAAGACACGTGTCATTGTTAATTGGTCACAGCCCAAATCACCTGAAGACGTTCGTAGCTTTCTTGGCCTAGCTTCTTACTACAGACGCTTTGTCCGCGACTTTGCGTCGTTAGCAGCACCCTTACACCGTTTGACGCACAAAGGACGAAAATTTTTATGGACTGTAGAGTGCCAACAGGCGTTCGATGCTTTGAAGACACGACTAAGCTCTCCACCCATATTAGCCGTTCCGGATACATCAGCAAGCGGGGTAGAATTTATACTTGATACGGATGCCAGCTCCTCGGCTATTGGAGCAGTTCTATCACAAGTGGCCCGAGATGGGCAAGAAAGAGTCATTGCGTACGCTAGCCGTCGACTGGATAAGAGCGAAACAAGATATTCGACAACGCGTCGAGAGATGTTAGCATTAGTAAAATTCTTACAACACTTCCGCCAATATTTACTAGGTAAACCTTTCCGTGTACGCACAGACCACCGTGCATTACAATAGCTCCGTTCCTTCCGCGAACCAGAGGCGCAAGTGGCACGCTGGCAAGAACGACTACAAGAGTTCGATTTCACATGCGAGTACCGGCCTGGAAGCCGACATACAAACGCAGACGCTCTTTCCCGCATACCTCAAACCGCAGGTACTGTTAATGCAATTCTTAGCACAGTCCTAGAGATCGATTGGCCTTCCCTGCAAGCAGCAGACCAAGACATGCAGATTATATATCAAAGACAGTTACAGGGAAACAATAAACCATCCATGAAAGAGTTAAAGGATCAAACATTAACAACTCGTCGTATTTGCACTAAATGGAGCAATCTAAAATTATATGGTGACACGTTATTCTTAATTAACGAAGCGAGACAACCTCTATTGGTAGTACCACGGATAAAAGTTGAGAGCATTGTGGAGCAGGTGCACCGCGAACTAGGTCATGCAGGAGAACGAAGGACGGAATACGCGATCCGCCAGCGCTTTTGGTAGCCATCCATACATGAAGATGTAGTGCAATTTTGCAAAAATTGTAACACGTGCTGCCGTTTCAAATCGCCTCGACAGACACCTCGTGCGCCGTTAACTCCGATAGTGACCACAGGACCACATCAGCGCGTCGGCATAGATACCATGGGATCATTAACAATAACAAAGAAAGGGAATCGCTACATACTGGTTATGGTAGATTACTTTACTAAATGGTGCGAAGCAGTACCCATTCCCCAGCAAGACGCTCTTAGGGTTGCCCAAGCTTTCATCGATCATTGGGTTTCCGCTATGGTGCCCCCTTCTCACTTCATTCTGATCAAGGTCCAGCCTTTGAAAGTCACCTCATCGCCGAGATATGCCAGCTATTGGGAATCAGGAAGACACGAACCACTGCGTATCATCCAGAAGGTAACGGGCTGGTAGAAAGAACAAACAGAAATATTAAAGCCATATTGCAAGCGTTTGTGAGCAGATCGTCTCAGGAGTTATGGGATGATGTCCTTCCTCAGTGTCTTTTAGCATATCGTACATAGGTACATGGCTCCACCAGGTTTTCACCCGCTGTTTTATTATTCGGGCATGAATTACGCCTACCAGTGGAGATACAGACGCCCCTGCTGCCCTGCGAAGAACAAGAGCATGTACCGTACATAAGTACTTTCCGTAACTGCTTAGCTGATGCATACCGCTTGGTCAACAGCAATTTGCGCAAAGCTAGTGAACATCAAAAGAACTTGTACGATCGTCGGGTGCACGGACCAGTGTATAAAGTCGGTGATCGCGTTTGGATACGTCGTCCCATGACATCGTCAGGGAGTTGCAGTAAATTCCGCCAGCCCTGACAAGGTCCCTTTGAAATCATCCTCATCCGATCCCCCACTACGTTCGTATTACGTAACATACAACGACCCCAGAATGACGTGATAACTGTACACTATAACCAAATAAAACCAGATAGGATGACAGTTTCCTCGGATGCTTAGTTCGCCAATCCACCGCCTGCCACTACGTTTTATGAGGTACCATCAGAAGGGGGGGACAGCATATCCATGTCCGAGACCAGGAACTGAGGACAGTGCCTATTTAAGAGAGGGGGCGGTGTAACGGAGTTGAAATTGATATGTATGATATACTAATGCATTCTATTTTCTTTCTATTGCAGAGCGACCAAACATAAACTCTTTGGAGGAGGAAGAGCAAGCCCTATGTACGCTAAGCTTACAGGATGACTCATATGACTACTTTGTAAACTGACTTTTCCCGCTGTACTCTCGCGCACCGCGCTTTTTGATTTTGAAATAAAGAGGCTCGTGATTCCCACTGTGTTTTCTCTTGGTGTGAAGTCCTCGTTTAACATTGTGTGCTGTGCTGTTTTCAGATCTGTCCTGTTGTTCTCTAACTGCTGATTCCACGTATTACAAATTGACTCATGATTTCAACTATGAAAAAACATTAGATAGTTGTTGCGTTGTAGTTTGATAATAATTTAAAATGAAAATTACGTTTAGATTTTTAAATTATCTCAATAAACCACCTCATATTAATATAATCATACATGTATAGATGACTACCTTCAAGAAGAATATCGCATAATTCTGTCGGGAGTAACCGTTAACAATAGAGGCGATCACGTCAAAAATGAGAAAGTTACCTGTCAATCCCATAAGATAAGGGTCACAATAAAAAACGAGGAATAGTGGATCTACGGTACCGTGCTGGTTGTATTTTTAATAGAACTGTTTCTCCTATTATACACTACATTCGTTTACTTATTGTTGTTCATTTATTTATTTTTGGTAATATTTCCCCTCCTTCCTACATTTTTCCAGAGTTTCATTTTCTTACTTGCGTGATGTATATTTATTTTGGTACCTAGTTTGTGCATTAAATAAACGAATGTAGATAATAGTTTCGACTATGTGCGAGGATGTGGGTATGCAATATTGAAGAATTTAAAACCCAGAAGATACAACCACCTAGTACTCATTTGACTTTCCAGTTATTGTCTGATCATGATGTAAATTATCCTCAATTTTTTTGAGATCATGAATCGATCAATGTTAGACCACCATTGAAAACCTGAAGATAATGGACGGTCGTTTCGTCCTAGTATGGGACTCATCAGTGGTGCGCGTCCACAATCCTGTACGCAGGACCCGAACCCAGGACCTTCAGTCATCGGCGCGAACGTTCAACCTCATCAAATTTTATACATTAAACCAATTAAGAAAATAACGAGGGGGAAAGTTTGCTTTGTAAAATTTAAAAATTGATTTAAACAAAGTAGGTTGAATGTTACTAGTCAAGCATTCATAATTAATGTAGAGACTGACACAAATGTACGTTAGCTTAAGTTATCATACTGTATTAGGATAATGAGATTGAATTAAAAACGGAGTTGAAATGATGATAGTATTATTAATAATGAAAACAACTAAACACTTAAAATATCGTTCGAAAAGACGAAATGAAAAGGTATTTATTAAAGGATACTGGAAACTAAGATCTCGAAGATAAATATTAAGTGCATCCACGACCAATTCTGAACAAATATCACCCAACACCTCTGACCACAGATTGTGGTTATCAAACGGACCCCAATCAGGTAGCCTCTCTGTAACAACATGACTCAATACAATAGTTAATGATTTTATGCACTAGTGTCATGTCTTAATTTGGATTTTTAAAAATTATATGATGCAAGAAGGTGGAGCTACGTCACTACGAGTTAAACATAAAATGATCGAATTGATGCAATTCGAAGTACTTAGACACTGAATCAAAACAGTAAGGATATATTATTCAAGTCGAGAAAGTTGGGGTGATGGCAAAGCTAAAACCAGAAACCAATTAATCAACTGGTGAAAGATCTATACTACAGAAACCCCTTGTGGTTACTAATAGAATCTTATAATACACCTAGTTTAAATATTTAAGTGCTTCGGTATAATTTTCAGCCTATTTTAGTTTTAATAGTCACCCGTTAACCTGTGGTAGGTGGGTGAATTAGCAGGGATTTTATTGTTTTAATATATATATAATGTGATATGATATTCTGGCCATTAATCCCTTGAAATGCTATCAATAGGCTATAAAAAATTCCTCAAATCAACTAAACCACTTAACCAACCATTCATAAAAGTAGTTAACAATATGTAACCTATCACACTTGATAGATTCTTTCCATTTTGGGATTTGTTATTCCCATTCTCCATTTATGATAATTATTTTCAAAAAAATATGAAAAAGGAACCATTTTATTCGTTATTATATATTAACTCTATAGAGTAGGTAGATCAATAGTTAAGGCGTTCAATTTACAGACAGTGAGTCGTAGGTTCGAACCCCGCTTGGGAGACTGAGTAGTGCCATTAGCCCCACATTTAGAATGTGGCTAAAAGCCATGCATTCAAATCTGTACTTTGTAAATGAATTGCTAAATTATAAGAACAACTTCACACTGACTTCAATTCGTTGATTTGCTTTGAATTTCGTAAATCTTCATCAAATAATTCCATAACTAAGAATCCTTTGATTTTTAGGAGAGTGAACAAATGTATTAGCTACCAATAATTTAATAATATGTGATTATGCCAATAACATTTTTATCGCAGATGAATACTGACAAATAATCAAAGAAGATCCACACTTTCTTAATAATCACTTTTAACTATCAAACAATAATTACGGTATAATGTGGATATCCCGTGACTGATCGGTCACATCGTAAACCAGGTCGATAAATTATAGTCAGTAAGATAAGATAAACAAAATAAAATCTATCAATCACCCTGGAACGGTCGATTAATGTGCAAAAGATACTACTAGTTATCATCAACATATCAGATATATTATGCGGTAAACGAATATAGAGAATCTTGATTTTAAGAAGATAACTGAAATAAAAATAAACAGATGCAGACATAACTTAATAAACTCACCGCCAACCTACCCACTATTCACAACTATACTCAGTCATCAAACATGAATAATGACATTACTGCGTGTGTGATTCCCACAGATAAGATAAATTTACTATTATTTTACATGACAAGGGACCATTATTATTATTATTATTATTATTTAGACAAGTGATTACAGAACTCATCCAGTGCAAACCTTTTTTCCTCACAATGACAGATGCAATGAATGCAAAAATTGAAAATGAAAGCTAATGCAAAAAAGATGCGAGTATCAAGGTGGGAACAAGAAAACTGAGAATTTAAAAGTCAATAAAGCGTGATAAATACCAAAATGCACATTGGATAGAAATGGATAAACGATATATCACGAAGAATCGTGACTAAAATGTAAATGAATTCTAGGTCAATCGTATAATCTACTTCAGCGTCAGAAGAATAGTAATATTATTGTTAATAATATGGAATGTAACAGGTACAAGATCATGTACGTAATTATTGAGTGACACTATATGGTGCAACAAAACTCTGCTTAAATTGATAGGTTCCTCCATTTTTGTAGTAAGCCCTTTGTATCTATTTGAAAATCGTCACTATGCAAAAACACCCCACCAAATAAATTTTGAAAAACACTAGTCATTCATAAGATAATAACCTGATAAACAATATTAAAACAAACTTATTTTTAATAAATATTATTTCAATGCTTAATTTTCCAAGTCCTTTTTAATGACAATCTAACTGAAAACAATATTGATCGCTTACATATATGTTGTTCTAATTGACAATACAGGGACGTCGTGAAGATTGTAGTATTTCCAATGGTAGTCTAGCTAAGATCAGTTCATGATTTTAACTGTGAATAATTCTTTAAAATTCTATAGCTTAATAATAAGTCCCATATAAAATGCAAGTATTATTACTGACATAGCAACACAAATTAAAACCAAGTGTAGCTAAGCCAACCCTTACGACCACTTCAAAGTTGGTAAGAATATCTGGTCACCCAAACCTCAGTACGTAGCGCATTTATCAAAAGCTCAATGTTTAGATCAGTTAGTCACAAATCCCATTATAATGAAACATCATATCTTGTCATTTGTTCAGTTCGGCTTACGGTAACTTTTTACCAAAAAACGATTAGAATTAATCTTTATTGAGATCGGAACATAGTAGCTTTGTTTTAACTGATCTGTTACATGAGAGTGAAAATGGAAAGTGGACAACCCATCCTCTAGATCCTCGAAAAAGGTAGGGTGGGTGAGACTATAGTTTATGGACGGCCTCGTAGCGACACTAAACTGACTTTGAAAACGTCCACCTACTAACTAGAACTAAATTACGGTTGCAAAGTAGTGTGAAGAATTAGAATTATGAATTACAGTCGATGATCACGGTTAGGAACTAAATTTAAGGTTTTCATTACGAACCGACATCAGCTAAAATGCCAACACGCCAAATGGATGAACGAATCTCGCGCCAAAATCCGAGAACTGTTATCTTATACTTGATGGGTTCATCTACAAATAAGTCTCACCGGTGGGGTGTTAAAAAGGGGTGAATATTGGGAAAGTGGATGCACACTGCTGAGGAGTCCCATAATAGGACGAAATGGCCGTCCAGTGCTTTCAGGTTTTCGATGGTGGTCTAGCTTCAATTGACTTATGATTTCAACTGTGAAAAAAAACTATCGTCAATATTTTTCTAGAATAATTAACAGACAAATCGAACCATTGAATCTTTATACTCTATTATTTGTAAACTATCGTTTGATGCATGAGCTATTGTTATATGTTTTACCTTTCTACAGTTACTATTAATCAATTACGAACCTACAGATTGGTCCTCTTTCAGCTATGACATAGATATGCGGAAGTTGTAATTCCCTATTTGTGTGGACATATGGTCAGGAAGTTACTCTATATTACAGAATGTGATTTAGTCATAACTAACAAGTGCATAATAGAAAACGAAGCTGGGTACAGACTTCGTCTTCTGACTGAACACTGGAATGGAGGGATCTCGAGGACTAATATGTGTCAAGTCCTACTCACTGCCTTCTCGTGACGGGGGTGTTGTTTACGAAATTGAGAGGACGAAAAGCGAATGTCTGGCGCTTTAACCGGGTTGGTGGACAGAGAAAGTTCACCTAGGGGAGTTGGAAAACCCTGATTCCAAACCAATGGTGCACATGGGCTCCAGTATCCTGAGGGAACAAATGGAGTACGAACCAGTTGCTGGTCACCAGCTACCATGGGACTGCATCTCCTTACGATGCTCCATTTCCTTGTGGACTAGACCTTCAGGTCAAAGGCTCGGGGTGCGGTCCCCTAAGAAAACCACCTGCTTCAGTCTGGGCACCTGGGCAGTATCACAGCCCTCAAGCAAATCGAATGAGATTTGTATGGCGCATATATATCTGGTGCTTTCTTGTACCAATATTTATGTGTTTAAATAAATAAATAATAAATTAGTTGGTAAAATAAGTCATCGATCGTACAGGCAATTTAGGAAAGTCAGTAATACGACTAGACAGTGCAACTGCTCTCATAATAAACGGCCAGATAATATGGATCCCGATATAGATAGTTTTTTGTCTTTCCAGAAACAACATAAATGTACATATATAGTTCGTATATTATTTGGACACTTAGTATTTGATTGAATTTCATAATATTTTACTACCAACTTTAAGTCCCATGGCAAGAAACGTTTTGATTTATTTGACCAATTTGTTAACAGACTTCTCGGTGTATTCAATAAACAGAAAGGAAAAGTTCATCCAGCGAAAGTCATATAAGAAAACCAAGTTTATTTTTATCATTGGCAAATGCGCCAAAATAATTACGTCTTTTACAGTTTTCGCAGGGGAATTAAACTGTTCCACAGCTAATGAAAAAATCCCGAGACAATCGACGTCTAGCATATTTTTATCGAGCTTCAGTTCATACAATCACTTAGTTACAATCGAATTGCAGTATATATATATATATATATATATATATATATATATATATATATCATCAGTTTATAAGAATATAAACTAATTGACGTTGATTACTTTCTAAATAACCTGTTTCATATAGCATGAACTGAAAGCGGTTGTGTATTTAACCTGGGGACTTTATTCTGCGTTTCATAGTGGACATTTCATCAGGATTTACAACTAAACTAGAAAGTCTGCCAAGTATGCTCAAGTTATTTCTGATTAACTGAAATTATGCCCGGAATCGAAGCATTTATGATCTGAAATATTGTTATACATATTGAGATTGGTTGTAAAACTTCGTGTAATTATACTGTATGGAAATTTGTGTGCGAAAGGTAATTAGATAGAAGCTAATTTATACGAGATATCATGATTAACTGCGCTAATTAACAATTCTTATATAAAACTATAGAAACAGTTGCTGCGTAATTTTAAAAAAATAACTAATTGATTCATTAAATACGTATGTACCTGGCCTTAAATCACAGTTTAGGTATGAGTAAACTATACTACTAGGTTATCAAAACTAAAGCATGAGGATCAGGCATTGTAACTACAACCTAGTGACTGAAACCCAAGTGCTTCAGCTACTAAGTTATGGCGATCTCATTAGGACAAGAAATATCAAGATACAAAAATATACCTACTGTTATATCCTAGTGAAGACATAAGTACGGGTAACTTCTGAGACCTATTAATGGACTATTATTCTATATATGTTCTTATGGTTTAATTATTGAGTAACTAGATTGTGTATATCTATATTCATCTTATTATAAGCTTCATTTTGACCTATGGATTATTATTAGACGAATTACTGTCCCTAAATTATATTCAGTTTATTGATTACTGTCTCCCACGTTCACAGCCACATTAGGCTTGATCTTGGACAAAAATTATTTTCTATTTTATGATATGATGCGGTCTGTCTATCTATCTGTCTGTCTGGTATATAAACCGAGTATGCTTCAAAAGTGTGACCACTATCTGCATCAAAAATGAATTCTGGAATCGGATTCACACTTTTGATTTTCGTTAGGACCAAGCTTTTGTAACAGCAACCAGACTTTCTTCGCGTCATCCATAGCACGAAATTCCACTCGGAAAATATCTTCTGTTCGGCCGAACCATGCTTCAAAAGTGTGAAAACCATGTCCTGCCTAGACATCCACGAGAAGTTAATATTTTAAATAAAATGTTCTGTGAACAGATGTCTCTATTTCGTACCCGGTATAACTGTCTACGTTTAACTAAAGAAGCTGATGAAGACTACACTACGTACGCCGGAAGAGTAAATTTACCAGCAGAACCATTTAAATTAAATGTATTCACTAGTGATCAATTTAGATGCTTATTATTCATTTCTGGTCTGAACTCTCCTAGCCATGCTGATTTTCGAATGAGGTTACTATCCCGTATGGAACATGACGAGGAAATAACACTACAAACTGTTACTAGTGAATGCCAACGACTAGTAAACTTAAAACAGGATGCAGCTATGTTGGAAACTAAAAGTGTGGTACCATCTAATCATTCTGTTCATGCTTTTAAGACAGATCAAAGACAAAATAGTACCAAGAGCTATAACTATTACTCGAAAATTCCTAAAACTTCATCTAAATGTTGGTATTATGGTGCGTGGCACTTCTCAAAAGTTTGCCGGTTTAGAGATTATAGATGTACTATATGCAAGAAAGTCGGTCATAAAGAAACAGTCTGCCAAACTAGAAAAAGCTTGAGATCAAAGTCAACGAAGCGTCTTCACGAGTATCAAAAAAAGTATATAGACAGTATATTTGCTACATTGGCTCTAAGCATAGCAGATAAAAGGTATGTGGAATTGATGGTTAATGGTGTTCATATTCGATTGCGATTGGATACAACATCAGATATAACATTATTCTCTAAACGGACATGGAGTTTAATTGGTTGTCCACATGTATTACCAACTGAGCACACAGCTCGGAACGCATCCGGAGACATATTAAAGCTTGTTGAGACAATAAAATGCTTTGTTGAATTTCGGAATAACTATTTCACAGAAAATTGTTATTCCGGAATTCAACACAGCATTTTTTTGTTCTAACTTAAATGCAAAGCTTGGTAAAAAAAGAACACTTTGCAAAATAAACTACATACACTAACACCTTTTCCTTTGTGTAGGCTTTAGACATGATGTAGGCTGCAACATAATCGAATGAATCTTTCATATTGAATTCAGTAAAACAATGTAAACGATTCAATAATATAGGGAAATTTACAAAGGTTGAAAGTGGAAGAAACGCGTGTGAAATCAATAGATACTTTAAACCGGACATTCAATGTTTGCTTTCTAGATTTGTCGTTACGTTATTTGAACATGCACTATTAATTTAATGTGACATTTGATGGAGGCAGTGCTTTGCAAATTATGAAAACACTGAATCCCTGTAGAAAAATAATTCAAGTAGGAGGTTCGTAAGGAATTGATAATTTGATAGATTTTATCATACATCTAGTAGTACTGAACTGGGGCTTGATGCTAGTTTGTTATTCTTCATAACGGTGAACAGATAAATCCATACATGATAGAACTTGAGACACAGGTTTAATGATCCACTCATCTCTTACTGATTAAGCATTGAGCAAGGATGAGTTTACTCAACCAATAAATTCTAACTATATAATTTATGATACGTCGTAACTGTGTTTCAATGTCACATGTGTGCAACTGTTGAGTTCTACACTAGGACGAAATGGTCGTCCAGTGTTTTTAATGGTGGTCTAGCTTAGGTTGACTCGTGAATTCAACTATTATTATTTAGTTAATTATATAGAAGACGCGTTTCAAATGTCAATGGACCAATTAGTTCATAAAACACAAATAATTGTTAATGAATTAACCTCTGAATGACACCATGATCCTTTCATAAAACTGTCAAACGACTTGAAGGAAACGATGACGTATTTCAGTGATCATTATGAAGTGTTATTCACTTATTAAAAACATTACAACGAACCAAATAATACAAAAGGATTTATCTTGATTTAATTCAGGATGACATATTTTAATTGCATTTTCAGCTAACAAGTTTTGATGTTTCTTTACTTGAATGTCACTTCCATAAAAGTCGCTTTAGTAATACCGATTCCTGGTACCGCTCAACAACTTGATGTCATAGCTACAGTTTCTATTAGATAAACTGAAAACTATTATTGATGTGACTGATTCATCACATCAAAGATAATGCATTCAAAATTCAGAAACATTTTAGGTGTGGAAGGTACCGATGCTGCCCGAGTCCAAGTAAGAGGCAAATGGTGATGAACCCTTCATTTGAATTTTGTCACCCCTAATATACATTAGCAACACGTACCACCAACTTAGAAGAAATAGTTACTAACTTAGGGTTTTGAGTACACATTACCAATCATCTAAATCAATAGTATTCCGCTAGCGCTGAACATGAAAGTATTTGAAGAACCAAAGAACATCCAAGAGAGAAGCTGTAACCAAATAAGCAGGACAAGCAGTAACAAAAAGAAACGCAGGAAAAACGTTTCCAGGGTGTTTAATATAGTATACAATCAGAGTTTTATCACTGTCTTAAAACCCCCTGTATAACAACTACACTCAACTTCTCGCTCTTTGGTTCAGGCAGTATTTTACTCACCCTAACACGAACAATATGAGACCAAGTACATAAAACTATAATTGGTAAATGAGTTACATCATTAGATTTCATATAGTAAGTTACGTAAACAAATATATTTCAACAAAAATTCATAGAATTATTGTGTTTATTACGAAATCGATTTTGGTTCAATACTACACTATATTGATTTGGAACAAGTTTAAGTGGAATTATTTGTTGTTTTTTTCTTAGATGCAATTATTACGCAAAATCAAAAAAATTAGGCAAGTCACATTTCTAAATAAATACACACAACGAAAAGTAATAACAAGTAGGTGTATATGCAATGCATTTACATAGTCAGTTATTTGTTTTAATTCGACCATACTACATAGTTCAGGTAAAAGTGTACATGGTATAGTTAAACAAACTGATTAGCAGAGAAAACTACTTCATTAGTATCAAGTATCGACCAAACATGAAGATCATTATCATTGAAATATACATGGAATATGGACGATTCTAGTATAGTATGATAGTGAATAAAATAAATTTTAATACGATATAATAATAGTGTACCCATTAGTATGTATTAAGGGGTATGAACGACGCCGATTACGTGAAAACTAAGGGTTTCGTTCTGATACTCAAACTTTAGTGAATCAAACACCGTTCAAATCGATGACTTGTTGTTGGTCATAAATTAAGTGCTTAAACAAATGAACAACAGTCTCATTCGTATTATCCACTATCCTACTAACTTTGCATTAAATTACAACTCGACAGTTACATGACCACGGTCAGAACACGAGCGTATATCATTAAGCATCCATTGATTGTATAGGATCTATCCCAAATTATTGTTGGTTTAGAAACTAGGAAAAATATTGCCTTGAACCGTATTCTACTTTTTACTATCATTAGAATTCTAACTGATTAATATGCAGTTTGATCAGGTATCACGAAAATACCCTAAAAAAGCAGGGGTACTACTTATTTTTCTGCCATAGAATAATCAAGAAACTAAATGTTTGCTAAACAAGTATCCAATAGATGGTATTTACAAGAAGTACTTTAAGATGGTGACATTTTGTCAAAGTTTATCGATCCAACAAAAAGTTACGAACGCAGTTTAATAACCAAAAATAAGAAAATTGGGAGCTTATTAACTAAATCAATTGTCTTCTGACCACCAAGGTTACAACACCGAACATTGGTTAGTCTACTCTCGTTCAAACGGTTGGATAGACTTTGAAAATAATTCACGTTCTCAAGTCATCGACATAAAAATAAAGTTAACTTGAACTAGAATCCTGACTCAACACAGTCGAATAGCTTAGTGACATGTGATTTGATCAAACAAATCAAGCATAGTCGTTAACACCCTACAATTTCAATGTAGCTGAAAGACATATTTATGAATATGGACTTGTAGATGCAGATTAATTTCACTGCCTGTTAGTCTCGGTCAACGAGGTTATTATCAAAAATATTAGATGTGAACTTTGATAATCATTTGTCTGGAAAAAACATATATACCTGGATTTTTAAAAAATCCATTATTAATGGACTAATAAATTAGTAATATATTCTGAAAGATGTCATAGCGTATATCTTGGTGTTCTGATAAACGAAACACTTGCTATATATATATATATATATATATATATATATATATATATATATATATATATATATATATATATATATATATAGTTTTGTGGAGTGTTTAAATTTGATATTAGTTGGGATAAAAGTGGAAACTAGAAAGCACTGGACAGCTGTTTCGTATTAGTATGGGACTCCTCAGAAGTGGTGACAGACGTCCCTGTCAGGAATCTACCCAAGGTCTTACAGGTTTCATGGTGAAAGTTTAACTGTTATAACCACTGAGTTTTGTCTAGTGGTATACATTTCTAAATGATTAGTTTGCGATATAGTTTCATGATCAACAAATACTATTGGAGGAGACTGTTTCGTCCTACTCACGTCTGAATTCTTCTAATTAAGAATTTCCACTGTGGCTTTAGGAAATCACATCGAAGTCACCAATAACTTGATTATTATACTTTAAGTTAAATGATATAATAATAATTTTTTTTTCCGTGATACGTGTGAGTCGTAAAACTGTTAAAGTAACCTGTACATAACAAAATAATTTCAGCTTTTCGCAGCTAACGTTGTAAATAAACTTTCAATATAGACATCTATAACAATCCTAAATCAAAGTTTATAAGCCTTTAAAAACAAGAAACCAAAAGAACAATAAAAATGTCAGTCATGAAACAGCAATAACAACTACTAAAAAAATGGTGGGGAAAATCTCACACCCCAAAATATATTTCAGGATTACAAAACAGACGTTAAGACACTCTCAAAAGATTTGTAACTTCAGTCCAAAAAACTTCACAGTTGTTCATGCGATTTTACAAGATTACTACTCAAAAAATGTTTCAGTTTTAGAAAATCAGATATTGTTCATACTATAAGAATTTAGTGCCTCCAAAAGCCCTGGTACGGCCGAGAGTGGGGAGAGTCTGCTCTCCCTCTCCAAATGCTCTCATATGGCCACGCGAATACATAGCCTCTGCCAGGGAAGTCCTACTCACCGCCTTCTCGTGACGGGGGTGTTGTTCACAAAAGTGAGAGGACGAAAAGCGAATGTCCGGCGCTTTAACCGGGTCGGTGGACAGAGAAAGTTCACCTAGGGGAGTTGGAAAACCCTGATTCCAAACCAATGGTGCACATGGGCTCCAGTATCCTGAAGGAACAAATGGCGTATGAACCAATTGTTGGACACCAGCTACCATGGAACTGCATCTCCTCACGATGCTCCACTGCCTTGTGGATCAGATTTTTAGGTCAAAGGCTCGGGGTGTGGTCCCCTAAGAAAACCACCTGCTTCAGTCTGGGCACCTGGGCAGTAACACAGCCTTCACACAAATCAAATGAGATTTGTGAGGTGCTTATTTATCTGGCGCTTTCTTATACCAATATTTATGTGTTTAAATAAATAAATAAGAATTTAGTTATCAAGTATGATTTCGAGTTACGACTTATTCAAGTTAGAGAACAACATATAAGGAAGTCACTACAGTTGCGCAATTTTAAGACAGATTCCTTCAATGGTATGAGGATCTGTTCAAATGTTACGAAAGTTAGACTGTGTAAACATTTAGTTCAAGATAAATAGAATGGTTGTCCAGTGCACACGGCACATTATTTAATAATTATAGGTGCTGCTTGGTTTATAAAATTAGGTCATGCACAAATTACTCAGGTATGAGCTACAACTAATTGTGAAGGCTAATGGTAGTACCTGATCCCTCCAAACCAAAGTAGGCGGAGTGGGGTTCGAATCCGGGACCTAGCGACTGAAGGTTAGAAGCCTTAACCACTAAGCCTCAGCTGCAACTGGTTATTAAGTAACCAATAATTCTAATTGTGTGTAGTGTGACATTTGGCTTTCTTGTTTCATTGCAAATAAAACCCATTAACTCAGTACTAAAATGATAATCTAAGCACGATCAGTTACCATTCTTTTTGTTGAGACAACTCAAGCGTCAAGCTTTCTCGAATATAATCGACAGATATATTCATAGAAGTGGTCACTCATAAACTGTTTTTCATGTATGTACTTAATATTATTTTGTGACTATCAAGTCTTAAACCTACGGTCAACTTTTTAGAACTGTTATTGTCTACAAATCGTGTCAAGTATTAACTTCTATAAATACAGACTGTAAATATAGAAATTTGTCTTATGGACTGTTAGATGTCTAGATAATATACAGATCTCAACTCAAAAGCCTAGTTCCTTCGGAAGTCGCGAGGCCGATACCTCTTCTGACAATCAGAGAAATCATTTATTTAGGTACATGGAATGTTCGTACTATGTGAGAGACCGGGAGAGCCATCCAAACTGCTGCAGAAATGAAAAGATACAACCAGGAGGTGTTTGGAATCAGTGAGACACATTGGACACAGGTCGGACAACAAAGACTAGCTTCAGAGGGGCTTCTGTTATACTTCGGCCATGAAGAACGAAATGCCCCACATACACAAGGAGTTGCATTGATGCTGTTCATGGTGTGAGCAGCCGGGAAGTTATATTAGCCCTCATACCCGTGACTGCACACGAGACCAAGTTGGTTACATTCAAATCCTTCCTACACCTAATAACTCTCTTATCTCCATGACTGACTGACTGTCCAAACAAACACAAAATGCACTTATAGGATGGGAATTTCATGGACCAAGGATCATCAAAGCCTCCTTCAAAACAAAGAAAGAGGGCATTACAACGAACGTCATTCAATGCTATGCACCTAACAACGACTGCAATGAAGACGTTAAAGACAAATTCTACGATAGGCTGCAGTCGAGAAGTGCCCAACAAAGGACCTGACCATTTTGAGGGGAGATTTAAATGCCAAGGTTGGAATGGACAACACTGGATACGAAGACATCATGGGACGACATGGACTGGGAGAAAGGAACGGAAATGGTGAGAGATTTGTAAACCTATGTGCCTTCAATAAACTAGTCACAGGCGGCACTATATTTCCACACAGACGCATTCACAAAACCACATGGACTTCACCGGATCACCCTACACAGAACCAAATCGACCATATTTGCGTCAACAAAAAGTTCGGGAAGACGATAGAAGATGTGAGAACCAAGAGAGGAGCTGATATAGCATCAGATCATCATTTGCTGGTCGCCAAGATGAAACTAAAACTCAAGAAGCACTGGACAACGGCGCGGACAACATCACAAAATTTTAATTCGGCCTTTCTTCGAGATGCAAACAAACTCAACAAATTCAACATAGCCCTCAGCAACAGGTTCCAGGCCTTTCATGACCTACTCAATGGAGAAGGAACTACCATGGAGAACAACTGGAAAGGTATCAAGGAGGCAATCGTTTCAACATGTCAGGAGGTTCTGGGCCACAAGAAGCACCATCACAAAAAATGGATCACTGTCGGTACACTGGATAAGACTGAAGAAAGGAGGAACAAGAAGACAGCAATCAATACCAGCCGAACAAGAGCGGAAAAAGCCAAGGCACAAGCCAAATTCACAAAAGTAAACAAGCAAGTGCAGAGGAGCATCAGAACTGACAAACGTAAATATGTGGAAGATTAAGCATGACAGCGGAAAAAACTGCAGGAGAAGGAAACAGACAATTGTATGATACAACAAAAAAACTCGCTGGGAATTACCGTAAACCAGAACGACCAGTGAAAAGCAAGGAAGGCAAAGTAATCAACGATATTGAAGAACAACGAAACAGGTGGGTAGAACACTTCAAGGAACTCTTGAATCGACCAGCTCCACTGAACCCACTCAACACTGAAGTAGCACCCACGGACCTCCTAATCGATGTTGGCCCACCAACAGTTGAAGAGATCAGCATGGCCATCAGACAAATCAAGAGCGGCAAAGCAGAGGAGCCAGATAACATTCCATCAGAAGCAGTGACTGCAAAGATACTCCAAATTCTTTTCAATAAAATTTAGGATGAAGAACAAGTACCAACAGACTTGAAAGAAGGACACCTGATCAAGATACCAAAAAAAGGCGATCTCAGTAGGTGTGAGAATTACAGAGGTATCACTTTTCTCTCAATATCAGGAAAAGTTTTCAACAAGGTGTTGTTGAACAGAATGAAGGACTCCATAGACGCCCAACTTCGAGACCAACAGGCTAGATTCTGTAAGGATCGATCGTGTACTAACCAAATCGCAACTCTACGGATCATTGTGGAACGACCAGTTGAATGAAATTCACCACTCTACTTCAACTTCATTGACTATGAGAAGGCAGTCAGTCAGTCAGATATAACGTAGGACCAGGCACATATATGCATCGGTCCAAGTTGCCATACCGCGTTAGCACAAGATGAACAACGGATTCATAGTAGTTAATTTAGTGGTGGTAATTTATAAAAGAAAAGTTGTATATTATGATATAGTATAGGAAGGAAGACAGATATGAAGCAATTTAAATCTCAAGGTTTAACGAGAAAGCATTTGATAACGTGGACAGGACAACACTATGGAGGCTTCTTCGACACTATGGCGTACATGAGAAGATAGCCAGTATCATACGGAATTCCTATGATGGATTAAACTGCCAAATCATGCATGGAGGACAGCTCATTTACTTGTTTGGAGTTTATTTATGTATTTATTTATTTAAACACATAAATATTGGTACAAGAAAGCGCCAGATAAATAAGCACCTCACAAATCTCATTTGATTTGTGTGAAGGCTGTGTTACTGCCCAGGTGCCCAGACTGAAGCAGGTGGTTTTCTTAGGGGACTACACCCCGAGCCTTTGACCTAAAAATCTGATCCACAAGGCAGTGGAGCATCGTGAGGAGATGCAGTTCCATGGTAGCTGGTGACCAACAATTGGTTCATACGCCATTTGTTCCTTCAGGATACTGGAGCCCATGTGCACCATTGGTTTGGAATCAGGGTTCTTCAACTCCCCTAGGTGAACTTTCTCTGTCCACCGACCCGGTTAAAGCGCCGGACATTCGCTTTTCGTCCTCTCACTTTTGAGAACAACACCCCCGTCACGAGAAGGCAGTGAGTAGGACTTCCCTGGCAGAGGCTATATATTCGCGTGGCCATATGAGAGCATTTGGAGAGGGAGAGCAGACTCTCCCCACTCTCGGCCGTACCAGGGCTTTTGGGTAAAGACTAGTGTAAGGCAAGGTTGCTTACTCTCACCCTTTCTCTTTCTCCTGGTGATCGACTGGATCATGAAGACGTCAACGACTGGAGGAAAGCACGGGATACAGTGGACAGGCAGGATGCAACTTGACGATCTATACTTCGCGGATGATCTGGCTCTTCTATCACACACGCAACAATATAGGCAGAAGACGACCAGTGTAGCAGCAGTAGGTCTTAATATACACAAAGGGAAAAACAAGATTCTCCGATACAATACAGCATGCACCAATCGAATTACACCTGACGGAGAAACTTTGGAAGATGTGAAAACCTTTACATATCTGGGCAGCATCACTGATGAACACAGTGGATCTGATGCAGATGTGAAGACGCAGATCGGCAAGGCTAGAGCAGCATATTTACGACTAAAGAACATCTGGAACTCAGAACAAGTGTCAACCAACACCAAGATCAGAATTTTCAATACAAATGTCAAGACAGTTCTACTGTATGGGGCGGAAACTTGGATAACTACGAAAGCAATTATCCATAACATACAAGTGTTTATTAACAGTTGTCTACGCAAAATACTTCGGATCCGTTGGCCAGACACTATCAGCAACAACCTACTGTGGGAGACAACAAACCAGATTCCAGCGGAGGAAGAAATCAGGAAGAAGCGCTGGGAGTGGATAGAACACATTGAGAAAATCACCTAACTGCGTCACAAGGCAAGCCCCCACTTAGAATCCTCAAAGCCAAAGGAGAAGCAGAAGACCAAAGACAGTACGCCGAGAAATTGAAACAGACGTGAGAATAATGAACAACTGGATAGAACTAGAAAGGAAGGTCGAGAACAGAGTGGGTTGGAGAATGCTGCTCGGTGGCCTATGTTTTATCGGGAGTAACATGCGGTAGTAGGACTAAATGAAACAACTTTAAACTCGTAAGTTGAACTAACCAAAGAATCTTTCAGTAAGAAATAGTCCCAAACTATATCTTAGAAAAACTACCCATTAATTTTGAACTACATAACGAAATTCGGTGACAAAATACTATGATGAAATTATCCAGAGAAATAATAGTAAACTCCTAGTTCAATTCAAATAACCAGTGAAACGTAGCACTACCCAACGGAAACCATACAGAGCTAGAACACGTAATTGAATTGTTTCTAAATGAAAACTTTATAGAAAGTAGATTTTCATGATTGCATCAGGTTTTGAATAGTAATGATTGTAAATCAACAAAGACCTATTGCGTTCAATGGAAAATGAAGTGATGAAAAATCACTGTGTAGTGAACCCTGTAGTGCTGGCATGAAAGTATCATCACAAATAGCAACGGGATGAATTTATGGATCAAAATATGACAAACAGAACTTATTACTCATATTTCCATCACACTTTCGTGATAAAAAGAGGGTTATCTGTTAATTTGTAAAGCCTTTCTTACAGAAACCAGAAGACCAAGTTCAAGTTTGGTAGTTTCTGTAATATAGTTTTAATAAAAAACTACCAGCTCTAAAGTCATAAACATAAGGAAAATTGGACCGTATTCTTTTAATTCAAGATAAAATTTACGTATTAGAAGCATGGTCCTCCTACTAATAAATTAATCAATGCACTAGAATGAACAGGTATATCAAACATCAGAAACTTAACAAGACTTACTATAATAAGGGACATTCCTTATCCTTCTAAGGTCCGTGTGGTTCTGAGATAGTAATTGGGAAGTATCTGATGAAGAGGAAGAAAAAGATGAAGACACAGTAGACGCTGGAGAACTAGAATGTGAATCATCCACCAGGTTATTTTCATCTCGTGGTTGGTCGAAATCTAGACACCATGACTGAGGACGTTGAGAAGGTTGACAATGACTGAAAATTTGTTCTTCATACAATTTTAAACTATCCGTCATTGCAAATCCCTTTGGTCGAGATATTGCACGTGTGCTAGGTATTTGTATCCGGAAATAATTTTGGTTATGAGTTCCAGAAAAACTAGAACGGATATTTTTCAGTTGATCTGAAGTATTAGATCCTGAAATTTTATTCCCAGTAGGTGGAATATTCCGACGTACAGGTGAGTCGTTATTTCTTGGGTTTCGAGAGTTCAGCAGAGTCCTTAAATCATCATTCTGTCCTTGGGTATTGAAGTCAGTAGTGCTACTAACCATGGTAGGCTTTGCTAATCGAGCCTGTGGGGCACAATTAGTTTTTATATCTTCGATCCCCATAGACTGAGCATTGGGCATTGCTTCGATGTAATGATCACAAGAGGAATGGAAAAACCTCTGGGACGAATTAGGGGATAAGACGTTCGTTAAAACACTTCGATATCGAAGATTAGCACGTTCAGGATTTTGATCAATCAAGCTGAAACGTCTAGCCCCATTAGACAGTAAATTTTCATATGAACTATAGGAATGTAATGGCTCTGGAGGATTTCGAACACTGATAACGTTGATAGGACTCCTAGGAGGTAAGTTGCTTAATACTCTTGCTGAATTTGTAGCGGAAATGCGCACTACAGCAATACTTTTTTTAACACAACTAATGTCTGAATGAGGTAGTGGTGGTCGGTCGTTTAAAGTAACATTTTTATTTCGTAAACTTGTTATTGTAGTCTGTCCACTAGTTGATTTAGGATAAAATGAATAAGAACTGTCATTATTCCCGTTCAATAATAAAGCAGCATTACCGTTAACGGAAATGGAAATTGAATGTGAATTTGAGACAGGACAACGTACAATAGGCTTTGTAGTTATAGACAAACATGGTAGGGCAGAAAAATTAAGGCTAGAATTGTCAGTCTGACTAGTAGAGAGAGAAACTGAACTGCTATCGACCGGTATGCCAAGGTCGTATAATCCTGGCTCTCCAATACGGCCTAATGGCGAGACTGAATTTAAATTAAATGAGTCATCTCTTAACAGCTTTCTGTCTGGTGTTTCATTGGAAGCTGAGTTAGTTGCGCCAATCACTATTGAAATACCTTTAGCATATGGGGTGAGAGCTGTTTGGCGAATTGATTTTTCGTATTGGCTGTTTATTATCTGTAAATTATTTGTACGCGTCATATTTATGTCTGTTTCGAGTTCATTTGTAGGGGTGGTTTTTTTGTTTTGATGATACATGCTAATCCTGTTGTATGAATTTGTGATGGGACTTGGAGATTTTCTTTGTATCACTAGACTGTGTCGACGTCGCACACAGCTTGTTTGTGATGCTGTATTGTCCTTGTAATTGGATTCAATCTTTCGTGGCGGAGACACAGACCCGTGTCGAAAATATGACAAATTAATCTTTCCTTGTGGTGACTGAGACCTTTGGATTCGAACTCGTGACCCACCACGTACACTGACATTTATATTCGTCTGCCTTAAACTAGGGTTGTTCATTTTAACTGTTCGACTGATAAATGTGCTTATGTGATTTTTCGTTACATGGATACACCGTTTCATAAGGTCATGAGAGTGGCAATAATTAATGAGCTGCTTTTTGAAACATACTGATTAATAGTGTGTAAATGACTTAAATCCATGATGCAATAAGCCACCTACGTATTGCTTTCAGTTCACAGTTCTTTCAAGGTCGTTTAGACATCCACCCACTGTTGGTAACTACTATTTGGTTTAATATCTCGCCAATCGAGAATCGATTAGGCAAATCCGTTTTATTGATACAGTGACATGATAGGAACACTTGTCTGTCATTGTGCAGTTGAGATTTTATAGGTAAGAGAATAGCGGAACGTCAATCTCCACATGAATGCGGAATTAAGTATTGAACGTATTGGTTGTATGGAATTTAGAAGGCACAAAACTAGATCTGTCCTACCATATCAGTCTTTTTTATGCACTGACCTGCTATCATTTTATTTAATTAAAACGGGAAGGGATGGGTGGATTTTAGGATTAAGGCACAATTGTTATTTTTCGTTCAGACCTAAATAAATCAGAAATTATATTTTTATAAAACAACCATTTTTATTCCGTAAGTTTCATCTTGAATTTCAGGAAATGGGAAATTTTTACTCAACCATTCTAAGCTTAGTCAAACTCCATGCATTTATCCACGAAATGTCACTAGTTAAAAATTTCACTTTACCGTAGAAAATTCAAAACGCTTATTGGGTTATAGTAATCTCTTTTTCTCCTTATTTAATGTAAAAACAAATAATTTGTACGCTTAACTCTACGTTTATTTCACGTTAGTAATGTGTTAACAATGTAACTGTCTTACTTTGATTTGTTACATCGAGTGGGTTATGAGACATTGTGTATTGTTCTGAAGGTAATTATGTTCTTATGATATTTTCTTAGTTCGAGATCTGATCTCAGTAAATTAAAATATCTTGAAGTAAATGGACTAGTTTTCTTGTGAGATAAGATAGGAATTATTGTAACAATAAATAATTTAAGATCTGTCTAACTCAAGAATTATCATCAATTAATCAATATCATTAATTAATTTACTAAATTTGATGTTAAATTTTTAATCTTGGCGATTTACAACTTTATTCATTGTTTTGATACTTGCTTTTCTGATTGTATTGAAGTTTGAACAATGTTAACTGTCGTCGACAATTATCGGATATTTAAGCTCATTAAGTTTATTCATTATGGTTACTAAGTAAATGGTTCATATGTAATCTAGTTCATCCTATTTTTAGACTTGCATTCCATTCAATTGAGATTCAACTGTCACTCCCTAATCAATACAATCTTTATTTGAAAACGGTAACATACTTACAGACTGAATATACCTATACTAATAACTCGATTGATGAAGTACTAAAATTTCATTAGTTAAGATGGCTGGGACACGTGTTACGTATGCCCAACTACCGACTGCCCCGACGTGCGATGTTTTATGGTGTAGGAGTAGGTTGGAAGAAAGCTAGGGACGGTCAGACTAAAACGTGGCACAAATCAATGAAGTCACTGACAATTAGACTGAGCCATGCTGGTACGTGTGGACTACCTGGTTGAGATTCGCGAGATGATAGCAACCGATGGTTAGAGACCTTGAATGACATGTCTCAAAATCGCTTGCAATGGCGAAGGCGCATCCTCTCTTTGTGTTCTACCAAATTCTAATCTTCTGAATTCCTCATGCCCCTATCCTTTTTCTCTTTCCAAATTTATTTCACTGTATCATACTCCTTGAACAATATCTTCAAACCCTAATCTTTTCGATTACTGCTTATACTCTTACTACTTCTACCACTATAGGATTTGAGTCGACAACTTCATCTCTGTGCTAATGTGGTATGGCAACTCGAACTGATGTACGTACGTACGAAGTTCTACGTTGTGACTGACTGACTGTAAAGCATTTAAATTAGTGATAAATGTATGTTTTATAATTTATTATTGTTAGCATCATCGATCATGAGTGATAACTGTCACTATATTTGTGAAAAATTGTCTAAATAAAATGATTAATATGAACATTTTGTATAGTTCAAGGTAATTTTTATTATGAACCAAAGTAATTTGAAGAACTAATGACTATAAAATGATTCTACACCTGTCTGGACACCTCTAAACTATTAATTCAGAATCTAGTAGTCTATATCTTCAATTCCAATCAGTTCCTCATGTTACATGATTCATATCCAATTTTTTTGGTGATACAGCTACATCACTTTTGAAATGATGAACTTCATGAATGACATACTCCTACTAGAGATTTGAAAAAAGGCGACTAAAAGAAAATCGATAAACCCTGCACTCGTTAATACTTAACGGCTAATAATTTTATTGTGTTTTGACCTGGTTTTTGAGTGCACGTCACTGTCGGATGTTGATAAAATCGACTATGTATTGGTGTTTCCAGTTGGCGTATAATACTTGAGAATTAAACTGTTCTATTGCATCTCAGTAACGGCAGCTGACAAACAGAACTTCAATAACTAGCCACTAACAAAGAAAGAAGACGAAGTGTAAGGAAAGTTGGTGTTCAATCAGAACAACTTAAAGTAGTACTACTCTTTACATATTTAGTAACGACAGCATGCGCCTCAAGAATGCAAAACATTAGATGGCTAAATGTTGTGGCAACCAAGTGGAAAAGAGACAAAGGTGATGTGGAAAGTTGAATTGAAAAATAACACACTTGGGGTTACCGTTTCTAATAAGACATTGGCATTATTGATAAAAAAATTAAGGAATCCACTGATCGTCTTAGGAGTTAATTCGTGACCATAACTTTCCTCCAACTATTACGTCATTTATGAAAAAAAATTTTAATACTGATTAAGGCTTTATAGGCAAAGATAGTGGCTAGCAGTGGAATCGGAAATACAATCATAACTTACCAATAATACACATTTAGAAATAAATGTTAGTCAAAAATAATCCTGAAAATCAGTTACACGAATTCATTGACATTATCAACTTAAAAATTAACCAGTTTTCATTAATGAATGGTCCCCTGGAGTGTAAATTAATGTCTATATAGTATACCGAAAAGCTCACTATAGTTACATAAACTAATTAGTTGAAACATATATATCACACTTGACATTAAAATAACGACATTCATTGTAAACATTAGTAAGTGAAATCAAATTCAACCCTAAAATCTATGAACTGTGATTTTATCTTTTTTACGACTTCATCTTGTATGTATCTAATGTTTTATGTAGGCTTATTTAACATGATAGATAGGGGACAATTAAAGAAGAACTTTGATTACAATGACTCTGGAAATACCGTAGGGATTATAACCAAGTAGTCTGAAGCAATCAAGAAAATATGTACAACTACTATGTTATCAATTATTGAAAACTAATTATTCTTTGGTACACAAATTTTAATGTAAAACCATTGCGTACACTGATGTCAATTTGTTATCAAGTCTGTCAGTTAAATTTAGATAATGAATAATTTAACTAAAATTTATTGTTACTAGTGTAAATCTATTTATCTAGTTATCCGAATTGAAGTAAATCAGTTAACATACGTTTAAAATAAACTTTTGTATGTTACTCAGGTGAGTAGTTCAACGGTGTGGATTCTTATTCTTTTAAAAATAATTTATGCTAGATTACTGCTTTACAACTTTTAATACTGCGATCCTATTATTTTCTGCTTTAGTGATCAGGTGTTTAGGTCTAAGCTACACGGAGAAACTGAGTTGACACAATATAAACTGATAACTTATGAGAATGAGTAATTTATAGATTATAATGAAAAATTTATTTTATTGTCAGTATGAGGTTGTTCAGACTGTTAAGTTTCATCGGTATCATGAACTGATCAATCTTAGATAACAAGTGAAAACCTGGCAGCACTGGATGGACGTTTCATTCTAGTGTGGAACTTCTCAGCAGTACTCATTCATAACCCCGCACACGAGAATTGAACCCAGTACCTTTAGTCTTGCGCATGAATGCTTACCTTTAGACCCCTGAGTCGGCATACAGATCTTCAATGGTGACCTAAATTAGTCTGGTTCATGATTTCAATAAAATTCAACAATTTCCACAACCCCTTACTGACGACCATCATGTGCTCACTAGCGACTAGCTTTAACAGGAAATCTTTGGAGCACTAGTGAGAAACCGTAACCGATGGAGCTAATCCGTGTTGGATGTGAGGAGGTTATCCTCTGAAGACAACAGAAAATGCTCACGTAATTTCGGAGATTGATTTATTTATGCTTGTGAGGTCGTGGATGTGCACTGCTGAAAAGTCACATACTAGGATGAAACAGTCGTCCAGCGTTTTTCAAATAGATCCGTTTATGATATTAATGAAATTTATTGCATGTTTAGCTTGCTTCCACATGATTATGCTTTACAGTACAATGGATATCTTCGTTACTACATTTGTATTCACTATGAATAAAGTATTCATTCGTATTTATGGATATCGTAACTTCTCTAAGTACTTGTTATTCTAAGAAAAATTCAAAGATGACGGATTGTTTGACTATTAGTCGTATGTCTATCTTACTAGGACTAAGATGAAGATAGTGAAGTAAACAAAATAGCAAGTTTGAATTTATTTTATACAATGCAAAATGCGTCACAAAACATGACCATTTGGGATTATTACCAAACTGTAGGCAAACGTTAATACACACACAAACATTTACATATGATGCTCAAGTCGAAAAAGGGCAATTTTAAAATGAGTCATTTAATACGAAACAGCTAAATGAATATGTTAATTGTGGTAGACATAAATTGCCCTATGAATAATTAGTTCTGCTAACAATAAACATGGCATGGACCAATTCAGTTTAGAATCCATTAATTGTAACAATAAATAACCACAACCCAATTTATTGGATGTCAAAATTTTAACAGAAATATTAAATTTCCAGGAGTAAATGGCGTCTTTGAACTGACTGATAAAAATCAGGAAAATTCGCTTCATTTTTGTTTTCAGAATAATGAAGTCTTGATAATCGTTTACCTACAAAACAGGATGAAATGGACCTTCTGAATTCTGATGTTAACCAGTGTAAGATATTGTTTTTATTTATATGAATTGGTTGATATATCTTTCTTAATCATTTTGCTTCTATTATTCTGATTCGTTGATAAGTAGAATGAAATTACTTTTAATCAGCAAATGTCTAATTAAACTCAATAATTACATGATTCTATATGTACTCGTAATTCTTAATCAAGACTGATCTAAACAATCTCTGTTGGGATATTGTATCCTTGAATAGATACCTCGATATTGCCTATATTTCATAAGTCGATTACATTCTGAATAGTAAACATAAATGGAATTCAGAACTCATGTTTCGTTCTAGTATAAATTTGTCAGCTGATTTACCCATAATTTTGTTTCTTAACTACCTCCAATAACATGATAGATAACGTACTTACTTACTTACTTTTACTTTCGCCTGTTACTCCCAATGGAGCATAGGCCGCCGACCAGCTTTCTCCAACCCACTCTGTCCTGGGCCTTCTTTTCTAGTTCTTTCCAGTTCTTGTTCATTCTTCTCATGTCTGTCTCTATTTCTCGGCGTAATGTGTTCTTTGGTCTTCCTCTTCTCCTTCGACCTTCAGGATTCCATGTGAGGGCTTGTCTTGTGACGCAATTAGCTGATTTCCTCAAAGTGTGCCCAATCCACTTCCAGCGCTTCTTCCTGATTTCTTCCTCCGCTGGAATCTGGTTTGTTGTCTCCCACAGTAACTTGTTGCTGATAGTGTCTGGCCATCGGATCCGAAGTATCTTGCGTAGACAGCTGTTAATAAACACTTGTATCTTCTGGATAATGGCTTTCGTAGTTCTCCACGTCTCTGCCCCATACAGAAGAACTGTCTTGACATTTGTATTGAAAATTCTAACCTTGGTGTTGGTTGACAATTGTTTTGAGCTCCAGATGTTTTTCAGCTGTAGGTATGCTGCTCTTGCTTTGCCGATCCGCGCCCTCACATCTGCATCTGATCCACCGTGTTCATCAATGATGCTGCCCAGATATGTAAAGATTTCCACATCCTCCAAAGCTTCTCCGTCAAGTGTAATTGGATTGGTGCATATTGTATTGTATCGGAGAGTCTTGCTTTTCCCTTTGTTTATATTGAGACCTACTGCTGCTGAGGCTGCTGCTACACTGGTCGTTTTCTCCTGCATTTGTTGTTGCGTTTGTGATAGAAGAGCCAGATCATCCGCGAAGTCTAAATCGTCAAGCTGCATCCTGCCTGTCCACTGTATCCCGTGCATTCCTCCAGATGTTGACGTCTTCATGATCCAGTCGATCACCAGGAGAAAGAGAAAGGGTGAGAGTAGGCAACCTTGCCTAACACCGGTCTTTACCTCGAACGAGTCGGTGAGTTGTCCTCCGTGGACGATTTGGCAGTTTAGTCCATCATAGGAGTTCCGTATGATGTTGACTATCTTCTCAGGCACGCCGTAGTGTCGCAGAAGCTTCCATAGTGTCGTCCTGTCCACGCTATCAAATGCCTTCTCGTAGTCGATGAAGTTGATGTACAGTGATGAATTCCATTCGATTGATTGTTCCACAATGATACGTAGAGTTGCGATTTGATCTGTGCACGATCTATCCTTACGAAATCCAGCTTGTTGATCTCGAAGTTGAGCGTCCACGGAATCCTTCATCCTGTTTAACAATACTCTGTTGAAGACTTTTCCTGGTATTGAGAGGAGAGTGATGCCCCTGTAGTTGTCGCACTTGCTCAGATCGCCTTTCTTTGGTATCTTGATCAGAAGTCCTTCTTTCCAGTCCGTTGGTACATCTTCTTCGTCCCAAATCTTACCGAAGAGGATGTGGAGTATCTTGGCAGTTGCTGTTACATTTGCTTTCAGTGCCTCTGCCGGGATGTTGTCTGGTCCCGCTGCTTTGCCGCTCTTGATTTGTCTAATGGCCATGCTGATCTCTTCAATTGTTGGTGGGCCAATATCGATTGGGAGGTCTGTGGGTGCTGCTTCGATGTTGGGTGGGTTCAGTTTGGCTGGTCGATTCAAGAGTTCTTTGAAGTGTTCTACCCACCTGTTTCGTTGTTCTTCAATGTCGGTGATTACTTTGCCTTCCTTGCTTTTCACTGGTCTTTCTGGTTTACGGTAATTTCCAGCAAGTTTCTTTGTTGTACCATACAGTTGTCTCATGTTTCCCTCTCTTGCAGCCTTTTCCGCTGTCATCGCTAAATCTTCCACATATTTACGTTTGTCGGTCCTGATGCTTCTCTTCACTTGCTTGTTTGCCTCTGTGTATTCGGCTTGTGTCTTGGCTTTTTCTGCTCTTGTTCGGCTGATATTGATTGCTACCTTCTTGTTCCTCCTTGCTTCAATTTTATCCAATGTGCCAACAGTGATCCATTCCTTGTGATGGTGCTTCTTTTGGCCCAGAACCTCCTGACATGTTGAAACGATTGCCTCCTTGATACCTTTCCAGCTGCTCTCCATGGTGGTTCCTTCTCCATTGAGTAGGTCATGAAAGGCCTCGAACCTGTTGCTGAGGGTTATGTTAAATTCGTTGAGTTTGTCAGCACCTCGAAGAAAGGCCGTGTTAAACTTTTGTGATGTTGTCCGCGCCATTGTCCAGTGCTTCTTGAGTTTTAGTTTCATCTTGGCGACCAGCAAATGGTGATCGGATGCTATATCAGCTCCTCTTCTGGTTCTCACATCCTCCATCGTCCTCCTGAACTTTTTGTTGATGCAGACATGGTCGATTTGATTTTGTGTAGTGTGATCCGGTGAAATCCAAGTGGCTTTGTGTATGTTTTTGTGTGGGAATATGGTGCCACCTATGACCAGTTTATTGAAGGCACATAAGTTTGCAAATCTCTCACCGTTTTCGTTCCTTCCTCCCAGTCCATATTGTCCCATGACGTCTTCGTATCCAGTGTTGTCCTTTCCAACCTTAGCATTGAAATCTCCCATTAGAATGGTCAGGTCCTTGGTTGGGCACTTCTCGAAGATTGACTGCAGCCTATCGTAGAATTGGTTTTTAGCGTCTTCATCGTAGTCGTTGGTAGGCACATAGCATTGGATGATGTTCATTGTAATGCCCTCTCTCTTTGTTCTGAAGGAGGCTTTGATGATCCTCGGTCCATGAGATTCCCATCCTATAAGTGCATTTTGTGCTTTTCTAGACAGCATCAGTGCCACTCCTTGTGTATGTGGGGCATTTTCTTCTTCATGACCGGAGTATAACAGAAGTTCCCCTGAAGACAGTCGTTGTTGTCCAACCTGCGTCCAATGTGTTTCACTGATTCCAAGCACTTCCAGGTTGTATTTCCTCATTTCCGCAGAAATTTGGAAGACTCTGCCGGTCTCCCACATTGTCCGGACATTCCATGTACCTATAAAAATTGTCGCTCTGGTTGTAAGAAGGTGCATCGGCCTCATGACTTCCGAATGAACTCGGCTTTCATCATGAGACGTCATTTTTCCCCTGGAGGAGCTACAGGCGGAGTTATGATAGATAACGTATGAAGTAATAATTACCAGTTTTGGTCAATGATCACTGAGTTAGAGATATTTCTACACTAGATTCTCGTTCATGTTACTACGTCATAAGCACAACCTTTTTTTGAAAAATCTATTCTGTTGTTGAAACAATCAACACGAACAATTGAATTACTTTTTTACTAGAACTTTATATTTCTTAAAACTATATACAAAGAGTAAATTCATTTAGTATTGTTTGTTTGAATCTTCCCATCGATGTGTTAGGACTGCAACTGGTCAGTCTCAAATTGACATATGTGCATAATGTGCATATTGCCTCGATATAGCCTTAATTCACAAGCATGGTAAGCAAAGATGTATAGTGACTAGCATTGGAATCCAGGACGTGCGTTTCGTCCTATTTATGACTCGTCAGCTGGATGTACCTGCAACTCAGAGTTGATGTTCACTCTGGAACTCGAACCCAGTACCATTCTCTTCAAACGCCATCGCGTTATCCACTCGGCCACTGAGTCCTGATAGCCACTTGCTTGTGCGATGGGGTGAAGTTTAAATTCATTTAGTATTGTTTGTTTGAATATACGAAGAGTGATATATTTCTTAATTCTTAATTCCTTTAATTCGTTACAGTTACAATTCATGCTTTGTTTTCTAATATTCTATGTCTTAGTGAGATCTATAGTTTTTAAGATAGAAATCATATTTATTTTTGTGATTTATGTACTATCAGTGTAAATTCGTCTCGATTGTTGTACTAAAAAAAAAATAAAACAAATCAACTCTGTCCTATCATAACCCCTATCTAAAATATATAACCGGACCAACTAATGTAAACTATGTTGGTTATCATACTAATTACATAAACAATCACTTGATTAATTTTATTATTATTTTGTATATGTGTGCCAGTTAACTAACAATCTTTAAATTAGAGTATACACTATTTTATACATGACCTCAGAAATAGGCATTTTATACCAACTGACTACGTAATAGTAGTTAATATTACGTTCTGATTGGATTTGGTTAATTGATTTACTACGTTGCCACTGGATTAATTGACTTGACATTACAATGTGTTTTGTCTGATATTTGGTTGTTGAAGTCACTAGGTGATGTGAGATCGGTTCTCAATAATCCAAATACACCATCCTGATAAGATTGCATGCAACGTAAGTGTAGGGATTCTAGTTAATGTATTCATTCATTCATTCAAAGTGAGGGACCTGCTTTGGTAAAAAATAATATACTTTCCTATGTAAGGTGGTATAGGTGGTCTGGAGGAAGCCCTGGATCTAGGTTTCGTGATAGTTGACACTCGTCAGCAAAGAGTACTGGCAATTTTTGGGTAACTAACTCTCCCTATATGGTTGGAACCCTCACAACTCAGCTTCATTGAAGAATTAGCCAAATATTACATTGATCACTACTCAGTGATTAATGAATCGCATGCTTCAACGTTTATTTTAAATCAATCAAATCATTTATCATTTGATAGATAGCAGGAGGGTGTAATTAATAAACCGAAAAAAGTGTACACAAATCATGGGAATATATCCATCTGTCCCTGTAATCTAGACGTGGGCCCAAATTCTAGGACCTTGACTGGATGCTTAATTCATACTCTCCAATGGCGGACCATTCAACATATCAATTACTCAGAATCCAGTGATCTACATTTCCACTTTCAGTCAGTTCACTAAATGATACAATTATTATCCAATTTTATCTGTGGTACCTACCTAATTGCCTACATAGTTGAACTTTTTCAGTCAAAACTTCTGTAGTAAGATTGTGAACAGATGAAGAGAATCTACAAGATATGATGAATTCACACTATTCAGTTGTTATTCTTAATTTATTCACATTCGTAAGTAGAACTGATTACATGAATAGGTTAGGTTGTGTCGATTTAAGTAAATATCTCACTATAATCTTGACTTACACCAATAAATATTAAATAATCCAATTGAACTTGAAAATGTACCAGTTGAGTCAATAATAACGATGGATTCTATATTCAATAACCATCAAATTGATGTTAAGAATATCTGAGTAGTCGTAAATAACTTCTGCGATTACAAAAAATGATAAGTTTGGAAGCATTTCGATATTAAATTCTACTGCATTCAACAGATAAGATCTTACTGTTTAATCAAATTAAAGATTCTTGTCAAAATATAACATATAACCTGTTTATAATCATACAACAGAACAAACACACATAAAAACTAAATCACTGAAATCATCTCAATTACTCAATCTTACCCAGCTATACAAGAATACACTTAAGACAGGCTTCAAATATAATCACCTTTGACCTAAATAACATGATATTAGCATGCTTAAACTTGTTTATATTTCAATGTTCCATCTTATTGAATTTCGTGCTTTCATTATTTAAACCTGAAAAAATGTTGTTTTTTTAATAATAAGAAGTGATTTACACTATGATGAGAAAAGTCAGCAATTCAAGACCTTGAAGATTAAGATACTATGGCTGCATCATGTTTCATAATCCACAATTTATTCAGTGTTCAATTTTTCTGGAATTATCAACTCAAATGCTGATAGTAATATTTATAATTCACTAAATTTCTTAAAGTTTATCCAGAGAGATAATTCAAAATATGAATGAAATAGTTCTCCAACACTTCATGGTTTTTAGTCATTCCATAGATGAACTTGGAATTGGAAAAACAAGGGCAGCATTTCTACAATTGAAGAACATATGAAACTCAAAGTGAGAATCTTCAATACGAACGTCAAGACAGTCCTACTGTACGGAGCTGAAACGTGGATAACTACTACGACCATCATCAGGAAGGTACAAGTATTTATAAACAGTTGTTTACGCAAAATACTCAACATTCGCTGGCCGAATACTATCAGCAACAGCGTTTTATGGGAGAGGACAAACCAACTTCCAGCTGAAGAGGGAATTAAGAAAAGACGTTGAAAGTGGATGGGACATACATCGAGGAAATCGCCAAACTGCATTACAAGGCAATCCCTAACTTTGAATCCTGATGGGAAACGCAAAATAGGAAGGCCAAAGAACACATTACGCCGGGAAATAGAAGCAGATATGAAAAGGATGAATGTTAACTGGAAAGAACTGGAAAGAAAGGCTCAAGACAGGGTTGGATGTAGAATGCTGGTGGGAGGTCTATGCTCCTCCACGAGGGATAACAGGCGTAAGTAAGTGATAAAGTGAATAATCAAGATTGAACAAATATTTTAAAGAAAATACCTAAATAAATAAATATCATACCAATGTTTGAACTACCTATAAACTATATTCAAAACAATATCAGAATGAACTTTGCAATTAGGTAGTTGTGGTCCTGAATTCCAATTCTATATCTGCTTAAAAATACCGATTATCATATTCGAAACAATCCTTTTAGAGTGTACATCTATCAAAAGTGATCTGTCAGTTGTAGACTTTAATACTAACAATTAGAAGATTCAAACCTTTACATTTGGATTATTATTCATTTTTCGCTCTTAATTTCTCTTCTGTCTCATTATTGATAAAGTATATTTATTGGCGATCTCGTGGTATCGAAAGAATGCCGAGACGTGCCAACGACTACAGGCAAAAATACAGAGCGTAAGAACGTTCGAACGGACAAGATAGGCAACCAAACGAAAAGTGATTTTGATGCAATTAAACGAAAACGAGTACAGTAAAATAATCACTGGTACAATTGGCTATAATAATAATTGTTTCCATTATACCAATCGCGTTCTCGTCGAGAAAAGCAGGTCACTGCAAATCTACTTTTAAAAATTCCGTTTTTTTATTTTGGAAAATGTAATGAAATTTTTAGCACTATCTGTTTTGTATGTATATTTAAGGAGTTAGGACAAAATGATGTATATTTTGTTTGAGCATCAACATTATTCATCAAAAGGTCAAGAGAACTGTTTGAGTAAATAGGTGAAAAACTTGCTTCCTCTTAGTATAAAGTGAATTTGACCTTAAATTGTTCTCCTTTTTTCTTGGACGACTTTCTTTGAATACCGTTAAAATTTATCAAGACTGATATTGATTCGAATTGTTAATTTTTTTATTACGAAAGTTATTTATGTTGACACATTTGTGTGCTCAATTAGAAATTAGTCATTCTCGTGATTGATTCAGAAAACAACCTTAAAAAAATTATCTGATAGATTTTTTGTTTTACAGTACTGTGTAACACAAGTTTACATTTCAAAGTATGAATGAATTTTCATTACTGTCTTTGCGGCGTAATGATATGTACCGAAGAAGATAAATTTTAAGTTCAGATCACTTAACATCATATAATAATGTAAAGGGATTGTGGCAATTGTTGAGCTCCATAATTAGCATAACAACTGATTTTATTTAGACACTCATTAAAAACTAGAAGCCAAAGGATAGTTATCTCGTCCTAGTATGGGAATCTTCAGAAGTTCGTATCCTTTATCTCACCTAGGATTAAACTCAGGATGGAAGATTAATTGTGCAATATGTCAAACTGATTAGAGTTAGAAACGTAAATCATTGGATACCAATTCAGCAATTCTAAGGGTTAAGGGCTCTCTGAAGATCCTGGGTTTGATCCCTGGTGGGATCGTGGATATGCACTTCTAAACAGGGTTATACTAAAACGAAAGAGCTGTTTAATTCTTCGAGGTTTTAAGTGACTATTTAAATAAGATCGGTTATTGACAAAAATCATGTAACCTCATGTAATACAGCTAACATTTTGTGTAGGCAGTGTAACTTGGAAGAAAGTCACTTAAATATCAGTTAGTTCAACCACAACTTTATGATTGTGACAGACTTGAGGAAAATGTATAGTTAAACATTAGCAATAAACCTTTTCTTAAACTAATCCCTAATTATTCAGATTATGAGGCTTCAACTTGTTCTCATATAATGTAAAATGGATTTTTGTTAGAATTTAAGAGTGATGACATAATATTAGTTGAATATCGACCTATGCGTCTCAAACGACTTTTCATTTTCAGCATGGTGATTTGTGGAGATCGTGGCATTTTAACAGTCAAATTCACGAGTCGATTGAAGCTAGACAACCATTGGAAACCTGATAGCACTGGACGGCCGTCTTATTATGGGACCCTTCAGTAGTGCTCACCCACCATCCTGCACACAGAACTCGAACCCAGGACCTTTGTTTTCACGTGCGAACACTTGACCTCTAGGCCACTGAGCTGGCATCCAACAGTGTTAATATCTAACTTCAATCGATCCATGTTGGACATTAACACCGTTAGGTGCCGCCTTAATGGTTTAAAGGTTAAGCGTTCGCGCGCGAGACTAAGGGTTCAAGTCTCGAGTCCCGTGTGTGGGATCTTGGATACGCACTGCTGAGGAGTCCCATACTAGGATGAGACGGACGTCCAGTGCTTCCAGATCATTCATTTAGAAATTCAACTTGTTTTTCAAATGAAATATTAATTATTTAGACATTCGTTTACTAATGTCTAGTTAAAAAAAATACAGGTTGAGTAGACAGACAGACAGTTATATGATTACGTAATTTTTGGATAGATTTTATTCTTTTTCCTTTCGAACAAAATGGGGATTGATAGAAAACACATCCATCCTCAATAGTATATCAAATCAAAATTCTCATGCCTGTTTCTCAGCGAATCAACTTAAGAATGTAAAATATAGATTACTTTTAAGTAATCTGGGAGTTCTATTCTAAACACCATTAAAATATTAGAGATTAGGATTTCAGTGAACAGTAATCCGTAAGTTGAAAATGATGTATTCTGTAGTGGCTGTCACTATATCAAGCCACGTAGGTTATTCTAGCTTCTGGAATGGTCGATTTATTCATTCTATTCAAGCTACATTTTGACCACGTCACTTACTCGCCTATTAATCGAGACTGTTTTTTTATGTGATCGTATGTTTGTTAATCGCTTACCCTATTCATCATGTGTCTGTAACTTATTTTTGTTTGTCTGTAAATATCGATTCACTCTTGATTAAATGGAGTTTATTCACATGCCTTCTCCGATCTGTTTCGCTTAGTTCTCTCCTCTTCTCTTGCTTCTCATCGTTTCCTCAATTGTCTGTTTCGATCTACGGTTGTATGAGATATATGTGTTCGAGATCCATTTTTCTACTAGACTTATTTAGTTCTGTTAGTCACTAACACGATTTAAGTCGATAGCAATATACGCGGATCGGTGGCGTGTATATTTCGATAACAATCATAATACGATTTAAATGGAGTCAGAAATCGGGCCACCAAAATTGCACTATACCAATCAATCCTTGAGGAGTAAATCCTTCGGGCTATTAATGATGTTCGATTTTAGGTTTAGCGAAAATTATAAAACATACAGTTATGTTTTAGAGTATGTTATATTGTGTATATTAAACACAACTGTTTCCAAAAAAATTAGTTGCTACATTGAGTCTTTCAAGTGAGAGCGAAGAGTCAGTAAGTCATTCAAAGTAGTTATATTACTTGGTGTTCCAGCTGTGAAGAATGATAGCTAATTAGTGTTTGGTATATCATTGTCGGGGTTTACTTCCATCGTTTATTTTAAATCACTCAAAATGATGAGCCTCAGTGAGATGCTAAGAATTTGTTGTATAAGATAAGGCAACCTATGAAGGTACATATATTTTAATACTTATTCATCCATGTTATGAGATTTGATTATTTGTTGGATTGTGGTAACCCAGATGCTTGTCGTCTACCCAAAACTCAGGCAGTAAAAAGTTACTGGAGTTTTCCTTTATCAGAAATTTGTGTTCTGTAAAAAATATCAGTCTTCAGTTTGCCACATAATTATACTTTTTGGAGTAGATGGCTCTATTTTGATTACTACTTCTATCAGTATCTTAACTACTATTTGTGGATATCTTGTAGCCTAGGATGTATCTTACACATGATGAACATTACTTCTAAGAGAGAGAATCTGAACATTATCAGAACTATTACTGGGCAATCTTAATTGAGTGGTGGGATTCAAACTGCATCAGATAATAAGTCGATATGACCGATAAGAGCAACAAATGCAACAGGCAGACCAAGATTTCATGAATAAAGGTTTACAATGAATTCTATGTGCAACCATTATCAAACTCCAATGATTCATTTCCACATAAAGTTCGTGAATCTCAGTTCTGACTTATCAATAAGAGATCAAAAGTTATCATGTTACTTCTGATTCATGAAAGAAAGTGGATAGTAAACCTAATGTTTATTGATAATGAAAATGTAACACAAAGAGAAAGGACAGAATTATCTGCATAATCGATAGGTATTCAATCATCAACTGAAGTAAGCAGTTTTGTAGTCAGAAGTAAAGTAAATAGAAATAGAACAAGACAAGAATGAGCTAGAACCTGATAAGATCACCCAGAATCCATACATTCAAAACTCAAATTGGTAAATAACTGGGTTGAAGAAGTTCCATTCTGTAAACTCTTTTGAAAGAAAGTTATCATCAGAGAGAGTGAATATGAGGATTGTTTTAAAATTGACACAGGCGCTCAAGGAACTGCAGAGCATCAGCCAATGTCACCTCAGAACACATATTCATGTTGCACGTTACATTCGTTGCTTGAGGAGGACTAACTCTGAGAAACCTTAGATTCGTGTCAAAGAAAATGTACGATTAAGATGTTATTCAATGAGGGGATATGAGTATAATTACAGGGTGATTAGGTGTTTACAGTACAGAAAATAAAACCTTTAAGGTATAAAGATAAAAGGGATACGGAATCGATGTGTATTTAGTTTTTAAAATGTCAAGTATTAGATACAAAAACAGATTTGTGGTAATGTGTATTTTTGGGAGCTCAAAGTGAGACTTTAACTACTTCAAACACTAGAAGTTTATGATGAGGCTAATAGAAGCAAATGCAAGAAACATTATGATGTTAGGAAACAGAACATTGTATTAAGATCATGCATTTAAGAATACAAGATAATGTTTGATTTGGTAGACATGAATTAAGCTTGATTGTCAGGTCTTAATCCCACTAACCGGTGAATGACCTAAGAAACCCTTATTGTTCAAGTTTTTTTTGCTTGAAATAACTTTTAATCACGTTTCTATTGTGTTTAATACTTTGTACATAATGTGTCATTCTGCTTGTTATTTGAAAGGATTGATTTTATGACTATTAGGCATTTGCATACATCTCAAATGAAGTCAGGATATAAATCAAAACACATGCACGTAAAAATTTACAGAATTCCTATGCAATGACTTGACCATAGGTAGTCAGATATGCAAGTTTGCAGACTTTTAAGTATCAAATGCCTGGTCATCAGACTAGGACAGACAACTTAGTGATGTAAGTTTAATAAAAGAGTGATTATATATGTGACGGAAATTGAAAATGACATTTACAAATTTTAGTGATTGTTTAGTATAATTTAAAACATCTGATAAGTTATAAGGACAGCCGATCTTGTTCAGCGTTTAGTAAAAGTGTGGTAGCTAGCATTTTCGAGAATTTCTCTATCCATTTAGTGTGTCAGAACTAGATATAAGAGTGTAATATTCACTAAGGATTTCATTTCAATAATTTAAAGCTATGTGCATTATATTCTATGAACACGACACTGTAGTGGAACCCACCTGGACAAATGAAAAGAAGCAAATAAGATTAAAATTACAACTTGAAATAAAATCCCGTTATATTCAGGATTCATTCACTAAATGAATGGAAGAAAATACTAAATATTGCATACATAGTGCAGACCTCCTGCTTATTATCATCTTTTACACTACAATTGATCAGTTTCTACTAGCATATCTGGATATTAAGCAGATTGCTTCGAAATTCAGAAGTTGTAGCACAGTTGGATTCTGGTTATTGTTGGAAGCCAATATGCACTTTTTGTCCTATTTGGGACCTGCATCGCAGGATCGGTGTTCACACTGAGATTTCAACTCAATAGCCATCACTACAAATAGCGATTCATTATCCACTAAACTAGTAGACCCATACAGACACTAATTTGTTAAACGACAGTGTATTTATACGAATATTCGTCAAGGTTAGAACGAATAGTTTGACAATAATTAAGCGCCGAGTATAGAGAATTCATTATATGTGAAAAAAATATATTTGAAATAGTTTCAGCGATTGAAATTTAAATAATTCCAACATTTCGTCCAGCTAACTTGTCTGGACTTCTTCAGGGAAATAATCAAAATCAAAATCATCAAAGAAGAAGTCCAGACAAGTTAGCTGGACGAAACGTTGGAATTATTTAAATTTCAATCGCTGAGACTATTTCAAATATAATTTTTTCACATATAATGAATGGACAATGTATTTGTTTATGGGGATTTGTATTTCTACGTTGTTGATATTAATGAATTATACTGTGAAAATCCACTCTGGAATCCAGATACATCCAGTTGACGATTCCCACATGAAGTGAAAAGAATTTCCTAACTTCTACTGATAACCACGATCAGACTTTAGCAAAACTTGCGCCATCTCCTGCCTAAATGATTATTTTATTTATTTACACTCAGTTAAACAAGAGTAGAACTGTATACTAAAGCATAATGACACTGAAGAATGACTTAGCTGTTAATTTAAATTATTCTTACCTTGGATACCCTTTTCTGGTATTTGTAAACATAAATAAGTTATACTCTAAACGAAAATTACATATTCATTAGTAGATTAGATTTATATGGGATTATTGTATTCCCACACGATGACCATTGTGTCCAATAGTACCTTGTTGCAATAAGTGGTTGGTATATTTGAACAAAGCAAAAAGAAATTTCACTAACGTATTGAACAATTTGAAAACTAGGCAAAAATGTTTGAATCTTTGATAATATATCGACTTAGATTTATTGCTTTATTGAATGATCACGTGATTAGAAATAAATGTGAACAGAATAAAGAATGAAATTGTGTACATTTTAATCCATTTACAGACTGGGTACTTGATCAAAAATTACGCATTCTGTAAATGATTTGTTACAGTTTTAAGACACGAACTGATCTTAGCAAAACCAAAAATGGCAACCTACAAGTACTGTACGGCCGTTTCGTCCTAGTATACGACTCCCTAGCACTGAATGTCCAGGACCCTGGTTCAATGGTCTAGAGCTTAAGCGCTCGCGTTCAAGACTGAGTTCGGTTCCTACGTGCGTGGTCGGGGACGTATACTGCTGAGTAGTATCATACTAGGACGAAACGGCCGTCCAGTGCCCCTTGGTTTTCACCTATGATCTAGCTAAGATCAGTTCATGATTTAATACTGTGGAAATTTTAAAAGTGCCACTAATCTATTGTATTAATGATCTATTAGTCTTTAATGCCTACTTGACTTGCCACATTTTAACTGAAGTTTTATGCGTAAGAATAACTAAACTTTTAATTAACTAGTTAGTAATGATATGTTTAAAATGAGTAATCATCATAAACTGATGTAATTTGGGAAACCATTGAAAATCAGGGAACATGTGTGATCTGTTGCACCTTGCTCTTATATTAGTAAGCTGAACTTTAGCGGTTATAATTTTCCAACTTCGGTGAGCTCATCAAACAGGTTAGCTTTACAGCATGGGCCTTCGTCATTGAGCTGCTGTGGTAGTGTATTGTCAAAACTATGGTGAAATCAGCAATTTTTCTAAAAAACTTCATTTCATATTTACCTAACAATCAATGTTATAAACACCTAGTTTCTCCAGCTGCAGCTTTTTTTAGCGTTACTGCCTGTCCTAAGCCCACACAAAGGAGGAGGGTTGGGCATGGTGTCAGCAACACATCCCGTAGATAACAACCTTGCTAGAAAATTGTTAACCAGAAAAATTTCAAAATCTGATATGAGAGTTGAAGGATCTTTGTTTAGAAGAATTATGATGCTTTATGGCGAAAGGCGAAATTCTTTGGAAGTCACTAGGCCGATACCCCTTCTAACAACCAAAACAACAATTAATATAAGTACATGGAACATCTGGAAAATGTGGGAGGCCGGGAGGATCAGTCAAATAGCAACGGAAGTGAGGAGATAAAACTTGGGAGTACTCGGAATCAGCGAAAACCATTGTACCCAATCTGGACAGCGAAGACTATGTACGGGAGAGATGCTGCTGTACTCCGGTCATGAAGACAAAAATGCTCCACACACTGAGGAAGTTGCTCTTATGTTGTCTAAAGAAGCACGCAATGCACTTGTAGGATGGGAATCTTACGGATCCAAGATTGTCAAAGCAATTCTTCAAAACAAAGAGAGTGGAAATAACAATGAATGTTATCTAATGTTATGCACCCAAGACGACGATAAAGATCAGTTCTACTCGAGGTTGCAATCAATCATAGCAAAGTGCCCGGTAAAAGACCTGACCATCCTGATGAAAGATCAAAATGTTCAAATCGTATTGGACAACACAGGATATGAAGATATCATGAGACCACATGAACTCACTGGGAGAAACGAACGAGAATATTGACAGGTTTGCAAATATGTGTGTATTCAACAAATCGGTTATATGTGGTACAATATTCCCACACAAATGCATACACAAAATTACATGTGTCTCACCAGACCACACCACTGAGAACCAGATCGATCATATTTGCATCAGTAAAAAACTAACAAGTTCAGTGGAAAACGCGAGAATCAAGAGACGAGCTGACATAGCTTCAGATCACCACTAGCTGGTTGTGGCCAAGATGAAACGGAAGCTAAAGAAATATCAGACAACTAGTGGAACAGCATTAAAAAGGTTCAATACAGCCTTTATTAGAGATGCTGACAAACTCAACCAATTCAAGATAACTCACAACAGCAGGTTCTAAAGCTTACAAGACTTACTGAAAGAAGAAACTACCATGAAGGACAACTGGAAAGGGATCAACAAAGCATTGACTTCAACGTTTCAGGAGGTCTTGGATTTCAAGAAGCGTCATCATAAGGAATGGATCTCTATGAAAACCCTGGACAAGATTGAAGAAAGAAAGAACAAGAAGACAAGAATTAACAACAACCGAATAAGTGCTCCATTGGAAAACGACAAATGCATACAATAGATCACTTGAAATGATTTTATTTAGACTAATGTAACCTGATATTAATGAACAAGGACTTAATTAATTGTAATCAGAGTAATGCAACCAGACTGAATTTCTTTCTAATCATTTATCATAAACATATTTTAGGAAGTAATCATATAAGTTATATGTGTTCGTTTTATGATAATGTAAAATTCCGTTTAAACAATAAGTTATTGACAAACTGTATAAAACATTAAATAAACCTGATTGGTAATCAGTGTAAATCACTTAGAGATTAGTGTATCCAGACATTATTTTGATTTATTTTGGGTGTTAAATTAAACTTTACCTATCGTTTTCATGTTTTTACTTGCGTCGTGTGATTTACAGTTTCCGGTAGGCAATACCAGTTATCTGTGTATTCTGCAGGGTAAAGTAAACCTTCATCTGTACCAGTTTCTATGTTCTTATTTACGTTATGAAAGTTACGGTAGTTTCCATTTCCAAGTGATTTAGTTACCGTTGAGGCTACAATTTAAGTGAGTTTAGACCATTTCATCTAAAGTCTATAAATATAAATTATGGTCAACTAGCGTATCTCAATCCGGAGGTCTACATCTTAAGATATTGCTCTCACTGACACTTGATCACTTCATATTATGATGTCTCTGTCAAAATAACTTTAACCTACTATTATGCTAACCAATATAACACGTTGTGAATGGTGGTTAATTAATGCAGAGTTTCATAGACTCATCAAAAGATTTAACATTCCTACTCTGTTTAATTAAAAGAAGAAGGCCAATGCTCCGAAGACACCGTAGATTAATTAGTATTTATCTACGTATTTTCAAAGGATATGTACCACAGTCATAGAAAATACAAGGTGATCTACTGGACAGTATTATTATGTATAAAAGACGTGCTTGCTTGTTTGATTCCCTTGTGAGTGAACTTAAAGTACCTTTATTTGGACATTTATCCCAAACTGCAAACGCAGGGGAAGATAAACAAAATTAATTTGTTGACCATCTGTCCTATTAAGTAATTCAAACTCTTAAAGTGTCCCGTAACAAGTAAACCATAATCTTAAATACGCTGTCACTGACTAGCCAGCTTACACTACACTTTTATATCTCTTTTATATTCATTAATATTGATTAGAATAGTCGATTCATGTTAAATATTTTAACCATTTGTTTTTGGAAAGAAAAACATACTGTCCTGACATAGACGTCTTTATTATGAAAATAGACAATCATTTATACAGGTGCCAGTGAGTCATTGTACATTGTTTTCCAAGTAAATGATACAACAACAACTCTTCATGACTTGATGTATCTTAATGACATTGTTAGTATATATATATTGTTATTATGATTACTTACTTACGCCTGTTACCCCTCATGGAGGAACATAGGCTGCTCACCAGCATTCTACATCAAACCCTCTCCTGGCCAATTCTTTCCAGTTAACATTCATCCTCTTTATGTCTGATTTCAATTCCTAACAAAATGTGTTATTTGGCCTTCCTATTTTCCGTTTCCCTTCAGGATTCCAAGTTAGCGCATGCCTCATGATACAATTTGATGATTTTTTCAATGTGTATTCTATCCACTTCCAACATCTTTTCCTAATTTGCTCTTCAGTTAGAAGTTGGTTTGTTCTGTCTCACAGTAGGTTGTTACTGATGTTATTCAGTCAAAGGGTACTGAGTATCTTGTGTAGACATTTGTTTATGAATACTTGTAAACAATTAGTAACGTTTTAAATACTGTTACTGAATAATCCCCAAAAGAGTATTTCACAGTATAAACAAAGAAATATATGAATTATTCTGTAATATCTTTGTTTCTTTGTATATTTATTTATGTATATGACTCTGTCACAATTAAAATGGGATAAATAGGATTTAACAAAAAAATATGTTGAAGCAAGAATAATGAGGGCAAAATGCTATGTTCAATTAAACACAGGCATTTCGCTACATAAGAATGATAATGGTGACGATGATGATTCACTGTTAAACAAATGCTTGAGTTATAACAGTATTTGAACTAGTCATTCATCGAATGAACCATTGCTTCCAACAATTAAATAAATATAACCTTTATGAAATGTTGTCCCTATTGGTGAAAAAAATATGCAGAGAAAATAAAATAAAACTTTCGATATTTCAACTATTGACAGTCCGCTGTTTTAATTATGTAATAGGCGAAAGTAAATGGAGAGCTGCTTAACTGATGCTAGCTGTTAAAACTTGATCAACATATCAGTAATCAATCAAAGTTGATCATAAATATGTAGTATCGGTTGATATGTTAAACCCATATGCCTTATTCTTACTTCTGGACGAGTCAATTTACCTATTCATCTTGAGTCATGTTTTTACCTTGTTAATTATTCACTTATCAACCCTGACCATTTTCATATTAACGTAGGTGTGTATACAATTCTTATCCTATTTATCCCATGTCTGTCATTTATTCTTGTCTGACTATAAATATTGATTAACGCTTGATTAAAGCGAGTTGGCTTACCCGCCATCTCCAGTGCATGTCATTTTTGTTTCGCTCGCTGATATTTACTCGTGTGCTCATAACGTTTTGGCCTGCGTCATTTGACAATAAACTGTAGTTGCCGCTTCTCTTTGCCTTCTGATTTTATCCACCGTTAAGATTAGTATTATAACGGTTATCGAGGTGAACGATTAACGAAGCACGGCACTACAAATGTACATATGAATAAAACATTTAGACTTTATTCTTTCATTTTTTCAGAATAAATTAAATTCTCAATTGTTATTTTTTTAACATCCTTGAAAATAATAATTAACAATTTACAACGAACTTTTTTAAAATGTCCATTATCTAGTTAATCTGCGAAAATAAGGAAAATACAGAGAATAAATAATAGTAGTTGAATTCATGAGTTGATGTAAGCCAGAACACTAGTGAAAATCTGGAAGTACTGGATGGCTTACATCGACTCATGAAGTCAACTATTAAAATTAATACAACCTAAATAAACCCCAATCTGATAAATAATAATAATAGGTCCTGGGTTTGAATCCCGCTATGCGGGATCATGGATGCGCATTGCTGAGGAGTCGCACAATAGGATGAAACGGCCGTCTAGTGCTTTGAGGTTTTCCATGGTGGTCTAACTTCAATTGATTCATGATCTCAACTATTAAAATTACTATAATATCCACAAAACCCCTTCTGATATTAAATAACAATATTCATAAAAAATTTGAATTAAAGAACATAAATTTAGTATTGTTTATGTAGCAAAATTGTTGATTTTAAAATGACTAACAGGAAATGTTAATATAAATAAGCTTAAACAGAGCAAGAACAAGGTTTGTAGAATAAAATGAATTCATCAGTCTTTTTCACAGTTTCTCATCAGCTGCACACAACCCAAAATTGCAATTATTGCTATAAATCTAATTAGTAACAAATGTTTAGCATAATTCAATTTGTGAAGTTTAGATAAACTTTCAAAGAGTCACCAAAAACCATAATAATCAGAAGAATAGAGATTAAAAATCAAGACCAATGTATATTTATATGTTGGGAAGTAATAATTAAGACTTTTATGTAAAGGTAATGAAACTAATAAGTGATTGGGTAACCGCTCAAACATGATAAAAATAAACAAATATGTGAACATTACTCAGATTATGTAAGAGGTGAATATCATGCATTTTCATACCGATTGCGTTCCGTTCCCGTTCTTTCCTTATCGATCTTCTACTAAAATACATTCAATGCCCGACCATCATTATATACTACTTATGTGGATATAAGTAGCCCACACCACAGAGCAATCAGTGTAGAGGTGTTATGGAGATTGTTAAACTGTCATTGTGGGTTGATATTAATTAGCCTGACACTTTAAATTAGGAAGCACTGGACAGCTGTTTCATTTTAGTCTGGAATTCCTCTGGAGTGTATTACCAAAACTCCAACAGGGACCAAACCTAGGATCTTTATATCTCACTGTCAGCATCTAGCGTTTAGACCACCGAATTGGCAACCAGATGGTTACATTTAAGTGGAATGTTAGTTAGAGGAAATCGACTGATGGTCAATTGTGTGCTAGTTCATACAATTTGACTGACTGCATGAGTATCTACAATTGCTTGGAAAATCGTCCACACAATTTTACATACATATGTATCAAAATAGACTATGGAAATGAAACAGCTCCCAACATCGATCACTAAACCCCGTTGAAATTATGATCAGACAATTCCAAAAATAATATTGTCTAGACAGAAATGCACAAATTGCCACATCGTTACATAAGTTCTTATTATGAATAATGATTTTTCTTGTTTGTTTTCCATTAAAAATAATGTAGTGTCTGAATAAACAGGTCTTTATTTATAAGGATTGTGTCGATTAGTTGTTCAATGATGACTGTTTTTGTCTTTATTTACACTTTACTGATAATGAAAATCAGTAATGATTAAAAGAAAATGTTTTTAAAGCCATTAGAATATAAATTTTATATTATAGAAATCGAAAGTTTTGGAATGTAATTATTTCAAGACAGTTTTAACATTAATCGACGTTTCAGCGAAGGATTAATCAAAATCTAGAAAATTCTGTGTTGGAAATCCAGACTTATTACCTAATCTTTTTTATATAAAAATGAAATCATGAGTCAATCGAAGCTAGACAACAGTGGAAAATCTGGAAGCACTGGACGGCCATTTCGTCCTATTGTGGGACTCCTCAACTATATATTAAAAAATTACTAAAAATCACAAAATCCCCCTTATTATATGCTCATTAGTGACTGGCTTCACGAGATATTTCCTGGAGTGAAGTTCAACCAAGTCTGTTGGAAGATATCAAGTCACTGAAGACATTGGTGAAATGGTTGCTCAACTTCGTGGATTGGTCTAAGTTAGACATCAACACCGTTGGATGCCGGCTCAGTGGTCTGTCGGTTAAGTGCTCACGCGCGAGACTGGTAGGTCCTGGGTTGGAATCTCGCGGTGCGGGATCGTGGATGTGCACTGCTGAGGAGTCTCACAATAGGACGAAACGGCCGTTCAGTGCTTTCAGGTTTTCCATGGTGGTCTAGCTCCAATCGACTCATGATTTTAACTATATATAAAAATTTATTAAAAATCTCCACATTAAACCCCTTATCACATAATCTTTAACAGTGGCACACTTGAAACTATGCATGAGGTTGAAACTCAGAATGTTATAGTTTATGGGAGAGAAATAAAATCTGTAAGATAGTAATCCGTTAGTCAGTATTTTTATTATTTACTAGGTTTTATAAAATGTCATTACACAATGTTACTTTCCATTTACTAATAAAACTATTTGCTGACGCGAAATAAAGAAAAAATATCGAATCTCAAATTATGAAGTTCATTTAGTTTATTACTTTTCCGATGACATTTATAACATCAGCTTGTATTTTGTCATAACATGTTGAATATCACAGAAGTAAAGTCGAAGAAATTTCTAAGGATGTTTTATTCAAAAATATAATATTCATTGATGAAGTCACTGACTGACGGCTTGAATTATGCTGACAAGTATGAACGTTCTGGTTAACATACGTAAAATATCCTTAATACATTGTTCAACAATTTGTATATAATAATCGTTCAAAATAAGTTGTTTTGGTGAGAGTGAATTTATACTTTATATCTACTTAACATTGAATATACTATTATTTCTCACTTTATTTAGCTGATTTGCTTACTATTTGAATCCATTTCATGAAATTGGCTTATTTTGTTCTGTTGAATATTCTGTTAACTGTATGAGCCAATCCTACTGAAAATCTTATTTACACAAGAAAAAGAGTATCGTTGCTAAATATCATGGTAATTTTTTCTGCCCTGACAGTAACTCATGTATGAGATCAGATAAATCTTTTTTGTAAATTATGAATTGATGATTCTCATATTTTCTAATGTTCTATAGTTTATTCCGAAATAAGAATGATATTCTTCTTAGTATCATGGAAACATTACTTGCTTTCGCCTGTTACCTCTAGTGGAAGAACATAGGCCAGTCACCAGCATTCTAAATCCAAATCTGTCCTGGACAATCCTTTCCAGTTCTTTCCAGTTAACATTCATCCTTTTCATATCTGCTTCTATTTCCCGGTGTAATGTGTTCTTTGGCCTTCCTATTTTATGTTTCACATCAGGATTCAGCTTGGTGATTTCCTCAACATGTATCCTATCCACCTCCATCGTCTTTTCCTAATTTCCACTTCAGTTGAAAGTTGGTTTGTTCTTTCTCACAATGGGCTGTTGCCGACGGTGTCCAGTCAACGGGTATTGAGTATATTGTGTAGACAATTGTTTATAAATACTTGTACCTTCCTGATGATGGTCGTAGTAGTTCTCCACGTTTCAGCTCCGTACAGTAGGACTGTCTTGACGTTCGTACTGAGGATGCTGACTTTCGTGTTGGCTGACAGTATCAATCTGCTTATGATAATAGGGCTACAAAATAGAGAGCGGTCTGCTAGATAACATTTCAAAGTACTTTATTCAAGTAAGTAAGGAAGTTTTTATGTGAAACCACTTGTTTTTACAGATCACTGTTTGTAAATTTATGCACTAGTTTTATGCTTCAAAATATTCTAAACGATTAGTATTGTATAACTTTCCTGTTGATTAAGCTTGTATTGATTCGGATGTATGATTTACTTTACCACATAGACTGATATTATTTCGGTTCGAATATCATTCTAAATTATGAGCATTCATGCGCAATGATATACACTTTATTTTTGTCTGATTAATGATTTATAAATTTTTTAAAATAACGTTTTAAGTGAAAAGTATTCATCTTAATATAAGATAAGAGAGAGGGAGAGATAATGATCGGTTTTCAGAGATCTCATTCTTGAAATTAAAAAATCTTTCGGGACATCTCCGTGAAATTACAACACAGCCTCCAGAGGCTCTAAGAAAGACTAAGAGATCCCATTCGATCACAGCTTGATAGAATTTTCTGGAATATCGATGAGGTATGCCGTAGTTGGAAAATTGTTCAAAAATTTACTGATAATTAGATGAAGATGAACAAATGTACTATTCCTAATAAGAAAAAAAGGTGAAAACGGAATTGTTACAGAGCTTAAAAAATGCTATAGAATATTACTTAAGGCATCGATTGATTATTAATTATGAAGATAAGTCGCTTATCAAAAGAGTCAAGAATGGCAGTTTACAAAAACGGATGTTCAACGAAAATGTTGAACAAATTACTTTTGTTAAATAAACCGAGGTAAGAAACAGGAAATACCCATCGTAGTTAATGGTATCCTAAGTGATCACGTATTCATTAACCGATACCATACTGTCTAGTTATTAGTGTAATCATTTCTTTTCTAATATGTCTTATAGTGATTGCCTATATTTTTTTTCTAACCTTTCAATAATGATTGTTAGAAAAGCTGTCAGACTAAAATTCGATTGAAAATATTACATGTATAATATAAAATAAATATTTATTAGAAAAGCTCTTAAATGACATTTATATGAAATCTATCTAATTGTGGTCAGAACCTGACACTTTACATTTCTGGTATGACAATAGCCTAGATTAATCAATAAAATTCGAGTGTTTTGTTTAAAGCATAATTTTAAGATTGGATAATATTAACGCTGTTACGTAATTGGAGATAGTCTACTGGGAGCCTTGAAGTTTCGTGCTATCCAGGACTTTTAAAAAAATGGAACAAACTGATGATTTCCAGGTGGTTCAAGTTGAGGGTAGTCTTTCTATAGTGCACCCTGTTTACACTGCACTTGAAATACTAGCTGCCTTGGTACAGTCTAGTTAATTTTAATAAAAGGGGGATATATATATGTATCGCGCGTCTATAAAAATTTCAGTTTCAGGAAATATACATATCATATTGGCCTATAAATAGGTCTCAAAGTTACCATTCATAAATCTCCACGGGATATAACAATATCACATTCAGCGAAGTTACGAATTTGGCTATACAGATTGGTACTGTTATACTGAGGAATTGTAAAACCTATAACAGTTAATTAATGAGCTAATGACTAGTGTTTTGTTGTTTAGTCCTTAGCGTTAACTGAATACCGTCGATCAAGTCATGACGAAGCTGCTAATTTATGCGACTACTTGGTATGAAAAATGTATACTGCTATAAAACTTTATTTCATAAATTCATTATAAAACCCAACTACGTCCATATTTCGATGTCACATAAAGTTCTACTCGCTAATAACTTATCAATAAATTCATTTGTACATTCCAGTCACTTAAGGTTAAGATGAAGTTATAATGTCTACTTTAGAATTACAGGAACCTTCAGCTTCGTTTTGATGAAATGTAGAATTGGTAATTTAGTTTTGCTAACCATTTATGTATGAAATCTTCAGGTCAAGCTATTGGGAATGATTTAAAACTTGTTAAATTATTGATCAGTGACTAATATGAAAGAGGTGTCAGTGATCCAAGTGAGAAACAGAGGTAGTTTCTTGAGCCCTATTACTATGATACCATGGCATAGATCATAAGCTGGCTTGGTCAGGATATTAATAATCAGGGAAATTAAAAGCAGACATGTTATCTTTAACGTTTGAGAATGTATTGTTTATAATCTACAAAAGATTGTAATTGATCATAGATGGAATAACTCAATACTAGTGTTTTTGATTGTGACGCGAAATTCTAATCCGATGAAGAACACCAATCTCCCCAATATTTCAAATCCATCATGCTGATATATGATGAAAACCATAAAACTCAGGTTAAGTAGGACTTTTGTAGATCAAACTTCACTATCCGATATCTGAGAGTGATTGATGGTCGAACCGTTTAGTGGTCTTATCGAATAATAGAATTAATGAATAATGTTGTTATTTCTCATAGAAAACTATACATAAGAATCAAAGCTTGTGAATTCAGCTATGAAAATACTACGATTTATCTTTTCATGTTAACTTTCAAAATCGATAAAAAAATTTGTCATTGAGTGTAATAAACATATACATCAGATTATTCGATAAATTTCAGTCTGAGCCATGTTAGCGGATGAAGACTATGTAGTTGAGGTACATATGGTAATCATGATTAGCAGTTGGGAACGATGGTTAAAAATGATCAGAACCGTTCATAGAGTTACATATGAAGTCATTTCTTATTTGTCTCTAGATCTTAAGTTCCAGTTTTCTCAAATCACATTCTCAGTGTTTAGTCTTTTCATTATTGCTACTTTAATTACTGTTTAGTTTTGATCTCTTGCTGAAATGGTGTAGAAACTTCAGCCAACAAGTATTTGTTCCAGGCTTTATTTTGATCGTGACTAACTGAGTGATAGAAATCTATACTTGCTTACTTACTGAGTAAATTTGACCATTCAATCAGACATCTACAAAAGTTTAAATAAAGATAGCTAACAAATCCTACATGGAATTATTAATATATCTCTCATAAATAAAATTTATTTATCAGATAAATAGCTATATAGACGGACGAAATGTTCAGTGAAGAGTTTTTTGATTACAGAACTAATCTATCAACTTATTACAGTTTTTTCCCCTATTAGTATTATATTTATGGAGTTGGAAGAATGTTTTTCATGCGTAAAAAACGTTTAATCTCCCAAAAATATGCAAACTATTGAATTAATCTAATAAGGCACATCAGCGTTCATCCATCTTCAGGTATATATATACACTGCCTACAATATGAATTAATATGCGTCGGACAATAATCGATAGTATACCATTTCTTGATTAGTTGGTTCATTAGGACTAATTGGTTAAATTTGTTGACCAATTTGTTATTAATGGACACTGAGAGTTGATTTTAGGGTAATGAGTTTAGTTACCTTCTTCCAAAGTGATATTCTTCTAAACTGAAACGTTATACAAAGTATACATTTTTGTAGAATAAATAATTTGAGGTTAGCAGTGGAATTATTGATGGGGGTTTCATTCAACTTAGTACTCGTTAGCTGGTGATTTCATTGCTGATCATAATTCATCTATTCGATAGGATTTTGCACTTTGTAATGCAAGTTTTTATTTATATGAATAACGTTCTGGACAGAAAACTTGTTACATGAAGGAAATCTTAACATGGTACACTTGTCACAGAGAAGACTGATCAAGATTCAGTCAAAAATATCAACATTGGGATAATTGAAATTCTCTCTAATAACAATACATAAAGTATGAAGTGTTATTTGCTGTGTCTTTTCTACACTTTTTATGATCATTGAGAATTTAGAGTTAAAATGCTAGTTCTGAACTTTCTTGATTTCCAACAACATTATATGGATTAGTTTTAACTCTCGGATAAGGTACTACTCTGTGTACAAGACATGAGGGTGAACTTTTTGAGTATCAGGGTTTAATGATGTTACCTGTTTACTAAAACTCAAATCGACAGAGCAAAGATCAAACTAACAGTTGAAAATTTACTGTCATGCATTCGAGTTACTGTTCTAGACATCAAGTTTACTACGAAATCATAAATTTTGACAAATTTAGATTAACGTCCTTGAATGAAGATGTTAAAATAATTATGATGCATTATAGTTCTTTAGAAACTCTACAAAAAATAAGTTAGTTAACAATTTATTGGTCACTCAGTAATGACGAATACTATGTTTTCCTAGTCTTTTAGTATTGATCGATTTCTATCTATCATTTTGCAATGTGGCAACTAGTTCGTGTGAATCTTTGCTGAATGCACTATGTTGAGATGTTAGATGGTTGGAGGTTGTTGAGAGGAAAACATGACATATGAGTTTGTTTGAGTCAGTATTCGTCAGCAAAAGTATACCTTCAACCTTAAAGAGATTGATTTTTCTTATGGGATTCGAATCCCCATTACCCAACTTCACAGTCTTAGGTGTTATCTTAGAACTGTTCAGTTCATTTTGCTGATGAGTTCCAACTAGAGTGAAGCTTTTGTGAAGCAGGGTTTTCTCCCGACTAACTCCAAATAGTCAACAGTTTACATAATCAAGATGCATTAAAAAATTAACAGCAAAGGACAAGATGAATAAATCTATTATTCATACAATTTGAATGAAATAATATCGATATCAGTTCTAGCATTGTGTGTTACGAAACAATGGAATAACTCCATTCACTAGAATATAAACTCATAACTTCAATGATAACTACTCATATTTTATTATTTTGAGTGAAATGAAACGAGGAAACATTAAAAAAAAGAAGGCAAACAAAGGATCATTGTCATTATGTGTTAAAAAATTATATTTGAAATAGTTTTAGCGATTGAAATTTAAATAATTCCAACGTTCCGTCCAGCTAACTTGTCTGGACTTCTTCAGGGAAATAATCGAAATCAAAATCATCAAAGAAATATATATATATATATATATATATATAATGGCTTCTCTATACTCGGCGCCCAATTATTGTCAAACTATTCGTTCTAACCTTGATGAATATTCATATAAAGGATCATTGGTTTTCATTTTGATATTTTCTGATTAAAATATACAAACAAAATTGTAATACTAATTTTATTGATTAATTTCTACATTTAATATAAAAGTTCACTTAAATTTCACATTTATTATTATCCTGTATAATTTGTATTGTATTCAGAAAGATACTTAAAGAAATTTGAAGTTAGATTGATAAAAACGCACTGATGAGGAGTCCCATAAAAGTACGAAACGGCCGTCCAGTGCTTCCAGGTTTTCGATGGTGGTCTAGCTTCAATTGACTCATGATTTCAACTTTGAAAAATACTGAAATCTCCATAAATTTCCTTCTGATTAATAAATAACATATTTGTAATATCCCAATTAGTAGAAAATCTAATTTTTCTACTCATTGGGATATTAGAAATACATTAATTTACTTATTCCCTAGTTTTCTCATGATTATTCAGTGTAAGGATCTTATCCTAGTTAGAATCTTAATAGGTTTTATTAACTTTTTAGTTAGCTCTATATAAGATGGATGCTACCTATCGTTGCATTTTGAATTTCACACAAAAATCTAAAATCCACTACCTTCAATATGATTGGTTTGTTGATAAAGTGTATGTTTATCAAAAGATGAGATAGTAGTTCAGTTTCTGGTATGTTTTTGGATTTTTCCGCCAGTAATCATAAAAGCTATGACTGCAAAACTCTATGGTAAACTAATTTTTTTAATGAAAAAGAAACAGATTAATTGCATTCACTGCGTTTCATTAATTATTGTTATACTATCTTAGTATATATTAAGTTTAGGTAAAAACTATGGTCAGATAAACCTAAATTTTTCTTTCATATATCCAAATAAACATGAATTTAATGCTTAATTCAATTAATATAAATATCCCCTGTTGTTTAAAAACAAACTTACATTTAATGAGATACATCAAAACAAAAATTTATCAATTGTATAAAAATTTAGTAAGATCTAGTGAAGTATAACCAAAACTGACAGCATTTTTAATGATGTAAACAAACGTCTATGCATACACAGGCATAAAAACGCATGTATAGTTTCTGAGCCATGAAATGAAAGAGAAGTATTCTGAATATATATATATATATATATATATATATATATATATATATATATAACATGGAAACGTAGGCATAAATGTATCCAGTATTATTTCAATGTCGTAAACCTAATCAACGATATTTCAAACGAAAATGATATTTTTAAGTGCTTACGCTATCATTTTCAATGACTTCGTAAGATAAGCATTTAAAAGCTCCTGAAAACCTAGAAGAATACTTGATGCTATAGATTTTTCATAAAATATTTCAGTAAAAGTGATTATTTGCCTCAGTGAAAAGACGTGACCACTGGAGCTACTCCGTGTCAGGAGTGAGGCAGCTGCCCATTCAAGTCAATGGAAGACCATCACAGAATCTCGTGGATGGATTGAGTTTGGACATCAACACTACCGAATGTCGGCTTAATGGCATATAGTTTATGCGTTCGCGCGCAAGACCTAAGGTCCTATGTTCGATTCCTTCGTGTGGGATCAAAGAAACATTAGCTTCAACGTATCAAAAGGTTCTGGGTTGCAAGAAGCATCATCATAAGGAATGTATCTCTATGGGAACCTTAGACAAGATTGAAGAAAGGAAGAACAAAAACATAGTAATTAACAACAGTTGAATACGAGCAGAGGTGGTCAAGGCACAAGCAGACTACGCAGATGCAAACAAGGAAGTAAAGAAAAGCGTTAAAGCCAACAAGCGGAAATACACGGGAGAACTAGCAAGGACAGCGGAAAGAGCTGCAAGAGAAGGGAATATGAAACAACTATATGATACAACGAAGAAACTAGCAGGGAGATACAGTAAACCAGAGAGACCAGTCAAAGACAAAGAAGGAAAGACAATCACTGAGATTCAAGAACAGAGGAAAAGATGGGTAGGATACTTTGAGGAACTGCCGAATAGACCAGCCCCATTGAGTCCACCGAACATCGAACCACCACACACTGACCTTCCTATAGATGTCACTTCACCAACGATCGAAGAAGTCAAGATGGCCATCAGACAAATCAAAAGTGGGAAAGCAGCAGGACCTGACAATATACCAGCAGAAGCACTGAAGTCAGACATTGAAATAACTGCAAACATGCTTCACCTTCTATTCAAGAAGATTTGGGAAGAGGAACAAGTGCCAATGGACTGGAAAGAAGGATATCTCATCAAGATACCAAAGAGGGGAGATCTGAGCAAATGTGAGAACTACAGAAGCATCATACTTTTGTCAGTACCAGGAAAAGTTTTCAACAGAGTGTTGCTGAACCGGATGAAAGATTCAATAGATGCCCGACTTCGAGATCAACAGGCTGGATTCCACAAGGATCGGTCGTGCACAGACCAGATTGCGACACTACGGATCATCATTGAACAATCAGTTGAGTTAACGGTTCACTAATAGTATACTTAGTTGACAGTATATTCAAACAACTTTAGAAACATGTGAAAAGAGCTGAAATACAACAGGCGAAATCTATACAAAGCAAACAAATTGTATGTAAATATGTTGAACAAACAGGTCTTTCGTTTTTTAAAGGGGTTATATTTAATTGTCCTAAATAAGCTAAATAATTGCATTAAATGATATGAACAAAATGGTTAAGATCTGTATCGGATACGTTTTCTAAAAGATTTTGACGATGGTCTTCAACACGGATCAGTATCAATTAGTGTAGAATTAAAAAAACTGGAGTAGGGAATTTTAAACTAACTTGTTTTGGACTATCTAGCAATGTACACCTGTGAATTCTTCTAGGGATCGAAGCCTGTATACTCAAGTCCTATTGTGGGCGCGTCGTCTCTAAACTAATGAGTTAGAACAAAGTAGTTCACAATATCGATCCTAGTCAATTTATGATGTGCCAAGAAAGCCAACCATTATTATTAGTGATAACCGTCTCGCTCTCAACATGATTGAGGTTTATAGTCTGTTTTTTCGCTCTAGAAACTTCAGAAATTACCTAATAAAAATCTAACAGCCACAGATATACAAATCACTGATTAAACATTCAGTGAAAATTTAAGAGGAAAAATAAATTATATGTTAGTCTGCTGTCACCTATTCTTATGGTCTACGAAAGAAAGAGACTAATTGGTGGTTTCTTTTCCTATGTGAACGTCATATGTATATGTTGACATAGTCTGATTTAAGTACAAATGGCTATTTAGAATGATTAATAATTTTGTCTGAATTTCGCTGTAATTCAGACAAACATTTTCACAACTTAATGACCATAATTCTCCTAAAATAAAGATGGATTTAGTAATCAGTATCTTTCTTTTTATGTACTGCTTGTTGTGACATTAAGCCCGGCTAGTTATCAAATGATTTGTTTGCCAATCGAAATACGACTTATACAATCTTAGTATTGTGCCAAACTAAAGACTACCGACCCGTATGAGCAACTTAGCGTCCTTATTGGTCTTTCGTCCGCCTATCCCTTTTAGTTGAGTTCAGAACACCAATAACAGCTTTCACTATGTGAATCATTTATTTCAAACATACTTGGTTTATATACCAGCCAAACAGACCTCATCACACCATAAAATAGAGAATAATATTTGTACGAGATCAAGCCAAAAGTGACTGTGATAGTTGGAGAATGTAATTAATAAACTGAGTATAATTTAATAATAATAAATCGTATCATAATAATCTACAGGTCAAAATGAAGCTTATGATAAGAGAAATACAGATATACATAATTTAGTTACTGAACAGTTATACAATAGGAATATATATATATATATAATCTTCACTAGAATATAACACTACCGAATAAGACAGATAATTGTAAACTGACCAGATCAGAAAGTCTTGTGAGATTATTGAACGACAACGTGGTAAACAATTTCAGTGAAAAGTTAATCAATACTTCTTCAACTAATCAGGTCTCAGTTTAGTTAACATTTTAACGAATCATCCTATTTCCAAAGCGACGAAAAACTCAAAATGACTTTTTCTGCAAAATGCAGCTAACATTACAGCTAGAATTTTTCGGAAACTTTATAAACGTACTACAGTTTCTAAAATAACCGAGTGTTTGATAATTTTATGATCCGGGAAGTACTCTTCAAGCCGCCTTTTCATTACGTGAGGGTATATTCAATGGACTTATATAAATGTTTGAGACATTTTTACTTCTAGATAGGAACTTTATGACAAAACATAATCCGCTCGTAAACTTTTAACTGAATCATACAGTAACCAAGTCTTAAGACGACTTACTCAAGTGTCAGTCAACTAAATTACAAGTTGCTTAAATCTGTTTAATTGAAATTAATGAAATAAAATCAACTGGAATATCATTGGAAATCAAAGAGCACAGGAAATATGTTTTTTGACCCAGTTTGTCACTTCTTAACATTGTTAACTTACGACCAATATGAGATCGATCTCTTGAGATGAATACGCTACTTTTAGATCACTGAGCTGGAAGTCAGTTGGTTACAATTCCAATTTCTATAAAGTCAGCTTTAGTACAATGTCATTATTTGGAAATTGGCTCTCAACACGGTTGATTCTGTAGGACATGGCTGACAAACCACTGATCAATAATCCATCTTCTCACTTGTTCTCTAGTTGATGTTAATTCATGTTGAAAATTTCCTTTATATATTATGTAACGTATTATTATTTGTTAATCAAGTAGAAAATAAATACATTGACTTGTTGCCAGTAATTATCAGTCTGTCATTTAAACCATATTGATCATTTTTCTAGACTGGGCTGGTGACTTGATTGTAACTAATCATTAGACTAATGTAGGCTGAAGAGAAATAAATTCGGCTTGTTATTAAATGTACAGTGAGGTTGTGACGATTATCTTCTTATTAATTTTATATTTATATGAATCAGTAAAACGAAATAGAATAAAATAAGTATCACTTAAATAACTATATACTTGTAGTGACTTGCTTTTCTAGACGAGAACTCGATTGGTATAATGGAAACAATTATTATTATAACCAATTGTATCAGTGATTGTTTTACTGTACTCATTTTGTTTAACTGTATCAGAATCACTTTTTGTTCGGTCGCCCATCCTGTTCGTTCGAACTTTCTTGTGCTCTGCCTTTTTGCCCGTACTCGTTGGCACTTCTCGGTATTCTTTCGATACTATGAGATCGCCAATAAATATACTTTATGTGGACCAGTTACAGCCTTCTGGTTTGCCAGCTAGCGAAGGAACCAAATCGTTTTCGTGCGCGTAATCTTATTATAATGGTGATCATAGTCAATCGTGACTCGACGCCATCCACATACTTGTCATATGTTTTAAAAATAATAGTAGTCACTTATTCTGATCCCAACAGACCAGAAAATGAACAATATTTTCAAACCTTTTATATCAAGTTGCTTTGCTAACAAATTAATTATTTGATTATCAACACATAAAATAGTAATTGGCTTTTACAGACATATCGTTACACCAAGTGTTCTCCAAGCTTAATGAAGAACACATCATCTCCGAAATCCTCATCTTAAGCTACAAATATTTGCCAACATCTCAGTTATGGCTAAAAATAGAATATATTTCAGTCAAAGTATTAGCGCTTTCTTATTCATTCCAATTAATTAATCATATTGTATGGGTTCTACTGGTCGCACATCCAATTACAATCCTAGACAATGAGCTAAGCATAAATGAAACTCAGTTAGCCCTACGCTGTTGATCAATTCCAGTCATGCAGTACCACATGAATAGTCATTCAAGATTCTCTACAAAGTCAGAAGAGCTGATGCAAAGTAGTTTAAGTTACAAATATATTCAAGGCTAAGTCTTTAGAAATTCTTTAATTTGAGCCTTGTCTTTCTGTTAGGAATAGGAATGTCGAATACTCGATTTAGGTTTGGTCTTTGATCTCCTTTTAGTTTTACTAGCGATTACTTATACTTATGCGTTCACTGTTCATTGACGTAACACCTCTATTTTTCTATTAGCTGCTGTGTGAAAATAAGTATTTACAATTTCTTGATCACTGAATTTGATCATGAGTGTGTATGTCGAATCTCTCGATCACCACTAAGAAGGACTTAACCTAAACAACAATGGTCAATACTCCGTTACCAGTCAATTGTAAATGCATCTCAGCTCCACAGGAATTCAGTCTCAGCCTGAATGGTCTAGAGGTAACTTCTCTGACTATGAGACTGGGTGACAAGGAATTGAATTCACCTGTGGGCGTCAATTCTCTCAAGGTTTCAGATGCACCTTGTTGACGAGTGCTAAACAGCACGAAACCTAGATCTGTGGTTTCCTGTTGGTTACCTCCAACCTTTGCCTTACATCAAACAACGAGTGTAAATACTATTACAAGGCTTTAGTCAATAAAGTCTTTATTTTTTGGAATGATGTAGAGATCTTAATTTGTCAGATGCTGAATACATTTAAAATTCCCAATCTGCGTTTTTTATTACCTGTATTTTTATATGTTCCTATATTACTTGTCGATAGTAAGTAGTTTGAAGTACATGTAGATATTTACAAGACCTAATTTGTACGGTGTTTTTGGTGTGGTTCTGAGCGCATGTGTATGGTTGTTTGCGAAAATCCCTCCAGTGTATAAATTTACTATTACGACATCCCTTTTTTTACTCCTAAATATAAAGTGTTATTTTGATCCTCATATAAACATTCCGTTGAATTTTCGATCCTACAAGAGACTGTAATTAGTTATTTTGATTATAATTGTTTTATTTTTCTAACGTTTCAGCCAATGTATGGTTAATTCTGTTTCTCTTGAATTTCAGACTTGGCGGTTTCCATACTAGTTTTCCCCGTTCCAATTGTTACTCTTTGAACTTACGGTTTTCGACGTGCCGGGAAAGGATAGAATAACGTTCCTTTAGTAACAGGAACACCTTTTTTTTGTGGTTGGCAGTAGTTCTGTGTCATTTATTGATTTGTCAACCTAATGTATTGTAGATTAGACCGCTTAATCTTGTCAAATGACTTTGTAGGATGTACTGCATTTTACCGTTATCCGTTCACATAATTCTGTGCAATTCAAATTTAGAATTTTGTGATTGAAGCCGTATCCAAACAATCGATTGTGTTTTGAATTTACCTGTGGGGAAGGACGAATATCCAGTGTTTCGGTAGGAACCACCCAGAATGTAAACTATAGCAATTCCGAAGTGACAATATAAATAATACGAGTGGCATTCATTTGCTTCAACAAACCACCTTGGATGTCTTAGATAGTACTTCTACCTCTACTTATTTTATCTCCTCTCCAATTTGCTTGTTATCCACTAAAGTTTTACTATCGGAAGTATAAATTATCTTGGTCTGTTTGCTTCTTTTAAGAAACGCGATGTTCGATATAAATTATATATTTATTGCATTTCATAATTTGGTTGTAGATTTTAATTTGTAGCCCTTATCTAAGTTAGATTCATATTCGCTTCTCTTTGTGATTTTGTTTACTTCAATATCCGTAACTGATCAGTGGACGTTGACCTGTTCAAAGAGTATCGTCATGGTCAAGGACATCTAGTGCTAACTGACTAAAGCACGATATGGGACTGGCGCATATGGGAATTACTTTTTCTTAGACTTATTACATCTCAATACTATTCGCATCTAAATAATCATGCACATGGTAAGATTCTTCTTACGCTGTATTTACGCTAAGGAAACACAATTACCAGGGCTAGGTACTTTCTTTCGCGTGATTAGACCAGGACTAACACTAATATAAGCTAAGGAGTCGCAGCATATATATCCAACTGTTGATATCCCACCAACCACATGTTGAGAGACAGTGTCGCATCTTTTGATGTCGCTTATTAGTCGCGTTGAACGCAAAAAATATGAAAAGTCAGATAAAGTAGTTCTTTAAGTTCATTTTGATCCATACCATATGAATCCTACTCCCCTTGTTAGCTTCGATTTATTCAGTCTGAGGTGGGAAACGACGGTTCAATCACATTAGCATGCTCTAATAATAATTTTGACAGAAGAGATATACGGCAACCAAAGCTTAAATTCAGCACAGTTCTCCTTTATGTTGTGGCTGGATACACTTACTTCTTGAAATAGTGCAGCAAACTTAGAGAGTAAGTGGAACGGAAAGAAAACGCTGAAAATTCACCCACAGCATTTTGTTGAACAGTACTTACTTACTTACTTTCGCCTGTTACTCCCAATGGAGCATAGGCCGCCGACCAGCTTTCTCCAACCCACTCTGTCCTGGGCCTTCTTTTCTAATTCTATCCAGTTCTTGTTCATTCTTCTCATGTCTGTCTCTATTTCTCGGCGTAATGTGTTCTTTGGTCTTCCTCTTCTCCTTTGACCTTCAAGATTCCATGTGAGGGCTTGTCTTGTGACGCAATTAGCTGATTTCATCAAAGTGTGCTCAATCCACTTCCAGCGCTTCTTCCTGATTTCTTCCTCCGCTGGAATCTGGTTTGTTGTCTCCCACAGTAACTTGTTGCTGATAGTGTCTGGCCATCGGATCCGAAGTATCTTGCGTAGACAGCTGTTAATAAACACTTGTATCTTCTGGATAACGGCTTTCGTAGTTCTCCACGTCTCCGCCCCATACAGAAGAACTGTCTTGACATTTGTATTGAAACTTCTAACCTTGGTGTTGGTTGACAATTGTTTTGAGCTCCAGATGTTTTTCAGTTGTAAGTTTGCTGCTCTTGCTTTGCCGATCCGCGCCCTCACATCTGCATCTGATCCACCGTGTTCATCAATGATGCTGCACTGATATGTAAAGGTTTCCACATCCTCCAAAGCTTCTCCGTCAAGTGTAATTTGATTGGTGCATATTGTATTGTATCGGAGAGTCTTGCTTTTCCCTTTGTTTATATTGAGACCTACTGCTGCTGAGGCTGCTGCTACATTGGTCGTTTTCTCCTGCATTTGTTGTTGCGTTTGTGATAGAAGAGCCAGATCATCTGCGAAGTCTAGATCGTCAAGTTGCATCCTGCCTGTCCACTGTATCCCGTGATTTCCTCCAGTCGTTGACGTCTTCATGATCCAGTCGATGACCAGGAGAAAGAGAAAGGGTGAGAGTAAGCAACCTTGCCTAACACCAGTCTTTACCTCGAACGAGTCGGTGAGTTTTCCTCCGTGGACGATGTGGCAGTTAAGTCCATCATAGGAGCTCCGTATGATATTTACTATCTTCTCAGGCACGCCGTAGTGTCGAAGAAGCTTCCATAGTGTCGTCCTGTCCACGCTATCAAATGCCTTCTCGTAGTCGATGAAGTTGATGTAGAGTGATGAATTCCATTCGATTGATTGTTCCACAATGATCCGCAGAGTTTCGATTTGATCTGTGCACGATCTATCCTTACGAAATCCAGCTTGTTGATCTCGAAGTTGAGCGTCCACGGAATCCTTCATCCTGTTTAACAATACTCTGTTGAAGACTTTTCCTGGTATTGAGAGAAGAGTGATGCCCCTGTAGTTGTCACACTTGCTCAGATCGCCTTTCTTTGGTATCTTGATGAGAAGTCCTTCTTTCCAGTCTGTTGGTACTTGTTCTTCGTTCCAAATCTTACTGAAGAGGATGTGGAGTATCTTGGCAGTTGCTGTTACATTTGCTTTCAGTGCCTCTGCCGGGATGTTGTCTGGTCCCACTGCTTTGCCACTCTTGATTTGTCCAATGGCCATGCTGATCTCTTCAATTATTGGTGGGCCAACATCGATTGGGAGGTCTGTGGGTGCTGCTTCGATGTTGGGTGGGTTCAGTGGAGCTGGTCGATTCAAGAGTTCTTTGAAGTGTTCTACCCACCTGTTTCGTTGTTCTTCGATGTCGGTGATTACTTTGCCTTCCTTGCTTTTCTCTGGTCTTTCTTGCTTACGGTAATTTCCAGCAAGTTTCTTTGTTGTATCATACAGTTGTCTCATGTTTCCCTCTCTTGCAGCCTTTTCCGCTGTCATCGCTAAATCTTCCACATATTTAGGTTTGTCGGTTCTGATGCTTCTCTTCACTTGCTTGTTTGCCTGTGTGCATTCGGCTTGTGCCTTGGTTTTTTCCGCTCTGGTTCGGCTGATATTGATTGCTGCCTTCTTGTTCCTCTTTGCTTCAATCTTATCCAGTGTACCAACAGTGATCCATTCCTCGTGATGGTGCTTCTTTTGACCCAGAACCTCCTGACATGTTGAAACGATTGCCTCCTTGATACTTTTCCAGTTGCTCTCCATGATAGTTCCCTCTCCATTGAGTAGATCATGAAAGGCCTGGAACATGTTGCTGAGGGTTATGTTGAATTTGTTGAATTTGTCAGCATCTCGAAGAAAGGCCGAATTAAACTTTTGTGATGTTGTCCGCGCCGTTGACCAGTGCTTCTTGAGTTTTAGTTTCATCTTGGCGACCAGCAAATGATGATCGGATGCTATATCAGCTCCTCTTCTGGTTCTCACATCCTCCATCGTCCTCCTGAACTTTTTGTTGATGCAGATATGGTCGATTTGATTCTGTGTAGTGTGATCCGGTGAAATCCAAGTGGCTTTGTGTATATTTTTATGTGGAAATATGGTGCCACCTATGACCAGTTTATTGAAGGCACATAAGTTTGCAAATCTTTCACCATTTTCGTTCCTTTCTCCCAGTCCATGTTGTCCCATGACGTCTTCGTATCCAGTGTTGTCCTTTCCAATCTTGGCATTGAAATCTCCCATTAGAATGGTCAGGTCCTTGGTTGGGCACTTCTCGAATATCGACTGCAGCCTATCGTAGAATTGGTCTTTAGCGTCTTCATCGTAGTCGTTGGTAGGCACATAGCATTGGATGATGTTCATTGTAATGCCCTCTCTCTTTGTTCTGAAGGAGGCTTTGATGATCCTCGGTCCATGAGATTCCCATCCTATAAGTGCATTTTGTGCTTTTCTAGACAGCATCAGTGCCACTCCTTGTGTATGTGGGGCATTTTCTTCTTCATGACCGGAGTATAACAGAAGTTCTCCTGAAGACAGTCGTTGTTGTCCAACCTGCGTCCAATGCGTTTCACTGATTCCAAGCACCTCTAGGTTGTATTTTCTCATTTCTGCAGCAATTTGGAAGACTCTGCCGGTCTCCCACATTGTCCGGACATTCCATGTACCTATAAAAATTGTTGCTCTGGTTGTAAGAAGATGCATCTGCCTCATGACTTCCGAAGGAACTCGGCTTTCATCATGATACTTCATAATTATTCCTTCTACTCCCAGGGCAGAGTTTGAATGGTTTGAATGATTTTTTCTGGTTAGCGTTTTTTTAGCGAGTTGATTTTCTACGGGATGTGGTCGCTAACCGCATGCCCAACCCTCCTCCTTTGTGTGGGCTTGGGACCGGCAGCAACCCCCAGAGGAGCTGCAGGCGGAGTTAGATGATTATCTATGTGATATTAATTTGAGCGAATACAAGTGCTGAACATATTTCGTCCAATATGGACACAATTCATCAGTACACTTTGCATTTTATTCAATATCGATAGTTGATAGATATCATAGTTGAATTGACAAATGAAATGTGCAATGTTTTCATATTTACCTGATTGAGAGGTTAAAGTTGAATAAAACAAGAGCTTCTGAATTAATGCATCCAGAAGTTTCCTTTCATTTGCATTCCTGTGCTTGCTGAATTTGTCAAATGATTTTAAGATAGTCCCAAGTCGTAGACATTTCGTTTGGATCAATCATAATAAAAATTTTCCCGTCTCCACTTTTGTTGCGTCCTTGATCTGTCTACCCACTAATATACAGAAGATAACTTGTATCGATGTAGATTAAGTGCTTGGAACGATGGGCTAACTGGTTCATATTTTAGGCTAAAATGTATGAGTTCGAAGTGAGACAAACTGACCTGGGTAGAGAGACGAAAACTACTCTATCACATGACTGGCCGATAAAGGAAGGCTGGAGAGATAAAACATGTCAACTGGAACACTACTCGATTTACTTTCAATTCCGACTCAGTTTAGTGCATAAGAAACATGAACAAACAAATAACCAATATGATCACAACGCACAAACAATTAGAAAAGTACAATTATGTCCAAAATTAGGCATTAAGGTAGAAAAATAGGGTACCAAATGCTACGTCTAAAATATAAATGCTTGGAACAAAAATGCGTATGGTAGCAAATCAATCCAAAGCTTATGGTTTGTGGAGTAAACTAGGGACAAAAATAAATGTTAGTGCATTACAAACTTTGAAGCAAGTGGAACGAAGTATCCAGAAGTATCTTTTATTGTTTGTCGTGAGTTCTCTGTTTGTCTGTCTACATACGGTTCTTCTTTTATTACTGACCGATAATGTATATCATATTGACGCACGTACAGTCACCACTTGATTGGATGGCATGAGGTACAGATACCTGCTAAATGCTACCAGGCACTCTTGTTTTATTAATCAGGTAGAAAATTTGGTCAGGACACCGACAGCTGTTGTTGATTCCACTGTTGTTTCATTATTTGATGAACTGGAGAAGGGAGTAGACAAATTTCCACAGCACTACTGAAATTTTGAACATCATGAAACGAAAGAGACTCCATTGAAGTTACTGAAATGAAGGATTCTTTGTTCGAATATGAGGTGTTTAAAGTGTGATGGATTCCAGCAAAAGAGCCTGATCGAGAGATATCAATACGCAAAGTTACCAATAGTAAAACAAAAGAATTAACATTACAAACCAAAGTGTTTGTCTATGAGTAACGCAAAAGGTTCCAACAAAGTGGTAGCAGTTGTAATGAAACGAATATTACTTGTTAGCTGCTCTCTGAGATAACAATCACATATGAGTTCACTTGAATCACAAAGGTTCCTCTGCACGTGATGGCACCAACAGCAAAATGAAGAAGATGAAATCCGGTAGTGTTATTTACTAATGATCCGTTCCAAAACTCCAACGTAATGTAGGAAGGCCTAAAAGGATGTTATAATACTATTATAATCTTCAATCAAAGGCCATGGCCAATAAATCAGAAGAACGGACGATGGAGATAGAGTTTATATTTCACCAATCGCGGTAGTGTAGGGATGTTAGGTATAAACAAAAATCACATATCTTTCTTTAACATTGATACAAAGAAACAATAGATATTGAATATAAATACCGTTACGTATGAAGTGTGTGGAAATGCTCTTTGACCGACCACTGGGATCGTGGAGGAGAATGTTAGTAAATCTATGGTTCGAATTATAGATATCAACGGTTTTAGTACACGCGAACGACTTCTTGTTAGTCTGTCCCAATTTCGGGTCGTTCACTCTGGTACAAATGAAAACATTCTAGATCATATTGAGTCTACATCCAATAACCAGTTGGACAGTTGCATGATGAACCTAAGGAGATCTAGTTAAATGAACTACATAAATCCGGATCCTCATTTAATCTGTGGTGGTTGTGATTTTGTGTGAACAAATAATTATTTTGTACTTGATTGCCCACTGATTACGGATTTCAAATAAAGTAAGTAAATTTATGCCCATCTAGTTCTACCTAGCTTGGATTGTAGTACTCTGGAAATTCTTAGTTAGTACAATAGTTCGAACACCTATAATTTTCATGGTCGACTTCTTCATAACCATCCTATCTTCGTCTAGGTGTGATGCTTAACCGTCAGCTTTTACGTAGCAGTGTCCAGTAGAACTAACAATATCAGTACCTATCATTTGTCAAACCACTTATTTAATGGAGTTATGTGCCACTGCAGTAAGCTTTAGTAAGAGAATCAGCTGAAAATTATATGTATACGGTTATGATCATTTTGTAATTTTGTCTTATACTAGCCATCGTTAAATTCCATCAAAGTTATATGCACGTCCAACTATTTGATAAGAAGAGGCAAGGAAAAAACTTGATAACTAGATGTTTTCTCAGTTTGATAGGCACGAAGCTCTGACAGTTTTGAAAGAACGCCCGGATTACTGAGCTCAACTAAATTTACTTCTATCCATTCTTTAGAAATCATAATATGTGTACTAAAAGATTGACTACAGAGAGGCACTCTACCGTCGATTATGACTTGTCATTCGAAAGGTCCTTAGGGGGTCGTTTTCAGAACCTTGCTTTAAGATAAAGAAAATGTATCGAATCCACTCAACGCAGTTCAATGGTTACCAAAAAGTTGAAATAAAATCATTCTTTTCAAAAAAGCGAAAATCTTTATGTCGTGAGATAATTATTTTTCGATGTTATCCTTGTGCTTTATATTTGCTACTTGTTTTAATCTTCAAACGAAGACTCTATTTTTCGTTACTTTTTAAAATATTTTTAGCAGTTCGTGTTTACATTGTGACAGGTTTGACAAGTTGTATCTCCTCTTACATATTCATTTTTTCATGTTTGTGGAGCTAATAGTAAATTTTACATGGATTACTTAATTTTTTCACATGCGTAATTGTGGTCGTTCACTATGGGATATCACATTATCGTATGTAATAAAACAAGATCAATATCATACTTTGTAGATAACTTCATAAAAAGGAGGATTTTCACGCTTACGATGTTTACAGATATCATTTAAAGCATTATTTGAAACTTATATGTGACACAATTTAGGAGGTTTGGTTTAAAATGCATGTGTTTAGTCGAAAATGTAGTGTAGTATAGTATCTTATTCATTGTGTGATAAAATCGACAACGCACACGTTTTGCCTAAATTCGAAATTAGCATTATTTTGAAAGTGTCATCCAGATTTCGTGTAAGTGATGTTCACAAGCATACCAGAAATAGGTAAGAAAAGCGAACACTAATGAAATTGAGGAGATATAAATTAAAAACACATCAAAACAGTCCTCTTTATCTTCTTCAGCGATAGAATAGCCTCACCGGGCTTGCATGGTCACTGAATTTACGTCAAATTGTTTATTTTTTGATTAACTATACTCTAGATCTTTCAATTTTCGCCTCCATTTACACAGAGGTTACAGAAGATAATATACTCTAAGCCTGAATGTCTACTATGTTTGCCATAGTTTTCAGCAAAGAATAAACGTTTGGACATTGTAGATTGTATTTACAAAATGATGCTTGGTTAAAGACATTTGTTTAAAGGAAACGAAACCACAGTTTTCAGATGAGGATACCAGAGGTATTGTGGTTTGACAACACTTTACCAGTAACACCTTCCATAATTTAATTGGATAATAATAAAAGACAATTGCTTGTTTTACATCTTTGTTGTAAATCTTAAATTTCATGTAGTTCCGACGTATCACATGTAAAAGAGGATGCTAACGCGTAGATAATCACTGGTTTATTAGAAAGTTGTGGTTAAAATGTAAGAAAATTCTGGGAGATACTGCTTGTCGAAACTCCGCTGTTGCTGTTCAGAATAATAAAAACCATCAACAAACACCAACACTTACAACTGTGTTAAGCTGCTCCTATAGAGCAGCAGCCCGAAGTTGTCATTTTAAATTACTTTTCACATTATCTTTCCTCCTTTTACGACGATTTAGGAGCTTGTCAAACATGTCGTGTAAATAACCTTGCTTTGCCATATCATACAGTTTTGCAAGGTCTTCTTTGTGACAGTTAATGATAAGAACCAGAATGTTTTGTGTCTAATTATTAAGAGTAAAAGATACTTTTAATTCTTATGCTGCCACAGAACCTGAGATTCTAAAGTGTTCTCTTTAATGAGGTCCCAAGTAGTGTTCAGTGGCTAGCCACTTCACGTTTCATGTCTTTTTTTAAAATATAGCATGTAGAATTTTTCAGATTGTCACTCATTTATTGGATCAGTATGGCGCTGTAAAGTGTAAATAATGGCTATAAAGGATAAACAACGGTCTCTGATGCTTCATTCATCTGAGGTTTGCAGTTCATCTTCAGATGACGAAGCGAAAGCTGAGCAATACTACCATCAAAATACTTTAAGCACTCCCCTGAAAGACAAGAATGAAGGGGAACTACGAGCGTTTATAAAACAACTAGTCATTTACGTTTCGATTTAAGCAACTCTACGGAGATTTTAGAAGCTCAGAGCAATTAGTAATAGATTTCGCTTTCTGATTGAGTTGAATAAATTCATTTTTTGAATAGGCAGTAAATATCTTGGTAGAGTTGGGCAATACTAGGTTGTTGAAGGTTTGTTTTATTACCCCCAAGTGAAAAGTAGTTTAAAAAGGGGTTATTGATAGGTTTGCACATTATGATGAAAACTCACGAGTTTTCATGGATCGAGATTCTACCATAAGTTTCACTAATCTATTACAAACATGCAGATCACATTTCAAAAAACCTGTTGAGAAAATGCAAAGTTATCTGATCAACTTAAGGAACAATGAAAGCATGTTTGGGACGCATTTCTTTAGCTCCGAATGCAAACTTTTGCCTCGAGACCAGTCTGTGTAAACACTTAAACTAATGATAGGGAGTAAAGTAGTTGAATATTTTAACTACTTTACTTCTCTTAAAAGTCTGACAAGTTCTGGTGGATTTGTGTCTAACGAATGATTTTGAGAGTGATGTTGAGGTTAGGGACATGTTACTGGACAAAATTAGCAAATTAGTTGTTAAGGTTGTTCATCTTTGTTGATTGTGGTGATTGGGATGTATTTTGCATATTCCCGAACACCACCTAATTCAGCTGTAGAGAAGATTAGAAAAGCACCAGGGATTGCCAGAATAGAAAGTAGCATCAGTGCATGAAGCTTCTGACTGTTGATCTGAGTTATACTGGTAGGTGCAGACTACCTGGTTGGGATCTGCGCGATAATCAGGACCAGTACCTCCAGACTTTGGGTAAAATGGGTCAGAATCAGTCACAATGACGCAGATGCATTCATTTTCAATCTTATCTCCTATGAAGAATTCCACTGCTCGCTGATATACGCATTTTTACTCGATCCTTTCAAAGTATATCATCAATGCTTCGCCATTCTCGTTATCATTGCTGCCACACTATTTATATCGCTTTTGACATTTCTCTTGCTGACTTCATTCCTTTGTGCTAGTTCGGTATAACAGTTCACACCAGATTGAATGCGTATAGTGATTGACTGACGGAGATTTAGTTGGCAGAAGAAAAACAGTGTAATATGGGTCCCAAGGTGATCGGACTTCATACCCAGCATACATAACTTGCTAAATGTTTTCATTTACAATATATTGACGTCGTTGTAAGTGTTGATTTGTGATACACAAAAGTGCTGTGATCCATGACTATCAAACAATCTGGAATTTTTCCAAAAGAGAAGAAATTAAATTTAGTGCTAAATTATCAGCAAAACTATATCTGTTTATTGTTTACTTTTGTCACTGATAAAACGTACGTTGAACGTTTTTGCAGAAGTGTCCATAATTTGTTAGCCATTTTTAAAAGTAGTCTCTGGAGATCTGATAATGAACCAGGACCAAAATATCAATATTTTATGATAGCATTTTCGGTTGAAAACATTCTGTGATGTTCCGGTGGTTGTTCTTTATTCTGCTACGATAATTTGTTTACGTTTGAATGAAAATCAATAAAAGACACTTGTTAATTTATGTATCGGGGTTGTTGAATGTTCCTTGTTTTATATTTTAAATTTGTTTTATTTTTCAGTAGAAACTATGCACTGCACTTACGCCAAACAAAAGACGGAAATCGTCATCTAATACTCAAATGGTTTGCCAATGATCTGATGAATGATAATTTTAATTTAACAGAATTGACAGAGTTGCCTTCTCAGGTTAGTTCTAACATACAAAGTTTATGAATACGTCTCAAAATAACTGGTGGTATTTCTTAAAAGCTTAAAAAAATGCATGGAAACGGTTATTTATCTAGTTGTGCTGATGTAGTGTAACACTTTGGGCCAACGCACATCTTTCCCAGGCTTTACGTTCATGATAGAAAAATAGCTTGAGAATCTACGATGCTAAGTACTAATCACTGTTTTTTTATGTCTACCTAGAAAATTCAACAGAATATTGGGTTCCATTTGAATAAGTATTTATTATGTTTACATCTATATGAACGGATTAAATTGATAATTTATTCTAAGATACTAAACTGTACAAACCCCCAAACTCCATCTGTCTCTTTTAAACAATGATTAGTGAACTTATCTTTTAGAGATGGAAGAAAATACACTCAGTGATACAAAGTAGTCATCTTGGACTTCACTTTAAGTTAATATGGATTAATTTTGAGTCGTCATTAGTGTCTTTGACTTGTTTTGAAACGTTGTAACAAAAACTTAATCAATGATGTAAAGTAGATATATGTAAACCGCTGGAGAAATGTTTGAAAATATCGGTTCACACATTTAACTAGTGATATTTAGTTTACAGAAAATGTCAACTAGAAAATCCAGTTCCTTGTATCCCTTAAATTAAAAGTCATCGACTTCATTGGTTGATGGTGTGCCCATGTATAATTACTCTACGTCTTTCGTTTACAGTAATAATACTTCAGCCAGTATAGCTCTTCGAAGCAGGAGGTAACTTAATCTATGCAACTTTTAATTCCCCCAAAAGGTAGCAAACAGTGCTAAAAATAACACAGAACACATGATAACTAAGTAATGGATGGTTCAATATCTTTAAAGCATAATCGTTTTGGAGATATCTTGAACTGTAAGATGTTCACTGTTGATATTGCTAAATAGTTTTCACGGAATTGTTTAGTTAAGATAATTTATATAAATTGTCATTGAAAGTCATCTTCAGTATGTGAAACATCTTAAAGCAACTGTCATAAGATAAAAAATATCTTTTTAATATATTTTTATCCTGGTTTTAGTGTATTTTGTGTTATATATTTACTATTTTTTATTAATCTTCGCTTTTTAGTTTGATTACTATGACATTCTCTCTGAAACAAACAGAAATTTGACCAGTTTGACAGTAACAAAACACGAAACAACGTAAGTGTATGTATTTATTTGCGTTTTGATTAACGATAATGTTATTTATAATATATAAGAACTTTTGTCTAGATTAAAACGAGTAGCTTCACAGTATTTGGGCGCCAAGTTGATGTGAGATACTAAATAGGAGGAGTATGTTATAAAATGTTTTTTATTATGTTTTTTTCTAAAAGTTATATTGACAAAGTCATCTTATGAAGAAGATTACCGAAATTCTTGCAAACGTTTCTTTACAACCAACTGTTTTGAAAGTAAAACTATGATGAACCAACAAGACTGACGACAGTCCTGTAAAGTAGTTTTGGAGAGGAATTTAAGTAAAAAAGCACTTAAAATCATAATGCCTTAGATAACTGCCCTGTTTATTCGGGAATTTCTCACTATTGGACTCTTGTCGTCGGGTACACTTTAGTTTACCCAAAGATACTTTACATTGCCAAATTTTCTAGCTTTATTCAGACAATCGTATTTACCAACTTTCTTTCGATGTTATTAGTGTTAAATTACAGAAGGATGAATACCCTTAAAAGTGATTGTTTTATGAAAGATCGTGGTATTTTGGACATTTCAAGTATGAAAATTTATGTGTATGTTTCTTATGGTAATATTGTCAAATTTAAAAGAAATTAATACACCAATGAAACAACTTTCAAAATTATATTTCCCTACAGTTCAGATCAAAAGACATGTAAGCTAAGCATACCTTAACGTATGTAACTTTAGTAACAAGGTATTATCTAATTTGTTTCTTATCAAATTGAATTTATTGTCTCTACAGTTTTATTTAGATATGCACTAAGTGATAAGCTTATTTTATACTGTTTTATGCTTAAATTAGTATAGAACAGTAAATCAGTCCCTGGAGAGTTTCAGCTTAGGGCATTAAATGGCACGTTCAAACCACACCCACCTTTGGTCTGTATAATCGTATAGTTTTGCTAGCTCCTATACTCAGAGTGTGGTTCAAGATCAAGAACACGAATCCGTACCTGGTGAATGAGTTATTCAGAAAAACTTTAAAAATGTATGGAAACCATATGTTTAGGCGATAATAATCATAGACTAATAAGTTACATCACTTATAGTTATCTTCAATTCACATGTTCATTTAAATATAATTGGATGCATAAAATTAGAAATGCTAATTTGCATCTATATTTACATTGTTTTCAGAATATAAATGAGTTAGATGGCAAACAGAATTCATATTTGATTTATTCGTTGAAAAAATCAGGTTTTATTTTCATTTTATCTGAAATTTATCGGGGAGATACATCTTAAGCTTCTTAATAATATCACTGTTCTTATTTAGATTTGAGAATTTCTTTTAAAGTTGAAGTTCTAGCCATTATTGGTATATATCTTCAACAGCTATCTCTTCATCAATAATAAATATAAGATTACTGTAGTGAGTTTATTTCTAATATCTTATAATGTTTATGATTTTGAAATAAGATTACAATGAATTCTAGATTGGTAACAGGTTGTTTTAGAAGAAATAGTGTCGTGAATGAGAACATAGGTGAGGAAAATCGATTGTATACAGAATCTTTTGCTGAAATATGAGGACCATAAACTGAATACTTCGTTTCTATCATTTTTTCTTCACATTATGTATGTTTCTTATAGCTGACAACTCCTTTCTATTTTTCCTTCTAGTCTCTTCAACTCGATCTTCTTAGCATTCTACTGCCAAGTTTCCCACTTCCAATTGGTGTTAGATATTACTTATGTCTGTCGACATAAGTAGCATATTCCGCAATGGTACTAATGACTTGTTACAGGGAAATTTAGTGGTGATGAGTGACTGTATTTTATCGGTTTAAGGAGTTTCAAAAGTTGATATCACTGAAATTTTCTTCAGTTATTATTATGAAGCTAGACCACCATGAAAAACCTGTAAGCATTGGACGGCCGTTTCGTCCTATCGTGGGACTTCTCAGCAGCGAGTATCCACGAGCCTGGATTCAAATCTCGCGAGGTGGGATTACGGATTTGCTCTACTGAGGAGTTCCACAATAGGATGAAACGGCCGTCTAGTGCTTCCAGGTTTTTCTTGGTGGTCTAACTTCAATTGGCTAATGATCTCAATTATTAAAATTACTATAATATCCACAAAACCCCTTCTGATATTATTATGAACTTAAGACTTATTGTCAAGCACTGTAAATATCGAGCTTAGGTCTATTGTCATCTAAGTTTATAAAGTTTCCGTCCATAGAGGTCTTAACACGGTATTCGCATGGGTTATTGTCAACAATGCATTACAAAGGTATTTTATTTTTGAAGAATATTGCTGCTAATGTTATTAAGAAAACCTTCAGGTTAACAAAAGTATATTGCATATGTGATTTAGTCTTTCATTCCAATGTCTTATAGTAACAATTTGATTGTTATCGATCATAAGGTTAGTCATTCTTGCTTTCTGGTTAGAAAACCCCCAAATTTCAAACTTTACAAAGATTAGCAGATATTTTCTGATCAATTATTTTGCTGAATCATTTATGTGCATGAATGTAGAAATTATTGAAGCCCATATGTTCATCTGTGATTCGAATGTTCAATTCAACACAGTGTGTAATTTTATCTCTATGAATGTATGTGTGATAAAATATTTATTGGACAATTGGCCTTATTTATATGTATCCATATGTTGTAAATCAGACGTTTAACTATCAAATATACTGTCCTTTATTATGAAGTATTTATATTGTGATTCCATGGTTAGAGAAGACAAAACAAGGGTATTTTTATTCCTTTCAACTTCATTCTGTCTACTTGATATTGTTCATTTAGTATTATTTATAATACATTTGCGGAGAATTCGCACAATCTTGATGGGTTTTTTTAAACAATCTGTGACTGTTTGGAAAACCACTGAAAATCATAAGGGGCTTGTGTTTTGTTCAGTATCATCTAAGGTCTTCCGTACGGAATATTAAGTCCTAATGTAGAACATATAAAACCTCAAAATTTTTTCATAAGATTAACACGACAGAGGAAATATGATAGAATCTATAGAGCATGGTCCTAAGTGTTCAGTAGATTTAATCGTTACTAGAGTAAATATTGCACTATGCTTTTAGTCTAATATAAAAGAGTTGCTATTCAGTAACAGCTTATCCTAAATATGATCAGCTCAAACTGCTAGAACGAAAACACTGAACTTGTAAATGTGACTGTTATAGGTATGAGATTTCACTGAGTATAGAGTAAAATAATCAATATTTGGAAAAAATTAGCACTTGTTTGCAGCAAGACGCATAAAATATAATTCAATTGCCTTAAAAATCTTTAAAAAGGTATCATAAAACGCCATGCGGAACATATACTTGAACTTATTATGTATATTTATAAATGTAGTTTTACGTTAAATCTTACGAACTGTGTGAAATATAGTACATTTCAATATATAAATAATGAATGATATAGTTACCAACGAAGAAGGGCATAGAGTTTATTACTTTAAATAAAAGTTTATTATCAATGAATTTTTCTTCAAACTATATAGAGAATAAAAGTAAAAATATTTTGATTCATCTTTATTCTACCTCTATTTACATATTTAAATCAATACACCCATGATTATTGTACAGCAATAACCTTTGTAATCTTTCAGGTCAATTTTATGAAAGGAACATTTTATTAAAATTATTGATGAAATTTGGCATAAATTGATTATTTATTTAATAATAATTAAGATTTTAGTACCGGTTGTATAAAGATATTGTTGAGATTGTTGTATTCATAGTTTTACACTTGTTGAGATTCTTCGGAGTACCCTAACCGTTTCACATATCAAACATGACCATATTGGTTTACTTACCTAATTCACTATTAAAGATCAAATGATTAAGAGTGATTATAATCTCTTATGTCACCAATAATAAGTCCTTCATTTTTGCTTACCGCATTTTAACCTTGTTCAATACTTTACTCAATTTCTCCTTTCTCAAGTCTATTAAAAGAGAAGAATCCAAAATGAATGAACATCAGGAACATCTAAGAATTATGACTTATGAGTTAAGCAGTTCAACAAGTAAATTATGAAACGATAATGTACATCAAATTATAAATCTTTACCATTATACTACTAAACATTTTTGATATTATACCGAGTAATATATTTAATAATTGATAAAAATATAGGTTGAACAAAAATATATTTTATTCCGATTAGTTTTTTTTATAAGGGTCGTATATCAATATATACGTTGTAAAATTAAGTATAAAACCGATACCAAATAGATGATAGTGAATCAACTTAATAATATGGTAATCAATTAGTAACAAGGTGAATATTTCAGAAATAGTTAATTATCACAACTAGTTACATAAGATTAAGGATAGGAATTAAACTTGGATAAATATTTACATATATATCTTTTGTGTTATCTGAGATTAATGATGAGTAATTAATAATATAGATGCAATGAATACAAGGTTATAAGATTATTCGACAGGTTATTTAAGATTAAAACTAGAAATCAACATGTTAATAAATTGAGGTTGGGAAAATCTGACAGAAGAAATTTGAAAAATGTAATAGCAGCTAAGTAACAGGCGAAGGTAAATTCAGAAGCTTTTCTTTATACAGAGGTTAGGTTTATTGGTATGTATTCTGGTGTCTTCTGCTGTATTTAAGAGCCGGATTCTGGAGCCATAAAATAAGTTTGATGGGATCCCATAGATAACTTTCAAGGCTGATTTGTTTCACTATGATAGCAGTATCGGTTAATGCTCTAAGACAGAGCTTCTTATTATTTCATTTTGTCTGTTGGTCGGTCATGTGGAGTGGTAGTTTTATCATGGGCTAATCTTGGTTAGATAATCATTTAACATCAGAGAAAACTGGACAGATGTATTCTCCTAGTAAGGTCTCCTCGGAAATGCACTTTCGCGACCCCACTAGTGATTAAACCCAAGACCATCAGTTCTCGTGACGAGTGATTAATCGTTAGACCAGTGAGACAAAATCCAGTAGTTTATATGTCCAACTTCCTTCAATTCTTAATATTGTCCAATCATAACCCAATGACATCAGTGATTAACTACCTAACACCTGACATGGTTGGACTCCATATATAATATCTGACTGTCTGAGTAGTGAGATCAATCAGTCAAATAAAAGTTTCCATTTAGAACTGAATGAAAATACTGGAAAACAATTATTTAATAATTAGTTCTTGAAAATATATAAACTTACTAGCTACATAATAGTTAGACTAAGTTTCATACATTTCTTTTATCATAGCTTCCTATAATAACACAATGTAGCAAATAATTATTATACTGTAATATGAGTTAATGACCACTTTTTAGGATTATTTTTGTACTTCATCTTTTAAGGTGGTTTCTTATCATTTGTATGAATTATCTTAACATTTAAAATGTAAATAATATCATAATATCTATGGCAACATGATACTTTGGTAAACAGATGAGGTATATAAAGAGATCAACGCTTAGTTTACAAACAAGCAAGTATGGAGCAACATCGGAAAAGAGGAACATCTATTGAAAATATGGAGCAAGGGAGTAACATATATGTGTTAAGTATGATACAAATATTTAAGTATATAAACCCTTCAACACTTAGCTATTTTGATAAATCTTTGCTAAAATTGTTTAGTCTTTGATACCAAAAGATCATAATCAAGAATTAACAAAGAAGAGATTTTTAAATTGATCTGATTAAGAAGTGGTTATTTATAAGTAAGGTGAATCAAGTTGCTTGGAAGAAGAACATCAAAACTGATGAATGCAATGTACTTCATTAAAGGTATAAGTGGTATGATGAATCATCTACTTAAATTAAGTTATGGTTGTACAATAGTAATGAAACAAATAAAACAAATAACGTGTTGGTTATTCAAAGAATTAAATTTTATCAAGTGTTCACAGTTATTTAGCATCACATTTTATAAACGGAATTATCGAAAACGTTGAATCGTAGTAATACTTATGTAGCTTTCATCTTTTTTGTTCAATCATTTTTTATACCCATAATGTTCCGAAAATTTTTAAATCATTACATTTTATGAATTCCTAGTAAGTATTCGATGATATGTCATGAAAGACAATTGAAGTTATGTACATTTTTATCACTAATAAATTTATATATTTTTTTAGATTTTAAATATTTGGTAATTTGGAACTGGTGAGTGCTTCATAAACAATTTATTGTAAAACTCATTTTATAAGTAGTGCCAATGTAAAGTGTTCCCTTGGTAATAAACAGATGCATAATAGACCAGTCAGTAAATATTTTGTTAAGGAAATAAGTAATGTTCAAGACGTACCAGGAACAAAGCATTGTATATGGGTTACTCAGTTAAATTTCTTCACATATTTTCCAACTTAGTTCTAAATAACTTGAAGAAGATACGATTCATTATAGGTATGATGCTTAATAAAACCATACAAAGTTTCTAGGACTGTTATCAACTATCTGTACAGGTACGTACATAGGTGTACTCCAAAATAACTTTCAGTTGATCAATTCACTGTTGCAATCTAGGTATTTGAATATAGTACACAAATACTATTGTTTATTCAACTAAGAATATCACATTATGCCTTTAAAAAAAAATTATTTGTCGTCCGTTGTAGTGACATATTCGGATGCTGGCATAAGTTTATTCTATTAAATATCCTGTATTTCATATAGTTTACTAATGATCAGGATATCTAATTAAATGTGTATAGGGCTTCACATGAAAAATAATTCACTGAATCTTTAAGCATCAGGGTAGCTGTCAATGAATCAACTATAAGTGAGAAAACGACAACTAAAGTTGTCTTTTGGTTTCAAAGCTTGATTGATGTTAGCCAATTAAAGGACTTTAAATGATTATCGAGTTTAAAGACAATGAAGGACTAGTTTGAGTGATAATCAGTGGGATGCAAACACTTTTCTCTAAGTGGACTATAAAATCAACCATTTGTACAGCTATTTAGATTTAAGACAGCCTCTAATGTTTGCACAATTCCTCAGTTGGAAAAATGTGTTCATGCTCAATTTAGGTCTTACTAATAAATGGAGAAATACACTTTTCTCAGTGCAGTCGCATTCATAATTCACACAAATCATTGCATTTATTTTGCATAGCGTGGATTATAGAGAGAGTCGTTATTTATCAGCGAAGAATGATTACAGTGTCGTAGTAGTGTTTGAGGTTACTAAGTAGTGACAAATGTCAAGTTGTTTCTAGCCCTTGGCGTTTGTCTAATTCTGTAGACCAAGTTGTAGTATGGTTATTAGTGTAAATGACTTGACATAGAGTGCACTGTGTTTTGGTATTAGGTTAACGGGAAATGTCTTAAACTCTGAAGCTGGGTGGCATAGGTGTCGATTTCAAAGAAAGCATTGATTTCCTCAAGATTGCCGGCACACCTTACTGATGAGTGCCAAATCAATCGATTTGTGTGAGGGTTGGGATACTGGCATAACACGCTGTGATGAATACTAGCAAAATAACGAACAAAATGTAATTTATTCTGAACCGTCAAAAATTAGGATTAGACCTAGTTCAATATGAAGACAATTTTCTTTTCAACATAATATTAACTAGTGAACATATAAAACCCATTAGGTATTCTATTTTAAATCTGATTTGATTTTTATTGTTAATAAACAAATTTTTATTGTTGAAAACTAATCTGACTGAATCCTATTAATTCAAAGTAAACACCAATAATAAATAATGAACTTTATTCTATTACTATGGTGCATAGAAATTCTTTATTAGCCGAATTTGTTTGTTTGTTTTTTAAATAAAAACAAAACAGTTATGAATACTGTTGGTAGTATTTCTCGTGAAAATAAAGAGAAAGAAAACAAAATTGCATTTTACAATTTATGAATTAGACGAAGGTCTACTCTGTTGTTTTATATATACATATCATTCTGTGTGCATGTATAATCTGTAAAATATATATTTTACTATTGGTTAATATATTATTTCATAAAAAGGTGAATAGGTCATATTTATTGTAACTATGGAACAAAATACACTTGTGAATGGTATCTGTCAGTAGTTTCATTATATTTATTGATTTTGTATTGAATATGAATGAATTTAGTACATGAATATTTGATTTATATCTATTATGAGGAAATCCTGTAGTAACAGTAGAAGACATCATCATCATCATCATCATCATAGTACATTCTCCATTACAATTTATTTAGCAAATTGTTCTCGTTTATTTTCTTTCTTTTTTAGTGAATAGACTTTTTTTTAATTAAAATGCACCTGTTTAAAAAAGAAAGATTATGATTTGGTTTAAGATAATGAAAAGGTGGATTATTGTATTTTGTTTTATTAAATAAATAAAATAATGAAAATTGGTGGTCTTAAAGGTATAAATTTTATCTCTATTGAATTTTGTAGGGTAATATAAATGGAAAAATTGGATTAGTATAAGTAGTTCATGGTTTCTGTTTCTTGTCAATACTTTAAATAAAATTAGTTTTTGATGAAAGCTACATTCATATTATACTTATCAGATATTTATTTCCTCAAACAGTAAATAATCAGTGAAAATAAAAATAAAATAATCGATAAAAAGGAGTCAAGTATATAGAATATATACATTAAAATGTTATTCAGTAATTGATTGTAGAAAAAATAAAAGTGAATGCATTTTCAGTGTTTATGTACACTACTTATATGGAATAGGTACTTTTACCTAACTATATACTGGATGATTGAGTTAGCTTAGATAAGTTTCCACATGTTAAACGAAATAATTTTATTGTGTATATCGAACTGATATATGGAATACTTTAAAAGAAAATGAAGAAAGTAGACTGTGCTGATATATGTACTTCTACGTAAAGGAAAATAATTACTTAACTTCCTATTGATAATAGCATAACGCGCTTTTTTAAAGTCAGGTTCATTTTGCATTGATTGTTTGAATATTTTCATTGATGTTTAGAACTGCAACTGATCAGTCTCTATTGGCATATGTACATCCTGTGCGGATTGTCTCAATATATACTAAGTCACAAGCATTATAAGCAGAGATGGATGGTGACTGGAATTAAAATCCAGGACTCAGGATGTAGGTATATCCAGCTGACCAGTCCTAAATAGGGCGAAACGCCTATCCTGGATTCCATTGCTAGCCACCATCTATCTCTACATATTTTGGTAAAAAGTTTTAGATTTTCCATGTTTTTTCAACAGAACGAGATTTGATTTTATCCACTATCTATCTTAAGATCTACAATGTGTCAAAATATTATTATGCAGATAAAAAATACAAATAATTGTTGTTATCCGGAAAACCTTGAGTGATGGTGTTGTGACTTTAAGCCCGGCTAATTATCCCGTAATTTATTAGCCAATTGAAATTCGACTTAATATTGTTACATACCAATGACGTTTGACCGGTATGAGCAGCCTAGAGTCCTTATTGGTCTTTCGTCCACCAAGTCCTTCCAGTTGAGTTCAAAACGTCAATAACAAGTTCTACTATGTGAATCATTTATTTCAAACATGTAACTGTTTTAGTTTTGTCTGACATGTAATCATTATTAAGAAAATGAAACTACTTATCAAGTTTGTTTTATGCCTTTCTAACTATGATAAGAGAGATCTACTATCCCTTTGGGTAGTTTGACAGTTGTTATATATTGAATAAAGACATCTATATAAAAGAAAATGAACTGAAGATAACGAGACGAAATCACTTATCGTTTTTCCTAACAAGCAACATCGGTTTAAAAGACAATAACAAAAGTATTGGGATATGTAGAACTACGCTAGATCACACTCTGACTCAGTTTAACGATAAGTACCTATTACTCACAACCAATAATTATCTGTTTATTAAATCTATATGAATATAACATAAATCAATTAATTGACAATGGCAATATGTTTTATTTAATTTACATGAATTGTTTGAACAGAGTAGTTATCCGTTTATTTATAAATTTTTCAGTACAATGAATAATTCATTTTCATCTTATCGATATTATCCACCGGTAGAGTTTACACCGACAACTCCGCCAACAACGTTAGTTAATTGTAAAAATTCTAGTGATCAATCTAACGATCATAGAGTACAGAATGATTCTCAATTTAACTATTATACTAGAAATTTAAGAACTGATTTAAATACTGAATGTACGTCAAGCACATGTGAACCTTCGAATACTTCATGTACTGAAACGCAATTCATACAAAATACACCTAACAATACATCACAACAAACAAATAATACCGTTATGAAAAAGAACTTACAAAACAAAAGTACTACTAATGATATGGATACTCCGATTTTTCATGGAAGACAGCATAGTATGCCCATATTTATGCCATCATATACAACATTTGATGATAATACAGCAAATAAAATAGACAACGAAATATCAACGGACACAGAGAATTCACATGGATCTAAAGAAATTAATCGAATCACATTAATTGATAAATCATCTAGACCGGCTGCAACTAGTATTACGAGTAATTCTACAATTGATACAGGGACAGGTATAAAACAAGCAAGTACAAAAACATCAAATCCAAATTCATTAAACGTAGTTATCGATATTCATTTACATGGCGTTGGTTTATCTGATAATCGTATGACACAAAGTTGTATACAAGAGAAAGATTATGATAGATCAATAGATGATAAGTTATTGAGTAAAACAAATTATAGTAAATGTTCAATGGATGAACTTTTAACAAATATGGATTATTGTACACTAAGATGTAAGCCACATAGAGCTATCTCTTTAATTGATCAGCAAAATTCATCTTCACAATCTTCTTCATATGAGTTAAATACTGGTGAAAATCGATTAAGTCAAAGATTGAATAAGTTGTAAGTTGGAAAGAAAGTAGTCATACATGCATGAAGTAGCCTGAAAGAATGCTTATCCCTCTTTATGATGCATGAGGTAGTTTTTTTGTATTCGAATGCTGTATGATAGTTTATATTTTTATTTTAATTAAAAAAACTATGCACTATGTCAGTCAGGGCTGTGTTACAAATGTGAAAAAAAATGTTTTTATCAGAAGTAAGTTTAAATGAATAATTATCATTTAGTTCCAAATGAATGATGTTTCACTATGCTTTATACACCAGATGTCAAATAATCCTGGTGAATTAAGCTAAATCAGGCTTGCATAGGCTATTCGAAGATAAAATTCAGACTAAACAACTATCCAGTGGCTTCTCGTTCCCAATAGTTGTCTAACTAAATTCATTTCTTCATGGAAACCATAGGACAAAATTAAATCTTTCAGGCATAAATCATTTGTTGGAAGCAATTCGTGAATTTTTAATTTATTTTCTCCACTTAAAGCATGTGATTTAATTAGTATTCAACAGTATTCCTAGTAGGCACAATTTTTTTCCACTTAAAAGAACACAGATAAGCTAGGTTGAAATTACAGATTTTGCAAATTTATGAACAATTAATTTTCTTCACTGATTTGTGGAGCTATGATGATCATATTGTTTAACTTGATATTTGAACGTAAGTCAATCGAAGCTTTAGTTTAGATAAATAATTCGTCTAATCACAAAATATTTCCACAATTTTCAGTAACTCATCTATTCAAAATGAAAAACCCTTTAAAATGTCCGTTGTAACATGTAGTTTTTATTGTAATATCTAACATTTAAATAACCAGTCTATAGTCATCAGATTATTAGGGATCCAGTTGTAATGTGTAGAAGTGTTATTATCAGTTGTAATTAGTGCCAATTTCATAGTGGTGGTAAGTCAGAGTAAAAAGATACGAAAATGTGAAAAAGCGAATTTAGTGATCAACACAATCAACCGATTTTTGTTATCTAAGTTTCCGTCTATGAGTTTTAAACATTTGAATAAATGCATTTTAAAATTTTCAGCACTTTTAAGGAGCAGATCAAGAGTCTATAACTTTAAAACTGTTATCCTTTCATGCTTTAGCCACGTTTAGTTATTTCATAGTATAGTATGGTCAGTATTACAAGTTTCTGTAAGAATTTATTTGACTTTCCATTGCTTAGGTAGAAGCTCACGGTCAGATAATTAGTATAGAAAATCAAACTTCTTTCTAATTAAATGCAGCTACAACGAATTGTTAATATAATTTATTTTCCGTCACATGAGAATTGATGATATAGAAAAAAAGCTATTGGAAAGCATTGTAGCTACTTATATCCTATTTGAATTGAATATCTTAGACAAATATAACTTCGGTCTGTGGGAATGATTCAGAAAATTTTTACTTGGTTTTTTACATTTATTTCGAAATGTCAGACCTCTTACTGTTTTATAAAATGTCAGTATTATACCAGTAATGTATCTGCATTCAAGTTAAAACTTTCTATTTGTTTTTTTCGAACAAAAAAATATTTTTAACTAATATATTAAGTTAATTCGATTTTTGTATCTTGTCATGAATTATCGTTTCTTCGTTTTCGTTTGGTCTATTAGGAAAGAAGAGGAGGGAACTATGAATTTTAAGCATCTTTTACAAAACTATAGTTGTAGCACGCATGCATGCCTACATATATTGTAGACTTTCTTAATTAAATATACTACTATGAATTTAAAATTTTAATGAATTAATTAGACATTTGGTTTTGTTTTAATTGGATACTTTAGTATCTAAGTTTAAATTTAGATAAATTTTAATCAAAACTTACACAAACAACAACTTTGTGTATACCTACAGATTGATTAGAATTTTATACTTTACAACAAATATACCGCATGCACATTTATTTGTAATAAAAGCAAGTCAATAACATTCGTTCGTGAATGTATAGATTGTTTTGTTCAAGCTTCAATTTAGTTATTTTGAAGAAAAAAAGGAGGAGCAGTACAAAAGTGAATTTCATAAATTTACACTGATGAATAGTTTGAATGACAAAGTAAACTATTTTGTTCTTTACAACAGTATACCCTGTCAATATTTTCAGTGAATATAACTTTTAAACTGAATTTCTTGATTTAAAAAACATTCAAATTTTCTTATAATCTAAGTAAATACCATTGTAGTGAACAGAACAGCGGTTGAGGACAATCGAATGTATTTAAGCACAGATTACAGACTATCTCACTAAATTCTGATAACCATACAGTAAATATTAAATAGGAATAATATATTTGTAAAATCTCAGCGAACGAATTTTTTAAATTAAATAGTTAATTTGCAAATTAACAACCAATTGTCTCAATGTTCACTGTTCTTTCTGCAAATATCGGTTCATCTTCTCTAATTCCATTGTTCATGCATTTTCCTACCAATTGCGCTCCATTTCAGTTCTTTCCTTAACGGTCTTCCGCCAAAATACATTCTATGTCTGACCATCGCCACATACTACTTATATAGATACAAGTAGACCACACTACACCATCAATGTTTATTAAACTATTTCAACTTAGTAAAGTATATATTTTTCAGGGAAATTTTATTAGTACATGGATGAGTAATTGAAGCTTATTACTTTACAGAAAATTATTTATTCATTACTCAATGATAACCTTGTTGCTTAAAAAGTTATTTTACTATCGAAAAATACATTTCATAAATTACTTACACCTGTTACTCTCAATGGAGAGTAGGCACATTTCACAAATAGATTATCATATTTTAATGTTTAGATAATATTGAGTAATTTGAAGAATGCATGGTTTTATTGAAATAAGACGACTTAGCACTAACATTATCTTTATGCATACATATTACTGTCATTTTGAAATTGTCCTCAATTTGGTACTTTTTAGACCATGGAATAAACACAATGATTATGCAAATAGAATAAACTCGGCTGTTATAAAATCAGATAATGTAAGCGATAACAAAATGAAATGTTCAATTGATACAAACAATTGGGAACCACATATTCATAACCATAATTATAATATTAAATCAGACGATATTAAATCACGTTTAAGAAATCAACATAATCAGTTGTATAATCATTATCATCATCAGCATTGCAGAGGACATAATCGGTCGATATATACGGATCAAACGAATGGAATATGTGTTGATGATTTACGTATCCGTGGAACACCAATGCCTGTTCATAGACAGTTGGCAAACAATTCACAAGGTTAGTTCTATACGTTGATTGATGAAAAATGTAATTAATAATCACACAGTTCTTAATTAACTTATGTTTATTTATAAAAGTAACAATTATACTCTTGCTTAAAGACTATAGCGAAGTTTTGATTATTCAATTCCTAAATACATCCTAATTATGACTAAAAATATTTAATAAATGTCTGATTTACCATAATTCCGTTACTAGAGCCCTAGGGTTTTGATTATTCATTAAGAAACTTCTTTGTTCATTACTGTGTATCAGTCCTAGATGTTTTAAAGTAATTATATAAATAATTTGTATTTAAGAAAATTTAATAGTTTAAGATGAAATTGACGGATGTTATAATTATGTGGATAAAACCAACGCTAACTAAAACACAGTGCTTAACCGTTTTAATCCTAGTATTGTGCTCATTGGCTGTCCCCCCTCACAATATCATTCTAAATCAAGATCTTTCAATGAGCATGATACTAATGAGTTATCTATACAATATTCTGTGGTTCATATCTTGTGGTTTCAGTTATTTTCTAATAAAAGGTTATTCTCATCCAGTTTTATCGGCAAGTAACCGTCTTTCTGTCGACTAATCGAATCTAAAACTTTAGTGTTTACTAGTGAGCAATGCTGTTGATGGATGAAATACCTTTCTGATGTTTATGAGTTTTCTATAGTCCCTCATTTGTTGTCAGTTTACAAACAAGTTATACAAAACTCTGTATGGTTCTTCGTAAGAATAGCTTATTTGCTTTTCATTACAAGTGAGTCGTCTGTGCTTAATCTGAAGGTATTCTCCAAGTTATTAGCTAATTAGAACTTAAATTTTAACTTCCAAAATACTTGCTTATTGAATTATTGATATTCTTTCATCGCTAACAATTATTCAATCAAGTGTACTGCTGAAAACGTTTGAGATAAAAACACACATCTGATGTTTTGAAATATTTTCACTTCATATAAGAACTCTCGTCTAAATTAGAGCGAATAGTTTCAAAGTATTTGAGCGCCGAGTTGATGTAAGACATTAAATAGGAAGAATAATATATTTGTAAAATAATTCATTCGCTGAGATTTTACAAATATATATTATTTCTATTTAATATTTTCACTTCAGTTTTAAATAGGTACAAAAACCAAAATAAAACATTCATCATTTATGAACTAAATGTGTTTAGATTAATAGAAAAGAATGAATGTTTTATTGTTTTTAATTGAATTGGCACATGACTATTATTCATTATTTATCACGATCCAATAATTAAAGAACACAACAATCTAATTATTAACAAATGGAAATTTGAAGTTTTAACTAGAAAAAATTTCTACTTATGTTCATTTGGTCTGTTTAGTTTATTTCTTTTCTTTATGAAATGTCATACACAATATACCATTAACTAATTTGATCTCCTGTTGGATTACTCTTTTTAACAATTATTGGTAATTTATTTGACTGTGGCTAAAGATGACTAATAAATTTCATTTCACAATTTATGAAAGAGTTTTTGATTGTTCATAAAAATTTAGTTAGTTCTTTTATCATTTAAAATGTGTTTTTCTTTCAGTAATATATTTAAAAGTTCAGTTTTCAATGATTTGTAAATACTATATAGTTGAAATCATGAGTCAATTGCAGCTAGACCACCATGTAAAACCTGGAAGCATTGGAAGGCCGTTTCGTTCTATAGTGAAACTCAGCAGTGTAAATCCACAATCCCGCCTCGCGAGATCCGAACTCAGGACCTATTGGGAGATATGAACTCACTGAAGACATTGATAAATAGTTGCTCAACATCGTGAATTGGTTGAAGTTAGGCATTAACACTATCGGATACCGGCTCAGTGGTCTATCGGTTACGTGCTCTGGTACGGTACTGGTCGGTCCTGGGTTCAAATCTCGCGAGGCGGGATCATGGATGCGCACTGTTAAGGAGTCCCATAATAGGACAAAACGGCCTTCCTGTGCTTCCAGATTTTCCGTGGTGGTCTAGCTTCAATTGACTCATGATTTAAACCATATAAAATTACTTTAATATCCATTAAACCCCATTTTGATTTGTATATACATTTAAAATTATTTCTGTTCAACATTAAAAATGCCTTAGTAATTAAATTTTTTTCGATATTAAATTTCTTTTCATGTATTTATTTTATCTGTTATTTATAATTATGACATTTAAATTGTGAATAATTTTCATAAGATGTCAATTACAATTTCATGTTTGTTACTCATTTTGAAAGAAGAAGACATATACGATACAAATTTGTACTCATTGTAAAAGTAGACAATTTATTAAACTAACTTCAATTATAAAAGTACTTTTATTCTTTGAATATTAATTCATATAATAATCATATTTTGGGTAATCATCAATATTCTCTTATAGTAAATCAATAAAAGAGTTGATAAGGTTTACAATTTCCCATTTTGATTATTCTACTGATATTTTTAAACCAAGATATTCAGTACAACTAATTTCAAGTATCTAAGAACTTTCGTCTAAATTAGTGCTAATAGTTTCTCAGTATTTGGGCACCCAGTCGATGTACGACATTAAATAGGAATAATATATTTGTAAAATTTCAGTTGAATGAATTTGAAGTAAATCCAACGTTTCACTTGGCAAAGTTTGAACCAGATTGCCAGGCGAAACATTGGATTTACTTCAAATTCATTCGCTGGGACTTTACAATGATATTATTCCTATTTAATTTCAAGTATTTTGTGTTATTAATTTGTACAACTTAACTAAACATTCTAATAAAACCAATTATCTTAATGATTTCCTAATGCTGTTTTCTTTGATATCTTGATATAGTCTATTATAGATTACTAATGTAATCTGAAACCCGGATATTGTTGCGGTCTTTTGTTGAAGAATACAACAGCTGTTAGTTAGTTTTACTTGGTTAATTGTGTTGATGTTGGCCTAAGCTTTATTTTACATAATTCTGTATTCGAAAGATAATTCTCTTTACTGTTTACAAGTACTAAGAAATGCTTTACTAGGCAGAACGCTATCTCATTACTAGATATTTCGTTAATATATATTATTACTCACCATTACATTTGTACAAAGAAGAAATAATCACACTAATTTTCTACACGAATCATCAAATTATTGATGATAATGATAATGGAATTCAGTGTAAGACTACTTCTATATTATGACTACTTTATTATTTTACTTACCTAATGATTGAATCTCCTTTTCATTAAAATGTAAAAGTGTAATAAGATAGAGACTTTAGTTCTTTTTAACACAATTCACCTATACTATTAAACAAAATTTTTAAGCTTTTATCCTCTATTTACTGAATAACTTTTACAGGTAATAACTTGAGGTTATCTACTGTTAGTCGATATCCTACGATGCCAAATATAAATAATTCATCAAAAAGCTTCGATTATATTGAATCGAATTCAGGAACATTTTCACAATCAGTTGATATTCCGTTATTGATTCGATTACTTCAATCATCTGATCCGGATGTTGTATCAAATGCAGCTGCTTACTTACAACACTTAGTTTATCGTAATCCAAGTTTAAAAGAGAAAACACGGCAAGTATAGTTTTTTTTTTCATACTCAATGGGTGAAAATGTTTATTTTATTTTGTGGTTATAGTTTTCTTATTTGTTGGTTGATAGAATACTTCTTTAGTTAAATTATTAATTGACTAATTATAAGTTATTTTAATAGTTTTCAGTTTTCTGAAACATTTTTGAAGATGCTTTCCACTGGTGTCAGATAACAAAGTCTTATTTATTTCATTTCTTTAAAATAAAGCACGATTGTCACCAGTTTTGTTAGATACACGGGTCACAGATTAACACTAGAACGTCTAGTGGTTCATTTCGCCTTGCGAGCTAGAAACCACTTATTTGATGCTGGAAAAATCCATCGATGGGTCCTTCTGAAGAGTCCTAAACTACATTGAAATGGAAATTGTTAGTATCCTCTTTTTTAAAACTTCTATCTAGAATATTTTAGCGAATAAATCTCCCTTCATGGGACACCAAATGCCCAAAAATATCTGTTACGGCTGTAAGTTAATCGATATCTGGAGAAGCGACTTATCAATTAGAGGCCTGGTTATATTTCTTTACCCCAGCGTTTATTGTTTCGGCTTTCGCTAGCCTCCCGAGCTTCGGTCATCTTCACGCTTCAAATGGTAAGGTGAACTATAAGTTTGAGACAGAGTATAACCCTAACTTTGATTGGTCCATAACGTATGATATCCTTCTAGTTTGGAGTTCTTTACGATAGTAGAACATAGTAAACAGCATTTCAGTAATATTATATGTATTTAAATTACTCATCGGCTTATATACATGAGTTATCATACCATGACGCACCCTAAGTATAAAATCACAATTGATATACATTTGCACCGTAAGCGACAGAAAACGGAACAAACGGTAAATAACTAATTAACAATATCGGTATCAGGTTGTCGAGATCATTGAGTTTCACTGAAATCGTGAGCCATTCAATGTCAGGCCACCATTAAACCTGAACGCACTGAACGGCCATCTTGTTTTAGCATGGAACTTCTCAGCAGGCCACATCCATGATCCCTCATGATGGAATCGAACTCAGGACCTTCAGTACTGTGAGCGAACACTTAACCTCTAGACTACTTGGCCAAAATTCCATAGTATTAATGTCTAACTCCAGTTAATCTGAGATATGGCGCAAGCATGCTAGGACGAAACAGCCGTTCAGTCCTTCGAGGTTCTCAATGGTGGTCTAACATTGACCAGTCTGTGATTTTAACGTAACTAAACATGAATGGTTCATAAGCTCAAAGGAAGTTCACGACACGAGTAATGTAGAAAAGAAATTATCTATTTACCTAATAATTATACATTAGGAATATAATTAATATGAGTTTATAAAATAGTCTCGCGTTCTAATGTCATCAGTAATCTGCTTTGGAGGGAAGTTTTGAATTTTTTTAAAAACAAAAGTTCATCAAGATTTTACGTAATTATACATTTCTATTTCACTTCAGACTCTCTGGTGGTATTTCAGCTTTAGTTCAGTTGCTCTATTCTGATCACACACGTATATGCCTTAATGCAGTTGGAGTGTTACGTAATCTGACATACGGGGATACCTTAGCCATAAAAGTAAGTTAACTATAGAAATATTGTTTTTATAAAGACTTTCCTTTTTACATTCAATTGCTAGCTATTTAACAAGATTTATTACTGCGAAAAATAAGTTTAAAATAAATCCTTTGTTACACCAGTTTAATTTATACCTTAACAAATGAGATTTATGTAATAAGTAGATAGGGAATCAGTTCAGGAATGTCAGAGATTTGTCTAAAAAATAGCAAATATTACGGCTAACAAATTTTTTAACATGTTAAAATGTAAATTATTTATTCACTAGCTGTTTATTTTTAAGGAATTAGGCTTTACCATTTCAATGATGTACAATCTTATAGTTTTATGATCAATCCCATTCATCAGAGATCGCATTACTGAATTTTGAATTTTTTTTTGAAATTATCCATCTTTTAGTTCACCCTTTATCAAGATGAAAAGTGGGTGGAGGTAAGGTGAAATCTGCTAAAATGTTTTCAAAATGGAAGATTACACTGAATAATATCAGTAAAGAGATAGCTTTTTTTTCAAAGAAACCCTTTTTGGTTAAAAAAATGTTTATTCGGTTCATATCATCAGATAACTACTAATGTTTGTTGCTGAATGATGAACAAGTTATAGGGCTTCTTACATTCAATATGCATCAGGATGGTGATAAGAAATGATCACGTGCAATAAACTATTGCGAATTATATACTGATGGAGTTTACTCCTAACTGGGTAAACTTGGTAGTCACAGTGATTTTCATATTGAAAGTTTGTTGTGGACTTTTTTATATACCTAGCATTGTAGGTCTTTGTAGGTGAACCAACGATTGTTCGATAGAATGTTTGACGTTTTAAATAAGATGTTGTTAGTGAAAATGATGAACTGGACATGCACATACATGTATACACACATACACAAACCTACCTATTAATTGCTTTCTTCCTATCGAGCCTGTATATTTATTTCAGTAAAAAAGTTATCTTCTTGCCAAATTTATTATCAAAGATTTTTAATTGAAATTGATTCATCAAGATTATTGGTTAAAAAACAAAGGTGAATGAAATTAAATAAAGAAATACGATTATTCGGTTCTTAGGAACAATAAACACAATTCGAACAGAAAGCTAAGCTACTTATTGATGTTAACATTAACCCAGACAGTAACAAATGTTTAATTTTGTCCTAAGAAATGGATAATATGTGGTTTTACCATTTAATGCTGTTTAAGAATCAAGCAGCCAAATAATAATAATAATGGGAACATTTCACGAAATGTGTCGGTTCGTATCATTTTCCTATTATTTCTCTACGTGATTGTTTTCATCATTTCACCATATATTTTAACGGTGGTTAATAATTTTCAATAAAACTATAATGTTGGGTGTTTTTCGTTTCATTAATAAAAGGCTCAGAAAAAGCATATGTACATTGTAGGAATTTAAGTAGTACTGAAGACTAGATAGCTTCTGTATAAGGTCTCATGAAAGATATGACTAAACCTGGAAATTCTTTTTAGGCATTTGTGACGAAAGCATGAACGAATGAGGTGAATTAGAGGTTTGGGGTGGGACAAAAAATTACTTACATTAAATAATTCAATGAGCCGCTCAATTGAAAGGTTTAAAGCACCTCTAAAATGAAATGATCTTGGTAGTTAAATGACAAAAGTTGCCACACTTTTTGTAAAAATGAATAAGACTGAAGGAAAAATGATGAGTGTGCTTCTTCAGGACTAGTTTTGTGAGAATATAAAAAGCTCGAATTTTAATTTCAGTATCTTTTTTAACGAGAGAGACGTATAGTCAGGAACTACTAAAGAATAAAGCAACAGCTGAGTGGTTTATTCCCTTCAGATATTATTGAGCATACAAGTAATATCTGTTGAGAGTGAACTTAGAATTTATTAACCTTTTATCAAGAAAGGGATTTAAAATCCACTTCTCATGAGTATAGTTTCAGGAAGATATTCGATTATGGGGATGAAGTAAAAGGAAGAAATAAATTTGAAATTGGTAATAAATGAAATTCGACGGTAGATATTTTAAAGTTCAATGTCGTTGATAAGAAGGCATAAAAAAATTCAGATTTTAATTTGACAATGATTCTTTTTGGCTGTTACATGGGATTTCTAAGAGAAAACATTTATAGTCATATGTTGATTAGTCCCTAGGAAATTAGGATTTTTCGTTTATCATTCTCTTCAACTCTGTACACCCGCATTTATACATAAATAAATGCATACTAATAGCCCCCATTTAATTTACAATCTCGTAACCACAGTCTTCACTGAGATATCTGCTATAGCAACTGATATACGAACAGAAGCTGACTAAATTGTAGTCTTCAATTTCAGCACCATAAAAATCAAAACCCTTACAAACAGATATTTCTTAGAGCATCTATCGATCTTTGTCAAACATTTATTGAAGACTTTGAAGTACTGGACAGCTATTATACTGGCTAATGTAAACTATGGAAATTCAACAACCTTTAAAACGCCTCCGTACTAATAATAAGTTGCTCACTAGTGACTTACTTAAAGTGGTAAATTTGAGAGTTCCAGTGAAGGTCGTGATTATTAAACTTCAATCATATCAAGTGTGATAAAGTTGTCTGCCACAGGTACGATGGTGTTGAAACATTATGAAATGATAGACGTTAGAAATGCAAGCCACTGACTGTTCTCTCAGTTACCTGAAGTTTAAGCGCCTGCAGAAAAGACTGAAGTTCCTAGACTAAACCATTTATGTGGTCATGGTTGTGCACTCCTTGATAATCATATAGTCAATAGTTGTCCAACTAAGGTCATTTCATAATGTAAACTATGAAATTTCTACAATGTCCACAAAATCCTCTATATTAATAAATAAATATTGTCTGAAATTTTAGCTTAACAGTAATAGGATAATATTAAAATCAACATATAAATTTGTAATGAAAACGTTAAAGCTTGTAACTAAATAGGAAAATAGAGACAGTTCACCTAGATATGCATACATTTACCAATAGAAAATGATCAATTACAGCCTTTAACATAGACTACAAGAAAACACAATCTTTTCAAGTAAGCTTTATATACTTATTAAACGCTCAGTATTTTTGAATTCACTTGTTATGGTTTGTTTAAATCTTCTCATTAATGTTTAGGACTGGAACTGATCAGTCTCTTATTGGCATATGTGCATACTGTGCGTATTGCCTCGATATAGCCTTAATTCACAAACATTATAAGCAAAGATGGATAGTGGCTAGCAGTGGAATTCAGGACGCGTGTTTCGTCCTATTTGGGACTCGTCAGCTGGATGTACCTGCATCTCAGAGTTGATGTTCACTGTGGGACTCGAACCCAGTACTTTCGCTTCAAACGTCATCGCGTTATCCACTCAGTTACTGAGTCGTGATAGCCACTTGCTTTTGCAATTGGGTGAAATTTAAATTCAATTAGTAATGTTTTTTTGAATATTCCCATTGATGTTTTAGGACTGCGACTGGTCAGTCTCTAATTGGCATATGTGCATACTGTGCGTATTGCTTCGATATAGCCTTAATTCACAAGCATTTTGAGCAAAGATGTAACAGTGGCTAGCAGTGAAATCCAGGACGGGTGTTTCGTCTTATTTTTATTTACATAAAGCATTTTCTATACATATATGAGTTCAATGCAAATCTTTCTTTATGATAATTCATTTAATTAATTAGAATGACTTCATTGAATAGGAATTATTATTAATTACAATTTCAATCATCCCTTAAAACATTTAATCATTTGCATAATTTACATGATTATTCAATTAGTTTTAATGAATACAATGTAAAAAATGAACTATTGTTTTAAAAGAATATAAAGTGAGATAGATTTTTCCTTTTGAAATTGGGGGGGGGGTTCATCATAATAAATAATTCAGTCACTAAATATAATTTATAATACTAAAAGTTCAGATAGAAAAACGGGTAACTACACTGATCATTATTTATATATGGTGGGAAATATAATGGATATAAATATTAGAAATGAGTTAGAAATAGGATTAGACCAGTTTGTCATTAGAAATACGCTTTTTTAATTAATATATACGGAGTTTAAAATCTCTGTAATGACGAATAATAAGTCACATGGATTATCTTAAAATATTTTTAGATGTGTTGTATTCACTGAGCTGGAATGCTTGGTAATGATGCTTACATTCTATTTCTAGACAAGATTATCATCATACACTGCATAAGAACCTACAGTTCGATTGGATGTTGTTCATATTTGTATACTTATTGTTGATATATTTCTTCTGATTATTTTGTTAGTATATTATAAGTAATCAATCACATTCCAGGTCCACAGGACATGTTGTTAGTTAATTCTGGGAAAATTTTAATAGCTCATTTTTTTATGAAGCACGAGGTGATAATGTTGCCCAGGAAGACAATAAAAGCTTATGACTAAACTATCCAAGTAAAAGAACTTGATACTTCTAGAATCATCTATTTGAGCTATAAATATTCTTTAATACCTTATTATTCAAACGTGTTACCTCCTAAAGTTTTTTTCATAGTTTATTTATTTCAAATCATTGAAGTAGAAGATTATAGTTAGTTTAAGGACGATAAAACAACGAATTAACCCTACAATGTTTAGAAACAATGATAAACATTTATTTCTGTTCTGCTCTCAAAAACATGTTTATTTTATTTAATTTCTTTTTTGTTTGCGTGTGATAAGTAATATGACATTGGTTTATCGTTTTAAATTAGTGGTTCTTTAAAGTTATGTACGTTGAAAATTGTCTCAATCATTAATTAACAGAAGCACTGTACAAGTAATAAATGAGCAACATACGGTACAAAGCGGATATAGGTATCATAAAAAAGTGGTTTGTTGTGTTAGATGGAATTTAAGGATAGGTAAAGACAAAAATTCCTTCGAAGACTAGTCAGAAACGAAATCATTAGGAAGAACTTGTGGGATAAGCAAAAAAGAGTTACTTCTGTTTAAAGTAGACGTTGATGATGGTGTCCAGAACAATAGTGAAATCTTCACGAAAATATTTTTTAGCCCAGAGAACAAACTTCCCCAAAACCATTCTATTAGACAACGAATCTTCTCTCTCATTTTAAAATAATATCAATGTGCAAAATCTAGTGATCTACGTTTTTTCAAGTAAAGTCAATTGATAATATAGTTTAATTATCATCTAATTACATTTGTGGACAGACATCTGAACTCTTAACTAAGTTGATCAACAGGTTACAACGTTCTGTTGAAATCTTTCATTATACATCTTACAGTAAGTCTCTAGCGCATACTGTTTCTATTTCAGGAGATGTAAAGTTTCCAAGCTAATACAAAATAGTTAATCATTACTTCTTAATTTGTGATGGTTTTCTCACTAATGAAAATAGCCTTTTGAAATCACATGGTTGTAAGTACTGACTGATTTTATTTTATTCTACCTTAAAATGTAGAAAGAATTGGAACGAGTTGGTGGTATACGTGCATTAGCTTGGTTAATTGAAAATCGCCAAGTTTATGGAACAACTACAGATTCATTTAAAGATTTAAATTATGGATTGTCTAGTAATTCAAGTAATTGTCACTTGAATGGCACGGAATATGATGATCTACATCAGGCTGTTAAATCAATTTTAGAGAATGCAGCTTCTGTTCTATGTAATTTAGCATCAGTAAGTTGGTTAAAACGAAGTGTTTTACAAGAAGCCCTAATTCCAAGCTTATTGAATGTTATTATTGTGCCAGCGGCGACAGAAACTTCCGTTTATGCATCAAAAGATAATGGAGCGCAGTCAATTATTAATAGTATTCTGTTTCGTATTGTTACATCACTGATACGGTGAGTATTCATTTTTTTAGATTTGATTTTTTCATCATGGCACTAAAAAACCATTATTTACTAGGTACACTTTGTCATCTGATAGCTTTTTGACTGTTTTTTTTAATATGAACAGATAACCGCGAATATATGCATAACTTTTGTTTTTGTCAATCACTTTATTTTAAATATGATCATCTCTAATGATTGATTTGCGACCTGTTTACTTTATAGACTAAATTAATCCACTATAAATCTTTGTACAACTTCTTCAAAATACCAGTAATTTATAATGTTTTCATTTTTTGTCACACCTTAAAGAAATATTAGCAGTTCTGAAGATGATGATGTCAGAGATCAAATGCGTCAGTGCACTCAACTAGCAACTAGCCTTTTCAGTATATTACGTTATGCAGTAGAACATCAACTATACGATAAAAGATCGATAGAACATTGTGTTTGCACGATCCGTAATTTGTGTTATGGTTTGCAACAACGACAACAGACACAGCAATCTCAACCGCAACAATCACCATCTCAATCTTCAGTTACATCGTCAAGCCAAGACAGTAAATTTCAAGAGAAATCACGCAATGGTTCATTGTTAAGAATTAAATCAACCAGTCTTGTAAGCAGTAGAAAGTCAAAGGGATTAACAGAAATCAATGGTAACTAAAAAAGTTTGTGTACTTAGTTATATTCATTATGGTCTCAAAATAAATGCTAAAAATAAAATGTAGTTTGTACGCTAATTGTTTAGTAGGTGGTAACTGATGTCGAATAATTTAGAACTAAGTACAGTTTGAATTTCATTTAGTGTCCTGTTTCTAGTTTTCAGTTACGTAACATCAAAATAGATAAGTTATGCCATTAAATGAAAAGATAAGTTTTCATTACTCGGTTGAGAAATTTTGTCTCGTCAAAATTAGATTACTTTAAAGATATGTAAGAGCAAGTGTATGATGTTCTGCAAGTAGTTATTCATCACATCTATTCAAGATCTGTGTCTAGAACAAAGTTGGGGAAATTGTACATTGTTGTGTTTGTTACTTCTCAGAGCTCATATTATAAATACATACCAGTCAAGCGAAATCATTATTTGGATACTTTTTGACATATATTCAGGAGTACTAACTAACTAAAGTTCAATGCTGGGCAATGAAATCGTTTGATATATTTCACAGTAATGTAGTTGAAATGTAGGCTGTGCATATCTTTATGTTATTACTGAATTAAACTAACAACTATATAGAGGTATTAGGCCCTAAAAGCTTGGCTTCGATAATTGTTGAACTGATAATTACGATTCCCCGATCACTATAATTTTGTGTTGTAAGAAACTCAGTAACATAATTAACGTCCAAACTTGGTACCATAGGTTCATGAACTTCATTATTTAACCATGATTCTTTGACATTTTGTTGTTAACTCTCACGGATTTACCCCTCTACCGAACATTTAAGCAAAAAACCTGAACCAAAGGTATTGTTCTGGGTTTTTAGTGGTTGGAATTGTATCATTTCAAATAAGTGAACACATCTATGAGATATGAGTTAATAGATGATATATACCAGAATTCAACGATTTGTTTGCTACGCTCTTTTTTATTTTATTTTCCATTCTTTGGTTTACGATTTCATCTTCGTTATTTTCTGTTCACGTCATCATAATTTTTCAGAGGGATATACATTTTTAATTTCGTTTGGAACAATGTTAAATTGCCTAATGACTTAGTTTTATTTCGTGTAAAGTTGAAATAACAATACATTCATATACTGAAATATGATGATCTTTTGGTTTATCTTTATCATCATCAAGTACATCTAAATACACTTCTATTTTGTAAACATTTACGCAGACAGTCGAATATCCTGACTTTTGTACACAACAATGCGACAACTGCTAAAATATATCTTCACATCGATTGTTCATGTATGGTTGTTTTACAATATATATTCAGTTTTAATTTCGTACTTGAAAGTTTACTATTATTAAGTAGTATAAATAGCAAAGTTGTTTTTGTAAATGTCACTTTTTCGTTCATTCTTTCTTTGTTAATACTACTTATTTGTGCATTGATAATGGATCTTTGTGTTAGGATATTTTTGACAGTTATTAATGAATAATAATGATAATAATAATAAATGTCTCGAACCACTGATTAATTTAGCTGAGGAAACCTTCAACTTGATGATAATTTTATTTTTGTGATCTCTACATTTTCTGAAATCGTTAAAACATCAATGGATATCATCTTTCAGTACACGTTAGTGGTATCCAGTGGAAACATTTTACAATGATTATTCTGTTTTGCATATATCTTTCGTAAAAATGTCGACTTGAAATTTGAAAAGGACGATTTTATGTTCTAGGTCTTTTATGTTACAACGCAATAAAATTTTTGTTCATCGTGGTGATCAACTGAAACTTTCAGTGTTTATAACGCTCTTTCAAAAGAGGAGGCTTGAAATTCACATTGTGTATGTATATGCATACCCGTTTATTTATTATATTGATAGTACCGTGGTATATTTTTGTCGGATTGACTGCTTTAGTATATTTTGGCTGACACAACATAAATTAGGTTAGGGGTATATAGGAAAAATTCTCCAGTTTGATAACCACAAATCGGAGGTGTTGTGGTCACTGAATAGGATGATCTAATTTTGAAGCTTTTACAGAAGCTTCATTCTGAGTTACAAATATTCATCATCGTTTTGAAAATGATAATTATCATGAACTAACTTCAGGCATTAAAAATCATGAATCACTGGAAAGCTCTTTCATCTCAATTTACGACTCTTCAGAATTTTATCTAACCAAAGTCATTACAGACAATTTTATGTATTATACTTTGGATTTATTTTAGTTTACACAATTAATTTAAATAGTAAAATATTCTAATTTGATTTTTTTTACAGCGAACCCTGAATCATTAAATAAATCAACTAATCACTCAAAAACCGAAAATATCCCTTCACCATATGGAGATGTGGATTCAGTAAGAACATTGATCTATTTAATACAGTATAGTTCAAATCCATATACACTGGAAGCTGCTGCTGGTTCATTACAAAATCTAACCGCAGGGCATGGAAGTTCAAGTGAACATATGCGAGAAATTGTATGTTGCTTTTCAACAAACGTTTTATAAATTAATCTGTTATTTTGTTCTGAGGAAGAATAATTTAACAAGAATATTTTCATTCCTGAGTGGAAATTAAAAATTTCGTTTTAGTTCCAAGTTTACTGGTACGTAGTTAGAATTAGATGGCAGAAAATCCTATTTGATCTGGGTTTTGTTCTAGTTGCTATTTATTAACAGGGCTTGCCTGAAACGTTCAAGGAACAGATGGTGTTGGGTGCATTCGAACCGAGGTTACCAGTTTCACAGTCTGATACGTCAGTACTGACATATTTGGTCTAAGGTTTTCTGCTGACTATCTCCAACCAAGTAACATCAAGTCATATTACACGCGTTGTTGAGTCACCCAGATAATTGGCCACATTACAACTTTGTCGTGAGAATTCGATCACTTACAAGAATTTAACAAACATGACCCAGGTCATTGCTCATTTATAGACCAACGCAAGTGAATAAACGTTTAAAAAAGGCACTCAACTTTGTAAAACAGAAAATACAAAGTCACTTCTCTGAATGAGTGTTCTGAGAAACTTCTCAGATTAATATTTTTTGACTCAGTATTTTAGACGAAATCAAGCACTCTGAGTGATGAAAAGTTAGTTGATTAGACCCAATATGACGTCAAACGTTCGGATCTCTGAAGAGTCAGGTATATTAATTTGAAGCAAAAAGCTATCCTTGTATAAGGTGAACCTACACGAACTACTCAAATAAAAGTCATTCTTAAGTCGTTGTTATAAATTAAAATTCTATTTCATAGGATAACTCCGCCTGTGAAATAGAGTTTCATAGGATGGTATTAATAAATAAACAAATAAATGGGATTTGTGAATATTTTCAAGTGAAATCTTGAGAATTTCGTAAGATGCTGTTCATATTTATTTGATACATTCTGATAATCTCAATTAAATGTTAAAATATATTCTTAACTTATCAATAAATTTTATAGGACTACTATTGAAATGTCGCCGAAATATTTGATTTTATTTCACTAATTTTGTTGAACTACTATAAGTAGTATAAATTGAACATACAAATTTTCGTAATTACTTCAGCCACATGTCACAATGATTTGAACAACCTTTTGCTAAAAATATTCAGTTAATAAAATGTTTAATTTGTACACAGTAAATTATCATAGCACTTACTATCCACAGCTAGTTTTTCTTGCTAAAAATGTTTGTTCAGTATTTATTTACGTTTTTGTATTTTTCAAGCTGAAAGCTCATGTGTAGTCAATGGCAATAAATAGAAGTCTTGGTTTCGCTCAGATTTTCCCTAAATGGTGTGATTGATGTTTAAAGTTAAGAAACTCATTTTTAAAAGTATTCTTTTATGTCCTTTTTATTCATGAGGTCATGAAAGTTCCTTTGTAGTTACTGGGAACCTTAAAAAATGATTGGCTTTATCCAAGGTAACATAATATATACACTCTGCTACTTAATAATAACACCTGATTCATTCAAGATGTACCACCGAATTATCTTAAAAAATGGACATCAAATATTATGCAATATTGATGAGGTATTAAATTTACATTGACGTATTTGATTGTGACATGTTTTACATATGCTTTATCATTGTCTTCCTCTATGTACTATGCTAGCTGGTGCAGAATTAGGCTAGGAGAAAGTTAAATAATACCTTACTAAAACTTGTCTTTAGTCCTCAAAATCACTGACCATAAGACTGAGCAATAAAAGTAGGTGTAAACTACCTGGTGGATTTCACGTGATCATCCCGGCCAATAATAGAAAACTTTGAGTTGGAATTCCCTTTTACTGTACTGATGCAGTGTGGCAAGTTGAACAGATAGACAAATGTACCACATAGACTCTGTGCAAGATTGATTGATACTATGATATATATATATATATATAAACTGAATACACAATGCTGAAACAAGGTATGCTAGGGAATTTCTGAAAGTTGATATATATATAGACCAAAGTCAAAGATCAAAGTCATTCCATGTTTTTAAAAATAATTCTGAAATTTATAATGTCTGAAGGAAACACTCAATAAATAATCAATATATATATATATATATATATCATCTTTCAGAAATTCCCTAGCATACCTTGTTTCAGCATTGTGTATTCAGTTTAAAAACTGAGTAAATGAATTATCTTATCGAGTTCTTGGTTGCTTTCAATACTATTGTCTTTTTTAATCATCTGGTACAGTTCTACTGACTTCCTTTATACAATCAATCACTAGTTATTTACATCATAATATGTCTTTCTGAATGATAGAGAAATATTGTTAACAATATAATTTTATTGTATTTTATGCCAACATTTGTTGTCAATCTCAATAAATGTAAAAAACATTGGAATTTTCCAAATGAAAATAGTTAGTAAATCGATAATGAAATGAGACTATAGAGACAAGGTTACAAATTATTAGTTTGATTCTTTGAAATTGAAAAAAAATAATTGTTTAGGTAGTGATGTTCATCATTTGGTTTATATATCTATTACCTTTTATGAATTTAACCAGTTTCAATATTGAAAAGATTTTACTTGAATTTAATATAATAACAAAAAGTATTTTAAAATCAAAAGTTTTTTTTACGGCCTATGTAACGTACCCCACATGAGCAAGTAAATTTATAGATACACATCGATGTGGCCCAAAGCGAAAGCTTATCCTTGACACATCCCTCGAATTGTAGGCTGGCTTTTTTCTTGAGAAAACATCAGTAAGATAGAGGGATTTTTATTTGACTCATATGATCATTAAACTGATAGTTAATTGACTGAATGATTAGTGTAAAAGATGTGGCTGATGACAAAGATCGAAGAAAATAGAGTAGGCATGATTCGCAGTGCTCTGGTAACTGCATCAGTAATATATTGTCATCCATCAAGTAAATTGTTAACCAAATGAGGTGGATAAACTAAACGGAAGTATATTTGTTATTTTGTTTAGAACTAGTAATAAAAATGAAACAGTTAAAATATATAAAAAATTCCTACAATACTACATCAATTCATATTCACTTTGATGTTACGCTTATCTTAGAAATTTAAGTGTTGGTTTAGTGAAGACTACAAACGTAGGTTATGAATTCATTAATATTAAGAAACGTATAACTGTATTGCAGCTTTAATATTTTGTTGATTAATTATTAAGATATTTTATTTAGTTAACTGACTGTAAGATAAAAGTATGAATAAGTTGTTAGTAATGCTACTCATGATAACTATATGAATAAAGACGAATAAGCTCTTTTCAATATCACAACTACACCTCGTTATGATTGAATCCAATAGTGAACACTGTATTCAAAATAATTTATTGATTTTGTTTTATTCGTTTACACAACTTATACTCACCTTTAATTATCCACTCGATTCAATTCTAATGATTAAAAGTATTCTAAGATTATCGTGTTGATTCCAAACTATCAGAATTAGAGCATAAAACTAGGCATCGCCCACAAAGAATTAAACAATATAATATGTATTCCACACAAACATGATTTCATTTCATCTATTCTTTTTCTCACTACCTTTATACTCACTTTTTTTCATCAAATTATGTTTTGATTATTTCAATAATCCATATTTCTCGATGTAGCTAAGTGAATTTTTCTCATTCTCATCCATTGTATTCATCTCTTATGTATTTTATAGTAATATAAAAATGTTGAAAAGCAATCAAAAGATTATTTCATTTTATTTTCACAAATAAATAATCAAATAGAATAAATGTAAATGTTTCTTTGAATTCTTTAATGAATTTAGATTAAATTTGTTTAAATGTATCTATAGTTCTTGTTTGTGTCTATGTAAGTGTATTCTGTCATCTGCATTTTTTGTAATACAATGCTGCAGATGAATTCATTTTTGTATTGATCGTTTAAATCTTCCCGTTGACGTTTAGAACTGTAATCGGTCAAAGTTTCTTATTGGTATTTGTCCATTCTGTACGGACTGCCTCAATATCGCCCTAAGTTAACTCTGAGATACGGGTACATCCAGCTGATGAGTCCGAAAATAGAACCAAATGCGTGTCCTGGATTCCACTGCTAACCAACATCTATCCTTGCTTATGACGCTGTAGATGTTTTAATCAAAATCTTAGACTAAGAATTAAATCAAAGTCATTCCATGTTTTTAAAAATAGTTCTGAAATTTATAATGTCTGAAGGAAGCAATCAAAATAAAAGTAAAAAATTAACTCACTTGTTTTCAATTAAGTAGTAATGTCTGCAATGAACTGGCAACTCCTGAAGACACAGTGAGTCGAAAAAGGTGGTACTGACTCGTTATCTCATCCTGGTTTGAAGCGTTTTATCATTGGATATTCACAACCTACGATATCAGGATGAGGTTAGGACTAAATCTCGTCAGGTTGTTTAGAAACATCTGAATAATAAGACTGCAAAATAAAGGTATAAAATGTGGGTCACTCGATGTTGGCTCATATGAATCCATTATATATACACATATACTTGATTCATTTGTAAGCAATATGAAATCAAATGTCAGGAAGCATGTACTACAAATCGACGAAGGTTGTCAGCAATCAAATAAAGAATTATGTTTCGTCTGTTGATGACAATATGCTGGAATTGATGATATACTTTGAAAGTACCCTTTATATACAGAGGTATTCGTGTATATTTAAAAACATTAACATAGTTTCATTCAACATACCGTAACAGATTACTCGATATGTCATCTGCTAACTTCTAAATGTGAATTAAGAGAAATATAAATTCTAATTCAACTGAATTGACTATTACTCCTCTGGCGCGAGACTGGTAGGCCCTGGGTTCGAATCTCGTGAGTGCGGGATCGTGGATGCGCACTGCTGAAGAGACTATTATCGAACCAGTTAGAAATGAAGGAAAAAACAACCTAGTATTAATAATATTAAACGAATTTCCATTTCAAAGAATATCATGAAAATCTCTCGTGAAACTGTTAACTTTATTTTGCTTGCTTTTTTTCGAATTTCCTGTTTTATTTTTTGTTTAACATGATAGAAACTCACGAAATTTATCATTCACTATGATGATGTCACTTTATAAAATGTAACAATAATGACTTAATTTCCCTAATTGATTTCTCTGACCTTATTTTAGTAAGTGCTGGATTTTTCTATTTAAGTAGAAACATAAGTATTAAATAAGAGAATAGAAATTACCCTAATTATTATTTGAAATTATTTTAACAGTATATTTACATATATATATATAACCTAGTTTCACATGAATAGTTGATTATTTTCCGGTCACATTATTCTAATAATGATTTCAGTGAAATGTCAGTCATTAGTAAACAGATGTATTGAAGTTTTATATAAATGTGTCGTAGCTGATAATGAAATTTGATGCACAAATTTTGTCATATTTGCAACTCATCAGCTGGATGTACTTGGATCACATTGTTGGTGTTCCTGTTGGAACTCGAATCTGATATCTTTCTCCGGGGTTTGAAACTATAAACCGTTGGCTTTCAATTATTTAGTAGTAATGTACTCATCACAAACCCTAAAAGTTATTGGATTTGATACAATCTGTAAGGCTATGAATATATATATCAGAGAAGTTTAACAATACTAGAGTGAACCATCTATTCAGTATTGTTTATTTTTTTAATGATATCAGCTTGCGAGTTGTAAACTACCGTCAAAGTACAATTTTCTTTATTCCAAAAATATTTTCTTTTATTAAAAAAATTCTTCCTTCTAACTAGATATATGGAACAATTTAAAGGAAATAAGATGATAATTATCAGAAGGGGTTGTGTGTAGATTAACTATTTTCATCGTTGAAAGCGTGAGTCAAATGAGGCTTGACCACCATGGAAAACCTGGATGCATTGGACGGCCGTTTTGTCCTATTATGGAACTCCTCAGCAGTGCGCATCCACGATCCCGCACTGGCGAGATTCGAACCCAGGACCTAACAGTCTCGCGCCAGAGCACTTAACCGATTGGATGCCGGCTTAGTGGTCTATTGTTTAAGTGCTCTGACGCGAGAATGGTAGGTACTGGGTTCGAATCTCGCGAGTGCTGGATCGTGGATGCACACTGCTGAGGAGTCCCATAATAGAACGAAACGGCCATCCAGTGCTTCCAGGTTTTCCCTAGTGGTCTAGCTTCAATTGACTCACGCTTCCAACTATAAAAATAAGATCATGTTATTTCACGGACATCATGTCATTCGAAAAAATAAGTAGATAACTGTATGAAAATTAAGTTTAATAAATAAGGTCAACAAAAATGATAAATTTTTATGTTTTAGAAATAAAACATTGAATGAAATGAATCAATATAAAAGACGAGGAGTTTGAATAAATTACATGACAGAACGAAGAAAATTCATGTATTCATGTTAAAAAATTATATGTAGATTATTCAAAAGATTTAGGTTAAACTAATTATCATAATAAAGGGTATCATAATAATAATAACAATGTTGTTAAACAGTATGAAAGTTATGAGCATAGAAGTAAAACAAAGTTAGTAGGGAGTTTTTATAAAATACATTTCATTATACTTATAAACAGTTGATGGAAGTTACTCATTGAATACGGATATATGATCACATTCGATTGCTATTTATAACCTCATAAAGTTGTAAAGCCAGAATTTTCTATCTGTTGACTATTTTTTAGGCGTTCAACATGTCGATATATTGTTCCATACTTTTGATTAGCATGACTTTACACGGCTGACACTGAAACGACTGTGGTCTTTTTCTCCCCTGACTATTAATTTTCTGAGTTTGACATAAATATCGAAAAAATAATAGTTTGTTTATAAGTTATCAAAGTATATCTTTAACATTTTCATGTACACACCATCTTCTCATCCAAAATATATAAAGATATAGCATGCCGCGAAATTATCTCCGGCTTTAACCACGCTAGAATCTTGAATTTAAACTTGTAACTCATGATATCTGGTGCGTATTGTTATTGAAAAGGTAATCACTGAACAACTCATGGGCTTTTATATCCATGTTAAGACAGTAATAACCGGTGTTATCACTTTTTAAAATTATTAGTAATTGAATGATACGTTATCATGTTTAACCTATGATTATTATTGACAAAGTTTCATTATGTCTTTCTATGAGCATAAATGTCCAAACTGAAAATCTATAAGCCTTCCGATATTTACCGTATATTGATATAATAGAGTCATAATGGATAACTAAAGGTCAAAAGTGTTTGTTATTTTAGTAATCTCAAGTTACTAATGACATGCAAGTTATGCATCAGACGAGAAGCATCATGTGTGGTAGGTTATGGAATACGTCATTCCTCAGCTGACTTATAGTTTTCTCATAGTAACACTTAGAATCTTCTGTTTTCATTAAGCTTTATAGTAATCATATATATATCATACACGATAGAAAATTATCGTGCTTTTTATTCTCACATAAATTAGACTTTAATCGGAGCAGTCGAGATAAATACTTTGGTACAACTACGTAAGAATGCTTAGATTTGCTGATAGTCACCATTCAGATAACAAATTTACCAAGTTATTTAACACTAAATGATTCTATATTATTATTTTTATGATTATTTCTATTGTCTTTCATTTTTCCATGATAAATTGTAGATTCGTTTAAATCATGGACTTCCATTACTTGTAGAATTATTAAATAATTCAATGCATAATGTTGTTGCTACGGCAGCTAATGCATTACGTAATTCTGCATTAGATTCAATTAGTTGTAGTCTACTTGGTAAATATGCATTAAATCGTATTATACAATCATTAGATCAACATTCATGTGGTATTACATTAAATCTACATTCTAATGAATATAAAACACAATTGAACAAATTCAATACAGTAAGTAATAATAATCATAATAATAACAATTATTATTATAATAATAATTCTGAATGGCAAATACCAATACAAACATCAAATTCAATGAATAAATCAGTATATTTAACAAATCATGATTATATACAATATGGTGAAGAGAATAAATCTAATATACAAAAACAATGTACCGCTTCCTTGTTAAGTTTATGTTGTGTTATAATACATAAAAAATTGGATAATGCTAGGTAAGTTGATTTGAGAGTTCGATTGATTATTAAATAACCAAAAAAAACTATTAGGGAAATCATTGGGGGATTTAATACGGTTTACTTATGGTACTGAATTATTTTTTTTTAAATAAATGATACTTTTTTGTTAAATTTGACATCTACCTAACTGTTTGTATACTGGTGGTTATGTTAGTCAGTTAGTCAGCTACAGTGTAGGACCAGGCACATATATGCATCGGTACAAGTTGCCATATCTCGTTAGCATAACAAGATGAGCACCGGATTCATAGAAGTAGTTAATTTACTAGTGGTAATAAATAAAACAAAGGTTGTATATAAAGATATGGTATAAGAAGGAAGACAGATATGATGCAGTTTTAATCTCAAGGTTTAAGGGAAGATAAAGAGTGAATACACCTACGTCATTGTGATCGATTCTGAGCCATGTCGCCAAGAGTCTCCAACCATTGGTTACGTTAGTCACGCGGACCCCAATAAAGTAGTCTGCATCCACCAACATGGCTCAGACTAGAAATTAGTGACTTCAAGCACTGATACCACGTTTTGGTTTGGTCACTCCTAACTCTCTTCCAGTCATCCTCTATACCAGTCAGCATAGCGCGTCGTGATAATCGGTGTTCAGGCATACGTAACACGTGGCCCAACCATCTCAGTCGATGAAGATTCATCACCTCATCAACTGATTTACCATCATTCACTAATACCCTGTGTCTAACCTCACTATTACTTAGCCGGTGATCCCAGCAGATGCGAGCAATATTTCTAAGGCACCTGTGATCAAAGACTAGTAACTTACGGGTATCTTCTACTCTTAATGGCCATGTTTCACAGCCGTTAAGTAGAATAGAGTGAACTGCTGCGCAGTATACTCGTCCCTTGATTGATAGACGGATATCTTGTCTTCGCTATAGATAACGTGGGTTGTCAAAAGTCAAACGAGCTTTTTTAATCCGTGCTGGCTATGAGTTATATGTATTGTGTAAATGGCAATTCATACCAAATTACTGTTTAAAACTTCAGTAGATAGAGTTTGTTTCAAGCTCATAACAAACTGATTGAAAGTTCAAAGTCTGAAAAAATTAGTAATATTATTTTATTTGTAAGGGTTTATAATTTGATTTCATTTTTCAATAGGTGATATTAAAAGGTTCAATTAATTAGTTTTAGCTGATATATATGCATATTGAGTGGATCCCATATGTATTGTCATTTAACCTTAATTTTTAATTAGGTTCGGATAAAGACTAGCAGAAAAATCCTAGAAGGGCATTCCGTTTTATGTAGAGTTCGTCAGTTAGATGTTTCTTGGGATACCTTCATGAAGTTGCTGACCGTTCGACTGAACCATATAGGTAGATGCGAACTACTTGATTTGGGCCAGGACGATTATTATAATCAACGGTTAAAGACGTTGGGTGACATGGTTCAAAATTATCCTAAATGGTGCATCTGCATTCAGTTTTCGTCCAGAAATCGACTTATCCTGTTTTTTTGTTCAATTTATATCTGAATCTTTCTACTACTCATGATACTATTACTACTTCCACATTTTGGTATTTGTGTTGATAATATTATCTTGTTGTGTCAATGTGGTATCGTAACTCGAACCATTAGACATTTGTACTAGATTCTAATTTGAATGTGACTAACTGGCTAATTTACTGACTAACGTAACTTGGTTACAAAATATTCAAAGCTGACATTATCTTTTGGATAACATAGCAATATGTAGCTGACCTACAATTAAATGATTTTACCTTGATAGTAATCGTGAAAATCTGGTCTAATAAGTATTCCATTTCACAGACACTAAAAAAAACTTATCTAAGCAAATATCTAATTTAATATTGTCTTTGAATTATCCACTCTGGCTCTCATGAATATCGTATAGTTTTACAATAATTTCATAAATTTTATTATCAGGCAATATCAATAGATTTCAACGTTGTTATCTTTCTATTTGCTAAAAGTCTCACCAAATGGACCTAATATTATTGTTTAGTACAAAAAATGGGAGATTGAAATTACTGTAAAATTAATCACTAATTAATTATATAAATGAATATTTGTTAAATGGAGGGGACAGATAGAAAAGACATACATAATATAACAACAAACATTGTCTTTCATAATAGAATTGGATAGTCACCGAAATATGCGTATTTTGTTTTTTTTTAAATTTTTTTTATTTTACTGTGAACTTGTGTAATTGATAGGGAAAAAAATCGATTGTTTCATTTGAAAAAAACTATTTTGTTTCCGACAGTCGATATTATATTCTTGTTTACTTTCCAATTACAACCCCTTCTCCTTGGCAGGAAAAAAATTTTTGTGCACAACTATATGTATTTACACCATTTTTCTAATTATTTCATTTACTTTATTCAACTTCTTTATAGACGTTTCGTTACGCTAGGAGGAGTTGAGAAATGTCAAGAATTATTAAAAATTTGCCTTAATAATGGACATTTAATAAGATTTAATTGTAATGAACAATTAATGGATAAAGATAAAACTACTCAAACTGTTATTAAACTTATACGTCAGTTATTGTTTATGTTATGGGAATTTTCTGAGCTGCGTCCAATTTATAAATTAGTAAGTTTGAAATTCTTTTTGATATTTTAATAAATTGTGATAATTATTATTGTGTTTAAATTTGTATAGGTTTCAATTTTGGCTTTTTATTTATGTTGGAGATTGCAGCTGTTCAGTCACTTTTCGTACATTTTCATTCCGAGCAGATCATCTTGATATTCTCATTTAGTCATAAGCTTTTACGAAAGTTAGATTGTGGCTTGTCGTGGGATCCAAGTCATGCGTTTTGTCCTGTTCAGAATTCGTTAGATTTATCTACATCTCAAAGTAGTTTTCTACGGTACTAACTTCAACTTAACACATTTCGCTAGAAATACTAACCCATTGCACACTAAGCAAGGCATTGTAGATAACATGAATCTTCATTTTAAAACCAGTTAAAATGGTGTAAAGGTTGTTTTCATGACAAAACAGAATCTAGTGAAAAATTACTTTTAGACCCAAGATACAGTGAATAAGGTTTTGTCATGGTAGTGACCAACGGATTGTTGACTTGACCGAAATGTATAGATGTTTGTGCATAAGTGAAAAAACGTTAAACATTCATAGACTTAAGTTAGAAAATAGGTTGAGTGAGATACATAAAACATGAAAGACATCAAGTAGGCAATATTAAATTGAGTCGATGGAGCTAGACATTGTCATTGAAATGCGATGTTTCTGAGCATATAGTGTAGATTTGACTGGAATCTCAATTTCTTCGATAATCTAGAGAATTTTTGAGTAACATCGTTTAATGTGGAATGTTTACTACTTAGTAGGATCAAAAGGAATGGCTAACTATCACTATTGATTACAAAAATAAACTAGTTTTGTAAGCAAAGATGGATGGTGGCTGGCTGTGAAGTCCAGGACGCTCGTTTCGTCCTATTTGGAACTCGTCAGCTGGGTGTACCTGCACCCCAGGGGTGATGTCTGCCCCGGACTTGAACCCAGTACCGTTCTCTCCAAACGCCACCACGTTACCCACTTAGCTGCTGAGTACTGGTGGCCACTAGCTTGTGGAATGAAAGACTGATCAGTTTCAGTACTAAACATGAATTGGAAGATTCAAACAAACAATACAAAATGAAACAAAACTTCACCCAATAGCTTGAAGCATTCGACAGCTATTTCGTCGTAGTATGGGACCCTCCAGGAGTATAAATCCATGAACCTAATCTCGACTGAACTCAAAATCTTTGGGGCATTTGAGGTGATGTTGACCTTTATACTACTGATTTGGGATCATTCTCTTTAAGTAATATAAATCGCCACTAATAATATGTCGCCAAGTATTGCGTATTGCGATAGGACTAAGCGAATTTCTACCGATTGACCAAATTCAGATATCCTAGTACGACCCCAATACTGTTCCCCAACTCCAATAAATCAGAACACAGCCGTTAAACAAGAATTGTTATGGGGTCAGAAGCAGGTCGAAAATATTTACAGACAAGGCATATTTATACAGTTAAGATGACTATTAACAGTAACCAATGGAAAGGAAGGACACGTAAAGGTTATAATTAGGACAACTCAAAATCGATCAATAGGAAAACGACACGTGAAAGTCATAGTTAGGACAACTGTAAATAATGACCAATAGGAAATAACATGTAAAATATGTGAAGAGTCTGTAAACATGCCACTTTACATTCGAGATAATTTTTGTGATATTCCTGTGAATATCCTAACATTAAGTTTATGGCTTTAGTCAGTTTGCGATTATACACTAGCGTAATCTATCATCATTGCTGATACATATCTGACTTCTGAAATTCCTGAAGATCTGGTTAGAAATTATGGCCAATGGAGTTCAACCAAACAAACCGTGAAAAACAAAGAAGTCATAAGACTGTTTATATACTCAAGACAGTAATATTATTAATTATACTTGGTTGAGTTATCAATGGGTAACTAAGGTTTTCGATCTCGCTATCTTAATCGCCTGTACTTTCATTGAATATTGAAACAGAAATACGGCAACATAGGATGTTGAGTCATTTGATGGAGAGTAGTATAACATTTGTTCACTGGAGACTGGAAAATATTTCGAGGAAAATAATAAATATCCATAAGGTAGTGGATTGCTGCTTGTAGTTTATTTTGTTAATTAGACATTGTATTACATGAATCTTCTTAGCAGAGCAAACCATGTTTACAATGGTAAGTAACTGAAGTTCAAAGGATGCCTAAGGTATGGGGGTATTCATTTGAGTTGCCTAGAGGTAAATTATCCTACACCATCGTTACTAATAGCATCTACGTTTTCTTATACTTTATATTACTATCTTTGTATTCAGGAACCACTATGTAATTAGAAGTTATTGCAAATATAGTGAAATTTAAACCTGATTAACGATTGTAACGTGACCAGTTAGCTAGAGGTGATGAGTTAATTACTATAAAAAACCTAAAATTTTTATTTAACTTCAATTAATTTTCTGTCAAAAATAAAACATCTGACCTTAAACGGATAAGTTTACTTATGGATAAAATTGATAGATAATTTCTATTTTAAAATGACGTTGAATCTATCCAGCTATATATGTACATATATATCCTAGCTAGCGAAAACAGGTTACTTTTACTTACTTTCATTATGAAATTAAAAAAGAATTAACAATTATTTCAAGGTCAAATAGTAATTTATTGAAACATTGACAATCATATTAGTTTCTCTTAGTAATGAAAATAGATGATTTACATAAGACAATATTTTTTTTCTTGGCTTAATATAAATATTGGAAATTTTATTTCATTCTGTCTTTTGATGATACATGATCCATGAAAATACTGATTGTTAACTTTACTTTTTTAGCGAAATTTCGAGTTCCCACATTAATTTATTCATGATGATAAAAATAATTAGTGATACTCTAACAGTGATACATTTTATGATCGATCAAGATGGTGCAGATATATTTACTCCTTTTTTAATGTTGTGTGATGCAGTAATTTGAGTTTATGTAATTTAATTATAAACTTATATTAATATTACCGGTTTTCTTATAATACTTTGATTAGATGTTGTGAAATTTCAATTCGTTTTCGGAGTTATGTTTCATTTACTGTTCTGTTGATTATTTACAAGATTACGGTATGTATGTCAATCTTAAATTATGTTGAAAGTTGATCACGATTGAGCTAATCACTAAATCTGCTTAATATTTAATAAGGCAGAAATTTGTGGATACGTACTGTTTGGGAGTCCTAGTACTAAACTGCTGTTCAGTACTTCTACGTTTTCAATTATGATTTAACTTAGACTGATTTATGATTGCAAACAAATATGTTAATTGGATTAGACCATTCTACATCATATGATGACGTTTGTTAGATGACTATTGGAAAGCATTATTTCGATACTTTCTTAATCAAACTCGTGTCCATATTTGTTTAGTTTAACCGAATAATCTTTCGTAGTATAATATTGTCAAATGATCAAAATAGTCATCTTGTGTATTCTCTAACATTATTCATAAAATATTCGAATGATTTTCGGCTTAAAATTTCCCAAAGTTTCCTCAATTAGACCAAATACTTATAAAAATTATTTGCGCTATATCAACGTCGAAATTTCTGGTGTCTAAATCTTTTTTACAAGAAATTAATTTTAATGTTAACGTTCAGTTAGTTTGGTTATGGCACAATCATTTGAATGAGTAAAACATTGCAAAGTATTCAACGATTCAGTATTATTAGCTTTTGGTATCTAGTTTATACCAATAAGGTGTCCGAAACAAAACTTAGCATCAGTTCATTAAAATAACGAATGTTGATCTTATCTATGCTGGTAAATTTAGACTATTTGGGTGAAGTTTGTGCTATAACCGTGATCGTTTGTTGGACATTTTGAATGCCACAGCTCAAAATCGTTCACAGTAGGGAAGATCCATTCACTTTTCACTTATCTTTTGTTCTGTGTCGAATTCCATAACTCCGTCATACATACCTTTCCACTCTATCTTTTTAAATTATATTTTCCATGTTTATTCTTTCACATTGTCATGACTGCTACATTATTTCGATTTCTTCTACGATTCATCTTGTTAATCTCATCTTATCATCCAGTTTGACCCGACGTATATCTGTGTAGGGTCCTACGTTGATGATTGACTATAACTTACTTTTACTTTTTACTTTCGCCTGTTACTCCCAATGGAGCATAGGCCGCCGACCAGCTTTCTCCAACCCACTCTGTCCTGAGCCTTCTTTTCTAGTTCTTTCCAGTTCTTGTTCATTTTTCTCATGTCTGTCTCTATTTCTCGGCGTAATGTGTTCTTTGGTCTTCCTCTTCTCCTTCGACCTTCAGGATTCCATGTGAGGGCTTGTCTTGTGACGGAATTAGGTGATTTCCTCAAGGTGTGCCCAATCCACTTCCAGCGCTTCTTCCTGATTTCTTCCTCCGCTGGAATCTGGTTTGTTGTCTCCCACAGTAACTTGTTGCTGATAGTGTCTGGCCATCGGATCCGAAGTATCTTGCGTAGACAGCTGTTAATAAACACTTGTATCTTCTGGATAATGGCTTTCGTAGTTCTCCAAGTTTCCGCCACATACAGAAGAACTGTCTTGACATTTGTATTGAAAATTCTAACCTTGGTGTTGGTTGACAATTGTTTTGAGCTCCAGATGTTTTTCAGTTGTAAGTATGCTGCTCTTGCTTTGCCGATCCGCGCCCTCACATCTGCATCTGATCCACCGTGTTCATCAATGATGCTGCCCAGATATGTAAAGATTTCCACATCCTCCAAAGCTTCTCCGTCGAGTGTAATTGGATTGGTGCATATTGTATTGTATCGGAGAGTCTTGCTTTTCCCTTTGTTTATATTGAGACCTACTGCTGCTGAGGCTGCTGCTACACTGGTCGTTTACTCCTGCATTTGATGTTGCGTTTGTGATAGAAGAGCCAGATCATCCGCGAAGTCTAGATCGTCAAGCTGCATCCTGCCTGTCCACTGTATCCCGTGCATTCCTCCAGATGTTGACGTCTTCATAATCCAGTCGATGACCAGGAGAAAGAGAAAGGGTGAGAGTAGGCAACCTTGCCTAACACCGGTCTTTACCTCGAACGAGTCGGTGAGTTGTCCTCCGTGGACGATTTGGCAGTTTAGTCCATCATAGGAGTTCCGTATGATGTTGACTATCTTCTCAGGCACGCCGTAGTGTCGAAGAAGCCTCCATAGTGTCGTCCTGTCCACGCTATCAAATGCCTTCTCGTAGTCGATGAAGTTGATGTAGAGTGATGAATTCCATTCGATTGATTGTTCCACAATGATACATAGAGTTGCGATTTGATCTGTGCACGATCTATCCTTACGAAATCCAGCTTGTTGATCTCGAAGTTGAGCGTCCACGGAATCCTTCATCCTGTTTAACAATACTCTGTTGAAGACTTTTCCTGGTATTGAGAGGAGAGTGATGCCCCTGTAGTTGTCGCACTTGCTCAGATCGCCTTTCTTTGGTATCTTGATGAGAAGTCCTTCTTTCCAGTCTGTTGGTACATGTTCTTCGTCCCAAATCTTACTGAAGAGGATGTGGAGTATCTTGGCAGTTGCTGTTACATTTGCTTTCAGTGCCTCTGTCGGGGTGTTGTCTGGTCCCGCCGCTTTGCCACTCTTGATTTGTCTAATGGCCATGCTGATCTCTTCAATTGTTGGTGGGCCAATATCGATTGGGAGGTCTGTGGGTGCTGCTTCGATGTTGGGTGGGTTCAGTGGAGCTGGTCGATTCAAGAGTTCCTTGAAGTGTTCTACCCACCTGTTTCGTTGTTCTTCAATATCGTTGATTACTTTGCCTTCCTTGTTTTTCACTGGTCTTTCTGGTTGACGGTAATTTCCAGCAAGTTTCTTTGTTGTATCATACAGTTGTCTCATGTTTCCCTCTCTTGCAGCCTTTTCCGCTGTCATCGTTAAATCTTCCACATATTTACGTTTGTCGGTCCTGATGCTCCTCTTCACTTGCTTGTTTGCCTCTGTGTATTCGGCTTGTGCCTTGGCTTTTTCCGCTCTGGTTCGGCTGATATTGATTGCTACCTTCTTGTTTCTCCTTGCTTCAATTTTATCCAGTGTACCAACAGTGATCCATTCTTTGTGATGGTGCTTCTTTTGGCCCAGAACCTCCTGACATGTTGAAACGATTGCCTCCTTGATACCTTTCCAGCTGCTCTCTATGGTGGTTCCCTCTCCATTGAGTAGGTCATGAAAGGCCTGGAACCTGTTGCTGAGGGCTATGTTGAATTTGTTGAGTTTGTCAGCATCTCGAAGAAAGGCCGTGTTGAACTTTTGTGATGTTGTCCGCACCGTTGTCCAGTGCTTCTTGAGTTTTAGTTTCATCTTGGCGACCAGCAAATGGTGATCGGATGCTATATCAGCTCCTCTTCTGGTTCTCACATCCTCCATCGTCCTCCTGAACTTTTTGTTGATGCAGACATGGTCGATTTGATTTTGTGTAGTGTGATCCGGTGAAATCCAAGTGGTTTTGTGTATGTTTTTGTGTGGGAATATGGTGCCACCTATGACCAGTTTATTGAAGGCACATAGGTTTGCAAATCTCTCACCATTTTCGTTCCTTTCTCCCAGTCCATGTTGTCCCATGACGTCTTCGTATCCAGTGTTGTCCATTCCAACCTTGGCATTGAAATCTCCCATTAGAATGGTCAGGTCCTTGGTTGGGCACTTCTTGAAGATTGACTGCAGCCTATCGTAGAATTGGTTTTTAGCGTCTTCATCGTAGTCGTTGGTCGGCGCATAGCATTGGATGACGTTCATTGTAATGCCCTCTCTCGTTGTTCTGAAGGAGGCTTTGATGATCCTCGGTCCATGAGATTCCCATCCAATAAGTGCGTTTTGTGATTTTCTGGACAGCATCAATGCAACTCCTTGTGTATGTGGGTCATTTTCTTCTTCATGACCGGAGTATAACAGAAGTTCCCCTGAAGACAGTCGTTGTTGTCCAACCTGCGTCCAATGTGTTTCACTGATTCCAAGCACTTCCAGGTTGTATTTCCTCATTTCCGCAGAAATTCGGAAGACTCTTCCGGTCTCCCACATTGTCCGGACATTCCATGTACCTATAAAAATTGTCGCTCTGGTTGTAAGAAGATACATCGGCCTCATGACTTCCGAATGAACTCGGCTTTCATCATGAGACGTCATTTTTCCTTCTACTCCCAGGGCAGAGTTTGAATGGTTTGAATGATTTTTTCTGGTTAGCGTTTTTTTAGCGAGTTGATTTTCTATGGGATGGGGTCGCTAACCGCATGCCCAACCCTCCTCCTTTACCCGGGCTTGGGACCGGCAGTAGCCCCTGGAGGAGCTACAGGCGGAGTTGATTGACTATAACACCATAACAAAATATGGTAAAAATTATATTACGTTTACTTCCATTTTCATTTTATAAAAGATTTTCTGTTAGATAAGTCTTGCATCAATCTTACTTCACAATACATTCTGTTAATAGATTAGCTTTATATTTTTTTGTTTGATTTGAATACTATATTATTTCCAATGATTAATAATACAAACAATTTTCTCACTCCTTTTTTTAAAAAATATAATTCCACTTTTTTTTCTTCTTACTATCGGAAGTTAAAAATTATCTACCATATAGAAAAAAGAAAAGAAAATTATCAAAAATGTAATCGCTTCATTGAATTTAGCATTTTTCATTTTTTTTTTCATTTTTTGTATATCTGTGTGGGTGTGGATCATAGAAACAGAATTATTACCATTCAAAGAATTTTATCTTTTCTTTCCCTATTTCTCTTATTAAAAAAAAGAATTGATTTAATACAAGAAAAAAATAGATATACATGAACGCTTCAATGATGATCATTGAACTTCTTAATTTCAATGGATAAATCAACCAGTACATTAATAGTAATTATGGTTATTATAATTTTAAATATTTTAATGAATGTAATAATAATAATAATAACTGAATAATATTTTCAGTATCCGTTTGATTTTTTTTCACTTGTCAGTTATAGAATCATTTCGATGATTGATTATGGATTAGAAAAAGAAAAATTTATCAGAACGGGTTTTGTGGAGATTTAGTATTTTATAGTTGAAAGCATTAGTCAATTGAAGCTAGACCACCATGGAAAACGTGAAAGTACTGGACGGCCGTTTTGTCCTATTGTAGGACTCCTCAGCAGTACGCATCCACGACCTCGTCTTGCGATATTCGAACCCAGGACTTACCAGTCTCGTGCCGGAGCACTTAACCGATAGACCACTGAGCCGGCATCCAATGGTGTTTATGTCTTACTCCAACTAATCCACAAAGTTGAGCAACCATTCACCAATTGTCTTCAGTGAGTTGATATCTCACAACAGACGTGGTTTGAACTCCACTGGTCACTGCTTCTCACTAGAACTCCTGGATTTAACTCTCGAAGTCATTAGTTTAATTGTGCACATTATGATAAACTATTATCAATTGACATATAATTCCCATTTAAATAGTAAAATTAAAAACACGAAGTTCAGCCATGGGATCTCTTTTTTCAACGAATTTATTATCAAGCTGTACAATCGTGTACATATGAAAATGTACTAATATATGAAAAAGTACTAATTCCATGAGGAAATGTGAACACTAATAACCAAGATGACGTAATAGAAAGGTTATAATACTAGGTTACGTAATACGAGTAATAACAACAGATATAATAAGATGATTAAAATGAATAAAATGTTTTTGTTACAATAATTAAAGGTCATAGAGGTGTAAAAATAAATAAGGTGGTATGATGAGTATTCATGAATAAAATAATGAGAATATAAGATAGGTAAAGGGGAATGCAGTATTAATAATCATAATAATAATAGAATGATAATAATAATATTAAGGCAATGGTAACGATAACAAGACGTATTTCTTTTGTATGCATAATTCTGGTTAAAGCTGATGGATGAAAAGAGGTCCCTTCGCTGAACTTCATGTTTTTAAATTATTGTCAGTTAAAAATTATAGATTAGGAATTCTATAATACAACTTTACCTTCTTCACATTTAAAGTAGATTGATAGTGGAAAGTTGTTACTTTTTTATAAATTTTATTTTTTGTTTTTTTTAAAAAAAAGAATAATAAATAACAAATTCGGTTTTAACATTATTATTATATTAATATAATTAGTAATGTTTCACTGTATGTTTTTTTGTGTTTATACCAAGTTTTCTAATCATCTTGTGTTTACATGTAGAACGTTACACTTATTTAGATTCATTTTTATTTAATTACTTATTCATTCATTTCTTCAAATGTGGTCTTATTCCATGAATTTTTAAGATTAATTATCATGTACCATGATCTGAAGGTACAAAAACAAATTTATCTGATCTCTAAGTAGTGACTAATACCATATTTATCCAATCTATATTGTAAGTCGAATTTTGTTCACTAGGTTGCATTGCGTCCAATAGTTTGAGTGACTCGACGCCATGTACGCTATGTTTTTCATGTTAAGCAATCGAAGTTAGTTGGATAGAACCCCCAGACATAGGTTCCGTGCTAATTCGAATTCATCAGGGATCATTAGTTCCCTCTAGATTGCAGATACACTTTACTAAAGAGTACCAGATGAAACGAAACTTGGGTTCAACGTTTTTAGCCAACTGCCTTCAACTACTTTACGGTAAAGGTAAAAGCTGTTCAGTGATATCTGGTTTGTAATAAATTCTATAGTTCTAGTCAGTTTGGTGCTGTTGGTGACAAATATGCCACTCCTGAATCTGTTTAAACTTTATACTGCTGACAGATATTTTGATATTTTTATTTATCTAACCTAAATTTGGACTATAAAGAATTACTACCTGCTGTTTTATATCGGAAACGAGTTATTTGAATATTTTTTAAGTGGATTGGCAAAGCAAGAGCAGCATACTTACAACTGAAAAACATCTGGAGCTCAAAACAATTGTCAATCAACACCAAGGTTAGAATTTTCAATACAAATGTCAAGACAGTTCTTCTGTATGTGGCGGAAACTTGGAGAACTACGAAAGCCATTATCCAAAACATACAAGCGTTTATTAGCAGTTGTCTACGCAAGATACTTCGGATCCAATGGCCAGACACTATCAGCAACAAGTTACTGTGGGAGACAACAAACCAGATTCCAGCGGAGGAAGAAATCAGGAAGAAGCGCTGGAAGTGGATTGGGCACACTTTGAGGAAATCACCCAATTGTGTCACAAGACAAGCCCTCACATGGAATCCTGAAGGTCGAAGGAGAAGAGGAAGACCAAAGAACACATTACGCCGAGAAATAGAGACAGACATGAGAAGAATGAACAAGAACTGGATAGAATTAGAAAAGAAGGCTCAGGACAGAGTGGGTTGGAGAATGCTGATCGGCGGCCTATGCTCCATTGGGAGTAACAGGCGTAAGTAAGTAAGTAAGGTTCTCAGTAAGGTTATTTTCTTACTGCAACAATCAACGATATATTCAGTCGTTTTTAACAAAAATATAAAACATGTATATTAATCGTTTGTATATGGCACTTGGCTTTACATTAAAGCATATACTACACTACTTCATTATTATCAATATAAGTAACATCATATCAATAGTTCTTTAATACTGTAGGACCCCATATATATATATATATATCGTAAGTAACAACTAATGAAACATATGTGTTATAGTGCGAAATAATTTACGGTTTTTCTATGTCAATCCATGATGACTAAAAATTAGTTGCTGTGAGTTTGTTTCTAAGCTTTCTGAATGTGATAGTACTATTTTTCTACTATTTATCATTCATTTTTAATGTTGATCTCAATTATTTTTCTTTCATTTTATTAGAGAAGGAAAGAACTATTCTAATGTATCATATACGAATAGATTTTTGCTTTGATTCACTTTTAAAGATGTTTTTAAGTGAGATTTACTAGTTCACATAACTATAGAATCGATGGATAATGGCTAATAATGGAATTCGGGACACCATTTTATCTTATCTGAGACTTGTCAGTTAACTTTGCCTACATTTGAATATTGATGTTCGCACTGAGATTTGAACCCAGTACCTTTTGTCAACCAATTATTCACTGAATTACATAGTCTGAACAGCCACCGACTTGCTCAACTTGTGTGATATTTCTATCATTAACAATAAGGTTGTGAATTATCACAATGTTGATATTCTGGACTGAATTTTGATCAGTTGTTTGTTGGATTATGTGCAACACGTGCACATTATCTTAGTATACCTATTTCTCTGAGTTTGCTTCGGTGAAAAGAGGGAGATAAAATATTTCATATCTTTCATTTATTGTTAAGAAATGATCATCTAGTGCAGTGTTTGCTTATGCTATCACCTTTTAACACTCAATATTTAGTTCAAAAATTGTTTTGTGAATTAATATTCTGAGTCGATAGTTTTAATGCTTAAAATATTTGCTTTGATTGAAATCTGTTTATTCATGAATTAAAAAAAATTATTGAATTAATGTGTATTATTGTAATTGTTTTTCCATTATTTAGTTCTCTTGGATAAATTCAAATACGGTCACTGAACATTATGTACAAATATTTTAAAATTAAACAGTATAATAATGATTAAGTAAATAGTGAATATATCTAACTTTTCTTTAAATGACCAGTGGTATAGTAGTCGAGAAATTCATACCAACTGTTGATGCATGTCGAACAGTATTCTTATATTTAGTTGAGCTAATTGTTATTTACTCTTCTAGGAAAAAAAGTGCTTATTTTTGTTTCTCTAAACGCAATTGATATTTACTATACCAAGTCACTAACGTCCACTTTAAATATTCGGTACTCCTATTTGATTTTATAAAAGAGTGAATTGGGAACATTCAACTTTCATAACAAATCATTAAGCTGAAATGCTTTTGACTTAATATTTTCATGCTAGTGATTGTTTGCTAAATAAAATCACTGCTGATAATTTAAGTACAAATGGTTAAAATCTCGTGGACCGTAGTGGATTTCTGAGGAATTTCAGAGATATATTGCTGGGGAAAGATAGCAGGCAATAAACAGAACTTGTTATTTACTATCAAATATTCAGTAACCCAATATATACTTATATATTCAATTAACTGTTAAGCTTATTTGTTTAAAACCTACGAAATAAATCACTTCTTTATGGTGTATTGTATTTCACAAAATATAGTATTCGAACTTTTTTGGCAAGGTTTTGTTTCATAAAAACATGAGATCTGATGATAATGTGGTGATACGAAATTAGCTAAAATGAAACTATAAAATATTACAGTAGAGTATTACTCCACATTTATTTAAGTATAAAAACTGTGAATAAACACTGAAATAACTAAGTGCGCACAAGCTCACATTTTCATTTTAAGTCGACTTATTTTATTGTACGGAGTTGCCACGTAACCAATTGACTTCAACGATGACAAGTAGAGAAATAAACAAATACCGAATATTTTTTTTTAAAATGGGACTAAAAATCATTAGAACTTTCATCTAAATTAGAGTGAATAGTTTCACTGCATTTGGGGTACGAGTTGATGTAAGACATTATATTGAAATAATATATTTGTAAAATCTACAAGCTTTTTCAAGGAAATGTATTTTCTTTGAAAAATCTTGGACCAGATTGCCAGGAGAAACGTCGAATTTACTTCAAATTCATTCGCTGAGATTTTACAAATATATTACTTCTATTTATTGACTACAGTTCATTTAATTATTTACGACAAACTGTTTGTGATTCCTCGAGTAAGTTATACTGCAGGCATAAATCCTTTGAAGGCTGTGAATAATACTCCATTATTTAGATTTAACAATTAAAGCTCTATAGATCTTCAGTGAAATACTTTGTTAGTATATATATATATATATAATTTTTTTTGATCATTAGTTTTATTTTGTTATGTGGTCTTCTCCTAGCGAATTCTTATTTTGTGTACATTAAATTTACCCCTTCATCAATACATTTCCATTCACTTAATTCTCTTAATTCATGTAAGCTCTTCAAATCCTGTTCAATTATTACGCAACCCATCTTATCAGTTTTTTAATCCCAGGAATCTCGTGTAAACCCTTAATTACCTCTAAAATTATCACACAATTTATCTTATCTGCCTCTGAATCTCACTCAATTACTGCGTCACCCACCCCTCATGTTTTTTGGACTCTAACACCGAATGTACTCCGACCTGTTCTTGCATGCATATATATATATATATATGGTTATTATTGATAACTTTTTTTCATTCCAATTCTTACCATTCACCTATGTTAATTGTTTCAAAAAACATCATACCTCAGTGTAAATTTTTAATACATATCTGGTTGTAAGCAGCTGATAAGAAACCCCGATCTAAAAAGAATACATATTCAGAAGGGTTTTTTTGTGGAGTTTTAGTATTTTCATAGTTGAAAGCATTAGTCATTTGAAGCTAGACCACCATAGAAAACCCGGAATCACTAAACGGCCGTTTCGTCCTATTGTGGGACTCCTCAGCAGTGCGAGTCCACGACCTCGCCTCACAAGATTGGAACCCAGGACCTACCAGTGTCGCGCCGGAGCAATTAACCTATAGACCACTTAGCCGGCATTCAAAATAGGACGAAACGCCCGTCCAGTGCTTCGAGGTTTTCCTTGGTGGTCTAGCTTCAATTAACTCATGCTTTCAATTATGAAGTCATTTTTATTTAGTATCTGTTTTTTCTGACTTTATTCAAGTTCATAAATGGAAATAATTATATGAAATATATACTCACTTATATTTCTATAACCTACAGTTTGTAAATCGATCAACATAGGCAATTAATGTTATAATTAATTTGTTCTCTTCAAAATTAAATAATGTAAATAGATAATATGGTGAATATATATCATTATTTGTTTTAATATTTTTCAATAATTCACCCATTTAGATTGAATAAAAAGGCAAAGTATGCAATGACAGGAATAATTCCCTTTTTTTATTTGTTACTGTAATAATATTTTTTTGTGGAATAAAATATTTACCATTGCTTTTAAGTACTCATTTCATTTCCCATTAAAAATTCAATATAACTTTCATCATATTTTATCTAAAAAGAAGGTTTTCAACTTTTTCTTCTCTTGTTTTTTTATTATTATTATTACTATAAATGGATATGAATGAATATACATTGTAGTAAATAAATGAGATAATGTTATATAAATACTGAAAACAAAGAGAAAAACAACTTAATCGACTTGTATGTGAAAAAGAAAAAGAAAACCGGTTGAAAAAAATAAGTAGCATATAGTTTTGAAAAGAGTGGGTTAACAAAATTGTTTCTATTATTGTTTGTTGTTATTATAAAAATTGATGACATTTTACACATGAGTAGCTAAGAATACATTGTTTATTTCGTGAATAAAATAAACACAAACAAACAGTTAGATTAACCTAGATTAGGATAATCTAGTTAATAATAAGTAGTAAATGACTTAGAAACAAAATTAATTTGTCATTGAAATGAAATATTTGGTCAAATGAAATGTTACATTAAATATTTAATCAGTTTTGTAGCTATTATGAAAGACAACACGATCAATAATATGATACATTAAGCTTAATTCTAATTTTTTGTTATTACTTTGTTACTATGGTTTAAGTGAGTACAACTTTATTAAGTTTTTTTTAGAAATAGCGACTAACAATAAGTAAAATTTTGATTGTTTAATTGATGTCAAGTTACTGTAAGCAAAGATGGATAGTGGCTAGCAGTGGAATTCAGTTTGACGCGCGTTTCGTCCTATTTGGGACTTGTCAGCTGGATGTACCTGCATCTCAGAGTTGATGTTTACTCTGGAACTCAAATCCAGTACCTTTCGCTTCAAATGCCATCACGTTATCCACTCGGCTACTGAGTCGTGATAGCCACTTGCTTGTGCAATCGGATGAAGTTTAAGAGACTGACCAGTTGCAGTCCTAAACATCAGTGGGATGATTCAAACAAGTAATACTAAGGGAATTTAATGTCAAGTTACGATGGGAATATTAACACTTGAATATAATTACATCCAATTGAATAGTTTCAAATGAAATGTAATGTGTATGTTTGATACTACTGGTTGTTACTATGCAAAAGGTAACATATTTGTGTTTTGCAATATTATATGCTCCAATATCCATGTTGATAATTATTCCTTTATTTTTTTTATAAAGATAATGGGTTTGTCAAAGCATCATTACTCAATTAATAAAAATTATTTATTAATTCTTTTAAAAACTACAATATAGGGATTTTATTATCTATTACTTACATGAAATATTCTTTTACAAAATTTAAATATTCATACTTTTCGATACTTAATAATGAAACCCTTTAAGCATTATGTTGGCAAAATATCTATTCGGTATATATAGATATGAGACAAAACTGTGATACTAGATCTTGATTAGATATTTTAATCAGCTTATGAATTAATATCAACATATTAGTAGTAATAAAGTTATTGATTTGACTAAGGAGATATGAACATTTCAAGTGATGGAAAAGATTTATTACTCAGATGGATGGTTTTGTTGGAAATTAATTGTTTGAGCTCAATGGTCTGGTCGTGGAGAAGCTGTAGGTTATATGTGGTGAAATTCGAATACTTCACGTATATCTGAAGCTTGTACTGATGATGTTGTTTAGAAGAACGATGAAAGTTCCACGATAAAGAACCATCCTGCTCAGGGAAAGAAATTTCACTAAGAACAGTTCAAGTCTGTGGACATTGTGTACAAGATGTCCAACTATTTTATGTTTTAATTTTAGTCAGCTTTGATAGAGTTAGGACATTAGTGAGCTCTTCGTCTAAAAACTGGTCTGGTTACTTTTTTAGGTAGTTGATTAATAATGGGCAAATTATTTAGTGGAAAAAGTCTGAGGAATATATTGAAACACCACACCACCAAGAGACGATTACTATTTACATAAGCATTATACTCTGGACGAACTCTTTAACCACATCAATCTAGAAAAGGTTAAAAACAAAGATACTGAGATTTGTCAGAATGAAAGATACATCAGTGCGAAAAAAATAAAAGGCCGATTTTTGTAGCTGTATAAAGCAATGTTTAAAACGCTAAACTGTTCAGTTATAAACATGGCATCATAGTACACTGATTCAAGTCAATCCATTCAAATAATTCAGAATTAGGAGCGATTCTAATAAAGATTATCACACTTTCAGGAATTTTACCTTTGAGAACTAAGTAAAGACAAAATAAACATATGGCGTTCCTGACGAGTTTGGCTTCTTTTTATCACCAAGCTATTACTGAATATACTTCATGCGTTTGACTAGGATCGTGAACACGTGACATCATTTAGATGTTATTACGCGTAAAGAAATACAGTGTAAAATAAAGTGAATAATTAAAAAGGATTTCTTTTTAAAACATATTCGATGCTTGTTTATAAATCATTAATTATAGATTATTTTTATAACGAGTCACTTTTTTATTGTATTCCCCTTAAATAGGCTGGATGGACTGAAACAGATTTCTGTATTCATAAACGTAATCGTTTAGCAAGTTTAATAAGGCGACGGTCAAAAAAAGCAGAACTACCACGAAAACGAATAAATTCTAATTTCAGACAATATACAAATGGCAGTGTTAGTGATTCTGAAGAAAATAAACGTCAAACATTCATCTATCCAAGTAGAATCAAGAATAATGAAATTATTTTTGATGATTTTAAAAATAATTGTGAAGATTTAAGTGAATCAGTATACAGTTTACATGGTGGTCAACCATCATCTTCATCTTATTATATTCCAGCTCAAACAATCGTCCACGAATCCTATAATCCAGATGAATTAAATTCATATCATCATGATAGAACACATGCAGTTTATATTACAGAAGGAGATCTAAATATGATGTCTAAAGATAATCATAATAATGGTTTTGAAATGATTAATTTGTAAAAAATCTTTTTTGTAAATTTTATATCTCTCATAATCATAATGTGAATAACTAATGAATTAGATTTTCCGTCAATTTTTTCCTTTTATCTTCGTTGACAAATTTTTTTTTCGTTTTGTACTGTCCTAAGTCATCTATCAATATTTCTGTATCATTTCGTTAAATAAGAATGTGTACTTACTTACTCCTGTTACTTCTAATGGAGCATAGAACGCCGACCAGCTTTCTCCAACCTACTCTGTCCTGGGCTTACTTTTCTAGTTCAATCCATTTTTTGTTCAGAAGTTTAAATACATAAGTGGATGTAAAGAAGTTCAAGGAACCGAGATTTGTTTAATAATATGATATGATTGAAAATCTTACCACTTTGAGTGTTAATCGATAGTTTAGTTCATGAATTATCATTCAAATGTACTTCTTTTTTTAAACAGTTAATGTTGATCACCTTATTAAGGTTTTATATGCTTACTTAATAGAAATATCAGTACTGGCTAGCATATAAGTACACTTAGCCAGTTACTTTGTATAATCTGGAGAAATATGAGCACTAAAATTCAATGTTTAATACTACCTATCCATTATTTACATTAATTTCCCTACAATTTATATATACTTATTCTGAAAAATCTTAAATATTTATTATGATAATCATGTAATTTCTATCAAATTTCTTTTGGAAAAAACTATCAGAATTACAAAAATGGGATTTGTTATCTTTAATTTAATGTCACTTTGAACATTTTTCAAGAGTTTTAAAATCTATTTACTTCATTTACAGTTTATGGTTGTCTTGTTTGAAAGTATATGCAAGTACATTTATAATACAACAAATCCATCTTCCTTTTTTTTTGTTCAAAATAATTTTTTTTTTAAAAAAAAACGTTGAATGTTATCAAAAAGTTTGTATTTAATCTATATAAATGATCAACCAAACGTTTGTTCAATTTAAACAAAAAAATCTTTCATTGCTCGCTAAAATCGATTAGATAACTTTTGAAATCTAAGAAACATTAGTTTGGAGTAAATAGACCATTAAATTTCAGACTTAATGATTCTAGAGATTAGCATTTGAACTGTGTGACATAATAGGTTTTAACTCGATTTCCTAGTGGCTTGTATTACAAATTAGAATGAACAGGCTTACAAATTACTTGGATCTTCAGCTAATGTAATTTTATGTCGAATTTATGTATATTTTTAAGAGTGAGGTGGTCATTCACCTACTTCACTGGCTGATGGTTGTACAGTATTGCGAATTGATTGAAGTTAATAACATGTACCGTTGAAATGCCAGCTGAGTGATATTAATATGAAGCTCTCACTATTGAAAATGAGAACTCTGGGTATGGCTATCTGCTGGTTTTATGGATTTAACCTAGTAGACTATCCTATAATAAGACGAAATAACTTCTTAGTGCTGTTTGGTATCTAATGGCTCCTTAACTAGGATCAGTATGTGATGCAAACTGAAAAGCTTGAAATTATATACAAATTATCGATTCCAATACCACATTATAATTTATTTGTAATGCACTGATTCTTCTTCTGAACAGTGGGTACATGTTTCCGTTACTTTGATGAAGCTATCTGGGAAACAAATACTTTAATTTCTCATAAAATTTTATTGTATTTAAATAATTTCTTAATGAAACCTATAAGTAATGGATAATCTGAAGTTCAGATATACAAGTTCGTTAGGATTTTAATTAATGAATCAAATTACTATGTGTTGCTTAATGACTAAATATATTATTCTACCATAAAATAACAAATACAGTCTACTATTAACCATTATTTTCACAGAATAAGCGACCTAATTTAACTCTCAAAATGTCAGACATTCTGATTCAAAGAATATCACAAATATATCATTATTTTATTAATAATAAAAATGTTTTACCTAGTAAGTTATGTTGATTTTGAACCTATTTATTTGAACATACTGAGAGTAATTCAGTAACTAAGCACTGATATTTGATAAGCATCATGCCAATTGATAAAATGATCAAACTTGATATTTTCACTGGATTACATCTGGTTTTCCACCAGTCAAATACAGTCTAGGTTCACTTCTGTGTGAAATTTGTTTCTGAAGTCCTTTTAAATAATTATTTAATGCGTTCATTATATAGTTTATAGTGGAAATCATCTCTAATTGTATGTCAATTATTTCTCTCAAGAAGGTTGAATGAATTTGCTGGGCGACATGTTAGAGATATTTACATTACAATCGCTGACAGTCACAATTGGGCTAAAAGACAGTAAATGTTAGTTAATGAAGATGGTTCCATTTGGATTCGATGGTGTCAAATGAAAAATATTTGTTGAACACAATAAAGATTTAGAAGAGAACAATGATCTCATACTGAACTATAAATATTTGAACAGAGGATATTCATTACAGTAAATTCAAATTAGACTCTACAGTTGTAAATATAAGTTACTTAATAAAGTGATTAACTAAGTTTAAGACAAATATATCATTTCAAAACATTTGGAAATGAATTCAGGATTGTTACTTAAATACGTTTGTTAGCTGATATCGCTTATTGTTGAAGCAACCAATACGCCATGTGTAATCGAGTCAGTATGTGAGTCAATTGAAATCATGAGATGAATTATCTGAATATTTATAGATCTTAGTGTGAGAGGTATAATAATATAAGCACTTAGAAGATCAAATGTTTCCTAAAGGTTCACAAAGTGTACGGAATTATGTTAGTGAAAAAATAGTAAAATGAAGTGAGCACTGAGTACGTTCTTTGCGTTTTCACAAAACTGAACTTGATAAATTTAAATCATAAAGTTATACATAGAAAATGTTTATATTAGTCGAACTGGATAATTCTAAGTTTTAGATGCATGTTAATTTATTGGCAAAAAGAAGAGCAACGGTTGAAAATGTTTCTTCTGAGTACCTATCTTCGGCTTACCAATTATAATTGATATAACATCTATCGTATGAAGCATCGAGTCTGGCCTCTGTTGGAAGATTTCTGTTAGCACCGTAGACTAATGAAAATCATTAATTTATGCTTGCCGTATGGACTGCTTAGATTAAATGGACTAAGACTGGGCACACACTCAATCACTTTGGTATATGTTAATGAGCAACGAGATGTAAATTTCTTCTACATACTTTCGAAAGATGAAAAATGTTTGATTTCAAAATCGGATAAATTTTCAGAGGTGACTTTTTTCAATAAAGCAATTAGACTGACAAAATCAAGATCGTCTTCAATGATCAGTGAAAGTTTTAAAAACTAAATTATGTGAAAGAATCCAGTAATAAGACAGACGGCGTTCGTATTCGACGTTTAAAGAGACTATGATATCAGCTGATGATTTCCTCAAGGTTAAAAATAACACTAAAAACCATATCGTTTGCCAAAATGTAAATATACCAAGTATTCTATTAAGATATGCTTATCGTTCGAAACTCCATCACGTAGTACATTTATGAAGAGGCTAGGTATCATTTCGAAATTGATTTAAAAGTCAATTCTAAAGGGGTAGTATTAAAGATTTATTCCAATTTGTCAAAAATCATAAATGATTTAAACATAAGGAAACTATAATATCCTTAGATGCAACATTATTGTTCATAAACATTCTCTTCACAAAGAAAATAGATAATTTATTTGAGTAGTTTACTGAAAAAGAAATCAAATTCAAGTCAGAATATCATGTTTTTAGTGTTCCACTGAAAAGAAATATAGACTGACTAATAACGAACACTAGCCGGAAGAACGGAACATCATCAGAGAAGAATACATACATACTTAGTTTTATACATCTGAATGTTTTTATACATCAAAGTTTATATACATATATGTATATAATGTTCTGTCATTTCTAATAAACTCATCAATGAACAGTATTTAACCCGGACACTATATCGTGCATCTTATCAATTTAAAACTTATATCCATGTACAAAACTTTCTTGCCAAAATTTTTATATCAAAAAATAATTGACAGATTAAAGTGAATCTCTCATTTTCTCTCTCCACATACATGTCAGTTGATTGTTAAAAATAGTTACATGGATGAAAAAAAATTCTGTGGTAGACTTTTTTATATGCAAGACTTCATAGGTGAAAGAAAAATAAATAAACCCAAGATTTAATTTATGGACGAACCAATCAAACATAAGATAACGAGTCTTGAATTTTAGCGCGAAATTTAATCATACCTTTGGCTAAATAACATTTTGCCATTATAGCTGGTGTCAATTTGTGAGGAAAATCCCAAAACTAATTCCTAACCCTGAGCATCAAATGTAAACCATAGTTCTCATTCTTTACACTGGTTTATAACCGTCATTTAGTCCTAGTTAGTAGGTGGACATTCACAAGGTCACTTTAGCGTTGCTCAAAGGTTAATCATTAATTATAGTGTCACCCTAAAATCTAATAATTATAAAAAAATTATGAATGCGTTAACTAGGAATTTTCATAGTTGAAATCATAAGTCATTTGAAGCTAGACCACCATCGAAAATCTGGAAGCACTGGACGGCCGTTTCGTCCTATTATGGGACTCCTCAGCAGTGCGCATCCACGAACCCGCTCTCGCGAGATTCGAACCCAGGACCTACCAGTCTCGAGCCGATATATCACTGAGCCAACTGTCATCCAACGGTGTTAATATCTAACTTCAAACAATCCACGAAATTTTGACAACCGTTCAACAATTGCCTTCAGTGAGTTGTTATCTCACAACAGACTTGGTTGAACTCCACTGGTCAGTGCTTCCCACTAGAACTCCAGGACATGTATTTTGAAGTCAGTCAATAGTGAGTATATGATTATATTTAGAAGGGGATTTGTGGAGATTTCAGTATTTTCATAGTTGAAATCATGAGTCAATTGAAGTTAGACCACCATGGAAAACCTGGAAGCACTGGGCGGCCGATTTGTTCTATTATGGGACTCCTTAACAGTGCGATTCCACGATCTCGCCTCGAGATTCGAGTTTAAATATGTTCCAAAGGATTCAAACTTCGCTTTATATTGTAAATGATTATAGATTTTTAATTTATCCATGAATAGAAGCTTGAATTTCTAATGTTTCGTGACTTTATGTAAGTAACTCCTTTAAAGAATAAATCACCTGATTAAACAAACATAAATTTATAATAGTACAGAAGAACAAATCATAATGTTTAGTACAATGAGAAATATTTACAGGTGAACTTCATGTTGTTCACACCAAAAGTGATTCTGTATGGGTCATACGTTTGTATATTTGCGTGTATCTGAGTAAATATGAATAATATGGTATATTTTTGATGGCAGAGTGGAGTAATATTTTGTTGTTTATAAGTTGTGATTTGAATAGGGTATAGTGTGGTTGTTTGGAAAAATATAAGAAGTCAAGTAGATAAATTCACTTGGTATTGTTTGTTTGAATCTTCCCATCGATTTTTTTGTTAGGACTGCAACTGGTCAGTCTCTAATTGGTATATGTGCATACTGTGCGTATTGCTTCGATATACCTTAATTCACAAGCATGGTTAGCAGAGATGGATAGTGGCTAGCATCTCTACCAACCAAGCTTGTGAATTAAGGTATATCGAGGCAATACGCACAGTATGCACATATGCCAATTAGAGACTGACCAGTTGCAGTCCTAACAAAAAAATCGATGGGAAGATTCAAACAAACAATACCAAGTGAATTTAAACTTCACCCCATCGCACAAGCAAGTGGTTATCAGGACTCAGTGGCCGAGTGGGTAACGCGATGGCGTTTGAAGCGAGTTACTGGGTTCGAGTCCCAGAGTAAACATCAACTCTGAGATGCAGGTACATCCAGCTGACGAGTCCCAAATAAAACGAAACGCGTGTCCTGGATTCCACTGCTAGCCACTATCCATCTCTGCTAGTCAAGTAGATAGTTTGAATTTTTTTTCTATTGAATATAATAGGGTATAAGCTGGACACATTTTTATATTACCGAAATATGACATCTTTTTTTTCTTTTTCAGGCAGTTATTCAGGTATTGGTAATAGAAATGGTATGAGTAAAGAAAAAGAAACTCTTCACTGTTGCACAGACTTATGTCCACACATTAGGATGTTTAATACAATTAATTACTCTAATAAATTTCGATAACGTGATGAGTCGACAGAGTTGATCTGAAAAGTTTGGTGTCCCTGAGAAATACATTTTGAATCATATGGTCACACGCATACATGACAAGGTATTTACAAGTACAAACTAATGAGGTTCATTTAAATAAAGCATGTAATAAGTGTAAAACGATGATTAGTGCGACAGTATAGTGAGACAATTTCTTATTCATTCCAGATTATGTTTATTACGTAATCTATTTCATTATGATCAATATACTGACAAATTGCCTAAACAGTTTGAATATATTTCGTATGTGTTTATAAACGACACTACATATTAAAGTCCGATTTAAATCTAATTGCATAAAAATGCCAAGACAAGACTATATATGTAGTTATATTTTATTAAAAAGAAGAAATTATTATTATCTCAGGATATTCAATCACATACGTGAACGTTTAATATCTAGACCAATGAGCCAGAATTTATAAGTATAAATGTCGAACTTCAAGCAATCCACGACATTGCGCGACCATCTTAAATTGCCTTCGGTGGGTAACTGCCTCATATTCAACACCGTTGAATACCACTGCTCGCAGCTTCTCATTAGAAATCCGAAAATCCTTTTTTAAGTTAGTCATTAGTGAGCACATGATTGAAAACATTGACAACATTACACTTTGATCTATAGAATTCGATAAGCATCGGAGATTTTGAAATTGGTCATCATAAAATGATCAGTCAACCGTAAATATCTTAGCCTTACAGAATTTCAGTTGTAGTCTAAATATTCCAGTAGGAGTTTCTCAGAAAGTGAAACTTGATAGCGTGGGTTTGAATCAAGCAGAGGACACAGACTTCCTCAATATTACACGTCAGCACTGCTGACGAATACCGGATCTCAAAAAACCTAGATTCATTGTTTCGTGTGGTCTGCCCTCAGTCACCTAACAAAGAGAATTGAATTTTCATTAGTTGAGATTATGAGTCAATTGAAGCTAGACCACCATGGAAAACCTAGAAGCACTGGACGACTGTTTCATCCTATTGTGGCATTCTTCAGCATTGTTTCTTTTTTTAAATAACAATTGTTTGTAGTTATAATCAACATTCTGTTTTTTCATTATTCCTATTTGACGTTTGTTGTCACGAAATCCTCATCTAACCGGTCGTAAGACGAAATATCCTCCAACCAACTGTTATGTTGTTTTTTTGATCTCTTTTTATCTAAACTAATAAAGTTATTGCGTAATTATAGGGAAGCATAGTAAAGATAAGTTAACATCCTTTTTAATATGATCGTCTCTTTATCACTCTGAGAAAAGGATCCTTTTGTTAGGAAAAAGTATTGAATGACTGATTTGAATTAGATGATTTCCTTTATAACTAATGATTGACCATATAAATCGATTTTTTTTGTCTAACAATAAATTAAGCGAATAATTTGAGACATTAAACATTAAATAAAAATAATAAGGAGACAACAAATTGCTTATAACCAGAAATGATTGTTATTTAATAAAAATACAATTCTGTATGTTAGATAGATGGAGGCAGACCATATGAAACACTGAACATGGTTTTTTTTTCAGATCCGGTACTCGTCATCAATACGAACGTGTAATATTGAAGGGATGATACTTCCTGTTTGATTAAAATGTTCCTTTCTTTAAATTTTCTTTATTAACTAAAAATTATACAAATCCTCTTACGTTTTTTGAAATAGAAAATCATCAAATATAAATATATTCTTACAATTGAACAATACAGTAAACGCAATACTATTAGAATGGAATTGAAATTTGTTACGTCCTTGATCTGTCTACTCACTTTCGTGCCGAGGATAACTTGTCTAACGTAGATTAAGACATTGACGTGACAGACTGACTGGCTTAACCTTGAGACTAGTATGCCTGAGTTCGAAGTGAGATAGAGAGACGAAAACTATCCTATCACCTGAATGACTGACAGGCACGCGTGATGGAGAAGACAAGACGACTGGAACACTACTCGCTTTATTCCAAAATTCAATCTGCTATCCGACTTCAGATTAGTGTAAAACGATGCAGGAATAAATAGATAACTAACCCGACCACAACGTACAACAATTAGGAATATACAATTATGTCCAAAACTGGGGGATTAGAGTATAAAATTGAGTACAAAAGATTACGCCTAAATTACAATAGCTTTGGAACAGAAAAACCTATGGCAGTGAATCATACATACATTATGAACTGTAGAATGGACTAGGGACAAAAGTAAATGTCATAGTTTTACAATCTTCGAATTAAATGAAATAACTTCCCCAAAAATAGCTTCCGTAGTTTGTCAAAGCTTTTCGTTTCTCAGTTCCCGTCAAAATTATAAAAAGAGGTGAATTGTTATATAACTTACTAGAAACTTTATTAATTATACAATACTTATTTATATATTACTTTGATTAAGTAAAGTTATACATTGAATACTGTTTATATTACAAAGATCTAATATTGTCAATTATTATTATTATTTTTATATAGTTGAAATCATGAATCAATTAAAGCTAGACCACCATGGAAAACCTGGAAACACTGGACGGCCATTTCGTCCTATTGTGAGACTCCTTAGTAGTGCACATCCACGATCCCACCACGCGAGATTTGAACCCAGGACCAATTAGTCTTGCGTGCGAGCGCTTAACCACTAGACCACTGACCCGGCATCCTATGGTGTTAATGTCTAACTTCAACCAATCCATGAAATTTGAGCAACCATTTCAACAACATCTTCAGTGAGTTGATATCTCACAACAGACCTGGTTATTATTATCAAATAAACAATTATTTACAAATTCGATTATTATTATTATTATTATTATTATTGATAATAAATATGGTTGTAATCATATATGAATGATGGATATATATTAGAGGTTAATAAATAAGTAAACAATAAGATAATGATCTAGCTTCAATTGATTAATAATAATTTCAACTGAAATCTCCACAAATCCCCTTCTAAATATAATCATATACTCACTATTGACTGACTTCAAAATACATGTCCTGGAGTTCTAGTGGGAAGCACTGACCAGTGGAGTTCAACCAAGTCTGTTGTGAGATAACAACTCACTGAAGGCAATTGTTGAACGGTTGTCAAAATTTCGTGGATTGTTTGAAGTTAGATATTAACACCGTTGGATGACAGTTGGCTCAGTGATATATCGGCTCGAGACTGGTAGGTCCTGGGTTCGAATCTCGCGAGAGCGGGTTCGTGGATGCGCACTGCTGAGGAGTCCCATAATAGGACGAAACGGCCGTCCATTGGTTCCAGGTTTTCCATGGTGGTCTAGCTTCAATTGACTCATGATTTCAACTTTGAAAAATATTGAAATCTCCACAAATCCCCTTCTAAATGTAAAAATTACACAAAAAATCTCCCTTTTGATAGTAAGATAAATAGATAATTGAGATTGTAAAGGAACAACAAGGAATGAGAAGTTACTTTTTTAAAAGATAAACAAATAGAAATTATTTAGTAATACCAATCGATCATGTATGACCATCAAATTAGTCTTAGATATAAAGTGTATATTTATTACAAAATGGATAATTGAATATATAACAATTTGTTTATCTGAACGTAAAGATAAGAAGAATAGTGTAATATGCCAACAAGAGACTGATCAATGGCAGTCCTAAATAACAATCGGAAGATACAAGTATACAACACCAAGTGAATATAATTTCACACCATCGCACAAGCAGATGGCTATTAGGATTCAGTAGCTAAGTGAATAACGTGATGGTGCTTGAAGCGAATGGTACTGAGTTCGAGTCCGAAGGTGAACATCGACTTTGAGATGCAGGTACATCCAACTGGCGAGTCACGAATAGAACGAAACGAGAGTCCTGGATTCCACAGCTAACCACTATCCATCTTTGCTTATAAAACTTGTGACTTCAGGCAATATTGGGGCAGTCTGCATATGATGCACATATGCCAACAAGAGACTGATCAATTGTAATCCTAAATAACAATGGCAAGATATAAGTACATAACACCAAGTGTATCTAAGAATTACTTAGTTAAAATATGCATGATTGATATCATATAACATAAATAGTGAAAAAGCTAAATTCATATAAATCAACTAATAGTTAAACTTTGGAATAATAACCAATATGAAGTAGAAATTAAATGTTCGTGTTTCCATCCTTAATAATATTGATTTTCGTGATTTACAGCACTGACCATTGAAAAATTAGAACGCATTAGATAGCTGTTTTATTTCACCACGAGACTCGTAATCAACGCTCATACACGAATCAGCTAAGATGGGACCCAATACCTTCTGAAAGTTTGACCTGCGCTTCAATCTTTGACAAGTGATTTGGTATTCAGTGGTTCGCAATCTTGAATTTGACTGATTGGGCATATTACACCATCATATCTCATTGTATGAGGTAGATAAATGTCACACAGTCGAACAATCTAAGCTCCAATAGTCAAGTATTTTTGATAGAACTTCTTCGTGCAACTTTAGAAGTTAGTCACAAGTGATCCTTATGAGTAGAGGAAATTATTTTTAATATAAGAAATTGTATGTTTGTTTATTCTCATATGCATATTTACTAAAAGTTTAGTCCTAAATGGTAACAATGAAATAACAATGATTGGAAATCAGATTATTTATGTTTTATATGAAGAGATTCATAACATACTAGTTAACTATACAAGGATATGTTGTTACAGTTAACATGATGCCTAGTGAAACTAGGTTAACGTAGCCAACTGAAAAAAATGATTAGACAATTGATAAATCTTGTTGCACGAACAGACGGTTGACAAGCAAAAGTAGTAACATTATTATTATCATTAGTAGTAGTAGTATTATCATTGTTTTTATGATATATCTGAACATGTATTATTTTGTTCATGGACGTCATTTCTCCCTTGAATATAATAGAAGTCATCTATACACATTCATTTCTTTATCAAGAAAGAACAAAGTAAAATTTGATAACGATATACAATAGGAAAACATTTTCATTTGAATTCCCGGTTTTTTTATATTCATCAAAAACATTTTAACTAGATAGAAATAGAGATAGTGAGGTGTAGTCTGTTAAGATTTATTTATATGTTGTAGGGTCAGTGAAATGTTACTGAAGCCTAGCCAAATCATCCGGCAGTTGAGTCACTAAATATCGAACAGATCGTCGATCCCGGTCAAGGTCAAAGACAATCGACGCGCATCAGTTAATCATATGCCATGGACTGGTCCATGCAGCAGTGGTTCTACTTTCGCTTATATCTATTTCAAATAATGCATTCCTGTAATAACGTCTTTTCTGTTGTACAGTCTTCGGAGCATCCATGATCCCTTGATACGCCGATGGGGCAATCCACGTAAGGTGCTGAGCGAGAGGTGTGACTTCGAAGTTAGCTTGTTCGTTACGCCGTTCCCGTCTAACGCAAGTTGGCCTCCAACCATTCGACATAGATCATCAACGTTGATGGTCTACTATGTATTTGAGTTAGGAGAAAAGTTTCACCAATCCATGTATTAAAGCACAAGATCACAACAATTTCTACTTTTCATTTTCAGTTTGAAGAATAAAAGGCTAAGTGACCAATATTAATCTTTAATGTACTCAATACTGTAATGATTCGATCTTATTTTAAATATGTTAACAGGTGTTGATATTAATTACTCTGACAGAGAATTCCAATAATCCAAAACACACCACGAGAAGCATAACTTCATACATAAACAATTGGATCTAGGTTTCGTAACTCTCAGGAAAAGGGCTTTCAAAAGATCTGTTTAAACTGGAGATAAATGAGTTATATTACTACCGTGGCACCTTAATGTTGCGTAAAATTTTATTCTATGTTGAGATGAAGAGAGTGAGTTAAACTATTGCAATGCACGTTCATCCGGAAGATCGGAAAGACATAACACACGTTGAATTCATTCTAATGTATCTAACTCATGATTAGAACAAGGGATCGCCTCTTAATTTCCTTACTTCAAATACGGTTCCACATATGTTGCATATAATATTCTGAACTTATCTTCATCCAATTTCTGAAATCATTGGTGCAGTGTACACGAGATCCATAGACCTTCAAAAAACAACCCCCTTTCGAGGTAGGCATGGTTCTTAATTCTAACTTACCATAACGTCAATGTCATTTATTATCTTAAAAAAAGCAAGAACTAAGATTGATAAACAACAGTATCAATTATTATTGTTTCCTTAGGTTTTCAAAAATTGCATACAACATATGTAATATTATAAATCAAGATTATAGTATGGGTTATTTAAATAGTGAATGTATACTTCCATCTTCAATAAATACAGCATCCATTATTAATGGCTGAATATTCACTCCACAAGTCGAAAACAGTCTACTGATATACTTCGATAAAGCCTCAGAATTTTAAACATCTTCACTCACCGATTCTTATAGATTTGATTATAAAAATGTATGGTTGAGAATCAATTAATTTCAGCGTTCGTAATTTAACGTGTGATAACAGTCTTAGAAAATGTTCTGGTACTCGTGGACCAATCTACTCCCATAACATGATCAACGTAATAATAAACACATTGTAAATAATGTAACATCACTTGCAGGAAATCTCCTTGGATTCATTTACATACATCCTCTATTTCCATCGAATGTATGAATAAATCCACTATTATCATTAGTCTATATCAAGAAATACTGTACATGTTTGTGTTTAGTTGTATGATTGATTATCTGAATTTGTCACACTAACACATTTACCTACAAAATTTACAATATGAGAATACTAATGATTGTGGATCATTTCATACATAAGTGAATAAAACAATACGAATTCGATGGGTCTTTCAACAATCAGATAAAATAAAACATAATTATTGAACATATGACTTGATACACAACACGATTGTCATATTTCATTGAAAGTAAGGCTCATCAACTAACATCATTTTCAATATCATCAGTTTCCAATTACGTCCATTCATGTTTAGAACCATCGATATTTGTAATCTCATGTCTCATAAAATGTTAAACTGATCCACTGAGTATCAGTGAATTATAAATCAAAATTTGTAAATGTATATTCAACACAAATCATCGGTCACTAGCATCAATATTGAAATCAACTACAAGTCAATTATTTCACAATGAGGAAACCATTATTAATGACTCACTTACAAAATATGAAATCTAAAATCATACTCATATCACTCTCTCTCTATACTTAACCATACTGACATTTGATGACATTGAAAGGTGGAAATTATAGTTTGAAAAATTGTATTACTAAAGTTTTACTTCACCTTAGGGAATTAAGATTTTGTTTCAATGTTCACATCATAGTCGCGACGACATATTACTAGGACAACCATTACAGTCATATTACGTCTCCATTGTAAAACCAATCTATTGTCCCAGATGACATATACATTACATTACAACATATTTTATTCATTCATACAATTACACATTTGTCTATCGAGGTGAGCATGTAGTTGTGTTATAAAATAGAATTGAAGTGATTTCACTAATTAGATTCAATTTCTTTTTCTACAATGAATAAAAGATGATATTGTGATAAAATGAATTTGAATAAGAAGACGTGGAACAGTAATGGCAACAACTATTATCAGTTAACGAATTGATTCGTCTTCATGAATTATTACATACAGGAGGTCGAAGGAGACTGGATCACAGAATAGATAACTGACATTGTCAGTAGTTGAGAATAAACAAATGAATTAAGTTGAAAACAAATTATGTTTGTGTAGGAGAGATAAAACAAAATCAAAACAACAAGAAGCGAAATGGCGTTCAATACAAACACTTCTTGAAGATAAGAATAGTACTGTTTATAGTATAAGATTTTGTTGAATTCAACCAACTGAATAAGTTGTGAATGATTATGATGAGATTGATTGTTTGTTTTCATAGTTTAATTAAATAAACAAAACACTACTATGTACCTAGTTATATATTTAACTATTATATGTTCACATTATTCTTGCACAATTCGTCATTCGATGGATTGTTCGAATCAGATCCACATTTATAAAAACGATAAAAGATAATGTGTTCATACATCAATAGAACACTTTCTTAAGGATCACTTTGTTTTAAGTAGTAAGTGTGTGTGAAATTGAAAAAAAAATGATATCATGAATAGATTATTTATTTGAATATGTGTAACAATGTGGATATTCATTGTTTCAGTCGACAAGATTTCTCATTCATTCAGGCATAATATGTTCGAGAAAATGGATAGAGATTCGACGACATAAAGGTTGGAGTGAGTATCAAATAATCTGTGTTGAAATCTTGTACATGTAAATAAATGATTACTTTGGAGGAAATAACTAAAGTCTGTCAATTGAATTTATGTTTTGAGGTTAAGATTTTGTTGTGAAATGATTTTAAGGGAAACACGATTAGAGAAAACTAACACTCAAAGGTGATTTCCATATTCTGTGAAACATTTAAGTAGTGTGAATCTACGACTCCATCAGCGATTTTATGTTCATCTTGGTTTGGAATATTTCCCTACATGGTGTCTATTCGTCATGATAAATATCTTCACAATGAGACTGTATTACTAACTCATCACATTGTATCTTTCTTCAAATTAACTGTCATTCAAATTTATTATAATATAATTCCATATTTCAGTAAATTCACATCCATCTGTAAACAATGAATACTAAAGCTACATTACTTACGATAGTCTATATTGAATGTATAAATCAAACAACAAGCAATATCATATTTTCCTTCATCCAACTGAAACCATTCAAACCATTGAAAGTCAGTTCATGAATATTAATTTACAGAAATGTAAAAACAACTGTCTACTTTACTAAGAGTATTTATGTTTATGACATTTGAAAAAATGTCTTTCACAGTTATGACAGCTACCTACGAATTCATTCTGAGAAAAACCATATTTATCATCATTAGTAATTAAACTCATTTCCTGTCTGTTATAACTTTCTGTGTGTGTAGATAAATCATGGGAGCGTGATAATTTATCACAAAATAAAAATAATTTTGGTCTTTGCCAATTTTAAAAGGATGAAATTAACTAATCTAACTATTTTAAAAATGAATAAAACATTTCAACAAGGTGACTTTTCTTCTCGCCGTATTCATTTCTTTAGCTGTAGAAACGTGGTCACAAGAAATCGTATATATATATATATATATGGTAGTCTGTAATAAAATAAAAATAGCATGATAGTAGCAAACAAATTTATCAAAGACAACCATTGATGTTCATGTATTCTATGTAAAAGTGTAAAAATAGAAGGGTGTTATTGCAATTGGCACGGTATATAAGATTCTCAGAAATTTTTATGTATTGAATAGAACAGAGGTGACCCATCATTCAGCAACGTGATCGAAATTTTTAAAAAGATTTAATTTATATTATAGTTTTAAAGGCATTGTATACAAATCGTAAGTCTCTATTATTATTGTCTTCTTCTTGGTAAAGTAGACAGTTGTTTTTACATTTCTGTAAATTAATATTCATGAACTGACTTTCAATGGTTTGAATGGTTTCAGTTGGATGAAGGAAAATATGATATTGCTTGTTGTTTGATTTATACATTCAATATAGACTATCGTAAGTAATGTAGCTTTAGTATTCATTGTTTACAGATGGATGTGAATTTACTGAAATATGGAATTATATTATAATAAATTTGAATGACAGTTAATTTGAAGAAAGATACAATGTGATGAGTTAGTAATACAGTCTCATTGTGAAGATATTTATCATGACGAATAGACACCATGTAGGGAAATATTCCAAACCAAGATGAACATAAAATCGCTGATGGAGTCGTAGATTCACACTACTTAAATGTTTCACAGAATATGGAAATCACCTTTGAGTGTTAGTTTTCTCTAATCGTGTTTCCCTTAAAATCATTTCACAACAAAATCTTAACCTCAAAACATAAATTCAATTGACAGACTTTAGTTATTTCCTCCAAAGTAATCATTTATTTACATGTACAAGATTTCAACACAGATTATTTGATACTCACTCCAACCTTTATGTCGTCGAATCTCTATCCATTTTCTCGAACATATTATGCCTGAATGAATGAGAAATCTTGTCGACTGAAACAATGAATATCCACATTGTTACACATATTCAAATAAATAATCTATTCATGATATCATTTTTTTTTCAATTTCACACACACTTACTACTTAAAACAAAGTGATCCTTAAGAAAGTGTTCTATTGATGTATGAACACATTATCTTTTATCGTTTTTATAAATGTGGATCTGATTCGAACAATCCATCGAATGACGAATTGTGCAAGAATAATGTGAACATATAATAGTTAAATATATAACTAGGTACATAGTAGTGTTTTGTTTATTTAATTAAACTATGAAAACAAACAATCAATCTCATCATAATCATTCACAACTTATTCAGTTGGTTGAATTCAACAAAATCTTATACTATAAACAGTACTATTCTTATCTTCAAGAAGTGTTTGTATTGAACGCCATTTCGCTTCTTGTTGTTTTGATTTTGTTTTATCTCTCCTACACAAACATAATTTGTTTTCAACTTAATTCATTTGTTTATTCTCAACTACTGACAATGTCAGTTATCTATTCTGTGATCCAGTCTCCTTCGACCTCCTGTATGTAATAATTCATGAAGACGAATCAATTCGTTAACTGATAATAGTTGTTGCCATTACTGTTCCACGTCTTCTTATTCAAATTCATTTTATCACAATATCATCTTTTATTCATTGTAGAAAAAGAAATTGAATCTAATTAGTGAAATCACTTCAATTCTATTTTATAACACAACTACATGCTCACCTCGATAGACAAATGTGTAATTGTATGAATGAATAAAATATGTTGTAATGTAATGTATATGTCATCTGGGACAATAGATTGGTTTTACAATGGAGACGTAATATGACTGTAATGGTTGTCCTAGTAATATGTCGTCGCGACTATGATGTGAACATTGAAACAAAATCTTAATTCCCTAAGGTGAAGTAAAACTTTAGTAATACAATTTTTCAAACTATAATTTCCACCTTTCAATGTCATCAAATGTCAGTATGGTTAAGTATAGAGAGAGAGTGATATGAGTATGATTTTAGATTTCATATTTTGTAAGTGAGTCATTAATAATGGTTTCCTCATTGTGAAATAATTGACTTGTAGTTGATTTCAATATTGATGCTAGTGACCGATGATTTGTGTTGAATATACATTTACAAATTTTGATTTATAATTCACTGATACTCAGTGGATCAGTTTAACATTTTATGAGACATGAGATTACAAATATCGATGGTTCTAAACATGAATGGACGTAATTGGAAACTGATGATATTGAAAATGATGTTAGTTGATGAGCCTTACTTTCAATGAAATATGACAATCGTGTTGTGTATCAAGTCATATGTTCAATAATTATGTTTTATTTTATCTGATTGTTGAAAGACCCATCGAATTCGTATTGTTTTATTCACTTATGTATGAAATGATCCACAATCATTAGTATTCTCATATTGTAAATTTTGTAGGTAAATGTGTTAGTGTGACAAATTCAGATAATCAATCATACAACTAAACACAAACATGTACAGTATTTCTTGATATAGACTAATGATAATAGTGGATTTATTCATACATTCGATGGAAATAGAGGATGTATGTAAATGAATCCAAGGAGATTTCCTGCAAGTGATGTTACATTATTTACAATGTGTTTATTATTACGTTGATCATGTTATGGGAGTAGATTGGTCCACGAGTACCAGAACATTTTCTAAGACTGTTATCACACGTTAAATTACGAACGCTGAAATTAATTGATTCTCAACCATACATTTTTATAATCAAATCTATAAGAATCGGTGAGTGAAGATGTTTAAAATTCTGAGGCTTTATCGAAGTATATCAGTAGACTGTTTTCGACTTGTGGAGTGAATATTCAGCCATTAATAATGGATGCTGTATTTATTGAAGATGGAAGTGTACAACCACAAATTCAACATCTATATCTGTAAAAGTCTAGTAGTCCTAACGACAACATTCTCTAACTTATAGTCACGTTGAATGATGAAACTCTCAAACCACAGGAATTGTTCTTCGAAATGTCACTGATGTAGTCAAAAGTTGCGAAGAATCGACACAATTTCATAATTAGTCTAATTTTTATAACAACGGAATAGGCATTTGGTGAATGATATTTATAATCCTATTAGTTTTATTCGTATTGTTGCCACATTTATCGAATGATCACTCAAGCTATTGGTTCAATCTTTTACCTAAATGTTAAACACAGTTGTTGAAGAGAGCAAAAACAACGAGTGATTCAGAATAGAATGAATCCATTTTATTCTGCCTAGGCTCTTATCAACTGATTATAATTTATAATATTTTAAAATCACAATTATGTGTTTCAAATGAAACAGGAATCAATCTCTTTTTACCCTTGTAAAGTTATGCCCATTTTATAATATCACTATTTATTTCATATCTTCCTCTTCTGTTTGATTACACCATTTTCATTTATCTGGAATTTATAATTTTCAACCATTAATTTGATTTTAGTCAGTTGATTACATAACCATGTAGATTTTGTTAACACTATGCTGCTCTATGAACTTTGCCTCTCACACTTTATTTATGTGACACAAACATTTTACAATCTTATTAACAATATTGAAGTGTTTTGTAGATTATTGTATGATAAACATATTTATCACTAATTACCCTGGTATTTGTAAGGAATGTTATTCGCATCCTTATGCTCCGAAACTTCATCAAAATCATCTACCTAATAAGTAGTATATTTTTAAACATTACAATAATTATCTAGTAGATTGTTTTTATAGTACAAATTTTCGTACATTTCTACAAACGTATTAATGTGTGAACGACTAGAACTTGTTATTGAAATGTACAATTTTGTTTTAGAGATCTGAGTTACATAATTTTCATAATTTGAAATAAAACTGGCGTAGAGATATAAAGCTAATGAACGTAATTCATTTTCTTGATATCTTGGTGTCTTGAGTTCGAGTTCTTCGCTTGAGATCATGGGTTTGCACTGCTAGGGAGTTTCGTAGTAGGACGAAACGGTCATCCAGTGCTTTCACGTTTTCACTGGTGGTCTAACATTCGTTGCTTTATAATTTCAAACCATTTGCGAAATTGCTAATAATCTCTTAAAATGACCTATGTTGTAAAGCATATAGATCTCTGATATTATCACAAAGCACTCTCTAACTATCGTTTAATCCGTTTACAGAAAATTGATCTGAATTATAATACACATTTATATTCGATGTTTATGATACTTTTCACTGATCTTAATGACATAAAGTATTGAATAGTGTTCCAGTACATTGAATAATGTAAAAGTGTTATATCGTGTGCGCTCGTAATATATATGAACGTGCAATTAGAGAGGAGTGAATTTTACTGATCGGACGCAAATGATACTTGAAATCATACGAGCAGTCATGATTGCGTATCGGCCCTCCTATCTGCCTAGCCCAGCCATTTAAGTCCAGAACACAAATAACAGCCTCGGCAATATGAATCATTATTTACAAACGCACTGGGTTTTTATACAAACCAAAGTAATCAATAAACTGAATATAACTCAAGAATCGTATGATAATAAGTCAAAGGTCGAAATAAAGCTAATGATAAAAAAAATAGGAATATGAATAGTTCAGTTACGTAATAATTGTACAATAGGAAATAGGCATATTACATTGATCCATAAATAGACCTAAAAGTTACCATTCGTAATTCACCGGGGGATATAATAAAAAGGTTCAAATATTTCAGAATTATATTGTTCAGAAACTAACATTAAAACTATAATTTAAAATAGATCTTAGATTTTACTCAATTTATTGATTTATTTTCGGTAAATTAATTCCCTGTGTGTTCCGTATTCGAGGATTAAACATTGTAAGATTAAACATACAACATGTTTACTGATATATGTCATATGGTATTTGATGAATATAAATTTAGTATCAAATTAGAATTGTAGTAATGGTGCATTTCATTCTTCATTTAATATTCTACCAAAGTTGACTTCTTATAACATCTATAGAAATAAGAGATCACGATTGAATATTGGATAATCCGATAACCAGGCTCCCAAAAAAATAAAATACCATAAATCAAAAGGACATACATCAGTCATGAAGAACAAATTATCATCAGTAATTTAAAAGATACTGTAGTGAACGAGAACATAATTGGGAAACAATCGAACACAAAATTACAGAATCTCTTATCAAAATCGGAGAACCATATAGTAAATACTTCATTTGTAAAATGTCAATTAATTTTCTCAAACTTTATTGTTCTTTCGTTTCCACATCAATCCGCCTTTGTTCTCGTCGTCTTTTCTTCGATCTTCTTAAGCTTCTGCTTCCAAACACTTCCCATTCGATTAATGATAAAAACTACTTATATCTGACGACATCAGTAGCACATATCATAATACAACTAATGGATTATGAATAAAATATAATTAGGATGTAAAAATGTTATGTCTCGATAACATTAGTGAATGGTAACTTTGGGATCCATTTATGCACAAATACTATGCATATATGTTTTTATCGTATTAATGTTAAATAACTAAACTATTCATATTTATGTCCCCTTATTCTAAGCTTTATTTTGACTCAGGATTTATTGTTATACGATTTAGCATTCATGAATTATGCCCTATCTATCATTTACTATCTCCATTATTCACAGCCACATTCGGCTGAATATTATACAAATGTTATTTATTATTTTATGGTAAAATGTGGTTTGTTTGATTGGTTTTATAAACTCAGTATGTTTGATATATAATGATTCTTACCGCAGAGACTGAGATTGGTGTTCTGGGGTTAACTGGCTAAGCTAGGAAGAAAGCAGGACCGACAAGTACTCTAGACTGCACGTATGGGTTCGGATGTCACTGATCCAACAAATAATTCACTGATCTCTAATTGATGGTATTCTAACCTTCAACATTAACAGGACATCTAGGTGGCCACAAGTTATAACAAAAAATTATATTCAAAAGGGGTTTTGTGGAGATTTCAATATTTTTCATAGTTGAAATCATGAGTCAATTGAAGCTAAACCATCATGGAAACGGTTACTCATTTTTGTGGTTTGGTTGAAGTTAGACAATAACACTATCGGATACCGGCTCAGTGGTCTAGTAGTTAAGTGCTCTGGCGCGAGACTGATAGATCCTGGGTTCAAATCTTGCGAGTGCGAGATCGTAGATGCTCACTGCTGAGAAGTCTCACAATCGGACGAAATGGCCGTCCAGTGTTTCCAGGTTTTTCATTGGTGGTCTGACTATAATTGACTCATGTTTTCAACTATGTAAAATTATAAATTCAACTTAGTATTGTTTGTTTGAATCTTCCCATCGATTTGTTAGGACTGCAACTGGTCAGTCTCTAATTGGCATATGTGCATACTGTGCGTATTGCCTCGATATACCTTAATTCACAAGCATGGTTAGCAGAGATGGATAGTGGCTAGCAGTTCTAACAAATCGATGGGAAGATTCAAACAAACAATACTAAGTTGAATTTAAACTTCACCCCATCGCACAAGCAAGTGGCTATCAGGACTCAGTGGCCGAGTGGATAACGCGATGGCGTTTGAAGCGAGGGTACTGGGTTCGAGTCCCAGAGTGAACATCAACTCTGAGATGCAGGTACATCCAGCTGACGAGTCCCAAATAGGACGAAACGCGCGTCCTGGATTCCACTGCTAGCCACTATCCATCTCTGCTAACTATGTAAAATTATATTATTTTTTAAGCATAAAACAAACAAACTATAGAAATATTTCTTCAAATTCTTTGTTACTTACAACAAAATATCTAAATAGAAATTCTCATTTCACTGAATACTCTTATTGGTCATCATTTCAAAAACTTTTATATTCATTTATTTCATTTATTTCTTTTATGTAATGTATCGATTTATGGTAGAATAATGAAAAATTAATTAGATAACACTAATTAAAACAATAATTTCTATAAAATTGTGAAAATAAAATGGGCGCGCGCTTGGAGAGACACAGACGGGGAGAGAGATGGGAAGAGGGAGATAGAGGAAAACAAGTTGAGTCGAGAAAAATGGTAGAGGAATTAAATGAAAACAATGAAATCTATGAAGAATGTATTTGACGAAATATAAAAGACATTTCAAAGATTTAAAAAAACAAACAAAAATATATTGGAATTGATAAGTTTATAAGTTTTCTTCAAAAGTAAAAATTAAAAAAAAAATGATGATGAGAATAAAAGAAAAAAAGAAAAAAACGTTATTGATTAGTTTGTTAGTGTGAAAAAAAGATCACTAATCGACATGAAATAAAATAATTAATTCAATTCTATGTTTATTCTAAATGAACTGATAGTCTGTTAGCAGAGATGGATTTACGTATATCGAGGCAATACGCACAGTATGCATATATGCCAATAAGAGACTGATCAGTTGCAGTCCTAACAAATCGATGGGAAGATTCAAACAAACAATGATAGTCGGTTAGTTATAATTATTGTAGAGTTTGACATAAATATCCTAATACATCTCTATTGAGTGATGAAATTAATAAGAGAACTTCCAAAGGAACTTAAATCATATAGTAGTAATTATAATGAGAAATATTAAGCTGTTGTTTTTGTTTTATGGAGATTTTTAGTAATTTTTTTATATATAGTTAAAATCAAACAACCCCTTATCTTATCATATGCTCACTAGTGACTGGCTCCATGAGGTATTTCCTGGAGTTCTAATGAGAAGCACTAACTAGTGGAGTTCAACCGGGTCTGTTCGGATGCATCAACTCACTGAAAACATTGATAATTGGTTGCTCAAACTTCATGGATTGGTTGAAGTTAGACATTAACACCGTTGGTTGCCAGCTCAGTGGTCTAGTGGTTAAGCGCTAACGTGTGAGACTGGTAGGTCCTGTGTTCGAATCTCGTGAGGCGGGATCGTGGATGCACACTGCTGAGGGGTCCTACAATAGGACGAAACGGCCGTCCAGTGTTTCCAGGTTTTTCATTGGTGGTCTAGCTTCAAATGACTCATGATTTCAACTATATATAAAAAATATTAAGCATTGAAAATATAGTTCTAGAAGACAGAATGAAAAGGTATGTATGGAGAAATACTAGAACTAAAATAAGATAAATTAATAATGAGATTGCGTCATAGTGACAGGATGTGGATCGTGTCACTTAAAATCTTCAATCACCGGTCGACTAACACGGCTCAGACTAACAATCAGAGATGCCATAGATTGATACTACATTCCGTTTTGGTTACTTCTAACTTTGATTCAACCGACTTCTATACCAGCAAACATTCCCCTCTGATGTAATTGCTCATCAGGCTCATGTAACACATCTCCTAACCATCTCGGTCAATTAAGATTCACATATCAGTAGGCTATGAAGAGTAAAGTAAGTTGGAAGACTTGCTAATCTAAACTAATATTCGAACTAGGAAATCCACAGTTAGTGATGATGTTCGTCAATTTCAGCTTTGTTAAAAATAATACAATTGCTGGAATAAGAAGTACGATTGACACAATTAATCGAAAGTGGCTTACTATAGATCTAATGCAAACATGATGGAGTAATAAATAATTTCTCAAAATGTCTACGACAAATATCCTTAGTATCATGAAGTTAATGTTCTACAAAAGAGAAGGCTATCAAGCTGTTTTTCCAAGTATTTCGAAAAGTTAACAGTAGTTTTCATTACACCAACCGAATAGTGGACGTAGTCTAAGGGATTGCCCTAAATATTATTGTTACACCAGTATATGAATTAATTTTTGGAATTGTTAGTGAGACCATAATTAAAGTAGTAACACACAGATAAAGTTTTCGAAAAACTGACCTGTATCTTAAGTTGACTGAGAATGAAAGCGTTGGTCGTTGTACTTCAATTCACTGACTGTCTGGCATCGTGCTTTTAGTGAAGATTGAAGCACAATTGATGACTATATAACAACTAACTATTCACTATTTTTAAAATCCTTTGCAAAAATATATTACCTGATTTACTTTGTTTTTAAAACTGACATAAACCATATATTAAATAAAATTTAAATCAATTGAGAAACTTTAAAAAATATCCTAATAACAGTTTAGTTTAGTTCGGAATTCTGACATCATCAAGTCTTTCTGAAATGCAAATTTATGGGTTGATATGATTAAACTTAGTTAAATGAATTCGTTTAACTACACATGTGAAACGAGCTACATCAGCGTTTTATAAGTGCACGATTCTGAAGTTACCAATACGTTTTTATAGTCTAGAACTTTTCAGAAGTGAGCTATAACAACGTCACCTAGGATTGGTTTTACGACATTCAGGTATCACGAGAAGCTCTTAACGCTTATAACACAAAGTTATTATATAGTGGTCCATATTTCCAAATTCAACCAATCAGTAAACGTGGCTCAACAATCCCTTAATTCCACTGGTAACACCTTTATGATTCACATCAATCTCACTTGGAGGGCAAGGACTCATTTCAAATGAAGTCCCTAATAAACAATGACACTCTAACCGAGGTCAAACCTAAATATCTACAGATGAAAATGATTTCCATAAAGCTTATAGATGGAAAAGGAATTGAGTACTTGTTTATTTTTTATTTTATTTAATCACATATATATTGGTACAAAGGGCACCGGATACATATGCAGCACACAAAATAATGAGAATGGGAGGAGGAGGAAGAAGATGCGTATATATAAAGGAAGGAAAAAAGGAAAAGTAGAAGAGTAATGATGAGGGGAACTGAAATGTACAACCAGAATAGCTCTCTCAGTTAGGAATGTTAGAACCACTCTTTATGAAGAAAGTAAAAGAAGGTTACAGCAGGCACGCCACTGGCTTCTATTCTGAGCCATATCTGATAACGTCTCTAGCCACTGTGTTGCACCATCTCTCGGACCCCAGCCAGGGAGTCGTGAAGGACCAACAGAAACTAGCCCTTTGCAGCTTTCTTTCATGCCACGACACCATGTCATACACTGATCTCCTCTCCGCTTCTTCCAACCAGTCCCAGCGTCGGCAAATAATGCACGACGTGGAAGTCTCTGGGACGACATTCATAAAACATGTCCAAGCCACCGAAGTCGGTGTTTCAAGATGGTGACATCAATTGAATTATCGTCTCTGCGCCCGAACACACGATGCCAAACCTCTGCATTACTAACATGGTGTTGCCACTAAATGTCAGCAATCCTTCGGGGACAACGATGATCGAACACAGAGAGACGTCTAACATCCTTAATTCGGAGAGGCCAGGTTTCACAAGCAAAGGGCAAAACTGCCCTCACCGACTCGTTGTAGATCCGACCTTTTACAGCCAGACTAACATCACGAAGGCGCCAAAGACGGCCCAGATTGGCATAAGCCGCTCTAGCTTTCATTATACGTGCATCAATCTCATCACCAACGCCACCACCAGCACTTATATAGCTACCTAGATACACGAACTTCTCAATTACTTCAATCTGTTCACCATACAGGGTGAGTACAGGATGAGAATCATGCCAGTCTTGTAGGAGTACTTTGCACTTGGAGGGTGCAAAGCACATGCCGTACCTGCGGACACTGATTGCCAACTGGTTAAGTGCTGATTGCATGCCTTGGGCATTATCGCACAGTAAGACAATATCATCCGCATACTCGAGGTCGAGAAGTCGTTCTCCAGGCAACATATCCACACCGCCATTACTTACATCCATCAGGGCTGTTTCCAGAATGTCGTCGATAGCAAAGTTGAAGAGGAATGGTGAGATCAGGCAACCCTGGCTAACCCCACTGCTCGAATGGAACAAGGGAGAAAGGTGGTTGTATGCCCTCACTCTGCCTGATGTGTTCGTATACAGGGCCTTTAAGATGTTAACGAACTTCTCAGGCACACCCTTCTTTAATAGACAATCCCAGAGAAAGCCACCAAATGCCCTGGTACGGCCGAAAGTGGGGAGAGTCCGCTCTCCCTCTCCAAATGCTCTCACATGGCCGCGCGTATATAGCCCCTGCCAGGGAATTTTTACTAACTGCCTTCTCGTGGCGGGGGTGTTGTTTACGAAAGTGAGAGGACGAAAAGCGAATGCCCGGCGCTTTGACCGGGTTGGTGGACAAGGCGAGTCCACCTAGGGGAGTTGGAAAACCCTAATTCCAAACCAATGGTGCACATGGACTCCCGTATCCTGAAGGAACAAATGGCGAATGAACCAGTTATTGGTCACCGGCTACCACGGGACTGCATCTCCTCACGATGCTCCATTGCCTTGTGCGTTAGACCTCTAAGTCAAAGGTTCGGTGTGTGGCCACTAAGAAAACTACCTGCTTCGGTTTGGGCACCTGGGCAGTATAATAGTCTTCACGCAAATAAATGAAATGGAACATTCAACTGACAATTGAGTACTTGGGAAAGAGATGAAAATAATTCAGCCGAAAACATTCTTTGTTCCAAATCGTTAACTAAAGCTATACAGTCATATTTATAGTGGGTATTTTTTAGAAGAGTGATTACTGTTCATTTGATAACAATGGGGAACAGAATAAGTAAATACTGTGATGATAACTAATTTATACTTATGAAGAATTAATGATAGAGAATTAACATCATGTTATCGAATGTGGAAAATAGAAAGAGGGTTAAGATCTAAATCGAATGAGGGATTGGATATATTGCTTTTGTAAACAGGTATTAGGGTGGAATCAGGGTAACGCTAACGCCTCTGGTATAAATAAGTTCATGATTTGTAAACTTCTTGAACCATTATGTTTGACTGTGAAAGAGGATTTTGGTGAGGTCACATGATCAGTGTTTAGGAAATGTTCAAGAGTCGAACTGTTGACCAACTTTAGTAGCTCTTTTGATAACCAAACACTGTTTTACTCGGAAATACGTATCCTTCACCAGAAAAGCGAATAAACTGATAAATGCACATAGATGTGGACAAAAACAGAAACTATTCCTTCCTACATTCAAGAACCAACAGGCTATTGGATGAGACAGTTTGTAGTTTAGCAGAATGAAATGGTTTTTTTCTAACGATTTCGAAAGTTTATTTTATAGGATCTCTGCTACCGTATCTTCACCAGGTTAAATACTCTTGGAAAGTATATTCTTTGGACATTTTTCATTTTCGTGCTTTAGCTTAAGATTCTTGTCAATGAATCTAGGTAGAAAGCCATTAATTGGTAAAAATGGCAACATAAGGAAAGAAAAAATACAAAATACTAGTGTAGGTTTGGAATCATCTTGTGTCACTAACTGAGAAAATTTTAACTACTTAAATTCTATTTTATATATTTGAATGGGAACGTTTAAGTCGATCAAAGGCATTCAAATAGCTTTTTACATTTGATATCATAAGTTGGGGTGTTGTCTAAAGGGATAATAGGAGAAAGCAATTAAGCTACTTAACATGATGAATGTGAGTCTATCAAATACATTCATCTAAGTTACACAGTTTTAGTTATCCGTTTGTTTCAGGATGGAAATTATTCGGATCGTATCTTAATTTTACTGTAATCATCCTTAATCATTTACGTGACCGTCTACTTTTAGTTAAGATAGCCGGTCGGTCATTATGTTGGTTTTTCGCCAAATATACATACTGATTATCAAAAGCCACGCTATGTTTTATAAATCCATTGTGTTAATAAGTAATATTCGCAACCAAGAGGATTCATGGGATGAATCAAGTATCTTTTTTACCAAAAAATGTTTCATACAAATTCGCTTGCTCACATGAAAGATATTCGTGAAGAGAAAAGCTTTTGAATTTTTCTTGTAATATACCACTTTTTACATATGACGGGCTGTAATCTTTACAAATTATTCTGTTTCCCATCATTTAAATTACTCCGATTACAATAAAAAGGTTCTTCTCTCAAAAGATGTTTAGACTTGATATAAATCACTTATAGAAACCGTTACATGCCATATTGGATGAGGCTGATCCGATATCTACAGTAATCAACAGTTCCTTGTAGTTCCTTAGTTACTTACGTTTGTTACCCCTTGAGGAGCAGCGTAGACGCTCGAATCTCTTACCAACTCTGTCCTCGTCTGCTATCACTCTTTAAATGTCTTGTTGGGGACAAGCTGTCTAGACTCATTGGTTCGCGAGTGGAACATGAAGAATGTACTTTTGGTGGCTGCGATTGAAACGGAAACAGAAATACACCGAGTGTTGGACTAAACAGTCGATGGTTTACCAGCTACTTTCAAAGCTACCAAAGAAGCTACGGAAGGTGAGAAGACGTAAAAAGAAGTGAGGGATTATCGAATCGAGTGTTCAGTTAAAAGATTTATCATGTCTGCAACCTGTTCTCTGTGCATTTCATTCCTTGGTCTTGTTATATCCTTGATCTGTCTACCTAATAATAAACAGAAGGCTTTGACACGATAGACTAACTGGTTTGACCTTGACCTTTAAAAGGTATTAGTCCGAATTGAGATTAACGATCTTACGCGGAGAGACGGAAACTATACTATCACTTGATTGGTTGACAAGTGAGAAAGCAAGAGAGTGAAGACGAGTCGTAGAATCAAAACTAATGGAAAAAAAGATTCATCAGAAATCACCTACTGTTCAATATTAATTTAAATACTTACAAAGTATGTAAGATATAGTGGATCAGGCGGAAAATATTTAAATGTACTTTTAATCACATCGTCTATTTGAATAAATAAACTAAAATTATATAATTTTTTATAATTGTAATCATGAGTCAATTGAAGCTAGACCACCATGGGAAACCTGGAAGCACTGGACGGCTGTTTCGTCCTATTGTGGGACTCCTCAGCTGTGCGCATCACGATCCCCGCGTGAGAGCGCTTAACCGCTAGACCACTGAGCTCCAATTGACTTATGATTTCAACTATATAAAATTACTAAAATATCCACAAAACTCCCTTCTGATAAAATTATATAAGTAAATTTCTATGTTACATTTTTACTTAAGATTAAGTAAATTGTAAAAAATGGAATGAATCTATCTTTCATGCTATATTGAGACAAAGATCAAATAGCCAAGATAAATAAGGAGATTGAACATTCACCACATTTTTTAATTATTGAAATAAACAGAATGTATCACGTTGGCGGTATATATTAGACTATTTTTAAAAAAAAATCTCTTTATTGTTCTTTATCAAATGTAATTTCCGTTATAAATCTATACTAATAAGAATAGATGAAGACATTTTAGTCTTTGCTGTTTTCTTCTATCCCATTATCAAGAATCCGTATCTTTTAATGAAACTGAATTGATTTTTCAATTTCCAACTATTCAAATATATATGAATATTCTTTTTGTAGTTAAGATTAACAAAAAATAACTGGTTAACTATTCGTTTTGTTCTATCGTGGGACTTTTCAGTAGTGCCAGGCCGTGATTCTGTCACGCGAGATTCCAATCCAGGACTTATCGGTCTCACGTGCAAGCGCTTAACCTCTATGCCATTGAACCGACATCCAATGGACGAAAACGGCCGTCCAGGGCTTCCATGTTTTCCATGGTGATGTAGCTACAGTTGACTCATGATCTCAACTATTGAAATTACTATAATATCCACAAAACGCCTGAAATAAGACATATATTTCTTTAATAGAAAACATCTAGTTATTTTGTAAACAATAAAGAAAACTTGTTTCCGTATAGTACCGTTGTCATGGTTATAAAAATTGCTAATTATATGAGATTATTATTCTTATTCTATATGTTATGTTTTTGACCTAGACTGTAGCCAATTGTTATGACTTGATCAAGGTTGTCGCTGATTCGTTATGACTTTACGAATTTAACAAGGACGTAATCCCCGTAAATTATCCACCAATAGAATACGCCTTCTACGACCTTCACACTGTGACAATGACGTTCGATTAGTATGAGTAATCTAGCGTCCTTATTGGTCCTTATCCGCCTAACCCGTCCACTTGAGTCCAGAACACCAATAGCAGCTGCTGTAATGCGAATCGTTTATTTCAAACATACTTTATCTATATACCAGACAGGCATACCACACCACACCATAAAATAGAAAATAATATTTGTACAAAACCAGGCCAAATGAGGCTGTAAGCGTGGGAGACAATAATCAATAAAACTGAGCATAACGTAGGGACAGTAAATCATATAGTAATAATCAATAGGTCAAAATGAAGCTAGTAATAAGATGAATATAGATATAGATAATCCAGTTACTGAATAGTTATACCATAGGAATATAAATAGATTAATTGTCTAATAAGAGGTCCCGTAAGTTATCAGTACTTACTTTATCCTAGTATATAATACTATATAGTCAATTGAAGCTAGACCACCATCGAAAACCTGGAAACACTGGACGGCCAACTCGTCCTATTTTGGGACCCCTTACCAGTGCAAATCCACGATTCTGCTTCGTGAGATTCGAACCCAGGACCTACCAGTCTCGCGCCAGAGAACTTAACGACTAGACCATTGAGCCGTCCGGCATCCAACGGTGTTACTGTCTAACTTTGACCGATCCACGAAGCTGATCATGGATCGTGGATCCGCATTGCTGAGCATTTCCACAATAAGATAAAACGGCCGTCCACTGCTTCCAGGATTTCCATAGTTGTCTAGCTTCAATTGGCTCATGATTTCAACTATAAAATTACTGAAATCTCCACAAAAGCCATTTCTGATAAATGAATTAGTTTATGTAATATATCTATACACTTATATTTTCTGTTGCATTCTATATACTTCCATTATTGTAAATTAATACATAGAAGTTTACGTAATCGATGGAATATAGATAGATGAACTAAAAACTCTCAAGGGTATGGAAATGAATTGATAATAGAGCAAAAACAAACAAACAAACAAACAATCGTTTTAATATCAGCATACAAATTAACTAACAAGCTAATAAACAATTTTCACCATAGAATTCCATAGATATATCTATGTATGTATAAACGAATTATGATAACCTGTAGTTAATTTTCAATATTCAATAAGAGTTATGATTATCAGTATTAACAATGACAGTTTGTCCTTAATTCGATCTTAAATTCAAATAGAAGAAGTTTATATATCTGGTAATGTACTTATATATATAATCCATCCTTATGCATATATATATAAATGTACACATATACCTGTGTAGTTGGTTACCTTAAATATATAAAATTAACATGAAAAATGAATTGCAGGTGAATATACAATAATTCCTGTTAGCGTTTTTTTAGTAACAGCGTTTTATGGGAAAGGACAAACCATCTTCCAGCTGAAGAGGAAATTAGGAAAACACGTTGGAAGTGGATAGGACATACATTACAGAAATCACCAATGTGCATTACAATGCAAGCCCTAACTTAGAATCCGGAAGGGAAGCGAAAAAGAGGAGGTCCAGAGAACACGTTACGTCGGGAAATAGAAGGAGATATGAAAAGGATGAATGTTAACTGGAAAGAACTGGAAAGGATTGTCCAGGACAGAGTTGAATGGAGAATGCTGGTGAGCAGCGTATGCTCCTCTTCCACGAGGGATAACAGGCATAAGTATGTAATACAAGAATTCCTATATTATAACTCATATAGAATGTTTACTTTATATTCATATTATTACAGTCAATCTCCTTGTTTAACATTATTTTATCGTTTAAATCTTATTTCCGTTTGTATTTTATTTAGTTTTAATATTCTGTTAAAATATTTTCATTATTATCATTGTAATAGGAGAACAATATTAGAAATCAAATGTTATACTGATTTATTGTTTAGCTTCATTTTCTAGGTAAGAATCTTCAATGTGAACGTCAAAACAGTTCTACTGTACGGAGTCGAGTCTTTGAAAACTACCACAATCATCATCGAAAAATATACAAGTATTTATAAACAATTGTCTACGTAAGGTACTTAATTTCTGTTGACTTGATATCATCATCAGCGACCTATTATGAAAGAGAACAAACCAACTGCCATATGATGAGTATATTAGGGAAAGACATGGGCAGTGGATATCACACACTTTGGAGAAATAATCAAGTTACATCATGAGGCAAGTGCTAACTTTGAATCCTGGAGGGAAACGGAAAAAAAGGAGGCACAAAGAACACATTGCGTCCGAAATCAAAAGAAGACGTGGAAAGGTTGAACAGAAACTGTAATGGATTGTCTAAAAGAGCTTTCGATGGAGAATAATGGTAAACTGCCCATACTCCTCCGTAAGGGATATCAGCCCTACGTAAGTCGTTTTCTAAGCAGTTTAATCGTAATTCTTTCGTTGCTCATCTGGGACACTTCAATTAAAACTAATATCAGATAGAAGTGAGTTACACGGATTTCTCCATATATGACCAAAAGTTTGCTTCTTCAACTTTTAATGAAAGGGGAAGATATTCAAGATAAATATGTAGGGAATAGTTGGACATATCAAACTAAAAACAATGAAGGTTGACTGAAAAACCTGTCACTCATATATGGAGGAATTTAAATAGTCAACTTTTGTCTGATATAAGAGTTAATTGAATTTACCCAGACGAGCAATAAAAAAAACTCACGCTCAAACTGTATGGTTATAAGAACGCAACTCCATTGAAATCATTTTCTTGGGCTATAACTCTTCTCCACCAGCAATAACATTTACCGATTGCCATTTTAAACACAGTCATTAAAGTTATTTGGTGCGTTTAGTATAATATTATTTAGTGATGATTACCTTAGTGGTGTGAAACGTGTGAGAATAATAAAAGTTTCAGTACCAGAATGAGTGAAAAACACTATTTATCTTTGATTTGACAAAAACTTACTTACTTGCTTACGCCTGTTACTCCCAATGGAGCATAGGCTGCTGACCAGCATTCTCCAACCCACCCTGTCCTAGGGCCGTCCTTTCTAGTTCTATCTCATTTTTGTCCATTTTTCTCATGTCTGTCTACATTTCTCGGCGTAGTGTGTTCTTAGGTCTTTCTCTTTTCCATTGACCTTCAGGATTCCATGTGAGGGCTTGTCTTGTGATGTCTGTAGCTCCTCCGGGGGCTACTGCCGGTCCCAAGCCCGGATTAAGGAGGAGGGTTGGGTATGGGGTTAGCGACCCCATCCCATAGAAATCTAACTCGCTAGAAAACCGCTAACCAGATATGACAAAAAGTTAAGTGTTTAATATAATGAATAGATGATGTTTTCAAACGTGCGTTTTTCCATCAAAGCAGTTACAGAACAGCTATCATACTCATCTACATTTTTCTGTATATATTTTTAACAACAAATAAGAGTCAGAAGGGGGTTTTGTGGAGATTCTAGTAATTTTATACAGTTGAGATCATGAATCAATTGAAGCTAGACAACCATCAAAATCCTGGAAGCATGGGACGGCCATTTCGTTCTATTGTGAGACTCCTCAGCAGTGCGCATCCACGATCCCACCACGCAAGATTCGAAACCAGGACCTACCACTCTCGCTCCAGAGCACTTTAGCGATAGATCACTGAGCCGGTACCCATCGCTGTTAATGTATAGCTTCAACTAATCTACGAAATTAAACAACCATTCACCAATTGTCTTCAGTGAGTTGATATCTCTCAACAGACCTGGCTGAACTCTACTGGTTACTGCTGGTCACTCGAACTCCAGAAAATACCTCTTGGAGCGAGTCACAAGTGAGCAAATGATCATTATCAGAAGGGGGTTTTATGAAGATTTTAGTAACTTTATATAGTTGAGATTATGAGTCCAGGTTTTCCATGGTGGTCTAGTTTCAATTGACTCATGATCTCAACTGTAACAAATAAAAGTGTTTATTCTAAAGATTTTATTTCTAGAGTTAACGTTCATGAATATGAAGGAATAACAATACAAAAGTCTGATAATATATATAGATACCAAGAAAAACCCATGACGACGAAGAAAACTGAAAAACGCTTAAGAAAATTGTGTATCACCAACGGACAAAAGACTTTTATCAGAAGGGTTTTGTGAAGATTTAGTATTTTTCATAGTAGAAAGCATGAGTCAATTGAAGCTAGACCACCATGGAAAACCTGGAAACACTGGACGGCCGTCTTGTCCTATTGCCGGATTCCTCAGTAGCGCACATCCACGATCCCACCTCGCGAGATTCAAACCCAAGATCTACAAGTCTCGCGCCAGAGCACTTAACCGATAAACCACTGAGCTGGCATCCAACAGTGTTAATGTCTAACTTCAACTGATCCACGAAGTTGAGCAACTATTCACCAATTGTCTTCAGTGAGTTCCTATCTCACAACAGACGTGATTTTGAACTCCACTGGTCACTGCTTGTCACTAGAGCTCCTAGATATACTTCTCGAAGTCACTAGTGAGCATATGATTATATTAATTATCAGAAGGGGTTTTTGATAAATATTGATAAATATAACTCTTTTTGTTATGTCCTAATGAATAGAAAAATCGTATTTCTGGTGCTTCGTGACTGAATGTAAGCCACTTCTTCAGAATAAATAAATCAAAATTCTCTTTACTCTGAATAAGTGGCTTACAATTTTTCTACCCGTTAGGATGCAACAAAATTATATATAAAATTTTGACTCTTTACTCAATGCTCAGTTTGCTTGAAACTATCAAGTTCAACCTTGACACCAATACCTACAAACTTTAAATCATTTGCTTTATGTTGATCTTAAATTTCTAGTAGCAACATACAATAAGTTTGCCAACAGTTTATTTGCCTGGCTGTTATTATTTACGATTGTTATAACCTGAAGTGTACTTTCGATTAGCCCGATCCTGTTCTTTGTTTATTCATTCAATTCATCTTTCCCTATGGAGATAGTTAAATGAATGAAACCCCTATGATCTCATTATTGTATCCTCAAACACTGTAAATTGGGATTAGATTCATGTAAGAATAAATAAATTCCTTAAATAAGTAGCTTTGTGTTATGTCCTATGGCCTATCAGAAGACATTGTTCATATGCTAAACCGATTATGTCAAACAAAACTAGCACCCTTGAGTCAACTTTGAAGACCAAAGAATACACTGTGCCTGAAATTGGACGCAGACATCAAAATAATGTATAGTAACTGGAAACAACTGGAAATGATTGCTCAGTACAGAGTTTGATGGAGAATGGTCGTGGGAGGGTTTATTCTATTCTGCGATTAGTAACAGGTGTAAATAAGTAATGATACCGATTCAATACATTGTAGGTGCGTTATTGAATCAGATTTAATTTTGATTGACTACTTTAATTAGGTCTACATATTAGAATACCTAACTAGGAATTAGTCTGCAGTAGATTGGTTGATGATAGACATTAACACTGTTGGATGCCGGCTAAGTGGTTTATCGGTTAAGTGCTCTGGCGCGAGACTGGTAGATCTTGGGTTTGAATCTCCCGAGGCGGGATAGTGGATGTGCACTACTGAGGAGTCCGGCAATAGTACGAGACGGCCGTCCAGTGTTTCCAGGTTTTCCATGGTGGTCTAGCTTCAAATGACTCATGATTTCAACTATGAAAAATAATCTGCAGTGATTATTTTATGAAATTTTCAGGTAATTAAAAAGTAATTTTCATTGTGATACATTATGGTCACAAGGAATAACTTATTTTTAGATTATGATTGTGTATATGGTCTAGTGAGCAATAACTAAACCGTTTGGACTGAGAAAACATATGAAATTGACTTTTTTCTCCAGTCGTCTGTAATAAGTAATCTAGAACAACATATATAAGCGAACAATATTGTTTTCGATTAGATCCTCATCAGGCTATACTCTAATATACTGTAATATTTATATGCATATACGAAATTATTAAACCAATCAAGGCAGTTTGTGAGTCAATGATAACAGTGGAATAGATTACATAATCAAAATTAATAATAAGTGAAAAGTACAAATTGGTAGTGTGATGACAGATGTACTAGTTGTGATAAGAATAATAAAAGGCTTGAATCAATGTTACATAATAGGAACATAGGTCAATGATTAGAAAATATAGACACTGAAATAACAATCATAGAAATTATAAGATTACGTAATAATAAGTGTTTAGATAATTGGAAGCGAATATTAGAAAAATTATAAGTAAATAATTGATAGGGGGGGGGTGAAGAAAAATAAAAGAAGAAAGAGTATGGAAAATAAGATTATTTATTAAGGCCAAGGGAGGGATAAGGGTGTTACAAATTTCTTATGAACACAAAGACTTGGGTTGTTGGATCGAATTCCTATAGCTTCTGTTATGTGTAGGAGACGAGATCGAACCCCATAAGGAAAAGTAGTAGGAATACGATAAATAACTTTAAAAGACTGATTTCTGTCAACTTCATGACCGCTAACAATCAAGTGTGAAAGAATAGAGCTCCGTATCGACTTGACCATACCTTTTCCTAACCACGAAGGGAGGTGTTCACTAACTCTTTGGTTCAATTGTCTGGTAGTGCGCCCAATATAGCTTTCTCCACAGGAGCAGCTGAATTTATAGATACACATAGAAGTGGCATAACCAGGCAACTTGTCCTTTGGTTGGGGAATCATCATAGATCGTGTCGAGTAAGAAAGAAAGAGGTCGGCAGCATTAAACGTTCTCTTAACTGCTTTAGTCAGTCTATCCCGTAGTACATCATCAGCTGAATCGCCGTTGAATTGTAGTTTCAGGAAGAGTGGTTTCTTCGCAGTTGTTGATATCTTTACTTTCTTATTTGTTGAATGTAAATGTTTCTTCAGGAATCCTAGTGGATAACCCCTTTCAATCAACATATTATGGATAACCTCTAACTCATTGTTGATAGAATCGACTGAGCAAATCTTCCTAGCTCTATTTGCCAGACATTTGACTAAGTTCCTTTTATAGTAGATAGGTACGAAGCTTGAGAAGTGTGTGTACTGGCTAGATGAAGAGCTTTTCCTAAACACACTTCTACTGATGGAGCCGTTCGCTTTTTTTATTAACAATACGTCAAGGAAATTTAATTTATTATCTATTTCTTCTTCACATGTGAATTTAATAGCTTGGTGTTTATTGTTAAGCTGTTCGAGTAGTTCGACTTTGCCAATGTCCTGATCCACAATAATAAAAGTGTCATCAACGTACCGACAATAGAAGTCAAGCTTGTTGATAACATCTTTGAGGGTCCATTCTCTAGTTTCGCAAGAAAAAAGTCCGCTAGGATAGGACCTAGAGGTGAACCCATCGCTATACCATCAATTTGTCTATAATATGTATTATTAAAGACAAAATGAACATTCGTTGTACATTTCAAAAGTAACGCTTTAAGACTGACCTCAGGAATTCCGACATTGATTTGTTTTTCATGCAATTGTTGACACACAAAATCAATAGTCTCAGTTAATGGAACGTTGGTGAACAGGGAAGCAACATCTAAAGATATCATCCGTTTACCACTGAAGTTCATATGTTCAACCTTCGAAATGAAATCAAAAACGTCTTTCACGCTTTTGTTGACGACTAGTTTGTGTAAGGGTTCCAGGATTTGAACTAGCCACTTTGCAGTTTTATGGTAGGGTGAATTATACATGTCTAAAACTGGACGAAGCGGAAGACCTACCTTGTGAACTTTGGGTAGACCATATAGTCGTGGTGTGTTCGATCCGGTAGGTTTAAGTGAATCGTGTATACTCGGAGTGATTATTTCTTTATTTTTTAATTCCTTTAGTGAATTAGTCAACATTTTCTCTGTTTTCATATTTATGTCTTTTACGTCGTTGAGTTTCTGAAATTTAGTCGTGTCATTCAAAATCGAGTTCATTTTATCTATGTAATCGGCTTTGTAATCGTATATTTAGATCTTTAATTGTATGAAATTGTGAGTATATGTTCTCATAGTAGGTCACTGATAAACTGACGCTAAATACTATTTAGTTCAGTTTGTGTGAATCTAAATGTTAATCGAACTGTAAATAAATCGTGTTAAAAGTAGTGTACTCATGGACCACTTTGATTTATTTCTAAGGTCAGATAAAACCTTATGTATTTCCCTTCGTATTCTTGCTTGCGTTGTTGGATTCGGGTTTCCAATACGAAGTACCATGATAGTTAAGCAATCTGTTGACATAGCAGTATCGCTGAAGATTTCTAAACTATGACAAATCAAGCGTTTCTATTTTTGTTACTGGTTCCTCACATTGATTAATCATTAGAAGTAATGATCTTTAGTAATTTAAATTTACAGTTTACTAACTGTGCAAGCATTTTGTTGTGTTATTGTCGGCTTAATTTTTTATTGCGTGAGAGAACTCTAAAACTGTCAGCTTAATTCATTAAGAATGTCTCTTACCATTTGACTTGGGTCTTTTTTATTCTAAGTGCTTTAATGTACAAATTGTGAATACAACTGCATTACTGCTGTTTTTTTTTGTTGATTAATTATGAATTTAACCGATGTCACTCCATGTAACTAGAATCATTATAATAGTTGAATTCATGAGTCTATTAAAGCTAGAACACCATTGAAAACCTGAAGGTTCTGGATGACCGTTTCGTCCTAGTATGAGACTCCTAAGCAGTGCGAATCCACAATCACGTACGCGGGACTTGAATTCAGGACCTTCAGTCTGGTTATAACAATGAACTTCATAATTCAGCAACCAATGTACACGATAATTAATCTTGGAAGGTAAAGATATTTCATACCAATTATGTATTTTAATGCAAAAGACTAAAACATTTTAAATGTTCGAACTCATTAAAACCTTCGATACATTGCTGAATAAAGGTGGGATGAAAATATATTTAGAATACGATGAATTCACCGTAAATAATTTGTCAATTACCAACATAATCTTAGTAAATTGGAAATAACTCAGCCTATTATTCTGCAGCTGAAAAGAAAAGGTATGTTTGAATATTTGGGTTACCTGTTCCTGCCATTTAGATATTTCAACAACTTTTCTGTTTCTTTGGTTTAACAGATCATGTCAATTAATTACATAACCTATTCATGTGCGTTTGTGAAAAGTTCACAACCTTTCACTGTATTAGTTACACAAATTTACAATCAGTTACATCGTGGTTGTTGGCAATATGCATTGAAAAGAATGAATATTATTTAGATGTCGACTTTTGAAATGCTCATATCTAACTGGCGACAACTCAAGATTTATCGTTAATGTCGATCAAGAAATGAGAAACTGAAATTCACTGAAATAGTTTGTGCTGAGAATTCTATATTGTACCAAAATATAATACTGAACAAAGCTGATAATTATGACTATAATAAACCTTAATATAAAACTAAAGAATAGTGTTATTTACTGAATTATTTCGATAGAGTTCAGAAGGACGATGAAAGCACCGTGACCAAACTATCTAGCTCAGAGAACAAAACTCCATCAAAATCATCCACCTGAGCTACAAATCTTCTCCACCATTTTACTGAATTATGATTATTATTATCGAATACAATTTGCAACAAAAATTGTTTGATATCATAATGATCCATTAATGATAAATCTGAATCATTTCTAATTTATTCATTTATATAGACTATGAATTGATGGTTATAAAGCGTTAATAGTCAATTATCTTGAATCTCATTATTTTGAAGTGTCACAACTCAATACCACTAAATCACGAATTGGTATTAATAAATTGAATGAGAATTCTACGTAAATTACCTTCATTATATACCTGAAATTCAGTAGTTAACAAACTTATCATAGAATGCTTAGAAACTCATTAACAGTCGGTAAATATATACACTTGTAAATTCAAGGATCTAGTGTTAATTGCTTGAACCCCAAACTAGGTAGTCTGTAACTAAACAGATGAAGTAATATGTGTTGTTTACAGAATGACATTTATACTATATAGGTATGTCTGGTATCAAGTTCATCATTGATATCATAGTTTTCTTAGGGTTTAACAATAGACGAACCAGAAGAGATCTAATCCACTATAGATTTACACTATAAACTTAATAGATATATTTAAATAAATAAGCATCAGGTGCATCTATGTTATGTTATCATCAATCTCATGAATCTTAATTCCTTTAAAATATTATGTTTATTTTGAAATTTTATGTTAAATGATTAAACTGTCAAGCTACAGAGTTCAGTTATTTGTTCACTTATCCAACGCACATGAAGGTATTTGAAAAACAATTCGTATATTTCTACATATTTGTATATTTTGATGACTTTGATTCCCCAGTCTATACTGATGTATGAATCAAGAGCGAAGGATAATTTAGCCTTCCTTTCAACTTTTTAATCAGATCAAACAAGATACTGTTAACGTTGTTTTACCTTAAGTTAGTGATTGACAAATGATTACCATTAAATTTTCTTTCCATATAAGGGTATAATCAAAATAATATGCTACTTCCTTTTGTCACACTTAATCGATAGCAATCATCCATTAGATAAAAATAAATCATTTAATTAGATATTATATACCTGCTACCTTTCCTTATAGGGTTTGATCTCGTCTCCCACAAATAGCAGAAGCTATATATGTTTAAGCTAACAAACCAAGACTTTATATTTTTCAGGAATTTATAGCACATACCTTTTCTTGACCGAATGAATCGTAATAATTAATTTTAGTCATTACTATTTTTCATAGTCTTTGTTTGTTTATTTTTCTTTCTATCTTCCCCACAAATACGTTTTCCTGTCCAAATATCATGTGCTCACTAATGACTGGCTCCATGAGGTATTTCCTGGAGTTCGAGTGAGAAGCAGTCATCAATGGAGTTCAACCAGGTCTGTTGGGAGATATCAACTCACTGGAGAAATTGGTGAAAGTGTTGCTCAACTTCGTGTATTGGTTAGAGTTAGACATTGACACCGTCAGATGCCGGCTCAGTGGTCTATCGGTTAAGAGCTCTGGTGCAAAACTGGTAGGTCCTGGATTCGAACCTCGCAATGCGGGATCGTCGAGGAGTCTTCCAATCGGACGAAACGGCCGTCCAGTGCTTCCAGGTTTTCGATGGCGATCTAGCTTCAATTGACTCATGATTTCAACTATGTATAATTATTATATAATTTTAATAATTTTTAATGAATGTTATTTCAGTGTTTATTTTTCCCAAGTCATATACCTACATCCTGTTATTAAACATTGATTTAAGCCTTTATTATTCTTATCACAAGTAGTACACCTATCAACAAACTATGAATATGTATATTTTATTTCTAACGTTTATTTATTTAATCTATTCCACCGCTGTTACTGTCTCATAAACTACCTTGAATGGTTTGGTACTTTTATGTGCTTGTGTGGTTTATTATATCTTAAAGGCTGATAATGATTAAATTGGCAACGATATTATTCGTTTACATGTTTGTTGATTTGACTCATCGATATGGGAACTTTTTGGCATATAATTCATATCAGTTTAAATTATATCATCAATGTATCATCAAACTGACTAAGAAATATACTAATCAGACGATTAAATAATGTTAATCACTAGTTATTTAATTTCACTAGAAAAATCTATTTGACTGTAAAGCATAATATGGTAATTTCATAAGTACACTATGTGACTGTTTTCAGAATGTATTTCAACAATGAGAGAAGCGTTTATGTACTTTATAATGGTATGGACGGCCGTTTCGTGCATCCAGTGCTTCCAGGATGTTCCTAGTGGTCTAGCTTCAATTGACTCACACTTTCAACTATGATTTTATATTTGTTTATTTATTTAAGATTTATCTTTAATTAATTTGCATACAATTAATGATTATTATTATTAGTATTACATTGTATATCATAAATACTTAAATTCTATCCATATATATACAGACATATATATATATATATACCAAGGAAGATACAATGGGTAGAATTTTAACCGTTATAATTGGTCAATTTGAGTAGTGAATTGTTTATGTATATTGGTCGATAATTTCCCCCTAATATATGTATCCATATAAGGACTCATATATATGTATATATATATATGTATACACATCTACTTTGAGAGCAAGACATTCATTTCTCCTACTGTCTTATTTATTTACCTATAAAGATTATTCACTTCCATAGATATATTGAATATGAAAAATCATAATACACGTGAACATAGATATTTTTAATAGAGATATAGAAATGCGTGAATAAGACAAAAACAGAAAAAACAATTTTTTTTTCTCTTTTTTTTTCTGATTCATTTACAAATCAATTTTAATTGGATTATGGGAAATGAACTTGTAAGATCATAATCATAATTATTATAATACTAACCACCTTTATTTTGTTTCGCTATTTCCTTCTTTCATTCTTTCTTTCTTTCTCTCTTGCTTACTTACTTAGTTGCTTAGTTATAGATTCTAATATTCTCATCTATTTCAATGAATGTAAACAATCATTATATGATTGTTTTAATGTGTGTACACAGATATACATCTATACATATATATATATATAGATGACATTAGTTCTAATTAACGTGAAACCAAATAAATAAAAAAATTGAGTTTTCCCATTTTTAATATTGAAAAAGGAAAAAAATAACAAAGGAACAGATTAAAATGGATAAGATGAAACTTATTCAGTACATTATTAGTTATAAATTAAATGAGGTCGGATATAAAACAAACAAATAAACAATCAAAGGAATTACATAATTTTTTTTACGTACCGTCAAAACTATTTCAGTATAGTACTAACAACATATTACAATAACTAATGATGATACTTAAGAAAAAGAGATTTCACTTATTACTTTAATTGATAGTCATATAAATGATATTACATAATCGAATAGATTCCTTTAAATGCTCGTTAGTATCTATGCATAATTACGTAATCATGATTACATATATTGAAGTTTGATTACAATTATGATTACAATATCTTCATTATTGATTGATTCATTTAAACAAAAAATATATTAAATTTCGAAAAAAAATTCAAAAAAATTATTCAAATTAAATTTTAAATATTCTGAAAAAAAAAATTAATAAAGAATCATTAAAAGGTAAGTAGTAGTTTTTATTTTCTGTCGTTTTTTTTTTGTTTTCTGTTATAAAGAAAACATAAAAAACAAATAAGCTTTTTTTTTAATTATATGATATTGAATATTGAAATAACTATTGTCATGACAACCATTACCTGAAAAATCAAGGTGTAATAAATGTTATATTAGTAAAACTAAATAGTAGTATATTAAATAATTATTTTCTTTGAATGAATTAGATAAAAGTTATTACGTTAAGAGAAATCTTTGTCAATAGAATATCTTCATTTTACAATGAATGAAAATGTTTAACAATTTTTTTATATATACAACGGATTTGGGTGTATATGAAACATATAATATTGTAAATTGAATACAATGTAGAAAGGAAATGTATAACTGATCATTTAAATCTAGGACATGCATTTTGTGCTATTTAAGACTCCTTATCCGGATAGTTCAAGTATTTTAGAAGAGTCAGAAAGTAAATGTGAAATGAAATTTTTCAGCTATTTACTTTTGACTCACGAACAGTAGAATGAAAATTTCTTAGATGTAAAAATATTTTTTTAATAAAATACTCCATAGTAGACAACTAATGAACTATAAAATTTAAATTATAGTAATTCATTCCTAACTAGCGTAGTATTTGAATGAATGACAATAGTCGGCGCTCAAATACTGTGAAACTATTTGCTCTAATTTAGACGAAAATTCTTATATAAAATGACAATAGTTTTCAACTTTTCTACCAATCGATCCTTTATTTCATTACATCTTAACAATATTAGTTTACAGTTTTGTTCTTATAAATAGTTACTTTATATTGATGAATCCAATCAAAATACTTAGGAAAACCTGATCTAGTTTAATAGTAGATATATATTACTAGGTAGCTTGCACTGTTTTATGTAATGTTCAGTAGTATTTAGTATACAAGATGGTTAAGAAAAACGTAAGCTAGGAATCAGTCAAACTATAATATAACATGAAGCGTATGAAGTCATTGCCAACTGATTGATGATTTGCTGATGGATGAAAACTTATGAGTTTGAAGTCGCATCATAATCTTAATCACTAGTTAAATACTTCATGTGTTACGATTTAAAGTCAAGTAGAACAGTGAAGATATGATGAGTGAAAATCCATCTTTTAAACCTTTGATCTTTATTTTCTCTCTTAATTTATGTTTTTTGACTTCATTTCTCCATACAGAACTATGTTCAACATGTTTATCTCCCTTGAATCATTGATGATAATAATATTTCCTCGTGTTTTACCGATGTGTATTGTAACAGTTTAGACTGTTGCACATTTATATAACATTCTAAATGACTTTTAACCAACTAGTTGTAAGTTTTAATTAGTTGATTGGGTACTTTGTTAATAAACCCTAAATATTTTTATTCCTTAGAATGTTATTACCCCACATTTTCTTTGCTAATAATAAGTTAAGAAAGTGGTTTCTCTTCCTGTAATCATCGTTAGTAAATACTACGTTTAAACACTATCAAGTATTTCTTGTTACTCAATTATTTTACTCTTCAACGCTTACATACAGATGGATAGAATATGATTAGATGCAAGAAACAGTAGGCAAAGACATCAGTGGAGGGTTTATTTCATCATCCATACACTGGATTCTAATTATTACTTCAATGCATTTAATTATACACACTGTATTGGTTAGTTGTGAAATCTTAGTAAATGTAATTTAGACAAAAATCCAGTTATAGTTAATATTTTTCATAGATTGATCTCAGATATGACACTATTAGAAACCAGGAAGCACTTAACAGCCATTTCGTTCTACTACGAGACTCTTCAACAATGTACAACCACTACCTCACAAAGTATTGAACCCAGAAAATGTAAGTCATACTCAATACATCATTGATTTTAAATTAGGTTATCCATTTCAAAAGTTGTTTCCAAAAAAAGATTCTTTCATAACTCCACTAATAAATAATTAAATGAACCTATTCTTGACAATCAATTCATATCATTCATTTCCATGATCTACTCACTTACTAAAACGCCATATCAACAATCCATTGCATTTTCATGAAATTTATTTCTTTTTTCCTAGTAGTAAAAAAAATTTTTTGTTCTCTTTCTCCCAATTGAATAAAACAAAAAAAAATATGAATAAATGAATAGATGAGAGTAATTTTTCTATGGGCGATCAATAAAACAAAATCAATATTTTAACGAGATAAGAATGAATGTAGCATAAGCAGTAAAGGTGTGTGTGTGTGTGAGTGTTTATGTGGAAGAGAACGAGAGAGTGAGACTTTGACAGAGCAAACCAAAAAAAACAAACAAACAAGAGAATGGTGAATGACCGAAAAAGAAACAAGATTTCTCATGAAGGTGAGCCATATAGTAAGAATGGTAATAATAGTTAGGGTAATAAAGTTAATAAATCTGTCATTAATTCATTTAGAAAAATGAAAAGTAAATGAATTTGAATTTGTTAACTAAGAATGATATAAACGATCTAGAAGATGATTGTTAGAAGTGAAAGAAACTCTTTGCTTCATGGCTAGCAGTGGAATACAGTTTGACGCGCGTTTCATCCCATTTCGGGACTCGTCAGCTGGATGTACCTGCATCACAGAATTGATGTCTAGAAAAATCAAATCAACGCTGTCTTAACTTTGTTTTTTAATTCGATATGATTAGAATTAGTTTGGATTTACTATTATTATTAGTGAATTTATTCAACATTATAGTTTTGGTATAATATAGAATTCTCAGCATAATGTATTTCAACAAGTTTCTTTTCGTTATTTCTTCATCTATCCTGACGATGAATATTGAGTGATCAGCAGTTAGATGTTAGCAGTCCATTCAATCCATATCGAAATAATTTACATTCTTTTCAATGCATATTGTCAACAACCTCGATATCTCTGATTGGGCTCTTTGTAACTTGTACAATGAAACGTTGTAAATATTTCAAAAACGCACCTGAATATGTTATGCGATTAATGGTCATAATGATAAATTAAAACAAACCAAATTAGATAGGTTATTGAAATATCTAGATGGCAGGAACAGATAGCACAGATAAATAAACTATATATTTGTAATATCCCAATGAGTAGAAAAATTAGATTTTCTGACGTTTCGTGACTCAGTGTAAGCCACTTCTTCAGAGAATAAATTTATTTATTCTCTGAAGAAGTGGCTTACACTGAGTCACGAAACGTCAGAAAATCTAATTTTTCTACTCATTGGGATATTACAAATATATAGTTTATTTATAACAATCTACCCAATGCTCAATTTATTCAAAAAAAGATAGCACAGATGTTCAAGCAGACTGTCAATACAGTACATTGAGTTTCATTTTCCGATTTTTGTCCATTTTTATTTCAAAAAAACGTTTGACGGCTTGCTTGATTATCTGGGCTACCTGTTCCTGACATCAACACATCTCAACAAGTTACCTGACTGTTTATGAAAAGATTACGTTCTTTCGCCGTGCAACTTATAAAGCGTATATTCAGAGACATTGTGCTAAATGTTAATGTGCATTGAATAGAATGATCATTGTTCAGATATCGATTTCTAAACTGCCAACATCTAACTAGTGATCACTCAGTATTTATCATCAGGATAGGTGAAGAAATAACGAAAAGAAACTTGTTGAAATACATTATGCTGAGAATTCTATATTGTACTAAAAATGTAATATTAAATAATGCTAATAATAATAATAATAATTCAGACGAGAAAATATTCCTTGCGATGATGTCATTTGTTAATTTTATACAATGGTGGTTATTGTTATTTGACTGTGTGGTTTAAACTGAAAAAGAAAACTCCTTAACTGATACAAAGTTTACTAAAAACCAAGGATAAACTGTCTTGGTGCATTCTTCGGCTTATTCGCCCCTATGAAGCATGTTTTATTGATTTCAGAAAAAGTGCACTTGAGAATTGACTGTAATGATTATTTGAAAATGAATGGGAACCAGTCCGTACTTATATTGCTATATATTTTTTGATGACGATTGTGGTAATTCTCCAACATTTGACTCCGTACAGTAGAACTGTTTTGACGTTCACATTGAAGATTCTTACCTAGAAAATGAAGCTAAACAATAAATCAGTATAACATTTGATTTCTAATATTGTTCTCCTATTACAATGATAATAATGAAAATATTTTAACAGAATATTAAAACTAAATAAAATACAAACGGAAATAAGATTTAAACGATAAAATAATGTTAAACAAGGAGATTGACTGTAATAATATGAATATAAAGTAAACATTCTATATGAGTTATAATATAGGAATTCTTGTATTACATACTTATGCCTGTTATCCCTCGTGGAAGAGGAGCATACGCCGCTCACCAGCATTCTCCATTCAACTCTGTCCTGGACAATCCTTTCCAGTTCTTTCCAGTTAACATTCATCCTTTTCATATCTCCTTCTATTTCCCGACGTAACGTGTTCTTTGGACCTCCTCTTTTTCGCTTCCCTTCCGGATTCTAAGTTAGGGCTTGCATTGTAATGCACATTGTGGATTTCTGTAATGTATGTCCTATCCACTTCCAACGTGTTTTCCTAATTTCCTCTTCAGCTGGAAGATGGTTTGTCCTCTCCCACAGTAGTCTGTTGCTGATAGTATCCAGCCATTGAATGTTGAGTATTTTGCGTAGACAACTGTTTATAAATACTTGTATCTTCTTGACGATGGATGTAGTAGTTCTCCACGTTTCAGCTCCGTACAGTAGGACTTACATAATAATAATATAATAAACAAATCTGAAGTTGATTTTTTGTTCAATATGTCAATAAATACTGTTTTTTAAATTACTGAGTAGCGGGATGTTTGATTGTATATTTATTACAACAAATCTCAATCTTCTTACGCTTCAACCTCGAAAGGTCTTAAACAGATATCAAAATCTTTTGAGATTTGTGTATGTTTGACAATTTAGATTTTAAAAAATAACATAAGTTCATTGACTACTGATATGTACCGAAAAGCACTAAACAACTTTAGGTGTTGTAAAACATTTCTTGATGTATTTTTAGATCTTCAGAAACAATCATAGACTCCTTCTAAAAATTCTAATACCTTATTTCATTGTAATGTAAAACTCCAGTTAACATCTACGACAATTATTCAGTTTTCTGTCAACCAGTAAAATACTCTTAAAATTAGTTGTTGTAATCTTTACATACTTTTAATTCATGAAACACTGGACATTCTTATGACTATTTACATTCTAATAACTACTTATAAAGAAATATCGATTATAGTATTTTGGTGTGGGTTGTTTACATCCACATAAGTAGTATATGACGGTAGTCAGGCAGAGGATGTATTTCAGTAGAAGATCAATAAGGAGAGAACGGAAACGAAACACAATTGGTATGAAGATACATGGACAATAATAATCGGAGACTATGGACTGATATTTACACAAGGAATGATCAAGATTGAGATAATTGATTGATATTTTTCAAATTCACTGTTTACTGTATGGTTGTCAGATTTTAGTGAGATATTCTGTAATATCCATGTCAAAGACATTCGTTTGTCCCCACTCTAGTTCTTCTTCAGTGCAGTATAACATCAGATATTTTAACATTCATAAAGTCATATTCTTCATTATCTATTCACTTAAATGGACATGATTTTCATTAACAATAATTGAATGATGGAGCTTAAAATACTCATGAATGTCATGAATCCAGAATGTTCTCTATATTTACATACAAACCTTATTGACGGTATGGTTTAACATATGGCGTGATTTGAAACAAAAACAAGATTGCTTTCTGGTAGGTATTAAACTTAACTAAACAATAGTTTAGTCACGAAATCAAATATACATATCAGTAATATTTATCTTTTGTTTAGTTATTTTCATCATTTACCACATTGAAAATCAAATAAAAAATGGTATAATTAAGTAGTTATGAGTAGTATATTAATTTTATTGACGAATATATTTATTCGTGAGTAACAAATTCTCACCATTAACTTAGATAATTCATTAAGCAAGAGAATGCCTACACATTAATCTAATTAAGTAATTAAATGTGTATGTTTTTAGTGTAGAAGTTTGAGGAGTTTGTTGAACTGTTCAGTTTAACATTGTCTACTGATCTTAGACAATCACTGGAGCTCAAGAAATGCCTTGACATTTGTTTCATTTTAGTTAGGGACTTTTTAATAGTGTAGATACGCAACCATAACAAGGAACAAACATAAGATCTTGAAGCCAAGTGTTCAAAATTTTAGACAACTGAAATATTATCTAGTGGTATGAGTGTCTAACTTAATCCATTTCTCTATATTGTGCAATTGTTATTCTTATTTAAATCATTTAAAGTGTTCTTAATTCCCTATTACAATTATACTTTGCCATCAAGTATTCATAATCAGAACATTTATTGAGAAAAGAATAGTATAATTTCTCTTAAACAGGAATTTTGTCTCAAATTGCTATACAACCATAAATATACACTCAGGTACTCAAGGGTAATAGATTGAAATTATGAATAACTAGTGTAGAAATTCTAGAAAACTTTAGAAACTTTTATTTCATTGATTAATCAAATTGATATAAGAATGAGGAAAATAAGTATGACTTAGAATAGCGAATAATATAACTAATAAATAATAGTTTTGATGAAAAGAGCCTTTTTTATAGACTGGTATCACTTAAAATTCATTGAAAACCAAGAATCACTGAAAACCTGCTTCTGACTAGGTTATACTGTGAAATTATGACCTCACAGGATCGTAATCAGAAAATTCTATTCAGATGGTGATGAAGATGGATTCAAACGAATGTAATGGGAACCATTCATATGCATCTCAAACTGGGGTCAATTCTTGTTATGATACATGATTACGCAATACTACCTGATATAACTTTCTCACTCCATCCCTCTGAAGCATAGTTGAATTTTACCGATAAATGGCTATCATCACAATTTCAAAAATTAGGCTCTCAGCTGGTTGCTTGAAGACACTTTGAATGCTTACCAGCAGATCGTCTTTAGATACAACTGCTAGCTTATTTGAGAGGTCATATTAGTGTTTTCTGTTGTAAAGTTCAATAGTTAAACGAAACTGCTACTCAATAATCATTTGGTTTTCAGTGGCACTTTAATTAGTCTCAGTATGTGATGGTAAGTAACACCAAATTTATCGAACTTTCCGAACACCCTCTCTTAAGAATATTTGTGTATAGAATTTCCAAAGTCACAAAATCTGATGTCTGATCAAAAACCGATTGTATACAAATCACTTTAAAATTTAGATTCAAACAATTTCAGAATTGATTTATTTGGCATTGTTTGTTTGAATCTTCCCAACGATGTTTAGGACAGCAATTGATCAGTCTCTTATTGCCATATGTGCATCCAGTACGGATCGCTTCAATATTATCTTAAGCCAAAAGTCTTATAAACATAGATGGATAGTGGCTAGCGTGTCATGGTTTCCACTGCCAGTCACCATCTATCTTTGCTTATACTATCAGAATTATTTGAAATACCAAAAAAACATGAAAAACTCTCTAGTTACCAACAGTTCATATGAGATCTTTTCATCAACAGATAAATTATTTCGTTCACCGAAAAGCCTTGAAACATATTTCAAACGCAGTCGATAAGATCGATCGCCTGTTGTATGTGATGCAGATGACCATGTTCAGACTGTGATTTATCACATCTTACACTCACTTCTGAGTTACACAACGTCTTGTGATTGACAGAAATCACAGTTATGACCCTTTTAAGTTACTATAACAGCCACCATTATTATGATTCTTCAAGCTTCAATACTATTGTGATATTCACTGTCACGTAATTGAAAGTTGTTGTGATTGGTTTGTTTATATAAAACAAAACTATATATACTGTGATATTTGCATGTTGACTTTGCCTGAGCCTTAAAAGTTATCATAAAATTTCTGACTTCTATCTAAATACTTGGGTTTAGTTATTTCCGTTGAAGTTTCGCTATGTTCCAGGCGTACTGTTTGTCTATTTTGAATCTAACACAATGCAAGTCAAAAGATTGGCATACAACTTTAACCAACAAATAATTTCATGAATATATATCTACAAATTATGTAAATCGTAAAGGTTATAATCAAGTAGGCCATATCGAAATAGTTGACACGAGTATATACATTTACGGAATGACAAAGAAAAGATTGATCAAGCCGGTTTATCAACTAAAACTTTAGTGAATTGATGTTTTGTTACATGTCCCATGTAACCTATACACAGACAGATTACTAAAAGCTTAATTTCAACTTTCTGAAAATTGCAATCTAATCAACAGGTTTCAGTCAGCAGTACAATTTAAATAAACATGACTTTAGTTATATTTCAACGATTGATCAGGTATGAATATTTCGAACCCTCAAAAGGTTAGTTGATCTGCAAACATCCCTGTGGCAACATCTTAGATTATGGAGCTGGATTATGTACGTTGCATCTGTAAAGGGAAATCCCTTTCCTAATCAATAAACATACGCTTTACTAACGAGTGTTAACTAGGTCCATGTTATCTTTTCAACTAGTTTTAACTACGTTAAATAAATTACCTGTTCAGTGGTATACAGTTTTACATAGTTCTTTAGTTTATACTAAAAGTACACAATTTATGAAACAAAATATTTACTTTTATTAATTTGGATAAAAATTAAAAAAAATTTAAAAAAAATAAAAAAAAATCAATTTTTTGAAATTTATTGAAAAATAAAAAAATTTCTCCCTTGGTAACAAAAAAAAAGAAAAAAAAGTTGCTTAATTATAGATAATTATAAAACTAATGATATTTTTTAAATTTTATTAGTATATGATTATGTAAACAATTAAAAACACTATGTTTATAAGTTATAATGAGTATAATGTATACATCACGAGACAAATGTTAACTTCGAGTCCTGAAATGAAGGTCAAAAATCACACTGCTCCGAGAATTGGAAGCATACATCGTGCTGAGAATTCTATATTGTATCAGATTGTACTAGACTGTACCAGATAGGCGGCCTGCTTGAATACCTGAGCTACCTGTTTCTGCCATCTAAATATTTCAACAAGTTATCTGGGTTTTTTAATTTTGTTTTAACTTATCATTATGTCTATTAATCGCATAATCTATACAGGCGGGTTTATGAAAAGCTTACGTCCTTTCGCTGCAAAAATCACAAACAAATACAATAAGAGACATTATGGTGGTTGGCAATATGCATTAAAGAGAATGAACGTCAATCAAATGTCGATTCCAGAGCTGCTTAATTCTAACTGTCGATCTCTAATTAACAAGGTAGACTATCTCCAATTTCTGCTAAATCAAAACATGTATCGTAATTGTGGTGTCATCATAATTCAAGAATCTTGGTTAATTGACGTACGGGATGATGGCTTAGTATCATTACGTGATTTTAATATCTGTCGTCAGGATCGATCAAACAACAAAAAGACCTGTGGTGGTGGAGTAGCTACATTTGTAAACGTTACCTGGTGTCGATCTACTTTTGCCTGTTTCAAGTTTTCAAATGACTTTATTAACTGTCTAACTTTAAGGTGCCGTCCAAAACACCTGAATAAATACAAATATATTTATGTTACCAATATCTACATGACTCCAGACTGCACATCATCCGCGCTATCTGTCTTCGCTGATAAATTTACTGAATTCGCCGTTACTGCCTTCAGTGATTCACTTTCAATTGTATGTGGTGATTTCAATTCATGTGACTGTAGCTTGCTTACATCACTAGGTCACCAAAATGTAGTAGATTTTCCTACTCGTTTGAATGCTCATCTAGACTTGGTTTTCATTAATGATGTGGGTACCTATGTGACTCGCAAACGTGCTCCATTGTTTAGCTCGGATCACTGTATAATTCGTGTTCTACCTAAAGTATATGGTAAACATGGAAAGAGTACACACATACACCATACCAAAAATGTAATATACAGGGATTACTTAGAAGAAAATTTACAAAATCTAAAAAACATGTTTCGTACGACTAACTGGTAATTATTTACAGATGACTCAATAGGAAACACAACTGATGTTATCACCTGTTATCTTAAGTTCTGTTTTGAAATTTGCTGTCCTAACAAAACCTTCTTTTTAAGTTTTGATCGACTTACATCTCCACAACTAAAACGACTACGGAGGGTAAAAGAAAGGATGTACAATGAGAAAAATACTACCGAAGTTCGAAAGTTAAATGGTCAAATAAACCAAGAGATTAGACGTCTCAACTGTGTGTTCACTCAAAAACTCCTATCTTGTAAAAGCTCTCCAAGTATGTGGAAACTCTTTAAATAAATTACAGGGGACAGGCAGACTAGAAGCGATAACCAGCTGAATGTTTGTGACTTAAATAAGTCCTTTATACGTCAGTCATCTGACATCATGCTCCCTATATCCAAGGGTCTGAAGAATAATTGTGTTTCCAGTTTCACTGAAAATAATGTCCGAAAATGTCTCCAGTCACTTAATTCATCCCAATGTTTAGGACCTGATGGTATTCCAAACCTCCTTTTTAAAAAATGTGCTGATGTTTTATGTTATCCATTAACGAATACCTTTAACAGATCCTTCTCAACTAATGTCTTACCGAAAGTGTGGAGAAAGATAAAGATAATCCCTATACCAAAGAAAGCTTCTGGTGATAAAAATGTGAAACTTAGACCCATTGCAATAACTTCACCTTTCCTCAAAATAATGGAAAAATTACTGATACAACCACTTCAACCTGCAATAAAAGAGCACTGTGATCCATATCAGTTTGCTTACAAATGCAAAAGAAGCACATTAGATGCCGTTGCTGTTCCGCATCACAATATAGTGTTTGGGTTGGAAAAGGGTAATAAGTATGTTAGATGCGCTTTCCTGGACTTTACTTCTGCTTTTGATTCCATTCCAAGACACCTTTTACTTTACAAGCTGATCAGCGTCGACACTGACATCTGGATAACCAATTGGCTATGTTCCTATCTTTCTGGAAGAGAACAGTACACTGTATTTGAAGGAAAGTGTTCAACATCTCTACTGTCTACTGTAGGTGTGCCACAAGGAGCTGTTCTTTCACCTTTGCTCTTCTCTTTTTTTCTGCATGATCTGCCATCTTCCACAGAAAACACTTTTGTAAAATATGCGGACGACCTCACTGTATGTATGCCGATTTCTACCTCCTTACATCCTATAGAAATGAATGAGTTTTTATCTCGTATTGAAAGGTGGTCTGTTGGTAATGGTCTCTTACTCAATCCATCTAAATGTCAAGCTGTTAATTTTAGCTTGAGACATGGACAGAACCTACACTCTATTTTGGGATCCCATAATGCTTGTGCCATTGGAGACTCTCTAATAAACACAGTGTCGAAGGTCAAATATCTTGGTGTCATTTTTTCCTCTGATCTTTCTTGGTCTTCTCATGTTTTACTGTTATCGAAAAAAGCTTACCGTTTGACATACTACATAAAGAGGCTGCATGCTTTTGGGATTACTCGCCATTCATTCTTACACTTTGTAAATTCCTGCATATTACCTATTATTTTATATTGTTCTCCATTATTCTTTCCTGGGCTTTTGAGAAAAGACTTTTCTGTTTTGCGTAGAGTGCTGAAGGCAGTTTACAAGGTATGTGGTGAATCTTTTGTAGTCATCGTTAATATGCTTGTGGATAGACATCTTAAGTCTTGCAAACTCTTGGCAGATGTTATCTTATCAGATACTAACCATCCGCTTCATTCATATCTTTCTCCTTGTATATCTTCTGGTAGAACGAGACGTAAATACATTAAAATCCATACACGCAACCAGATCTATAAAAGTTCTGTAATATCTTAATTAGCAAATTTACTTTGTGCTGAACAGGCTGTTAGAGTTGACCTAGTAAATAACCTGTACTCTTAAGCATGTTTCAAATTTGATAATTTGTATAAACGCAGTTTTTCTTAAATCTTTTTCTTGCTAGAAAACACTGTAGAGTATACAACATCTACTGAATAATTAATGAATATCAAATATTTTTTGACGGTTTATTCAATTAATCCTATCTACTACTATTTTTTATTACGTTCTACAAATTCACTTAATAAATGATAAAATAAACAAGAAATTTATTCAAGAGAAAGGACCTAAAGAATTTAGGAATTTATACAACTTTTAGAGAACTAATTATATGATCATTATCTATTAATAATATAGTAAACTGATATCCTCAAGCTTATAGAACTGTGATTTAATTAATTTCTTAAGATGCTTCTAGGTTCACGAAACCCCTTCTGATATTACTCGACATATGCTCATTAATGACTGGCTTCAAGAGGTATTTCCTGGATTTCTAGTGTAAAGTAGTAACCAATGGAGTTGAGCCAGGTCTGTTGGGAGATAGAAATTCATGAAGACAATGGTGGATGGGTCGTACAATTTCGTGGATCGGTTGAAGTTAGACATTAATACCGTTGGATGCCAATTCAGTGGTTTAGAGGTTATGCGTTAGCGCGCGACACCGATAAGTCGTGGGTTCAAATCTAGCGATTCGGGATAATGGATACGCACTGCTTAGGAGTCTCACAATAGGATGAAATGGCCGTCCAGTGCTTCCAGGTTTTTCATGGCGGTCTAGCCTCAATTGATTCATGATCTCAACTATTGAAATCATTACTAGTGTTTAGTTTGTACAAAAAAAGCAGAAAACTGAAATATCAGCCGATAAACTTGTTTGATATAAAAATGCAATTGTTTTAAAACAAAGGAGTGAAACAAAAACATTTCACATTTATTTATACGTTTAGTTTTTAAATTTAATGATCTAAAGTTTAGGGATTCGTGAACGAGACCGAAGGTCATGGGTTACATTTCTTAGTTTCAAGGTAGTGGATTTGGACTGTTGAGGAGTATATTACTGGAATGTAAAGATCATTCACAGCTTCTAAGTTTATAATAGTTAGTTAACTTTGATTGATTCATGATTTTAATGAATCTTAACAACAGCTGAATCATTGATATGGATAGAATTATAGACTTTCAGATGAAGAATTGGCTTTTGAGTACGATTGCCGATGATCATGATTAAGTAGACTAAAACCACGGTTTTCAGTGAATGACAAGCTGCTACATGATGGAAATTAATTTAAATTTAAATATCTCTCTAGAATAACAATAACAAGCAGCATTATGAAATTCGAGGAGGAACTATTTTATAATCATTATTCTAGCTTACATTAGTATTGAATATTTCATCATTTGTCAAGCCACTTAATGTCAAACTTCAAATATTGAAGAAGTGACGCAACTCTAATACATGTTATTGTCAAGAGTATAGTACAAATTATTATGTTATTTTCTACCTCCCATTATCTGGTGACTGAAAAAAGCAACAACTTTTCATTATGATTTTATGCCAAGCATATTTGTAATTTGACTGACATTCTTGATGAAATAATTTACATTTGATGCATTCAATGAGAGTTATCATCTTGATAACTAATATTTACTTGTTGATGATTAAATAGTGGTTCTATTCCAACTTAAGACTTCCTTCTATCCACTATTGAGCTTGGTACTCTTGTATTGAACAGAACACTAGTGGGGACAATCGAATGTAGTTAATCACAAATTACAGACTATCTCACTAAATTCTGATAACCATACAACAAACAGTTAATTTGCAAAATAACAATCAATTGTCTCAATCTTAACTGTTTCTTCTGCAAATATCAGTTCGTCTTCTCTGATTTCATTGTTCATGCATTTTCACACCGATTGTGCTTCATTCCAGTTCGTTCATTATCGATCTTCTATGTCTAACCATCACTATGTACTATTTATGTGGATATAAGTAGACCACACCACACTATCATAGCCTGAGTACCAATAGTTGTCTTAGCTTCTTTAACCCTCCATGTGATATTGTTCACGTAGAAATTTAAGAAATTCATCTGAAAGATGATCAAAATGCAGGAATGCCGCGATTATTAGAAAAATGTACTTCGGTTATTTCTTTATGAATGATAAAGTAATGTATCAATTAATTTTCCCTCCTAAAAATAATCTAACCATTTTTGTTTTTATTATTATCTACACAATTTGTTTTATGTTTTGTTTTTCCCTAAAACTGAAGATCTATTTTTAGATAAAAAAGATTCATCATCCCATAAAGAATTTACTTTATTCCATGAGTAATTTATTCATAGATGTACTTGTCATTTAAGTCTTATGTAACATTTTTTTAATTCTATCCTAAGTGAATAAAACAAAATTATTTTATATATTGTGGTTCATAAAGAATCGTCTAAAAGAGTTGGTCCAATTATGCATACATTGTGTTTAACATATTTTACTTACTTACTTACGCCTATAACCCCTCGTCGAGGAGCATAGGCCGCTCACCAACATTCTCAATCCATATTTTAGTCGACTTAAAATATCTATCACTCTTATAAGCATAGACCATTAGTCAACAGTTCAAGTTTATGACGGTTAAGCGTATACTACAAGGTCTACAGCTTCAAAGTTTTCTCTATGTTGATTGTGGATGTGAACCATAGAAATTTTGATCAAACAGTAGTTGAATTCTTTGTAGTTAATTACTGGTTGACTAGATGAAAATCAGTGATATGGACAATATTTCCGTACTTATCTGAACTCATTAATTACTTTAGTGAATAAGAACAAGGGTGGAGACAAACGAATGTAGTTAAACACAAATTACAGACTATCTTACTAAGATCTGATAACCATATAGCAAACAGTAAATTTGCAAAATAACAATCAATTGTCTCAATCCTAACTGTTCCTTCTGCATATATCAGTTCATTTTCTCTGATTTCATTGTTCATGTTCGTATCGATTGCGCTTCATTCCTATTGTTTTCTTATCGATCTTCTGCCAAAATATATTCGATGCCTGACCATAACCATATACTACTTATGTGGATATAAGTAGACCACATCACAATTACAACTGATGTGTTTGTTCTTAATTTTATTGTTTAAATACTCATTTGATAGTTTGCTTGAATGGAATAACTTTGAATAATCTATATGACTGAAATAAAATAAAGTATACATAGACAAATAGTTTAAACATGTCATCTTAATTTATTTTGATATTTTAGAGACGTACAGGTAAAATGAATAAAATTTGATCAACTATACGATTCAAATTATTTGTTGAATTAAATACAAATTCAAAATAAACTAATGATTGTTAATCTGAGGTAGATAGTGGCTAGCAGTGAAATCCAGGACAATTATTTACTCCTGTTTGGAACTTGCCAGATGAGATTAACATCAGGTAGATAGTGGCTAGCAGTGAAATCCAGGACAATTATTTACTCCTGTTTGGAACTTGCCAGATGAATGTCGTGGATCCCACAGTCAGTCACCAATCAAGTCTGTTTACAAGTGTTAGTGACATAGTGGAAATATTAACGCAATCCTTCAAGGATGTACATACCCAATATGCAGTCAAAAACATTAATGGGAAGATTTAAACAACCGATACGTATACATTAAAATGATGATTGGTTTCATAATACTCTTAAACAGAGTACAAAGCAAATTTCAAAACTCAACATTGTTCTTTATTCATACGTCCTTGTTTAAGAATGTATAAACGTAATATTACTCAGTATCTCTTACTCACTATTTCATCCAGCCAGCACTATTGAATATATACGATTGAATTTATCATTAGAAATAATAACTCGCCAACACGAATCATCCGAATGATAGGTTTTTTTTCTAAAATTCATAAAGAGAAAGAATATATCTGTAAAATCTTGGCTAATGAATTCATAGCAAATCCAACATTTCGAGGAAATATTTCCTTGAAAAAGCTTGGACTAGATCACCGAGCACAATGTTGGATTTACTACAAATTCATTCGCCAATATTTTACAAATACATTCACTCTCCTTCATTTCTTACATCAATTCAGCATCCAAATGCAATGAAACTATTCATTCAAATTTAAATGAAGGTTCTTATATAGGTAACATAATTAGTTTAGTAAAATTTCTGTTTAACAATATTATGAATCGTATGACTATATAAGAAGAAAACATTTTCTTGCCATTTTTTGTTACACAACAATTTTCCCAACAGACAGTTTAGGAAGAAATATACTTCATTTTAAACAAATGAATAAGTTATTTACTCCTGAGCGAATGCGCACCCACGATCCTGCTTCGCGAGATTCGAACACATGAGCTCGAGCGCTTAACTACTAGACCACTGAACCGACCCTTTCTGATAATAAACATATGCTCACTAGAGACTGAATTCAAGAGATATTTCCTGGAGTTCTAATGAGAAGCAGTGACCAATGGGAGATATCAACTCACTGATGACTATGGTGAACGGTTGCTTAACTTCATGGATCGTTTGAAGTTAGACATTAACACTGTTGGATGCCCGGATATATTTTTGATTATTAAATTGATTAGTTTACTTAGTATTCAGTTAGGAGAGAAATCTAAATCTATGACATACACGTATTATAATGATTATGACCTATTGGAGTTAGCATTGTTTATAGGAATGAGTTTATTAGCTTAATTTTTGAATTTTGTCATGAATATTTTTAAACTCTTAGTATTCTTTGTCTTTTTGAACACTTTAATATTTTATAATAGTAGTATATTAAAAGTTAATCATGCGTTCCATACAACCTTTCACTGTTTCATGCATCATTTAATCATAAAAGATCAGTTATAGTGCACTAGTTAAAATACGTTTAAAGTAATGTAGTGGGAAAAACACTCAGTTGATGAACTCTAATTTATTGTTAAACACAAAATCATATAGTGGGTTAATAAAATATGTGAACTATACATTAAATACATTATTTGCATATCTTCCTTGAGTTGCCTCATGATTCTTGCAATTCTGTTATTATTGCTTGTGTTTGCTGTTTCCCTTTATGTTCACTTCATTTCAATCTTAATCTTCTGCTGTCAGGTATTCAAATTCTGATTGGTATCACATACTATTTATGTCTGTCGAAATAAGTAGGGTACACCACAGTATTATTTTATACGAAGTATAATATACAAAGAGGTTTACTTTGTTAGCTTAGATTTTTTTCATCGAGACATTTAAAACCTAAACTGAACTATTCTTTGGATTAATAATGTAATGAATTACTTAACTTACAGTAAATTCAATAAAAGTGTCTCCAAAGTACAACTTAAAGACATTGGGACTTATCAGCTTATTTTTACTTTATGAACTCACTAGGAGTTGGATAGAAACATGAAAACAATTGACATCACTAGACTGAATTTTTTTCCTAAGACACTTCTCAAAGGTTGTGTTACAATGTCATTGAATATATCATTTGTTGAATACAATGTCAATGAATAACAGTTTCATACATTCTATTACTGTTTATGTAATGAGTCTGTTTATTAAATTTTTGTTGAGATCATTTATAATTCGATTATTTAATCAATTACTATTAGTAGGAAAACTAATCACTATGTAGTCTTTTTCAATTTACTTATAGTAAAATAGTCAACTTGCATTTATTTCAAATTGTAAGTATAAAGCTTCTAAAGAATACCTCAATAGATTTATCTAAATTTTGATTAAGATAATGGATCGATCAATGTTAGACCATCATTGAAAACCCGGAAGCACTAGATGGTCGTTTTTTCCTAGTATGGAACTCCGCAACAATGCGTATTCACGATCCCCTACACTGAACTTAAACTCAAGATCTTCGGTCTCGTGCGCGAACGCATAGTGTCTGAATCACTGAGCCGGAATCCAAAAGTGTTAATATCTAACGTCAACCAATCAACTATAGTGAATGCGCGTTGTTGAGGAATACCATACTAGGAAGAAATAGATGCCAAATGCTTCTGGGTTTTCAATGATGATCAAACATTGATCGACTAATTATCTCAATCAAGAATCAAAAATATCCACAACCCCATATCTTGAATCAACTCAATAAGTTTTATGCTCTTTGCACACACTTTTTACATGTTATTTACATTCTCAATAAATGTCAAAATTTGTTACAGTCATACAGTTCTTCAGTTCTCAGCCTAAATACAAGCATATCGTTTTATTGTGGTTTGAAATGATGTCTAACTATAATCAATAATTATTCCTTCTACTTCCAGGGCAGAGTTTGAATGTTTTGAATGATTTTTTCTGGTTAGCGTTTTTTAGCGAGTTGATTTTCTACGGGATGGGGTCGCTAACCCCATGCCCAACCCTCCTCCTTTACCCGGGCTTGGAACCAGCAGTAACCCCTAGAGGAGCTACAGGCGGAGTTATGTCTAACTATAGACCTCGTGTTTTAGCCCTGGTTACAAGTACCATTCAAGGTATTTTTATTAAATATATAATATCCTATAAGAGAATCTTTGTGAATTTCGATGAAAACTGTAATGATAACACGTGAGGAATTTATTACTTTACAATTTAGATAACTATATTACTCAATAAAGTAGTTAAAGAGTTTTTTTCTAATAAAACGATGATAATGAGACAATTATGAGTTACAGGTTACTGAAAAAAAAATTGATCAACATTGATAATTTTATCAATGTTTCCATGATGGTCCAGCTTCAATTGACTAATGATTTTCACTATGTAAAATTACTAAAATCTCTACAAAACCCCCTTCTAGCATATAATCAGCTGATTTTTGTTTCCTGCCACTGAATATTATCAATGGGTTGAGTTGTTTTACTCTTTTTTCCAATATTTTTCTACTAAATTTATGAACTTTATCAAAGAAATAACATCTACAATATCATTATTAAGATCTACAAGACTAGCTATCAGTCATATCAGAAGGCGTTTTGTGGAGTTTTACTATTTTCATAGTTGAAAGCTTGAGTCAATTGAAGCTAGACCACAAAAGACCTCCAGGTTTTCCCCGGTGGGCTAGATTCATTTGGCTCACGCTTTCAACTATCAGTCATATGTTAAGAAATCAAAACATTTCAATTCTATCTGAAGTTTATACTTAATCATATAATTCAGAATAACAACTTTAATGTTAATGTCTAACTTCAACCGATCCACGAAGTTGAGCAAACTGTTCACCATTGTCTTCAATTAGTTGATATCTCACAACAAACTTGGTTGAACTCAATTGGTCACCACTTCTCATTAGAACTCCAGGAAATATCTCTTGAATTCAGTCTCTAGTAAGCATATCTTTTTATAATTATATACATTTTTAATCAAATTTTAACTTATCTATAAAATGAAATAAGAATTGACAATTTAATTTCACCTAGATTCTTATTTAGTTGTTTTTACGTTAGATTTCTTTTTCTTAATTATTCAATGATTTATAACCTGTTTTGTTTTCTTTTTTTCTTTATTTTTTGGATATTTTTCACTTGGGATTATGTGATGTTTTATTGATTGATCGTATAATTGAATGTTTTCTTCTATTTGACCTTCAACGTGATAAATTATTTGTTATAACAAACTATTCTTTATTTTCAGGAGGGGGTTTTGTGGATATTATAGTAATTTTCGTAATTGAGATCATCAGACAATTGAAGCTAGATACCCATGGAAAACCTGGAAGCACTGGACGGCCCTTTTGTCTTATTGTGGGACTCCTCAACTGTACGGTCAAGATCCCGCCTCAAGAGATTCGAACTCAGGACCTATCAATCTCGCACGCGAGTGCGTAATCTCTTGACCACTGAGCAGGCATCCAATGAACGAAAACGGCTATCCAGTGCTTCCAGGTTTTCCATGGTCGTCTAGCTTCAATTAACTCATGATCTCAACTATTCATTATTTTACCCAGAACAATACTTTTGTATTTTTTTATTAAAGAAATGAATCTATATGTAAACAAGAAATAATTATAATAAATAGGAGTTGACACGACTAACTTAACAGAATTGATGAAATAATGATAGTATATCTATATGCCTGTGAATTCCTTGTGTATCCAGTTTGGAATATTCAATAAATGCAAAGTATTAGGCATTTTCGGATAATTTATATGATGTACATATTGATCAAATGAATGGAATAGTGCTTTGAAATGTTATATATCACATATTGCTATGTTAAGTCAATATATCTTATGTCATCTTCTGGACAGGCCAATTTATTTCTGCTTCTTGAGTCACGTTTTGATCTTGTTAATTATTCACTTATCAACCCTGACTGCATTTATATGAATGTATGTGTGTACACACCTCTTATCCTATTCATCATATGTCTCTAACTTATTTGTATCTGGTTATAAATATTGATTAGCGCTTGATTAAATAGAGTTGGCTCACATACCTTCTCAGCAGCGCGTCATTTTGCTTGGTTCTCTTCTATTCGCTCCATTCCTTTTTATTTCCTGTCCAGATCAGTGAGTGTAAAAAATATGTGTATTCAAAAATCTATTCCCGTATTCGACTTGTTTAATTCCGTTATTCACTGATGCAATGTACGTCGATGAAATATATACGAGTAGGGTGTGTATTTCGATGGCAATCAGCATACAATCCAATCGGAGTTAGAATCCAGGCAACAAAAGATCAATATCTGTTAATAACACATGGGCTGATTATGTATTTTGAATAATAATAATAATAATAATAATAATAATAATAATAATAATAACCCATCCAAAATCACCATAATAACACGAAAATTAGAAATATACTCTTAATTCTTTTCTAATTATGCCAGTTGACCAACTTATCTTTAAATAACAAAAACGTTTTTTGCATTGAGCTTGCGGTGCGTGCTACTGATATGGACTGATATAAGTAGTATGTATCATCAATCGAAAGTGAAATACCTAGGAGCAGAAGTTTAAAAAGATCGAGGGAAAGAGAACGAGAACAGATAATGATTCGCGTAGAAAAGAAGGAACAATCATGTCTGGGACAATTGATTCATATTTTGTAAATGAAGTATTTATTTTATGCTCAATTTATTTGAAACTATCAAGTCTTACCTAAATATGGATACTTAATAAATGAAACAATGTAACAATTGTCGTTCCAACTTAGTTGACACGAGTATATAGTAATAACTGATAGATATGTCAGTTTTACCAAGAGGAAATAATTTGCCATTGGGATAGTTTTAGTTTCTTTCAATATGATAGAATTCAATCTATTATTAGGCATTATTTGAAGTGAACATTTCGATTTGTAATATAATGGTAGGTAGTGATATTGTCTCCCTTAACATACTGAATTAGTATATATGAAGTTGATGAGTTTCTGTCAAGATCCATCTCACAAATCTCGACAAGCGAAATGCTTAAGTCCAACATTGTTTTCAAGACACATAAAAATATACTTACTTACTTACTTACGCCTGTTACTCCCAATGGAGCATAAGCCGTCGACCAGCATTCTCCAACCCACTTTGTCCTGAGCCTTCTTTTCTAGTTCTATCCAGTTCTTGTTCATTCTTCTCATGTCTGTCTCTATTTCTCGGCGTAATGTGTTCTTTGATCTTCCACTTCTCCTTTGACCTTCAGGATTCCATGTGAGGGCTTGTCTTGTGACACAGTTAGGTGATCTCCTCAAGGTGTGCCCAATCCGCTTCCAGCGCTTCTTCTTGATTTCTTCCTCCGCTGGAATCTGGTTTGTTGTCTCCAACAGTAACTTGTTGCTGATAGTGTCTGGCCATCGGATCCGAAGTATCTTGCGTAGACAACTGTTAATAAACACTTGTATCTTCTGGATAACGGCTTTCGTAGTTCTCCACGTCTCCGCCCCATACAGTAGAACTTTCTTGACATTTGTATTGTACTTCTAGGGATCAGTCCTATAGAACGTATCACCAGGACGTCAAACAAACATAAAAATATGGTACAGTTATTATTAAAATTAGGAGCCGAAATGAGTTATACCAGCACTGAAAAATCTTAAAACCCTGGATGGCCATTTCTTCCTAGTATGGGACTCCCCAACAGTGTTGATCTACGACCTCGCTCGTGAACGCTGAATCAGACTACTGTGCCAGCATCCAATGATGTTAATGTTTAACTTTAATTAATCAACGATTTTGAACGACCATTTTGCATTGTCTTTGATGGGTAACTACCTCAATCAAATTCAACAATCTCCACAAACCTTTACTCTCAGTAATGCATTTCTTACTTAAATATTTAGAAATAGTGGTAGAATATGTGAAAATGATAAGGAGTTAAAGTATTTCTTCGCTTTTCTTATCTTTCTTAAGATAATAATTCATTTCTCATCTGAAATGTAAATACAAAGTCTAGTTTCATGAATTATGTAAGCATAATAATATTTCTATCTGCTTACTTAACCACCTTTTACATTATTTAGTCTTATAACTTTTTCTTCAAAAAAAAAACCGAAGTCAAAGGGAACGTAGAAATATGTTCGGTGTTTTTACTCACCGACTGATTTTGTTTACAGAACCAATACATAATTGTTTCAATGAATTTCACCACTGTTATAATATGCATTCATTGCTAAAGAAACTTCAATTCCACTTGGACCACCACGAAGATATTCCAATAACATATTACTTACTGTCTTAGAGAAAAAAAAACTGTTAGGAGTGAAATTAAACTACGCACATAGTTTACAATGGTAGACTTTTATAGAACGAAATAGATTTTGTTTTGTTTTGCGAAAATCATCTTCGGTAATACTGTTTTTTGTTTTATTTCAAAGTACAGTAAAGAAAGAAGGAAAACAAACATTAAATGAGTACTCTTAAATGGGCAATAGAACTGTTAAACAGTTATGCAACCTTATGAATTCATTGAAGTTATTCATAAAAGATCTGAAGGATGAGTACTCATAACGATACCTAAATGTTCTCGATTTGATCCATGAGGAAGTCATAGATTCACACTATTGAGTAATACTGCACTTGGATAAAATAGCTTTTCATTGTCTTCTATGTTTAAATGATTTTCTACTTATGATCAATAAGCGGTGTAAACTATGGAAGTAGTATAATTTGAAGAATGTTCATATCAGTCTCAAGGGATCTCAATTTGGAAAGAATTCCAAGATCGGAACCATAAAAATAGACGAAGCAATACACAAATTCAAAGTAATAAAAGGGGAAAACAATGGCGTTACACTTAGTGACTAAGATCAATGTAGATTTACATGTAGAAAGTTATAATTTCATCGAGCAATGGTAGTGGTACCATAAATAATAATACAAATAATAAAGTGACTTTATCAATTAAGCGACAGAATTATAACAAGATTATTTCAGTACTTAAAAGCTAGTTAATAAGTAGAAACTGGTATCGTATGAATGTGAATTTATATATGAAAGAGTCTACAATTAATCATTAGTCTACAAATTTCCTCCTAACTTCATCTCTTTTAGTGTAAACGGACAAATAGCCTCTACAAATCAAATACATGTTGAATCGGAGAAAAAAAGTGTAGCTAATATTACTGAAGAAAAGTGTTAATCATGCTTTTCCTCTGTAAATATAAGTCCAATAGAACAGATATGTACCATATTATGATAAAAATTATGTTATATAACTATTATAGTGTCTTAGATGTTCCATCACGGATATATAATTCTGAACAATAAAGGGGGAAGTTTGAAAGTAGCTAAACCGAAACATGGCATTGATGAATAAGGTCAATGAATGTTGGTTTAAGCAATTCTAAGTGTCTTAAACTTTCTATTAAAAGTTTTAATTGTAAACAATGATCAGAAACTCAAGGCAACGTAGTTCAAAGCCGTTTGGAACGGTATCGATATAACTAATATATTCTATTCTTTGTACCTTAAAGTTCTTCATTATTTGATAAGGTTTGTTTTCATCCTATGGTTCCATTGTTTTAAAATGATATATTCTCTTTCTGTGAGTAGTCAATTATATTCCATCCTACTAACATATCAACTTCTCTAGTTTCAGTTTTTTTTAATTTTCTCTCATTAAACTCATGCGACTTATAATAATTTGTATCGGTTCACATTTATTGGATGATCTCTCATGTTGTTTATGACCAACCAATTAGCTTTGTTTCAATTTTCTGATATCCAATTAATCGTTTAATTATAATTCGTTATCAAAGAATAAAATGTTCTGACTTATGTAAAAAAAGTAATCTATAAACAAACCCCTTATCATATGCTTACTAGAGACTTGCTCCATGAGGTATTTCCTGGAGTTCTAGTGAGAAGCAGTAACCAGTGGAGTTCAAAACACATCACTTGTGAGATAGGAACTCACTGAAGACAGTTGGTGAACGGTTGCTCAATTTCGTGGATTGGTTGGAGTTAGACATAAATACCATTGGATGCCGGCTCAGTGGTCTATCGGTTAAGTGCTCTGGCGCGAGACTGGTAGGTCCTGGGTTCGAATCTCACGAGGCAGGATCGTGGATGCGCACTGCTGAGGAGTCGCACAGTACGATGAAACGGCCGTCCAGTGCTTGCAGGTTTTGTATGGCTGTCTAGCTTCAATTGACTCATGAATTTAACTATATAATCTATATGTGGTTCAGAATGCTTTTGATGAATTAACTGGGTTGTATATCATATCAAAAATCAGTTATTGTACTTGAATGTATTCTTCAGATAAATGTTTTTATTAACTTACATTAATCTTTTTTTTATATACATAGTGTGAAACGGAATTTTACCTCATAGCTCTCAACATTACCTAATAGGAATGCATTCAAAAGTTTGTATTATATCTTTCTTGTTCAAATTTAAGAAGCCATTTATACACTTGACAGTTAAGTTATCGCAAGCGAGACTGATAGGTCGTGGATTCGAATCTTACGAAGCAGGATCTTGGATGAACACTGCTGAGGAGTCCCACAATAGAACGAAACGGCCGTCCAGTGCTTCCAGGTTTTCCATGGTAGTCTAGTTTCAAGTGACCCACGAATTCAACTATAAAATTAAATATATACTTGTATAACAGTTCAATTTCAATGATGATACTCTATTTTAGCAGTCATTATTGTACATACTAGTATGTTCAGTTTTATCAAAAATTTATGAAGTCACCATATTAATGAAGGTCATATTGAATACCTCATCTAAGGAGCCTAAATACCGGTTACAAAACTGATTAACTTATTCATGATTGTTGACAATAACGTTACTGAAAGCTGTATATATATATATGTAGCTTTTATATTGCCTTATCAACAGACAGATTATTTGAGAAGAAACTAGTCAAGTATAAAATTTGATGGCTATTAGTTTTGCATGATTTAAAAATTGGCAATAATAAAATAGGGATTTATTATATTGAATAAATGAGCATTTAAATGAGTTTCCATTTTTTTCGGACAAATATTAATCGGCTAATGAAATTTCTGTTTATATATCATAGTATAAGTTAGTGTAACGGTATAAACGATAGTTAGATTATTCAAAAACTCGCTGAGAAATCGGCTTTTTAAAGGTGAATTTAATTAATTTTGATTTGAAGGACGTTTCCTGGGAGCGTTCTTAGACATATAAACTTACAAAAAATGATTTTCAGTGTCTTAAAATAATAAAACGTAGAAAATATTATAAGCAAAGATGGATAGTGGCTAACAGTGGAATCCAGTTTGACGCGCGTTACGTTTTATTTGGGACTCATCAGCTGGATGTACCTGCATCTCAGTGTTGATGTTCACTCTGAAACTCGAATACGATGGCGTTTGAAACTAAAGGTACTGAGTTCGGGTCCCGCAGTGAACATCAATATTAAGATGCAGACACATCCAGCTGACGAGGCCCGAATAGGACGAAACGTGCATCCTGGATTCTACTGCCATTCACTATCCATCTTTGCTTATGATGCTTGTGAATTAAGGCTATGTCGAGGCGATACTCACAGTATGCACATATGCGAATAAGAAACTAACCAATTGCAGTCCTATACATCAATGGGCAGATTCAAACAAACAATGCTTAGTGAATGTAGAAAATATTTGTACAAAATCAAGCAAAATAGAAGAAAAAATAGTATCCAACTCAAACCTTTTAGTGTAAAAAGACACTTGAGCTTCTGTAATCAATTTCAGGTTATATCATCATTTTCGGCTAAAAAAAAAAGAAATGAAGGTCACCTAGTGGTCTCAGAGTACTCAAGACACAGATTAATTTCTAAATGTTGAGTAAATTTTAAAAAAAACTTTGTTTGGAAACATCTATTGATAAACACCATTAAAATATCCATTACGTTTTATCAGCCATTGAATCTATGATAAATGAGAATGAATAGTATTCAATATGTTAGAATTATAATTGTTACCTACTTATTGAAAAGATGTAAACAATCTTACAATCACATTACATAAATCATAATCTATTTAAGAGTGACATACATAGTCGATACAATGAATAGTATACAGTATATTGTAAGTGTAATAGAATCTTATAAATATAGTACATATTGACCATTTAACTTAATTCTTTATTAAAACTCTTCGTATTTTTCATTGATCATTTAGCGTAATATAACTTGGCAATGAAAACTATTTTTTTAGAATTAACCACTTCATGAGAATATTTGTCTACATGTATACAGATAGTGAAATAGATTAATTCGTTTTCACAGTAATATTTTTAGAATGTGCTATTAAATATTAAACATTTATATCCTTACAATTATGTTAGAATTTTAGAACGGGCATCGGCCTCAGAACTTCCGAATAAACTTGACTTTCATAATGAGGCGTCATAACTACTCATTCAACTCTCAGGGCAGAGCTTATCAATGGTTTAAATAACTTTTCTGGTTAGCGTTTTTTTTTAACTATTTAGTTTTCCACGGAATGGAATCGCTGACCTCATGCCCAATCCTCCTCTTTTATCCAGGCTTGGGACTGGCAGTAGCCCCTGAAGGAGATACAGGCGGTGTTCTTATATATATATATAAACAAATCTATCAGTGTGTTCTAATTCATTCATTTCTAACTGTTATAGAGTGACAGCAAAAAACAAAGAGAAGAACGTTCAAATCTCAAAAGAATTTCACAAATTGAGATTTTACTTACTTACGCCTATTATCCCTCGTGGAGGAGCATAGGCCGCACACCGTCATTCGCCATCCAACTCTGTCCCTGTGAAATCCTTTCCAGTTCTTTACAGTTAACATTCATCCTTTTCATATGTGTTTCTATTTCCCGGCATTATTTGTTCTTTGGCCTCCCTCTTTTCCACATCCTTTTAGGATCCCAAGTTAAGGATTACCTCGTGATGCAGTTTGATGATTTCCTTAATGTATGTCCTATCCACTTCCTAATTAACTCTACAGCTGGAAGCTGGTTAGTCCTCTATCATAAAACGAAACCACTGAAAAGAAAATTTTTATTTCGTACTTAAATTTTCTAAATTACAATTCATTTTCATAGTTGAAATCGTGAGTCAATTGAAGCTAAACCACCATGGAAAACTTGGAAGCAGTGGACGGCTCACTGAAGACAATTGGTGAACGGTTGCTCAAGCTTCATGGATTGGTTGAAGTTATACAATAACACTATTGGATGCCGGCTCAGTGGTCCTTTGGCTCTGGCGCAAGACTGATAGGTCCTGTGTTCGAATCTCGCGAGGCGAGGTCATGGATGCGCACTGCTAAGGAGTCTCATAATAAGACCAAACGGCCGTTCAGTGCTTCCAGGTTTTCCATGGTGGTCTAGCTTCAATTGACTCATGATTTCAATTATGAAAATACTGAAATCTCCACAAAACTCCTTCTGATCTACAAATCATTTCCGTAATAATTTAACACATAATTTGTTTGTTTGTTTGTTTGTCTTTCTTTCCTTTTTTGTTTTTAATCGTTACCGTTTCCTTTTTTTAATTTTTTTTTCCAATAGAATATAATACACAATCACTCAGACACGGATAATAAAAATAATTTAACTGAATAAAAGTCATATTCAACATCTATTTATAAATCATTATAATGGAAACATTTATTTGTCCAAATGATAGGCAATTAGCATTACGTGCAAGGTAGGTTCTTTATGCATTTATTATTGTTTGTTGTGGCCATATCTCCTTTATATTTAATATTATCATTTTTCTAAGAATTTAACTAAGATATATATCAATCAGGTTAATGATTGAAGATTGAGAACTTCACTAAGTCATATCAGTTGAACTGGGGAGTCTTTATGTAGAATGAATAGTTTAATGAAAAAAGTATGGATCCTTTTGAAGCAATAAGATGTAAATATGCCAATGAGAGACTGATCAATGACAATCCGAAATATTAATGGAAGAATTTGAACAAACAATACAAAATGAATGAAGACTTCACCACACTCCATAAGATAGTGGCTATTTGAACTCAGTAGCTAAGTGGATAACACGATGACATTTGAAGCGAACGAAGTGAACATCAACTTTGGAATGCAAGTATAACCAACTGAGTCCCAAATAGGACGAAGCGCGCGTCCTAGAATTGACTGTTAGATATCATTCATCTTTGCTTACAATAGATAATAAGTTTAAATTACAATGTGAAAATCAAGACCAGGAAATTTGATAACCTATTCTTTTATTTTAAAAGAGGATGCTGTTATATTACTATTATTAGTGTAATAATAATATCTGAGTAGCCTTTCACTTCTCGACGCATAAATCAAAGTTATTTTGTTGGAAAAAATATTTAAAAAGCTTGCTGGCTTTATAGTATGGCTATTAAAAAGAACCACTTATAGTTAATATATAAGAACTCTCGTCTAAATTAGAGCGAATAGTTTCACAGTATTTGAGCGCCGAGTTGATGTAAGACATTAAATAGGAATAATATATATTTGTAAAATCTCAGCGAATGAATTTGATTATAATTCCTTGAAAAAGCTTGGACCAGATTGCCAGGCAAAATGTTGGATTTACTACAAATTCATTCGCTGAGATCTTACAAATATTTTATTCCTATTTAATCACTTATAGTTAATATTTCAAGACATTGTAGTAGTTTCAAAATGTTATTATGCTAGATGATACCCATTTAAATTTACCTATTTGCTATATTTAGCACTACGAGTTGTCAGACTTTATTCCACTGCTAACTAAAATAAAAATACACTCAAAATTATAACTAAAGGAACTGTTAAAGTAATCCCAATAAACAAAGAAATATTTTAAACTTTTTTACATTAATATTAGAAGGGGTTTTTTATTGATATTATAGTAATTTTATTAGTTGAGATCATGAAACAATTGAAACTAGACCACCATGGAAAACCTAGAAGCACTGGACGGCCATTTCGTCCTATTGTGGGACTCCTCAGTAGTGCTCATCCACGATCCCGCACTGAAGAGATTTGAACCCAGGACCTACCAGAACACTTAACCGAAGGACCACTGAGCCGGTATCCGATGGTGTTAATGTCTAACTCCAACCAATCCACTTAATTGAGCAGCCATTCACCAACTGTCTTCAATGAGTTCCTATCCCACAACAGACGTGGTTCGAATTCCACTGGTCACTGCTTATCACTAGAACTCCTGAATTTACCTCTCGAAGTCAGTCACTAGTGAGCATACGATCATTATTATAATAAGGGGTTTTTGTGGAGATTTATTATTTTCATATTTATATGAAAATAAAATGTCAACTAGACTGGAAATGGAGGGGGTAAGAGAAGACAGGGATAACATTAATGATAATAATAATAATGTGGAAACAATTCGAAACTTAATCAATCTGGATAATAAGCTAATATTACCAGGGTAGGTTTAAGGTGAGAACAAACAGTTTTTGAATAGACAAAAGGGGGTTTGAATTTTCGTATGACTATGGCTTTGATAAACCTTAGTATACGACCTTTTACACTTTTATACAACACATAAAACACAACACTACACAACAAGTATATGTTTGATCAGATTGTTCAAAATGTATTGCATTAATATATCATCGCATAATTCTGATAAACTTCGTCTTCTTATTACACTTACGAAATTTATCAAAGGGACTAATTGTTTTACATTTATATCCATCAAAGTATGGTCTGATTATTCATAAATACTGAACAATTTGTTGCTATGTTACAAATATTTTCATGAATATTCTTTCCACATAATCTCACTTATTATCCTGAGGGTAAACAGAAACACTATGAACTGGGAAAAAAACATGGATTAGAATGAGTGAAAAAACACATTTTTCAAATTATTTTTTTCACCATACGTTTCTTTGCTTGTTTGTTTTTGTTTACGATAATCTCGTAGCATAAACTTAATTATTCCATTTAGTATAAACTCAATATAGGTAATAAGATTGATTACGTTGATTGATTTACTGATGATTTGGCAAAATACATAGATTATGTAATTAGACTAATAAAAGAAATACATGGGTAATTTTGATTATTCAATAATGAATTATACTTACAATTTAATTGAATTCATTGGTAAGTTAAATGAGTAGGCGTAAATTGTCTATTTTTTTAATTATAAGAATGGGGTATTGTGCTGAGGTGCTGATGAGTCCCACAATAGGACGAAGCGGCCGTCCAGTGCTTCCAGGTTTTTTGTATTGGTCTAACTTCAATTAACTCATGATCTAAACTATATTTTTTATTGTTCTCTGTATCTGAGTCTTATTTATTAAACGTGAATTGTGTTTTGATTTATTGTATGATTTTATCATGGTTCATTCAATGTTTTACAATGGTTGTCAATGGAAGAAATGAAAATAATGTATATTTTTCAAAGTTGACTCATAATTTCAACTTTGAAAAATACTGAAATCTCCACAAATCCTCTTCTACATATAATCATATGCTCACTAGTGACTGACTTCAAGATACATGTCCTGGAGTTCTAGTGAGAAGCAGTGACCAGTGGAGTTCAACCACGTCCGTTGTGAGATATCAACTCACTGAAGGCAATTGGTTAATGGTTGCTCAACTTCGTGGATCAGTTGAAGTTAGACATTAACACCGTTGGATGCCAGCTCAGTGGTCTATCGGTTAAGGGCTTCGGCTCGAAATTGGTAGGTACTGGGTTCGAATCCCGCGAGAGTGGGTTCGTGGATGCGCACTGTTGAGGATTCCCACAGTAGGACGAAACGGCCGTCCAGTGCTTCCAGGTTTTCGATGGTGGTCTAGCTTCAATTGACTCATGATTTCAACTTTGAAAAATTCTGAAATCTCCACAAATCCCCTTCTAGATATAATGTATATTTGTAAAGTACTTTTCATTTTGGCAGTTTGATTCAATTTTATGTCATGTATAGTATTTGATTAGAAAACTTTTAGGAGGGGGTATTTTGTTTTAGTTTATTTTACTGTCAAAAATTCATAAATATACCTCAAAATGAACTATAGTTAAGCTGTAAGTAGAATTGGGTGGTCACTAGCAATCAATTTCGGGAAGTGCGTTTCGTCCTATTTGAACTTACCGACCAGATGTACCTGGATCTTGAAGTTAGTGTTCACTGATGAACTCAAACTCAGTACTGCTAGCTTCAAACGCCATTGCGTTATATATACAGATATTAAATAAAACTTAAGTTGGTGTTAATATTTACTGAAAAAAAGTGAATGAATCAACACTAAGGTTGCACTTGATAGTTTCTAATAAATTGAGCATTTGGTGGAGAGTTACTATTTGAATTTGTGTTAATTAAATGTCTGTTATTTATTAACCCTGAAGAATCGCCTTACATTAAGTCACGAAATGTCGGAAATATAATCTTTTTACTCCATGGGAATGAATCAACATTATAAACACAACATGAGCAATATTCTGTCATTATAAAACTTCATATTTCATAGTTGTTTAGTATGAGTAATTTTGAACAATAATCCCATATATTCAAGAGCTTTTATGAGAATTTTACGACCAACAATGAAATTAATTACAGCAAGACGACCATGCATTAAGATAGATGGCAGCTAATACATATAGAATATATATATACATATAGTGGAACTGGTGTTTCGAGTTGTCAGTTGTCCTGATGGTATTTTGCTTGGATGGTTTCTATTAGTTAGTAGTGTATATAAATATATATAATGGATACAATATGGAAGATTGTAACAATATTGAATTTTTTTGCGCAAAATCATTTAATAGTATCAAAGATATGACGCGCGATAATACTTTTATTATTATCATTGTTAAGATGATAAAATAAAAAAAATATTATACGCAAATTCGGATAGTAGCACTTACACAAGCAAGCATTTATCAGGACTCAGTAGCTGAGTGGATAACGCGATGGCTTTTGAAGCGAAAGTTACTGGGTTCGAGTCCCAGAGTGAACATCTGACGAGTCCCAAATAGGACGAAACACACGTCAAACTGTATTCCACTGTTAACCACTATCCATCATTGCTTATAATGCTTGTGTTTTAAGGCTATATCGAGGCAATACGCTCATTATGCACATATATCAATAAGAAATTGATCAATTGCAGTCCTAAACACTAACGGGAAGATTCAAACAAATTATACCATGTGAATTTAAAAAATCTCTTGTTTATCTAAAAGACTATTCCATTATATTATTTTTCCGACATCAACTTTGCATATAGGAGATATGAAAAAACAGAACCAAATATTTCAAAACTAATCAATGTTTACGTAGAAAAATGGTAACTGCTGTCACTTAACAACAAGTACCAATTGAGAAAACGTTGTTGTTAAGATAACTGACCACAGATTTGAGAACTTTTTATTTTTAAATGTAATTAGTAAAATTGAATTCAATTAATTTCAAATCCAAAGATAAAATTTCATCATTGATCATACCTATCTACAACTAAACAGTTTTTGCTTTCTCTAGTGGGCTACTGTAACTACTTTTATACCATTGATCACATTGTAAATAGAAATTGTATATTAAATAAAGTTCTCAGTAGGAATTTTGAATAAAACTTTTCAGCAAAAGAAAATAAGACATAGACAATTTTGCAAAAGAAAAACAACTTCTGTGAATCATTTTTTGAACCTCTAGCCTAATAGCTTACTTATTTATATTAGATATCATAACATAGTAAGATTTGATCAGAAAATAAGCAAGCATTTTGAATGTTAAACATTTTTTTAGATTTTTGGTTTGTCTTTAATGTTTAATAATTAAACATTGATATTATCATGAAATTATTATATAGATTTCGAAAGTAACGGCAGTTATTCTTGAACTCTTTGAAGCATAAAATTATATAAAATACTAACAATTACTACTAACTCATGTTCATATACTTTAAAATACCAGTGTGGGATTGTAGAGATTGTATAGTTTTCGATTGATGTTAGACCACCGATGAAAACCTAGAATCATTGGATGATCGTTTCGTCCTAGTATGAGACTCTCTAGCAGTGTGAATCCACGATCCTGCTCGTGGGATTCGAACTCAGGACGTCAACTCTTAACCTCTAGATCACTAAGCCGGCATTTAACGGTGTTATATAGTTGGATTTTCTGATTTCATAAATTTTTTATTGAACTGCACAATGGTAGAATAAACTAACATATATTATCTGATATACAGTTGTATTATAGTTCAATGCATCTAAACTGGAACTACCAAAAAACGTTTTGTCCCACTTTTTTTTCTCGAAAATATAAAATTATAATTAGAAATAATTCGAATTTGTGATTCCATGCAAGTATACTACATGCTAGTTTACTGTGGAGAAGGAAAACCTATCGTTAATTAATAAAGATTGAGACCATGAATAGATTGATGTTAGACCAGCATTGAAAACCTGGAAGTATTCGACGACCGTATTGTCCTACTCTGGGACTCTTCATGATCTCAATCAAAAACTTGATCTCTGCAACCCCAAATTGATAATTACTAAAGAGTTGAATTATGGATTTTCTTGAATATACCATTTTGATATATCTAAACAGAAATTTAATTCAAATTAACAATATTTAACATTAAAATCCATCACTATTCTTTCTTTATATATGTACGTATATATATGACTTTGTAATGCCCAGAAAGTTTTTCTATGTCCCTAATCTAATTGATTCAGTATGTCAACAAACTGATTATTTTATGAATGGCTCCAAATTTTACATACTTAGTTGTCGTATAACAATTTACTTTTCCCCATGGGAAACCTTTTTATTGGAGTATTCTAGTGAAATGAAAAGGAATTTTCCCCGTATAATTAACGATTTTTAACTCAATCTAAGTGGTTGGATTGAAGGAATATAGATGTTGTATGTCTGAATATCTGATCGCATATTAAAATAGATGAAGTGGAGAAATTCGAAGGTTTAGTTTCCTTGACTAGAACAAACCGTAGAAAATCTATCCAACTCGATTAATCAATGGTGTTACTTTTAGCTGGTGTGTCAGTTTATTCAATTTCAACTTGAAAACATGAAACTTAACAGAGAGATCATTTTCCAACAAACTTATATTGATTCCAACAACATAGATATCCGCTCATTGACTAACCACTTGAAATGACAGTTATGTTATACTATTAATGTTCAGTTCAGTTTCAGCAATGAAATATACTGACAAAAGAAGGAGATCTGGCAAGATCTCTATCTAGCTCAATTCTAGAAGACTATTTCATGTCTAAGCTTTAAAACGGTCTACTTAATTCAGTCATTAATTGATTTAACCTAAACAAAAGATGTATGAACGACAATTTCATCGTTTATGATGAGAATATTGACTTGATTGACAGTTTGTTCTCCATCGATATCTACCATTCTTCCCTAAATTTTACATTAGAAAATGAGGTAATTCTTGAAATCTGATTTTTTGAGGTGCTTCTGATAAGAGAAATTCATGGATTCTTCAAAGGTTTCATTCACATGAAGCAAACATAGAACGTCTAACTAACCAATTTCTGAAGATGGATTCTTTTAAGCGGAAAAAGGAATCTTATACACATTATAATGTAGAATATGTAGGATCTGTATCATCGAATGCTTTGAGGAGGAACATGATTTCTTTAGGAAATCAATGACGGCAAACGGCTATCCAAGTCGCTTCGTATAGAACAACATAAAAGAAAGTCAGAATAGAAAATCCAGCAATTCGGTTCTAAAGAAATATCATTATACAGATTTCGGAGTTAAAGATGATCAAACTTTTGATATACTTCGAAATCAGCTGCTGACAGCACTCAGAAGAAGGTTCTATGTATCAGCGATGTGATTAACGTACACTAGTTTAAATTTAATTTTTGTACCTGTAAGGAGCAAGTTCTTTCGTCTGATTGCCTCTATGTGAATCTTACAGTTCGTATGCTCTTGTGAAATAAGGTGCACAGACCGTAGCCAGTACTTTCTTTCATCTCGGTTACAAGAACCTATTCTAATGTTGTTCTAGAAAAGTGAGAGGAAAGAATTCAGTTCTATCTTTAAACATTTTCCATATCCCCATGATTTTATTCATAGACATTTATAATATTACTTCATTTAATTTAATTCCTTTATTACCTTTGATCATTGTGGCCAAAATATCCTAGTTATCTTACTTCAATCGCATAGTAACCCATTTTTAATCTAATAATTTAACAAGCCTTTTTATTTGCACACACACTATCTTTTATCATTATCATTTACAATATATGATCTAACATTATAATCTTTTTACTACATCTCCATTTTTATGTATTGTTTATCAGTCCTTATGTTACCAATACTTGACATTACAGAGGTTTATACGATATCATAGCTTGAAGATACATCCCTTTACTGAATTTCATGTTTTTTTTTTAATGTTTAGATAAGAATTATAAGTTTAAGCTAGTTATTTTTCAGTACGCATTTCTTCAGAATCAGTCGACTTATCGTACTCACATGATAATGTATATTTAGTAACATTAAATACATATCTATGGATACTATTCGACTGACTATACTGCTTCCACTAATCGTTATGATATCTTGATACTCGTACCATTCAAAATATTTCACTTGTGATTGAGGATTTAAAATGTTTGTCTTCGATTTTTTTCACTTAACTGAGCGTAACTTTTTCATGAAGTAAGAGCTGATAATGCTAGTCAGAAAAACGATGTAAGCCTAGCAATTATTTCATCTAGCTTAAAGAATTAAGCAACATCAGAAACATTCACTTAAATAGGAAATCTTCTTCATAAATCCACAAATTCAATAACTAGAAAATAGAAGTGATAAACAAACTTTGGTCATAATTATAACATGATCAATAGAATACTTGTATTATTTGAGTTTCGGAATTCAGCTATAATAATTGATGAAAACCATATAATGAACTTCACTTTTACAAGTTTTATGAAGAATAACTTAAAACGATTCATTTACCATTAATTGGTCACTGGGTGATAATCAATCTCATGTCTATCAGGTCTTTCTTGATGTGAATCGGATTCTGTCGATCAAGTAGCAATGTAGCCATTAGTCTAGATGAGTTAACATCTCATGCGTTATATTAAAATTTAAGGCGGTGGTTGGAAGTAATAGACAGGAAACCCTATTTGATTTAAGTTTTATCCTTACAAAATGTCGGAATTGAGAATATTTTCCACCTTGGTTTTTACGACTACTGTAAAATTTATATATCAAATATTCTTAAATTCTTACAAGTTAAGCAATTTCAAAATAAAGGTTTTTTTTGGTTTACAGTATTGTTTTCTACCTACGTACTGATATTTTCATCTTTATATCGTTTGTTTTATTCATACAATGGGTTCCTCAATTCAATCACATATAAATTTATATATATATATATGAAAATTCTACTGTTATTATTCTGAATGATAGATTCGTTATTATTCGTTTTAGTTCACAATTTCAACATTTATGATCTAGTATCCATTTAATAATCAGTTATACTGATGAAGTCCAGATAAGTGTAAAGGACGAAATGTTAGAATCATTGAAATTTCGATTGTGGGCATTATTATTTCAAATATAATATAATTGATCATACAATTCATTTTAACTTCTGCAAAAAAGCCTTTAAAAAATAATAAAATTAATTTTTTTTAATTATTTTTCAAAATTTTCTGTCTACAGATTGTTCATCTTGATTAGAATGATTCGATTTTTGAATATCTTAGGGTTACAAATATTATCTAATTAATTCAAATCAATCAGAGCAATACTACTCAAATGGTTATTGAAAACTTGGACTTTATTCAACTATTTTGTTAATGATATAATTTATAAGCAAAGATGGACAGTGGCTAGCAGTGGAATCCACTTTGATGCGCGTTTCGCTTTATTTGGGATTCGTCAGCTGGATGTACCTGCATGCTTGTGAATTGAGGTTATATCGAGGCAATATGCACATTATGCACATATGCCAATAAGAGACTGATCAATTATAGCCATAAAAATCAATGGGAAGATTCAAACAAACAATATCAAGTGAATTTAAACTTCATCCAAATGCACAAGCAGGTGGCTATCAGGACTCAGTAGCTAAGTGGATAAAACGATGACGTTTGAAGTGAAAGACACTGGGTTCGAGTTCCAGAGTGAATATCAACTCTGGGATGCAGGTACATCCAGCTGACGAGTCCCAAATAGGACGAAAAGTGCGTCAAACTGGATTACACTGCTAGTCACTGTCCATCTATGCTTATAATCCTTGCGAATTAAGGCAATATCGAGGCAATACACACAGTATGCACATATGTCAATAAGAGACTGATCAATTTCAATCCTAAACATCAATGGGAAGATTCAAAAAAACGATAACAAGTGAATGATATAATTTTTTAAAATAAAAAAACGGAAAAAATTTACGACATGAAATATTAGGTAAATACTTAATCGTAATTAAGAATCATTCAAATTACGTAAACACATTTCTGAATTTTGGGGTTTTTAAATTTTGGCATAGTAACTGAGTTATGACAGCTTCATCCTAAACCACAAATTTTATATTATCATCAGTATGAAAGGGTGTTTAATTCAAAATGATAATGAGATAGTTATTCACTAGTTCTAAGTTGTTAATATTTTTTATAATGATAGTTACCTGATTGTAAACACAATCTTCCAACTATACGTGTGATAACTAATATAATTATGTAAATAATATATATTTCTATAAATCTTATAGACTCGGAACAGGTTGGTCTTCTAGAGCTCAATCAGCACAACGCCGTCGAGCTCAGCCATTAACAACAGATGAAGAAGAACAGATTTTACGTGTTCTAAGACGTAATGAATTATTAGCTGAGAATGAAAAGGCTAGAGTTGAGTAAGTATTTTTATGTTAATTTACTTGTTACGTAACAATACAAAAAGACTTGTCAAGTATCAGTACCTTAGTTCATTGTGATACTTTTAAATAAACTGAGTATTGAATGGATTGTTTATGATAGTAGTAAACTACACTAAAAGATTTAATAATCCTGTAGAATCCAAAAATTTACAAATCGAATCCGGAACAGCAGGTCATGCTATTTTTAACAATTATCAAATCGATATTGAACCTTAAAATAAATCTAAAGGGTTTTTCAACCATAAATAAGGCGGTTGGCTGAAGCTTTTCATATATTTCTCAACCTCATTGAGCTGAATAAAATAGAAGATCTGACTATCCATCCATCTTTGTTCATTTATCGAAATAACAATATTCAAATTCCTAAATGTTCACACCGTTAACACGCACAAGTTCAATTCTACTCTTTGACGTTAGAAATTTAACATTTTTTTGACATTCAATAACATACAAACAAATGAACACAAGTGTGTCTCATACATAATTATCTTGACCGAAGTGACATGACGTTTAAACCAGTGTAAGTTCATTCCGAACTCACAGTGTAAGGTCATCCATCAATCTGAACGTTCAATATGTACTTAGTTTCAACCATTTTCGGGCATTTTTCCATTTATTTAGGGGGTTAACGCTGCCAAATAAGTGTAATTTTTACTGGAAAGTTCATTTTAAGTCCCAACTTATAAACTACTTGTTTTCATACGGGACTTTGGAATGTAATTCAATGACGTATTTGAAGCAGACAGATTTGGATAACTTTAAATGCTTGAACCGAAATCTTTAGTTCAATTTACACTCTTAACTGAAATACCCACTCATCAAGTGGACGGAAATGTGTACGAAAATGCTGAATGTCACGAACTTGTTGAACACTGAAAAGGGATAGATTACGTCAAACTTTATACACTCAGAACTGTTTTCATCCTTCCAATTTATGTCGATTTTAATTCGATTATTTATTTATTCGAAGAAGTGACCTATATTAACAACTACCTAATAAAAAAATAAAATGCACAGCAATATTCATTCATGAATCTCTATAGTCACATTACAAGTTTGATTAGAAGAACTAGTTCATCTATACGTATCCAACAATATTCCTATCTGCAGACGTAGGAGAAATTTTCATTTTCATCTGTTTTATTTTCTGATAAAATCTCTCATGTATCATTCCACATTCATCTTATCTTGTTTGTTTGTTTTTATTTTCAGAGCAATGCTTCAGAAACTTGATCGTCTTAAACAAACAGCTGATTCTAGAAAAAATGAAGAATGTGCATTATGTCATAAAGAATTTGGTCATTTAAGTAATTTACCAATAATTTGTGTAGAATGTGGTCGTTATGTATGTACAACATGTTGTGTAGAATTAATTATTCCACCATTACATCGACAACCAATCACAAAACGTAATTCATTGCTCAATTTTCAATGGATGTCAAATACATACGGAAGTGGTAATTCATTGAATACATCAAAACATCAAACATATTTTACAATGGATCAAACTCGACAAAATCAAAATCAAACTTTAACTAATTCAAATAATTTAAAAACAGTAACATCTAATACAAATAAATCAAGATTCCTTAATCGTCGTAGTAGTTTAATGGGTACATTGAATTCAGCTGCATTACATAGTCAACAGTTATTTGAAAAAGTTAAAGTTAAAGCCAATTCACGTCAAGGAGATAATCATTCATTTGTTTGTAAAATATGTTATGAAGCAAGAGAAGTAAATTTTGATTTATTATTGATTTAAGTGTTTATACAGAAACTGTATTGAATATTGTGTCTAACATCTATTAACTTTTAAATGTTTGTAATTATACAAAAATAGGTAATATAAATGAGGGAAATATATACTTTACCGTATTATCGAAGTCATTGTCTATACACTGATCAGTGAAAGTTGATAATATTATACATTTCTTATACAATTAATCAAGTGTTGTGGAGCGAGACTGGTTCGAATATAGCAAAGCGGGGTCGTGGAGGCGCACTGCTGAGGAGTTCCACAATAGACCGAAAAAGCCTTTCAGTGCTTCCAAGTCTCTCATGGTGGTCTAGCTTCAATTGACTCATGATTTCAACTATGAAAATACTGAAACCTCCACAAAACCCCTTCTGATGATAACCATATTCTCACCAGTGACTGACTTCAAGATATATATATATATATATATATCCTGAAGTTCTAGTGGGAAGCCGTGACCAGTGGAGTTCAACCAGGTCTGTTGGGAGATTATAGCTCACTGAAGACAATTAGTGAGCGGTTTCTCAAACTTCGCGGATTGGTTGAAGTTAGATATTAACACCGTTGGATGCCGGCTCAGTGGTCTATCGGTTAAGTGCTCTGGTGCGAGACTGGTAGGTCCTGGGTTCGAATCTCGCGAGTGCGGGATCGTGGATGCGCACTGCCGAGAAGTTCAACAATGGGACGAATCGGTGTGTTCCCAAGTTTTCCTTGGTGATCTAGCTTCAGATGACTCATAATCTCATGATAATCTCATGACAACATAAACTACTGAGGAACTACTTAATCGACTGGTAAACCAATTGGAAAATTGAACATTACCATTAAACCAATTAAAGACATAATAGTGAAACGATTCAATTCATTGTAGTAGAATAATGAAGATGAATCAATAAATGACCATTAAAATAAGGAATTTTGTGTAGACTGTATCGTAAAATGAGTCTATATAAACGTGTAAAACTATAGTTTAAAATTCAGTAGTGCCTTTCAGATTGATTTAGATCCGACAAAAATATTTTTCACAGAAAATATGCCATTTCTTCAATGAAATATCTGTTTTAGATAAGGGATTTGTGGTGATTTGTTAAACTTAAAGTTAATTCTGATCATGAACTGACTATAGTTGATAAACTATTAAAAACCATTCAAAATTAGTTTGAGACTCTTTGACAGTATTCATTAACAACTGTATACTGAATCAGACTCTGGAACTTCAAGTCAGGAAACGTGGTACTTCTCAATGATTATCTAGTCCACTAAAACCAAATTGTTTCAGTTCATAACGCGAACTATATTCCAAGTGAGTTAATCTCTACTAAAATAATAACGGATTTCGCCTCAGTAACAACCCGCGATAAAAATTTCCGATATTCTAGTGAGAGTTAAACTATGTTGAGAATTATATATTAAATACTAATGACATTAGACAATCATAAAGTCGTTTAATAAATTGATCACTACAATAACAGTACATAGTCATTCCTTGTTCACATAATGTTTTTGCTTATGTTGTCATATAAACATGTAGCACTAAGCAGCAAATAGCAGTTTTACGAAAACTGTTTGTCATATCAGCTTTAATTATTAATTATCATTATTATTTACTCATTATTTACTTACTTACTTACTTATGCCTGTTACTCCCAATGGAACATAGGCCGCCAACCAGCATTCTCCAACTCACTCTATTCTGGACCTTTCTTTCTAGTTCTATCCAATTTTTATTCATTATTCATTATTTGATCAAATGAAAATGTAGTTTGTTTTTTCTTTTAAATAGATTTGGAAACGTTCTGGTGCATGGTTTTATAAAAGTCTTCCACGTAGTAATCGTATGACAAGTTGTCCATCTAGTCCATCATCAACTCCAGCTAAAACTGGTTGTCAAATATTTAATGATATAACAGATCTTGTAAAACCAATACATATGAATGCAAATTATGAAAGTCATATTGAACATACTGATAATGATTCAGAACAATGGATACAATTAAAACCAAATCGTAAGTTTATATTGTTATGCAATAAAATATACACTATGAAGTAAATATAATACAGAAAATTAATATTTTAACCCGTGAAGAACTTATATGTGATAGCTTAACACCGATGCTTGTAGATAAATCCCAGATCTTCTTTTTCTTGTTATTGTTAGTAATGTCACATATAAGATATTCTTTAACCAGTGTACAATATAGTCAATAAATTATTAAAGTTTTATCTGTCTTCTTTAATAATACAATTTTTCTTATTGTATACGATAGTATTTTAAGGAAAGATGAATAATGGCTAGCAGTGGAATCCAGGACGCACGTTTCGTAGTTGAAAGCTTGATAATTTTGGTCATATATTTGTTCACAATTTTTCTGATTGGTTGATAGATTAGATCAATTTCGATGTGCTTGTTGATTGCTTATTGACCTGAATGCTAAGCTTCTAAAAATTCTCTGGTGCTTTTAATATTCTGCCTGTCCAAGATTTCAACATTTTCTCACTTGAAACTGAGTACAAAGTTGTCTACACGCACCGATATAATCGAAGATATATCATGAAATTTGACCGCTAATTGATGTTCATACAGGGAAATATGAAGTGGGCGTCCACTTTGTTTTTTATGGTGCTCTTCGCAATTAGAACAGTTGATTCTGTAGATCTTTTTTCATTTCTTCCTTTGGTTTGCATGAAATTCATTCAAGTGATATTGCTGGTTTGTGCACTACACCTATTCCAAACGGCTTCAATAATCTTGTCGCAATTTCTGATATTTCCTTGATATACGGTAGTAAGATCGGTTTGTTGGTTTCTATTCTTGATTTCATTTTTACCTTTGAGTTGGGTTGATATTTCTTGATCAAGTTACGCGGGTAATCATTTTTTAAGAAAAGTCATCAGATTTTTTTCATTTTCCCGGTCTGTGTGGTGCAGTCTGTTTTCGCCGCCTTGATTAGGATTTTTAAACAGTCGATTTTGTGAGTTCATGGGTTGTATGTCTCTGAGGCCCATACCAATGAAGATTCAAAAATCATTTCCTATCATTTTTGATGTCAGTAACAAGGTAAAATGGGCTACATGTAAACATTCTAGATTTCAAGATTTCTAAGTTTTACACATAACTTTGACTAAGGTAAACATTATGAATCGTACTGCTAAATTTTATGAGAATTTGCATTTGTACAACATCACACTAATCATGTATAGGGACAATACTGAGGTTCCTTGAAAAATTTCTATAATCTAATTACCATTATATTCTGTAAGCTAAGTAGTAATGTGTGAATATTATTTGCAAATAATTTAGCTTTTGAATTTTAGGTGGTTAAAGGCACTAGGTAAGAAACTGTACTTGACCTGGGTTTTAAGTTGATTGGTTTTCGTTAGCAAAGAGTAGCTGAAATCCGGAGAGGATTCCTGTTCATTGTGTAATTCAAACCTATGTTGTTCAAGTTAACATTTTAAAACCCCAATTATAGGGAAGATTTTTAGCTCAGGTGGATGATTTTGGTGACGTGATTTCTCTAATCTGGATAGTTTGATCATGGAGCTTTCATCGAGTCAAAGTTTGTGCCGATGATATCGTTTAGAAGTGTTATAACTGGTCGCTTATCACTTATATTTTTAAAGCGAAGAATCATTGCAATTCCCACGATGTGTAAATAAGAACACAAAGGCTGGTACAAGTAAAGATTTATTAACTCCAAACCACAATGACAACCGTAGTCAAAGATGCACTCGTTTGATTGATTATACACTCATTTTGATTATTAATTAGGATGAAATCACATATATGACAAATACCCAGAGTTATGACAGATCACATGTAGTGTGTCATGCTGTGCATAGTTCATATTAATTTAATACAAAAATATCGTATTTTGAATAAACACCACACTCAAACAAATTAATGTTATACAGAATAAAATATCACACTAGTACTTACGACTGTTACTCTCAGTGCAGCCTAGTCCGCCGGCCAACATTCTACAACCCACTCTGTCCTGAGCCTTCCTTTCTAGTTCTATCCAATTTTTGTTCATTTTTCTCATGTCTGTCTCCATTTCTCGGCATAATGTGTTCTTTGGCCTTCAGGATTCAATGTGAGTGCTTGTCTTGTGGCCAAACTGGTAAACAAACTCAAATACTACACTGTTTAATGATTATAACGATTTATACATAGGGAAGTAATGTTCAAAAAAAATTACAATGAGTAAAAGAATGTAATTTTTGCTTTTTAATACCATCACATTAAGGAGAACCATAAAAGCCACACAACCATACCATTCAGCTCAGAGAAAAAAAACTTCACCAAGACCTCGATATTAGTCAGTTACCCGGTTAAAATTTATTTTTCTATCATGAGAGCTATCATAATGAATAGCTGATCTATAACTTTAGAAAGTTATTAAGCAAATTGAACGATGACAAACTGTTTGCACTGTTTAATTATCAAAAGAAAAAGGTAAGCAAACCAATTTTTACAAGAAAACATTTCATGCTATCCTTACTATGATAATTTGACTGTCCAAGATCTGAAATAAAATAAACTTCATGGATAAGTTTGTTTATGAAATTTTAAATTGAAGAGAATTTATTTCTTATTTAAAATGAAATTAAATGTAATTTATTTTTTTAACATTATATGGTTTATCTTTAAGGACGACCTTCTAAACCTGAAGGATCAGAAGCTGATAGCTCACCTGTACCAAGTACAAGTAAAGATACACTACAAAATGAAGGTAAGTTATAGTGTCTATCATATAATATTTCATTTAACGAGTTTTATCTGAATAAACTATTCATAAATATTCACTTGGTATTGTTTACTTGAATCTTCCCTTTAATGTTTAGGACTGCAATTGATCAGTTTCTTATTGATATATGTGCATAATGAGCGTATTGCCTCGATATAGCCTTAAAACACAAGCATTATAAGCAATGATGGATAGTGGCTAGCAGTGGAATCTAGTTTGACGTGTGTTACATCCTATTTGGGACTCGTCAGCTGGATGTACCTGCATCTCAGAGTTGATGTTCACTCTGGGACCCTCATGAAATGAAGTTATTAGTCTCAGGATAAATATAACATATAAGTAAATGAAATAAATTATATCATGCACTGATTGCTAAGCTTTTGAATTAATATAATCTAATGAGTACTAATGTTTTCATCCATCTTAAAAAGAAATATGTTGAAACTGTGGCTTAGCTTCGTTAATCAATCACCTTGATAACCGTTATTATATAAATTCCCAACGGTGTTTGAATTTAGTAGGCAATTAGCAGCGGCGACTACAGTTTATTAGCGAATAGTACAGATAGCAAAGTTACAAACACATCAAGCAAATTTGGAGAAGGCAGGCTAATATGTGTATGCGAGAGATTACAGAGGCGAATTCATAGTCAAATCGAATCAAAGCGCAGCTAGGCAGGGCAAAGTTAATGAATAAGATTCGAGCACATGTATACATGAGAAAGGAGAATGATTTATCTGGTAATATTTGAGCAATTAGCATTTAAAGTAGAAAGAGATATGTGCGTAGGCTGTTACATGTAATCAAGCATACACGTTTATACAGACATGATAGTGATCATGACAATACAAAGAAATAGGCTGATTGTTACTATCCGAATAACTCTGTCTGTTAAATAAGTTAACAAAAGGACTTAACAAAAACTAACTATTATCGAAATTAATCGTAGGAGTGTTGTTATAACATCATCAGGAATATATATTGTTATCGGTTTCTAAACCTTTTAGTGAAAGAGAATGTACTTTATTCGGTCAACAATAAATATTTGAATATGTCATAGAAATCACACATAGAGTTATTTAGTCGAGTGGTAATAAATAAGTTTGAACGTAACACAGATAAGCATCATCTCAAAATGTCATCCTTTACGGTATCATGCTCTGTCGGGTTTGTCAATTGCATTCAGTAGAGAAGCAAATATTTTTCGTTCAGTTTTTCGTAAAAACAACCCTATAAGACCGAGGAGTTGTATGATAGGCTTTTATTTTAAAACGCGTTCAATGCCGAATATTCATGTCCAAGTTATTAGGTCATCAGTGAACTCTCATTGTTATAAGAATAATTACAGGAACTAAGATTATAAAAACCAGATTAATCGAACCCATACCTCTGATTGTTATAAACAGATTTCCATCATTTTTATAAAATTTAACAAATAGAAATCGAGATTAGTTAGATAGTATTATATTCAGAGCCTTAATTCACATCTAAGAAGAGGTAGTATTCTGTATACTCTTAAGAGAATTCTAGTAGAGTTATGCATCTAGATTTTATTAAAAACTGATTTAAATTCACTGGTTATCAGGTTACATCGATTACCTACCGGTTGAATCTACCTGATATGTACCTGTTGTCACTTATTTAATCCTGGGTAATAGTTTAGAAATATTCTAGCTGGATTTAATCATCTTATAACAATAAAATATCTTTTATTGTATTTCATAATCTACTTATTCGAACATTAGATCTTATATCCCTATGATTTCATATAATGGTTTGATGGGACCAGTAAGTATCTTTCAAGGAGAAACTATAATTTATGGACAAACCAATCACGTATAAGGTAACAAGTCTCAGATTTTGAAGCGAAATTCACTCACCCATTTGGAGAAATAAAGTTTTAACATTCCAGCTGACGTCAGTTCGTTATGAAAACCTGAAGTCGAATTCCTAACCTCAATCATTAACTGTTAATCATAATTCTAATTCCTCACACGGGTTTATAACCCTCATTCGGTCCTTATTATTAGGTGGACACTCTCAAGATCAGTCTGGCGTTGCCCAAAGGTCATCCATAAATTATAGTCTCATCTCTTTCAGTTTTTTAAATATGATATTAGTCCATGATAAGATGGTATATTTCATATTGTATTTTCTTATTATTAGTTTTAAGTGTTTCTGATAAATGAGAACTTAGTCAAAAATGAAGGAAAACAGAAGTTTTTATCGTAACATTGAATGACTTTGTGTCTCATAACAAAGCAAAATAAAGGTGACGACAACCAGTCCATTGACTGTAAACGATAATGTAGAAATATAAATTAGGTAAATGTCTTTGAGGTTATCCTTTTAAAGAAAGCAATAACATGTATAAACAAAATAACTAGATAATCTGAGCTATTCTAATCATTATCATCATGTGTATTGTACCTGAACAAATACACTGTGATTCAGAGATTCCTGGATCTAAGTTCGTGATTATTCACTTCTAGTGAGTCTAGTACTCTGGATTAAACAACCGTCCAGTGCTTCCAAGTTTTCAATGGTGGCCTAACTAAGATCACTTAATGATTTAAACTCTAAATGAAATCAACATACAAAAAATCTGGATTTAGAATAAGGTTTTTCTTACACTGGAAGAATGTTTACACTACTGTATATAACAAAATGATAAAATGAAAGTAATTGTAAATTTTTTGTTACTGACTGTGGTATCCTAGTGAAGATTAAACTACAGGTAACTCCTAAGAATTAGTTATTGTATAACTATTGAGTAACTAAGCTATGTATATTCATATTTCTCTTATTATAAACTTCATTTTGATCTATAGACCATTATTATACGATTTACCATTCTTAAGTTATACGCAGTTTAATAATTACAGTCTCCCGCAATTACAGCCACTTTTGGCTAGATCTTGTACATATGTTATTTTTTTATGGTTTGATATGTTCCGTTGAGTTTGTATATAAACCTAGTATGTTTCAAATAAATGATTTATATCGCGGAGGCTGAGATTGGTGTCTTGAACTTAATAGACAGGTTTAGGAAGGAAAAAAAGATCATTAAGGACGCTAGGCTGTTCGTATCGGTCGATATATCATTGATTTGGCACAGTGCTAACATTGCATAAATCGTATTCTGATTGGTGAATAGATCAAATAATATTTAACATGTATCAAAAGACACAACACTGACAACAAAGAATATTGTATAAACTTCACTGTCATTATATAACATTTTCTTTTCTCAGAAGGGGTTTTTGTGGAGGTTTCAATATTTTCATGGTTGAAATTATCAGTCAACTGAAGCTAAACCACCAAGGAAAACCTGGAAGCACTGGACTGCCGTTTCGTTCTATTGTGGGACTACTCTTTTCTTTTTTCTTTTTCTTTTCAAAAATCAATACGTTTAAAAAACAAATTTCATAAAGAGATATTCAATTAACAACTTCACAAATATATTTCCTTAGATTAATTGATAATAATAATAATAATAGTAATAATAATAAAAAGATATCTTTACAACCGGAAGTAGTAATTGATATTTTGTATTCTTTGATAAGTCACATGAACAAACTGGAATATTTTATATAGGGATGAAATAATAAATTTGTATGAACTGACTTATTCAATGGTTACAGAAAGTCGACAAGAAGCCTAGGCATAGGTTTTATACCGGTCAGGACTTGTCAATAAGGTGTACCTGTAGACTTGAGGAAACTAGTGTTTCCTGTAACATTCCAACTTGCGTCACCCAGCTTCAGAGTATAAGATGTTATCATTGAGCTCTTCGGTTTGTAATTAATCTTTCGTAGGATTATGGTATTGATCACTAACACGAAACCTGGTCCTTGAGTTTCCTGTCGGCTAACTCTAGCTGCCTCCTAAAGTCTCAACATAATTTATATCACTTAGGCTACCTACAACGTTATTTGTAGCTTTCTAGCAGTAACAAGAGAAATGGACACATGAAATTAGTTACTACTCAATCACTAATCGATTGCAATTACAAACTGACTAAAACTAGCTTTTATATGATTTATTTTAGTTATAAGATTTGAATAGTGATGAATAGTGTTGATAGTGTACTGCCAGATTAATTCGTTTCGAGTACAAAGCTAATGAGTTTTGGGCATAGAGTTTAAAAAGTTGTCCGTCGACCGACAAAAATCAATATTCATATGAATCATCCAGTTGTTAGAAAATTTGTAGAATTCTATTTTGTTATACAGATTCATTTATTCCGGTGGTTTTATTCTCTATATTTATTTATATTGGTTTTATGAAGGCAGTAAGTTTCATAGTTGCTTACAATTTAGTTCGTAAGTTATTCAGTCCACCTTAATGTGACAAAAGTAAATTCGATCATATAAAAATTCACATATGTTCAGTATATCCTGTCACTAAATTTTGTCCTTAATTCAAATGTACTCAAACAAATTTTATTGTGAAATACTGAGTATTCCTAAATGAAAATGATGTTTTTTTCTTACCATAGCTACGTCAAGTACAAAAACACGTGGAATATCTAAGGGATTTTCGAAATCTCCAGAGCATTCTTCATATGTTCCAAAGGATCAAAGTACTGTTGATGTACCTAAAACAAACTCACCAACATATATAAATGTGCCTGTAACCGCGAATAGTCAAGATATAATTCATATCTCACCGGCCTCATGCCTTTCACCCGATTCACTAAATACTAGTTCATTATGGAGACCACAGTCGCCTGTTTCAGCACAAACGTTTCATCCGTCATTTGTACCTAATAAAACAGTTAATCATTCGACAGCCTCTGCCTTAGCTTCTTCATTTAATAATATCAATTCTACACAGAAGGTTGTAAGTTTAACAGGTGAAAAAGAACCATCTAATCTTCTTTCATCATCATCGAGTCCCACGTCTGTGGAACGACGTCCAACTGTATCTTCAAGTGAAGAAGGTAATTTTACAATCATACTCTTTCTAGATATTTTGAAAAAACGTCTCAATTCATGTAAAACCATTTATGGAGGTAATATTCAACTAAGATGTATTCCAACAAGTTTCATCGACTTGTGGTGCTAAACTAAGTTCGAGGTAAATGAAAAAACTTAGATTCAACAAGCGTCTAGTGACTTCCAACGGATATTTATAATAAATTTACGTTTATTGGATGATGTATTTTTTAAGCTCCTTAAATCAATTATGTAATAAAGTGAGTGTGAAAAGTGATGGTTGATGTTTGAAAAAAAAGCGTTTAGACGTTCTTTCTATCAAAATTTGGAACATTTCATGCACATGTCTTCGATGATTTCTGATTGTAATAATACTATTGACTAGACCTTAAACTTTGAACACGTCTATCTTGAAGTTGTATATATGTTTTATGTAATATCTAAAGCCTTCTACTTAGCCTACGTCTTCAACGATGATATATATATATATATATATATATATATATTTCTGACTTACGTATGTTACCCCTTTTGGAGGAGCATAGGCCGCCAACTAAAACTATCCATCCAACCCTGTCCTGGGCAATCATTTTCAGTTCTTTCCAGTTGCTATTCATCCTTTTCATGTTTGTCTCCAATAATTGCTTTACTCCCTCAGCAATGACAGAATTTGAATGAAGATTGAAATCTATATACACATAATGTAAGTGTAATAATAATGTAAAATAATAATAGATACTGAACAAAACTAAAATTAAAGGTCAAGTTGTATTAAAAACGTATCCTTGACTTTATTTCAAAGCTTCTCATCGGATGTATAAATTGACGAGTAAATAATTGATTTATGAGTGTTTGTATCTTCACATTGACATTAAAAACTGAAGTTGGTCAGTCTCTTTTCGAGATGTGTGCATCTCAACAGATTTTCAAGATATTGCCAAAAATTCACAAGTTTTACATAAAGTGATTGATGAATTGAAGTCCTTAATATTAAAAAGTAAATTTAAAACAATTAGTCCCTTTGATAAATTTCGTCTTCTCATTGCATTTTCGAAATTAACAGGTAAATAAAAACACTTAATCACTAAACTGATTCACGTTGCACAAGCAGTGGTTATCTGGATCTAGCAGTTCAGTGAGCAACGCTTTGATGCTTTAAAGAAAAAAGTATCGAGTTTGGTTTCCAATGTGAATATCAACACTAAGAGCCAGGTACATTCAACTGACAAGCCTGAATAAGATAGGATGCATATCCTGAATTCCACTGCTAGCCACTGATGTGATGGCGAATATTTGTAGCTCAGGTAGATGATTTTGATGCAGTTTCGTTCTCTGAGCTGGGTGGTTTGGTCGTGAAGTTTTCATTGTTATTCTGAACGACATCATCAGCACAAACTTCTGGTAAAAATCTGAAGTTTAAGCTATGCATAACTGATAACCAAAAAATGACAGAATGATAAATATTATTTATTGTCCATTAGGTCTTGACTAATACCATGTTTGTCTAATCCTTTAGTGTTGGTCGAATTCTATCTGTTAACCTGTAATCTGTCTACCAGATCAAAGGATTTGACATTATATGCGCTGTGTTCAGATTTTAGTCAGTTGGAAGTAGTCTGTAGGAAACCATGGAAGTATCTTTTCTGATATTCGACACTTATTAATAAGGCATATCCGTAACCTTGAGCAAACTGACACTCCGCCTGGGATTCCAACAGTCTAGGATGTTACTTTTCAATCATAAATACCTTTTATCTTCTAAATCATTCTTCACAACTATTATTGCAACCAGAAGCATAAAAAAGTATTTTTTTAAAGTGTAATGAATAAGCTATACACAAATATAGTGAAATTCTTCTATTATTAAAATAATTTTGAGTAACTTCTACCCGAAGTTTGTGCTGATGATGTCGTTCAGAAAGACGATGAAACCACTCAGCTCAGAGAACAAAACTCCATCAAAAACATCTGAGTAACATTTATTCCATCTAAAACTAATAACATTCTTTTTATCTTTATTATTCAATCATTATTAGCTCCATTTGGTGTGCTCTACTTTACATTATATCATGATACATTGAATAAACAACTTCATGTAGCTATTCACAAAGCTAAAGTAAGTTGTTTTGATAGATTAAATTTCATTTCTATTTTATGAATTATGTAATGTTGTGAAGTTTTATATAGTTTGAAAAACATTTAAAAAAAATAGTTTTACAGTAGATGGATTCAGTAAAACATGAAATGATATCTTATTAGGAATTCAATGAATTGAAATGACATAACATCATTGTGGATATCTTTATAGATTAAGCTATTATTCCTTAACTTCAATTTCATTACAATGAACAAGACTACTTCTTCCTTGTTTTTTTAATTAAAGTGAAATATGAATTCATTTTATTTCATTGGTTCTCGTCAGTTGTTTACAAACTGTGGTATTAAAAATCTTAGATTTTTTGAGCATGTTCCAAAAAGCATCAGAACAAAAGAAATAAAGACTATAAACAGTGTAATTACCAAATATCTTCCAAGGTTATTAGTAGGCAGACAAACTCCAGCCTCCTGACGTTTTCTGAAGACGTTGCTATCAGGTGTCAAAAACCTGATTTATGTATCCAAAATGTGATGGTTATTAATCATTCCTTGCCTTGGTGACAAATATTCCTTCCTTGCATCTTTAACGTTTTTTAAACTTTTTCTTGTATTTATCTCATCATTGAGTTTTATTTCGACTATCTTCCAGATTAGTAATCATATTTTATTAACTGAGCTTTACTCATTTCATTTCTATCAGCGTTTACTCATCACGTAGTCACTTGTTTCTGGCCGTTTGGACTGTTGTCACAATCAATGTTGTAAAATTTTCTTTTACATAAGATATATATGATTGCCGTCCGGTGATTCCAGGTTTTCCATGGTGATCTAGCTTCAATTGACTCATGATTTCAACTATGAAAATACTGAAATATCCACATAAATCCCTTCTGAGATATAAATTCACAATATTTAGTCTATTAAATTTATTTACACCCTTGCTATACTATACTAGTGTGTCTTCAATATAACTTCCAACTAAAACCTTTCATGTAAGATATTTAAACCCACTGTGTAATTATGATTTTTAAATATCCCAGATTGTAAGTAGCTGACGAGAACTAACGAAATAAAATGAATTGATGCTACTCTACTAGAATCTTTGTTCTTATGACTGTTTATGATTAGGAAACTGGCAATGAATTTGTATCTTATCTCATTAGGGAAAAGGAACAAAGGTTTGTTGATTATAAAAACCAAATAAACTTAGTAAGAAACAGCAAAACAGTATCTACGAAATTAAATATTTTAAAATTTTAATGATGTATCGGTAGTGAAGACACAAATACCACTGAATTTAACGACCATTAAACATAAACAATCCTTAAAATATAGTTTCAAGATCTCAGAAGACCATACGACATTGCAGAATAGATCAGCGATACTATTACATTAATTAAAACTAGAAAATATAACAAATTTTAAGTAAATTGGATAGGTTCATTATTCAATAAATAAAATCTGATCAGAAAAGCCTTACAAATATGGACAAATAATGTCAATAGACAGGATAAAGTGTCGTTGATTGTAATTTTGGTGTTATTAACTATTAAATTATTGTATCCCGTAGAGGATTATGAATGGTAATTTTGAGGACTATTTATGGACCAATGTGATATGTATATTTCCTACTGTATAATTTTTAAGTCACTAAACCATTCGTATTCGTGTTCCTCTTATTATAAACCTTATTTTGACTAATAGATTATTACTATTACCATCCTTGAGTTATCCTCAGTCTATCAATTACTATCTCCCATATTTACAACTATATTTGGTTGAATCTTGTATAAAATTTTGTTTACTATTTTATGTTACGATGTGGTCAGTTTGTTTGGTATATAAACCCAGTATGTTTGAGAATAATGATTCAATCAGAAGGGGTTTTGTGGAGATTTCAGTATTTTTATAGTTGAAATTATGGGTCAATTGAAGCTAAATCACCATGGAAAACGTGGAAGCACTGGACGGCCGTTTCGTTCTATTATGGAATTCCTCAGCAGTACACATCCACGATCCCGTACTCGCGAGATTCTAGCCCAGGACCTATCAGTCTCGCGCCAGGGCACTTAACCGATGGCCGTCCAGTGCTTCCAGGTTTTCCATAGTGATCTAGCTTCAATTGACTAATGATTTCAACTATGAAAATAATGATTCATATTGCAGAGGCTATTATTGGTGTTCTGGACTTAACTGGCTGGGCTAGGCAGATAGCAGAACTGATAAGTAATCAAGACTGCTCATACGGCTTTTGTGTATCATTAGGCAATCAATAAATCCACTGCTCTCTCGTTGGTGGGAATCAGCACTTTCATATATCCAACAGGGCACGCATGCACTCACAATTTATAACATATATAAACGAAATAACTATAGTTGTATCAAAGAGCTGAATTCTTACTCAACAACAATAATATACATTCAACTGTTTAGGTAGTTATTACCATTCCTTCTTCCAATACATCTGTCTAATATTGCTGATATGTAAACAAACAGTTTTATCCTTTTTTTTCATCTAGTAGATACTTTACAAAAGTTCATGGTATTTATAATGACATTGAAGTTTAGAATAATTTGGTCATAAATTTAGGGCATATAAAATTATCAAAGTTATAAATAAATATACACTTGAGAATATATCATCGTACGGGGGAAATTTGGGGATGTTACTGTTATAACGCTCGATTTTCCTCGTCTACACGAATGAGACGTTAATTTACTTTAGACGAATATCTACACCAGATTGCCTTCTAATGTTTATTCTTCAGAACTTCAACACAACTCAAATCAAGAACACGAGACTAGCCTGACTATACCTCCACACTATAAACCGACAATAATACGACACAATCTAACAACAACCACTAATAATAACGGTGGGAGAATATATAACTCATCTAATACCTATCAGACCATCTACAAGTCTGACTAAACAAACAAGCAATCATTATCATCCTCACCCCCACATCAATTACGTAATAAATAAGTAGTATTCACACTAACAGAACAAAATTTATTACATGAACATGATTCAACAATTGCTTGTTGGAGAGAAAATGAGCTTTTGATCTCATTTATATTTGACGATTTTAATTTTATATAGTTGAGATCATGAATCAATTGAAGCTAGACCACCATGAAAAACATGGAAGCACTGGATGACCGTTTCGTCCTATTAATTCGTTAAAGAAGTCCAGTAAAACACTGTAACTCTATTGATTTCAGTTGTTAAGATCATAACAACTAATATAATGCATATCAAATCCATTCTATTTGATTTATATTTTTATAGAATTTAATTGCAATGGATGCAAATGGTTTATCTGATCCTTATGTTGTATGTCAATTATTACCAACAAGTCATAATAGTACAACACCACGTACATCAACACGACCTCAATGTTTAAATCCTGTATGGAATGAAGCATTAACTTTCGAACCATTTGATGGAAAAAATATTCAATTAAAAACATTAAGGCAAGATCATATATGTTCTTTTCTTATTTATTGTTTCCGTGACATACATTATAATAACCATTTATGTATAGATTTTTCTTAAAGTAAACATTATTGATACTCAAAAACTGTATATTAGTTGTTGTTTAGTTAGGAACATATTCACTTATATAATCATTATTAGATAGTTATAGGAAGTAAAGAATTTAGATTATAAAAGATATTTAACTCTTATTATCAAGGGGTATCTAAGTAAACTGTTTATATTTTTAAGGGTTTGTATTAACAGTGTTCACTACTCCTTAAGAGCATGCGTTGTTGGAACAAATTGAAAAAAACCAACTAATTATCCTATGTAGCTGTTAATAAACATGATGAAATTTTCTTTAGAAAAAACATCTTTACTATTCAGAATAAATTAGTTTGATTTGAAATTTCCTATTCTGTACATTTTCTTTAGTTATCATTACGGGTCTAAATGGATTTCGTTGAACCGTTACCATACATTTTGACTACTACTACTGTAGTGAACAGAACACTGGTTGGGGACAATCGAATGTATTTAAGCAAAGATTACAGACTATCTCAGTAAATTCTGATAACTAAACAACAAACAGTTAATTTGTAAAATAACAATCAATTGTCTCAATCTTCACCGTCTCTTCTGTATATATCAGTCCATTTTCTCTAATTCCATTGTTCATGCATTTACCCACCAATGGCTCATCATTTCAGTTATTTCCTTATCGGTCTTCTGCTAAAATACAGTCTATGTCTGACCATCACCATATACTACTTATATGGATTTAATTAGACCACACTACACTAATACTACAACTACTATTATTACTTCGGTCCGGCTTACAAGATAATATCTTGATAGAATAGCTTTAGCACTAAAAATATTATCAAGCAACTTGTCTTCTTTTAAAGACCCATCAACTATGAGGTATCCAAAGAATGTGTACAAAACAATCTGTATCCTTTAAAATAAACTATTTAAGTAGCATTAACATAGTGTAGTCTAAATAAAATTTTCATTGACAATTTACTAACTCTTCAAGATTTAAAAAAACACAACCATCAAATAAGGTTTCGTATCAAATTCACTTGATATTGTTTGTTTGAATCTTGCTATTGATGTTAAGGACTGCAATTGATCAGTATCTTCTTGGTGTATGTGAATACTGTGAGTATTGCCTCGATATTTGCCTTAATTCACAAGCATAAAGTTACGTATGATTTGAATAAAAATAACTGTTGCCATATATCACATCCAGATTGAATGTTATTATTCGTAGCTTCTTAAACTATAATTATACAACTGTTAGGCAGCGTCCAATATTCACTAAATCAATTAATCATATCAATTCATGCTGAAAATTACTTTGAAATTAATCATAACTCCAAAAAAGCTTCCCATTGAAAATCTTTTGTTGAAATAATAGTACAGACTTTCAGTGGAAAGATTGAAGTAAACAATACCAAGTGAATTAAAATTTCGCCGAACTGCACAAACCGCTGGCTATCAGGACTGAGTAGCTAAGTGGGTGAAGCGATGGCGTTAGAAGTAGACGGTACTGGCTTGGAGTCCCAGAGTGAATTTCAACTGTGGGATGCAGGTAAATTCAGCTTATAAGTCCCAGCTAGGACAAAACGCTTCTCCTATACTCTACCTCTAGCCTCCGACCATCCCTGGATATAATGGTTTTGAATTAAGGAAACATGGAAGCAATTCACACAGAGTGCAGATATGTCAATAAGAGACTGATTAGTTGTATTTCTAAACATCAATGAGAAAATTTAAACAAACAATATCATTTGAACTTTTGAGTTAACACCATATCATCAATTGTGGTGTGTGCTACTGATATCGACGGATATAACTAATATGTATCATCAATCACAAGTGAAATGCCTGAAGGTAGAAAGTTAAAAAGATCAAAGAAAAAAAACGAGAATAAGGAACGATTGATGTGGAAACGATGGAACAATGAAATCTGAGACAATTGATTAACATTTCGCAAATGAAGTATTTAAACTGTATGATTATTAGATTTTACCATCATATTCTATAATTTTGTATTCAAACACATTTAATTGTTCTTGTTTGTGTTCTCGTTCACTATACAATAACTTGTTATTAGCTATATTCAATAAATCTTTTACTTATCATAATAAAACTTGATATTCATTTCTATATTGTATAATTAATCAACAAATAATTTATACAGTAAAACAAGACTGATTGACTAATGATCGTTTTTGTTTTCTTATACTATTCAACTAATCTTTCCCCCCCCTCTATTTTATTTAAATTGACTCAACTATTAAAAAATAAAAAAAAACATAACCCAACAATTTTGAATTATATCGTGTATGTGCATTGCTGAGGAGTCCCACAATAGGACGAAACAACCATCCAGTGCTTCCAGGTTTTCCATGGTGGTCTAGCTTCAATTGACTCGTGATTTCAACTATATTTATATAATATCACTTTAGTTGAATTAAAATTTTCTAAACAAAAACAACAACAACAATTGATCGTTATATTCAATGTATCATAAAATTAATTTCCATTAGGGATAAATTATTGATTTTGTTACATGTCATTAATTCAATGTAATTTCTATATTTCAATAAATCCGCTTATTTCTTTTGTTTGTTTGTTTGTTTAAGGTCAATCATTAAGGTAACATAATTTAATACAGATGTTTCTAGGAAATGATTGTTACTTTGTATACCTCTTTTTAAAATTTATAATTAAGAATTCTGTAGTTCTTTTTTTTCATTTAAATGAATCACTTTCTTTTATTGTATAAAGATTAAATTGTTTTTAGATAGTAGGCTAAAAGTATAGTAAAATAGTATGATCATGTATTGTGTGTGAATAGTGACCCATTACAATCTGATTTTTTTAAAATTAAGATCAAGGTTTAAGTGAGTTTTCGGCGAGACTAAAGAACATGGACGACCTTTGAACGAATCTTAAGTGACCTTGAGAAATATCAGCCAATCAGAAGACAGTTATCATACAGTAAAAATATATAATACAAAACTCAAAAATTAAAGGGGATACTTTTACATGGATCAAAAACTTCTCAAGGTCAGATATAGGTTAAGAAGTTCTAAAATCATAGTGCATCCGGCACAGGAACTCATCCCTGTGGCTCCATAGTAGTCGACCTCTGGAACCATAATAAAGTCCCGAAAATTCTTTCAGCCTCGACCACATAGTTTCAGTGTTATCGGTATGTTGGTATGGTTTAGGGTTTAGGATTAGGGTTAAGGTTTAGGGTTACGGTTTAGGGTTAAAGATGAGATTATAAATTATGGACGGCATTTGAGCGACGCTAGAGTGAATCTGAGAGTGTCAACGTAATGACTAAGACTAAATGAGGGTTATAAACCCGTGTGAAAAATTCAAATTATGATTTACAGTCCATGGTTAAGGTTAGGAATTATACTTAGGGTTTTCATCACGAACTGACATCAGCTATAATGCCACAACTCTATCCAAATGTATAATTGAATTTTTCGCCAAAATCTTATGATAACTTATCTTGTAGACGCTTAATTATCATGTTTTCTCTAAAATCCGTTGTAAACTGACCGTACGTAAGCGTCAGGTACCGAACTTAGCGCCGTGACCTTGAAAACCCGCGAAAGCTTCTGATTGACTCGTCCATGTTCTTTAGTCTCGCCGAGTTTTCACACATAAAATATATTGAAATAAATGCTAAACTGTTAGTGATGAAAAAAAGTGGTTTTCTTTAAGCTTTATGCATAAATACTCTTTTCTTTTGATGAAACCTGGCTAACAGCGGAATCTAGTACGTGTTTCTCGTTCTGTTCCAAACTCAGTAACTGGATGTACTTGCGTCTTAGATTTCACTGATAGTCATCATCCATCTTTTCTATCACTAATACCAGAACATATCTGATGATGGTTGTAGTAGTTCTCCAATTTTCATCTCCGTACAGTAGAACTGTGTTGATATCAGTATTGAAGAGTTTAACTTTGGTGTTGATTGAGATTCGTTTTAAATTCCATCTGTCCTTGAACTGTAGGAATGCGAACCCTGCTTTTCTAATCCAGGCCTTAATGTCTACATCCTATCCTCCTTGTTCATCGACTATGCTGACCAGGTATGTGTGAGTTTCACCTCATTCAGAGTTTCGCCATCAAGTTAGATTGGGTCGGTGTTCTCTATGTTGTATTTGAGGATGTTGTTTTTTCCCCTGTATATGTTGAGGCCTACTGATGCAGAGACTGCTGCTACACTGGTTGTCTTCATCTGCATTTTTTAGTGTGTATGGGATAGGAGGGCTAAGTCATCTGCAAAGTCCAAATCATTTAGGTGATTCCGAACTGTGCATTTAATTCCGTGTTTCCCATCCCACAGATGTGGAGCAGTTAATCTAAGATTCATCAAGGAAAATATAATCTTTTTTATGCACAACTGTTTATATCATTCTCTGACACACTGATATCTTTCTTAACAGTAAGCCTCTTACAAGAAGCATGTACACTATGTAGTATTAATTTTTTAGTGAACGAGAACACAAGTGGGGACAATCAAATGTGTTTGAATACAAAATTATAGAATATTATAGTAAAATCTGAGAATCATACATTGTAAATACTTCATTTGCAAAATGTCAATCGATTGTTTCAAGCTTCATTGTTCTTTTGTTTCCACACCAATCATTCTGTGTTCTCGTTTTCTTTTCTTTGATTTTCTTAACATTAGTAGCACAAACCACAATTAATTATTGGTTTTTTCGACAGTCAGTTATATGACAACACTATCCACTAATTTTATAATCTATAAACATTATTAATATAGTTGACGTTGAAACTTCCAGAACTTTACTACTATGTACGAATATTTGTCAAGGTTAGAACGAATAGCCTGACAAAAATTGGATGCCGACTATAGAAAAGTCATTATATGTGAAAATTATATCTGAAAAAGTCTCAGCGATTGAAATTTAAATAATTCCAACGTTTCTTCCAGCTAACTTGTTTGGACTTCTTAAGGGTAATAATCAAAATCAAATTTTTTGATTCTTCTGCTGTGTCATTGATATACCTACTACTAATTAATTATCTAACCCTTAAGAGATATAAATCAGGATTGGCACTTTTTTCACTCTATTTACAGACAATCATAATTAAACTGATTCTGAACTAATGGGAAGATTAATAGCATGTCTTAATTCCTACTCATTATTAATTCCAATATAGATTTATAAGATGAATAAATTGGCTATAAAAAATATTTTTCAAAGTTGAAATCATGAGTCAATTGAAGCTAGACCACCATCGAAAACCTGGAAGCACTGGACAGCCGTTTTGTCCTATTGTGGGACTCCTCAGAAGTGTGCATCCACGAACCCGCTCTCGCGAGATTCGAACTCAGGACCTACCAGTCTCGGTTAAAGGCTTCGGCTCGAGACTGGTAGGTCCTGAGTTCGAATCTCGCGAGAGCGGGTTCGTGGATGCACACTTCTGAGGAGTCCCACAATGGGACAAAACGGCTGTCCAGTGCTTCCAGGTTTTCGATGGTGGTCTAGCTTCAATTGACTCATGATTTCAACTTTGAAAAATACTGAAATCTCCACAAATGCCCTTCTGATTATAAAAAATATACTTAACATATGGTTTATTAGTTGTTTGTAGTAAATCATTTATACGAATAAATAGACTGATGAATACTGACCAAATAAACGTTTGTTTCTTCTAGAGTTGATAATCTAATTATGAGTTATACCTCAATATATAGATTAGTATATGCGAATATAACTGATAAATGTTAACCCATCTATTCATAGAATAATATATATAACTTGACAAATTCATCACTGACTGTCATCAACCGTTATCATCAATAAATCATGTTTTTCTTCTTTCAATCTGTCATTTGCGTGTGTTCATTATTTTCTGGTTTATTAGTAGTTGATATAAACCAAAAGATTTTTGAAACATGAAATGAATTAGATAGTTGTTATTGTCCTAGTTTCAGACTTTTCAGATAGTTTTACATACTACCTTTCTAAAGAACGGAAACAATGACCAAATTTCATAACAAGTAGACACTTTTAATAACAACTGAAGTGATATTCTGTGATTCACATTTTCAAATTTTTGCTCAATTGTAATATACCACCTTTCTATGGGTTATTAAATAATTTCAAACCTGAGAGATTTTCCGATTATGAATTCATTACAAGAACTGTATTAAGACATTACAATTCTTTCTACAAAATATGTGCAAACTGAAATAAAATCTCTAATGAAAATTATACTCTCATGTGCAGCATTCACCCATTAAATTACTTACTAAATTACGCCTGTTACATCTTGTGAAGGAGCATAGACCACACACCAGTATTTACCAACCAACCCTGTCCTGAGCATTCCTGTTCTTTCCACTTGTTATTGATCCTCTTCCTATCTTCTTCTGTTTCTGAGAGTAATGTGTTCTTTGGCCTTCCTCTTTTCCTCTCCCTTTCACCATTCCAAGTTAGGGCTTGCTTTGTGATGCAGTTTGGTGATTTCCCTAATGAATGTCCGATCCACTTCCAACGTCTTTTCCTAATTTCCTCTTTAGCTGAAAGCTGGTTTGTCCTCTTCCATAAAACGCTGTTGCTGATAGTATCCAGCCAGTGAATGTTGAGTATTTTGTCACCCGTTCTGTGAACAGGAAAAATGTCCTGGAATACTAGATGTTACACTTACTTTTATTGAACATTGAATAAAGATGGTTAACCTTATACTAAAATATTTAATCTTTATAATTAAATATTATTTTATAATTTAGATTAGCTGTACTTGATGAAGATTTATATGGTTCTGATTGGCTTGGAGAATATCGATTACAATTATCTCAACTGATTCCTAATCGTTTAACCGATTTCACTGTTCCACTTGGTCCACATAAACCGGTAGTTTTATCATTTTTATTCTAATATAATGGTCATTAAAAGAATGTAGGGAATTTATTGCTCCTTACTACTCTCAACTTCTATTTGCTTCATTCATATTGTATTTTGTATTATTTTGTTAGAAATAAATTATAAGGAGGCATTGACATTCCATGAGTCATGATTGGAAAGAAGCCATTTGACTCCAAACATTTAACACGTAAGACTAGTGTCGGTCGATATGCTAAGTCCATATACCTTTATCCTAGCTTCAGGACAAACCAATTTACCTATCCATCATGAGTCACGTTTTGTACTTGTTAATTTTTCACTTATTAACCCTGACTGTTTTTATATGATCGTATGTGTGTGTACACTTCTTTTACTATCCACCACAAGTCTGTAACTTGTTTTTTATCTGACTATAAATATCGATTAACGCTTGGTTAAAGTGAGTTGCCTTACCCGCCATCTCCAATGCTTGTCATTTTCGCTTCAACACTCTGATTTGCTATCCAGATCAATGAGTGTTCAAAATACCTGTATTAAAAATCCATTCTCGTCTTTGACTTATTTAACTCCCTTATTCACCAACGCGTATTAAGTCATGTATTACATACAAGGATAGATAGGATGTATATTTTGACAACAATCATTCATACGATCTAATTGGAGTCAGATCATTTGTCAACAAGACGTTGAAATTAAGAACTATAAAAAGCTATTGAGAATCTTATACAGTAGATGTAGACTTTTCAATAGTATTTAATAAAAACCAGCTATATTTGGTAAAAAAAGAAAAAGAACATGTGGTTGTTACATATTATGCTTTATCGACTGTTCACAATCTGATTCTGATTAAAAATATAATACCTTATGATATCTAGTTGTTAAATATAGGAATCATATAACATATACCACTGGATAAGCTTCAAATGAACTATGAAACTAAGATTAATCACTGTCTAGTGACTGTAGATTCGGCCATTGCTTCGAGAATAGTTAAAACTAAGAATCGTTATGTAACAACTAATGCTCACCATATCAATCAAGTGTATAGAAGTGAAGAAACAATTTTCAACCTTGATAAAACAAAACATGTGATGCCAGAATATACTTAGAGATAATTAGTAAGAAACGCTTAGTTATATATACTTAAGTGGTATTTCATAGTGTCGTTTATAATACGAAATAAAAACATGTTCTAAATTCAAACCATTAGCTGACATGTTGTTGGGCAGTTTCTAAAATCATTGAAAGCTAGACATCACTTTAAAACACCTGATTCTTTAAAGTTTCAGACCTCTCAATATTGTATCTTTATTAATTTACCCCATGGATCAGATTCAAAACCTAAGATAACACAAAAAATTTAGATGGTTGACTTTGTGATATGACTCGATCTTTAAACTAATATCATCAATAAGTACATATTTTATTTTCAATTTCCTTCTCTATTCACATGTTACAGTTATCTGACCTAATTTTAAAGAATTCATCTTGAAGCTAATCAATAATAAACAAACTATCATTACTGACTTATTTTAAATGTCAATAATAATCCTAAAATGCCTTTTATTAACTAAAGACCCTTAAAGTTCATTGATGAATGGAATGAATATCGTTTAAATCTAAAGTTGAATCTTTTCAAACTTTAACGAATCTAATTATAAGCGTACCATCATTGATACACTGTAATTTTAACAAATCACACAGAGCAATCAACTGTTTGTACAAAAGTTGGATGTTGATTATCAATTAGTTCAATGTTATACATGTTTCATGGTACCTATTAATCAGGAAAAAGAAACAATATTTCAACATTATAACCAAATAACACATGACTAATATCAAGTTAACTTAATTTCTTTTGTGTTTAAGGGGATTACAATAAACATTCAATATCTATATGATTAACCCTATGGTTTTAACTCTAAGTGACATTTCTAAGTTCTTACAAGTACCAAATACTCATTAATGATGAAACTTAGTAAATGTGAAACTCAAGTAAGATGCTTTCTATTCAGTCTATTCTGTAATGTATTAGGACATTTTTTGTTTGTATGTAAAATAAACTAATTTACGAAATTTATTACAATAATGATAATATAGTTTTATCTTATTTACTAGATACAACGTGGTGAATTTGATTTAGCATGCCCAACACGTGGTAAAATACAACTAGGTCTTGGCTATTTGGAAGATCGTAAACAATTATATGTTGAAGTAATTCGTTGTGCTAATCTAGCTCCAATGGATCTTAATGGATTCTCTGATCCTTTTGTCAAATTGTAAGCTGTTACTTTTATTAACTTTACATAAATCTTATCATAAATAGTAGGATACTAACTAATTACTAAATATTAATCAATAACACATTGTTATCAACCTAGTGTTGATCGAATACCATTGATCAAAGTTTAAATTTCGATCACCAAATTAAGTGACTACACTGTATTTACTACCAGGTAGTTGAAAAAGATTGTTAGAAACTCTTGGACATTAGCCACTACTTAATGGTTAGTTAGTAGTTACAGGCTAATTCAACACCAAATCAATCAGTAAAACACTGTACCTTTATCCGGCTGACGAGTTGCAAATAAGACGTAACGCACGTTCTTGATTCAACTGTTGGTCCCTATTGTTTCTGCTCTTGAATTAAGGACTGTTTGTAAAGGAAAATAGAATTATTAATCTTGCAATAACCAATACACAATGTTAACTTAAATCAGCTTATATGTTAAATGAAACCATGAGTATCTAGATCTAGGTAGCAAAGTGACAAAGAAATAATAATGTAATTACAAATCAGATTAAATGTGAATGACTACACAGTGTATGAATTTATTATAAAAATAATGCAATGCGTTGAGTACTAACTAAATTATTTCTATATTAAGAAGATTAATTATGATCTTACAACGAAATTAATCTCATTCAAATGTTATTCCCATTGTTATTTTTATCTACAATTGTTCGTATTATTATTTTAACATTTGTAAGAATATAAAAGTGCTAGCTTCAATTGACTCATGATTTCAACTTTGAAATATACTGAAATCTCCACAAATCCCCTTTTGAATATAAAAGTGCTGAGTTTGGAAGTACATTAATCAAATTAGGTCATTCTGAAATTAAGATTATCAATGACTTATTGGCGTAGAGGTTGATCAAAGTAAGAGAAGGGGTTGAACATATTTCTTAAGTACATATTTCTCCATTTTTCAAATCCGAATAGCTATTACATCTACCATTTGGAAGAATTTGAATTCCACTAACTTTGATATAAAATTTACTATGCTGATGAGACATTGAGAATGATTGACTTATACTGGCATTATGATTATTTTAGAATAAATTAGCTATTGTTGTCTTGTTTGTTTAGTATTATCTTGTTTGACCTTCACATAAGGTAATGAGAGTTCTAATCTCACAATGGTTTCTACATTCCACGAGGATACCCAAAACATCTTACTGACAAGTGATGATTAAAATGAATCTACAGTTTAGAGTTTTTTTCCAAATTTCTCCAGTTGAGGATAATATTTAAGTTCTTTGATGCTTTGAAATTTATTGACTTATATAATAGAAGGGGATTTGTGGAAATTTCAGTATTTTTCAAAGTTGAAATCATGAGTCAATTGAAGCTAGACCACCATCGAAAACCTGGAAGCACTGGACGGCCGTTTCGTCCTATTATGGGACTCCTCAGCAGTGCGCATCCACGAACCCGCTCTCGCGAGATTCGAACCCAGGACCTACCAGTTACGAGCCAGAGCCCTTAACCGATAGACCACTGAGCTGGCATCTAACGGTGTTAATGTCTAACTTCAACTGATCCACGAATTATGAGCGACACTTCACCAATTGCCTTCAGTGAGCTGTTATCTCACAACAGCCGTGGTTGAACTCCACTGGTCACTGCTTCCCACTAGAACTCCAGGACATGGATCTTGAAGTTTAATAGAAATGAATGGATAATTCATGTGAATGAAAGAACGCCTTTCAAAAGTATTTATGTTAGATCTGTTTCTAACTTCGAAAATCTATCAGACTGTTTTAAGGTGTTTTTTATAATTGAGTAATTTTCAATAGTGAGCACTTTTAAGGGAAAACCTTTTCATTCTTTAGTTATAAGAAAATAGTATGTGGAATATTGTGGCCTAGTAGACAATAATCATATTTATATCGTTCGAAATAATACATCTCGTAATGTTGGTCAGTTACATATTGAAAATGTTAGTTATCATTAGTTAATTTCTCTGTTTTAAAAGTTTTGGTCCTTCTTCATAAACTTAGAAACTTCAAAACTTGTTACTATTTGAAGATTACAGATAGTTTATTTATAAATTAAATTTCAAGCTCATATTAATGAGTAGTGAGAGTTTAATAAAACAACTCTTCCAAATGGCTATCCTCTTTATCTCTAGGATACAAGACCAGTTTGTGGATTGTCATTAGCTTCATGCATAACTTCAAAATTTTAATATTAATCGAGGCTTTCCAAATTTCCATAGGAATAACTTAATGAATTTAAATTTATTGATCACCATTTATAAACTCAGATGTGTCTTGGATATTACAAACATCACTAAATGTTACTGATTAATGACTACCTCATTTCAAACTGGTTGACTTCATTGGTCACAATTTCACATTTCTGGCAATTTAGCCCAAGTCTATTTCCTAGTGATTCTAATTTTCTTATCTAATATTTTGCCTTGTGACCTCGAACCCGTACGAATATATGTACACACACTACTGACGAATCTTGAACTAATATTAAACAGTCATTTACCTTTTTTTGTTTTACAGTAGTTCTTTATATGACATCATTCCCCAGAAAGATGTCTTCTAAATAGATATTTATCAAATGTCTAGTTTATGAAGATTTTTCAACTGATACTGCTCATAAAATAGTTTATAACAGTTGAATTACTAACACAATAAAAGCATAAATTTAAATGACACCATATATAAACTCAATTATGTTCCAAGCAAAGATGGACAGTGACTAGCAGTTGAATCGAGTTTGACGCGCGTTTCGTCTTATTTGGAACTCGTCAGCTGGATGTACCTGCATCTCACGGTTGATGTTCACTCTGGGACTCGAACCCAGTACTTTTCGCTCCAAAAACCATCGCGTTATCCATTCAGCTACTAAGTACTGATAACCACTTGCTTGTAAAATGGGGTGAAGTTTAAATTCACTTAGTATAGTTTGTTTGAATCTTCCCATTGATGCTTAGGACTGCAACTGGTTAGTCTCCCTAAAACGTTTTCTCTGTTGCTGGTTTTCTAAAATTGCATGCAAATGAATTTAAGTATATGTATCCATTATTTATTTCTTCTCATTTATACATTTCTATCCATCTATAATATGTATATAAATTCAATGTTCAACTTAAGCTTTTTTTAAATTAAACAAAATTGACCTAAAGATCCTTTATGAAACAATCTAAAAAAAATAATTTTTTCAAAAAAAAAAAAGATTCGTTTTTATCATTGACGCTTTTTTATAAACAGTTTTCTTTTTTTTCTTTAAACATAATGAAACTAATTCTTAATTTTGAATATTAATAAAGAAAGAAAAGGGGGGAGATATATCCACACATAGAAAAAGAGAGAGGGGGGACAGAGAAAGAATAATTTCTTTTTTCATTTTTTTAAAAAAAAAAATAAAAGAGAACAAAAATTCAATGATTAAAAGAATGTTTGTTTATTTAAAAAACTAAAAATACAAAAAAATTAATAATAATAATAATAATAATAATAATTCATAATAATACAAATCAGTAAGTAAAATATAATGTAAAGATTAATAAAGTATTCTTTATTGATTTTAAGATTTTATACAAAAAAAATAATGAAAAACAAAAGAAAGAAAAAAAAGTAATAATTTGAAAAAAATTAAGTTTATGACCGAATTTTAATTTTTTTATTTTTTTGTTTTTTGTTTTAATCAAAATATAATTAAAAATTAACAACATGATATTATTATATGATATAAGCTTTCAATTAACTTCTTTCTAGATAGATATGGATATATATATCACTTATCTAGTTGTTTATTCGTTGAATACAATATATATTTATTAGTATTAATAATGATACAACTAATATCAGAAGGGGTTTTTGTAGAGATTTAGTATTTACATAGTTGAAAGCATGAGTTAATTGAAACTAGACCACCAAGGAAAACCTGAAAGCACTGGACGGACGTTGATGAACAGTTGCTCAATTTTATGGATTGGTTGATGTAAGACATTAACACTGTTGGATCCCGGCCCAGTGGTGTATCGTTTAAATGCTCTTTCGCAAGACTGGCAAGTCCTGGGTTCAAACCTCGCTCGCGAGGCGGGATCGTGGATACACACTGCTGAGGAGTCCCACAATAGCGCGAAATGGCCGTTCAGTGCTTCCAGGTTTTCGATGGCGGTCCAGCTTCAATTGAGTCATGCTTTCAACTATGCAAATAATACAATTGTTTAACACCTAATGTCATTATTTTTCTTTTCTCTTTTTTCTTTTTTTTAAAAAAAAAACAAACAATGAATGATAGACAGAGTTAAGAAAATAATACAAAATTGTTATCATATATACTTATCTTCAATAATTAACTGATATTTTTTCTTTTATGTATTTCTTTTGCTTTGAAATAACGAGTTTATAAGAAATACAGGGACATTTCGTATATTTAAGTGAGGACATAGATGGTCACGAAATATTTAATTATTTAATCAAAGAGAGAGTTGAAATCTAGAAAGTTTGTGAAAATTTAGATTTCACTTATAGAAATATTTTTTACGTCAAAATATCGCCTAAGAAGTTCAGTATCAGAACATTTTATGTTTCTATAGGTGGAATTTTAGCAAGATAATTAGTTGAGCTTGATATGTTTTACTTCATATGATTGATGCGAATCCGCAATAAATTCCAGGACTTAGTTTCTGTTTTAGTCGACACAAAACAAAAATGGGTGTCACAACTTACTTACGTAATTAACCCTGTTACACCTCGTGAATGAGCATAGTTCGCTCACCAGCATTCTCCATCCAAGTTTGTTCTGGACAGTCTTTTCCAGTTCTTTTCAATTCATATTCATCCTTTTCATGTCTACTTTTGATTCCCGACTCAGTATGAGCCATGGCCTTCATCGTTTCCGTTTCCCTTCCCCAAAGTAAGCGCTTGTCTCGTGATGCACTGTGATGGTTTCCTCAATTAGTGTTCTATCCACTTACAACGTCTTTTCCCGACTTCCTCTTCAACTAGATTCTGGTTTGTTCTCTATCACATTAGGCTATTGCTGATCGTATCTGGTCAACGGATATTGGGTATCATGCGTAGACAACTGCTTATAATACCAATACATTTCTGATGATGCTTGTGGTGGTTCTCTGGGATTGAGCTTCGTACAGCAGAACTATCTTAACGTTCGTATTGACGATTTTGACTTTGATGTTGGTTGAGAGTTGTTTTGGATTCCATATATTCTTCAACTGTATGAATGCGGCCATTGCTTCGCGGTGTCAGAAACGTTGAGATAACTAATATTTTCTATCCAGTACAAAGCCAAGTCAACCAGTTTAAAATGTTGTTACGAAGTTGTTCAAACCATGACTGACCTTTTGTAGGATAGAGATATTTTCATTGATTGTTTATTGATTAGTGTTAAATATCACTTCTGTTTCCACAGTCTTTAAAAATAATATAACTAGAAAATAAATAGATGAAAGAATGTCTTACTTTCTGTCAGAAATATTTGTCATACTATCTATCGCAATATAGTTTATTGAATAATATATGTTTTAAGCAAAGACAGATAGTGGCTAGTAGTGGAATCCAGTTTGACGTGCGTTTCGTCCTATTTGGGACCTCGTTAGCCGGATATATATGCATCTCAGAGTTGATGTTCACTCTAGGACTCGAACCCAGTACCGTTCAGCAATATGAATATGTTGTAGGGACACAGTTATACATTATGAAACTGAATTTCAGCAGCACTTATTAACAGATACCAGTAGATCCTAAATTGCATGAATCGATTAATTTGATTATATATATATATATATATATATATATATATATATATGACATTCAAACTGCTATTTGTATTTAAAACTCATACTAAACAACTAGGAGTGACTTTAGTTAGGTAATCACTAGAAACCAAAATTAATTACCTTGTGGATTCGTCTCAATTCGGCACTACTCAACAGTAAAGATTTACTGCTTTGACAGTGATTGATTTCAACACCCTCAATCCTTTCAAGAAATGCTTAACTTTGTTTGACTAACATTGATAATTTTAGACATTTGACACTGAATAATTTATTAAGGTTTTATTATGTATTTATTAAATTGTAACTAATTCAGTAATTGGATTATATATGCTAATTGAAATTTGATTATATATTTATATATATAATGATGCGATATATATATCTTTATTTTTTATATAAATAGATACCTTCGACCAGATAAAACTAAGAAAACGAAACAGAAAACTCAAGTGAAAAAAGCTACTTTATTCCCAGAATTTCATGAGGTTAGTTATCAAAATGAGGATCTTTTTCCCCTTATAAAAACTATTTATCATTTTTATATAGTTAAGATCATGAGCCAACTGGAGCTAGACCACCATGGAAAACCTGGAAGCACTGGACGGTCGTTTATTCTTATTGTGGAACTCCTCAGCAGTGTTCATCCACGATCCCACCTCGCGGGATTCGTGTTTAGACATTAACACTGTTAGATGCCGGCTCAGTGGTCTATCGGTCAAGTGCTCTGGTGCGAGAATGGTAGGTCTTGAGTTCAAATCCCGCGAGGTGGGATCGTGTATGCGCACTGCTAAGGAAACTTATAATAGAACGAAACGGTCGTCCAGTGATTCAAGGTTTTCTATGGTGATCTAGCTTTAATTGACTCATGATCTTAATTATATATAAATTTACTAAAATCTTCACAAAACCCCCTTGTGACTATCTATTATTGTTTGGTTGGAAATTGGTAACTATTTAATCTTGAGTAAATGATAATTATGATTGAAAGTAAATTCGAAGAGTTGAAAACCGAATATATCTTTTTATTCAATATAGAATTATAAAGATATCTTACAATAAAATGAAATTCTTGCTATTCTTTAGTCTTCATATGTTTCGATAGAACAATGAAAAGATTCCGTTGATCCGAAAAATATGATATATATTTACGCTATACGTTTCGAATAATTTGGTCACGTATATATATATATATACTTATCAAAGCATTTTATATGAAAATAATAAGGGTGTGTTAAATGAAGTTTTAGGTCAACAAAATAACAAACAAGAGAGAAAAGATTAATATCGTATAGAAGGAATAGGAAATTGTCACATTACCCTAGATCATAAAATGACTTAAGGATTACCAGGATAAATTTACAAATAGCTAAGGCTTCAATAAACCTGAGACTTCGTTGTTGATAATTTCTATAGAACGGTTTGAAAGCCATATTGATTTCAATTCTTTGCCCCGTTTCAATTCTGTAATTTGCTATTGATGAATATAGTTTTCAACTTCTCACATTGATCGGAACATTTGAATATGAACTGGTTTTCGAAGCCATATAGGCATATGTTCCATAACCCTTGATTGCGTTGTTCTAAATGTGTAGCTCAAATACACCACAATTTTCAGATCAACTCTGTCTTCTCATTGTTCTATCAAAGTTTATAAAAAGGACTAATCGCCTAAAAAAATTTGTATGTTAAACCAAGACAAACTATTTAACTGAATAACAACGAAGACAGTTCATAGTTATTTAGTGTTGATTATAAATTTTATTGTAGCACTCTTATCATCTCACAAAAGTGATATTAAACAATTGTTTCCATTAAAGTGGAACTTTATGAGTTTTAGGAATGCTAGTAGGACTTATTATTCTCAAGAGCATAAATATGAGCAACTATCAATACTAACACAACATTTTTAGACACTAGCTACCATGGGAATTCAGGGTCCACATTTCATCTTATTCGGGGCCCATCGGCTAGATGTACTGATATCCAAGTGTACATTTTCTCACTTAGATCTTAATCCAGTACAAGTAGATTTAACTACGAGAACGTTAGTTACGGGACTACCGAGGTACGATGGCCATTAACCTACTCAACATAGTGGGATATTGTTCACCATTCGTTAAGATTTTACAGTTCTTAATATTTGGAACTTTTAGCATATGATCTCTTTAAATGTAGAACTCACTATTACTGGTTGTTACGAATTCACTGTATTGTTAGATAATGGTTAGTTTTAGAATTTAGAAAACATGTTTCATCTTACCGAGACACTGTCTCAGAAATTCCATGTGGTAACTGCGTCTTATCATTCTAAAAGAGTTAATAAACAGAAAACGCGAATGATTCAAAATCCTAATAGATATTAATCATTTTAGCTATGCAAATCAACCACATATGAAATAGTCAGTGTACATCAGATATATTTTTATGAAGTTAAATGAGAGATAAGAATACAGAAGAATAAGTCATCTTGCCGCAAGTGTAAAGTATATTTAACAGTCAGTAGATGTTTATCATATAATGGGAGTATTGGCTTTGTTAAAAATTGATAATCACTAACACTAGTGGACCAGCTTCCAGCTGAAGAGGAAATAAGGAAAAGACGTTGGAAGTGGATCGGACATACATTAAGGAAATCACCAATGTGCATCACGACTCAATCCCTAACTTGGAATCCGGAAGGGAAGCGGAAAAGAGGAAGGCCAAAGAACACTAGGCCAAAGTAACACTAGTGGATATCATAAGTGATATCAAGTGAATTAATTTGCTGAGACCAAAGTCTTAGTTTAGGGCCCCTGAATATATATGTACACACATATACTTTTAAAATTATCATTATAATTTATATACAATAATAAATTATACCTTAATCTATCATCACATGTTACCATGTCAGCGATTTAAAATCAAAACACAAAGATCAATTTTCACTTAATCTTATCGTTTTCTCCTTCTTAATCCATTTATCTGTAACACAATGTTGAAAAGAAAAGGGATATACGTAGACAATGAAAGTTTGGGAAAAATTGACAAAGTAAATTTTGCATGGTTTAACTGCAACAGGTGATCGTGAACTGTTAAATTTTAGTTGAAAGACGACAGAAAACTAGGAAGTAGCGAAGAGTAGAGCCAACTAGACAAACTATCCGAGTAAAAGATTGTTTACAGCTGTCAGTAATAGGCTACAAACTCACATTTTCTAAAGTTTAGCACTCATCAGTAAAGCAGATCTACAATATAGATTGAAATGATGCTGCAAGTTAGATGTGAATCTGTATGATTCAATTTAAATATGTCATCTTAACAGGACATCACCTTAAGGCTTGATTAGATCAGGAGTACCATTTTTCACCATGAAACTGAATGGTGTAGGTTTAAATCTTACAAAGAATATCATTTATCTCAAGACTAATCATTTCTTGCTTTTGCGTGTCAACTAGTACAAAATCGAAAGTGTCCTGACAACTAACATACAATAATTTTCCATCTAAACAGATTGCTTGTGATGTTGAATCATTTAGAAATAACTCGATCACGACTAAAGACTAAAAACGACATTGATTACTGATCAATAATCAGTCAGTACATAACTATCATGTTACTAAAATCTTTGAATTCAGAATTCATGACTTTTCAATAAATAGATTTAAAAAATTCATGTAAAATCCTGTCTTAAATATCTTTAGTTGGGTTGTTTTTTGAAGGTTTCATGCACTTATCACTAATCGAAACAAATGTATAATGACGTTTAAGCTTACTTTTATTCTATCATTCACTTTCACATTAGTAACAAAATATTTAAAGCAGGAAAAGTTAAAGAAACTGAGATTTAGTAGAAATTGCCAATTGAGTTATTACTTCCCCCTTCTTGTTCTCTTCCAGATTATCCCCTAATCAATGTCGTTATGTATATTTTTCTTTCTATGACCTACCTAATTAGACATTAAATTAATCAGTTGATGAAACTTTGGTATATGGTTAACAAAGCAAGAATTAGTAATTCTTATTAATGTTAAGCTACACTTAATAAACTACTTGTTAACTATAGTTAAGATCATTAGTCAATTGAAGCTAGACCACCATGGAAAACCTGGAAGCACTGGACTGTCGTTTCGTCCTATTGTGAGACTCCTCAGCAGTAAGTATCCAATATCCCGCTTTGCGGGATTCGAACTTCCTGTACAATGGAAGTTGGTCGCGCAATTTCGTGGATCGGTTGAGGTTAGACATTAACACCGCTGGATGCCGGCCATCTCAGTGGTCTATCGGTTAAGTGCTCTGGTGGGAGAATAGTAGGTCCTGAGTTCGAATCCCGCGAGGCGGGATAGTGGATGCGCACTGCTGAGGAGTCCCACAATAGGAGGAAACGGCCGTCCAGCACTTCCAGGTTTTCCATGGTGGTCTAGCTTCAATTGACTCATGATCTTAACTATAAAATTACTAAAATCTTCACAAACCCCCCTTGTGATACTTTTTAACTAGTTATTCACCATATTACTGATTAGGATGTTAGATTCTATAGTTTATTTTATTTCTTTATCAATAGTATATGTATATATAAATAAACTTTCCGGGGTATCAGTTTCCCTTTACTGTATTATGCAAGACACTTAGCTCTTTTTCAACTGTATCTGTAGAACATATAGTGCGTATTCGATAACCAAAAGTTTTGATCAGGTTTCTTTTGTACAGTATGAAGTTATGGAAATGTGTGTACTGCCCCGTCTAGGTACTTTCCATGTTTAAATTCCTTTTTATTGATCCATCAGCTCTTTTTGTTAATAACACGTCTAACAAGGTTTTTCTACCTTCAATTTCGTCTTCAAATGTAAACACAATGACCAGATTTACTTTATTAAACTTCCAAAGAACTTCTGATTATGATGTCCGACATTTAAAGGGGATTTTTAGGTAAACTTATTAAGTGGACCATTTTCTAGCTTAACTAGAAAAATGTAAACTAGTATGGAACTCAATGTCCAGCCCGTCGCAATTTTGTCCATTTGTCTGTAGATTCCCCCCAGTTAAACTTGAAGTTTACATTCATGGCACATTTCCGCAATAACTCTTTTACATTATTTGGAATCGTAGTTTCCATTTCGTTTCCACTCAGTTTTCCACATATATCTGACACTAATTCCTCCGAAAGGCAGAAGAAGTAGCCTTTTGGATTGAAAAACCGGAGCTATGTGTACGAAAGAAATATCTTCAACTACTTCTTTCATCTTGGCCAACCTTAGGATCGACTCATCAATAGTAATCTTAATATTTGACTGGTCAAATTTGAATAAAGTACTTACAATCTTTCACAGTCAAATATAATTTCCTTTATTATCTTTATTCACCTATCTTTGTATCATTATCATTATTATTGGCTTGATATCATTATTAATCTACCGAACACATGAATAATCTACTTAGTATTCACTTCATTTTATTATTTCCTACCAATTTCATAAAACTTTAAATACTATTTAGTCTTCCACTAAACACTTGATCGAATTATTTCTCTCACCCTATCTGGCACATATTTGTTTTGACCATTATTATCATAATTTCATTTAATATATTAGAGCTTTATGGAAGCTTCTTTGACAATATGATGTACCTTGGAAAATTGTCAATACCCTACAGAGTTCATATAATGAACTACACTGCAAAGTCGTGCAAGGAGGAGAGCTAACAGATATGTTCCATGTGAAGGCCGGTCTCAGACAAGGCTGATTACTCTCACCCTTTCTCTTTCTTTTGGTGGTTGACTGGATTATGAAAACCTCCACATCTTAGGAGAAGCACGCAATACAATACACAGATTGCATGCAGCCACAAGATTTCCACTTCGCAGACGATCCAAATCTTAAACCACATACGCGAAAACAAATTCAGATAAACACAACTAGTATATCAGCAGCTTCTACAGCGGTAGGCCACAACATAAACAAAGGAAAAAGAAATATCCTTAAATAAAACAAGGAGAATATCAACACAATAACACTTGATGGAGAAACTCTAGATGAAGTGGAAACGTTCACGTACTTGTTGAGGATCATTAATGAAGAAGGAGGAACTGATGCAGATTTAAGGATATGGGTAGGTAAAGCAAGGATAATATTCCCACAATCGAAGAGCATGTGAAACTTAAAACAACTGTCAACTAACATCAAGTCAGAATCTTGATAGTCCTACTGTACGGCATCAAACCCTGGAGAACTACTACAACCATCATCAGAAATGTACTGGTATTATAAGCAATTGTCTACGCATGATACTTAATGTCCGTTGACCGGATACCATCAGGAACAACCTTTTTTGTCAGAGGACAAACTAGGTTCCATCTGGAGAGGAAATTGTGAAAAAACGTTGTAAGTGGATAAACACGCATTGAGGAAATCATCAAACTGCATCACGAGAAAAGCGTTAACTTTAAATAATGAGCGGAAATGGAAAGGAGGAAGGCCATGGCACACATTGAGTCGTAAATTGAAAGCAGACGACAAAATAATGAATAGCCATTGGGAAGAACTGGAAAGAAGAGCCCAGGACATGGTTCGTTAGATAATCCTAGTGGGTTGCCCTCTTTCCTCTACGAGGGGTAACAGGCGTAAATGAAATGAAGTGAAGAATTTAAGGTCACATATTAGTCATTTCAACATTAATATTTTGATTTTGTTGTATTTCACAACCCTAAATGCACATACAATGATTTTAAACTGTGTACTTTGCCCTAAACATGGCAACATTTTGGATCATTATTTTGGATATACGATTGTAGAACCTGAAAATAGATATCACTGAATTGAAGGAAATAATTGTAATCATTAACTTTAGAACCATTAACATCGTTTAAGTTGAACTACTATCAATAATTAAAGCTGAAAGGTGAAATAGTTGTTCAGTCATGACAATATACTAATTTATTGATAACAGAAACTACTCTAAATTGTTATTATATGTAACAGAACAAAACTCAGTAGATAAATAAATAATATATTTGTAATATCCCAATGAGTAAAAAAATTAGATTTTCTGTTGTTTCGTGACTCGGTGTAAGCCACTTCTTCAGAGAATAAACAACCAAGACTCAGTTGAATACACAACTAATGTCTGTTGTATACTATAATTTAACCTCATTAAATTCACTTCATTAATCAAATTATTTAACGTTAAGAGTAAGAGTACTGTATTGTACTGTTTAAAAAATACAATGTATATGTATCGTAAAGATTTCAAATATAAAAGTTAAATATTTTCTTAAGTTAAACTATTTAACAAAAAGATTCGTCAAAGCTAATGAACTTGCTTTTTGATATATTCCTAGTAATTTTTTTGTTTAAATTATAGACTCTAGTTAATAGACATGTCACTGTTCACGTAGACATGTTAGTCGATTCATATCTGAAAGGCTTTATGACTTGAAGAAAAATTTCATGGAATAAAATTTCAGTAACTGATGCAGCCGAAGAAAACTAATGTAGCAGCAGCCTCTGCATCAATAGGCTTCAACATACACAAAGAAAAAAGCAAGATTTTCAAATACAGCACGGAGGACATCTACCTAGTCACACTTGATGGCGAAACTCTGGAAGAGGTGGAAACATTGACGTACCTGGGAAGCATCGTTGATAAACAAGGAGGATCGGATGCAGATGTAAAGGCGAGGATTGGCAAAGCAAGGATAGCATTTCTACAATTGAAGAACATATGGAACTCAAAACAACTGTCAACTAACTTCAAAGTGAGAATCTTCAATACGAACTTCAAGACAGTTCTACTGTACGGAGCTGAAACCTGGAGAACTACTACGTTCATCGTCAAGAAGATACAAGTATTTATAAACAGTTTTGTACACAAAATACTCAACATTCACTGGCCGGATACTATCAGCAGCAGCGTTTTATGGGAGAGGACAAACCAGCTTCCAGCTGAAGAGGAAATTAGGAAAAGACGTTGGAAGTGGATCGGATATACATTAAGGAAATCACCAAACTGCATCACAAAGCAAGCCCTAACTTGGAATGGTGAAAGGGAGAGGAAAAGAGGAAAGCCAAAGAACACATTATGCTGGGAAATAGAAGGAGATATGAAAAGAATGAATGTCAACTGGAAAGAACAGGAAAGGATTGCTTAGGACAGCGTTGGATGGAGAATATTGGTGTGCGGCCTATGCTCCTCCACGAGGGGTAACAGGCGTAAGTAATCATTTATGATTTGAAGGAAAGTTTCACTAAATAAAACTTCAATAGTATGTGTAAAATATTCTATTTAATTTTAACATTTTTTTAAATTTTTCTATTTCTTATTTAAATTTAGACATTTTTCTATGATTTAAATGCATCTGAAGCTGGTAGTCGTACACTTGAAATAACTGTATGGGATTTTGATCGTGGTCCAAGTAATGATTTTATTGGTGGTTTAACATTAGGTGCTGGTGCTAAAGCTGAAAGACGTGAATTATGGTTAGCTGTATTTAGACCACCATATCGTCGTATTGAAGCATGGTTTCAATTATCTAATAGAACTGAAAATGGTATACAATTTACAACACCAGGTGTTTGTGATTAAATTTTATTACTTCAAAAAGAATAGTATTAATTATTTTATTGATTTTATAAAAAAATTTGTTTGTTTTTGTTTTGTTTCTTATTTTAAGAGAAAAATCTTTTCAATTTGCTTCTTCTTTCCTTTATTGTTGTTTATCTTCAGCTTCAATATGTGTAAATGATATACCATTTTAAATAAACAACTAATCATTAACAATGAACAATTAACACATTGAATCTTTCAATCATTTCTTGTTTGTCTTTCATTTTCAAGTGTTTTTTTTTAAATTTCCTTTTCATTGGTAAATATGTGTATGTATGTGTACATTTTCATATATATTTCCTTTATGTTTGCATGTGTGTGTGTATGTATGTGATCAATGATCCCAAATTTTAATCGTTCAATATCATATATATCCAATGTCTACAATATATATTGTACACTTGATCACAACCTATTCATTCTTTTATACTTCTCTTATTTTTTGTTGTTATTACCAATTGCTTCTTTAATTTTGTTTAAATGAATCAACAAAAAATTTTATTTTTCACCTTGAAAAATCTTCAATGTTTATTATTTAAACAAGATCATAAATATCATATTGATCAGTGTTTTTTTTGTTTTATTTTTTAAACAATAATATTTGTTCATTTCTTAGAAAAGGGGGGAGGAGAAATATCTTAACAACAACAATTAAGATGAACAAATTGTTTCATTTAAATAATTAATACCTTTCCATCCTGTTAATTTTTTTTCTTTTAAAATAAAAAAAAAATAATTTTTTGGTTTATTTATTTATTATTTTCAGATGTATTTTCCTCTTTCTATTGGTGTATTAATTTTTTTCTCTTATATAATAAGAAAAGAAAAAAAAAAGATTTTTCTTTGAATTGTTTACATTGAAAGACTGTAAAGTGAGGGATCATATTAAGAGTCTTGATCCTGTGTATGTTTCTATGCGTGTGCGTGTATGTGTATGTGTGTGCATGTATGTATGTTTGTATGCATGTGCATATTATTCTTATGTAAGTGTATACTTTCAATATTGATTTTATCTATTTCATTATCATAATGAATATATATATATATACTGTGAAGAATCATGTTATTGTTATTTTAAACATTGATTATCATGTTTAAGTTTATGTAATATTGAACAAATGAACAGATTTAATAGAACAATAACATTGATCAGATGTTTAAAATGAACTTTTTGATTTGTTTTGTTCTGTTTTTCTATTCTAATATGGAAATTAGTTGAATAGAATAAGGTACTTACCTACTTACTTACTTACTTACGCCTGTAACCCCTCGATGAGGAGAATAGGCCACCTACCAGAATAGAATACGGTAGATTAAAGTAATTAAAACTTGAGAATTAAATTTCATGTTCAATATTGATGTTTTGTGAATTTTTAGAAGTTTTTTTGTGGAAATTTTAATAATTTTATAGTTGAAGTCATGAGTTCATTGAAGCTGAACGACCATGGAAAACCTGGAATCACTGGACGGCCGTTTCATCCTGTTGTGGGACTCCTCAGCAGCATGAGTGTAATATAGTGATTATGTCACTTTGATTTCATTGACGAAATGTTTCAAAACAAAGTTTTCATTTTAAAATGAAAGCTATTACAGTTCGCTGGGCTTATGAGATACTTCGGAAAAATACAATCATCAATTATTGACAAAGGTGTATTTTGTCAGTTTAACATTTTTCATAAAACAAATAAAGTCTCAAATAGTTTTTACACGATTTAAATGATAATTTTTATTAGTCTAATCATGACTTAACCCTGTACTAAATAGTGACTAGTAACAGAATACTGTAAACGATACCTCTTTAGAGACGATACAATGCAAAAGCAATAAAGTTTGAAAATGTTACACACTTAGTGATCAAACATGAAGATGTTTTAAACAATCCTGCATATTAGAATAGATGCTTGGTAGATGTAATGGATAATAATCATTATTGATCAAGAATTATTTGAAGTGAAAAACAATCGACAAAAAAGAAAAGGATACTGGGTTCGGTTTATTGATAAGTCTAGAATTTACACTTCTTAGGAATTTTGGTTTACGATGTAACAAATATTCCCCTCTCTCTGTTCTATTCAAGCCCCTAAGTGCCCTGGTACGACCGAGAATAGGGAGAATTCGCTCTCCCTTTTAAAATTCGCTCACACGGTCACGCGTATATAGCCTCTGTCAGGGAAGTCCTACTCACTGCTTTCTTGTGATATTACTATTGTTTACGAAATTGAGAGGACGAAAAGCGAATGTCAGGAGCTTTAACCAGGTTGGTGGACACGGAAAGTCCACCTAGGGGAGTTGGTAAACCCTGATTTCAAACCAATGGTGCACAGGGGCTCCAGTATCCTGAAGGAGCAAATGGCGAATGAATCAATCGTTGATCACCGGCTACCATGGGACTGCATCTCCTCACGATGCTCCACTGCCTTGTGGATTAGATCTTTGGGTCAAAGGCTCCGGGCGTGGCTCCTTAAGAAAACCTCCTGCTTTGGATTTGGCACCTGTGCAGTATCACAGCCCTCGCACAATTAATTTAGGGCCTAAATCCAAGATTAGCTATTTTTAATTATGGTCTCGCAGGAATAATTATCTGTCTATTTTTGGATGCGAATCAATTTTATCCTTTTAATCAAAGTTTTAATACTAACTTTATAAAAAGAATGAATCTTTATGAGTTTCTTAAGGACTTTGATACAGTGGTTAGTCGTAGGATCCAAGATGCATGCTTTGTCTCATTTGACACTCATAAATTTTATATTCATAGTTGATAAACCATGTATTCACTTCTTTAAATCTTCAGAATACAGCACAAATGGGAATCCTTGTTTATAATGCTCGACACTGACAAAGAATATACCTAAGTTCTATATGTGATTAGTATAAAAGTATGTGTTCAAGAAGCAAGTATGGTAATAGAAACTGACCACTTAATTTCTGAATGTCAACAAAATGATTGATATAAACTTTTACAACTAATGACATACATTTTCGTGTAATATTGAAGAAAGTGCAAATATGATACAACAAAGGTGAGTATGGTTGATTTCTTCTCCGTCTTCGGGTTAAGTTTGTTTCGAATTAAGAAACCATCTCTTACTATTTTTCTCTCCCTTTCTCTACCTTTTAAATGTTATAAATTCTAACAAGAATTTCTAATCATCTATGAACACTGGAATCGACTTATGCTGATTTTTTTCAAAATGGGGTAAATTCAAATACAACTTATCCATTGGAAGGAAGATTTGTGGAGATTATTCAATTGGAAATTAAAATTTTCCAAGAGCTGAAATTAATCAAGATTCAATAGTAGTCAAACAATATCACGGGCTATAAAATATTTCAACTCAATAGTCTAAAGATATTTTGCTTTGCGTAAACTTTTACATGCATGACCTTGATTCCACTTGGGATGGTGGATAGTTATTGTTAATTAATCTGAAACCAAGATGGTGGAGAAGATTTGTAGCTCAGATGGGTGATTTTGATGGAGTTTTGTTTCTGCATAATAAACATAGGAACAAAAATCAAACCAATGTGAGATACAACCAAAACAAAGAAATAAACAATGACAGATTTCAGGTCAACAAGAAGCATTCGACATTGAGGTGCACAGGACAAGCTATGAATTACATGTGGAGAAATTCAAACACTTCACTTCTACCCAAAGTTTGTGCTGATGATGTCGTTCAGAAGGACGATGAATGCTCCACGACCAAACCATCCAGCTCAGAGAAAAAAACTCCATCAAAATCTGAAACTAAGACGTAACAACTATCTGGTAGCCTTGAGTTTTAACGAACTACCCACGTGATGTCGATCCGTAATTAAAAAAACTTGACGATTGTGGATTAGAATAAATAAATTATATTATTATTTGTATATCTGTTATACAATGAGTAAATATTTTTAATATTTTGTAGTATCACTAAGAAATGACTGTGTTCCTACCTACTCAATGTTCGAGTCCCAGAGTGAACATCAACTCTGAGATGCAGGTACATCCAGCTGACGAGTCCCAAATAAAACGAAACGAGCGTCCTGGATTCCACTTCTAGCCACTATCCATCTCTGCTACTCAATGTTTGTTTAAGATTTATTAACAGAGAAATATTCATATTTCATTGCGTTTTCAATGGAATGTTTATAAAACTAATCATAGTGTTAATTAGATAATGTATATTGGCATGAATTACCAATTCTTGTACTCAGTTTTGAGTAACACTTTTAATGTAACGTCTAACTATGTTGTTATGCTGAATTAATTAATTTTAGTAGTCCATGAATATGTGACCAAACGATTGAAACTTTAACATTCTTACTATGATACCAATGTTTCTGAATACAATCCAAATTACGTAGATCAGTTCGAGTTGCCATACCACATTAGCACAGAGATGCAGTTGTGGATTTAAATCCTATAGTGGTAGAAGTATTAAGAGTATAAGCATTATTGTGAGAGATTAGTGTTTGAAAATGTTTTTGAAGAAGTATAATCACGTGAAATAAATTTGAAAGAAGACAAAAGATAGAGACATGAAAATTCAGAAGATTAGAATTTGGGAGAACACAAAGAGTGGATGCACCTTCGCCATTGCAAACGATTTTGAGCCATGTCATTCAAGGTCTCTAACCATCGATCTCTATCATCTCCCAAATTCCAACCAGGTAATCTACACCTACCAACATGGCTCAGTCCAATTGTCAGTGACTTCATGGATTTGTGCCACGTTTTGGTCTGACAGCCCCTAGCTTTCTTCCAACCTACTCCTACACCATAAAACATTTCATGTCGGGGCAGTCGGTGGTTGAGTATACGTAACGCATGTCCTAGCCATCTCAACTGATGAAGTTTCACTACTTCATCAATCGATTTGCCATCCTTACCTAGTACCCGTTTCCTAGCAACTGCATTACTTACCCGGTGGTCCCAGGATATATATATATATATATATATATACATCTATGATCGAATACTAGCAGTCTACGAATATCCTCAACTCTTATCGGCCATGTTTCAATGCCATAAAGTAGGACGGAACAAACTGTTGCACAGTAAACCCGTCCCTTGATTGCTAGACGGATATCTCGCCTACGCCATAAATAATGCAAGTTAGTGAAAGCTAGACAAGCCTTCTGTATCCAAATTAAACTGTATATGAGTGGTTTTAAATTAAATATTTATGTTAAGTCAGTCTAGAATGACTAGTAGCTGTATGTTTCAAACCAATAATCATCCAGTATATGTAATTATTGAATCATTTAATCGTAAAAGAACCGGTTTATTTGCTGAATAAATGATTATCATTATTATTGCCAATAGTCTTGTTATTAATTTCAGTAATATGATAGCAAACAATACAAAATGATTAATCTCTTTTTCATATATCTCTGTTCATATGTTTGTTCTGACTAGACAAATACAATATTTACTTGTTAAGATAACGAGTCTGTATTGATTATTCATGTTGAACCTAATTTTCATTATGAACTAACATCGACTAAAGAAACATTCAAAACCATGAAGAACTGAATAGCTAATTCATTTATTCTTGAAACATCCTCGCACTGTAATCGCATGATTCTATACGGGATGAAACTGAAGATCATCAAGTCTCCTTAAATGGTGTATTATTTTTTAATGGTTGTCAGTGTTCTGACGTTAAATCCTGGGTATTTAACAGAAGAAATCTCCATTCATATCTAAATAAAGCTTTAATGGTATGAAATCAATGATACATTTCATTAATTCTCCTATCTTAATAATTAAGCTGGCTAACTGCTGATCAGATTTGAAGGTTCCCTTAGATCCACAGGGTTGGACACGGACAGTGGAATCCGACTTTATTAAGGGTGAAGTACGTGTGATTGGACGGTGGTTTTGCAAAATCACTAAATGACTAACTACTGGATTTCGACTGTAAGACCAAAGAGCATACGTTCTTCAGGGTATTTCGAAGAACCTCGGTTCAATTTTATATAAAATAAATGGGTGGATACTACTGAGTAGTCTTGAATTATGAAAAAATAGTTAGTGAAATAGCTTTGCTTTCGAGTGGATATTCGACTAATATCATTCTACGCTGTAAGGCATACTTTAAGCTGAACAGTTTTATCAGAAGTATTGTCTTGATGTAATTTAATAAAGAATACAAAGTTGAGTTACTATTGGTTTAAGCAAAATTTTTATGTTCCTTAAATCTTTATCGATGTAATTCTACTAGGACCTTTTGTTTTGTTCATCTTATGTAAAGGATAGAGTAGTTTGTTGTATCAGCAAAAGTAACTATAAACAAGAAAATCAGCAATAACTAAGAAGCTATAAACTATTCTTTAGTTCGAGTCAAGGACCCACAAAATAACAGTCACGTTCAGCTTTATACAAAGTTGACTCGCTCTCTCTGAAAATATTATCAGTCAATAATAAAGTTTTGATGACGCAGTAAAAATGTACAATACTTCAGTTTCTCAGTTTTCACACACACATTTCTATCAGCCTGAATTCAAATGAACGGATCAAATGAAAGCTAATTATTTATTGTCTTTATGATGTAAAACGATATTAATTTTTATGCACTTTTCCCTGTCTCAGTGAATGAACGTCGAAAATTCAATTAACTCTACATTCACACAAACAAATATATTTCTCAGTAAAAATGGGAAAGATAATGAGATCGTTTAAACCTGTTGAATAAATTTTATGCACTGAAGGAGCTTTTCTTTGGTAATCGTGAATAATTTATATACATTAAGTTACGATATTATTTGCATCAAAATCGATTAAGACTATGATCAAATGATCGAAAATATGTATTTCTTAATTTTATTCGAAACTTACCAAAAGATATTTATTTGCAGACCAATTTAATAGCTCTCTTAAGGTTGCTGCCGCTTTCAAGCCCAGGTAAAGGAGGAAGATTGAGTACTGACTCAACAAACCCATTCTGTAGAAAACAACATCGCTAAAATAAACTACGCTAACCGGAAAGAATTATTTAGGGCGTTTAAACTCCGCCCTGGAAGATGAAGGATCTTCTTTAAGAAGAATTATGACGCCTCATGGTGAAAGCCGAAATTCTTCGGAAGTCATGAGATTAGTACTCCTTCTAGCAACCAAAGCAAAAATTAATATAGAAACGTGAAACTTTCAGACAATGTGGAAGACCGGGGGGCAGTCAAATAGTCTCAGAAATAAAGAGATACGATTAAGCGGTGATAGGGATAAGTGAGACCCATTAGACCCAAGCTAGATAGAAAGGACTAGGTTTGGTAGAGATGCTGTTGTACTCTGGTCAAGAATTTAAAAAATGTTCCGGACACTCAGGAAGTTGCTCCGATGTTGTCCGAAAAAGCACATAATGCACTTACTGGATGGGAATCTCATGAACCAATGATCATCAAGGAATCTTTCAAAACAAAGGAGGGAATCACAGTGAATGTTATCCAATGTTATGCACCAACCAATGATAGCAATGACGATATTACGGATCATTTTTAAGGGAGGCTTCGGTCGATCATAGATAATTACCCAGAAAAGGACCTGATCATCTTAATGAAAGACCTAAACGTCAAAGTTCTGACGGATATGCAGATATTATGAAACTACATAGACTGACTAGGAGGAACGAACAAGTGTGGTGAAGGATTTGCAAAATTATGTTAATTTAACTAAATAGTTATAGATGACATAATATTCTCCCACAAACGCATACACAAAGCTACATGAGCATCACCGGATCACAATACACAGAACCAGATCGATCATATTTGCATAAGGAAAAAATTCAGAAAGTCAATAGAAGACGTGATAATCAGAGGAGGAGCTGACGTAGCTCCAGATCACCACCTGATGGTTGTTAAGATGAAAATGAAGTTAAAAAAATACTGAACAACTGTAGAAATAGCGTTACAGTCTTTCTTCAAGATATTGACAAACTCAATCAATTCAAGATAGCTCTCAACAACAAGTTCCAAGCCTTACAGGATCTAATTAAAGAAGAAGAATCTACGCCTGAGGACAACTGGAAAGGGATCAAAGAAGCACTAACTTCAACGTGTCAGGTGTTGCTGGGTCGCAACAAGCACCATCACAAGAAATGAACTCTAACGAAACCCTGCACAACATTGAAGAAAGGGCCCCCAAATGCCCTGGTACGACCGACAGTGAGGAGAGTCCGCTCTCCCTCTCGAAATGCTCTCACATGGCCACGCGTATATAGCCCCTGCCAGGGAAGTCCTGCTCAATGTCTTCTCGTGGCACTACAATTGTTTACGAAATTGAGAGGACGAAAAACGAATGTCCGGCGCTTCAACGGGGTTGGTGGATGTGGAGTGTCCACAAAGGAGAGTTAGAAAACCCTGATTCCAAATTAATGGTGCACATTGGCTCCAGTATCCTGAAAGAGCAAATGGCGTATAAATCAATCGTCGGTCACCGGTCACACAATACACAGATTGCATGCAGCCACAAGATTTCCACTTCGCAGACGATCCAAATCTTAAACCACATACGCGAAAACAAATTCAGATAAACACAACTAGTATATCAGCAGCTTCTACAGCGGTAGGCCACAACATAAACAAAGGAAAAAGAAATATCCTTAAATGAAACAAGGAGAATATCAACACAATCACACTTGATGGAAAAACTCTGGATGAAGTGGAAACGTTCACGTACTTGTTGAGGATCATTAATGAAGAAGGAGGAACTGATGCAGATTTAAGGATATGGGTAGGTAAAGCAAGGATAATATTCCCACAATCGAAGAGCATGTGAAACTTAAAACAACTGTCAACTAACATCAAGTCAGAATCTTGATAGTCCTACTGTACGGCATCAAACCCTGGAGAACTACTACAACCATCGTCAGAAATGTACTGGTATTATAAGCAATTGTCTACGCATGATACTCAATGTCTGCTGACCAAATACTATCAGGAGCAACCGTTTTTGTCAGAGGACAAACTAGGTTCCATCTGGTGAGGAAATTGTGAAAAGACGTTGTAAGTGGATAAACACGCATTGAGGAAATCATTAAACCTTATCAAGAGACGAAACCTAACCTGGAAATCTGAAGGAAAGGACAAGAGGCAGACTAAAGAACACATTGGGTCGTAAATTGAAAGCAGACGTCAAAATAATGAACAGCGTTCGGAAAAGACCGGAAATGAGAGCCCGGGACAGAGTTGGCTAAAGAGTCCTGGTTGGTTGCCCTTGCTTGTCCACGAGGGGTAACTGGCTTAAGTAAGTCATCTGACATTTTAGTCGTTTACAGTTGACAATAAATATTATCTATTCTTAATTTCAATCAACAAATTGTTAACTTCAAATGGTGTTACTTGTTAAATTTGTGCAAGTGCTGATTCAGAAAACTAATATATTAGCTTAAGGAGGTCGTTATCCTGATTCATTTTATTCGAATCATTTTTGCAGACTGTATCAATGAAGATAGCACAATAGAATTATAATGGCCTTTGTTTTAGTTGTATCTAGCTTTCAACAGTTGATGCTTCTAGTTTGGCTTTCATTTGCACTTTATTGTTGGCTCTGTTTAATGCTCCGATATCCAATAGGACACAATAAGAAAGCAATATGAGGTTGTATAGGAAGAGTTTGATTTTTATTAATTACTATCTTATATTTTCATACCCTATAATCAGTGTTTGATAGTACTTGTGCTATTTGAGCTTTTTAACGAATCCCTTACAGTGGTTAATATTTTCACTATAATAAAGCTTATCATCGGTCAAATCTCCATTATATAACAACGTCTAGTTAGGTTGACGCAGTATCTTCAGCTCAAGTATGGAGGAATTTTTTCATTATTAAGTTCAATAGTGAGATGTGGTAAATTAGGCTTAATTTGTGTATAGTTCTTATTAATATTCTTATCTTTCGTAGTCTCAGTTAATTTGTGTTGTTCTTAGTGCTGACGGTAAAAGGTTGTCCATATAGTCGAGTTAACTAGCCTGTAAAATAGTACCTATATATAATGGATGTCATTGAAAAAAACAATACACCAGAGAATACGTTTAGCGCAATGCATTGCACGAAAAGTGAGCTTGATATTCACTTAGTTACTTTTCACTTTCAAAATAAAATTCAGTCCCGTTTGTAAAACATGATTTAACTGAAGTTTAATGTGTTACAAATTTTGCCCCAAAGTAATAAAGTAGATAAAATCACTATTACTGACGCGATTTTTGGGAAAGTACTGTGACTTGAAATAAATGTATTAAATCCTGAGTCGCATATTTCTGTTGTTTTCATATCCACGGTAGGTAGACAGGTAATAAAGATCATCCTCTGGCATCCATAAATTCCCGAGTTTGACTCATCCACTGCAGGAACATTCTCGGTAGAAAAAGAAAAGATCCATATGATGATTCAGGACCTGGAAATAAAATTCCTGGAGAAGCCCGACGGTATCGGTCCCCAGAGGGATGAGATAATGCACTTCTTATATAAACGGCACATTTGTACAGCTTAACGTTGAATATTTCGCGATATATTGAAAAAGCTAATGAGTAATTAAGTCACAAGTTACAATACAGCATAACATGAATCAGTTGATACATATCCATATATATATGCAATTGATATTCACTTAACACCTACATGCGAGAGCTACTCGAAATTGGATTCTCACTGATTGTGTATATTCCGCTGTGAAAAACAGTAGACCCGGGTCGTTGTAATAGATCACTTACATGGATGTGGTCAGTTCTAGGTAATCCAGAATGACCGTTACTTTGTTTAGAGGTGAGCGAACACCTTGAACTCCAATAGTGTGCACAAGAAAGTGCGAGAAATCGGTTTCGATCTGATATTTCTGAATGTTTACAGTAATACCATATTTTGGAGTCATTCAAAAACAAGTTACAAGTGCTAGAGAGAGGACTCTTTGTCCAAACTCGCGATTAAAAGTCATCAACATACGCGTGCGGGAAATCGAAACTCCCAAATACGTCATTGACGAATCCTCGAAATGTTTGTGCAACATTTCTCAAACTGTAGTTCGTAGAGTATGAAGGGATTGATGGTAGCCATCTTAAGAATATCTTCTGAAGCCATAGGAAATTGATTCTACGTTTTAGGCAGACCGATTTTCGGAAATACAGTATCATCTTCCAAGATAGCTGTCAAGTTGTGGATGTATGGCAAGGGTAGTGGTCAGGGTGGTTTTCGTATTAGGACTCCGACAACCAACATTCGGACGCTGACCATTTATATTCTTTTCAAGGACCATGTGCGAAGGAGATGTACATGGACTATCCAGTGGCCGGATTATGCCCAAGCCTATCATGTTCTTGAATCTGTTTCCGGACAATCTTAGCTCCTCAGGAGCTAGTTGACGCGCTTTCGAAATTACGTATGGTCCTTTAGTCGTGAGGTAGTACAACATTGCCGTTTATGAACGGTAGTTTCGGTTGCGTTTTGTAAGGTTCAGGATACTTGTTGAATATCCATTGGAAGTATGGGTCGATTCTATGCTAAGTCGTGACTAGGCATAACCTATAACCATAAAATAGATTATTTGGTATTTCTGTATATAAGACTCTGTTTGCTCTTGTTGACGAGTAGGTTGTGGTATTGCGTCAGGTCTGTACCAACAATTGAGATTTCTTTAATTTCATGTTGTAGGAAGCATGTCTCTCACTGTATGTAGCGGTTGGTTTTCTGCTCATTGAAGACCGGTTCCAGTAAAACTTCATTAGTATTCATGGGAATGACTCCAACTTCTGTACCAGTGTCGATGAGATGGCGAACTTTCGTAGTCACACCAGTGACATGTAACAGACTGCTATGTTCACTCGCTACGAATTTCGCTTGTGCGTGCAGGCGGAGATGTTTACGTTTTCTTAGTGAAGAGAGGTTTGAGGCCAGAGATTTCTAACGAGTGCAGGCTGCTCTCAAATAATTCCTTGATAAAGCCGTAGATGACCTAGCAGCATCAACAAGTTCCATTGTTGAGATAATCAAAATTCCTAGCACCAAGGTTTATTCTGACGAACAAAAGTCTTAAACTACTCGAAACGACATTGTAGATCTTCATAATAATCTTATTCCTCATCTTCATATACATCATAACCATAGACGCTCTAAAACTGCCCGAAAAAGCTCTGTTTTCAGATCATGAGAGACTGATAACTCTAAGTGGTATTAATAGAACAACACCTACGGTAAATTTTCTAAAAACTGGGGGAAATGCAGCAGTTTTATCAGACTCAAACCTCTCTTCACGGTAAAATTTCCAGAAAATTTCCTAGCGACACGTGTCAACGGCCACCGTGGTAGGTGAACAAATCTATCTGTTACACACCACTGATATGATGACGAAAGTCCGTTAAGTCCATCGGCAAAGGCTGCCGTTGACGCGTGCCTCAAAATAAGTAATTCTGTAAGTCTTCAACATTGATGCTGACCTCATTAGTTTTATTGAATGCATCCCATACAACCACTAGTCAGCTTAGACTAAATGGTTTTCAACAAGTTGATAATCTTTTCAAATATATTTTCAAATTGATTTATTTGTGACTTCTGAGTTGAATGGGTTGGTATCATCCTGTTATACAGATATTATGGACATAGGTGTTGTCAAACCCTGAATATCTGTGACATCTTTAAAAGCATGATATACCTTATAGTGATCTGGTACGGATGTGTCACTGAGCTCACTCAACTGGGGGTTTGATCAGAGGAATTAATGAGGTCAGCATCAATATCAAATAATTTCGGAACTATTTATTTTGGGAAATTTTTCACCTCAACACATGCCTTTGTGTCAAAGGAACAAGTATAAAATTTATCCAGATTCCACCGGGCGGATGTTCCCCAGGCGTATTGGAATTTCTAGACAACCGCATATTGAACGGCTACTACAGCTTATAAATAAATAGCTTCACCAGATTATGCATCATTTTAGCAATTCAAGCTTTTCAATAACTGATTTGAGGTAAATCTAAACCAAACTGAATCCAGCCAGCAACAAAAGAGCCGAATTGTACACTAGCAAACAGGGGAAGCTAAATTAACACTTTTCGCATTGATTTTGCGAACGTACTGCAGCAAAACACGACTCAAATATGAGAAAACCCGATATTCGTGCAATCCAAAGGACACCCAGCAGACCCACATCAAATCAAATACAGAATGACCGCTTCTTGTCAGGCCGTTCAAGGTCATTGAAACAAAACGGCGGGAGGTTTCGAGAGGTTCAGTCTTCAGTCTTCAGTAATAAGGATAGGAGGTCTAGTGACCTATTTTAATTCTTGCAGTTTGTTACACTGTGGAGGTCCAATCTCGTCTTGAATATATCAACAGAAGGTGCTGATATTACGTGTTCTGGTAGAGAATTCCAGTAATTCACTACTCGGTGCAAGAAACGAAACTCCAGACGTAGACGATTTGATCTCGGTTTTTGGACTTTCTTTGAGTGTCCTCTCAAATGCTCAGCCCTAGACGGGAGGAAAAGATAGGACATGTTAGTACCAAGGTCATCGTTCAGGATACGATATGCCAATATTAGATCACCCCGTATTCGCCAGTAAGATAACGGAAATAAGTTGAGGTGTCTCAGTCTGTCTTCATAAGATAGGCTAGATAAGCCTTTTACCATTTTTGTCCCGCGGCGTTGGACTCGTTCCAACATATCCGCCTCATATTTGAAACAAGGACTCGCTGCTTGTGTGGTGTTCTCTACTTATATCTATATAAGTAGTATATGGTGTGGGTCAGACGTAGAATGTATTTTGGCAGAAGACCGATGAGGAAGGAACTGAAATGAAGCGCAATCGTCTGGAAAATGCATGAGCAATGGAATAAGAGAAGAAACAATGAAGATTGAAACAATTGGTTATTAATTTGCAAATTGACTGTTCATTGTTTGGTTATCGGAATTTACTGAGATAGTCTGTAACTTTCGCTTAAATACATTCGATTGTCCCCCAGTCGTGTTTTGTTCATTACACTTGAATCCCATATTCCAAATGTGGCCGTACAAAAGTTGGGTTTAATATTCTAAACATTTCCCCATCCAGATACCGGAAAGATCTACGAATAGACCATAATGCCGTATAGCCTTTTGCAGCAGCAGCCTTACAGTGACTGGTTGTTTTGAGATCATTACTTAGTATGACTCCTAAATCTTTATAGTTTCTTACTTTGGGCAACACTAGTCCACATAATGTGTAGTGATACAAATCACCGTAGTTATTTAATTGCATCACAACACTTTTATTAGGGTTTACTTCTAGTGACCACCCATTCATCCGTGCAACTAATGAGTTAAGATCTTCCTGTAAAACTATTCTGTCTGACATACTATATATGGGTCTCCAAATCTTAATGTAATCGGCGAATAGTAGGACGGATGACTTAGCTATAGCTGGTAATTCATTTATATAAAGTAAAAAGAGAAGAGGACCTAAATTCGTGCCTTGGGGGAAGCCACTTTTTACTGGTCCCCACGATGAGAGAGCCCCATTTACTCTTACCCGTTGTCTCCTTTCATGAAGAAAGTCACTTAGCCAGTCTATGACTGCATAATGAATTCCAAAACTTTCTAGTTTCAATTTAAGACCAGAATGGGAAACCTTATCAAAGGCTTTACTTAGATCTATGAAAATGACATCTACAGGAATATTGCGATCTTTTGCCTCAGCCCAATTTTCTTTTGCAATGAGGTGATTTGTCAAACATGATAGACCTTTTCGAAAACCATTGTGTTCCTTTGACAAAAGATCATGTCTTTCCACGTAGTTTATAACAGCCATCCTAATAATTTTTTCCATTAGTTTTACAACTGCACTAGTTAGGCTGACGGGTCGATAGTTACTAACTAAATCCCTACCCCCAGTCTTATACACCGGACTGATTATTGCGTCCTTCCAGTCTCTTGGCAATCTGAACTGCCGTAGGGACATATCGAACAGCATCGCTAAGGGTTCAGCAATAACATCTGAGAGGGCTTTCATAATCCGAGGATGAATATCATCAGGACCACTAGACTTATCAGGTTTGAGATGCTGAAGTAGGCTTAAAACAGTTTCTTTCTTAATAACTACAGGGTCCATCAACAAGTCGCCACAATCACAATGAATAGGTGATCGTTCCTCATTATTGGTAGAAAAAACGTTACTGAAATATTCCGAAAAAGCTTCCGCTTTTTCGGTATCATTTCTTGCTAAACTTAACGGATTTTCTTGTATCAAAAGTGATGGTATTCCATCACTTCTCTGAGTTCGCCTCTTTATATACGAGAATAACCGTTTTGGACTATGTTTGCAATCCCTAACCAATTGTTTTTCGTATGACCGTCTAGTCCTACTAATTAACGCTTTACAATTATTTCTAATCCACGGTGGACTATTGTTCGGTCTACCTGGCACCAAGTATGGTATGAACGGGGACGTGACTGCACTAAACTTGCCTTTAAATACAGACCACGCCTCATCAACTGATGAGCTAGTATCTGCTGACCAATCTATCTTAGTAGCACAATCCTGAATTTCTGATATGTTAGCTCTCCATATGTTTGGGCGAGGCTTAATCTGGTCGTATATCATATCGCTAGCTCTAAACGTGAATGATAAAACAGCGTGATCGCTATTTACTAACGGGGGAAGAATATTTAGGTTAGCAATATCCTCAGTCTCATGGGTAATTACCAAGTCCAACAGAGAAGAACCTTGGTTTACACCAAAACGTGTAGGTTTGGATACATGTTGTACTAATGCATGTTCAATTACTGTTTCCAAGAGCCTGCTATCAAATGAGTTTATAGAGCATTTCGTGGTCATCTCAGTCCAACTAATGTCAGGTGCATTAAAGTCTCCTAATATCAAGCATCTGTTATTTGCACTCCATAGCCGAATGTGTTCTAAAATAAAGTCATCAGCTAAGCAGATTGGGCTGCGATAGATGACACCGAGTGCAAATGTACAACATCCGACAGTGAGTTCACAGCTAATGACTTCACTAGTTCCACTATCATGGGATTCGCAAACGGAGGAGCGGATATTTATACTATTGGCTATGTATAGAAGGACGCCACCTCCTTTCCTGCATCTATGTCTATCACTTCTTAAACAATGATATTCGGATAATTCTGGGGTGATATCGAAGTCATGGACTAACCAAGCTTCCGTCACAGCTACAATGAGTGGCCTTAATTTGTCCACTAATGTTCCTAGCTCGTAGAATTTATGTTTTAGACTACGGGCGTTGGCATATAAAACTCCTAGGGGGAACGACCTATCCACACAGGCCTTGGTAGCATTCGCTTCCAAGACCTGACTATTCGAAAACCCACCAATCGGAGATTTTCTTCACCGTTTTGTCGACGGGTTTCTAGTTCAGCTAGTGCCGTCTTCCTTTTTATTCTATCTTCAAGAGACACATGCGGTCGCATTCGAATGTCAGAGTTGTCGTGACTTCGAGCGTTACTTAACAGAAGATTACGTTGTTTCTCCGACCCTAAGATTACCTTAAGGAGTCTACACGGTCGGGGTAGAACACTGTCATCGGCCCTTTTACCTATTCTAACTAATTTTTTGACTTGAACACCTTTAGTGTTATGTGGTAATATGCTACGGATATATTCTCCGAGCCTCTCTAAGTCATGGGTGTGTCTAACCTTAGGATCTGGATCGTTAGACTCTGGCAATTTACTCACAATAATATTCGATGATATTAAATTCCTCTCAGTCGCACTAGGATGATGATCTGCCGTTCTATCAGAGTGCGATAATGCATTGAGTGACTCAGACTGTGAGTTCCTCAATGGCTTGTCAACCAAGTGTGCTTTATCATTAGCTATTTTTCCTTTTCTTTTCCTCTTTACTGCGGTCCATTTTTGGTCATTCAGGACAGCTGCATTGGGACTATTGGGGACGGTGACGGTTTTATCCGGGTCCTCAATTTCTACTAAAGATACATGATTACTCATGTCAATACCATGTGGTGATTTACTCCTCGTTTGTTGTAACGGAAGTTTCACTTTGTCATCAATTAGAGTAGGTTGTTCAGCGCGTTTTGTAACAGCACTTACAACACTGACACAGTCTTCACTGTCAGTGCTTACGTTACTAGCGCACCCACTATCTTTCTTTTTACAGGCTAGAGCCAATAGGCTGATAGCCTCTTGAATTAATGTCGTCTTGTTAGTACAGCAGAACATACAAAGCCAGTGCGAGTTAGGCTTAGAACATCTTTTGTATGCAGCTGGACTGAGACGGGTACACATCTTGTGGAACCATTTTTGCATTCATCGCACTGCATCCCTTCATCTACGGGGAATAAATAGTTCGGCTGTCCACATTTGAATGAACTACCAACCATTGTAATCGGATTAGGTTTAAAAAAACAATATGATCACAATAATAGCACAAGCGTCAGAGTATATGCAAAAGAAGGAACCACGAGACAAAGTTTTCAATAAAATTTCAAACCTTAACTGAATTAATTCAAGTTAAAGTAGACCAAGAATGCTTTTGATACAGCAAATACACAAAAGCAACGATAATCACAACAAGTATGAAAGTCACTGCCCTTTTTGAAACGCGCAGCTGTTCTGACTTTTTTTACCGTACCCAGCCAGCTGGTCGCGTTGATGCTATTGTGACCTTCAGAAAGCTTAAGGGTGTAGTAGATCTTTAAAAATGCAACAGAAGTTATTTCTCTCGTAACGAGAGTCCCTATTAACTGAAAACAAGTAAGATACTGTCTGAAAAGCCTGTATAATTGTCGTTATGTAACAATCCCAGTTTCCAAACTTTGAGGAATATCTTTTGTTTTTTCCAACATCTCGTCAGGCCTAACAACAGCTTTGTAAAGCTTTAACTTATTACATGCATGTTTAGGGATAGGATAGGTAATTTCAGTATCATCTAGAGTTAACACTCCTCATATACACTTGTGCAGGGGAGGGGATATATCAGTCCTATCACGTATTAAGTGTCATCTTACTACAAATAAACTCATTGTTTTTCTTTCACTTCAGCATCTGAATCTCAGTTTAGAAGTGATATTTATCTAGTGTCTGCATCGTATATTTGGTGAACGGAAGGTGCATAGAGTCAGACTTTGTTTTATCATTGTAGCTCATTAAGATTATATGTTTTACGAGTGGACAGTAAGCAGTACCCAATTTATTCAAGCTAATGATACTGTTTAACTTTCTCGATTAAAGTAGGATTCTGGAAACTTTCGATGTAAGTTTTAGATCTGTGAGATGTAAGGCAGTTTAGTATAGATTCTTATTAACAAATTTTAACGGAAACTGGAGTACTTAACGTTCTTAAACGTCTCACTAGGAATCCTGTAATAGTACTATATGGTTAATAGTCGATGAATGATGAAGAATCATAGGATTTCTGTTTGCCACTTATAGACTTAAGTGCCTAAACGCTTTTCACAGATTGTAGATATGATGCAACGGCTCTCTATATTCTACTGTCTGCAAAACGTAATAATGCACTCAACCTGTGCCTAAACTTGAAGACTTTTTGATTTTGATTCTCTATATAAACTTGAAAGTATATCAGTCTGAAAATTATTTATTTGAAAACATAAATATTGGTACAAGGAAGCACCAGATACATATGCGCCGCACAAATCTCATTCGATTTGTGTGAGGGCTGTGATACTGCCCAGAAGCCCAATCCAAAGCAGGTAGTTTTCTTAGGGGGGCACACCTGAAGGTCTAATCCACAAGGCACTGGAACATCGTGAGGAGATGTAGTCCCATGGTAGCCGGTGACCAACGATTGATTCATACGCCATTTGCTCTTTCAGGATACTGGAGCCAATGTGCACCATTAATTTGGAATCAGGGTTTTCTAACTCTCCTTTGTGGACACTCCACATCCACCAACCCCGTTGAAGCGCCGGACATTCGTTTTTCGTCCTCTCAATTTCGTAAACAATTGTAGTGCCACGAGAAGACATTGAGCAGGACTTCCCTGGCAGGGGCTATATACGCGTGGCCATGTGAGAGCATTTCGAGAGGGAGAGCGGACTCTCCTCACTGTCGGTCGTACCAGGGCATTTAGGGGCCTATGTGAAACATTCTACGATGTAGTGGCCGTCATTAAAAACCAAGTAAGATGAAGTAGAGTTTTAACTGGTGAACTTCCAGCTTAAACGCAAAGGCGTGAACTGCTATGCTACACTCACTTGAGTCAAACGTTGTCATATGTTCATTCTTAGTCTGCATTTAAAATCTTAAGGAACTTTCCTTACAATACAGACCTGTCTGAATAAATGTTATCGATAGGCTGTTCGGTATTCACTTAGATGTGTGTAATGTGTGTTACATTCGTTATTTGACCTCAAAAAATGTGAAACCAAACAAATTCCTGATTATTTCATCATTCCGTTAATGGAAGATTTCATGTTACCGTAGTCTACCAACTTCATTTTATTGTAAACTCAATGAAAACTGTTTTCGTTACCTGAATACTACAGCCTTTCATCCTTTAATATGAGGAACCAATCAACCCTTGCTGAGAATGTGGTAATCATTGAGCCTGGTTCTTTTCATTTACGAATCGGCCGTGCTGTGGAAATATTGCCAAAACGATTCCCACATTGCATTGCCCGTAAACCTAAACCTAATGTTCCACCTTGTGTTGAACCTATTATCAGTCGACAGAAAGCCGCCTGTAACTCATCCTCTCTCCAAGAATCAGTAAACACAATCAGGTCATTTGTAAATACATTGTTTAATTTGAGTTACTCACCCGAATCAAATGGGTTACCTGCTGTCACTCCATCTAGATTGGAGCATACTGAAATTGAAGATACCAAGCTTTTTGAATGGGAATCCAATACACCTTTAGGTCAGGAATTTTATGCATTAAATGACGCTTTTAATCGTGGTCTCAGAGATGGTTATCATATTAATTGGCCCATGCGTTATGGATTTTTATCAACATCCGCAAACTACACTGCCGTACTGCAAGATCTGGAAGATATTTGGTCTACAGCATTGGAAAAACATGTATGTATTTATTGTAAAAGCTGAGTATTCAGAAAAAATTATTTTAACTGACTCGTGTTTTAAAGAAGGAATAATCATTCCTGTATTCACATATTTGTAATTTATTTGATATGTATTAAAGTCATCAAACTGTGATACATCTATCGAAAATTATGCAGTTATTGTTCAACTTTAATAGTACTTTAAAGGATGATAATTCGTGTTTTATAATCAGATCGAAATCACTGAATCCGTAGCCCTTAGCTCATAAGTTTTTGAAGAGTATTGTGGCTGGAGTCTTGAAACAAAATGTTGATAATGAGATCTAGATTATCATTTTGTTTTTCTCTATATTTTCTTTCGTTGGTTGTTTTGTCAACTGACGGTGAAGAAATCTATTTCAGCATTCACTTAATTACCCAAATATCTCGAAATTTATTAGTGATTCTTAGTTTGATGTAAAGTTTATTAAATGTTTACTTATTTCTTATAGTTTGATAGTCTAATCGGTAGTATTTAGGTTTTGTAAACGGTAGATGCTGATTATGTTATTACAACTCGGTAATCAGACCTTAGTCTTTGTACTAGACTTTAAGGTTCAGAGAGAGAAAAAGGGTCCTGTGTAAAGGATGGCAAAATAAATAGATAGGAACCCTATTCTTATTGTTACATAAGAAAATTGTCACTCAGACCGTTTTTTTGAAAGACCAGACATATCTATATACAAGATAACAAATCAGGGAGCAAGTAAAGCGTTTTTACTGTTGACTTATTTGAAAGAGTCATTAGGATACCTGAATTTCGAGTTTCGGTGTTTCTTGACACTCATTGACGTGAAGTATTTGGGGATTTTTATGCCTCTTTCATTTTAGAATATTTTGCAATTTTTGTGATACAGAGCAATGCTACCTACAAATCATTGCCGAAAGTATTTGATTATATGTACTCATTATTTACTGAATAGTACCTAACATTGTACCTTGGTGTTCTTTCCTGACGAAAGTTAAGTGTTGTAGTTTATTTTCTAAGCTAAATGAGTTCACTCAGTGTTTTGAATTTAATTGAGTTTCCAATATTCTTACTTAAGTTTAAGTACTTTAATGTTATTATTACTCCTTATATAATAAGCTTTGTTTTAAATTGAGCATAAAAATCTATACTTGACTACCGAGTTAAATTAACTTATTAGTTTGACTAATCATCCATTAAAGTGTCTAGACGTTATAATAGTAGTAACATTGGGAAGTAATGTTAAATTATTACTCACTAAATACTTATTTATCATTTAAATCTCAAATTTGATCTCGAATAAGAAACAGTTCTATATATTTAACTTTCTGTCTTTATTATTAGGTTGGTATTCCGCGATCAAATCTTAGTAATTATAGAGCAATTCTAGTGATCAGTGATGTATATAAAAGAAATGAAATACGACATCTAGTTCATTTACTACTCAATCGACTAAAATTTGGACGTGTTTTTGTACATCAAGCTAGTGTCTGCGCTACCTATGGCATTGGCTTACCTACTGCTTGTGTTATCAATATAGGTGAACAAAAAACCAGTGTATCCTGTGTAGAAGATGGAGTGGCTCATACAGAAACTCGTATAATCTTACCGGTTGGACGAAGTGATGTCCTACGAGTATTCCATTCTCTTGTACTACCTAATGGATTTTGTAACAAGGAAGGTTGTACTGTGTAAGTTTATGATAATGAGAGTCTTTTCCAGTGGTTTTAACATATCTGCTGTATTCTGAAATATCTTTAAATTAAAAAGTTCATAACTACATTCTTTGAATACAATACGAAACCGTAATCCCACATCTAGTCTGTTAGTTTTTTTAAAACTGGACTCATCTGTACCTCTCTTGATGTTTGAGATGTTAGTAGACTTTTAATATAAAGTTATCAATCCTGCTTTATGTGCGTTTGTTTCATAGCAGCTAATATCAAGCATAATAGTCTATGGATCAATATATCCTCCACAAACTTTATATTATTGAGTTTGTTTCCAAAATCTGCCAAAAACATAGTACCAAAATAACCTCAGAATAAAACCATATAACTCTATTACACCTTTATTTCTAGTGGTTATATATATATATATATATATATATATATATATATATATATAAAATGTTAGGTAGTTGTAAGTAGTCAGGAGGAAACCTCCGACTTATGTTTAGTCCTAGTTGGTACTCATCAACAAGGCATGCTTGGAACCTTGAAGCTATTAAGAAACCGAATAGCTTGGTGGTAGCATCTCAGACTGTGAGCGTGGGTGACTCGAGCCAGTTAGTCAGCCGCGTCCTAAAACCTGATAAGTATATACATCGGCTCAAGCTCCCACACCTTACTAGCACAGCAAAATGAAATGGTTAGCGCGAATCCCCGAATAGCGAAGGTATTAACGGTATTAGTGGTAATACAAATGATTGGACATCGAAGACGATCAATAAAATATGAACTGATGAAATAAAAAATATGAGGAATTCGGAAGCTTAAAATTCGAGGGAAAACAAGATGGATGCACCTGCTCCTTCGCGAACAATTTTAAGCCATGTCACTCAAATTTCTTAACCACTAGTTACGATAACCACACAAACCCCAGCGTGGTTGATTACCTTTGTCAACATGGCTCTGTCCAGTTGTCAGTGACTTCATAGGCTGGTAGTGATTTTGGTTTGACGCCCCAGCCTTTCTCCCTGCCTACTTTTAAACCATACAACACTCGTCAAGGTAGGCGGTGGTCGGGACATGTGTTACGTATTCACAACCACCTCAGTTGGATATTTACTGCCCTATCAATCTACTGGTCATCTTTACCGAGTACCCTAACCCATGCACTCCTTACTTGGTGATCCCAAAATACATAAACAACTCTCCAAAGACACCTATGGTCGAATACTAGTAACCTACATATATCCTCTATTATTAATGGCCGTGTTTCATATTTATAAAGTAGAACGGAGCAAACTGTTGCGCAATAAACTTGTCCTTTGATTGGTAGATGGATATTTGCCTACTCCACAGGCGAGCATAAGCCAATCGAGCTTTCTGAATCCATGCCGAGACTGTCAGATGTCAGCTTATCAGGACTGGTGAAGCAGTGATACGCTCAACTACTCCACTCCCTGTCTTTAATTTAGGCGTTGATGCAGGCTAGTCCTTAAACAACATTTTGTATTTAGATGGAGAGAATCGGAACCCAAACATGCTTTCATCGTTGCTTAAGGTGTTCAGCAAGCTACATATTATCAGCGTCTTCACCAAACAAAACTATATTATCTGTGTGTTTGAGTTGTTGGTGTAAGTCCCGGAATAGTGGAAGCAGTAGCAATATTAGTGTTAACAAACAAGGTCAGGGTGTAGTATCAGTTTATATGTTAAGCGCATATACTTTATTCTAGTTGCTGGTCAAGCCAATTCACCTATACATTATGAGTCATATTTTGATCTTGTTAATTATTCGCTTATTAACCTTGACTATATTTTTATATGAGCGTATATGTGTACCCTTCGTATCCTATTCATCATATGTCTGTCATTCATTTTTGTCTGATTATAAATATTGAGTAATGCTTGCTCATAGCGAGTTGGCTTCCCAGCCATCTCCACTATGCATCATCTTTGTTTCGCTCGCTAACATTTGCTCATGTGCTTACAACTTTCTGGTCTGCATCATTCATCAATAAAAATGTAGTTGCCGCTTCCTTTTGCCTTCTGATTTTATACACCTTTAAGATTGGCATAATAACGGTTATCGAAGTGAACTATTAATGAAGCACGGCACTACAAGGTGTCAAAAATATGGGTTGGTGAAATAGGAAATTTAAACTTCTTAGTTGTAGCCCATTCATTAATTTTAACCGGTAGTTGGAAAATTTAAGTCACATGATATGCAGCTGTATTCATTCTTTCCCTTCCTCCTAAGTATTGGGCTTAGTGACATTCCATCTTTTAATGTGATATTTTTCCTGGATTATATTTCCTGTTTAATCAAATATACTAACATTGGTCTTATTATTGCGATTCCTTTGCTTTCCATCTTTTTTAATTCACCGTACTGATGTGAGCTGGGTTGGTTTACGCTAGTACGTATGTTTTAGGCCATGTGTGGTATATGATGTCACTATTATCATTACGTAGTCTGTAATATTTTATATTGTGCTACTTGTGATTTCATGATCGAGTGTGTAACTTGTTTATTTGTACATACACAAACTTAAAACTGATTTGGTTTAGGGATTTAAAGTATGAACATCTTTCTGACGTAGAAGATTTACGCACACTTATGGAGAATTCGGTTCAATGTACAATACGTTTACTATGTCAACGAAACGAGAAAAATAAGCTCGATGAAGAAATTCAACCGAAAGCTAACGAATCATTATTAAATAATGATTTTTATAATATAACACTTCAATGGACGCATAAACAAAATCAATATGATGTTTCATTTCTTCATCCGTCTACAGTTCTATTATCACATATACTTCCGTTTGCTTGTATTTCTTCATGTGTTCCATCAAAAGAAGTCTGTTGTACATATCAAGTACCTTCACTACAATCATCAGAACCGGATGATCCTTTCGATGATATGTATATATCTTTGACAGCACGTGAACGTCGTAAACGTGGTTTACCCAATGAACATCAATCAACTACTCTACCTAATAATGAACAACTGGAAACAGAAATAGATGTTACGGAACAGGTAAAAAATGTTGTTTTACATCAATTCAATTTACATTTGAAGCAGACAAATAAAAATGTGAGATCTTGCATAAAATTACATCAACTTCAGTTATATCATACTTCAGAATGATAGTATAGAAAGACGAAATCCACATTAGTGAAAAGATGATAAACATACCACGATGAACGTAGTGGTATAATGACTATAGCCCCCGAATGCCCTGATACGACCGAGAGTCCGCTCTCCCTCTCGAAATGCTCTCACATGGCCACGCGTATATTGACTCTAAAAGGGAAATCCTACTCACTGCCTTCTCGTGGCATTACAATTACGTAATCCTCAGGATTCAAGAAAATTATAATAAACAGTTTAAATAAGGGGTTGATTTCGTAATTGTATCTTTATTGTAAATCCATGGAATCAGGAAGTAAACAATTAAAACCTATTTTTGCATAAAGCCATTTAATAACATCCTTCCATTAAACATCTAAATAAAAATGCAAACTTTCAACTGCAGAAGGTTAATCTACAAATTTATAAGTCAAGATTACTGTGTGGATCCTGTAGTTATAACTGCCAAGAATTCAATAAGTTGAATGTGGTTTGGATCCATAATTGTGTGGACCATTGAACCTTAGTTCCTGACCTGACATCAGTTACTGATGAATTTTATCCAAACTAACTTTTCCTATTGAAATTATTGACTTTCAAGTAGTTCTACTGATTGATGCAAGTTTCACAAAGTTGATCAATGGAGCTTGTGTTTAATAGTTGTTTAAGCATTTTTTTTCACCGTATTTTCTCTATAGGTGGCTCCAGTAAGCAACCCTCTTCCACAAAAACCCAACTCCTTCGAATCTCTTCCAGAGGCAGTTTGGTGGAGTATCAATCAGTGTGCAAACTTAGTTGGTTCTCAGGTAGGACCAGAAGTTACTGTTCAAGCCTCTGGTCTTGCACCCGGGAAGCCTTCGCAAAGTTCAAGCTCAGTAAGTGACGAACTACGTCGACGTTTGTTGGGATGTATTATCCTTACTGGTGGAGGGGTAGCTGGTGTTAATAATCAAATGATGGAAAGATGGTTGACTGAGCAGCTAATCGCAATAGCACGAGAGAAGCAAGCAGCAACAACCGTATCAAGCCACATACCAACAGTTGAAATCATTCATCACTCTGATCCAGGAGACCTCTCGTGGTCTGGTGCTAGGTTGCTTCTAACTTCTGACTTGATAAATGACTTGTGGATTACACCAGCCGAGTGGAACAAATTTGGTTCGAGAGCTCTCCGTGAAAAAGCACCCTTCCCTTGGTGATTTAAACTATAAATTGTAGATTTATGTACCCATCTGTTACCAAATGCATTTATTCCAGTTATTTCTAGTTTGTTCTTTGCTTACCTGTCGAAAAGAAATTAAAACTTGCTCAAGGAAATTACGAGTATTAACGTTCATCTTCATTTATATAAAAAGCTAATTCTCATTCTTATGTGATATTGGTCTGTATACTGCCTAATATCCATATAACATAAGGAAATACAAATCATTCCAATAAACTATTAAAATTAATAGCAATAGTACTGGTAGTCTGCCAGAACACAGTTGCTGTGTTCAAGAAGAAATCCATTAGTTGTTAAGTCATCTTTGAAGGTTTGGTTGGATCTTCAAAAGAAAATCGTCCGTGGGAATTTTGTAGTCGCCTGTCATCGAAGGATATTCCTCCCATTTGATAAATTTCTAACGAGCCCATTCGTCTACAAATATTGAAGGAACACCCGGATAATACGAGTTACCGTTCTGTTTGTACTTACTGGAAATGTAGGGAGTGGATAACTCGAATTTTCCCCCTATATGGTTCTTAATAAGTTGGTAACTGGCAACTCTAAAAAAACCAATAAATAGTGTTCATCAAAGACTGCATTTTGGAGTAGATAACTGGCTTATGAGGCTTCTGATCATCACTCACGTGATGAAGTCACTGACTAGACATTGGTAGGGTTTCAACCAAAGAACCTGCCAGAGAAACCCAGGAGACTGACTTTCATACGCTATAACTTAGTTATTTTCTAATATTGCTTTGACCTTGTGTATTGAATACGCGCTCCAGAAATAAGGCACCTGTTGACAAAATACCGGAGTGTTCAGTCGCACAGACACGGAAAACTGGCATGAATCAGCAAGCTCGTTCGCAGACAACGCACTCGTGACTAAATCAATAAGGAGAAAAACAGTTCACTCGACGCAGGTTGTGGTTGAGAACATCCAAGGATATGTTTGATGACCACTACTTTAATGGCCCGGTATCTGATTTCAAGTAGATTGCTGATCGTCATCCAAATACACATGTCGGCTATCCTCGACTTAAACCACTTCAGTGAATAACGGAAGTAAGCCAAATACGAGAATGGATTTCGAATACACATATTCTTTACACTCATTAATCTGGACAGGCAATCAGATGAGAGTGAAGCGAAATGACGCAGGGTGGAGGCGTGTGAGCTAACTCCATTTAGTCAAGCGTTAATCAATATTTATAGTCAGACAAAAATAAGTTACGGACGTATGATGAATAGGATAAGAAGTGTACACACACATAAACACAGTCAAGGTTGATAAGTGAAAAATTAAAAAGGTCGAAAATGTGACTTAAAAAGGATGAATAAATTGATCTGTCCAGAAGCTAGAATAAGGTATATGGGCGTAACATATCGACCGACACTACACCGAAGACTTGCAAAACAACTGAATAACATTTGGAATAAAAACGACTATTGACAGGATTGCAACTCACTTATAATAAGCAAGTGAAGACGGATCTACAGAACTGTGTGGTTTCATTTATGGCTTTCTCTGATATAAATGACGCAGTTACAATCTACAGGTTAAAATGGGTACCGACGCTGATCAAATTCATGGGAATTGAGACTGAATATAAAATACAAATAACAGGCACGTATGTGCATCGGTTTAAGTTGCCATACCCCATTAGCGCGACAAGGTGAACACCAAAATTCATAAAAGCAGTCACTTCAATGGTATAAATTTACAACTACTGTACCACAATAACCAAAACAAGCTAACTTCGTATTATGCCAAGTGCTATGTCGTAACTGATAAGACTAGTCACCACAATGTTATGAATGTTGGTTATAGCTTAAATACTTAAAATGTGTCGACCAGTATAGTTAAAACATTATGTAAGTGGTGTGGATATTGGTAAGCTATAATCAACAGAGATTATGTAAGGACCTAGTGCTTAAAAGAAGTTTAATTCCAAGAGGAATAAGGCAGATTTAAGCTCAACCGCATGTGCGTAAGGTAATATTTCTACCCACGTAGTCAAACTTTATTCCTAACCACTCACGTTCCAAAACAGCCAGGCTCGAGAAAAATTAGCATTCTCCCAGTGATTACCACACTAAAGAATTATATTTCATTTGTTTGAAGTCCTGTGTCAGTTACGTGCTTGATGATTTTTCGTTAAGATTTTGCTCTGTATTAAATAAAGACCTCTTAAAACAGATAACTTTTAGTCTTTCCAACGTATATTTGTCTCACAAGTGCATGACAATTCAATCTATTTGTGTAAGCACCAGAATGGGGATTTTTACTTTAAGAATGAGAACGTTATACCTTAACAGTCACTCACTTAATTTTCTAACTTTGAATTGACGACTACATATATACAACACTGATTCGATATTGGTACATAATTTACGATATGGACAGACTCGCATGCCCAATCAGTCAGCCACCTGCATGATGAGCATGAAATGTACACAGTCCGTTGAGCAACATATTTTGAGAAATCTAACACGATGAATTATATTATATATATTAAAGTTACATAAAAGCTACAGAAAAAAAATGAATATTCATATTATGTATAATATGGAGAAGGACAAGTCACACAAGTATAAATAATAATACATATGACTATTAAGCACATGCGCATAAAAACAAGTTAAAGAAATGCAAACTATTGTGCATATATCTAAATTAAAAAACAAACTAATTTACATAAAAAATAAAACAATTATTATATAAAACGGTTCATCCCAATTGGATGACCATAAGAGAGAGATAAAATAGGACATTTGTAAGTGAAACGAATAATGAACACCAGTAGCACCCATCACAATAAATGCCATACGTTTCTGAGATCATAGAAAATGCATTAAGATGCGACCGATGAATTCCCATTCGTATTTTCCTTCACATCATCATCAACTTTTTCTTCTGGTTGGTCAGAATTGTTTCCATTCTCAGACGCTCCGTTAGTTAGCTTTTGACTGGACATTTTGTTTGCCAACTCAGTAATAATATCACAAAATCGCGTACAATGTTGTTCAGGTATGGTGACTGAGGAGCGAATGTTAGCACGAACCTCGGATATACGCAGAAATACACCAAATCTATTAGAACCAACATCGAAATAAAATGTCTTGTTGCCCACGAAGAGTACTTTAGATTCAGGTAAGTCTGAAAATATATCTGTAAGGAAAAATGAAGTTTATTATACTAAATTTCTTGAATTCATATTGCTTAAATGATGTAAATATGAATAAATACTAATTTTCGTAGATATTTAGCAATAATAAAACAAGAAATGTATTGTTGTCTTTAACACTGAAAGTGGTATATGAGAATTATCTTTTAAAAGATTCAATAAGAAACTGCTATTTACACTACTAAGTAGCCTGGAAACGAGCCTCATAATTAGCAGGAATGTGGTGTGTGATAACGAACACACTAGATAGACGACCATTACAAGCATAGCAGATAAACCTGAACTGATAACAACTACTTTACTTAAATGAAACCCTATGTCAACAAAAATGGCGCGGATACCATTTAAAATCTGGGTAGGAAACTTGGGCGATACACGATGTAGTCCAGCAACGAAAAGTTATTGAAATAAAATGAGCCGTAACCGATGTGCGAAGATTAGCGACACTAAATGGTTGTCCAGCTAATAAAAGATTGTCGAAATTCAAGTCGCCGAACTGTTCACTTTACAAAAAAAAGTTTGGTATATTAGTTGATTACTTCCAGTGCAATAAAGTTTAGAATTGTCTAAATTTCTGAAGTCATCGAGCTTGAGTTAAAACAAACAACTTCGTTTTTCTCCAGGTTATAGGATTATCGCTACTGAATTTAAAACATCGAATTTTTTGGTGTTATTCTATATCCTTCAAACCTGCAGAAATCGCATTTTATTACAAAAACAAAAAGTTTATTGAGCCAAAAGTGAGTATACTTGTAACAAGTGGTAATGAAGACCGCTGGATCGCAATTCCTTCAAATAATCCAGTCAGTTATGTGCAACGGACAACCCGACGTGTGTACGTGGGTTCAAGGTACCATATCCCATTAGCACAGAGACGAAATTGTCAGGCCAAATCACAGTAGTACATGTATAGTGGACGTTACTCACAGGATTGTTTGTTAGTGTGTAGCGGAACGTGGCATCAAAGTTGCAGCAATTTTCAAACGGAGTGAAGAGTTTCAGTGAGCTGAAGGCACAGCGTTGGCATAACATGTGAAGACCAGACGAGAAGACTTTTCGGACTGCAGAACACATCGAAAGATGCAAATGGAAGATTAAAGGCGATGTATATGTAAATACTTTGTAGCTTCTCACAATAAACACACATCCCGCATGCCTATTATTTTGTTTTACGGAGATAGTGAGTATTAGTGGTAATAAGATTAGGCATCGAGGATACGATTTTAGAAAATATGGATTAGTGGAATAAAATTCATAAGGTAATTTAGAGACTTAGATTCTAGTGGAAGATAACGGGCGAATACACCCATACTGTTGAGAACGACTTTCAGCTATGTCGTCCAGTCTCTAAACATTAGTAACTATAATCACGAGGACCCCAATAAGATGGTTTGAACTTGTCCATACAGCTTAGTCCAATAGTCAGCGTCTTCATCGACTGATATTAGATAATTTAACTCTTGTGCAGTCGTAGACATGTTGTTTATGATAAAAACACTAATATGAGAACATGAAAAAAATGACAAAAAAATAGTGATTGAAAGCGCTTTATAAGTGATAGGATTTTCGGAAATCAGCACAGTCAACATACGTAACATATGACAAAAAACGTCTGTATAAAAACCAGGTTTTAGAAAAACCTTACCATTCTCCATATCTCCTGAATAGCCTTGTATAAGATCAGTCAATGCATTGCGCAATTCGATCATACCCTGAGCTGGGATTGCAATTTGGACACGAACACCCATGGAAAGCATAGCAAGACGCAGGAAACGACCACGTTCATTTTCTTTGAGATCAAGATAATAGCGCCTGCTATCACGAACAATAATGTCAGACGCAATGCGCCCATCTTGTGCGAGTGACTCGCGATTGTGAGATGGAAGTTGGCTATATGTGTCACTAAGTTTGTTAATTTTTTCCTTCATTTCCAGAGCAACAGGCATTGACATCAAGATGCGTGATTTCTGTCCTCCATTGCCGACTTCAGTTATTTTCACGAAGCGACCTCTCTTATTTTGCTTGATATCTAAGTAGAATCGTTTATTTTGTATACGAAGAGCTTTGGAGGCCAACTCTTGTTCTTCTTGCTGCCCATCTGATATGTTATGTTGACTTGGTAATTGCAACTCACCTTTAAAGCTTTTCACAGCAACAGTTTCTGGCATTGCACAAACTGGAACCTTCTCTAAGATACCGAACTACAACCAGCTCCTAACCAACCTCTAAATTAAAAGTGTTTATAATGAATGCTGAAAAGCTAATATAGACAACGCTTATCACCACTAAATATCTTCCTCAGGCAGGGAACAATACATAGGTAAGGTTTAGTCTTGTTCACCAAAATCGGATTAAAACACGCAAATGAATAGAATGCTGGTTACTCAGTTCTGCACATGTTTGAGTAGCGTTGCTGCTACATTGACGTGGTGGTCGTGCTTGCCTATCGTGATGAACTATGCTGGCTGGAACAATCGTTCCTCAAGGTCCTACCATGCCAGACAGGTCGATTGTAGAGCGGTAAGACTGAAAGCAGCAAACCCAAGGTCCGAAGGCGAAGTCCTACTGCTGACTGTACAGAGGTGTGGCAGCAGTAGGGTGTTTCATTGAGACAACCAGCATAACAACGATGCTGTCTTCCCACAAGGAGGGGTGGAGTTAGAAAAGATCGACCCTGAAAATGTTACACCTTACCTCAAGGATTTCCGTCTCCGGCGGTAAGGTCCTTTAAAGAACGGAGCTAACACAAAATTACCCACAAAAAGGTCGTGCGTGACCAACCTCAAGCAGTTGTCGCTTGGGCACTGCGGTCACGCTCTCAGGTTATTAAGACCACTTCTAACCCGATTTCTTTTTCAGATACTTCTAGAAGAACCCTTCAACGGTGTGGGCAACCGGGAAGTGATAACTGCTCTCATACCTCTAACAGCACTAAAGAGATAGGTAGCGTGCTATTATTAGGCAAGTGAAAGTCGGCAATATTTTATTCTAAAAATATTTGAAATCACTGAAAATACTTATTTTGCAATACATAAATTTTAGATGGTGCTTAGGCTAAATTAAGTGAAATACCTGCTTCCAAGGCAGATCGTTTGCTAAAGTGTTTATTGAAATTCGCTAGGTGGTCAAGTTTTCGGTGAAGCTAAACAATGTTTCCTCTTCCTTACTGTCACTCTAAAAAGGAAGACGGCAAAGCATTGCATTATAGATTATATCAGTCTTTGTTGAAAACCTTGACCCAATTTAAAACTCCAGTTTAACTCTTAATACCTAACCCAAACCTTTTTAGATTATGTCAGCAACGAAAACTCTATGGGATGATAACTCTAGCAACACCAGCCTGACCACTAGTATGTATGCAAATACGCAAACTTTTCCTTTTTTGCTCAATCAGTGAGCTACAACGTAGGACCAGGCACATTTATGCATCGGTCCAAGTTGCCATACCTCGTTAGCACAACAAGATGAACACCGGATTCATAGAAATAGTTAATTTAGTGGTGGTAGTATATAAAAGATAGGTTGTATATAAGGATATAGTACAGGAAGGAAGAACGTTATGAAGCAATTTTAATCTTAAGGTTTAAGGGAAGATAAAGAGTACATACACCTACGCCACTGTGGTCGATTCTGAGCCATTTCATACAGAGTCTCCAACCATTGGTTACTATAGTCACGCGGACCCCAACCAGGTAGTCTGAATCTACCAACATGGCTCAGACTAGAAGTTAGTGACTTTTGCTAGAAGGGATAATTTGACTCATGAGAATTAATTATTACGACCAAAGCTGTAATGTCATTACTTTGTACTGCTAATTGTTTTATGATTAGGCAGCGTTTCCTGATTGGCTGATAGGTAACCGAAGGTAGTATATTCGAACTCAAATTTGGTAACTGGATTGAGTAGAAACTACATGCGTAAGCTTCTGTAGACATCAGATGATATCCAAAAGCTTTCCCTATACATCTAGTGGAACTTAAAATCAAACCACACATGGTCAGACCATTTACACAATTTCAAGTGGCATTTTTACAAAGCAACTTGAATCAACTCGTTGGCCGTAAACCATACTACAAAGTAACTGGGACGAGTGATTACCCACTTAGGCCTGAGAGATATGGTAAGCTGTAATATTTTCCCTTTGCCCTTCGATGTTGAACACTATACATCTACAACATTTCCTGTATATAGAACATGCATGTATCCTAGATCATTCAAACGGACTACTGTATACCAAACTTCTTTGAGTCAGGCATCAAATTTCACAAAAGAAACCTACACATCAATCTTATGCCAAAATAGTTCATTATACACGGAGCCGTATTGTTCACTACTTTTTGAGCGCTTACTCAATGTAAGTAAGCAATACTCACTAATACCTACCTTCAGGACAAATTAGGCAGTCGACAGCCTAGGCGCTTTGCTTAATCCCCGTGTATTTAAACAAAGACGGTTGATTAAAACTACCGTTTCGAAAACATTGAAAAGTTAGAAGGTGACCCACAAACTGTTACCTTTTCCGAATGATGTTGATTTTTCCATGCCTAACTGCAGATGTGATGTACTTGTCCATTTGTATTCATAGTTGTTAATCACCCATAAACTAAGAATGACTCCTTACCTGATAAGTAGTGAATTTCATGATTTTTGATGAATAAAATCACTTCCGTTCATTACAGATTTTGCTCTTGCATGTTCATTCGAACTTTTGGCTACGATGCGAGGACTTTGCTCACTTTATTCCTACATTTGTTTGAAAGAACGTAGTTCAACAAACGCTATCAGAGAACTATTTCTTCTTTACTCACTGTAGCTTTATATATCGCGAAAGAAGCAGTATTGTTGGTTAAAGTCAAAACCAGTGACTCAGCAATTATATGTGACTTTCGTGCTGGCTGGGTTCACTGTCGCTATGATAGTGTAGTGCCTAGGCAATACTATGGGTCTGTGTCAAGTCACCCCCTACATATAGTTATGGCATGTATACCCATGGTGTAGAAAAAATACACTAAGAGAACTAATAAAAGGGCGGCATAATACTTCGTTGGAAGAAATCACACCAATCTCCACTAGTATATCCAAATCGTCACATACGGGCTCAACTAAACATGGGACTATGGAAGCAACAACCCGAACACATACTCCAATGAAGTAGTAGGTTGTTGCTAATACTCTAGAATCAGACAACCATGAAGAACAGTGGGTGAGGGCTGGCGAAGGAAATTCCAGTAGCATATGTTTCACATCTCTGAAAATGAAGAACAAAAACGCTAGACAAAACAGTTTGATCTAGTTTAATGCTCCGTTGTCTGAGAGTAGCTTACAGAAACGTTAAACAGCCGTAGATGAATAACAGTGGAACAAATACTGTATAAGTTTGGAGAAGAGTATCATTCAGGTCAAGATATACTGCCTGTAAAAGGGATGAAACCTAGAAAAAGGTAACCCCTTTAATAATGGTAACTTTAAATCCGGCACAAGCTACAGAGAAAATTTTCTGACCTCCCAGAGACTTTCAATTAGGTAATCCTCTAATGTTTGAGTTGTACACGATAAACCGTGGCCTGTGAGGGATGCCGCTAGACAACCACCCAAGAGACAACCGGCATGGTGTACACACAGTGCCTGAGCAAGTAGGTCGTAGTGAGGACGAAACTCATGAACACGATTTATAATAGTGGCGTTGACTGTAATGAACAAACGCACAGGTGGGGACTGCCGATTATTTACTGAAGAATTACAGGACATCTTCGTCAAATATGAAAACTATGCATCAAATACTTCACTTGCAAGTCTTCCGTCATTTGTACTTCTTATTCTGTATGATTCTTCCAATTCGAAATTCCTTTATATTTTTCTATCTGTTTCCTTCAAATCAAACATCTTGGCTTTCTGCTTCCGTGCATACCACTTGTGATTAATAATGCATACTACCCATGTCCAGCAGCAGTAGGTCTCAATATAAACAAAGGGAAAAGCAAGACTCTCCGATACAACACAATATGCACCAACCAAATTACACTTGACGGAGAAGCTTTAGAGGATGTGGAAACCTTTACATATCTGGGCAGCATCATTGATGAACACGGTGGATCAGATGCAGATGTGAGGGCGCGGATCGACAAAGCAAGAGCAGCATACTTACAACTGAAAAACATCTGGGGCTCAAGACAATTCTCAACCAACACCAAGGTTAGAATTTTCAATACAAATGTCAAGACAGTCTTTCTGTATGGGGCGGAGATGTGGAGAACTACGAAAGCCATCATCCAGAAGATGCAAGTGTTTATTAACAGCTGTCTACGCAAAATACTTCGGATCCGTTGGCAAGACACTGTCAGCTACAAGTTACTGTGGAAGACAACAAACCAGATTCCAGCGGAGGAAGAAATCAGGAGGAAGCGCTGGAAGTGGATTGGGCACACTTTGAGGCAATCACCCAATTGTGTCACAAGACAAGCCCTCACATGGAATCCTGAAGGTCAAAGGAGAAGAGGGAGACCAAAGAACACATTACGCCGAGAAATACACACAGACATGAGAAAAATGAACAAGAACTGGATAGAACTAGAAAAGAATGCCCAGGACAGAGTGGGTTGGAGAAAGCTGGTCGGCGGCCTATGCTCCATTGGGAGTAACAGGCGTAAGTAAGTAAGTAAGTACTACCCATGTCGAAAGACATACAAAGCATCTATGACCTGCAGAAACTAAGGCCTGGTATGACATGGAAAATGACATCGCCAACTACGTATGTAAGGTAACATCAGAAAAGCTCAATAGAACGCGTCTTGGTGTCGGTCGACTATAATCAACAACTCATGGTACAGAACACATGAACCACGCCCCACCTAATCGGACAGATTATACGCGTAAAACCCCTGGAGGTCATTCCCCACGAAACTGCCCAACACATCATTAAAATCAATCAGTTTAAAAGTCAGAGGATAAATGCTAAGACAGAGGAGCACCAAGCAATGAGACAAACTGTCAAGTGCCTCTATAGCTACGTGGGATGACTAATAGATTAACTAAGAATCAAGAGGATTGTAAACCAAAGAGCAAAAGCACTCAGGTACTCTGTCGCTCCTTCTTACGGAAACTTTTCTCATATGTAATCCTATCCCAATCGAAGTGACAAGGGCCTGTAGTGACCTGCCAGTCTCGATAAGAACACGATTGGAATAATAGAAACAATTATTATTATTGTAACCAATTGTACCAGAGATTGTTTTACTGTATCCGTTTCACTTCTTGTTCCATATACCGCCTGGTTTGGTTCGAGCTTGCTCACGCACTGCCTGTTCGCCTGTACTCTTTGGCACGTCTCGGTATTATTTCGATACCACGAGATCGCCAATAAATATACTTTATCTGGACTAGTAAAGCCTTCTGGTTTACGGGCTATCAAGGGAACCAAGTCATATTTGTACGCGTAATCGATTAGTAGTGGTGATCATAGTCCGTCCACGACTCGACATCCACTACAACTGGTGAGCCGTTATTGGAACACGCAATACAGCTGGTAACCCAATCCATCGAGCACAAGTCAAACTTGGCCAATTCTCCAAACCAGATCAATCTGGTGAGTCTATTTATCTATCCACATCTGTTGCATATATTCGTATTGATTTTTTTTTCAATATATAATATTTTGGCAACTTAATATGGTAGATAACGAAAAGAATAACATAAATATGATAGACTCCGAGATACAGGTTATCAGTTTCCGACCGGTTCCTTTCATCCCCCATGATCCAGAAGTCTGGTTCGCGGCACTGGAATCTCAATTTGAGATCCGCCGCATAACCAATCAAAGGCAGAAATACGCCTACGCTTTGGAATCATTGCCCGGGGATCACCTAACCGCTGTCCGTGAGGTTGTCCTCAATCCCAACGTTCCAAACGTTTATGACCGTCTTAAGGATGCCATCCTTCGACATTTCCTCCCATCAAGAGAGGAACGATTGAGGACACTTTTAGCACGTCACCCTATGGGTGATGCTAAGCCGAGCCACCACCTCACGCGCCTGCAATCCCTTGCAGGAAACATGACAGCTGACTCTGAGATAGTCAAAGAGTTGTGGTTCGAAGCCTTACCAGTCAGTATCCAGCCAACCCTTACGGCTCTGCTCGAGGACACCCCGCTCAACAAGGTGGCCCTCATAGCAGATAAGATTCTGGCACGAGTTAACACCAAAGGCGACCATTTTGTTGCTAGTTTTTCCCGTTCTAACGTTGATCTCGATGCTAGACGACCTCCGGCTCATGGGGACAGGGACAGATGTATCCATACTCGTCTCAGTTTCCGAGACCGCTCAAATGTGCCAGCCCCCTACATCCCCCGACCCAGGTCACAATCTCGAAAAGCCGTAACGACTCGCCCCAAGCGGGCATCTTCCAAGCCACGCCAGAAGGCGGTTTCGGAAGCGAGTCCAGGTTGGTGCTGGTTCCACCGTGCTTTCGGAGCCGGTGCCCGTCATTGTCGAGCTCCCTGCTCATACAAGGCGGGAAACTTCTCAGCCGGCGAGTAAATGCGGCCGTACTCGCCGGCACTTCACCTCAGGTTGGCCGTTTATTTTATGTGCACGATTATCGCACCAACGCTAGGTACCTTGTGGATACGGGTGCCCAAGTTTCTGTCGTACCTATCGGTAACAGTAAGTCTCAAGCCACTATGCTTCGACTACGCGCTGCGAATGGCTCAGTCATTCCCACCTATGGTACACGACAACTTACGGTCAACCTGAGCAACCGACGACAGTATCTGTGGACGTTCATCATTGCCGATGTTCCCACAGCTATACTCGGTATCGATTTCCTACAGCACTATGAATTGCTAGTCGATTCACGTAGGCTGCAGCTAATTGATATTTCGTCGAACAGCAACTTTATGGGCTCTAAAGCCCACACAAACGCGTACCGAATCACAGGTGTATTTCATTCGCGTGACGATTTATTCCACGTTTTATTTCAGAAATTCCCCAAATTAACTAAACCTTTCGAGGAGACTCCATTGGTGACCAATCGTGTGGTACACCACATAGTCACCCGCGGACCACCAGTCACGGCAAGACCTCGCCGACTGGCACCGGACAAATTAGCTTTCGCTAAACGTGAGTTCGACAATTTACTAGCTACTGGTATTATTCGTCCTTCTCACAGTCCTTGGGCCTCACCTCTCCATATGGTTCGAAAAAAGGATGGGGTTAGTTGGAGACCATGCGGAGACTACCGAGCGTTAAACACAGCTACACGTTTCGATAGCTATCCCATCCCCCACATACATGACATCACGGCATCACTCAAGGGCACGACAATTTTTTCCAAGATCGATCTGGTACGAGCATATCATCAGATCCCAGTCGCTCTTGAAGATATAGAGAAAACTGCCATCACGACTCCTTTCGGTTTATTTGAGTTCCTACGAATGCCATTTGGATTACGGAATGCTGCTCAAACTTTCCAAAGGTTTATCGATAGCATTGTACGAGACCTAGATTTTGTTCACGTCTATATTGATGACCTGCTAATCGCATCATCAAACGTAGATGAACATTATCAACACCTGACGCTACTATTCCAGCGCCTTTCGGATAATGGAATAATAGTCAACCCCGACAAGTGTGAACTCGGGAAGAAGGAAATAAAATTCTTAGGTCATGTTATTAAGCATGAGGGTATTCTACCTTGTGAGGATAAAGTACGTACTATAATGGAGTACACTGTACCGTCCACACTTAAGGAACTGAAGGCATTTCTCGGTTTGGTCAACTTCTACCGACGCTTCATTTCGCACGCGGCAGAACAGTTACGACCGTTAACCGATTTACTTCGCGGTAATCCACGCAAACTGGAATGGAACGACGCCGCACGTACTGCATTTTCAGATATCAAAACGGCCCTAGCTCAAGCCACACTTCTCGTGCATCCTGACCCATCAGCCACGCTTAGTATAGCGGTTGATGCATCGGATTTCGCCTTAGGAGCCGTTATGCAACAGAATATCTCCGGTAGTTGGCAGCCCCTCGAATTTTTCTCACGACGCCTCACTCCCACGGAGACGAGATATAGCGCTTTTGGTCGCGAACTGCTAGCAGCCTACTGCGCCATCAAACATTTCCGGCACGCTGTAGAAGGTCGTAATTTCATCTTATTCACCGACCATAAGCCCTTAACGTATGCTCTGCATACCAAGTCTGACCGCTACTCACCACGAGAGTGCAGACATTTGGACTATATCTCCCAGTTCACGACAGACCTTCGCCACGTCAAAGGCGAGTCGAACTGTGTTGCTGATGCTTTATCACGTATCCAACTGAATGCAGTTACTTTGCCAGTGCTCGATCTACCTGCTATGGCCGCCGCCCAAGCAAACGATACTTCATGCACGGAAGCACAACAGTCTACGTCCCTTCGGTGTCGGGAAGTACCCCTAGCTACTAGCTCTGGTACTATCCTATGCGATACTTCCACGGGCCTCCCTCGACCCATCGTACCCTCCGCTTATCGCCGTCTCGTCTTTGATGCCCTTCATGGTTTATCTCATCCTGGTATCGCAGCCACACTACGTCTCATCGCTGCACGATACGTCTGGCCGTCCATGAATAAAGATGTCCGTATGTGGGTAAAACAATGTTTACAATGTCAACGATCAAAAGTGCACAGGCACGTAGCTGCCCCTATTGGCACTTTCGCTACGCCTGATGCTCGCTTCGATCACGTTCACATAGACATTGTAGGACCATTACCACCATCGCACGGGTATGATCACATACTCACGTGCATTGATCGTTTCACAAGATGGCCCGAAGCTATTCCCATCACGTCTATTACGGCGGAGACAGTTGCTCACCGCTTCGTAGAACGATGGATAGCTCTGTACGGTTGTCCCTCGACTGTCACGACTGACCGAGGACAACAATTTGAGTCCGCATTATTCTCCTCACTAACACGGCTGCTTGGTACGGAACGCATACGCACTACCGCCTACCATCCAGCATCAAACGGTTTAGTTGAACGGTTTCATCGCCAACTTAAAAGTGCTCTTCGAGCACACGAAAACAACAATTGGTACGAAACCCTGCCGCTCGTCCTCCTGGGAATCAGAACGACTTTAAAGGCAGATATTCAATGTTCCGCCGCTGAACTTGTTTACGGCACGACATTGCGTCTGCCTGGGGAATTTTTCACACCACGGAGCAGCACTAAGTTCGGCGAATCAGACTACGTCCAACGACTGTCTGCATTCATGCGAACACTGACTCCGGTGTCGACTCGTATACAACATCGACAGGTCGCTCTCCCTCGAGAGTTATCTACCTGTTCACATGTTTTCATACGAGTAGATTCGGTACGCAAACCTCTACAACAGCCTTACGAAGGACCTTTTCACGTGATTTCTCGTCACGAAAAGACCTTCAAGGTTGATCGACGTGGTCGCATCGAAACAGTCAGCATTGATCGTCTCAAGCCAGCACACGTCGATGACAGTGCTATACCTGATAAGCCGAGACCCAATGTTAGACCCATCAGAGCTTCTAGCGGGATTTCTACATCTACTTCGGATCCCACGCTAGATGCACCTGAGACCTCATTCTCACGTCCCAGTCAACAGCACGTGTCATCTGCCCCGTCTACGGACGAGACTTCCGTCTCACGTCCAGACCTACAGACCACACCTCCCTTGACTGCGGATGAGATTGCAGGCTCACGAGGTTGGAACGAGACTACCGTCTCACGTTCTGGTCGCCGAGTACGCTTACCCGTACGCTTTCTCGACTAACCTCATAACCAACTATGGATACAGTATAGGAATCTACCCCTATACTACAAGAAAGCTACACTTTTCTCTTTTTCTATCATTTTTTTTGTGTTTACTCCGAGCCTACGCCTTCGACCATCGCTGTTCCGGTATCGTCGACTTCAGTAAACTTTGGCGAAAGCTGGCCTGATCACCCACGCTCTAGTCAACGCACTCAGTCGACCTCTCTGGCTCCAAATACGTATGGTATACATTTGGTCCCGAATATGGTTATCCTGGTCGCATCTGGTTCCTTGGCTCAATCTGGTTTCGTCCTACGTCTGCAGCGTTTCTGGTCCGGACCTCTACGAACGCAACCTTCAGATTCTGGATACAAACCACTCTGGTGTAGCATGCTAATCCAAGCAATCAATACAGCACGTTCCTTCTGGTACCGTTCTACGTCAAAGACTTTTGGTGGCAACTCGAGGATCAACGATCACTCCCTGTTCTGCCAACGTTTTCGTCCTACAATTGCACGTTTCGCGATCAGTCCCACGAATGAAACCGCTACGTATCGAAAGTGTAAATCCTTTCTAGCGGGGGGCTCCTGTAGTGACCTGCCAGTCTCGATAAGAACACGATTGGAATAATAGAAACAATTATTATTATTGTAACCAATTGTACCAGAGATTGTTTTACTGTATCCGTTTCACTTCTTGTTCCATATACCGCCTGGTTTGGTTCGAGCTTGCTCACGCACTGCCTGTTCGCCTGTACTCTTTGGCACGTCTCGGTATTATTTCGATACCACGAGATCGCCAATAAATATACTTTATCTGGACTAGTAAAGCCTTCTGGTTTACGGGCTATCAAGGGAACCAAGTCATATTTGTACGCGTAATCGATTAGTAGTGGTGATCATAGTCCGTCCACGACTCGACATCCACTATAGGCCCACTTAGTGAGTGGCTTTAAGACGTGTCTTGACAAACATGGACTCATATGGATTACCATCTCTAACTTTGACTAGCATTTTCTGGTGTGTCACACAATTATTCACAGTCATCGTTACCACATATCAATAACTGTTAAATATTTCTCTTATTATAATCTCTGCTCCCCCTCTCATTCTTTCGATTTCGTCTAATTACAAGTTGTCAATTAATTTATCATTCTTCAAACGATCATCTTCGAGACTTGGAACTAATAATTTATTATTTCCATACTACAGTCAACCAACTTCCTGACTGGTATCGTGATAGCTGCCGGTATCACGAAACTCTACAGTCTAGAGATAGACGCACTCCCTCCAATTACCATATATACACAATTAAAAATAAATGCCAAACTGAGTAAAATTAATGCAGTTGTGTACCTAAACTACAGCCAATTAAAGATTGACAAATACTTGGAACCGTACTGAAACAACAAGAAGCAAGCAAAAAGAATTTAATCGGTTCATATTGGCTTCGGACGGATTATTGGATATTGAATTTTGTTTAAGCTACTCAAAGTATATCTTTGAGGTCAGGAGTTTATTCAAAACATCACTTTAGTTTTCGAAAATAAAACAATGAATCGCAACTCTATAGATTATAGTACCTCTGTGGAACCAAAGTCTCAGTGGAGTTTGATGCAGGCTTCATTTTTATCCTCATGCTTTGTGTCAATGACTATGTTTTCGAAGTATCCTCTAGACCAATACCTTGGTTCCGGTTGGTCATGCCTATGCTTTATTATGTTTCATACGATCTATAGTTGTCCGATAACTTATTTGCAATTCAGGCTTTTTAGTCGATCGCGCGAGGGCATATTAGTACTTTTTGACAGATATGTCCCTATATTTAATAGTAAGTTTCTCTAACAACTTTTTAACAGCATTCAGTCTTTTCAGTCATCGTCATCTTAGCTAACTTCATTAAATTAATCATCGGGGCTTACTTTCTTGTTATATCCTTTGGATATCTGTTTTTTACGTTTTATGATTGTGATGGCAGAAACTGCATCGGTGGAACATATGTATGGGGATCGTGCTCGGATTCCTGGAGTGAAGGGGATTGCAAGGAGTAAGAGTTAATTTACGCTTGGATAAATGTATTTAGCAACTACCGAATAGTACATGCAGGCCCAGTCCCAGAGGAAAAATTTATACTGTAAGTACTTTGGTTTTATCATATGGAGAATTTCGGTAGATTTTAGACGGTAAGAAAGATAATGACCAGCCTAGTTATGTCATTACTCATCTTTTTATGGTCATCAGCTTAACAATATGATATAGGGCAACGATGGGTACCAATAAGACTTTGCTGTGCTAAGAATTTGCAGTACGAAAATGACTTTAAAAATATATATCAACAAGAAGACCCGAAAGTTTGAAGTGAGTCAAAGAACATGTGTATGTAAGTATGAGAAGAACAAAGTCAATGATAAAAAAATTGAGTTGTGAAAGATTTCAACCATTTATTTGATACGGATATAAAAGATTCAGGTGTATATAGCTATAAATAAGTACAAACACGTCATAACACTCTTTTAAGGGGAGTAAAGTGTGGTGAAGTAATTTGTCGTTTTGCACTGTGGCGTAACTGATATATTGTCGGAATTCTTATCCGTTTTTCCTTCTAATAACTATATTCATTTTATCGTATAAGCCAAGGAATATGTTTTGCTTTTTAAAAAGCTTTTATAGACTGGTAGTCTTTTGAAATCTTCATCCTAAATGTAAGGGATTGTTGTTAGAAATTAGGCATTAAAAGCTTGTCCACTAGGTACCTGAAAGAAAGAGATGAGTTGAAAAAAATATTTCTTACCCTTTTGTTTTTCTATATATTTCTAAGTGGTAGTTTTCGCTTTATTGGAGTAATATCAATCAACACTAGTGAGTTACAGAAGTGACCTAGAAAACGTCTCTTTGATATTGTAGCGGTATATAAACCGCCAAAATTAATAGCTCTGTAAATGTTCGACATTGGATGCTGACCACATTCGTTTTAATGGAATTACCTAGCTGAAGGCCCTCGGTCATGCATCCGCACCAGATCACGAGTTGAAACGCTGTGCCCAACAACCCCTTTAAACGCTAGCCAGATTAGATCAGTCGATTTACGATATAATGATAACCTATCAAATATATCTTCGAACCTCTTCACTTCTGTCCTTTGATTTCACGTGGTGGGCACGATTCATAATATAAGGTGTTACTGGTTAAAGTGCTGTCAACCTATGAATACCTGTGTAATCCTTCAATATAATAAATACATCTTTGATATCATTAGTTTGGAGGAAACCAGGTGTTCTTTGGGGTGAAATGTGATGATTGAAAGTATTTGAATTATTGTAAGAACTCTGAATTCCCAAAATAGTGAAATTTGCGGCAAATACAACCAGATGAGCACAAATGAACATATTGTATTTAGAATTCAAAATCATGCAGTCATCACGTACAAGAAAATCATTAGTTCATACAAACACCATATCCTCTAGAGCCTAAATTGGAATCCAAGTTTCTGTAATCAATTGGACATCTCCTTGGGTTCATTGTATGTCTGTTAGACTATGTATTAAATACAAACTCTGCATGATCTAGAATATGCCCATTAGTATTAGAATTTGAAACTGAAATTTGAACGGACTTACCTGGGTCCTGGAATTGTATACAATCACCATGTCAGTTGTGTACTGAAACCACTGATATCTAGAATTTGCCTATTCTAATACTATTCTCCCCTATGAAATAATGTTGGGTCCTTACGTCGCAATGTTATGAGCAGTTTGAATTTCCCAACTTGCATTGTCTTATCATGTCTCATACTTTGATTACCATATTCTAGTATTTGGGGATACACATGAAGATATAATTTGGGACATCCCATTATGTGACTTTGACTGTCATAAAAATATGTTGCATATTCCTTTTGCTTTTGACGTTAGATAACAGAAGGCCGTTACTCCAGTCATCAGATAAATATGCATTGATATATGTAATTAACACACGTGATTCGTTTAGGTTTGATTCACCTGGAAAACAATTAAGTGGAAAGTGTGCATCTGTCTAATACTCATTAGGATAATTTTGAACTTGATTTGAGTTTTCTGCCTGTGCAAACTTCATAGTTGGGCAAACTGATTCTCTGAATGCTTTGGAAAAATGTCTATTCCCTCTGATTCATCATACAATGGACTATGGATTCTACTCGACTCAGATTGGTTGTGAGAATACCCAACATCCTATACAATAACATTAAAAATGTGACTATAATTCGACTGATTTTGAACATATTTGTCACAATGACTAGAGGACTCATTAAAAGCGATTTCATGATGAGGATAAACAATATTTGACATAAAATCACCAGAATTGTAATCGAAATGAAGCTGATTTAGGACTTTTGTTTTGCATCAAACAACTTTCCCACAAGAAACAGATGCTTTACGAGGACAAATAACATTTGGTATGACATCGTAAGGACTGTAACTATATTTTAGTTCATTTAGAACTTGTTCTTCACACTTAATTGAATCATTAGGACAAGCCACATCTGATAAAATAAAGTCAGAGTTTTGATCAGGACTTGGTGCACTTGATATGTCTTCCACATGTTTGCAAATAAATTCATTAGAAATACAAAAGCCATAAAAACGCATATCTGGTAAAAATAATTCCATGAATCTGACCAGAATATGATTCATTTGAAATAATCAACTTAGTAGGACCGGAATTATAAAGTTTGGCATTAATTGCAGCGAAATGAACAGTAGCATTACAGACTGCCTAAATGTGTTCAATTTTACCACATTAAAACACTTAACATTGGAAAATACACATGAATTACTTGAGTGAATTTTGCCACAGGACAATTATTTACCGAATGTGTGTTCATCGTTTCGGCGTGCCTTAGAGCTCTTCAATAAATTCTATGCATAACCTTGAGTACTCACCTGATTGGGATGACGTAGTGATGTAGTGAAATAGGCTTTTCTGGAAATGTCAAGGCTTTTAGTAATCTGTATGCTTCTTTTCCAGTGAATGTAAAGAAATGAGCCACAATGTTATCATCCTCAACATCTTCCTTGGTCAGAGTCCAGATTTCGAACCTCTCCATATGATCCTCTGAGATATCGAAATTTGAATGTATGTCCAACTGTTCCAATACAGGCTCCATCGCGACGCCAATGCGATGATTAGAAGTATTTGAATTATTATACAAACTAGGAATCCCAGAAATAACGCAATTTAAACCAAGAAAAACTAGATGAGTATTGATGAATGTATTGTATTTTAAGTTCGAAATGGGGAGGACATCAAGTACAAAAGAATCATTAGTTCATACAAACGTCACATGAAGGCAACGGATGTGGCTGTCGTTATCTAATATTTAAGTAAGGTCTTTGGCTTCCAAATATTTACCTAGAGTTCAAAAGCGTTCTCGTAAGAATCTCCTCCTGTTCAACAATTAGATTATGGCTTTTTGAGTGCTGGATAAAAATCTAAGAGGGATGCAAAATCAAATGCAAATTTACCAAAACCTCATTCCACTCCTCAATATATCCCTAACTTTTCGTTTGATTGTGCTAATTAGTGAACTTTACAGGTTTTTTTATAGAGTCTCACATAAAAATATAGTTTCTAACTAAATAAGCAAATACGTGGTCTTTATGTTTTTTTTAATGAAATTTGTACTTACTGTTTAGTGGAATTTAAATGGAAGATATGTGCCTTACAATGTATCAGACTAATATGGTTTTTCTCGAATCCTTCAAGCACCGTCGGGAATTATAACGATATGTATAATTCTGAGTATCACATAAATTATGAAACAAGATATTTTGAATGTCTCATAACAAACTCCCTACAAACTGTAGTAGCTTCCAGATACCCTCCTACATAATACATATTTTACGTAATAACGGTACCAAAACTCACTTATATTACTTAAGAGCATGTAGGAATAATGATTCTATGCAGTCGAATTATCTAATTTCTAATTACCAAAGTCACATAAAAGACGTTGATTCTATTCATCATATCGTTTAAATGGTTAATTTTGGTTTAATGTGTCGCTATTTTCAATCAAACCAGTGTTCATACCTTTATTAATAACTTAGTTTACAAGTTGATAAATTTAACCTTAAGTATGACAGATATTTAAGTAGATGTTTATGAGAAGAACCCAAAGGGACAGTATCACCATATGTCAGTCGTTTGCTTTTTATTTAGTCAGTTTTAAATCGGCTCACCAGACGTTTTTATAATATTGTAAAATGTAAGATACCTGCGAAGGTTGTGAACTTGCATAAAACGTTCAGTGATCAAGTTAAATTTTGTGGAACAGTTTACTTTTGTGTCGTTTAAGGCATAATGTTGTAAAATGGTCAAATAGGTATACAAAGTCTATTATCAAATAAAATATCAATAGTCTGGTTAGTTGCCAGGAGAAATATGTATTAAATCGGATCTCTCTAAATCAGTTTAAAATCACAGTGAATACATAGTTTCCCAAAGTAGCCGAGAATTTACTGTAGTATATCATTCAATTTTCAAAACTGAAAACTTATAATAATGCCAGTACTTCTATTTATCAATTGGTATGGTTTCCCAAGTGTTCTTTTTAATTTTGAACTCAGATGTAACCGAATGGGTTTAAGTTGATTACAGTAATGTTGACAAAAAAACAAAATAGAATTCTAATTGCAGTATTTTACATAACGGGGCGTCTCTATCTCAATGACGAATAAAAGTCTGGAAATAATGAACAAGTATATGATCGTAATGTGAGGTTCTTTATAAGTACAGGCTTGCAATCCCACTGGAAGTCAAACTCAGGACCTTTAGGTTTCGCAGTTAGACGGCTGAGTTGAAATCCAACTAGTATAATTAATGAAGTGTTTTTAAATGACTTTTAACATCAAAATTACCAATAAAACGAGTTAGTTACTTTCTATATTTTATTCATAAACTTAAAAACATGGTTATAAAAGGTAAATAATGTCACCAAACTTTCATTTGTCAACATGAGAAGTGTAAAATTCCAATCTTTTTCGAAATGTATTTTAATGAATATATTCTACTTACTAATGAAATTATTATGGTATTCATTTAATGATCTGCAAGATCAAGTCCGATTTATCCAAAGAGCTAATCAAAATAGTACCTCAATAACATTTTTTCATTCATCAATTTTTACTGCATATCAATGAGATTGAGGTCAAGCATACAAATCAAAGTTGTGGACTAAAATCTGTTTTAATGATAAAGTTTGTAAAAATAATCCTTTTATTAACTTAATAGTAGATTTAGATTAATCGATGAACTTACTTACATCAAAATTTTTTTTATTACTTTTTACGTTAGTAATTTCATACTCATGAGAAGCGATAGTATTCTATCTGGATGGGAAATTACTTCCTGGTTTACGATTCGTGGTCTAATTCTCATTCCTTATTTAGGAGCATTTATTTCTATTTTTCTCATGACTATTGGCGGTCCAAGGGTGTTCGGTATGGTGAGCTATAAATTATTTGCTGAATCTTTTAAATTGATTTTATTTTATTTCTACTATGTAATCATTAATAATTGTAAGGGATTGTATTCTTTTTTTCGCTGTTGATGTCCAAGAATTATTTGGTCGGCCTAGATTATTAAAATAATCAGCAAAACAGACATATTGGTGAAATGATAATATATCAAATTAATTGATGGGTATCATGATATCCAGTTTTAATTGCCCAATTACTTAAAGCCACGATTACTGAATTAAGGACTTTGTGTAATACAGGTACTTTCAACCAATTAATATCAAGAAGGATGAAATGTGATTCCCGGACTTCACTATTGGTCATCATTCAAAAGAGATATAAAATTTGAATTTATTCGTCGCACAGTTTGAACTGAATAGAAATATTTACAACATTATCTTACAGAGAAATTTGGGGTTTCATATTAATCGGTAGTCATTTAGCACTTGGAAGACTGTAAACGTTAATAATCTTACAGCTTGGTGCTGTATATCTAAATTGTGAGATATCCAACTGTGAGGGCTCTGGCAAAGTGGTGTACACCAATAATATTGAGAATAAAAAAGGGCGACCATCAAACAGGCGCGTGTTAATAAAGGCTAGTATTGAATACATTAAACACGAGTTCTCTGCAGAGGTGTCAGTAATTCATTGTTTTTAAACTAATTTATGTGTGTGAAAGCACCACTTGCAAGCTGTTGTGAATGTCCCATCGCCATATCAATTAAGATACTACTTTAATAATTCTAGATTTCCAGTTGTACACAATATTAAAATTCTTTTTCCACCTGTTCCACTATCATGCAGCAGAAATTTCTTCCCTCTTAAATTTGTATTGTATTCAGGGAGTAAATTTAGTACATTGGATGGACTCAGATTTGGTAAGTGCACCAGATTTTCACATCATTTGCATCGGATGATCCATTTCATCAGAATAACAACTGGAAATCGGGCTACTCCTGGATTCCACAAATCGAAAGTCTACGTAGTCACTAGTGGATGTGCAGCTTCTCCAGAAGAAGCTGCTCCTATCTTTTGCCTCGTCGAGCGCCCTTTTTGCATCTGCTTTAGCTTTGTTCGGAATATGGTTTTGTTTTGTCGGCTGTTTTGTAATAACTACTCACATTGTATGACAGAGCAACCTACACTTTGACGTAAACTATTCTGTACATTTCGAAATATTCTTCTTGTTAATGACTACCTCCTTCTAGACAGTGTAGCCATTCATCGCTAAAATGTTCGCGGTCTTGTTGCTTTTTACATAAGTCAAGTTTCAATCCAATGAGGTGTAAAATAGTCTGTGTAATTCGTTGACTTTATGTACATCTGTTTCATTCTAAACTCTCAATATTCCATTTCAGACCAAATAGATTCAAATTTACTTTATATACAACCACATTTTCGCGAAAATTACCTAACTGTAAATCAGTCTACTACCTTCGTATTTCTGGCCACCTGAAATTGTCTAATAAACTCTTATTGTGTTGGAAATCCAAATTACACAAATATCTCTCTACAACGATTATCTCTTTGGTGTTCGAAATAAACATGAGATAACGTAACTGGTGTGATAAGACCAACATATTGTTATCAAATTACGAAAACTATCGTATTTTTCGAAAGCAAACTCATTATTAGACATTTCAAAAACCAGGTTTTTGATTGGTTGTAGAGACAAATGGATAGAGAGTCAATCGAACAGATTTTACAATCTTAAACGTTTTATCCCTCTATCAGTGCTCGCCTTTATTAATACGCACCTGTTTGATGGTCGTCCTTTTTCATTCTCAATATTATTGGTGTACACCACTTTGCCGTAGCCGTCACATTTAATATCATGCGGTTTTGAATGCGACATTAGTTTTCTTTATAAGTAACACACTCGCCTCAAGACATGAAGGTCCTCTGTCTCATAACATTGTTGAAGAGGATGACACAGCTGTTAAATTCGCTCATCCCTTCATTAAAACTAACTTGAGTCTTAATTAATCTCCACAAACTTTTCAATTAAGCTATTTTCATTAATGATTCATTTTTGCAGAAATAGTGAAGTTATGGAAATACCTGTTAGATATTATTTCAGTGCAAACTCTTTATGTTTTTGTGTATATGTATTAAAGCTTTCACATTGTCATTAAAGGCTGTCAATCTATAAGTAGACATGTTCTTTTCACCTGTGTCTATGGTGTGTGTGTGTGTAGCAGCATTTTATGTGCATAATCATAATAAATAAATAAATAAACAACAAATTAACTTGTATCTTAGATACTACAAGTACGTATATAAAAATATGCTTATTTGTATAAACAAATTTAAGCCGACTTTTTTTGTTTAAATGGAGTCTGTGTAACATTATGCCAAGTATATATTGAGTAAAAACATTGTTTTTTGTAAGTTTGTCCAAGTTATCTAAAAATAGGTTAGTAATATACTACTGACAAAATAAATTAACAATAATTTGTTCTAAAAATGTATACTGTGCATAAAAATTTCAAACAAAGAATAAGTAAGACATTAAATAGGAATAATATATATTTGTAAAATCTCAGCTGAATGAATTTGAAGTCAATCCAACATTTCGCATTTCCTTGAAAAAGTTTGGATCAGATTGCCAGACGAAACGTTAGATTTACTTCAAATTCATTTGCTGAGATTTTATAAATATATTCTTCTTCCTATTTAATGTCTTACATCAACTTGACGCTCAAATACTGTGAAACTGTTCGCTCTAATTTAGACGAAAGTTCTTATATAAAGAATAAATAAATTCTATTTCAATGATAAAAGAATAACTTCTAATAGAAATTGATACATAATATTCTGAATAATTAAAGTTTCAAGTTTATTCATTATTTGACAATTATACAAATTCATGTTCAAGAGCATCTAAGAATAAGGTACTCTTAATCTATTTTATGTCATTACTACCTCAGGAGCAATTGAACGGACATACACTGATTGGTGTCACTTTCATCAATAATTTATCTTTTATTTATTAGGTAAGAAATGGCTTGAATAAGAGACTAATGTAAGACCTGAAGGTTCTGTATTTGATCCACGATAGGGTCATCTATCCTGACTGATATGGGGTCTCATACTAGGACCAAATAGTTGTCCATTACTTCTTAGTTTTCAATGTTTGTTTTATTTCTTCTATCAAGAAGTTCATAAGTCTCATGGAGAAACTAACGTCTAACCATTTTCCATCTTCCTATAAATCATTCTTGATAGGTATTAAGTTTCTTACTTCATAATATATTGTTATTCTTACTAATGTTATTTGTTTGAATAAATAATGTCTAGGACAGTTGAAACTTAAATGAATAAATGAGTTGTTGTAAAACATGCGACTTGCAAAAATTCATAATAGATGATACCATGAACGCCTGTTCACATGATGACTAACTAACTTTCTCATTTGCATATATTTATTTCCCCTCAATGGATTTACTTAAATCTCGACATTGAAATGAGTGTTTTAATAATCTACACGAATGTATGCATATTTTATGTGTGTGTATGAGTGAGTGTTATGTATTCCAACTAGGTCCATATCTAAATAATCATTGTTATCTTGGTTCATGTTTCTTTCTGAAGTACTAGATTTCATATGCCTGTAACATTTTATGTTATTCATGTTACATTCATTCATCTGTTTTCTTCTCTTTGTTTAGTTACTCTATATATTATCACCATTGGCTATATGTTTACTAAGTGGGGTACTTATTACAATACGTGTGAAATATGCTAATTCGACTAATCAGTTATCTGATTATTATACCAAATTTTATCGACTGTTTTTCACATTCATACCGAATAATCCGGATGGTGTGGATGCATATCAAGTTCAACCATTAGTTTGGGTAAGTTTCTTTTTTAAATTTGACAAATACTGATTTCTATATTTCAATCATATATGAAACATATCATCCGAAGAACCAATGAGAATTAATAAGCAGTTGTCATGTCTACTTCAGGACTTCTGAACAGTGTGTAATATAAAAAATTCGTATTTTAAAACGGTAGACACGTTTTGTAGCTCAGGTGGGTGCTTTCGTTAGCAAGATGTTATCTTTGTAGAATGATTTGATTGTATGAATTTCATTGTCATTATGAGCGTTTTAAGTGGAATTAAGCATTTTAGAATAATTTCACCGCCAATCACAAATGAGTTCATCAGAAACGATTTACTTAACACATATAGAATAGTTTTGATAAACTTACTTCTGACTAAAATAACATCGTATGATATTTTTCAGAAGGATAATGAAAGCTCTACAATTAAATTATTCAGCTGATAGAATTTAACACTATTCATCTTTTCATGTTTCAAAGTCACATTGATTGTCCAACTGAATCCAGTTCATGATGAAAACTAACTTGAAATTGAACAATCTTCACGAACCAATTTTTTAATAATCAAAGATGGATATTGGTTAACAGTGGAATCCAGGTCGCGCGTTTCGTCCTATTTGGGACGCGTCAACTGGATGTATCTGCATCTCAAAGTTGATGTTCACTCTGGGACTCGAACCTTGTACCTTTCGCGTTATCCGCTCAGCTACTGAGTCCTGATAGCCACTTGCTTGTGCAATGGGGTGAAGTTTAATTCCACTTAGTGTTCTTTGTTTGAATCTTCCCATTGATGTTTAGGACTGCAACTGGTCAGTCTCTAATTAGAGTCTGAGATGTAGGTACATCCAGCTGACGAGTCCCAAATAGGACGAAGCGGGCGTCCTGGATTCCACTGCTAGCCAATATCCATCTTTGTTCACAATGCTTGTGAATCAAGGCTATATCGAGGCAATACGCACAGTATGCACATATGCCAATTAGAGACTGACCAGTTGCAGTCCTAACACATCAATGGGAAGATTCAAACAAACAATACTGAATGGATTCAATTTTTCAATAGTTCACTCGGTAAATTCCCAGAACCATTAATGAAAACCTACCAGATTGGTTCTTATATTCATCCTATTCTTCATTTAACTAGTATCATCAATCCAACGAAATTACTTAGGTCATCATGGATACTCAAATATATACAAATATGAATATAATAACAATTCAATAGCATATGAATACAAATCAAACAAATAAAATTACCACACATAAACAAACATTTAATGTTAAATAGTAACTAACCGAACTTATTTCAAAAAATTATTTTTTTTGTTTGTTCATTGGAAGAAATCATGTCGAAATAAAAATGAATGTTGGATTCATTTAAGAAAAAAAGTATAATTAGTGTTTATCAGAAAATGATTAGTTTGTTCAACCCCTTTGTATCACATACGATAAACATTTAAACAAATTGAAATTGAAATTGCATTCAATAGAACTAAATGTATGTATGTATGTCTATTTGTTTGAATGTAAATAAGTTATTCACAAGTGCTGAATATAGACTTTGTTAACATTGTATTTACTTAGAATAGTTGGTAAATAATATGCATATATAAATGATTTGAAGAAAATTGGTTATCTGTTAAGTGAGTGAGTGAGTTATCATATCTAATTTTTGTGACATAACTATATGAAAGTGTGATACTTATGTTAGATTAAATTAAAACTATCACAGGGATGTGCTGTGATATTCCTGTGTTATAGACATGGAATTACTGATAATGATATGCATGCTCTCTTTTTGATAAAGGACAAAGACAGTTGACCTTCTCGTGTTGTATTTCACTGTATATTCATTGAAAATAAATTTGCTTGAAATCGTTTCAGATTTCGTTCGACAGATTAAAACAACAGATATTTGACATATACCGAACATTGTAAATCGATATTCACATATATAAGCGTTAATGTAAACTTAGATATCCGACAAAATAAAGACTAAGCACTGTAATTCATAGAAATCTTGCTTAGTGTCTGTCATAATAGAGGAATACTGTATGTATGTGTGTGTAACTGTGTGACTGAATAATGATAAATTATAAAAACCTACTTATTAACACAATGTAACTAAATGAGCAAATATTGTGCAATAGAATTACGGACTAGAAACTAATACACTTGCATATGATTGAGTAGATGAGTGAGTATGAAACAAATTCACCTAAACACAAAATTAATTGTTAATGTATTAATTTGGTAGAACAATGCCTGATCGATCACACAATAAGCTTAATTCTGACTCAACAAATAAATTTCTTAAATAGTTGTGTTTTCAGTAGGGGTTTTTGTGGAGATTTTAGTAATTTTATAGTTGAAGTCATGAGCCAATTGAAGCCAAACCACCATGGAAAACCTGGAAGCACTGGATGGACGTTTCGTCCTATTGTGTGACTCCTCAGTAGTGTGCACCCACGTTCCTGCCTCCTAAGATTCGAACCCAGGACCTATCAGTTTCTCGCGCGAGCGCTTAACATCCAGACCACTGAACCGGCATCTTACAGTGTCAATGCCTAACTTCAACCAATCCACAAGACTGAGCAACCATCCACCATTGTATTCAGTGAGTTACTACCTCACAACAGACCCGATTGAACTCCACTGGTCAATGTTTCTCACTAGAACTCCAAGAAATACCTCATGGAGCCAGTCACTAGTGAGCATATGATTAATATCAGATGGGGCCATCCTGTGCTTCCAGGTTTTCCATGGTGGTCTAGCTTCAATGGACTCATGAATTCAACTATAAAGTTATATTTTCATTTAAAAAACATGTGCACTTCATAGGCTTTAACAATTTGGCAACTTAAACCTGAACTCTACATAAAAAAGACAATACATGCAATCTTTCATTTTATGATGACCTTAGTTGTTAACATCCTCCTCTGAATTTACTATATTTATTAATTACTTGTTTTCATTATATCCTTTTTTCATTTCACCCTCACCCAGCTTTATGAGTTACTTATAAGTAATCGATATGTGTGTAAGTAGTAACAATAGTTCAAAATTTATTGGCAAAGTTTCGTGTTTGATAGAAATTGTACTCTTCATCTTTACGTTGACATTCATTCAAGCTACAAGGTAAAAATTCTTCAACCTAAACTTTTTTGAGGCAGAAGTGAATAGGTTATAACGTTGAAACTTTCAATAAAGAAGAGTTTTAATAGAAAAATTGTTGACGTACCCAGTTTACGAAAACTTAATTATGTATCCGCACTTAATGAGTATCGGCATGTGTATTTCTTATGCAAATAAAATTTTTATTGCTAACAGTCTAAAATTTGTTTTCATTATCTATTTTCGTTTATTTTCAGGGATTTCTCTCCACTTTTGTACATTTATCTCAATCATATAATCTATGGAATGGAGTATACCCCACCATTGGTAAATTGGTCAGTGGTGGACGTAAAATGCGACATTTGTAGGTTGTTCAAAACTCGGAACCTATATATATATATATATGACTTTTTCCTTATGTGAATTTTCGCCTATCTTACATTGACTCATTAGCGTTAGAAAGGTATCAAACGAAGTGTGTCACTCCGTTTTAATTTTGATCAGTGATGATCGTGTAAGATACCATTTTGAACAACTTATCGTATACTGTCACATTTTCCAACAGAAGAAGGTCATGTGTTCATCTTCCATATATATAAAGTTACAGAGATTTGAGAGAACGCTTTTAGATTACGTTTCATGTTTTCACATTCAAAATAAATATTCATATATGTTTTTTTTATCTCTTTCATGATGAGAAAAAAACACAATGAGCACGTTTACCAGATTTCGATCATCTTTTTACTTACCCACTTTTACATTTCTTCTCTAGTAAAATTGAAATTTGCTTATTCAAAAAACTTTACTCATTAGTGTTACGAAACTTTTCTATTTTTTCAAGTTTTCGTCTACTTTGGATATGAAGCCATTTATTTTATCTATCATTATGTCCTAATGATTTTTCCTATTCCAATTATTGTTACATCATTATTTGTAACGGTTTGAATATGCTAAATTAGTTAAAACAGGGTGCACATGCACTAAAGAGACAGGCCAAACTTATTTGGTATTTCGGTTTGAAAATCTACACTAGGATGTAAGTATACTTAGCCGACGGTTTCAGAATATGACGGAAAGAGTGTCATTGGTTCGACTGCTAACTACATTCTGTATATTTTGTTATTTTTACCACATCTATTAACATACCTATTCGAAGAAAAATTGTATTTTTAAATCCTAGTTTTACTTCTTCCGAAAAATGTTTTCTCAACCTCTCTGTTTCATAGGTAAAAGAAATTCATTTTTAAATTCTGTCCTCTATCAAAGTCGATTAGTAAGTCAGTTTGGGTTCATTAGCATAATGTTCGACATGGTTAATCGGCTTGAAAAACACCGTTCTACAATTATAAAAAGTTTTAAAGATGAATACTCCCATGACATTATGAGAAAGAATTTTAGTGACTTCTTAGTTGTGTCTTATATGGGTTTTACTTAAATTATATTATGGTTGAACTGAATTGACTTGAAAACTAACAAGATAAGAAATAATAGATTAAATATTTATGACGTAAAAATACTTTGAATATCGGGAGTGAAATTGAAACATGGTCATCTGTCAAATTTAGTTCATCAGTGGGAAGTGGACTCATATGATGCAACCTGAACTGGATACCTAGTCCACCACTCACTGTTCTAGCTGCTTTGTATTAGTTTTACCCTGTACTAATGGACTAATAGGTGATCTGTTGGTCCAGACTATTATTAATAATGGAGTAGATAGTAAGAAACTCATTAACTTGATGATTTTAGTTGTTCGCTGATATTTTAGTAAAATAGGCGTAGGTTGGCACAATATTTCATCACTAATTTTCCATGTTTTCTGTGGCTTTTTGTTGTGATACATAAGCTACTGATTAGTATAAACGTAATATATATCTAATAGCTTAAAAAATGTGCTAAACTTTTCTACTAACTTCCAGAGGCTGGATTCCAGTGGTGATAGGATCAGCTTTACTTGGACAATTACCGGTATTAATTATGCTTTACGCTACAGCTTCATCTTATGATCCACAATATGTTCGATGTCATCTAAGTGTTGATTGGTTGGCACCATTTATAATTATGTCACATATTTTCTCGAAATTTTCAAGCCCTCGACTTTTGGTTGCATCATATTTTCTTGGACTTTCATTATTTCTTTTGTTAAATCAAGTAAGTTTGTTCTATTTTATGGACTCTTCAAAAATAGTCTGCCTTTATGTTAAAATGATTTCGAATTCTGTGTAGAAGAGCACAGACTCCGGATACTGACTATAGAAGTCGAATTTTATTCATGGACTTATTATAGGTTAGTCTAGAAATGACGCTATTGACTCCAGTTTTGTCTAGATATTTCTTGATTTCAAATATTCAGTAAATAGTCATAATATTTATTTGATGACTACTAATTTGATATCAAATATGGTCTTTGATCGATTCCGTATTGCTTCAGGTATATGTTTTGATTAAATTAAGTCAGAGTGATCGTTATTATTATTATTATTATTATTATTATTATTATTCATTGTATCCAGTTTTTGTCTCATTCCTTACTGAAAGTTATGGTAAACTTATGATATGTCTTGCCTGGAAGCAAAAATGGTCACCAGTCGCGGTGTTATAACAGATTTAAGTTGTATTTCTGATAACCACAGATAGGATTTGAAAACCATGTGTACATCTTACAAACTAACACCGCACATCAAATAGCAGATATGATTGGTATGGTGGGAAAACCATATCATTTGACTAAAAAGTAGCAAATATCTTTAACCGGACAATTCGTTAGTAAACGGATATATCTTTCAATAGGATATTTTAAAGGTATGTTCCTTTGATTTCTAATTTGGATCCGTGGCCCTGTGTAGTCAACAAAATCATCGATGACATAGAATAAGAACGTGTTATATAGTGGATTAACTGAAACAGAAAAGAAAATCTTTTTATTCTATTTACTTATTCATCATAATGTTGTTGCCCATAATTCATATAATTTTCGCGCTAATTTGCCAAGCAATGAAATACTGCAGATGAAAAGTATTTGAACAAATTTATTTAATATTAACTGAATGAAATGTAGAATAACGTGCGATTGTATTACTTGCTATGTTAGGCCTTGTGCTTGATATGTTCAGCATTCAAAATTGATTAAGTAACTTTGTAAAGTTCATTTTGTTTTAAGGATGCTCCCTGGCAAAAAAAATTGGCTTTGTAAACTTGCACTTGTTTATAAGTAGGGCCGTCTTAATCACGTAGTGTGTACTATACATTGTGAAACTGAATCGGGATATAGTGGACCGTATCTTTTTAAAAATCGAATTAGTATACAAGTTTTAACATAAGTTAATGTTTAACCTTTGAGTTACTCATAGTTTGTTACAAGAACTTTCAGGAATTCCTGTTTTCGGAGTTGACCACTAATGAACACATAATTATGATTTTAACCAGTGGTCGTGTCCAAAATCCACACAAAAGGTCTCCATAGAACTACCTGTCAATTTTATTGATAGTTTTTTTACAATTGGTTGATCAGTGGTTTGTGTTTAGCTCCATATTCGTCTAGTACTTAGTGCTAGTCTAGCCATATTGTTCGTGTTGAAATGTAAACACTAGTCTAGGTGTTCTAAAACTGTGCTCTACTTTGAGATACTAGAGTGCCGGAGGTAGTCAACATATCTAGTCACTTAGACTAGTGGCCACATTGCAAGTTGATCAATGGGATTTAGTCATCACTAAAGACTAGATAAACATGATTTTATTCAATACATAGTGATCAATCATTGTAAATATCTCAGTGGAACAGGAGTCAAGTCCTAGTACCAATAACTCAGTGTTAAAATCTTAGACTTGGAAGCTGGGTGCACTAGTTCGAACCCCCGTATGAAACGCTAGTTCTCTCAAGATAGCAGATATGCTTTACAGACGAGTGCCAGATGACATGAAATCCGGTTTCGAAATTTCCTGTTAATTACTTGCATCCATCTAACATAACAGTCATTTATTATATTGTTGTTTTCTCTGAAGGCACTCATACTATTAAGCACTACAGAACATATTGTTGGTCATTTGGTTACTAATAACGAAAAATATGAAGATCAATATAAACGCGTATATCGATGTTCAATCATATTAATTATTTTGTTACTTGGATTACTTGGTGTACCTTTAATTACTCAGGTAAGACTATTGTGATTTCCTCGTCTGTCATCAAAATTAGAGTAATTTTGTTCTGATATTTTCATTTGAATTATTTTACACAATTATTATTATTCAAATTAAGTTGGATTTCTTTTCATTAAAATATTTACTGTGATTATTTGTTGTAAGATATTACTGATTCATTATATAAAGGATATCACTTTTCATCTGTTTAATTTATTCATTAGAACATTAAATTCTATCAGCCTTCCCAAAGATACACTGATTAACTACCATACTATGCCAATATGAAAAATTGAGGATTAGATGGATGGGTATACTTATGTACAGTTTATTATCCGGGTCAGATTGAATGTAATTGATTAGCTGAATGGAACATCTTTTAAAATAATAAATTGTTTCAACTGGATATTAAACAATTGAATTATGATCCATTGACATTAGTTATCATAATCACTTGAATTGTGGTATTTTGTTTTATCGTGTTTGATTGTTTGTTAAGCGTACTTGCATTAAATTTGTTAACTGTAAGATGTATAAGTTAACACTGTATTTCTGGAAGTCTGGTTTATTCTCTTTTATGAATTCATTCGTGATTACTGATATATCGAAATGATTTCAGATCAATGAGCATCCAACTTAGTAAAATAAGTAACCATCTTTATTAGATCGTAAAACGGAATCATCAGGCGTTTAATTATATCCTCTCTAAGTAAAAAAAAAGTTGGCACACTGCAGTTATCATCATTCATTAAATTACAAATTAGTCATGTTTGATTCTTATGTTAACTAATGACATAGTAGATATCACAAATTTTATGTACTGGTTAGCTACACTTTCGGAATGTTAAAACAGATGTTAATGAAATGAGGTTCGGGGTCGCAACCTATTGGTTGAAAGTTGAGTATTTCAGTTAATAATCCGTTACTACTGTTTAATCTTTACAAGATATACATTTTCCATATTGTGTAAGAAAAAAATATAAAACAACGAAAGAAGTAAGTCTGAAAAGTATAAATAAATGGTTACGTTTACTAAAACGTAGTAGATTAACATCACTGATCATTGAATACCTTGAGTTCTAATTTCAATGATTATTTCTAATATTGTGGTGTGATCTACTTATATCCATATAAGTAGTATATGGTGTGGGTCAGACATAGAATGTATTTTCGCAGAAGACCAATGACGAAAGGACAGAAACGAAGCGCAATCGGTAGGAAAATGCACGAACAATGGAATTAGAGAAGAAACAGTGAAGATCGAGACTATTGGTTGTTAATTTGCAAATTGACTACATTGTATGGTTTTCAGAATTTATTGAGATAGTCTGTAACTTTTGCTTAAATACATTCGATTGTCCCCAACTAGTGTTCTGTTCACTACAATATCACGTGTTGAGTCATTGAGGGCCAATTTACACTGAATAATTATTTTATTCTGTTATGAGGCTCCCAAGCAAACCTTATCAATAACTACACAGCTAGCGTTACACAATGTTAACTTTAGATAATTTAATTATATTCCGACCATCCACATTTCTGACTTCAGTTAATGTTTAACAAGGATTGTCAATTAATGTCAATGGTGTGCAATTCGCTAGTTTGTCTGCATTACAAGTAACAGTTACTAATATAGTTATCGTACTATTATGTTATATATCAGTACATGTCTCAGTTACTTATATTTCTATTCCCTCGCTTTAACTTGACCTACACATTTAATGTTCTTAGTGGATTTGTAAACATTGAATAGTGACGTACTTCAAGAATAATCTAGTTTAATTCATTTGTTTATAAATCGTTTCAGGAACTAACTTTTGAGAACTTTACACGTTTTTTTGTAAACACAAATTGACTGTTCTGTATTCGTTAGTAATGGTGAAACTGTAATTTATGGACGACTTTTGAGTTACGCTAAAGTGACCTTGAGAATGTCCACCTACTAACTAAGACTAGGTGGCGGTTATAAACCAGTGTGAAGAATTAGAACCATGATTTATAGTTGATGGTTAGGGTTGGGAATTAGATTTAGGGTTTTCGTCACGAATTGACATCAACTAAAATGCTAAAACGCTATTTGTCCAAATGGTTGAATGAATTTCACGCCGAAATCCAAAACCTGTTAACCTAATTCTGATTAGTTCGTCCATAAATTATAGTCTTGCCTTAATTATTAAAGTTGATTAACTGATCTATAATTCAGTTCTTATCACTTATTTTACAGGCTGGATTTTATTGGATACGTTTAATTGATTGGTTTGTTGATCGTTTAATGTTGATACCAGTGCTTGGACAAGTAGCTGGTTTTCTCACTGTTTATGGTAATTTAATTATGATAGACATTAATAAATCTATTTAAATTTTCTCTCATGCTCATTTTACACAGATATAAGAATTTTGTTGAGATTTCTAAGTAAGAATTTGATAATTTATTCGTAAGGGTTTATATTTTTCCTTCGTAGATGTTAAAAATCAAAAGTAGTCAGTCTTTATTGATATATATACATCCTGGATGGATTACCTCAATGTTACTATTTAGTCACAAGTCTTAGTAAATTTTGATCGTGGCTAACAGTGAGATCCAGAACACACATTTTGATCCTATTTGAGATGCGTCAGCTAAATGTTATTGAATTCCATTGTTGATGTTCATATCGTGATTGGAACTCAGTGCTTATCTTTTCAAATGCTAATTCATTTTCCCTTAAGATACTGAATTTACATAAATAGTGACTTGTTTAACAGATGTCAATATTGAGGTACAGAGACATACTTTATTCTACTCGCGACCGCAATCCAGTTTTATAGAAACTATTAATTTCCTAATAAGTTGACGTTGACATTGTAGCTCCCGCTTGTTATTATTATTGTGGTGTGGGTTACTTATATCCACATAAGTAGTATATCACGATGATCAAGCATATAATGTATATCAGCAGAAGGTCGATAAAGAAATAACGGGAACGAAATGCAACTAGTATGAAAATGAATGAACAATAAAATCGGGGACGATGCACTGATACTTGCAGAAGGAACAGTCAAGATTGAGACAATTGATTGATAGTTTGCAAATAAAGTATTTACTGTATGGTTGTCAGATTTACTAAGATATTCTATAGGTTTGTGCTTTAATACATTCGACTGTCTCCAGTCGTGTTCTTGTTCACCACATTATGACTGAGATATGATATAAATGAGAATAAATCGGACATTGATGAAATATAACATACTAATACCTGAGTACATTCATTAATCTATTACATTAATGTTAGATTATTATATAAATAACTATTCTAACATAACATTTAATGAAATAAACATTTAATCAATCTGTACAATCGTATCGATAGCTAATTAATGAAAGTGACACATTCAAAACAAAACAAAAAAACGAATATTTATTCACAAAATAAGAATGGAATAATTCATATGAAAGGAAACATAGAATTGATATACTCAAAGGTTATTGTTATAACTTGTGGCTGAGTGGATGCCTTGTTAACGTATGTCGTGATAAGACCGCCAATCAGAGATCATCGAATTATCGATTGGAACAGTGACACACGAAAACCATACCAGCAGTATAGATCACTTGTCAGTCCTGCTTCTGCCTAGCCAGCTAGTTAAGTCCAGAACAGCCTCTGTGGTATGAATCATTATATCTCAAACATACTGAGTTTATATACCAATCAAACTGACCACATCTTACCATAAAATAAAAAATAACATTTATACAAGATTTGCCAAATGTGGCTGTGAATGTGGGGGCAGTAATAAATAGACTGGGGATAACTGAAGAATGGTAAATCGTATAATAATAGTCTACAGGTCAAAATAAAGCTTATAATAAGAGGAATATGAACATGAATAGTTTGGTTTTTTAGCAATTATACGATAAAAAATATATGAATAGCATTGGTTCATTAAATAAATCCCAAATTTACCTTTCATTATCTTTATGGGGCATAACAGTTAACAAATAGATAATTATCTTTAAGCTCTAACTACAATCTCAATCATATAATAGATTTTCTATTGTTCAATAAATACATGTTAAGGGGGTTTTCTGTGCAGATTTTAAGTAATCTTTATATATAGTTAAAATCATGAGTCAATTGAAGCTGGACCACCATGTAAATCCTGGAAGCACCTGACGCGCGTTTCGTCCTATTTGGAACTCGTCAACTGAATATACCTGCACCTCAGAGTTGATGTTCACTCTAGGACTCGAACCCAGTACCCTCGCTTCAGACTGACCAGTTGCAGTCCTAACAAATCGATGGGGAGATTCGAACAAACAATACTAATTGAATTTAAACTTCACCCCATCGCACAAGCAAGTGGCTATCGGGAGTCAGTGGCCGAGTGGATAACGCGATGGCGTTTGAAGCGAGGGTACCGGGTTCGAGTCCCAGAGTGAACATCAACTGAGATGCAGGTACATCCAGCTGAAGAGTCCCAAATAGGACGAAACGCGCGTCCTGGATTCCAATGCTAGCCAATATCCATCTTTGCTCACCACGCTTGTGAATTAAAGCTATATCGAGGCAATATGCACAGTATGCACATATGCCAATTAGAGACCGACCAGTTGCAGTCCTAACACATCGATGGGAAGATTCAAACAAACAATACTAATTGAAGTTATCATGTTCGTTGAATTTACTTTCAAATTCTAGTCAATTAGTCTTTAGTTGTATCTCATTTCATAAGTCTATTTATGATGAAATTGACTTTAAGTAAAATGAATATATTTGAACAAATGATTAAGCTAAACAATAATTGTATGTTTATTAATGAATAAACTGTTTGCTGAATAATTTTTTTAAATCTATACTCTGATAGAAAATTCATTTCATAATTTTCATTTATAATTATGACTTAGAAAAGCTAAATTTACTAATTCACAAAGACTGATTGTTTGGATCTTTCCATTGATGTTTAGGACTATGATTGATCAGTCTCTTTTGATGTATGTAAGTCTTGTGTGGACTGCCTCATAATTGTCATGAAGTCACGAGCATTGTAAGCAGAGTTGGATGGTGGTAAGCAGTGGAATCCAGGATGCGCGTTTCATCTCATTTGGAACTAGTCATCTGGATATACCAACATTCCAAAGTTAATGTTCACTCCGGGACTCGAGCCCGGTATCGTTCGCTTCAAATATCATCGCGTTGCGTACTTAACTGATGGGTTCGAGTCCAGGAGTGAGCATCTACTCTAGAATGTAGGTATACTCATCCAACTAGTCCCAACTAGGACAAAACGCGCATCTTGGATTCCATTGCTAGCCACCATCCATCTCTGCTTAACATATGTACCAATGTGTATGAAGCTGAGGAAGGAAGAGACGACGAAATCCTTAGATAGTTCACCGAATTTCTCGAAGGTTATTACTCGCTGTGTTTATAGTAGAGAAAAGAACTAATTAAAGGAGATGACGATTAAATTTCGAACTGTCTGATGTTAAAATTATTCATCGGAAATGCATCTAAATACTTTAAATAAAAATTCCCCATTATTTTTCTTCGATTTCATTTACAGCTCATTTACGAGGCAGCAAAATAGAAACACCTATGGTAAAAACAATTATAATATGTATATACGCTATACTTATTACTATTTCCAGTGTAAGTCTTATTAATTGTTAAACGTATTTCATAAATTGTCTACCTTAAAGTATTTTGTCGATATTCAAGCCAATTTTCATTATACATTAGATTTAGTTGGAAAACCACTTAGAAATAAAAGAGAATCCCAAACTGCAACAAAAAGGTGTCCGATTCTCTCCAGTTTTTATTGTTATTTTCTACCTGATTTCAAACAGTTTGTTATGCAGTATACCTTGAAATTAAATTGGAAATATTCTATGTGCTACTCCTATTGACTTACGTTGACTTTTTGATTTTGTTTGTATAGCAGGATACTTAGAATCTTTAGGATTCGGTTTTTCAAGTATTATGATAATTGTTTCTTTACTCTATCCCCCACGTTGGGGTGGTGTAAATTATAATTGTAGCTCTTGACCAGTTGGGTTGAATGTGACCTTAAATTGAAAGTTAAGTATGTGATGTATCACTTCCGAAATATGTTGATGCATTTGTATAAAGCAAATGATAAGAGTACCACTCTGAACATTAGGACCCAAAATAATTTCACGAAATTTTTGTATGGTCCTATCTCTATGCTTTTCAAATAGAAAGGGTATTAGAGACTGTCCATACTAATTTTCTAGTGTTCTGATATGTATTAGTTATTCATCTCGTAATTAATACGCTAATGAGGTTAATGGATTAGTATTTAGTGATACAGAAAGTGCTACGTCTTTCGTCTGTTTATCTACTAGTCTGTGCTCAATATTCAGGGAAAGAGAGAGTAGTCTCAGTCTACTTTACAGCCTTGACGCGGTAGAATACTAGATACAGTCTTCAGACCTGTAACACATGATTTCGATTCGCAACTGAATGGCTTTGAGTACAGAGGCAAAAAATTATCCTACCACTGACCTATGACTTCATTGGTTGGCAAGTAGAAAGAGACGACGATTTATCTGAAACTGTTTATTCAATTTATACCTGATTCAATTAATTCAAAAAAGGACATGAATAAATATATGACAAACATGACCATAATGTACAAGAAATGAGAAAAAATACACTTATATACAAATGGAGATATTAGAGGGGAAAAAAGTGGAATACAAGGGTCATGTTAAGATTACAGTAATTTTGAAATAGAAGAGAATATGTCAGTAATTTCTACATCTAAACATTACCATTAGTTTTCAGTTCTGCTTAATTCTTCAATTAACACTTCCGTTTCATTTAAATAAAGGGAATCTATACTTGGTATATATTTTCAACTTCACAAAAACCACCTGATTTTCAATGTCGTACATACAGTCGAGCACCATTAAATGATCCAATTCAGAATAATTTCATTCTACTCGGTTGGTTAATAGCATTTGGTCCTATACTATTGGGTATAATAATTGGATTAATTATGACATTTATACGTTTTCATAGTCATCAAACTTTAGGATATTCGGTAATTTATTTTGTTATATTTATTTTGTCAATCAATTTTTAAACAATTTGTTCCCATAATAGAACTGTGAAAATGGACTAGGATTTATATTAGTATTTATTTTATGTTGGATTCCATCTTTATGAGTGGCTTCTGAGTATAATTTTTCATCAGAATGTGTATCGGATCAATTTGTACATGAGTTTTAAGGAATCTTCATAATGTATTATACAAATGTGAAGTTAGACATTAACACCATCGGATGACGGTTCAGTGGTCTATCGGTCTCGCTCTGGTGCGAGACTTGTAGGTCCTGAGTTCGGATCTCGCGAGGCGAGGTCGTGGATGTGCACTGCTGAGGAGTCCTACAATAGGATGAAACGGCCGTCTAGTGCTTCCAGGTTTTCCTCAGTGGTCTAGCTTTAACTGACTCATGCTTTCAAATATGCAAATGTAAATTGTTTTTTCTACAGAATTGCATGGTTTTTGGGAAATGATTTTACATTTTCTCAGATATAAATTGTATCAGTTTTAGCTCGCTTAAAGACTATTTAAAGAAAATGATTTACCTTTATAAAACGTCCATCAAGCTGAACAAGATGGTTCCGAACTAGTGATAAGTTATTTTTGGTTTATATAATCCTTTAGAAAATACGGCGAGACTACAATTTTGGACGAGCCAATCAGAAGCGTTTGAGGGATTTCAAGGTCATAGTGCCAATTTCAGTACCTGGTGCTCATGTATGATCGGTTCACAGAGGATTTTAAAGAAGACTTGACAATTAAGAGGCTACAATAAATGGGACTACTAAGAAGTTCCTTTATTTGTAATTGCAGTGATCAAATGACTTGTAGACCTTGTGCAGATTACCGTACCGTTGTCCTTCGATGTAACATTTGTTGAGTGAAGACGTTTGCTAGAATAGGAACCTTTATCGCTCGATCCAGTTTGAGACTAAGGCATATTATAATAATTGCCGCGAACTGTATTATAAAAGCACCAGTAACATTGGCTGCAATGATCTCAGACGTTACTGGAACTTCGGCTTTTTAGTTGTATGAGTATTGCAGGGACATATCCGTGATAAAAATGATAAACTTACACAATCGGAGTAAACACAAACAATACTGAAGCTATGTGGTCGAGGCTGAGAGGGTTTTTTTAACTTTATCATGGCTCCAGAGACCGACTATTATGAATGAGTTCCTCTACCTTATGCATTATGATTTTAGAATCTTTGAACCTGTTTCTAACCTTGACAAGTTTTTGGACCATATTAAAGAAGTGGATCCACTTTAATTCTTTAGTTCTGTATAATATATTTTTACTCTATGCTGACTGTTTACTGATTGGCTAATATTTCCCAAGATCACTCAATATTCGTTAAAAGGTCATCCATAATCTATAGTTCCGCCGAAAATACTTGTCTAGAATGAATTACCTAAAATATTCGAATACTTCCGAAGATTGCATTGAAAACATACAGTAATTGAGTATTTTTAGTAGTTTCTTGTTTCGCAAGGTGGCAGGACCAAGTTTCAGCCTTTCATTCTCATTATAGGCAAGATTATATGTCGAATTACAGGAAAAACGAGTGTAAGAATATGATATACTTGTATAAACAGTAAAAAGGATCTTCGAAATAATGAGTAGTAGTTATATATCCTCTACCTCAAAGGGTTTTATTTATTTCTACTTTTGAAATCGCTTCATCGACAAATATTTATATGCTGAATAATGTATAATATAGCCTTTTAAATTTCAGCTTATTTGAATGGACTCTAATGTACACGTGTTTCATTGTGCTTGAGGATAAGGATTTGTGAGATGATACCATAATATGGAGGATGAAAACAAAGAGGTATTAATAATCATAAATATTGTAGTGGTAGGTCATTGCCAAAAACAGATTGTCCAATAAATATTCAGAACTGGTACAGACCTTATTATTTTCATTGAATTTAAACTGATGGTCGTTCATAATTAAACATCCATACTATTCTCAGTAACCCACATACTTACATAGGACACTTTTCATTTTCTACCTAACCAGTTTAACAATACAGTTTTGTTTACCTCTGCACTTGCACTGGTGTACCATTGCATCCTGACTTGTTATTTTCTCTGTAAAGAATCGATTCAGTATATGCGCATTATCATAATACAATATTCAGAAGCCTAGAATCAGTATCGTTAACTTCGGCTGTATCGAGCTCGCCATAATATCATACTCAATAACTGATTTACAGCTTTTTTCACGATATTATGGTTTCTTTATTACATATTTTCGTTTAGTCTCTTCATCTTACTGTCTTTTTTCTCAAATTTACAGTACTTCAATTATTTATTCAAAGGTGAGTATGGCCTACAAAAGTTTATGCAGAAAACAGCACAATTAGCGCATATGAAACGTAATCTTCCGAAATATTCAAATATGCCTAAAAATCTTTCATGGACTAGAATAAATAACTTTAACACAGCTTCCAGTTCTTCTAAGTTTATTTCATCAAATTTCTCCAATCCAAATAATCTTGGAATGAATAGAACGATTTATCGATCTGTCGGTGATCAATTAGGAAATTTTATTTCATCCAGTCAAGATATTGCTCATGCTTATTCCACAAATCAACTACCTAATTATTATGAACATAATGGGACAAATCAACTGAATACTCGTTTACTTCCTCCTCATAGAAAATCTGAAGTGAACATTTACAATAATAGATTAGTGTCAGAATTAAAAGATTATCAACACCAGAGAATTAAACATCACAGACCTTATATTTATCCAAATCACCGTTCAATTGGTACATTGGATATATATGAAAGTGAAGAATTTTTGTAAATTAAATTCAAATGTAAAGAATATTCTCTTTGTTTTTTTTTAAAAATAATTCTATGGTGAAGAATTCAAATACCGCTTGAGCGTATCTACTTATATGTTCGTAATAATTTTGAAAAAACTGCGAAGCAACTATAGTCCCCTTCAGTGTAACTACGTGTCTTAGCTTACTATATATATAGATGTATGTAAAATAATGTTTTGCGTTTTGTTGCAAAGAATAGTTCAAATAATTCATATATTTTTACCATTTTTATTTATAATCACAAATATATTCGAAATAATTTCAGCTAGAATACTGTAAGAAAAAAGGTTCGTAGTATGTAATCATTCTAGTTGCGCCGGTTAGAACACTGGAACTGTCTTTGGTTTTGGAAATCATTAAATGGATTTCGCCGTAGCTCATTAACGTTCAGTATTTATATACTGAGAATTAAGTGCAGTGTGAATCTTTAAGCAGTTCAAAACCGTACTTATAAAGTAGCAAAATCTTTTTCTTATACAACAGATATCTGGATTTCCCATTGGTGAAATTATATACATTAATATTAACCGAAGTAAATTATTACTTTTGTATAAGTGAGAAAAATAGAAACATTTTGGCTTATATTACTAGATCAATACTCTCGCTTTTAGGACGAACTAGATCGTAGTAAGATTCATGCGACAATCCTTCCAACAACATCTAGACAGCATAACTCCACCTGGACCCATTTTAGGGTCATTGCTGGTTCAAAGCTTGAATAAAGAAGGAGGGTTGGGTGTGAGTTTGACAACTCCATCTCGTACAAACGCTTATGTAAAAACGCTTTTCAGAATTGGTCATTCAGACCATCTTAATTCTACACAGGGAGTTGAATGCTCTTCTTATGTCATCTGATGGTGTAAGTCAAGGACCTGTAGGAGCTATGAAGCCGATGACCTTCTTGACAACTGTAAAGGAAATGAATGCAGATAGGTATATATATATCTTCGAACCTCCTCGCTTCTGACTTTTGATTTCACTAGGTGGGCACGATTCAATAATAGGTGTTGTTGTTTAAGTATTGTCAAACTGCAATACCTGTGGAATCTTCAAGTTTACACATCCAAACTTATTAACCAGCCAAGCATTGTAACGCTTATTGGTTCCATTAATCCTGTCACCCTCAAACAATAGTCTCACTCGTTACGAGATTCACAATCTCACAAATAACCAGAAAATGGACCAGATCTAATACAGTGAAAGTTTCACGCGTCCTTCATTATGCATCACTGAAGATGTGGAACTGGACAGAAACGACAGGTACCAAGCACAAAGAAATTATGTGTCTTGCACTGGTTCTTCAAAAAGATAATGAATACTAGATAAGCGCAATAATTGAAATACAAGTCTCACAGAAATGTAGTGTGATCATTGCTAAATAATGCATCAATATTAGTTCGATTTTAGTCGATACTTAGCAAATGATGATAGTAGTAACAGCTAATAATTTTCCATGAGTAAAGAGATCCTACAAATTTTAAATATAAGCCGATCATATTATTTTTACTAAAAGTTAAGTTACTAAGTTAAGGCGCTCAAACAAGTTTCCGCAAGGAATCATGTTTTTAGAAGTCATACAAGACACTGCTAAGTAGCTTGCTTAGATATTATACTTGTTATATCCTGGTGAAGACATAAGTACGGGTAACTCTTATAACCTATTAGTGGATGATTTTTCTATATATATTCTTATTGTATAACCATTCAGTGACTAGATTATGTATATCTATATTCATCTTATTATAAGCTTCATTTTGACTCATTGATTATTGTTATACGATTTACTGTTCCTAAATTATACTCAGTTTATTGATTACTGCCTCCCACGTTCACAGCCACATTTGGCTTGATTTTGTATATTTTTACTTTCAATTATCCCTGATTTCTGGTTTGATTACCTTTAAGTCATTTAGTAATGTGACACACTGAAGACAGCACTTTGAGGCCCTACGCATCCGATGTCTCTTCAATGCTGTAGAAGTATCAAACATAAATCCGACTACCGAAGAAGAATATCTGCATGGATATAATAACACGAACATATTCATGCATTTAAAAATTGACGCAGAAGCTAAAAATTCACTCTACAAGGGATAAATATCGACTCCATTGATAGCTCGGAAACGCGTTATATGTCTTCAGTCTTCAGTAATAAAGATAGTAGGTTGATGAACCTGTGTTAATCCTGACAGATTGCCTTCCAGTGAAGGTCCAGCTTCCCCTTGAAAATGTTCACTGATAGGGCTGATACTACTTGTCCGAGTAATGCGTTCCAGTCATTGACCACTCGATGAAGAAACGGGAACCCACCTTTAATTTATTAGATTGCGGTTTGTGAAACTTCTTGCAATGACCTCGGAGAATATTGGTGCTGGAAGGAGCAAAAAGATAAGACATATTAACACCCAAATCGTAATGAAAAATACGAAATGCCAGTATAAGGTCACCTCGTGTCTTACGATAAGACAAGGGTAAAAGGTTTAGACGTTTCAAACGCTCATCGTAAGGGAGTTTAGAAAGACCTTCACTAATTTTGTTCCCACACGCTGGACATGTTCAAGTGATTAATAATAATAATTTAGTATCCTTCATCAAACATGGGCTAGCTGCTTGGATACAGTACTCTAGGTATGGCCTTACATAGGTGGAATATAGCATTAAAAACATCTTGTCAAAGCATTTAAATGCTCGGCGAAGTGACTATACCGCACGATAACCTTTGGAAGCAACCACGTTGCAGTGCGTAGAAGTTTTTAAGTCGTGACTTGTAGTTACTCCTAAGTTTTCATGTGCTTAAAAGCGTGAAAGAGATATACCATCAATAGTATGATGGTAACTATTACTGTGTCCGATGTGCATTAGCAAACTCTTCCTGGAATTAACTTCTAAGCCCCAATCATGAGCCCATCTAACTTATTCGTCTATATCAGCTTGGAGATGAAAACCTTTAGACTCACATCTAATTGTTCTCAAGAACTTAATATCATCCTAAAACAATAACGTCAACGACTTAAACAATAGAGGTAATTCATTAATATAGAAATGGAAAAGTATATGGTCTGAAATGGCATCTTGGGGCGCATCTCTTTTGACCGGCTTCTATTCGGATAGCGTTCCATTTACCCTCAATTTCTGTCTGCGGTCACATAAGGTTTAGCTATGGTCTTTTTACAAATATTTCGGATTTTTTATATTCGCACTTAAATGATGCCTGTCCTATTGACAAGAATAAGTCCCAACTTTCTGGTTTCCTCATTAATCCATGGAGAGCGATGTGATAGCTTACGTGCTGACCGTGGGATAAACGGTCGAGTTACGGAATCGAACGTAGCCTTAAACCTATTTTATGCATCTTCGATCGATCCATCAGCATCGATCGACCAGTCAATCGAGATAGTACAGTCTGTGATTGCCGGAATGTTAGCTGTCCAGATATTAGAACGGGGTGGAACAGATGCAAATTCTATACTTAAAGGAAATTACGACGTGCTCAATATTCACCAGTGGGGGAAGGTGTTGCATGTCGACGACGCCTTCTCAGTGGTGTATGAGGACCAATGACGGATCATGTCCCAAGTCAATATATGTCGGTTTTATGATACATTGTACAAGTGCACACTGAATAACTGTTGATAGAAGGTCGCTATCGTAACCCCCACCTGAAGTTGTGAGCTCTATCCAGATGATATGGGGTGCGTTGAAGTCTCCAACGATGTGACAACATTCTGCCTTACGTGTCTTAGGAAAAAGTCGTCAGCAAGGCAACGCGGAATGCGATATATTCCTCCTATAATCACTAACCCGTTTCTAGACCTAATTGTACAACATACTACCTCACATGTACCACTAACATGCTCCTCTGATATGATTGAGTTTATGTGAAGGTGGTCCCTAACATTTAAGATTATGCTCCTCCCTTACGGCTTATAACTCTATCACTTCTGATACAGTTGTAGCCTGAAATGATGTGAGAACAGTCTATACCTACAGTGAGCCGAGTTTTAGTGACAACAATTATATCGGGATTTAATCTGTCCACCATCAAACTTAGCCCAGACATCTTATTCCGAAGACTACGGGCATTCATGTAGCAAACATTTAAAGTGTTTTTAGAAACACACGTTCTACTCATACAGATCTTGGAAGCCAATGCTTCTGAGACCTGATGTGTGTGCGAAAAATCTTGGAATCTTTTTACTCATTTCAATATGAAGGACAAACAGAATAAGTCACTTCATAAATTATTACTCCTGTAAAACTGCGTCGAACCAAATCTACATAAGTGCTGTTTTATTAATCTGAACAATACAAAATACATAGAAGGACAGTGAGGGAACAAAAATGAAGCTCTATGTCACTCGCTAAATACTTGGTCGTAACAAGGAAATTGGATATTGTGCAACTTTTCAAATATCGCGTTACATGGTGTCGGTTGTTGCGATCTGAATATTTTGATATTTTCTTGTCCACTTAACTGCATTGCATAAACGTCCTTCACTTTAGTAATGGGCTTAATGTACTTTTATTTGTACATACTGTGACACATGGTTACCAGTGTTATGCATTTTTACTTGTTCGTTTAAAATAAACGTTATTGATTTGGCCCTTAAAAGTTCTCTTAAGGTGTATTGCTGAGTAAGCTAATCCTCTTCTGTTTCAAATGACTGCCTGAACTTCACAAAACACATAGCTAGCATGGATAAAGATCAAAAACACTATATCTGTAGTATGTAAACACGAAGGGATTCAGGTGAAAATTCGAGGACTCACCTTTTGTTTCATTTTCTCCCATTTCCAAAAATATACTCATCCTCACGGTTCTTAGAAGGTTTTAATGTTAGGAATTCTTTATTATGAAAAGTCACATTATTAAATAACAATATATTATTCAAATCCACTCAAAATAGGAGACTCGATCATATTCATAGTTTTCTGTTAATTCGGTCATAAACTGTGTTTAACACTCAAACTAACCTTTTTTGGTGCCTGCAAAAAGTTTCTATTAAGGAAAAGTGGTAACTGATCCTTTGTTGGATTTGAAGAAATAAGTGACCATACTGGGTTTTGTCACGGTTCAAAACATGACATAGGATGTTGCTATCTTGAGTTTCAATATTTCGTGCTTCCGTTTTTATTTAGCTGTCATAGTTATGTTTCGAGAGAACCTTTCCGAGTTCGGAGTACCTGTCTCCTACCTAACTATTCACTTAACTCCATATAGTAAATGAGCTGATAACATACATTTTGTGTTGATATGTGGGGCTCGAAGAATATGTGGATATTCTGTTCTTTTAATTGAAAAATGTTACATTAGAACTAGTCTTTATCAGTGCGAAAATTGGCCGTATGTAGTAATTTGGTTTAATTCATTTTCTACCATACTCAAGAAACTTTACCAGCCTGCATTGGTCGGTCGCTGGTGAACTACTAGGAGGGGATAAAAAAAGTCTTATTCAGTTAAGTAACCCGTGGTGTAGGTCGTAGGCGTATCCCAATCGTTACTCATATCTGAGGGAACCACCGATAGGTTAGTGGTTGGGCATAGTTTTAGATAGATATTTGGTCAGCAAGTGAGACCGTAAACCCTGAAGCCAATCATGTCGCGTCGAGACGTGTGAGCTAGTCGGAGCCTATGGTAACAGACCATCCTTTATGGCCCAAAATTCGACTCGGTAGTACAGATGTATCATTTCTTTATCTCTCCATGGATCTTCGGTTTCTGTTGTTTCTTACTTTCATCCGACATTTTACAAACACATCTTCAAAGTTATTTGTTCTCCAAATAAAATCGTATTAATTTGTTCCCTTACATCGCTGTTGTTGAACTGATAAACATTTGTTCCAGATCATATGTTGTTGATGACTGACTGCAAATTTGAACCATATTATGTGGTAGTGTCAAGTTTGTTTATCAGTATTTTTAGGACCTCAGTTTTTTCCTCCATGCTGGAATGTCGTAATACAAATCTCCCCCTATTGTTTTAGACATCAGTATTTACTTCACTTACAATCCTAACATTGGAACTAACGTCCATGTATAATACATGCTTTAAGATTTTGCCCTAATTATTAGAGGTCTGTCATAAACGTAGCCATTTATATAATCTCACTTTGCACTTGGATCCGCTGTAACAATTTCAAGTATATCTGTCTAGTTTCCATCGATAACCTGTCACTTTTACAAACTTATCGTGAGTTTAGTTAGATTGTCAGTTTTTGTTTATTGTTGGTAACACTATTATAAGCTTGTCATTCTCTGTCAGTGTTCCTAGTATTCGTCGTAGTAAACAATTGTCGCATAGGAAATTTCAAGGTTTCGGAGTCAGAAATAAAAGATTAGAACTTTAAAATGTCAAAGAACTTATTATGCGCGTCATATTAGCGAAATTTTAGCAAGAACACCATACCTAACCATCATGAAGTAAACTCTACAAGTTTAATAAAATTACAAACAGTTATCTCGACTGACTTGGACATTCCATCATCCTTTTATACATAAGGTGTCACTCAATTATCAAAAATCTCATTCCCGACCGTTGCTGCTACCTTGACGTGGTGGTCGGGCTTGCCTATCGTGATGAACAAATCGAGCTATACTGTCTAGAACAATCGTTGCTCAAGGTCCTACCATGCTAGACAGGTCAGTTGAAGAGCGGTAAGACTAGAAGCAGCAATCCCAAGGTCCGAAGGCGAAGTCGTACTGCCGACTGTAGAGGTAGTTGTTAGGAAACGGGTACTAGGTAATGATGGAAAATCGATTGATGAAGTAGTGAAACTTCATCAGTTGAGATGGTTGGAACACGTGTTACGTATGCCCAACCACCGACGTGCAATGTTTTATGGTGTAGGAGTAGGTTGGGAGAAGGCTAGGGGCGGCCAGACCAAAAGAAGTCACAAATCCATGAAGTCAGTGACAAGTGGACTGAGCCATGTTGGTAGGTGTAGACTACCTGGTTAGGATTCGCGAGATGATAGTAATCGATGGTTAGAGACCCTGAATGACATGGCTCAAAATTGTTTGCTATGGCGAAGGTGCATCCACTCTTTGTGTTCTACCAAATTTTAATCTTTATTTTCTTCATGTCCCTATTCTTTTTTCTCTTTTCCAATTTATTTCACTGTATTATACTCCTTCAATAACATCTTCAAACCCTAATCTTTCACATAATGCTTATACTCTTACTACTTCTACCACTATGGGATTTGAATCGACAACTGCATCTCTGTGCTAATGTGGTATGGCAACTCGAACTGATGTAAGTATGTACGAAGTTCTACGTTGTGACTGACTGACTGACAAAAAGCTCATTACATACCGTTTTTATTTTGAATTTGTACTGCCAGCAATACACGTTTTTTAAGTTGAAGAACAGCAAGAGTAAATCAAAGGCGACAAGACTAGTGGTATGAATGATATAAACTGAGAATCGGGATTTTTTCTTCTGACTCACGTTACAATTATTGTTTTGCTCTAAATTCTATATAATACCTACGAAACCGTCTAATGTTCTTTGATCCTTATAGGACTTATTTATTAACTAGCTGCTATTAGACTGAACCTTGAGGACTCAGGAAGAATGGATCAGAGGATACTAAAAATTGAAGAGCATGTTAATGAAACTTTGAAAATGAACCTCAAGTACTTATAGTGTTCCTTGAGTATATCTAAAATACAGAAAAACTTTAGATGCTGGGGACTTAGTGTATGGTCAAATTTCGGAATATTTAGAACTCAAAAATCTTATTGAGAAAATGAAGGATATCGATATCCCTCAAAATAACTTGAAAACCAAAGTAAATGTCGGAAGCAATATTTATGTAAATGGATTAATGTAAGAGCACAACATTATTTAATGTACAGTTATTCTGTTGAACCTATTGCAGTTGACATTGGTCTAGGATTTTACCTCGAGTGCAGTCATGCTGAAGCCTTAAATATTATTGATTCGCGCATCTCTATCCTAAATGGGCGTGCCGACATGTACAAGAAAAGAGCTAATTCTATAAAAGCTCAGATAAAGTTGTTCCTAGAAGTAAGTTATCTGGTCATTTCTAACATTATTTTAAGGGTCTCCGAAATCTCCAAAATATTAAACGGAACTGCTAAACAGTAATAAGATTTTTCTGTAAATATGTGTACTCTACATTTACTTAGATGTTTCAAAACCGTTTATATACTACAACTATTATTTTACTAATAAACTAAGTAATTCGAATGCCTATTCTTTCACATGTTGCTTTTACAGGTAACTAGGATTTGAGTCATAAATTTTAGCAAACAATTGTGAACCCTTGAATGTTTCTGTAGATGATTTTTCTACGAAGCATTGAGTTGCAATATTCTATTTAAATGTATATTCACAAATCACTTTCCTGGGGTTTCTAAGTATGTAACAGTTCGATGTCCAAATATTTGTATACTGCATTAACTTTTTCAAAAAAACACCAATATATCCATGGGCATTACGTGTAACAGTCAGTTACAACGTAGAACTTCGTACATACTTACATCAGTTCGAGTTTCCATACCACATTAGCACAGAGATGCAGTTGTCGATTCAAATCCCATAGTGGTAGAAGTAGTAAGAGTATAAGCATTATGTGAAAGATTAGGGTTTGAAGATGTTATTGAAGTATAATCCAATGAAATAAATTTGGAAAAAGAAATTACGTGTAACAGTAAATTGGAATCTACATCATGCCTTTTGCCGTCGTTTTAATCATTTTGCCATATTTAACTACTTAACACCAAGGGTGTCATTGGGAACCTTAACCCGATACATCGCTGAGGAACAATTAGTTAAACTACTAGGTTAACGAAGTAGTTGGAACGCGTACGAACCTCTGGTTTGTTCTAAAACATGATGCCGCAACTCCAAATAAGTTAAAATTACTATCCTAAGAATATGTTAGGAAAGTCAAGGTGATGGCGTTGACATTATAATAGGAAAAACAATCTAGTTGGCATGCTAATAATGTTAAAACAAAGAAAAACAACTGAACAGCATCCATTAGGTTGATAGATAGAACACAACATAGTCCTGAAGTGAAATAAATACAAGGTATATTTTAACAAATAACGGAGGATCACAAACAGCTGCTCGTAGCACAAAGAACTGTGATGACCGTAAACTAGTCAATGTATTTTAAAACCATTTGTGATTTTAATGCAAAAAACGCACTGGCAAAAATCTAATCGCAGTTAGGCATAGTAATTTAGATTAGTGCGCTTCTTAGCTTGAACTTCCAAAATGGCATCCATGTAATCTTCGTGTGTTACTTCAGACGCACTTCGACGCAACGCAATCATACCCTGGAAAAATAATAATAGTTTCGGGATATAAGCAATCACTAACTCATTTTCTCAGCGACATGCAAATATCTCATAAAAGATTAAACTGAGTGCCTATAAGCCGATGAGTGGACTTGAACCAGTCATCGTTAAAGTATACTGACGAGTTTTAGCTTTTTGCAGATCGCTATGAGGATTTCCAGCTGAAATAAAGGTAGGTCGTTAGGTGAATATATAATTCTCGGACTAAGGCATAAAGAAAAATTAAGTTTTGTAAGATGGTAAGGAATTAATTGCTGAAGACTTCTAATAATGAATCACTTCAGCAACTATTGGCGCGTGCACAACTGGTTGCTTTGAAGTCTTGAATAAACTGTCCATGAGTTGCAATATTCTATTTACTCAGTTGACTCATGGGACCAATTTTAACTCCCGGAAAATCCTTGACACTGCAAGTACTAAGATAAACATTTTATATCTAGTCGATAAATTGATAGAAAGACCCCAGTTACTTTACTTATGTACTTACTACTTAATTTCCATATGAAAACGGACTGGACTGTTACTTTAATTTTATCTATTTAGTCTTTTTATACATTTTTTTAATCGTTCACATTAATAAATATAGGTCGGCTTATTCACCAGGCACTTGGGAATGAACCACGTTGATACTGCCCCGCTACCTAAACCTAAGTAGGTGTGGGGGGGAGGTTCAAACGTGGGCGTTAGTAACTGAAACTCAAACACCCTAACCTATAAGCCGCTACTCCACGATCCTTTAAACTACTTTAAATTATATCCACTTAGATTAGCTAATATAAATCTTATTATTATTTTGGTCAGCCGATCACATCCATGCGTACCTCTCTAATGGGTTTCGCGTGATGCTTAATGGTGGCAGTTATAGGGACTAGGTAAACTAATCTAGAAACTGCTGTCGTATCGCAGATGCTTTTACGGCTTAACTCATTTGGAGATCGTGGATTTCACACGAGTTCCTCCAACTAGTTTATTCGAGAGATTTTAACTTTAGTTAAATTTCTCGAAGCTTGTTATCATGGTCTTTTCTACTTCATGTTTTTTAACGTACCAACAAGAGACCCTCAAATAGACTTAGATTTGTTCGGCACTGCATAAATCACACTCTGGGTTAAATAAAACGCTCAAATAACAGTTTTCATATTACTAGTTATCCAAAACAAAGAGCACAGCTAAAAATAAATCAAACCATAAGAACTTTTTTTCAACAAGCTTTTGAATAGTGAGATTGGAGGACTGTTAGAATTCCCTAATCAGTTTAAATTTGTGACGGACACTAAACAGCTAAAGTGGACTACAATTAAAATGTCAGTCACCAAATACAACAAAAATGATAATGGGTACAACTTACGGCTTCCACACACACAGCTTTACACTGAGCTCCATTAAAGTCATCTGTACAGCGAGCTAATTCTTCAAAATTGACATCTTTTCTGAAGTGGTGTTTTGGTGAGAATATATTGAATAACTTACTGTACATTCATCTTGCGAGAGTGAATCTGCATAATGCGGGCACGTGCTTCTTCGTTTGGTGCAGGAAACTCGATTTTCCGGTCAACTCTACCACTTCGTAACAGCGCTGGGTCTAATATATCTACTCTATTTGTAGCCGCAATCACCTTGATGTCATGATTTGGTTGGAAACCATCCAGTTGATTGAGAAGTTCTAACATTGTTCGCTGTACCTCGCGATCGCCAGCTTTTTCACTATTGAAACGCTTTGTTCCTTAAAACAAGTATAAAACAGAAATAAGACTCAATTTAGTATGAGTTAGAAGCCTCAGAGAGTTTCTGAAATATGTTATTCTGATAACTCCAGGAAGGATATAGTTACGATTAGAAATCAAATTTTATTGTATTAGTGGGTGACTATTTCGTAGAATCTTGTACTGTTCGCTGGTACGATTGCTTAACAAAATTACTATAGTAGCAATATGTTTTAAGAAGTATTGTTGAATTAGATTAAGTAACAGAATAACAGTTACACAATGAATAACTAGTTGCCTAGTACCACTAGCATCTTATGTACTGATTCTTACTACATATATGATTTGTGTGAAATATAGACATAGGCACGAAAAGGTGTTGGTGCTCGAACAGTAAAGGTGAAGATACAACGCCCCTCCAGCAAAGGAACAAATAAAATAGTTTGGAATACAAACGCTTTGAGCATAGCGGTCTCAATAACGATAGATTTCTGTGGCCAAGAAATAGAAGATTTATCCGCTTTATGGAACAGCTGAGCTGAACCACGAAAAGTTATAATTACTAAAGTAATGTTCTGGTAATACTTAACAAATTGTCCGCTTTCTAGTACTATGATCACCAGTAATATTCGGTTTAGCAAAGAGCACTTATTTTGATGTGTCCCAGTTTTGCAATGATTTTGCCCAATCAGCCAGATTCTACCGACTTTTGGAGGTATGAAGATAAAATACTCCGTATCCAATGGCAAATAGGAATGAACAATCGGACAATCAAAGAGTATGCACTACAAGATATGTGAATAAACATAAAGGAAGTTGTTACTTTTGGGTGGTTTCGTTCTATGAGCTGGATGGTTTAGTTGCGGAGTTTTCATCGTTCTTCAGTTAGAAGCTTGCGTTCAAAAGAATAACCAAAGATCCACAACCAGATCATCCAGCACAGAGAACGAAACTCCACCAAAAATTAGCCACCTGAGCTACAAATCTCCACCATCTGTTATTAGCGCAAGAGAGAAAAGACTTAGGTTTATGAATCCTAATTAATAAAGTCTCAGTACTACTTCATATGATCCAATAACACATGACTTGTCTTGCTTCAGGCACAAACAAGTACTTATTTATCACCTAAGTACTTGAGACTTGACTCTATAACCAGTGCTAGTTTTTTCTAGACACATAACAGAAGTGTTGCAGAAAGAAAATCTTTAGCCCTTTAAAAAAGTCTGGAAATTTATGTATTTTGACGTGTCAACCAATTGCGGAACTGTATAATTAGTCACATGAGTAGTTTTAGTCTACATACCAGTCAGTCTGTGATCTAAGTGAATGTTTTTAGTCGAAAAACATCACTGTTAAGGCACTCCCAAAGTGAGTGTGGTTTGCAGCTATGTCAATTCATGAAAGCTTAGAATGTCTAATAGGAGCTTTGTCCACACTTCTGCCTCATGATCATAACCACTTTACTCAATGTGCTTGGCAAGATGCATTCTCAGTATAAAATATCACAACCAGGAATCCATTCGTAAGAACATAGCATTATAACTATCTAGGAAGCATGTATGACAGCAGAAACACACTAAACACGACACATAACATGAGACAAATTAGCACAATATTTGCCAAAATAAAACATGATTGGCCATAAAACAACAAAAGCAAAAGGTGAATTTTTCAGATGAAGTTTTCGACTTGCGTGAATTTATGAACAACTATCCGAATATCAACAGACTAAAAACGTTGAGACGTATAAAGAAGTATATAGGTGCGTCAAGCAATCAAGTGACAGTATTTAGTGATATACGTGAAATGGCGGGAGGAGCGAGTGAAGGGACAATGAGTCCAAGCTAGAGACATGATCTCTAATAATACAAAGGTACTCGTGAAGAAACTCAAGTGAACTAGTGTAACAGAACTTGATATTTTGACTAAGTATTTCAAATATATATATAGAAACTTTTAAATTTATGACGTTTACCGATGGCGTCGAGCTCGTCAATGAAAATAATCGCTGGAGCTTTTTCCTTGGCCAATTGGAAGGCATCCCTGACCAGTTTGGCTCCGTCTCCAATGAACATTTGCACTAACTGAGGACCAGCAAGTTTAAGAAACGTGGATTTCGTCTGAGCTGCACATGCACGGGCCAGAAGTGTTTTTCCTGTACCTGGTGGACCATACAATAAGACTCCCTTTGGTGGCTGAATACCAAGTGCCTCGAAGCGATCACGATGCGTCATAGGGAGAACAACAGCTTCAATCAATTCCTTGAAGAGTTAAGTTGAGTGGATAATTTCTTACCTGTATCTGTTTATCAAGCCCACCAATGTCACTATATCTCTCGGTTGGACGTTCATCAACCTCCATAGCCTTTACTCGAGAGTCGAATTCTGGCGGAAGTTTTTCAAGAATCAAGTATGAGTCTTTATGTACTCCAACTAAGTCGCCAGGTTTTAAATCTTCGGGAGGTACGAGACCAATGACCGGGAGGAAGTAGGTTTGCCTAGTACTTGTTTTGATAACTGCACATTTTCCCTTACGCTGAGAATCAAGGTCAACGTTTGCTCCCTCTTCTATCTCATCTTCCTGAGGTTCTACATCTAGCAACTAAGGGAATTAAGATAAGGAAAAAAAGATGGTACTTCGACGACGGTTGCCACTAAGTAGGGAAGTGCCTTGTTCATTTTTATCTTGCTTTTACTATCCTTAACTTTTGTCTGTTTCGTGTTTATTTCATGATTGACGTGTTTCAACTCAGACTGCATGAACTAAACAACGTTATGGTATGATATGTTGATTTACACGAATTTCAGAATCAAGCAGTCTTGCTCTACTTGTCAGTTCTTCAGTAGACATGCGCATAACTTCGTCCACCATAGCTTCCTGAATCAAAAATATCATAGTTGAATAGAGTACTTACGTCCACATCATCCCATATCGGTCTTTCTATCGTCGAAGTCATGACTGCGCAGAGAATTCGAACCTCGCGGCCTGAACGAAGGTCAGGATAGGGTTCACATATTGGCAAGTGACGGTTGACAGGGAAGGAAAAGCTTTCGCTTAACAATATACCGTGTCTGGTACTAACGAATCAAGAATAACTTCTTATATATATATAACAGGCAGATATAGATGAGAAAGACAAAAAGATCAATGTTAATTTTCGCGATTCACAGTTCTGTGTGGATCTCTCCAAACTGTGAATGTATTTGGAGAAGGTACTTATATCACATGTTCAGTCATCCGTTTCCTCATACATCAAAGGAAATTCCAATTGTAGTTCATTATATTTCGAATTTCGACCAGTCTTAGAATCTTCACTTAGACGATCAAATATTTTGAACATATCTTTGTTCATAAGACTCGGAACATTTTAGCCACAGTTACATTGTCCTTACTTGTGGCTCTTAAGTCACGAACTGCTAGAACTCCTAAATCCCTGTGATCAGTCGCTTTAATTAGTAGTATTTCACTGGGTGAATGCTCGCGGAAATCACCACAGTAATTGACTTACACTATTGTACTCTTTCTAGGATTCATTTCCAACGACCACTGATTGGTCCAGTCAACCAAAGGTAGCATTGAATCTTCCTGAAATCTTGTCACCTCATCCACATTGTGTATTGGTCTCAATCCCTCAGTATCATCTACAAACAGCAGATCAGATGATTTTACGACCTAGTAAGTCAATCATGTAGACTGAAAGTAGAAGCTGGTCTAGGATAGTCCTGTGTGGAACTCCACTGTGTACATATTCACATGACGATAAAGCACCATTAGTTCTTCAACATTGTACCCTATAGCTATAAAATTCATGAATCGAATCTCTTAATTTAAAATTGCTTGTGGAACATTTAGGCCAATACCTAGAGGAGAGAATTTGTTAAGGCTTCATCGTGATCTATGAAAATGGCATCTACCGGGTTATCTCTGTCATTCACTGCTGTCTGATCTTCTACAGGACCAATGAGGTCGGTTAACCATAAAAGACTTATTCTAAAATCTGTCTCAAATATTGCTTTATTACTTGTAAAGCAGAACAGTAACGTCAATATCCTTTCTTGCTTATTTAACTACAACACCAATATGGCTGGCTGGTAGATATTTATTTTAGAATAGGGTTTTGTGGAGATTGCAGTGATTTTTAGTAGTCGAATTCATATTTATCCTGAAAAACAAATATACAGAAGTCCAAATATCACAAATCATTAAAAGTGATATAGCTGCCAGACGTTCTTTGGAATGATGTCATAAGACGACTATTTTACTTCCAGTTCCATAGCGTTCATCGATTGACTCGTTTTAGTCTTCTAGGATTTATACGAAATTTGGCGAACAATCCAACGTCCAGCAATCAGCTTGAAGAATATTTTGATTAGGATTCGGTTTTGCTTCACTGACCTTACAATTGAATCCTTGTGGTCTTTTGATATTTTTGATTGCTCCAGAGACACACTGACATCATTCCTTGTGGTTAGACAATAATAACCTTTAGTGCCTCGAGAACAGTTAACATTAGTACCAGGGGATTTATGTGACTTAGATCTTGGAGTAATCGCGTGACCACTTCCTAATGATCACTGGATGAGTCAACTGGGAGTAAAAACACCCAACCTCTAATCATCATAATTTGGGAAAATATTAAATAAATATTTTGAGAGAGCTTAGAGATTGTTAACTCCACCAATTGCGTTTTGAAGTGGATATTCTCGGAGGAAAAATAGTGTATTCAACAGCTTCACTGGGTTTGCGTCTCGTTGTAGGAGAAATAGTCTTCAGAAATTTTCTCGATATCGTGGACCCATCGCTTCTCATATGATAGCATTTTTTTGTTAAAAAGTTACAGAATACGTTTATTTCATCCCTCAGGTGAGGCCGGAAACCATGAAACAGATTTGTCTAACCTTTAATGGTACGTAAACAAAGCAAACACGGATAATTCAACTAATGAAATAACTCTAACTTCTGTTGAATTGCTGGGTTGGATGTAAATGTCATGAAGCAATCAAAAACAGACATAGTCAAACGATAAATCGGAAATACCTGAGACTCGGTGCCACCGAAAATCAGTCACTAGTATGGAATTTGCCAGTAACTGCTGAATCTCGAATGGCACATAAATTTCTGATGAAATTGTAAAGATCAGCGTAACAGATATTTTACAGCTACACATTGATAGTAACACACAAATTACATACTCTGTAGAGCAGAAAAAGTAATTATCAAAGAGTTCATGAGAGCAGAAGAATTTCACATTGTAGCCGTAAATAAATTCTCAAAATCACTTGCCCTGTAAATGTTCGACATTGGATTCTGAACACATCAGTTTTAATAGACTCACCTAACTGAAGGCGCTTGGTCATGTATCTGCACCAGATCACGAGTGGGAACGCTGTGCTCAACTTCTCCCGCGATCGCTAGCCAGATTAGATTAGTCACTTCTCGATATATAGACGATCTATCAAATATATCTTCGAACCTCCTCGCTTCCGACTTTTGATTTCACTGGGTGGGCACGATTCAATAATAGGTGTTGTTGTTTAAGGTGTTATCAAACTACGATACCTATGGCATTTTCAACATGTACACTACTAAAATGCTAAAAAGTGTATGTACACTTTTGCGGCTTCTTTCAAGAGTAATAAATTTTGTATGAGTACAATCATGCCACAGTTTAGATTTCTTGTAAGTGACCCAGACGTAGGTCTATTTGCAGTTAATGTTGAAACATGTAGAAAGACATGAAACAAAAAAGAATTCAATAATACTAAAAGCAATAGATGAACTACCAGAAGTCTTTAATATGATAATGCGGAGGGCCAAGCAAAGTTTACCTACTGCACTGCCAGATGCGTATTTATGCCCATTAGGTAAGAATTATGGTTTTTCAACTAACTGGGATCAGTGGGTTGCTAATCATTGTGAATTTGAAAGTTCTGAAAAAATAGAAGCTTTATATGTAAGGCATTTGGTTTATTAAGAATCATGATGCCCGTGAAGCTATTTCATAGTCCTTTATGCAAACCTTTTTTTAGACATTTGCAAAATGTTTAGTGCATTAAATCATGGGAACCCCGTTACAAACCATCTCGTGTATGACATTCACGTAAACAGACTAAATTTACCCCTCTTATCGTGTGTTATTTTCCTGGTTTGGTTCATTACTGCTTCAATCGTACTTTATTAGGGTTTAAGTGTCCGGTTTCTGACTCCCATATGATAGAATGATGATGTAATTGATCAAACATTTATCCTACTTAGCATTAACGGAAAACATAATTAAACAAATAAAATTCAAAATACAGTTCACACATCCGTTAATGCAGACAGATAATAAGGGGATTTAAACGATGCTGGTGAATCTAAATAAACCATGCTTATACACAGAGAAGTCAGAAACAATAGTTTCAGTCTGTTCATTTACGTAATTAACGGTAATTGAAATTTTCTACCTCGCAAACGATTTAGTAGGTCAATTCGAAAAAAGTTCCCTCAAGTGAGTTAAATCATACTAAATAAATATTAAGATATTCTGAAGATTTTGCTTATATTAAGCATATAAAGAATATGCAAGAGTTCAACATTAGTGAATTACAACATAAAAGTCACAGTGCTTGAAAGTTATGAACATGGTGATTCTCGTAGTTTATATCAGCCAAACTTCTTGAGGCAAACAGTGCAGCATACATATGAACAAGCTTTATAAACTCTGCCTACAAAGTCAGTTTTGGGCACAAAATCCTCAAGTTTCAAAGTTTCTTAAGTATAAGGTACAATATTTGAAATCATTAAGGGACTTGCGTAACGATCTGTGATCCCCGAGGTCCCGAACCCTAAGATGTAAAACTCAATTTTGTAGTCAATGATGCACACCGACTAATATAACAAAAAACACAGTGGTTTGACAAAAAGTGTGGTATTGCATGCATATAAATTAATTACATTGGTGCAAATTATGCAATGTACTCGAACAGTTTTATGAACTGGGATGTATAATGAAGTGATATTTTGTATATAGGATATAAACAAGCTATGAAATAATCAACCAATATGATGCCCATGATAGTCAGAAGCAAAGTTAAATAATCGCTACTGGCCACGGAATATCAAAATAGAATTAATGAAATAGCAAAAACACAATTTTAAGTAGATATCAACCCTAACATTATAGTGGATCAAACATTAGACATAATATACAAAATATATATGGACGAGATGGAAGATTTAACAACCAAGGAGAAACAAAATGTTTATGCAATGTACCAAGTACACAGCAAGGTTTTCTCATACATATGTACGGACACGCACAAAAAGAATTTAAATTTTTTTCCTGAAGTGTTTCTCTTCTCATCAAGTATAATAAATGTCTCTTACGTTGCGGAGGAAACCAACCCATCCCTGAGCCTAATTACGTATTTAAAAAAAAACTCAGATCACTTTCTTAGCCCCGAGAGACAAAATTATTTTAGCTCCACACATTCCATTAAGTTTATTATTATTTTCATTGGTAGAGGTACACTTTTCGTCAACCAATCCGGCTAGGTAGTGTAAGATGATTGAATTGACAACCCTAAATAATGTTACGTCTATATTTTTCGTGATATCCAAAACCTAATTACACAAGATTAAACTTTATTACAAACAGTGGATATAGCTATTTTCCAGTGCTTTTGCCGGAATTCATAGTCCTATTTTACAGATTTATCTTAAAACGTCGAGCAATTATATCTTTATATGAAGAACGTACAGTTACTCTATCAATATGCGGCGTATCCAGGTCAACCTAAGCTGTGGTTGATCATGAGTTGAAGGCAGACACACTTGGAAATATCATATAAGATACTATTATACACAGAAAATCCACTAAATTACTGACTGCTTTGTACTGTGTTAGTATGCTGTTATAGTTATAATATCTAGTTCCCAGTTAAACAGTTGGACTGAGTCCATAATCAAGCGATCAGTGGTACACTAACTCTTAGTTTTGGCGCTTCAATCTATCTGTATATAATCTAATGTGTGTGTTCATTTTAGCTCTGTAACCTATAATGATCAGTCATTTTTAATTCAGCCCTGGGGATAATATAACTGAAACTGCATGATTCGAAAAACTTCGAATTCCAAATGAAGATTTTTTGTTATGTCTATTCAACTCACCATGTCCAGTTTAATATATTGCTTTAAGAAACTTGATTAGAATATTTTTCAGAGCTAACCATTAGTTTAGGTCACACATATCATGTGAGCCACCTGTTAAAACTAATTTATTTTGAAAAAAACCCGAGCTGAGAATACGTCTGTAAAAATCTATACCGAATTATTTATACTACTGATAAGTAGGCTAGACATTTTTACTATAACAGTCTTTTGTCAGCTTATTTTTATCGACATACATCATGTTATATACATAAAATGACAATTTATAGTTAATTACTATTGTTAAATACCTTGTTGGATAAAATATTACTCATAAATAGTAAACAAACATCTTGTATTTATACAGACAACTATTCTTCTTAATGTGTGAACGCTTAGCTCAATTATAAATAAATTATATATTTGCTTAGCTCAATTGTTTATGATAGTTTATTTCAAATATTCCTGTAGAGCGACAACTAAAAAGATCTTAACATTATAATCTGTACAGCTGTTCGTTAGGTGATGTAAAGTACATAATGTATATCAACATTAAAGTAAATAAGTATTTGCTTTCAGTAACGAAGACCTTTTGAGTGCGTACTGCTACGAGTTTTCAGTCAGGGTACAACTAAGCTTGAGGGCACAAAGTGGTGGGCCACCAACATAAACCTTAAGACAAGCTAAAAGAAATAGTAAATTTAATGAACACCCTACAATTTAGTAATTTTCCTAAGAAGTTTATTAAAAACATATTAAAACAAAACTGTCCTTCTGTTAATAACAATCCTACTTGAATATTTGGGCTACCTGTTCCTGACATCCATGAAAAGTTTACGACTTTTCGCTGTACAAGTTACAAAAAAGTACAATCACAGACATCGTAGTTGTTGGTAATATACATCGAAAAGAATGTACATTATTCAGATGTCGATTCATAAACTGCTAACATCTAACTGATCACTCAATATTTATCATTAGGATCGGCCAAGAAATAAGGAAAGGAAAGCTGTTGGAACACTTTTTTCTGAGAATTCTATATTGTATCCAAAATATCATATTGAATAATGCCATTAATAATAATGATGAATGTTCTTGGATTGGTACTGTGGTTTTACCTTACCAACAAGGTACGAAAGAAGTATTACAACGGATATTGAAAACGTACAAAATTAAAGCTTTCTGTAAGACAACTAACACTCTAAGAAACGCTTTAGTTAGAATAAAAGGTAAGATCTTGTTCACTTCTACACAAAATTGTGTCTACAGATTAGGCTGTACCAACTGTGATGCGTTCTACATTGGAAAGTCTTCCCGTGAGATCTAGTTTCGTAACAAGGAACATTTAGGTTACACAAAAATACTTAATAATCCTATAGAATTGGGAAATTCAATCAGTAATAGCAGTACATGCTATTTTCAATAACCACCAACTTGATTTTAAAAATAATTCGGAAAGGCTATTCCAACTACAAAGAGAGGAGAGTAGCCGAAATGTTTCATATAATGCTGAATCCCCCTGTGCTCAATAGGAAAGATGGCCTGAATATTCATCCAACCTGGACTGTTTATCCACACAATCTACACACTCACACATACATTCATGCACAGTTTCAACCCTACTACTTCATATTACAAGTGCATACATTTCTCATACCCACATTCTCGCGCACAAATTAATACAGTGACAGGTCATACAAATTCTTTATGACCAAAGAATAACTTGACATTGGCATATTCAGACCTATTATGATTTTGATTGTACTGAAAATATTCTTCATTGTTTCCTTTGAACAAGTTAAACTTTAATGAACTACAGGGTGGGTTATTTTGATGAATTTGACATGATAATTAACCCTAATGTAACCAGGTTTGTCCATTTTTCTTTGATGAAAATGTCTTACAGAAAAGTGAAATTAGCTCTGTTCTTTGCATTATTTGCATTAAAAGATTAAAAGGATTCTAGTTTGGATTTTAATAATATTTATAAATCTTTAAAGTGAGGTGAACTTTTTTAAAATACAGTTAAATATAAGCATACTTCAAAGAAAAGGGTACATGATTCCATCAATAAACACTTAAATATGTGTTCCATGTCGTCCTGTATACATATTGTTAACAGAAGGATCTTTCTGAATGGAAGCGCATAAAGAACTAATGCAATATCCTGTGAAAAATGAAATCTTTAAAGTGGTGTCATAATACTGGTAAATGTTAATTTTGTCTTTTAATTGTATTGACTTCATGACATATGTTGGTAGGCAAAACACCAAAAATATCACAGAAGACAATATTTCATTTAGAGTAGAATAATCTTTACACAAAAATTGGATAGATCAGCTTCCAATCTCTCTCTCTCCCATACAAATATACTAAACAATTGGCATAGTTTGTGAGATTTTAGCACGTGGTGTACGCGGTGTAAATGGAACTGCACCAAGTTTTCGACCAATACACAGTCGTGGACAAGCTATAGTCCATGCATACAATATTAAAGCTAACCAACTAGATGCCAGTTTCATCCACATATTTGCCCATGATTCTGATAGAGTATCGACACGTGAAATTTGTGGACTAATTGTTTTTGGAAACAAAAAAATTTAAAAACATAACATTGTTAACAAAAATTTAAGTACATTATGATTCGCATTACTTTCTGCAGTTGTAAAATCATCACTGGAAACCCAAATAGCTCAGCGATAACTTTTCATACAATGAGGCTGAATGATATGGGTTCGAATCCCACAGGAACCATCAGTACTCTCAAGACTGATGATGAGTGTTAGCTGGTACGGAACCTAGGACAAGCAATGCTGATTGCCGACTACGCCCAACTACATAAAATCTCAACATAGCCCATACGATATCGAGTCACTTAGACTAGTGATCATATTACAAATTGATTGGTAGAATTCGATTAGGATTAGATAAACATAATATTGGTCACTATTCAATGATAAATCAGTTGGTTGTAAGTGAATGATGCTATCCGGTTGCCTAAAAACAGACAAAGCACGATTCAAACAAATAGATCACAACTGTAATGCTTCAATCAATTAAATCATCGTCCTAATTGACGGCAGTTGAAGATGACAGCTTTAGATAAACAGTACCTTTGAACCCAATTTACAGAATTACGCAGAAGTAATTCCATGTAGTTTTTCAATAAGGATGAGTAGTATTGGCAAAGTATTTACGTAACATTTCGAAGTCATGTAACCATGAGTAATTAATAGGAAATATTTTGTAATTACTGTATTTATTTAATTGTTTTAGACATCGATGAATATTCTTCCGGTATTTCATAAGATCTCTCGAATTCAAGAAATCTACGTTGATTGTTGATGATTAGCCTGATTTCAAATTAAAATCTTTCAAAACTGCTCATAATATTAATTGTATATTATCTGAGAACGGTTATCCAAGCAGCTTCATAGAGAAAAACATGAATGGATGTCGAAACATGTAATCCTGAAACTCTGTCTTAAAGAAATATCACATGAATCTGGAATTTAAAGGTGACCAAACTTCTGATGTATTTAAAAAGCCGTTAACAACATCGATTACAAGGAAGTTCTATGCATCAAAGCTAAGACAACCGTTCGATAGTATAAATTGGATTTCTATCACCGTAAAGGATAAAATTTCTCGTCTGGTCGCCTTATGTGCACCTACGAGTTCACCTGCTCTTGTGGATGGACGTATATAGACTGTAGTCAGAGCCTGCTTATAACTCGGATACGAGGACATGTTTTACAAGGATGAGAGGAAAACAGTTAGAAGTCTCATTCCTGAACATTCAATCGATACCAATCACTCAACTAACCCACAGACTGATTTTATAGTTGTTCATACAACTCATCCAAATCTACTTAGATTTCTTCGCATTCATCTTCTTAAACCATCCGAAGCGATTGCCATTCATGAAATGAAGCCAGAATTGTGTGTACCTTATTTCTTATTGTGGCCTTAAACTGATATTATTGGCACTATTTTATTTCGCATTTGAAAATATACCCATGATTTTAATCATAACTGTTTTCGTTACCACTTCAATTCATTTAAACCTTCTATCACCTTAAATTATTGTAACAAAAACATTTTAATAACCTTATTCCATTCACATAATAATCCGTTGCCAACTTCATACTTTTACAAGGTTTTTAATTTCTATACACGCGATCTTTTGTCATTACTATCTACACTATACAATCTAGAATTTTAATCTTTCTATTACATCATCGTGTTAATTCATTCCTCATATGTCCTCAGCTTGGTAATAAATCCGTTGAAAAGAGACCCCTTCGTTGAATGTCTAACATCTGAATATTAAAACAGGACATGAAATTTGATCAATAAAATCTGAATTATCCTCGGTGAATTAAAATAAGTCGAGTTATGTCACCAGTACAGATTTAAACAATCACACTATCATTTATCAAAAACACAAACGTAAAATAATGAATAAAAAGATAAACTTACTTGTACCAATTAGTCAATTGAGTCATTAGATATAAAGTGGCCAATGCATAAATGAAATGAAACCAAGGATAAGAGTAAACTGATGCAATCGCTTCATTATACATCGTATAACCATCACGTGGTGCAGCAGTATTTAGCATAGTTCCAAGGAAACCTTAAATATAATATAGTAAAAGTCAATCGAGCGAAAAAGAAAATAATAAATGATCTGATCTGATTGTAATGCTAATATCAAAACACTCACTTATATTGGGACTAATCTTTTCAATAATATTGTTCAGAACGATAATCACGTATTCACAATTAAACCATTTAGCTTAAAGAACGTAACACCGTCAAAAGTATCAACCACATTTAGACATTCCCACCAACTCTTCCAGATCCTTAAAACTTTATCTTATGTCACTTATTACAATATTGTTATGTGGGTAAGACTAGTAGCTATAAAATTTATGGTCTATTATCATAAATGAAATATGACATTCTCTACTTCAGTTATTTAAGATATCACTGATCAAACAGATGCTTTTCTAACGAGATGAGTAAGAACTGAGTTGTTAAGAATATAGATACATACTACGAGTAAAAATACTACAGTAGTTTTACTCCAAATAGGATATAAAGAGTGTTCTTCAGTAGATTGATCCTTACATAACAAGGTTGCTTATTTTTGAAAGCTCAATTGTCCTATTTTGTTACTGAAGCTTCTTGTTGAACTAAGTATAGAAAAAAGTGCTGGCCGAATAATTTGGACATCACCAGAGTATATAACAATAAGATTCTATACTTTCAAGATTTAGAACACTAGTTTTACATAGTACATTTTATTACAATGGTAAATGGTCGGAGGAAATTACGAGGAACAACTGAAAAAACAAATACTTCAAATTGAGGACTATAAGTACCAAGCATTTATTAAACTTTAACAGCCGATAGTTCATCACTGCGGGCATCAACACAAGGACGTATATACAACCAACTGAAGAGTCTTAAATGACACAAAACGATCGTCCTCGATTCCACAGTTACTGATAATTAAGTTTCACTACTTCTCAACTGATAAAATCAAAAAGTATTAACGGTTTTGAAACTGGATAATTATTTAAATAATACCAAGTTGATAACGAATTCCGGGTAGAATAAATACAATTCTGCTAACATTTGTTGGCGTTTCTTCAATTTCGAAGCTACTGAATCATACCAGACAATTAAAAAATTCAAGTTTATGTGGACTAATAGCTTATCATGTATTTAAATGAATAACTAAACATGGTGAGTGTTACTGCTAAGAAATGTGCGTATCAGTGCATATCCATTGATAGGTACTTTGTTTGCGTTATTAACTTTTACAGCCAAACGACTAGATGGTTTGCTGAGATGAAATGAATATAAAAGAGGTCCGAGCAACAAATTTTGGTACAGCAAGATGAATACATTGATAAAATAGCATACATTCATTATTGCCAAAGTATGCACCAATTAACCTCAGTATCATTTAAATAGTATCACTACCAAATCTAAGTAATCCTATAAGGATGAAAAAAGGTAAATTGATGGGTCTAGACCTTATAAATTCAAAGAAAAATTGTCGACTGTACACATGAAGACCTCTGGTGAAAAAAAACACATACAGACCATAACCTAAAAGTTCAAAAACTGTATGTTTCATTCTGTTTTTCAGTATACAAAAAGATATTTCACGCCATAACCTTACTGTTGATCATGTTACTAGTTATTTAACTAAATGATTTATGTAAAGATTTGCATAGTTCGAAGACAGTTTCCGTCAACTACTGATATCAATGGGAGTATCGTCGAAAATCAGAGAGTACAGATTTAGTTTATTCAATGTCAAACACAGATTATAATCTACTTGTTACCACTTACATAACTTCAATCTCAATAAAATAGATTCCAAAGCGTATTCAAAAAAGAAACTAAATTTATTACACATAATTGAGTTGATAGTAAAAATAAGACATTGGCCAAGGCAGGAAAAGCAGTTAAAGATATTTCATTTGTACACATAGCTCCGGTTTCTTAATACGGATGGTTACTGCTTCAACTGTTTGAAGAACTCTGAGTTTGACAAGCTTTGGTTCAATGCCCACTCGATATCAATTTTGAATAGGTGTACAGTATCACTCGTTTTAATATAAAAAAATTTAGGTCTAAACGGAATACATAAATCTAAGCTTCGTGATAGGATGGGATGAAGAGGTAAATTTACATTTTTTTCTTAATCATTGTCATTCTTGTTTAATATTACTACTGTTTTTAATTCAGTAAGATGATTACTCAGTTGGATATTCTATTCCATATAACATTAATTTATTTCAGTGTCATGTTTATTCAAGTTACGATATTCTTTGTATTAAATCACCATAAAGCATAGGATTTTGCTACAATTTCATTTCTGTGCATTTTTCTTAATTAATAATCAAATGTATGTAGGAATCAATATAAGCACGAGAGTATTTTTCAATAGAGACGTCGTTGTATTTATATTGAAGTCAATAAGTATTCACTTGTACCAGTCTTTCATGTTCTTACTTCAAGTTGTGAGAATTGTAGTAGTTCCTCGTTTTACAAGTATAAGTAAACAGTCAATCAGCTACAACGTAGGACCAGGCATATATACGCATCGGTCCAAGTTGCCATATCTCGTTAGCATAACAAGATGAACACCGGATTCATAGAAATAGTTAATTTAGTGGTGGTAGTATATAAAAGATAGGTTGTATATAAGGATATAGCATAGGAAGGAAGGACGTTATGAAGCAATTTTAATCTTAAGGTTTAAGGGAAGATAAGGAGTGTATACACCTACGCCATTGTGATCGATTCTGAGCCAGGTCACTCAAAGTCTCCAACCATTGGTTACGATAGTCATGTGGACCCCAACCAAGTAGTCTGCATCTATCAACATGGCTCACACTAGAAGTTAGTGACTTCAAGCACTGATTCCACGTTTTGGTCAATGAGGATAAAACAATTAACAATAAGAATTTCGGAAAACAGAAAGCTAATAACACTTCGTTACTAAATGTTTTTGTAAACAGATTATAATCAATCAATGGGTGGCATTGATCGAAAAGAAATTGAACTAATCAACTAATGATTCTTTCTCCGAAGTATTGCTTTCTTTTTAAAATGAAAGTTCATATATAGTTGTGAAACGACTCGTAGGTAAATGATTGAAGTAATATGATTTAAAAGAATACCATCAATATATAAAAATTCAATGTATAATCAACAATATACGATTACAAGATCATACTGAATGAACGACCTGAATATTTCAATTGAAAAACAAAAAGATTCGGTGAGACTATAGTTTACGGACGAACCAATCGGATATAAGATAACAAGTCTTGGGTTTTGGCGCGAAGTTCATTCATTCATTTGGTTAAATAGCGTTTTGGCATTATAGCATTATAACCCCAGAAATAATTCCTAACCCTAACCATCAACTGTAAATCATAATTCTAATTCTTCACACTGGTTCATAATCGCCATTTAGTCCTAGTTAGTAGGTGAACATTCTCAAGATCACTTTAGAGAGGGGCTGTCAAAGCAAAATTTAAGATGTCTATAAAGTCATTAACTCATAAACTTAGATGTTTTGGTAAGTGCAAACGACTGAATCGTGGTCCATCCGATTATCCTGATCAACGGTTAGAGATGATATGACTCAGAATCTATCACAATGTATTAAATGCATCCATCTTAAAAGGTCTAGATTCCACTAACAACCACTATCCAAAATATAAACAACCTCCAACTCAACAAATGAAAATCATTTGTTTTGATGACATTAGGTCTTAACACTGGACGATGATCATTTAAGATGATAATTTAAACAAAAGCGGGTGAAACAACAATACAACAAAGAGAATAATTATTATTTAAATCTGAAAGATTTTTTACTTCAATTTTAAACAAAAGAACTAGTCTTTTTTCCCCATAAATTAAAGTGATTATAATTACTGAGATTTTGGTTTTCTTATAATCTAGTAAACAAAAAAAACACATTGACAAATGAATTTTGAAAAGAAGGAAAGAGTACGAATAAAATACAGAAGGGTAAAATATAATTAATTGACTAATTCATACCTTATCTATATAATGAGTTTATTTTAATATCTCCAAAGGATTATTGAAATTTGTTGTTGGAAAATGTTACAAAATATAGTATTAAAAGAGATAACAAACCAATAGCATTTAAGGTCCTCCCAAATGGGAAATACGACATGAAGGCTAAAATGGATGCTTTTGGCGCAAAAACAAGTAGTTCAAATTTATAAAACGGAACTACAAAAATAAGGCATTTACCAAGTGAGTGAGTTCTGGGGATCTAACATCCCCCAAAAAATAAACTAGACTTGTGATGAGTAGGATAAGCAATGTACACTACAGATTGTAGTTAGCAAGGATGAAAGATGTTAATTTTAAAAATGAAGACGGGCAATTCATAACATCAATTAAAATATTAGTGAATTAACTGTCCATGACAAGAATCTTGAAAAATTTGAAACGATCTATAAGAATCAAATGTTTAAGTTGATCATCAGTGTGGGAAGGTGATCGAACAATATCGTAGATTGATCAAAGTTAAACTTATACAGCATTAGATTCCAGGTTATTGGTCTAAAGACTAGGGGTTCATGTGCGAAACAGAATGTTTTGGGTTCGACTCCCGGTTGTGGAGTCACAGATACTCACTACTGGGGAGTCCTATGCTCTGGAAAAATGGCTGTCCAGTGCTTCGAACTTTTTAATATTTGTCTAACTTAAGTCGGTTAGTGATTCTAGTGTGGTTTTAGCTAGTGTTTTAAACTAGTTCGATGGTGATTTGAATCACAAAACGGGATAGAATAAAAGATGTCATAATCACACTGTACCATAAGCCTCGACCGAGAATAAACAAATCACCATGGCCAGATAGATAGATCCTTAGTTAACAGTTTACGTTACTTAACTTTAATCAATATGTAGTAATGGACAATCGTAACCAAGCATCACTGAAGAATGATTTACATGATTTTTGATTAACTTATTACTAATAGTTTAAACTTTGGTTGTTAGACAAATAATCTAGGTCAAGGTGATTGTATGATATACAGCCACACTTTTCTCTACATGTATACATTAAAAATGTTGTTTTCGAATAAAATGTGAAAGTCGTTCTTTAAATTTAGCCTTATGAATATATAAAGATAAATGTACAGTAGGTTTCTATCTATTGATTACAGTGTTGTAAATGATATTGATAAATATATAAGAACTTTCGTCTAAATTAGAGCAAATAGTTTCACAGTATTTGGGCACCGAGTTGATGTAAGACATTAAATAGGAATAATACATTTATTATCAGAAGGGGTTTTTTGTGGATATTTAGTATTCATAGTTGAGTTAATCGGATTGGTTGGAGTTAGACATAAACACTATCGGATGCCGGCTCAGTGGCCTATCGGTTAAGTGCTCTGGCGCGAGACTGGTAGGTTCTGTGTTCCAATCTCGCGAGGCGGGGTCGTGGATGCGCACTGCTGAGGAGTCCCACAATAGAGGGAAACGGCTGTCCAGTGCTTTCAGGTTTTCCCTGGCGGTCTAGCTTCAATTGACTCACACTTTCAACTATGAATAATGTACTTGTAAAATCTCAGCGAATGAATTTGAAGTACAGTTGTGATTATGATCAGAATGGAGTTTGTGAAGCTTGTAATAATTTTGATAGTTGAATTTGTAATTGACCATAACCCATAATCAATCTCCATAAACTTCAACAAATTAATGAACTGAATGTACAATGAACGATGTATGACTATGATAGACATACAAACAAATATGGAGATAAATCGATAGCGATAATTCATCAGTCTAGTGTTAATTAAGCAGTATATGGAAATCAGTAAAATGAAAATGTGAACTTTTTCATTAATAGAAGCACTAAAGAGATTTATAGGGTTATGAATACATGATCTAAATGAATTATTTTGTTGGTTAATCATATAGAGATTTGTATATTGTCAAAAAAAGACATTACAGTATATATACAGTATATTTGCTCTATGAATTTATTCGTCAGCATGTTCTACCAACAAGTGTAGTATACTTGAATAGCACAAAAGAGGTTTCATTTTCTTACACTTATTTTCATTTCTCAACATTTCAGTTATCCAGTCATACGTGCATCTGTTCAGGTTACCACATAACTTCCAGTACAGCGAGATAATAGAGTGGTAGGAGTAACGGTATTAGTGGTTGTAGAAATCATTAGGCGTATACAATATTGTCATAACGCGACGGATATTGGAAAAATTGGAACTTTCGGAACCATTTTTCGGATTACTAATATCTATATAAATTTTTGTGTGTGATTAGTAGACAACATTATTGTTTCACTTCTCTATGCTTCTTACTGTAAGATATCAGTAAACCTAATAACTTTTGTTGAGAGTTTTAATATACCTGAGCTATTACTAATTAATTACGAACTGTTTGCTCCGCCCTCTACCACTTATGGTATGATTTTGCTTAACGTGTAATCTCTCATTTGGTGTATCGTGTAGTCAGTCATTTTAGAGACATTAATGTATGCGTTTTGGGCAATAACTAAATCGAGCACAACAGATAACTAATGTGCTTCCTATTTGTGTCTTCTAAATGGCTACTGGGTTAGAAAGGGTATGAGGACTAATAAGTGTTAACGCCTTGATTTTAGTTCACTGAACAGTTGGTTAGTTTTTGAAATAGGTCACTGGTCCTATTGGCTACATATGTGAATTAATAGACAATCGGATTCCTAACTAGGGAATAGAGCATATGATATTCACCAGTGATCTCAAATCACAACAAATATGTTTCGAGAGTAAAGAATAAATTCATGGAACAGAATGTATAATCTAATTTAAAAAATCAAGATTTGAAGGGGAAAAAAAGATAAAATGTATCCATGGTTTGTCAGTCAACCTCTCTTACCATTGGTTACGATAATCATGGGGAGTTCAATAAGGTAGTGTGGGCCTATCTATACGGCTCAGTTCAACAGTTAATGACTTGATGCCATGTTTTGGTTTGGCCGTCCCTAATGTTTTTTCCAATATTTGGTGCTTTTCAAATGTGACATGATACATTTGATTATTGATTATTTAATAATGTGTGAAAAAACCAACTAAGAAATGGACATGTTTGATGTAACTCAAGTATGAATGTGATAATATTTATTATACTTCGGAAACCATAAATAGGTACAATATGTCACTCACTGGAATTAGATACCTTGTACCAGTCTTAAAATTCATCATGTTAAATTTTTGCAATGAATTAGAAGTGTACATAGTGAATGAGAAGATATAAAAGTTTGTTAGCGAATACATGACCCTCAATCAAAATCTCGAGTTAAGAGAGAATATCGTTAGTGAGATGTTTGCATTGAATTCTCAAGTAATATTTGTATTATATTCTAAATAATACAAACTTCTGAGAATAAAAAATAAGATGGTAGAGAAGATTTGTAGCTCAGGTGGGTGATTTTGATGTAGGTTTGTTCTCTGAGCTGGATGGTTTAGTCGTGGAGCTTTCATCGTCCTTCTGAATGACATCATCAGCACAAACTTCGGGTAGAAGTGAATTGTTTGAATTTCTCCACATGTGATTCACAGCTTGTCCTGTGCACCTCGATGTTGATTGGTTCTTATTGACCTTAAATCTGTCATTGTCAATAAGAACCAATCAACATCGAGGTGCACAGGACAAGCTGTGAATCACATGTGGAGAAATTCAAACAATTCACTTCTACCCGAAGTTTGTGCTGATGATGTCATTCAGAAGGACGATGAAAGCTCCACGACTAAACCATCCAGCTCAGAGAACAAAGCTACGTCAAAATAAAAAATAAGTCAAATGGTGAATTTATTCATTGTACGTACAACTTAATTATTATAATGGTGAAATAATTTTAGCTTGAGTTATCTCGAGAGTTTTCAGGAGAAACAATTTATCCTTAACGGTTAACAGGAAACATCACTTTCTTTTGGAAAGACTTGCATGGTTTTAATGATACAGATATAAAATAGGAAACTACTGAAGGCAACCGTCTTATCACAGTTTCCGGACTTTTAACACAGTAATTCATCATCAATATGGTATGAAGATAGTTTAGTGAATGAGAACTCAGGTGGAAATAACGGATTTATTGTTTAATCCTAAAATGATAGAGTGCTTTCGTAAAATATAATAATCATACATCAAATACATTATTTGCACATTTTCCTTCATATGTCCTTTACATGCTTCATAATTCTATCAACTCTGTTGCTATCACGATTGCTTTCGATTTCCCTTTCTGTTCTCTTTAATTGGATCTTCTCAAACTTCTTCTGACAGGAATTTAACTTCCGATTACTGTTACATACTCATTATATCTGTCAACATAAGTACTATACAACACAAGAGTTCTATAATGCTAAGTGGTCAAAGTTTGAAATGAGGAACCTATTACGCGTTTTTTCCTGGATGAAATTCAGAATGTATATTGATGTGAACCCCTTCACACAAATGATACTGGAATACAGTTTATTTATTTATTTAAACACATATATATTGGTACAAAAGGGCACCAGGTACATATGCGCCACACAAAATAATGAAAGTAGGAAGAGAAGGGATGAAAAGATAAGGATTCATCATTTCATTTATTTGTGTGTGGGCTGTGATACTGCCCGGGTGCCCAAACCGAAGCAGGTGGTTTTTTTAGGGGGCCACACCCCGAGCCTTTGACATGAAGGTCTGATCCACAAGGCAGTGGAGCATCGTGAGGAGATGCAGTCCCATGGTTGCCGTTGACCAACAGCAGGTTCTTCCGCCATTCGTTCCATCAGGATACTGGAGCCCATGTGCACCATTGGTTTGGAATCAGGGTTTTCCAACTCCCCTAGGTGGACCCTCCGTGTCCACCAACCCGGTTATAGCGCCGGACATTCGCTTTTCGTCCTCTCACTTTCGTAAACAACACCCCCGCCACGAGAAGGCAGTGAGTAGGACTTCCCTGGAATACAGTATAAGTCTATTGTTAATTGATTTCAAATGCAGTTTAATTCGACTTTATTTTTCGTGATGAAACTTATCTTTAAACACTTTAGGAAAAGAAAACAAAACAAAAGAAGACATCCGAAAAACCCTAAATATACCGAAACTCATGCATCAAATTGAAAATCACGACTTACTTAATGAATTGACTAGTCCAGGTTCTATATTAAATAATCCACTAGTACGTTTATTCAATGCTATTTCACTAGCCCATCTAGCTTGACGATATCTTAAATGATTAGGTGATGTCAACGCAGAAGATTCAATGTCATCATGAGATGGATGTTGTTGTTTCTGCTGTTGACTAAATGATAAATCCAATGGTTGTGGATGGAATTTACTAGCTAATGGTGATCGTCTAGCAACATTAGCTAACATTGGTATGGGATTATTTGTTGTTGGACTAACAGATAAGTAAACGTTCGGACCTGAGTAAAAAATATTAAACAGATAGATAGTTAAGAAGGTAAAATGTGATAGTCAAGTATCTTAATTACTCTTTCGGAAAAAATCCTAAAAATTTCACATTTCAATAAAAAATGAAGTGGTGAACAAGAACACGAGTGAGGACAATCGAATGTATATTACATGGAAATTACAGACTAAAATCTGACAACCATACAGTAAACAGTTAATTTGCAAACTATCAATCAATTGTCTCAATCTTGACCGTTCCTTCTGCAAATATCAGTCTATTGTCTCTGATTATTAATGTTCATGCATTTTTATACCAAATGAGTTTCGTTGCCGTTCTTTCTTTTTACTGAAATATATTCAATGCCTGACCATCGTTACATCCTACTTATGGGGATATAAGTAACCCACACCGCAATCAGAGTAATGCTACTGAATAATAAAAGCAAACGATATACTTGTGACAAAAATGCAAATCGGAAACTACGTACACGTATGAAGCTGCCAGTCAAACATTTACTATGTAGATGGGACAAGAGCTTAATGTCTAAAGTAACTGCATTTCAGCGAGTAGACTGTTAGTTCAAAGCAAGCTATACAAACATCCGTTAGGGTTTCGAGTAGTTTCACTAGCCCTCACACAGACATAGTGTCTAGATATCGAGTACATAAATCCATATATGGTGAGGTATTCATATGTAAGGTCAAATTGAGTCGTGATTTGTTAGAGATTATAGACAGACTTATCTTAATGGATTACATATATAATAAACTATTTTATATTATAGATAGCCTCGTCTTTAAAAAAATGGAATATAATATGAACATTTTTACGGATCTTGGAATAGTTTTGACAATAAAGAATCCCAATGATTAAGTCCTTTGGATATCTGGGGTAGTTGGCGATAAGTGAAAATGAGTAGATGAAATAATTCAAAGCTTTATACGTTCCATTGATTAGGTATTATACTCTTTCAATCAAAAATTATATATATATATATATATATATATATATATATATATATATATATATATATAACACCAGGATTCGATTGGATGGTATCTCACCGGGTAGCTATGAGGCTTGAAGGTCTTAGGTTCGATTTGTGGTTAGATCATGGATATCTTCTTCAGAGGAGTCCCACAACAGGACCAACTAGCAGTCCAGTGCTTTATTGTCTTTAATCGTTATCTAAGGCAAACTCGTGATGTCAAACTACAGAATTTAAATATCATGACAACCCTTACACCAAATAAAAGCCTAGTCGATGTAAGTCAGGGTAAACTAGTTAACGACGTACAACTAATAGACGACATTTATAATCATGTATAACATATAGTCTGTGTTATGACCAGTATTTCTGGTGAATCGTAAATTGGTAAAACTGTCATTAAAACAGAAACAATATCGGAGACACGATATGAAAGGATCTTACGGATTAAAAAATACGTATAGAGAGTAGCTCACACATTTTGATTTCGTTCACTCTTATTTGAACAAAAATCCATAGCACTGAATATAAGTATGCTTTGAAAAAATAAACATCTGTTAAGTTTCTGTATTCTATTAGATAATTGAGTGTTGATGCGAAATGTGGCTATCCCGAATTGGAAAATTCATCTTACAGATAAAGACCAAAGAAATATCAAGAAATGCTAACAGAGAATGATTATCTTTATTCAATATGTTTGATTCTTACTAACAATGGGGTTTATTATGTGTATTTTGTGCTATTTGGAACTCATAATAAGTAATATTGAAACAGAGATATAAGCAAATAACAAAATGGATTAAAACCACTCGACTAAGCAGAAACAATGTTTTCACTATTAACTAGCTTTAAGATGGATTTCTAAAGATCTAGTGGGGAACTAATTGAAGTTCAATCAAGTAGGGAGTGAATTAGCTATATCTCCTACTGGACAATTGTTGCATTTAAGCAAAAAGTGGTTACGGTTGAAAATATGAACCATGGGATTTTAACAAAATGGTTAAATAGTTTTGTGATCTTCATGGAACTCGAACATCTTGGTCATAAGTTACAAACTAGAATAAAATGGATATTGAATGGAACCTTTTTTCCCATAGTTTTCAATCGCTGAGAGTGGTTTTGAATCTTTATCAACGGAGACAGCCAGAACATGTGTTGCGTATACGTAACCACCGATTATCCCGACGCACCATACTAGTTGGTGTACCAAGAGACGGAGGTAAAGCTAGGAAAGGACAAGTTAAAACGCAGAATCATCCTGTAAAACCATTGACTTTCGGTTTAAGCCATGTTGATTGGTACACAGTACCTCGTTGAGGTTCATAGGACTTTCATGATTAATGATTTGAGGTGAGTAATATGGCACTGAATTAATGACAATGGCACAGCTGCATTCAATTTTCCGTCTCACCCTAGTTGTTGAGTTCTAGTATTCTTTTATAGATACTTTTTCATTCCTTCTTCTAAAACCATATTAGCATATCTGCTCCAGATCCTAAGTTGATTATGGTTAACCATTTGAATCTAGTCATTCTTTCCTGTTATTCTGAAGATTAAGCGAACCTTGTTACTGAAAAAGTAGCAAAATAATCATACATACAAGTGCAATCCATCAACAGTTTCAACCAGTTGACAAAACGTATAGACTAAGGTGACTGTTATCATCCTATTAACAATGATTTAGAAGAGACAAATCAAATTACACAATTACTTATTACTAATAGTTTTAAATTAACCACATATTTACGATTCGTTTTATACTGGTATGAATCTCCTAAATGAGTGAAATACTCACGATGAGATGACGATATCAAACTGAGAAATTTGAATTCCTGTGAAGACCATAGTACGATTCAGCTATTCAATAAATTTATTACATCGCAATATTCTTACACAACGTTACTGGTGAAATATTTTGTCAACTGTGTGCTTCATTGACCCTACATACATCAGCGCTTACCACTAGGATTCTTGAGTATTCCTTTTGCAAGCTAATATATTTCGGAAGTATGAGAAAATGAACTGTAGTGTGCTTAGTGATATATTTGTTTCAGCTGAGAAACTTAATTTTAATGCCCTGAAAGAGTTTAGGTTAAATTTAAATAATTCATGAATGCTATTAGCAATGACAGTCTTTTTAATACAGAAATGAAATCCGAGTAAAAAGATTAAGCAAAAGTCTATAGATATTTGTTACGAATTATATACACATCGATAATCAGAAAAACTAAACCGATTACTTACCCACTTTTTCAGGGAGACTATCAGCGCTAAATAAATATAAATCATTGACGATTCGTTTTTCATGTGAATTTAAACGACATGTTCCACGCCAAGTTTTTTTGATTTTTTTTCGAAATTGAAGTTTAGAAGGTTTTGTTTCTTTCAACATTGAATTGTCATTATCTTCACTATCATCAAAAGTTAACAAACTATTATTACCGTGTATATCATTAATTTTATTGTCATTTGAAAGATTTGTTGATTTCAATTGACTTTTAGATCGTTTCAGTTTTTTATGCCGTAAATAACCAATTCGATGATTTAATGAAGTTAATGAATGTTCACGAGATCGTTTATCAGTTTTATGCTTTGATGACTTATTATTTTTATTATCATCATTATTAATTATTGACCAATCTAAATCACGTATATCGCCACGTTGACGTGAATAATTTCTCATAGTAATTGTTAAATCTGGTTCAGAGGATGCTAAGCGTAAAGTAGATTTACCATTAGTTGTAGTAGGTGTAGCACTGGTAGTAACATTGTGATTGTTGTCAGCAACATCATTATTATGAGATGCGAATAATTTATCCTTTTTATTTTTTACACGACCTGAAGTTAAATTAGATATAAAAAATTGAAAATAAATTCGTTTTTTGTATAAAAATCAGTAGTATACAGATCTAGTTTAGATTGCTATCAATCAATGGATAGCTTGAACGTCACCACCCCACACGTAAGGTTTCCTTTTCTTATTTCTGAATCGATCCTGATGATAAATATTGAGTGATCATCAGTTTGATGTTAGTAGTTCAGAAATCGATATCTGAATAACGAACATTTTTTTCGATGTATATTGCCAACAAATACGATGTCTGTGATTGTACCTTTTTGTAACTTGTACAAAAAAAGGTCGTAAGCTTTTATAAACGCGCCTGAATAGGTGATGCGATTACTGGATATAATAATGTTTTAAAACAAAGTAAAAAAGGATAATTTGTTGAAATATTTAGATAGAAGGAGCAGGTAGCCCAGGTATTCAAGCAGGTTGCTCAATGTATGACAGAAATACCTTTAGATAATGTTCAGATAATTTTAAATTGTTAGGCAGAAAATTAATGTTAAACGTACTCTCTTATGCATAGATTTTACATAACACGTAAACCAATAAGTTTGATTTTACTTAACTTTGTTCATAGCAAACTCTTAAGTGAATCATCTTTTTTTTATACAGACTCTCTACTGCTCGTCAGGATTGATTCAGTCATGGAATCACTGTATGAATGTTGTCAGAAAATTCAGACCACCTAGTCGAAAGTTAGTAAATCTAAGTTATAACATAGTTTAACATTTATAACTATGAAAGAGATAAATTCATGATGAATTAAATTTATCTTTAATCTTGAAGACAGTGTAATTCCACACTTCTCATCTCCACAAGTTTGTCCTATTTTTTTATTATTTACAACTTTAATCCGCATGTTCACTTCTCCATTGTGACCGTTTATATTATTCTTATTCTTACTGTTCTTTTCACCCCTTTTGCTAACATTCTCTTTTTACTAAACTAATATGAAATGTACCACTATTAAAATAGAAAATATATTTACGCAGAGGACTAGCTAATCAACTGTTCATTATTAGTATAGGGTTGTGGAGATTGCTGAGTTTTTACTAAGATCACGAATCGATCAATATTAGATCATCAATGAAAACCTGGGAGAATTGAACGGCCGTTTCGTCCTAGTATGGGACTCCTCAACAGTGCGCATCTACGATTTCGCACATGGGATTCGAACCCAGGATCTTCGGTCTCCTCTAGACCATTGGACTGGTCACAGATTCTCATTAGTCCAGTGCTTCAAGGTTTTCAATGGTGTTTTAACGTTGATCGATTATTGATTAATCTATTATTAAAAATCTTTTGATTACTTGAAACAATTGCAATTTAAAAAGAAACCATTAATAACATTGAAAAACAAACCGAATGGGAGATAAGAAGTGATAAACCTGAACAAAACGATTATAAGCATAGAGGAAGTAAGAGAATTCGTTTATTTCGTTTGATGAAATCCTACCTTAAATATTTATATTGGCATGAAAAAATTGACAGCAAGATAGCAAACAATCTAAATATTTTAATTGTTTCTACTGACATCTCATAAGCCACTGAGCTACTCTGATGGATTTCAGTTGATCGATTTAGGACAGTGTAGTGTCGGTTGGTATGTTAAGCTCATATACCTTATTCTAGCTTCTGGACAAGCCAATTTACCTAACCATCTTGAGACAGGTTTTGACCTTGTTAATTATTCACTTATCAACCCTGACGCGGACTAAGTCATTTATTACATAGATAGACAAGATGTATATTTTGACAACGATCATTCATACGATCTAATTCGAGTCAGATTTAGGCTTTACAATAGTATACGCTTGTTTACTCGAACATATTTACATAAACAATGGAGATCAGTTTAATTTTGTGGAAATATTTGAAGTCGTATTCATTTTTTAACAGCCGCATTACCAACACAAGAAAAAACTAACCAGATGCAGATAACATTTTCACAAGTGACTATTTTATTACATTATTAATTATATTTTTGAGCGTCATCAACCAATTTCTCCATGAAAAAGGCGACAAAAACAAATTAGTGAGCTAGATGCTGTGCCAAACAAAACTAATTTTGAATGGGTTCGAACCCATAACTAGTAAATTAAAGCTGAGTATCCAGTTGACCGATGAGTCTCGAAGTTCAGTTTGAAGAGGTTGACAGTTAAAACATGAACATAAGTTCATTAATAATTTATTATCGTTAGTATATATTAGTTAACAGACAATAATTATTGAATAACACTACAGTAAATCATATACTAATCTAATTAAAACACTAAGACTTACAATTGCCTACATTATTCCCTATGTTCTGAGATATTACATTTGATGTATTAAGAGCTTGTAAATTTAATCGAGGTTGACGTGCTGAAGGTCTGCGAAAAACCTTTGGATTAGGTAAATCAGCCACAGCGTCAGCAAGTAGATTTAATGCTGTCAAAAATAAAGACAGACATAAAATCATAAAAACAAATAAAAATCTTCTATTACATAATAGCTAATAATGCTATTAAGAGAAATTTATTCTATGATTAAAATAATTTAGGCAATACAACTAACAAAATAAAATACATGTATTATCAATAACTCTGCCTGTACCTCCTCCGGGGGCTACTGCCGGTCCCAAGCCCGGGCAAAGGAGGAGGGTTGGGCATGGAGTTAGCGACCCCATACCGTCGACAACCTACTCGCTAAAAAAACGCTAACCAAAAAAACTATCAATTCTCATTTAACTCAAATCAGTAACAACTAGCTCTTTAGTTTGATCTATTGAAACACTGAATAGTAGTGGCTACAATCAGTTTTAAACGAACAACTATGTTTTGATCATTTTTCAGATAAATAATCAAGAAAAAAATTGATTTCATTCATTTTCCTTATTGTAAACAAACACCACACACCACCGCATTGATTCGTTTATATTCATACATGTTTAATGATTCCACCTCGGTTGGATCATATGTCTTTTATCTGGGATAAGTTCGATTCAAAACAACCGAATTGTTCAAGATGAAATATACACACAAACATAATAACAAAAGAAAAATAGATGGAAAGACAACATCTAATCCACTAAACAGATAGATGAATATAAAAAAACAGTAGACAAAAATAAGATAAAGACGAAAGGTAACTGAACTGACGTATCATATAAAAGAACAAATTCATTTATTGAAATAAAACAAACACTAAAACTATATGTGAATCAAGTATATCTGATCGGAAAAGATCATAGTTGACAGACAGACAGAAAAGTAACCATTCTGAGAAATAAGATGAAAATACTTTTATTCGGTAAACTTAATTAAAATGTACATAGGTGTGATAGAGATACAATTCGAAAAAATTCCAATTCAGTATACTTATTCATTATCTCCTTTCTCTTAGATTGAATTTCATGTATACTTACTACTGAAATGGAATGATCAGGCAAATAAAAAGTGATAACACAATTCTAGACTAATGTTAAGGAAGAACAACAAACATCGTGAAATGAAGTGTATTCATTTCATAAATCTATGTTCTTTAAATCTTTCACACATGCCCTGATTTGTGTAAATAAACAAAATGTTTTCAAGTGTAATTTTGTGTGTAACATGCATAAAACCATTAAGTTTACTGATGGAAAGCAAACATAAACTCGATAAAGTCTCAAAGTGACTTCAATTCAGCGAAATAAAACAAATAAAAATGTTTATACATATTATGAGAGTCTTTTTGACACAGGAAAACAAACTATAGATTACTACATTTCATCTGAGACTATAAAATCAGTTTAACACAACTAGTCACGATGGCTCATATTCGTAGACTTAAATCGAAATCTACAGCCTGAATGGTACTGAAACGATTGTTAATCAAAACACAAGTTTCGGAAGGAGTATAAAAGCACATACTTTGAAGCTAAATTATTGATCAAAAACATCCGCCAGTTTAGACCAACAAATATAGTTGGTTGGTTAATATAAACCATTAAGTATAGACATAAGTAGCAAATATATCTTTACTTTTTAGCTCAGATTATTAATGAATCGATGAGAAAGACTTATTCTTAACAAAGCCATACATATTTGTGTATTGACTACACTAAATATGTAGTGGCTAACATAAACCAAAGTAAAAATGAATCCATTTCATTATAGAATACAATAACTGAAGGCTTTCTGGTTAGATAACTGAGTTAAAAATTCACATAAAATATATTTTGTTATTGCAGATGCATAACAAAAACAATTTTATTTTTGGATGTACAACAGCTTAACTAATGATTAAAATGGCGTGACACATAAAATGGTAATGTTTATAATTTTAAGATGTACTGACTGTAAGTAAACATTTACCAAAACAGCCAAGGACTATTAAGTGGAGATTTAGGATTGGTTAAACGTCGCTTGGATTGAGATTGATGATACAAGCTTGAGACATTTCAGCTGGGTTTACATGAATCCCAGTGTTAATGGTCATGGTGTCTATCGCTCCAAAAAACCATATCCGTCGAACAAGTTATTGGGTATCGTAACTCACTAGATGACCCTTCGGCATTTAAGGCGAAGACCGCTTGGTTCCAATGTGGGTATCAACAATAGAATGTCGATAAATTCACCTGGTGAACCTTAAACAAAGAGGAATGTCGGTCCTGATTTCTCACGCTATCAACAATTCATCTATCCTAAATAACATGTGACAAAATAGCTATATCGGGGTAATCCGCACAGAATGCATATATGCCAATAAAGACTGATCAAAATTTAGTCCTGATTATTAACAACAGAATAGCTCAAAGGCTTACTAATAATGATGAAAGCATCAAATGATTAGTTCTTTTAGACGTAATATCCACTGAGAATGCGCCATGACCAAACTTAATGTAAATTTTAAGAAAGGCCACTGTGAAATATCAGATGATCGAATACAATTATAAAGAAATTATGCTTTCACAGTCAATCATTACTACTGATTGCCAAACACGTTCAGATCAATCTAGACAAAATTAAGAAGTTTGTGTAAGCTTCAACAATCAACTAACTAATCGCTCTACAGTGGAAGTTTACTGTTGATAAAATGAATTTAAATTTATGGTATGTTAAAGTTTTACCATGTGTAAATGAGATATACGCAAGCAATAGAAATACATCACTTATTGTAAAATATATTTTTACGAGTAATTCACAAAAATAACTTATTACAATCAATCTACTTACCATGCTCTTGTCGCTTCACATCCTTATAATTCATGAAACGTATTGGAGATTTATTCAAGTTATCGGTTACAACTGAATTGGAAGACTGAGTAGGTTTGTTATTACAGGAAGCTTGTAGAGGAGATTCATTAAATTGGCTGTTTTCATGAATAGGTGGCAGGAGAGCTTTCTGTGATAAGAGGGAAATGTTCAAAGATAAAGTAAGTAATCCAAATTTATTATGATGAATCTTGATGAAATATTTATCTAGATCTAGGTGGAGTTTCGTTCTCTGGGGTAGGTGGTTTGGTTGTAGAGCTTTCACTAAAAAACAATGAAGGCTCCATGACTAAACCATCCATATCAGAGAACAAAACTCCACCTGAATTATCCCACTGAGTTAAACATGTTCTCCATCATCTCATGTATTTAGATCAACTATAATAATCTGTGAGCAATAAACAGTAAAAACAGAAAGTTCTGTAACAAAAAACCAGGATACACAAAATATTTTTTGACAATCCTCAATTTCCAGGTTTAAAGGTTGGAGAATCTTCCGGAATTGTTACCACCAACTGTATATACAAATTCCCATGTATCTACCGAAGCAGTCACATTGGTAGGACAGAAAGGAGTACCTGCTCCTGATTCAAGGAACATATTCCAAAAAGTCTAGGGTCAAATGGATTAAAAGCATCCAGCAGTGCCATCTCAAGACATCTTGATACAGTATACCAAGTGTATACTCTGAATTCTTTCAAGGTGATTGATAAACAATCAAACCCCAATCTTCTGAGATTTGCCGAAGTGATAGAGTTCAAACGTCTAAAACTAGATTTGTGTGTTCAGAAAAAAAGACAGTAATAAAATTTTCTTTGCTCTAGTAACATTACATTGTTTCTATTGTATCACTCATCATTTCAACTCTTTCTCAAGTTTTGATTACATAATTGTCATTTTCTTGAATTCATATCTTTCTTTATCACTATTATTCTGTTTCCGGTTACTTTATTGGACAATCATCTAATGTTTGTTAATTTTATGAGTTTCAATCACTATTCCAATGTTCTGGAACTATCCCTCTCAAACTTTCTTTATTTATCCGAAATGAAACTTTTTAAAGACCTTGTTAAATCTATTGAAATTTTCGCTACATCATGAAACACATACATCTCTAACCATCCTCGTATGTATAAGTCAGTATCCGTAACAACGTTCATTTTAAATATTATAGGTTGTAAGCAGCTGTTGAGAACCTAACGAAATATAATGAATTCATATTGTGGTGTGGTAGTATATGATGATGGTCAGGAAGAGAATGTATTTCACTAGTAGATCGATAAGGGAAGGACGGAAACGAAACTCAATTGGTATGAGAATGCATGAACAATAATAATCGGAGACTATGGACTGATATTTGCAGAAGGGACAGTCAATATTAAGACAATTGATTGATAGTTTGTAAATTAACTGTTTAATGTATGGCTGTCAGATTTTAGTGAGATAGTCTGTAATTTCCATGTAATATACATTCGATTGTCCTCACTCGTGTTCTTGTTCACTACAATAATATTCGTCACCAAAGTTTGCTTTTACTCTTTAAAATTGTGAATATCTTTGATAACAAGTAGTAAGAAACTCAACAGGGGCAGGACTCTACAATATAAATGACATGAAAGTGTATAGATTCTAAGAAACTCTGTGGTAATTATGGAGAACGTAATATAATTAAATGCATTTCTTGACAAAGCAAAGCGTATAATCACTAGAATGTAGAATTCAGCCTAGATTTAATTGATTATATTCCGGATATCATGCATTCAAATAGAATAGATGTATTCAGAAGTGAGATATCTAAACATTTGACTTAATTTGTCATATAGACAATAGTTAACAGACAGACAACATCAGCTCGAAATACCTTTATGGTGTCTAACAAGCACCAAAGTCAGGTGCTTCTCAATTTGCTAACACTATAGCTACTGGACGTCTGAATGTTGGTCTATGTGTTAATAAGAAACCGATTACTAGGTTCCACCATTCGTTATTGACGAGAAGATTAAACGTCTTACATTTTATTATGATGAGTAGATGTAAAATCCCCAGAACTTACTTGGTAAATGACCTAATTTTGTAATTTTATTTTTGGAAATTTAAATTTCCTTGTTTTCGCGCCAAAAACGCTCTTTTCACCTTCAAGTCGTATTTCTCACTTGTAAAATATCTTAAATGCTATTGGTCCGTTGTATCTTTGAGTGCGCTATTTTGTAATGCTGCGCAAGGACAAATTATCGCTGTATATATACGTTTGAGTTTTTTCCCTTATGACCTGCCTGTACTTGGCTGCTTACGGAATATATATTCTCCATACTTCGCCTTGGACTTCTTCCTCTAATTAGCGGGCCTGGAAAAAAACGGATTAGATTAGCCTCTCGTGACATTGGCCTTCGTTCGTTGCCGAGAAAATCGACTTAGCTCAAGCATATCATTTGGCGACGGTGGTTTGGAAACATAGATCCTTCTAAACTCGAATCATTACTGGAACAGCAGCTGAAACTCATACAAATGCTGACAGATATGAATGTTTCGCCCCCACCCACACACACAGCCTAGCACATCTAACGCAACCACAGCACCATCAGTAGACGGCATTGCAAATAGCATTGTTGAGTTTCATTATGATCCTGATGCCAACGTTACTTTTGACATGTGGTTCAGGCGTTATGAAGACCTATTTAAATTTGATTTTGCTAATCAAGATGATGCTTGGAAGGTGCGACTGCTACTTCGAAAGTTGGGTGCAAGTGAACTGAACAAGTACTGCAACTTGATCCTGCCTTTGAATCCACGTGATCGCTCTTTCGCAGACACAGTCCAGACATTAAGCCAACATTTTGGGGAAAATTCATCATTGTTTAACACCCGTTATCGATGTTTGAAGCTAGTTATGAACGAAGACGATGACTTTCTTACGCATGTGGGCATCGTTAACCGTGAGTGCGAACGCTTCCGGTTGAAGTCTTTGTCTGAAGACCAGTTCAAAGCCCTCATCCTCATTTGCAGCCTCCAGTTCCAGAAGTTCAGTGACAATAGAACGCGACTACTATGTCGATTGGATCAAGATCCAAAACTCACACTTAGCGACATGGCTAATGAATACCAACGCCTAGTAAATCTGCAACGAGACACGACGATGGTTCAGAATGGTGGGAGTAGTCGATCGAAAGTACGAGTAGTCCAAAAGACAACTAACCAGAACAGGTGCGCTCCCGCTACATCCAGTCCAACCCACTTCATTAACCTTAATATTAATGGACATTATTTTAGATTGCAAATAGATACAGCATCAGACGTTGTTGTTGAAGGCGTTTTAATTCTTCATCTACTGTTGGTAACATCGCATAAGACACAGGTCTTTTGGGACGAAAGACAGGCTTAGCTTCAGGTTTCAAACGAAGCGTTTCTTTTATGGCAGAACACTGTCCCAATCCGCATTAATATTAAGGTTAATGAATTTCCTCTCACTTGGTGATGAGCTCTGACAAGAAGATACTAAGCTCAAAGAAGAGGTACAGGGCTTCGGAACAGTCTTTTTGGTACTACTGGATCGACTTGGAGTGCTCTTAAGACAAAACTCGTCCTTGTGACCAACGACCTTGCACTTCATGCATCGATGTTGCTTAAATGGGCAATTTCGTACGTAGTGCCATGCACCACAGTGCAAGCAAGGAGTGTCCTTGCGCAGCATTACAAAATAGCGCACTCAAAGATACAACGGACCAATAGCATTTAAGATATTTTACAAGTGAGAAATACGACTTGAAGGTGAAAAGAGCGCCTTTGGCGCGAAAACAAGGAAATTTAAATTTCCAAAAATAAAATTACAAAATTAGGCCATTTACCAAGTAAGTTCTGGGGATTTTACATCGCCAACAGGATTCAAGCTTTTTCATACTAAAATTTCATTTTAATCAAGCTAACATAATTGTAAATCATCATAAACTTTGTTTCACCCTTTTTTTCGTTACATTGAACGTTTGTTTTTCCACCCATGCTCTGTTATCGACATTTGAATAAGATATTTAGCTGAGACAATGCACTCAATATTCTCAGGTTTATTTAGATCGTTATAATTCTTATTACGTTGACTTTCGATCTATGTCACTGGTATTATTGTATGCCAAATCTGACCTGTGTGATAACTGAAGTATTATGGAGCCTAAAAAGATGGTGCGAATCCAACAAAATGGAATAGGTTCATCTGATTTATAATTAATCGCCATTAAGACAAAAAGCAAGTAGTTCAACAAAGAACTTCTCTTCCTAAAATCTTGACTTTTAAATCCACATATAACTGTAAATTTGTATGGAACATTTAATGTAATCAATAAGGTTACTTTTACACTACTCATGTGTATAATTATTGTGACATAATTGTCCACTGAGCATGGACAGGCAGATACAGCTGAATATATATGGTTTCCTTCGTATCATTGGGTTCGGACTCACTGAAAGTGTGAACTGCTTGTAACTGTGTCGACTGAAATACTATCTAGCACATCCCTGAATCTCTATTTTCGATCATGAATTGTGTGTCTGGTATAACAAGATCCAGTCTTTGCGTAGTGAAACGAATGAGTATCTGGTCTGATAACAGTATGATCCCAGTTATAACTAATAGGATTTAACCATAGCGGGAGTAGGACAATCAACACTGATGCAACTGAATGATTGTAATACAATACTGTGGATTAACTGAAATTGAATTTCAATTTAATGGTCTAAGGTAATCATGCTCGCCAAGAGAGCAGAAAGTTGTGGAGTGATGCATCACTGCTATGTCTCATGTTATGATGAAAAAGCTGTCCAATGTCTTTTGTTTCCCTTTAAGATATTGAATAAAGCCAGAATATAATATAATATAAGAAACGAACTGCTCACGCAAACAAATAAAAATGGACAGGTTCTCTTTTCTCAGTACCTCCAAATGCATTCGCCGATTCACATGTATGTACTAAAGTACATGTTCGCAAATGCAAACATGTCCCCGAAAACTTGAGAAGAAATGGCTCAGCATTTGCTTGACACCGAGCATACTATTGACACTCCACAAGCCTTCGAAATTATCAGAAGACGGAAAAACGCAGCGTTTTTTCGGTGTACCGAAGCAATAGCAATATTTCCATTTTCAATTTAAGAATATGGATTAATTCAACTTTAAAGGTTTGTCGATTTTAACGCAAAAATGATAATATTGGACATATAACTGTTAAGAGCCTGGATGAAGAAGTTATTGAAAACTATCATTCGTTTTAATACACTTTGAGTTTTAAATATTTCATGGGAATTTGTAAATGGTTGAAGTAGTTATATTGTCAAACGTAAGGTTTGAGGAAGTTAATAAAGGTCTTTTTAGTTGAAAACATGATTTGATAAGTCAATATAAAATAATAAACAAACGAATGAAATTAAGAAATGTTTGGTCGAAAACGTTAGTATGCAATGAACTGAGCAGGATTAGATTACACGTAACTTAATGATAAAAAACAATACAAAAGCAATGACAAGAATATAAAAAATAAAGAAATATACGGGGATATAAAGGAAACTACGGTAATTGTAATGAAATTGAAGATGAACATTACATCTGTATATAACGATCTGGCATCAGCTTGAATGTTTTATTATTTATTTAGACACATAAATATTGGTACAAAAAAGCACCAGATAAATATGCACCACACAAATCTCATTCGATTTGTATGAGGGCTGTGATACTGCCAAGGTGCCCAAACTGAAGCTGGTGGTTTTCTTAGGGGGCCACACCCAGAGCCTTTGACCTAAAGGTCTGATCCACAAGGCAGTGCAGCATCGTGAAGAGATGCAGTCCCATGGTAGCCGATGACCAACGATTGATTCATACACCATTTGTCCCTTTAGGATACTGGAGCCCATGTGACCATTAGTTTGGAATCAGGGTTTTCCAACTCCTCTTGGGTGAACTTTCCATGTTCACCAACCCGGTTAAAGCGCCGGACATTGGCTTTTCGTCCTCTCAATTTCTTAAACAACAGTGATGTCACGAGAAGGTAGTGAGTAGGACTTCCCTGTCAGAGGCTATATACGTGTGGCCATATGAGAGCATTTCGACAGGGAGAGCGGACTCTCCCCACTCTCGGCCGTACCAGGGTATTTGGAGGCCAGCTTGAATGTACTGATACTTGTACGACGAAAACACTCTTCATACAAGAATAAAAACTATACATTTCTTATGAAAGTGTAATCACCAGAAAGGATATTTTTCTGACTAAACTATGTTTCATATCATTCTGTTAGCCAAATCGTTTGGTTTGCTTTGTTGATTTAAATGTAGAACATTGTATACATGAAACTTTTTTCTCTCACCCCACTTCATATTGAGGAAATTTTGATTTTAACTAGTGAATTTTACAACATTAGAAATCTATAAAATTCAGTCTCCTGAAAAAGAACATACTTTTCTAATCTGTTTAATCAAAGTGCACTACTTTCTTTTTTTTTAAAAAACCCCAGTATCTCTAACAATTTTATCAACAAGTGTCCATTTACAGAGTTTGTTTATTTTAAGATATGATTTGTATATTAGGCCACGGAGGGATACATGCATAGACACAAAAATATAAGAACATTTTGTAAGAAACTTCAAAAGTATTCATCTTCTTTTAAATATACAAGCAATTTCATAGGAACATCTAAAGGTAAATATTTTTGTTAAGATTGATAAGTAAGATAACATCAAATGATGTAATTTTATCTTAACTACAAAGATATGATCTCTATCCATGGTTTAAGTTTTTTTCTGTGAATTCATTCTTTAATCAGTAATCATATTCGTTATGCATAATCTTTTTTCTTACCATTGATAATACTCTTAATTCTATCTCTGATAGTAATCTGGTTGTTGTATAGTGATAACCTTTGTATCTCAGGTGGATGATGTGGATGGAGTTTTGTTCTCTAAGCTGGATGGTTTGGTTAGACGTCTATGCTGATGATGTTGTTCAGAAGAACGATGAAAGCTCCACGACTAAACTATCCAACTCAGAGAATAAAAATCCATCAAAATAGTGATAACTTGAAATGATACAGATATATACCACAGTAATACATCTCATTCCTGTCATTAAGCTATATCAATAAATACGGATATCATTTGGTTAGGTGTTTCGCGGAAATTATTTTAATCAGAAAGTGCGTTCTGCTACTGAAAATCAAGGAGAATTGGGTAGCTGCCTCTATCTTAGCTTGTAACTACTACGTACTGTGCACTCGTGACACAAGATAGAGTCGTCAAATCTTTTGGCGAGTACATTAGCTTCAGAATAGTTGAGAGACAAAATCCAAAGATTGACAGTCTCAACTTTATACTTAACATTACGAACTGATTTTATTCAGGTAACCACTGAACAACTGTTTCACTCTACTAGAGGATTTCTCATCAGTCCACGTCCGTAATTACACAGAAGATAGGACCCAGTACCTTCAGGTCCTTAGAGTTTAACCTTTCGACCACTGAGTCAATGTCCAATAGTTTACATTTACAACTTTAGTCCATTTTCAATTGACTGACTTGATAATTCAATGTTGTTAATGTTGAGGAGTTTCAAAATCGGGACGAAACAATTGCCTAATGATTTCTCGTTTTCATACTGATATCAGTCCACAACAACAGAAGTTCCCGTTAAATGTGCATATTCGTTAAATAAATATTGATTGTAAAAAATATTTAAATACTATATGGTTAGAGATTTTTGCTTCAACATTGTTAAAGTGTTAGGAACCACTGGTTAGGCAATATAAGTCATGCAATTTAAGAATTATTCATACAAGGTAATACATTGATTAACTCGACAAACAGATCAAAAAATTATTTTTACTGTTTTTATTTTGCATATTCATTACTTCAGTCATTTATTTTACGTTTCATTTTTATAATAAAAATGTTTTATTATAGCCCTATATCATCGAAACCTGAAAGGATTTACTATTTAACATAATTAGAATGTAAACTAAGGGTATTCAGTATCTCATTATGTAAAAATAAATGTTTAAAATTAAAACACAGATTTCAGCGAAGGGATCTCTTTTCAACGAATTTATTATCAAGCTGTACAATCGTATATATATATATGAAAATGTTTTGTTAAAGTACTAATTCCGTGAGGAAATGTGAACACTAATAACCAAGATTATAATACTGGATTACGTAATATGAATAATAACAATAGATTTAGTGAATAGAATAAGATGATTAAAATGTTTTGGTTACAATAATTAAAGGTCATTAAAGGTAATAGAAGTGTAAAATAAATAAATAAGGTGTAAATAAGAGTATTCATGAATAAAATAATGAGAATATGAGACATAAGTAAAGGGGAAATGGAGTAATAATAGTAATAAAAGAATGATAATAATAATATTAAGGCCATGGTAACGATAATGATAAAACGTACTTCTTTTGTACGCATAGTTCTGGTTTGAGCTCATGGATGGTAAGAGCTTCGGCTATTTTTAAAAGTTTGATCCGAAGAAATCTTGGTAGATTTGAACGAATCATATAAACAACCTTAAAATCAGACTGTGGATTCGTCGAATAATTACAGTCGATTAGGTGTTCGAGTATAGAACTTCAAACTGCTTTCTTTCCACCATTGTAGAACCAAGCTGGTATATGTTCTCGTATCCGGGTTGAAAGCGAGCGCTGGCTACGGCCGATGTACCTTGCTCCACAAGAGCAGGTGAACTGGTAGATGCACATGGAGGCGACCAAACGCGGAAGCTTATCTTTTATGGATACAGAAATTAAGTTCTTACTGTTGAAGGTTATTCGTAGTTTTGCAGCGTTAAATGTCCTTTTAATCGTTGTTGTTAAACGATTTTTAATTATGTCTGATGTTCGATCACCTTTAAATTCCAGACTTATATAAAGGCTTTTCTTTGGCACTGAATAACTAGGATTCTTATCGACGCTACTTCTGTTCATATTCTTCTCTATGAACCGGTCTGGGTAGCCATTTTTCAACAAAGTTTTCTTGAGGAACGCTAGTTCTTCGTTGATGCATTCTGTACTACATATCCGATGTATACGATAGCATAAAGAATGAATCAAGTTTCTCTTTCTAATTAATGGAACCCAGCTGTAGAAGTTGGTTAGTTGACCGTTTCATGTTTGCTTTCTAAAGATAGATCTTTTTAAAAAACCATTGCTTCTTCTCAATAGATGTACATCAAGAAAAGGGACTGATTGGTCTCTCTCTCTTTCTAATGTAAAGTCTATGGAAGGGTGGCATGAGTTGAAGAAGTGTAAGATATTGTCCAAATCAATATTATCGTCACAAACGACAAATGTGTTGTCCATGTATCTTACGTATAGTTGGAATCGACTTATCATTGAACTGAGTTGATCGTTTTCTAGTTTTGCCATGAAGCAGTCTGCTAGAATTGGACCTAAAGGAGATCCCATTGCGATCCCATCTCTTTGTCTATATATTTCATTGTTGAAACTGAACTGGACATTAAAGGTACAACGTAACAATAATTCTTTTAAGTGTTCAGTTGGAATACCTAGAACTATGTTGTTAGAGTCTATATACTCACAAATATAACATATAGTTTCCGTTAACGGTACACTAGTGAATAAAGAATTAACATCAAGTGAGAACATGTGTTTTCCGGAAGTATTAACATCCTTAATACGATCAATAAATTGAAAAGTATCATGAATAGAATATTTAGATACTTGCCTTCTAACTGGTTCCAATTTTTCAGCTAACCATTGGGCTATTCGGTGGTATGGTGAACTTGACATGTCTAAAATAGGTCGTAATGGTAAACCTGCTTTATGTACTTTCGGTAGTCCGTATAAGCGTGGGATGATTGAACCCATTTGGCCAATGTGATCATATAAATCCTGGGTAATTATCTCTTTATTTTTAAGGTTTTTAACAACATCCGTTAGCTGTTTTTCAATCTGCAGTGTTTTATCACCTTCTCCTTTAGGTTTAGAGAATTTAGTGACATCGTTTAAGATTAATCTCATTTTTTTCCAAATATTCTTGGCGGTCAAGTAAGACTACACCAGCTCCTTTGTCAGGTTTACTTAGTATTAAATCCTTATTTCTTCTCAGGAGCATTAGTTGATCCAGATGGTTCTTAGTTAATAAGTTGTTCTTACCACATTGTATATTAACATATCCATGACTACAGTCCAGTAATGTGGATTTAAAATGCTGAAGATTTTGTGGGGATGTCGGCACAAGATCATGAGTTTGGTTTGATAGATTTTCGAATTGAATTTGTGCATAAAGTCTGTTGGTTTTGGTGTTGCTATTACAGAATTTAGGACCCAATGATAAGGCCTGCATTTGGATAGCCTAAAGTTTAATAGACGAATGATTAAATACATAATTTTCGGGATGTTCTGGAAACTTGTTAATCACGTCTACGTGTTGCAATGTTTCTAAGTGTTTACGTTTAGCCTTTTGTGACTGTTTTTCAGCAACATCATTAACATAATCCTCAAATTGTTTACGTTCATCTAACGACAATTCAAACAATGCGTGACTTCTTAGAGATATGTTGCGATCTAATTCAACTATTCGAGATTTAATGGCATCTATACAATTGAGAGTATGACGTTTGAGTTTTTGCATTGGGATGAATGTGGTTTCGTCTTAGTGCCTTCCAGAAGAGTTTTGGATAATCATTACTTTCGATACAGCTTTCTAGAAAATTGATCTCACATTTCACTAGCGCAAGCTTGACGGTGTAACGTAAGAACCCATTGAGTTCCTTCATCGTCATATGGACCTTGCTTTTCTTTATTTGGTATATAATTCCCATTTAGACATTAAAATTAAAACACCGAACAGCCCAATGGTTAGCTGAAAAATTGAAACCAGTTAGAAGGCAAGTATCTAAATATTCTATTCATGATACTTTTCAATTTATTGATCGTATTAAGGATGTTAATACTTCCGGAAAACACATGTTCTCACTTGATGTTAATTCTTTATTCACTAGTGTACCGTTAACGGAAACTATATGTTATATTTGTGAGTATATAGACTCTAACAACATAGTTCTAGGTATTCCAACTGAACACTTAAAAGAATTATTGTTACGTTGTACCTTTAATGTCCAGTTCAGTTTCAACAATGAAATATATAGACAAAGAGATGGGATCGCAATGGGATCTCCTTTAGGTCCGATTCTAGCAGACTGCTTCATGGCAAAACTAGAAAACGATCAACTCAGTTCAATGATAAGTCGATTCCAACTATACGTAAGATACATGGACAACACATTTGTCGTTTGTGACGATAATATTGATTTGGACAATATCTTACACTTCTTCAACTCATGCCACCCTTCCATAGACTTTACATTAGAAAGAGAGAGAGACCAATCAATCCCTTTTCTTGATGTACATCTATTGAGAAGAAGCAATGGTTTTTTAAAAAGATCTATCTTTAGAAAGCAAACATGAAACGGTCAACTAACCAACTTCTACAGCTGGGTTCCATTAATTAGAAAGAGAAACTTGATTCATTCTTTATGCTATCGTATACATCGGATATGTAGTACAGAATGCATCAACGAAGAACTAGCGTTCCTCAAGAAAACTTTGTTGAAAAATGGCTACCCAGACCGGTTCATAGAGAAGAATATGAACAGAAGTAGCGTCGATAAGAATCCTAGTTATTCAGTGCCAAAGAAAAGCCTTTATATAAGTCTGGAATTTAAAGGTGATCGAACATCAGACATAATTAAAAATCGTTTAACAACAACGATTAAAAGGACATTTAACGCTGCAAAACTACGAATAACCTTCACCAGTAAGAACTTAATTTCTGTATCCATAAAAGATAAGCTTCCGCGTTTGGTCGCCTCCATGTGCATCTACCAGTTCACCTGCTCTTGTGGAGCAAGGTACATCGGCCGTAGCCAGCGCTCGCTTTCAACCCGGATACGAGAACATATACCAGCTTGGTTCTACAATGGTGGAAAGAAAGCAGTTCGAAGTTCTATACTCGAACACCTAATCGACTGTAATTATTCGACGAATCCACAGTCTGATTTTAAGGTTGTTTATATGATTCGTTCAAATCTACCAAGATTTCTTCGGATCAAACTTTTAAAAATAGCCGAAGCTCTTACCATCCATGAGCTCAAACCAGAACTATGCGTACAAAAGAAGTACGTTTTATCATTATCGTTACCATGGCCTTAATATTATTATTATCATTCTTTTATTATTATTATTACTCCATTTCCCCTTTACTTATGTCTCATATTCTCATTATTTTATTCATGAATACTCATCACCTTATTTATTTATTTATTTATTTTACACCTCTATGACCTTTAATGACCTTTAATTATTGTAACCAAAACATTTTATCCGTCTTACTATATTCACTAAATCTATTGTTGTTATTCATATTACGTAATCCAGTATTATAATCTTGGTTATTAGTGTTCACATTTCCTCACGGAATTAGTACTTTAACAAAACATTTTCATATATATATACGATTGTACAGCTTGATAATAAATTCGTTGAAAAGAGATCCCTTCGCTGAAATCTGTGTTTTAATTTTAATGTTTAAATGGGAATTATATACGAAATAAATGTTTATCAGTAATCATTGGGACAGGGAATCAGTGATCAGAAATTACAGAACAAAGCACGAATCCAATAGTTTCATAATGTTGTATCCCGAAGAGAATTGTGAATGGTAACTCTGAAGACTATTTATGGACCAAAGTGATATGTATATTTCCTATTGTATAATTGTCAAGTAACTAAACTATTCATATTCGTGTTTCTCTCATCATAAGCTTTATTTTGACCTATGAACTATTATTATACAATTTACAATTCTTGATTTATCCCCAGTCCATTAATTACTGTTCCCCTTATTCACAGCCACATTTGGCTAATTGTTGTACAAATTTGGTTTCCTTTTTTATGGCACGATGTGGTCAGTTTGTTTGGTATATAAACCCAGTATGTTTGAGAATAATGATTCATATTGCAGAGGCTGTTATTGGTGTTCTGAAGTTAACTGGCTGGGCTAGGCAGAAAGCAAGGCCGATATGCACTCTAGATTGCTCGTACAGTTTTCGTATGTCACTGTCCCAATCGATAGTTCACTGCTCTTTGATTGGCGGTTTTATCACATCTTACAGTAACAAGTCATCATCTCTGTCCTTTTAATATCCTTAGAGCCTTTACAGTAGTTACGAAGACGCATGATCTTTTCGGAAACAGATGGTTTACTCAATGAATGATTTCCACTAAAAGTTTGTGTATCTCCTGAGAATGCTTACTAAACTTCAGTAAAAGCATTATAAACTTTGTCAAGCAGCTGAAATCTGGTGAATAAACTGTTTTGTGTACTTTCCAAGAAAAAGAGTTAACATCCAATAACCTAAAATGCACATAACACTGTAGTAATGCCATCTTCTAAGGGTACCTGATGATGTTTATCATAAATTATGTAACAGTACCAACTTTTGCATACACGATTAGTCATTAATACAAATTGTATTCTCACCAGTGTGCATCGATTGATCCAAACCCAGGACCTTCGGTCTCACACGCGAATGCTTAACATCTAGACCACTGAGCCGGCACCAAACGGTGTTTATGTCTAATTTCAACCAATCCATGATATTGAGCGACCGTTCACCATGGTCTTCAATGAGCAACTGCCTCACAACAGACATTGTTTAGATCTACTGGTCACGGCTTCTCACTAGAATTCCAGGAAATCCATCTTGAAGCCAGTCACTAGTGAGCGGATGACGAAACGCCCATCCAGTGCTTCCAGGTTTTCATTAGTGGTCTAACATTGATCTATACATGATATCAATCTAAACTCAACAATCACCACAAACCTATACCGATAGTTAGTATTCTGTTAATAAAGGCTGTATTTTAAAGTGATTTCACTTCATATTGGAAAAAAAATATTGTATGCAACTTATTTTTCACATTATTCAGAACATCATTACAAATATCCAGTCCAAATAATTTGTGAAACACAATTTGTTGGAATAATGTCACCTTATCGTTATGGAATGTTGCTTTGTGTTTTGTATCAACTTTATCATGACTGTAATAAATTAACATTTTCAGAATGTACATATTTATACGTAGTATTGAACAAATGTTTTATTTGTAAGCTGGAACAAACCAATATTCTAAATCCAGCTTAATAAAAATAACATTATTACATCGTTCCTCGTTTATTTATTTATCCATTCAGTGTTAAAATACATTAGAGGTGAGAAATAAACCTTATTACACAATAGATGATATAATTACATGAAATAATAATGAGATATTCGTTTAAAGGTTTATTTATGTCAATCATATATACATATAATGGCTAAAAACTGATGGACAAATTTATTATCATAATAACTTGGAAGTCATCAACAGTCTAAATAGCTCTTATTATTTCACCATTTGCAAAAATCCTTAATTCATTAATGAAAAACTCATCAAATTTACCGATTGATTTAACTATGAAGCGTTAACAAGAATGGCTGCTTTAAACACTACATTAGTGAAAAAGTTTAAAGGTGTTTATCGAAGGCAGAACAACCTAACTACTTAAAATATATCATTATTGTAATTATACAAACCATACTGTAGTCAACAAGAACACGGTCGGGGACAATCGAACGTATTTAAGCATAAATTACAAACTAACTTGCTAAAATCTGATAACCATACAGCAAACAGTTAATTTGCAAAATAACAATCAATTGTCTCAACCTTGACTGTTTCTTTTGTAAATATCAATCCATCTTCTCTAATTTCATTGTTGATGCATTTTCTTATCAATTGCATTTCATTTCAGTTCTTTCCATATTGGTCTTCTGCAAAAATATATTCTATACCTGACCATCACCATATACTGCTTATGTGAATATAAGTAGCCCATACCACAATACTATGCGTTTATATGTTAAACTCACTGACGCTTATTAAAAATATTAATAACTATAATGCTCTTGTTAACTGCACTAGCTAATAAGATTTTGGACATATATTACTTTATAGTTTGCGATTTATACTATGATTTTTACCACAGTATCGTATGACGAAACTTCTGGAGTTTGCAGTTGAACTAGTATAATGAGCATTGAGTTTAACGTAAATATATATCAACTCAAGCTGCAATACCACCCCAGGACGAATTACAAAGGAATCAGAATGAAAGTAGTATTAGCAGTAGCGATAAAAATGAAACAATGAAAATACAATTCAAAAATAATCGTTTTGCTGTATTTGCCAAGTATCCTGCGCCTAAACTCACGATTGTTCAATCGACTGTTTTGACATGCGCGGGTAACACTTTGAAGATATATTAGATCAAAATCGTTCAGTCTTCATATGTCTCCTACCCTTATAGACCATATTTCACACCTAAAGAATATCACGGAGTGAATTTCTGAGTAATATATCTATACCTTCGTAAGCAGACGATCATCTTGTCTACTCCACGAGCGGCTTAAGCTGGCCAAACCTAACTGAACGTTTTGAATATATTTCAAGATTTCCTCAAATATCAACTAATCACAGAAAGTAAAACTTCCAAGATGAGTGAAGTGGTTGATGAGCTCATCTACCTCACCATACTGAAATAAAGATGTCTATGGGTAGGATATTTCAAAACATAACATGTAAATGGTTTCACTGATACTGTAATGCACAGTGTGAATTACTTAAAATGATATATATAGTTGGTACTCACCAAACGTTCTCTTCGTGTTCGAATACCTAAACGTCTTGCTTGCATAGATGCACGAAAACTAAAATAATAAAGATGAAGACAAAAGGACAATCATAGAGTGATTAGCATTAGCAACAACAACGAAAAACTTCGACATGGTATCTGATGTTGATATACTCACGTGAAAATAATGAAGATGAAAAAACGTTGTGTAATCATACTGATAAAAGTACAAAATTGACTACGAGTATTACAATATCGAGTAACTATGTTACATAATGATATTTGAAAGATATATATATATATAACAGCAAAAAAAGAGAAGTAAATATTGCTCATCACGAAAGGAAGATGTATTGTCGCTTAAGTAAACAACCATACGGACAAAAACAAATGTTGACATATTACTCAAGTGAATTCAAAAAGTTATTTGTTAAATAGTTCATTAAAACAATAATCACGCCTAAAGAACCAATTCGAAAGAATTACAATTTAGACAGCTTTTTAATTTCCCATCTTTTTGGTAAGAAAAGCACGAATTTAAACAACAATAATTTTTATGGACACTTTAACATGAAAAGAATTTCTTATAATTTCTAATCTTTAGTGTGTGAAGTTAAACATACAAATCACGGCTCATAAGTGAACAACGTTATTGTTACCGGTATGCATTACCTAGTAGTACATATATATATTCGTTAACTGTTTGATGGTTCACATAATGACTATTTGATCAAATTAGGCTTTAATGTAAAAGTCATCAATTATCCCAAGGACCCAAATGGAAAATGTGGACTTTCTGGTATGTATCTTGTTTGCTCTAATGACCCCTAGCTTTCATCTAGCTTACTCTACTGCTCATCAGCACTGTATCTCGGGATAGTGAATATCGAGAAATATATGAACATATACTAATCGATTAAGGTTTATATTCTTATCAACCAACTTACCATTTCTATCTAATCACAATTTACTCCATAGTTATACTTTAAGCAACTAATTTATCGAAGATACATATAATCAAACACTAACAACCTATTCAAGTCTTCTTCCTTCATTAAAAATATTTCACCGATGTAAACTAACATAAATAGGGATGTTGTATATTAATTTTTCTTCCTTGATAAATAGAGCGATATCAAATCACAGGTAGTACAAATTGCTAAAACTCAATTATGCATCCGTATCCATCATATCAAGATTTTTTCAAGGGCCAGTCAAACATTCAAGATAAATGAAATTGTCATATCAGTTGATCAGTTTACTGATTATGTTTAGACAAGTTGTTGAAACAGACTACTACTGATGTAATACAAATCATGCATACAAATCAGTCTGATTGTAATGGTTCCAATACTGGTTAGTTAACCATCATTACTATCCAATATTAATAAACCAGAAAACGAAATAACAACAACATAAAAGGAGAGAAAGAATAATATCACAGGAATAAAAATTATCCTGAATAATAGTCATAAAAATGATTTTTATTAGTTTATTACAATATGAGGGGGGGAAGAGTGAAAAAGAAAAAAATCAAAATGTAATCATCATCATCTAACGACTAGGAAGGTGGAAAAAGCTGTCAGATTTATGACTTCTACTGTCATAAATAGTTCTTTAAAAGTTTTTTTTTTAAACAAATAAAACGATCAAGTGCAGTGTATTCTTTTTGTTTCTGTCCATCATGAATAATTAAATTTAATCCGGTTAAAATATACTTTAAAACCTTCAATAAAATAACGCAAATAAATGACAGGTTACAACATATATTAACTTTTAGAAGGGGTTTTGTGGATATTTAATAGTTGAGACCATGAATTCATTGAAACTAGACCACCATGGAAAACCTGGAAGCACGGGACCGCCCGTTTCGTCCTATTATGGGACTACTCAGCGGTGCGTATCCGCGATCCCGCCTCGCGAGATCCGAACCCAGGACCTACCAGTCTCATGATTTCAACTATATATCAAAATTACTAAACGTCTCCAGTCTCGCACCAGCTCAGTGGTCTAGTGGTTAAGCGCTCGCGGGCGAAAATGATATATTAATTTGTTAAGAGAATTAAAATTATGTTCAAAATTCTAATCATATCTCATTTATAGTGAATGGTAATGATGCAAGAATTAATTAGTTAAAACTTCTATGTCCACCATACGATGATAATTTAGATTTGTAAATTATAATTGAACATTTTGTCCTATAAGTCAGACAGTATTGAATTTAATCAGTTTATTTTCTCAAGCATTCAATGACAAGATAAACTGTATAAATGATAACATGTTATTTCAAATCTGTATTGGTTGCTTGAATTTTCCCATAGATGTTCAGGACTGCAACTGATCAGTCTCTTATTAGCATATATGCATACTGCGGGGGTTCCTTCGATAGTGCGTTCAGGCACAAGCATTATAAACTGATGATGGCTAGCAGTGGAATTCGGGACGCTCGTTTCGTCTTATTCGAGACTAGTCAGATGGTTCTGTTAAGAGTTACCGTTACTTTGGCTGTTCGCACCTTGAATGTTTTAGAATACACTTTCGGTTGACGGCGTTTTCGGGTTTCGCAATGACTTTCTTTGTGCCCGTTTCTGCAACACGTAGTACAACAATGACTTTTAAACGGACAAAACCTCTTAAAATGCCAACCGCCACACAACGAGCATGGGGATGATGGTTTTCTGCTGTCATTAAGATAATTCTGTGAGCTAGAAACTTTTAAGACTTTTCTCTCGATTGCATTGATGTGAAGGAACCGGTTACCGTTCCCTACCATCGAGGTATCATGCTTCGAATTTATTAACCTTTGGCATTCGGTGGTTACTTTCTGTCGGGTTACGCTGAGACAATGTTCGACTTCGCTTAGGATTCTCACTGGGACTTCAACATCCTCGGGTGAACGCAGGCTACAGACAATTACGACACATTCAAACTGGTCTTCAGTCATGGAAGACAACTTGATTCTCTCACATTGTCGGTTCACAATTCTTGCAAGTTTCACCCAGTCATTTGGTTCTTTATTTATCTCCAAGCATTGGTAACGGATATTAAATAGAGATGACTGTTCTCCAAAGATTTGAGATAGGGTTTCAATTGTTTCATCAAAACTAAAGTCCCGTGGATTCTCTAGAGGATTAAAGTTACTGTAGCGTTAATGTTCGTCTTCCTAAGTTTTCTTACAAAAATCCTGACTTTTGAGGCGTCATCTAGTCTGCAGAGATCATGGAACAGACCTTCATATTTCTTGAGCCGAGTCAAAAATAACACCTGGCAAACCTTAAAAAATAAACCCATGGGTTGCACTAATGACTGAATCAGTAGGGGACACTTGTAATTTACCAAAAGCTGAGTTTTGCGGTGGCAGGCACATTTTCCGCATAACGGCTTCCATGATTCTGATTTGAGATTGTTCAAATAGTTTCTGATGATGCTCCATATAGGCTTTTAGTTGCTCCAAAGAAATATTCATTGTGGTTTTCCCCGTCGCCGCTGATAAGTCCTTTGACTGATCGTTGGATTCGGTTTCTTAGGCTCTGTAGTAGACATCAGCTTGACATCAACCGAGTTTATTGTTATACAGAATGATAAATCTTCTAATTGAACGCTAGGTTCGGTTCCTAAGCTCTTCCAGTGACCCGCAGGCTAAATCTAAACAGAGACTTGAACACGAGAGAAAAGGCGCGAAATATGGAAGAAATGCTTTAATCCAAGGTTTGTTTATGTAGAGAAAATCTAGGGTTTTTATAGTGTTTTAGATGGCCTAGGGCTTCCGGGAAATTCTGGAACGCTACTAAACATAATGCCGGCAGATGTTTCTCAGCATTTTTAGAGTCCTTTTTGTTTTGCCTTTTTCGAATTTTCCGGATCTCCCCAACACAAATATCTTGTTACGATAGCGATCAAAGACAATTTTTTTCTGAATCTACTTGATTATTAATCATTTAGATGGTGAATTGCTGATTGAAAGCTCAAGAGATATCAAATGTAGATGTTTCCACAAAGATTGAAAGTTGACAATCGTTCCGACTTTGTGCCACAATGAAACTGTCTTCTCTAATGACTTATCTTCATTTACATTCCGTAATACTGTAGAAATTTTCCAATAACTTTTGGTCGTTCAGTTCATACACGTACTGATCAGTAATTGAACAAATTACACAAATATGAAATGAGATATTAGTTAATTACTAATTCAAGATAACACAGCAAGACTTTAGTAACTCAAACACTTGATTTTTAACCGTTAGTCTATAAATTCCAATTCCCATGTGTTCACTTTGTCTCAAAAAATTGGACAAAGTTATTAACCATCACTTGAAGTAAAGTATGGTCCGAATGCTAATGATATAAACCCATACTTTGATTATTGAATTGGATAAATAATAATATGAAATAGTGAAACATGATAGAAATGTAATCAATTTATAATAAATTCCTAACTATAAAAATGCTAACAGATGTCTAATTTGCATCACAGCATAAGTACACACAATGAATGGATACAGTTCAATGTTCCATCATCCATTCACAAAAAAAACGCAATATGCATAGGTAAAAGAAATATATGAAAAGTTTATTGAATGTTATGCTAACAATATAAAAAAAAAACACTTATCCTATATCATTATGCTGTATCATAAGAGTATAAAAGTATTCATTATTAACAAGGGAAAACAAATTAACGAGATGCTTGCAAATATTATGTATGCTTAACAACGAGGAAAAAAATCGAGAGTTACACAAATAATTTACACCAAAATGCATCTATGAATTCATTTATGTAATTTATTTCTAACTTATTTATGAGTTACAGGCTTATACACTAGACATTGAAATACACTGTGTATTTGAATTCTATTCGGTTGGTAAAATCAAACAAGGAGGATCGAGATTCAAATCTGTAATCTTTAAGTTGAAAGTCGAGTACAATAATCAATAACTTATTGCGTCAAACGTTTCGTTTCAGATTACTGATCATATAGTTGGAGATTGTTAGCAGGAAACCATTGACCTAGGTTTTGTGTCCATAACCACTCGTTAACAGGACACATCGGCAATCCTGAGGGAGTCGATGATTGCTGGGGTATTCGAACCTGTCACTCAGGTTCACAGCTTGAGACATAACTACTGAGTTATTCGGTTGCAAATGACCTTCTGTCGGGCTGAGGTATTCATAATTCATTGATCCCTGAAAATCTTTTAGTGCTGACTTGATTCTACCGAATGGTTTGTAATGTGGCCAGTTGTTCATGTGACTCAACGTAGTGGACAAGATATCACGTCACTTGGGGTAGTGGACACATTGCAACTCGATAGACAGAATTGTGACGATTACACAAACTTGAAATGACATAATATCCAATAGTGTTCCAAAGAAAGAATGTAATAATTGGTAGATGTAATTCAGTATTTTGTAAGTGGTGTTTACGTATTATTATTGATTATCCTCAGCTATTTAAAGTCAAATTTATGATTTACTGGGAAAATTGGACACAAAAATTAAAATCTAAGTTTGTCACAAACCCAAACAAAATATTTGTAATTTAAAATAGTGTAACCAATTTCTTAGGTTTGTCTCATTCACTTTCATCAATGCCTAAGCACATTTCCCGTTGCATAAAGTATATTTCTTAAATCGATTTTTGTAAAGGCGAATACATTAGTGTCCATTCACTTATTAACAATTATTATGTTTTTATACTGTCCGCCGTCAATAAAGTTTGTGAAAAAAGGATGTTAAGAGTAAAATAACCGGATAATCACTTACATACAATTAGTGTAACGAGATGTTTAAAAAAAGACGAATCATTATCGATATTTACATATTTGTACAGACCTAATCATGTCTGTAAATTTTGTAATTAGAATATACATACATTAAACAACTATAAATATTTTGCAGTTTTGCATCTCATGGCCCGATATTAGTTAGAAAACTATAGTAAATCAGGAGGCATTAAACAGATGTTTCATTCTATCACGCGACTCTTCAGTAGTGCACGTCCACGACTCCGCCGGGATCAAAACTAGGACCTAGGTCATGAGGTGAGAGCTCAAACTTTAAACCACTGAGTTGGCATCTAATGGTTTACAGTTGTCATTTCCGTCACTCCCACTAATCTAGCTAAGATCAGTGGATGATACAAGCCACAAAATTCAACTCTACAAACTTCCCAAACTAATAATTAATAGTGTTACTTACCTTGAATATAAAAATCCACTAATCACAACTGTAATTCCTAACAATGTAACAATATCTTTGCCTAAATGTTCGCTGATTTTATTCACACCACCAGGTAGGCATTCATTAACTAAAACGATTGGATCAGTAATATTTGGTTTTAATTTAGATGGTAATGCCGGTGATGTTTTGACTTGGTTAGTGGTTTGAGTGAATTGGTGAGATAATAAACGATTCAACTGATCAGCAACAACAACTAGCGGGTGAATAGTAAGATTTCGCTCTTCTTGTACATCGTTCATCTTTTTTACTGTTTGTTTTTGCCACGGAAAATTCGATGATAAAACTGTTATAAATATATATGAAAGGAAAATTGTATAACGTAACTAAAAGATCTAACAAGGGATATATAATTTGGACTAATAGACAAAAAACGTCAATGATCCCCTAGATTAGGTTGATTGTAGCCATTAGTGGGATTCAGGAAGCTTATTAGGTCTTGTTTGACACTCTTCAGTGAATGTACCTGGATCTGCATATACAAACCTTTAATAAACAGCAGTGACTTATGTGTCTATCCTTTCTACCGGAATTCAACCATAAAGAGAGGGTTCTGCTTCTAAACTTGATGCAATGCCTACCCCCAGTAAGGTCACGAAACGTATGCAGTCGAGACTGTAGATTTATGATGAATGACTCTCATAGGTCATAGGAAAAGTGAATTAATCGGATACTGCAGCGGAGTTTCAGAAATGATTAATATATTAATGAGACAAAAAATTTAGAATCCTAGATAGTGAAACTTGTTGGTCATTTTAATAAAAGATTAGGACATTAAACCTCATAGAAGAAATATTAAGAAGTTGTGATGTTTGTGTTAGTAATATACGACAGATATAAGAAATGCATCCCCAACCAATGTAGATAATGACTATTAGCAGAAGTCATAAACGTTCATTATTATCACATAATTATTTTTTTCAGTAACAACTATATGAAACGTAAGACAACATTCCCACAGAACCGGTTAAACTCGGTGACTGCTTACTCGAGAAATACATGACGAAAACAGATGAATTTATGGGGTCAAAATTTTATATTAACAATATAATAACAGTAAAATATGTAGTTCGAAAATTCAAATAATAACATGGCTGTTATAGTATGTTCTGTAAATTATTGAATTTGGAGTTTTACATAACGAATTGACTTTAGATAAAAAATCACTGGGATTTGGAAGAAATGGATAGTTGTTTCGTTTTAGTATGTTACTCCTCAGCACTGTCTACCAACGGTTCAATTGAAGATTGAATCCAGGACCATCAGGTCTCGTGGCGAATTTTGTGAACATGCTGATCAGTAGAACGTAAAACGTTTGAGATCGACCAGAAGTATACTTAACATTCCGGTTCTAATAATAAGACTAAATAACGACTGACAATTGCTGAAATTCAAGAAGCATTCATTTAAAATATCTCAATTCATATTGAAAACTGGCCTATACAAAAACAAAACTTGAAAATATAAAATTCCTGAATTTAGTTTAACTCACTTCTCGGTTGACTACCTAAAGCTGACCATGTTAGAAAAGCTACAAATGCAGAAGTGATTGCACCTGGTAACCACATTTGACCTTTTCTTACTAAAATTAAAAAGATGTTTATAAAAAAACAATCAACTACTGATAAATAGTTAGTAATATACGCATTTCAAAAAGTTCCTTAAACAGTCAATATTTCATGTCGACAAGATATGAACGACCTTTAGTTAAATATACAACCATCCTAGTGCATTAGAATTCAAAACATGAATTTGCTGTATGAAGACTAACTTTATTAGGCAGTTATGGACTTTATCAACCCAATGTGTGATTATCACACTATAACATTATATAGGATTAATTCAATCTGACATCAAATTGGCATTGGTTGAAAAGAAGAGATCAGTCTTGAGAAATATACAATCATATCATAATGATTCAAATAGGTTATTTGAAAACAGTAATGGCTTATTTCTGGAATGTAATTCTATGTTTATTGAAGTATTTGACTAAAGTAAGCAGAAATACCTACATCGTTATTTTTTATTCGTTAACTTTTTTTTATTCGTTGACTTCCTGTAACTTCACCATTATGCTTATCAGTGATACAAAAATAGATTAGGTAAGTGTTGTTCAAAACATCCAACCGTAGAATTGAAGTGAAAAAAGAACAATCTTAATCTTTTATGTGAAGTTCACATCAACTTAGTACATTCTTTCCCGTCGAGTAATCCTTCAACCAATGCAATTCACTTAAACTGATAAAAGTGATAAAAGATGAGTTACAAGACACTAATACAAAAGAAAAGGTACAATATCTTAGTAAAGTTTGTGGAAACTGTTAAATTGTATCATTTACTTATGAACTGCAGACCCAGTGATCTGAAGGTTAAGCAATCGCTAAAAAGACCCGAAATCATAAGTTTAATTCCTAACGAAGTCTTAAATGTAGGCTATTGAGAAGTTCTATACTGAGATCAAACACCCGTTTTCGTTACTTCCTGGTTTTAGTGGTTGTCCGAGGTCAGTTAATCACATGAACTACAAACATTTAGGTAAAAATCATAAAAGTAAATTCTAGCATCTTGTAGATTGAATCCATCAATGTTAGCTGGTTGAATACAGACTATCTAATATGTCACCGTTGTAAATATACCTTTTTAACACAGTTTGGTTGTGGAACATTAGAGTCTATATATACTGTTCATAGTATTTAAAAAGAAAACACAACGTAGAAAGGATAACCAGATATTTTATTCCAAATCCAGTTTTCAGTCGCATTAAGATATTCAATGATAGTGAGTTTTTATCTAAATATATGAGGAATATCCTTTTCATCAGATACCCAGTGGAAATCTGATGGAAGTATTGGACAGCTGTTTCGACCTAACATGAAACTTCTTGACAGAGCGCACCCACGAACCCAGAGCAGATCAAATCTACAACATTCAGATCCCATACAGAACTCTTAACTTTCAGACTGTGAATTAGCAATCAATGGTTTACACCTCTAACTTTAATAAATAAAATGATGTTCCATAACCATCAACCAATCACGTTGGTGAGTAACTGTGTGATATAGGTGGACTCTATTAGTCGCAGGTTCGTTTTTATCCCCAAAAAGACCGTGGATGTGTGTTACTATAGAGCCATATACTAATACAAAATAGATGTCTAATGTTTTTAAATTATTATCTAACAAATGATAGTCTGTGATGTAATCCATAAAGCTCTACAATTTCCACAAACTCCTAACACTAACATAAGCAATAGGTTTACTAACTACCTTTTATAGGATGGTTTTTAGCATCAAACTACAATATGTGCGCTTGATAATATTATAATAATGTAACTAATTTACCAGGTACTGGTTTACTAAGTCGTCAGCTAGGAACGTTATTATTTTTCTGAATTCTAGTGATACTTACCAATTGGTTGCCTAAGCTAAAGTAGATGGAATATGAATTAAACTTGCATTATATTGCTCCCACTCCCAGCAGGCGGATTCGCCCCCAAATGTCCTGGTACGACTGAGAGTGGGGAGAGTCCGCTCTCCCTCTCGAAATGCTCTCAAATGGCCATGCGTATATAGCCTCTGCCAGGTAAGTCCTACTCATTGCCTTCTCGTGGCATTACTGTTGTTTACAAAATTGAGGACGAAAAGAGAATGTCCGGCTCTTTAACCGAGTTGTTGGACACGAGGGGTCCACCTAGAGGAGTTGAAAAACCCTGATCCCAAACCAATGGTGCACATGAGCTCCAGTATCCTGAAGGAACAAATGACGTATGAATCAATCGTTGATCACCGGCTACCATGGGACTGCATCTCCTCACGATGCTCCACTGCCTTGTGGATCACACCATTAGGTCGAAAGCTCCGGGTGTTGTTCTCTAAGAGAACCACCTGCTTCAGTTTGGGCACCCGGGCAGTATCACAGCTCTCACACAAATCGAATGAGATTTGTGCGGCGCATATATATCTGGTGCTTCTTTGTACCAATATTTATGTGTTTAAATAAATAAATCAAAGTTTCAAACATGAAGTAACTGTTGTAGTATTTACTAAATGTAAATATCCAAACACTGTATTATTCACCAACATATACCTATTAAAATATTATTCAGAATGATGGTGTGTAAACATACTCATAATATTGATTTATTGAACGACTATTTTTACGGTATATTTATGTAATCCTAATTTAAAAAGAGACTTTGTTTTCATTCATTAATTATTGTCATAATGTTTAAGTGTTCGCAAAAAATACCAGTCAACTAATTAAAAAGAGTACTCAGTTTTTGAGACTGAAAATATTTCTGATTTTGTGGTTATTGAGATTTAGAAAATATTGGATGTTTACTATGGTTATATGAGTCATGTATGAATCAGAAGTTAGAACAAGAATTGTGACCACTTATTCGGTTTCCTACTATTCCGATTGAAAGTACGTGAGAGATAGAGGAAATGCTATGAATGAATAGAGCTTGTGAGAATAGATTCATTTATAAAGTAAATGATATTCACACAGCTGAACTTAATTTATTTCATAAAAAGTTAGAAACATGTGATTCACAGACATATGAGTTAAATAAAGTTTCACTATAGAAGGAAGACTAAAACATATAAAATAGTATGTAATTTGACAATCAACAATAAGAACCCAAAAGAGTAACGGCTAGCAATTCGTAGTGATCAATTTCTGAGAAAACATATCAGTCCAACAGGAGAACAGTCAAATTCAGACTAGCTCAGTGATAAAATCTCTGATTATGATACTGAGTGCGAACGCTAGGGACAAACTTTGACAAATTGTGTCGACTAGCGCAAAACATAGATACAAGACTTCCTGTTAATCCTCGTGATGTGAATCGAGAAACAAAGAAGCCATGATAAACAACGGAAGCTATTTTTGGGAATATTATTTCATTTGTAAGCAAAGATGGACAGTGGTTATCAGTGGGATCCAGGACGCGCGTTTCGTCCTATTTGGGACTTGTCAGCTGGGTGTACCTGCATCTCAGAGTTGATATCCACTCTGGGACTCGAACCCAGTACCTTTCGCTTCAAACGCTATCGCGTTATTCACTCAGCTACTGATTCCTGATAGCCACTTGCTTGTGCAATGGGGTGAAGTTTAAATTCACTTGGTATTGTTTGTTTGAATCTTTCCATTGATTTTTAGGACTGCGATTGGTCAGTCTCTTATTGGCACATGTGCTTATAATGCTTGTGAATTAAGGCTATATCGAGGCAGTACGCACAATATGCACATATGCCAATAAGAGATTGATCAATTGCAGTCGTAAACAACAATGGGAAAATTCAAACAAACAATATTAAGTGAATTATTTCATTTGATTCAAAGTTCGTAAAATACTAACATTTATTTTTTTCATATGTTGTATAAGCTATAAACTTTTACTTAATGTATGATTCACTGCCATACTTTTTTCTGTACCGAAGCTATTGTGATTTAAACATTACCAATGGAATATGGAATGCACGCTCAACTCTGTTTTGGATTTATCGCCAGGATACACTTTTATCCTACAGTTAATTTTGACGGCGAGACCGGAACTCGACAGATAGTATATAACAAGCAAATCGATACTATCTCTAAACCTTTATTTCTGAAATAAATCTTGAACTGGTGTCGATATATTTTATAGATGAACTACTAGTTAGATAGTGACTCTTGTTTATTTGCGCCCAATTCATTCATCTGTTTAACAACAGAACATTGTCGCATTGTAGCTGATATCAGTTTGTCATGAAAATCCTATCTCTCAACCTCTGATCCGTACTGTAAGTACTTAAGCCTAACCAAAAAACTATGTGAGAGCCCTGAGAAGTCTATTTGGATCCCTTTAAGGGTTGGAGGAAGTGGATAATTTACATTCCTAAGAACAAGTTTCTCAATCGTTTTTCACAACTTCATGGCACACCGACCAGTGGATAACTTAAATAGATTCACTAATTATGTAGAATCTGTTCACAGTTCATAATATTTGTGTTTTCTTTCCCATAAACAAACCATTTATAGTATAACATAGCTTATTACATATATTACATATAAGAGTGTCTGCTTACACATAATATCCATTAAAATCTTAATTCGACAGAACTACTCAAGAAGTAGCTATGATCAAATTACGGATGCAAACATATACTGATCTCCTCTTGAATGTGAGTGAGCTTTCATAGCAAAACGAATCAGAAGCAAGGTATTAAACTTGAAAAACTTATAATCGCCATAAATCTATCACACACACTTACATTTCATTACTATATTAGAGATGGATTATTTTTAACTTTGATGTGTTCTTAATAGTAACTAAAGAAATAAACAAATTAATTCCATTTCATAATGGTTTTATATAGAAAGTTTAGTCTCACTAAACATTTAAATAATCTGATTTACATTCACATGAAAATACCTTGATTAATTGCGAGATTACTGATGAGAATTATAGGTTTTTTTTAAAATAAATACACACGAGAAGAGGTGTTCTGTTTAATGATGTTTTTCTCAAAATAAACATTAACAGATCCATAAACCCAGTTTCCATCTGGTTTGTGCTTTTGATCTTATAGATGGTGTCTTATTTACACTGGAATGCGATAATGATTAGATAGAAATATATTTTGGATTCAGACTATTTAGAAACTGATGTTTGAATGATACATTAGTCGCTTTTTGTCAACAGAGTAAAGCAAAAGTTTATTGAATATATTAAGGAAGGGAATTAGGGCCAAGGAAGAATGAGAGGTCGGATGTATGTTTTTTGCACACAAAGTTCGGGCTTGAATTGGTGAATCGCCAACGCCTCAGCAGTGTATAAGCTTTTGATTCAACTTATGCACTACTGAGGCGTTGGCGAACCACCAACTCAAGCCAGGAATTCGCGAAAAAGTGTTCATCGTGAAATTCAAAATGTCATTTTGCACCTTAGAACTATGTATTGATAGCCGTCTGGAAAAAAATGTACAATTCAACAATTTCCTGAATACAGTTTTGTCCCCTATTTTAGTTGGCTATTTTGACACCAAAATCTATACATCTGTGTTTTTGCTAGCACTCAGCTAACAATTCTTATACTAACAAGCTCTATGAATCATGTTATATCCGAACGAGGAATAAAATAATGGTAAATGATAGGATTTATTCATGGAATATTATTACGTATATTCCTAGTGGATAACTGTTAAGTAACTATATTGTATGTATTTTCATATTCCTTTTATTATAAGCTTCTCTCTGACCTATTGACTACTATTATACGATTTACTAATATTAGTTTTTTTTTCTCAGTTTATTAGTTACAGCCTTTCACACACACAGCCACTTATGGCCTGATCTCGTATAATTGCTATTTTCTATTTTACGGTATGATGTAGTAGTATGCCTGAAATACATGATTCATATAGCGAACGCTGATATTGGTTTTCTGGACTGGACCGGATGGGTTAGGCAAGAATCCACTATCTTAGAGGGCCAATATGAGCTCAGAGTTGATTCTAAGCTGCTCGTACTCGTATGTGCGTCATTGGTTTGGTAAAGTGCCAAGGTCATATAAGTCTATGTTTCTAACTGGCGATTTAGTCACGTGATACATCAGCAGGGCATAAGAAAACAACAAATCTCAACAAGTCATAAGGCATAAAATCAAAGCCTTCTGGAATACGTAGTCAAAAACGAATGATTCACACATTGGTTAAGTAACAAAAAGAGAATTTCTTGATTGATCAATAATAATGAATGAAATATCACCTTTGGAGTATACACTAATGAGTTTGTGTTTTCTCGTGTTTTTCTACATCTTTCAGTTATGCAGAACATATAAATATTCAGTCAAAATAATCATTATTGAAGTACAATAAAAGATTAAATAAATAATTAATTAATTCCGTTAGTGTCGTAAAAATGTGAAATTTGAGAATAACTTTCATCTTAAACCAGGTGAGCCATTGAATAGCTGCTTTTGGCTATTCTAGGATTCAACAGTGGTACACACTTACAGGATAGAATCTGAGATTTGAAGGTTACGTAGAGAGCATGATCTTATCAATTCAATAAATTGAAATTCAAAAGTACACATTTTCCTCAACGTCAGTTAGTACTTAAAATAGCAATAACCACCCACATGTTCGTGCTATAGTGCAAATTGAATAAAGTTAGAAATATCAACAGTTACATTTCCATGGTTTATCATGTCTTTCATACGACCTATAAGCCCTGCGCTCGTGATCATGTATGGAATTATAATCGCCAACTATCGAGAAGTTAAAAATCCGTAAATGAGAGAGTTATCTAGTATACATAATCAGTTCTTTAACTAAAAGCAAAACTATATTTAAAAAGCAAAGGAAAAGAAGAGAAAAAACATGCTAACTTACATATGGTGGAAAATGCAGAACATATAGCAAATAATAATGTAAGACCTCCGTTAATACCCGTGACAGTTAGATTTAATGTACATTGACGAGGTAAACCATAAAAGAGTACAAAGGCAGTATAAGCACAAATAGCCACAGCATACAGTGACAAGGTGACAATATATATAGCTGAAAATTAAAGAAGAAAAATTACGTACATGTATAGATCAAATGTCAATTATCAGGCCGAAACGAATCATTATTGTTAATTATTATTACTTAATTGGGAATTTGTTTGAAAAAAATTTTAGCTGGATAAAAATCAACATTAGTTAATTTGTGGAGTTTTCTACTGCAGTTGTGCGACTATACATAACTTATAAATTGGCATATATGTTGAAGAAATATTACATTAACCAAGATTTTCTTCAGAATTAATTAGGAAGGGAATTATTCTGTTATGTCCCGATAAAAATAGTGAATGGTAATTTTGGGATCCATTTATGGTCCAATACTACGCATATATTTTTTATTGCATAATCGCTAAATAACTAAACTATTCATATTCGTGTTCACCTTATTGTAAGCTTTATTTTGAACAATAAACTATTGTTATATGATTTACCATTCCTGAATTATGCCCTGTCTATCATTTACTATCTCCCTTATTCACAGCCACATTTGGTTGAATTTTGTACACATGTTATTTTCTATTCTATGGTACGATGTGGTCAGTTTGATTGGTATATAAACTCAATATGCTTGAAATAAACGATTCATACCACAGAGGCTGAGACTGTTCTGGACTTAACTGGCTGGGTTATGCAGAAAGAAGGACCGATAAGTACTCTTGACTGCTCGTACATGTTTCGTGTCTCACTGATCCGATCGATAATTCGCTGTCGGTATTATCACATTATCGCATTTCACAGTTAACAAATAAGTATTATCACGTTATACATTGACAAGACATCCACTCGGCCACAAGTTACAACATATCCTAGCTGTTAATTGACGTTATTCAAATCAAGCGAGACGTCAAGTCTGATTAACCGGAAATCACAATTTAACTTTCAAAAAATCAACTCTATAAATAAACACGAATTTTTCGTTGTAGTATAGTCCGTGCCAGCAGCATTTATACATTTTATTAAGTGTTGGTGCCTCACACAAATCAAATGAGATTTGTGTGGCGCATATATATCTGGTGCCCCTTTGTTCCAATATTTATGTGCTTAAATAAAATAAATGAACTATAAGACAAGATTGATCACGATGTCAATTCAGTCAGGATAATGTCTATGTTACAAAACTCAAGCAATCAAAGCTAACTAGTAAGTAACATGACGAAGTGACCAACTAATGTTTCGGATAGAAATATATGGTGATACGGGTTCGAGTCCTCGTGCGAAGATTAATCCCCTTGGAATCGCAGATGCTCCTTGCTGATGGGTATCATACCAGAACTATCTCCCCTTGAATCTTGGACTAAATAGAACTTGTCATTCTTCCAGCACATTCACTTCCTTGGGTCCGTATCTCTTGTATCTATGTTCCGATTTATTCCCGTAATATTTACGATTATATGCATCCAATCTTTTCGATTTTCACTATTTGCGTTAAAGCAAAATGTGACCATTTGAACCGATACACATTCGTGCTCCGTTCAAATGATTGTGACACTGACTGGCTGAAACGTTCCATCTGCATAAACGATGGATAACTTAGATAAAAGCTTATTCCAAATAAATAACTTTACGCATTTCAAAGTTAACAAATAAGTAATCGAAACAGAAGGTAAAACAAAAATCTTGTAAATTCATAAGGAGAAATTAACTATACATATTTTGAATTTGTGAAGAACTCAGTATGACCAGAAGGTTCTTTGTAAGAAAAATTTAAATCGAATTTACACGACCGTCAATAATCGAAAGTGAAGCACACTACGAAACACAGACGTAATTTTTGGAATTCAAACACTGATAACTCTGATACCCAGCCCTTCTGAACTTTTAGAAACCAAATTTTAAAACATTTTCGTGGTAATCAAATGATCTCGGTTTTTTATTCCTACATTAAATATAAGAAATACATACATAACAGATGACGAATTTCACTCACCTAATGTATAAAAAACTGAAGTTTTCGATTTATTATGCCTAGATGAGATTGAAAGAAAACATTATTAGAATAATTTCAGTAAAAATAGATGCTTGAAATGAGTAAGTGACAAAATGAAGTCATCATTTATTTTAACAGTTAATACATGCAAATTTTGCGGAAGATTTTGATTTTGTATAGCCGATATAGTGTTAGCAGAAGTGAAAAAATCTTGAACTAAATAATCCATAGAAAAAACGTCCGATGAACGTCTCAAAGCCTTACGTTTTAGGTTATATATTTTTATGAGTAGCCTTAAGTATCATGGCTTATTTTCAAATGGGAAAAATCTCTCGAAAATAAAAAATGCCCACTAGTTACACATAGTCTTAAACAGAGAGCAGATTAAAATGTTTGCCTACAAAAAAGTCCTAACAAACAATATATATCAGATACGAAGGATCTAGCTGGATCAAGAGCACCGACAAATTTACTTGGTTCCGACATACAAATTGCGAATCCTCTTACCTATTAACTTCTTACTTTGTAGTAATCATTGTCATATTCGATCCACAGTGTTGATTGACCTTTACCTAACAATTTATAGTATGACCACTAAGCTAAGCTATTTTAAATTGCAGTATTTTATTTGGTGTCAGGTAATCAGAATAAATCGGGGGCGGTTTGAATCTCACGGGGAGTATTTACATTCCAAACACAAATTACGGGTGAAAATAAAATCTACAGAGTACCGATTGTAATGAACTATACATGGGACTAAAATATCTCCTACTTTATCGCATCAAGTTCGCTGAAGTAGAATCAGAATGGAATGAAACTCAAGATGGTCAGTCAAAAATTCAACAACGACTGATGTAGATACATTTTTCAGCTTCCCAGGAAACCACACTTTCTGTACATGGACCCTCTAACAGCAGTATTGAATCAACCAGGAAATGTTAGGTTGTACAGCATCAACCTATTCATCGATTGCACTGTTAGATGTGTATTTCGTTATACTATACACATTCACAGTCAGCATTGTTCGCTTCATTGTTTTCCCTCTAGCTATAGTATTTTTTTAAACAAAGCATCTTGAAATGATATATTATTATAACCCGATTTATTTGGTTATCTGTTGTTTGAGGTTGCTAAAATATTCGAATAATTAAACAATTCTGTTCAATTTCCTCAAAAAAGATATCTAGTTCTTCACTAAGGTGGTCTGTAAACTGATTAACACAAGTTATACTATTTTCCACAAAAACTTGATTTATAAAACGAAACACCGAAATCCACTCATTTATGCATTCAACAGCCATTCGTCCATTAAAAAACCACTTAAATAGTTTATAAATGTAAGCAAGGATGATTACAACACCTCACCTCGATAATAAGTTTGAGGCTTATTTATTAGATTGTTGGCTACGCCTTTTAAACGAGAATCAATAACGAACTGTTCCTTAAACATTAGTAGGTAGGTATCGTTTCAAACTCAGTAGTTGAGATCCAATTGCCTGAACTAATTAGGTATTGGTCTACACAAGCCTGAATTAATTAATAGGCAATATACTCACTATATGGATGCAACAATTTAGAGTTTTTAGCAATAAGGTGTGAAGATAAGGCTGTAAAGATCGCCAACAAACTCTAGTTTGGTCCATGATCAAGAGAGTATTGCTTGAGGAGTGATTTAAATTTAGTATACTTGCAAATATTGCATAGTGACAGATGAAGACAGTGATCGGTTGAACTTACCAGTAGAATCTAATTGTGCAAGACTATATAGCCTAAGTAAATTGAAATTTCACAACTGCTCTAACTTTAATAATTGATTCTATGTTATCACTCATAAGAAAGATTCTTTCTCTTATTATGGCAAGATTCGAACATAACTAATTACACCAACGGTGCACACAATCATAAGATCAAACGTTCAAAAGTCCTCGTTACATTTGGAGTTTAAGCGTTACGAACATGAACACTTTGATTTATCAAATGTCAAAATTTATACTTATGTGCTTCTAATTGACTTTATATTTCGGAGAATTGAAGTGTCTGTGAAGGCGGCTTTACAGAACGCGAAACGTTGTGCTCACATGTTGCCACACAGTAAGAGTCTATGGTCACTGGAGTAAATCAAAACTGTGAAATGTCTATTTAGCAGACATATCGCCACAAACTTAGAGACAAAGTGGTCTAAATGTGTTGCCAATTCCTAAGACTTTGCTAGTGAACATAACTATTAGTCAAATCAAACATCCATGAGGAAACTAGACTAGGAGAGTCTGTAATAAGTAACTGAACAAGTGTCACGAGTAATGTCCTATATTCATGATTCATAAAATCAAAAACCGGCGAAAATATAATTTATGGACGAAGCAATTATATTTAAGGTGACTGATCTTAAATTTTGGCGCGAAACTCATTCACTCATTTGGTTAAATATCATTTAGGTATTATAGCTAATGTCAGTGATGAAAGCATCAAATCTAATTCCTAACCCTAAGGTTTAACTGTAAATCCTAATTCCTCACATTAATCTATAACCTTTATTTAACCCTAGTAAGTAGTTGGGCATTCTAAGGTCATTTTAGCGCTGTTCAAAGGTCACCAAGAAATTATAGTCTGACCCAAGAACTACTGAACGAAAACTGACAATAGACAGATACTGTTCCGAAAAGTAGTGCGGCAAAAGCTTAGGCATTTTAGTGAGCTACCGATGTCGCTTCGACTCATCAAGAATTATATTCCTGGTGATCCTACCACCAGAATATTTCAAATGTTCAACAAACTATTTTCCTAAAGCACTCAATCGACAGCACTAAACGTATATGCGGGAAAATCAAGTAATGAACACAGTAAATGTGAGTATTCCGGGGAGAACAAAAGATCACAAAAAGTGTAAACGTCTTACCAGTTTCCATTTATTTCATAAGCAAAATCGATAAGCGTTATGTGTTGTACATAGACAAATAAAATCCCACCAACGATTCCCACAATCATCCACACTGTAGATCAAAGTTACTTAAATTCTAACAAACCTCTAGTGAGGGTTTCTAGGTATGGGAAAAAGTAAGCAGTAAACCACAAACTGACAATAAAGAACACTTTCCACAACCAGTACCTACAAGTATAAGTTACTACATATACAAACTACCCATTATGAATTTTTCCCCGAAAAGTCTGACTGGAAGAGACTGCGATGGTGAAAAATGTCATTAGGATATGAAAAGTGAAGAGAGAAAGACATATACGATAAACACCAATATATCCTATAATTCTGTAACATCCTTCACCAGCTCCAATCTGAGAGCAAAACTGCTCAAAATTGTCTCTATGCTATCGCATCATTAGGAATGTTAAATTAAACATACTCTGAGATACAGCGAACTTAAAACTCCACCCTCATGTGATGCAATTGACATAAATGTTATAAACACAAGAATAAGTGTGTACGCAAGCCGTGTTGTGGTCGATTCTCGAGAATTTTTTACACAACACAGAAAGCATGGATACGCTCCAAAACCACATTTTAATGTTCGCCCAAGACAACCCATAGAAATCTATTAAACATGTAGTGGTGATAGGAGAACATGCTCAACGTTTGACTAGTTCATCGTTATTGACCTTGAAATAGTATCTTTGATGCTGGTTCATTAAAAGTTAAGAAAAGTGAAATGGAAATCTGTACTACAGAAAACGTTAATTCACACACTTTGTGATGAAAATTTGTTGTTATGTCGTTTTAATCTATTTCTGCATGCGATTCCGTGGTATTACTTAAATTTCTAGCTGTTATATACTCTTAAGTGAACTCCCAACTTGATATGTTTCAAACTACGAACTTTATTTAATAAAAATGATGAACTATTTTCACGGCTATATAAGTGAGTAGTGTGTGGGCGTTTTTTTCCGAGTTTGGATTATCTAGGTGAACATAGTAGGGTGTAGCTGTAAATAATTCCCCAAAATCAATAGTTCATTAAGTGTTCGACATTGGATGCTGAGCACGTTGTTTAAGTGGACTTGTTTAGCTGAAGGCTTTCGGCCATGCATCCGCACCAGATCACGTTTCGACTCGGCGTGGGACACAGCTCCTATGTTTCATTAGCCAGCTCATAGAAAAGGTCCTCGATATATTGGTAACGAATCAAATATTATCTTTCCTGCCTCTTCTCGTCTGACTTCTGATTTCTATCTGACTGGGAACGATCGAATATAGAAGGTGCTACTGGTAACTAGTTGTAAAATTAGAACATCCGTTGCATCATCAAGGGTAATTCGAGTTCTCATTTTTTTATCACGTTCCAAGAGATCGGTATCCTACTTAGTCAAAAGAGTTACGTTTCATTGGTTTTTTCCCGTATGTCTTTTCGAGTACACAATGAAACTGGTTCTAAATAACTCTGTAAATACAGTACAGTTCAGTATGTTAAACTGGTTTTAAAATCTTACCAGTAAGAGATATAGTATCACACAAAGTGATTGCCGGAAATGTCATGTCAAAGTCAGTCACAAAGTATGAGATGAGTGTGTGTTATAGATATTTATTACTGTCAAGATGAAATAGCTTTCTGATGGGCAAGTCTTCCTTTATTAATTCTTCATGAAAAAATTCTATCTTCAAATCTCAAAAACATCTGAACATAACACGGTATCGTTATATAGAGGAACAAATATAATAACTGAAAATACAACAATTTGTGGTCTAGTGATCGAGCTCCGTTATTCTCTGCTCGTCACTGAAAGACAACCAGATAGAGTAGGGCGAATTCCGATGAATTGCGATCTCTACAGTTAGTAGTTTAAAAGCCATTTCATCAAACACCCTCCAATAGGGTACACATTAGTTTCCGGTAAAGAAATAGATAGTCGACTATATGAACGCTTTGTAATAATCTATAAAGCGTACGTATACCAAATGGTTATTCCCTAATGATTGTTCAGGATTCTGGCTATTCAACATATTTGCATTATAAGGTCTATCTAGGAAAACGAAACTCGTTTATTTTAGCATGTAGATGTGTAGATTTGTGGTCTAATTATGTATCAGTACATTTATCTTTGTCGTTGTAATTATAGACCTAATTCCTATGTTGTAATAATGTGACCGACTAATCTTTAAAATCTTACTCAGATGCTACTTCATAGTCCACACTGACTCATCTTATCGTGACAGTCAGCATTTCGATATTTAGTACATCTGATGTCACAAAGATCGTGTGGTAAGAAATCAATGCCATTACAGATGTCTATTGGCTAAATAGTGCGCCATAATAATTTATTCCTGAATGACCATTTTCAGGCCTTATTCCCTGTTTTCCCCATACTTAATTGTTATGAGAGATGCTTGAATCATCTCATTTATTTTAAGATATCCTGTTTACTATCTCTTTAGTACTGAACTTTCAGCCTAAATATTGGCTTTGAGTTAAACACTTCGTTCCTAGGCTTCGGAAGACATACAGATTGGCTGTATGCAATTAATTTTGTCTCCATATCTGTCAGAAAGAGCAGTATTTCCGTAGATTTGCGATTAAATACGTGAAGTTTTAGTTCACTTGCTCGATTTATTTTGCTTGAGATTGTAAATCTAATGAGTATTCGTCTATCAACCTCCCAGTGTCTGGAATTGAAAATTTAACTACCTAGGTTTAAAATTTTTTTATAGTACTTCATAGCCAACTAGGCGGGAAACGTTAGCAGGACAGCACCCATACATATACCATTAGCAATCTTTGTAAAACGTACTTCATTAATCGTCCAGTGATAATTTTTATTCAAATTGCATTACAGGTAAAACACATCCAAAGTACCTGGAATTTAATATAAATCTCATGGTCGTCTGTAGAGAAATTAAACACTGAGGAATGTGTTTTAAGATGGATTCTGAAAAAATTAGAAGGATGAAGCGGCCGTTCAATGCTTCCAGGCTTTCCATGGTGTTCTAGCTTCAATTAACTCATGATTTCAACTATGAAAAATTATTAAAATCCACAAAACGTCCTCTTCTGATAGTAAATAAATCATGTGACTTCACGAAATTACGTTTATTTAGGACTGAACAAGTAATAAGCACTTAAATATGGTTTCTACCAAGCTGTTAAGATAGCACAGAAGAGAATTCTGTAATGGTAAACAAACCTCCAAAACAAATGGTCCTGTAAGTCTTCATTATTGATGCTGACCATATTAGTTTTACTTGACACATCATAGCTGAAGGTTCTCTGTCACCCATCAGCATTTGATCAAAGGTAGTTTCACCGTGTTTCCCCTTTCTTGCAGAACTAGCCAGTTTGGATCAAATGTTCTAAACCTATCGACAACCATGTTCAATATATCTTCGAGCGCATCATTTACTGATTTCTGGTTGGGCTAGGTTGGTATTCTCGTACCTGTAGGTAACCCACGTTCTATCGATAGAAGAAACCAGCTTAGTAGTGATTATGTCTTTATTGATCTCGTGGGACATTCACAGTGGAACGAGAGGTTACCTGTTCAAACACTGAAAGATATTCAGAATTCAATATAAGATAAAAGGAAATATAATGCCTGTACGAAATGAAGAAGTGAATAAATACTTGAGGTCTTTTGTCTTGATATATAATTAGTTGTTTGAGTTCAACTCTTAATTAATCAACCTAGGTTGTTACAGTATCATTCGATTATAAAAAACATCGCAAACAAATGTGTTCTAAGACCTTGAATACCTAACAAAAACAGGATGAAGCTGTGCCTGTAGTAGTCTGTGGTCCCCTAGTAAAAGTTGATAGGCACTTGATGTGGACACTTGTCGATAAGCCAGCAGAAAGCTATCGATGACAACCGTTTACACTGAAGAATCATTCTGTTAGTGATAGGACACATATTTACCAAGATTCCGGTTGTATGAATTGTAAATTCAGTGTATATTAGGATTGAAAAGCCGTGGAAGTTTAAGTAAATTTTGTTTAGTGAGCTTGTTTACTTTCACGTTTCATTCTGGTATGGTATTTTTACTGAGTCACAGTTAATTGAAACACTTTGTTTGCAAGATGAAAGTTATCAACCCGAATATATTTTCAATGAGATTTTAAGTTTTCAATGCAAAATTTGAAAAATACTAAACCAAAGCAGTGTGAAGTCGAAGGTTTTTAAGGTCGAAATTATAAACAAAACTGTTCAGAGTTTGAGAAGAACAAACATAACTAAAACGCACTTATAATTGTCATGTTCACGAACACAGTTAACAGTCGAGTAAACATATTGAATCTCTCTTGTTGTCCTTCTATTTTTCAAATAATTACCATAGTTCCTCAGAGTTAACTGGGATAGCTTTGTTGAACAACACACATAATCGTAGGTTGCAGCTACACTCTAGCAACCAAATAAAGTGGTTAGTAGTAATTCGGAAAACTCTTATTGGAATCAAAATATCATAGATATGACATTTATTTATCACCTTATCATACGCAGGTATTACGTTTTCAAATTTCATCCAACTTTTCCCTTTTGAATGATGAACATTTTGGACGTCACGAAGGTTATTTTAAGGTTCTACGTTTGCTACCCAATTTGTGTAATAAACTGTATAGCTGTTGATGTATTGGTTCTCAACCACACGATTTTTAAATCTGAATATTTGGTAACTGAGATAATTTACGTCCAACATTCAACATTTATAGAAGGTTAAAATGATGTGTGCAGAAACACTTAGACGGTGTGGAATGGCCTAACCATTAAGGTTTGATCACTACTTAAGTTCTTCCCCTGCACAATAAACGTATTATCACAGTCCTGGACGAAATGTATTTTTCTGAACTACTTGGAAGTATATCTCTGACGGTCATGATAGGAACAATCACTATAGACAATGATATAACTTTACTTAAAATCTTATAGATAGGGTGGTGACATCGTGGAATAGGTCTATTATTCATGTGGCATAGCTAATTGTACTAATACTAGCCTAGATAATAATCTTAAGAGCTCATCACTCTGTACCACATAAGGAAGTTAAGCGTGCCTGAATTGTGTCGTCTACGACAGGTGAAACTGCCTACTGCAATAACTCTTCATACATTTACTAATAAAAAACAATTTCCTTGAATGTAAGAAGTCAATTCTTGTCCAAAAAGGATATGATCTAAGTAGTCCAACGGTTTTCAAGAACAAGTGTGATATTGGAGGTCCAAGCCATCTGCAGCGTTTAAAATGTTCCAGATTTCACACTGTCCTCCGTGTTGCTTGTGTGGCATATGGGTCTTCCCAATTAAGTAAATAACCAGAAAAAACTGTCTGCAAAGATCCATTTTATGTTCTAGTGATTCTTATGATCAACAACTATTGGCAGGTTAAAAATACTATTTTTCGAATCCCTTTCAAGCTGCTTTCCATAATGGTTTCTACTAATGGATTTCACATGGCTTAAAACTTGTTATGAAGAACTATCTTAGTCCATGAGTTTGTTAGCACGTCAGATAAGTTTTGATACAATCGTCTGTACCGTGACTTATCCCTTATCAGGACAGTCGAATATTCCCAACAATCCTCTTGGGTCACATACACACAAAACTGACCCTTATTATCTGCACTACTATCATTGCAGGTTGTACAGCACTGAGTGAAGTTCATCACAATCCGTTCCTCCCTCATTTGAAGAATGTTTTGATGATCCTGGTGCCATAAGTCCTCCTTCAAGCTCTATTGGTGTTCCTTCGGAAAGCATCAGCGCAAATCTTCGTGTGTGGGGGCGTCTATTTCATGGACGGAATACAAGAACACTTCACCCGAAGCTAGTCTCTCTAATATAGTTTGCATCCAGTGAGTTTCGCCCAATTCAAACAACACCGAGTTATATCTTCTCATTTCCGCTGCTATTCAAATGGTCCTCCTGGCCTCTCACATTGGCAGGAAATTTCATGCACCCATAATCATTGTTTTCATGGTCGTCAGTTTTATTAGTGTCACAGCCTCAGAAGTACCCTACTTTTGTTCAGGGGGTGTGATAACTCTTCTATATGAAGACCACTCGACTGTCAGTATATAGTTTATGAGGATCAGCCAAAATTTCCCTGTAAGTGGTTTTTGGCAGTTTATTTAATATGGTGTTGTTAACAACGCTATAAAAACCTTCCCCTTTGCCCAAGTGTAAGTCTGTGGGTTCCTCAAAGGGCTAAAAGTGGAATCGTTCATCGATATAATGAATGAGAACATATACGTCACATCCATCGCAATTTTAGACTATTAGGAATCACCTCCACTCTTTCATATGGAAATTCGAATTACATTACTTCCGAATTACAGTGCTCACTCAAAAATATTTTTTATTAGAGAATGGATATCTAAAACATTCTATGCACCAGTTGATTTAGCTCTATGAGATGACCATTCCACTATTGAAAATGTTCTGCATGGTGAATTTTTAGGGCATCAGAGACATCAATTTGAGTATATGATAAGAGATTACCACGTTCAACAACAATAACTTTATTCTACTTGTACTGGAATAGAAATACAGTTCTGAATGGAACATTCCGTTACTCTATTCTTTGTGCAACGTATTTGGTATCACTACAGTCCTGAAACAACACTCTCGTCTCTTAAATAACTCACTTTACTAAGACTACTTCTCAATGGGCTTTTATTTCCCAACACACGTTGCAAAAAGACCACTTACTCGTTGCATCCTCTCCAGGTATTTGCTTCACCTCTGAAGACTCAAGCTTCCGATATTAGAAAATATGTTGCATCGTACTGGTAGGATAACTATAGAGCTGCGTGCCTGATATCGAATGAATACCGAGTGAGATAGCCACAGTTGGCTTTACTCATGGAATACAGGTTGCAAGGCTCTAAGTCGACCGAAATGAAGTAAATAATCCAGAACCTGTCAATAGCATGAAAAGTGCTTGCGCTCCACAACAACAGATCGATACAATCAGTTCAAACTGGGACGACAAAGGACGGTAAAGTCAAAACGGAAACTGCCAGTGTATTATGATGACTAAACAGATGACATCGAGGTCACACCTTACGGTGAGTACCTTACGTGGGTTTACAGTATTATGGTGTACTTTAAGTATTAGTACTACTATAATGACAGACCTAACCCTAAAATTGTAGATTTGTCATGATGTGACTACCTAATCCTTGAGATTTTACATGGCAGTCCCACCATTATCTATCCTGACTCCTCGCATCGTAAGAATAAGCAATATAACGTCCAGCGTTTTTGACGAACGCATTTGGACTAAAGATAAAATAATATACTTAGTATGAGTAAAGACAAGTCATATATAATGGCCACATCTGAGAGGCGGAGTCATGCCATCCGACTCAATGAATCTCAAATGAATGTTCCCGTGGCATTTCATTGGCCCTACAAAGTATCTTTAATTTTTCTCCGGAGAATCTTATTATTACGAAGAATAATACTTCAAACAATGTGCCTGTTAATTTTATTGTGAAATACTTTTTAATGAATTCATTTTGGCACAGTACGACGAAGTAAAAATTATTTAAATATAGTCTCATTACACAAATACAGTTATTACCATCCAAGGGATACCAAGATATAGTTCTTGATATTGTCCAAATGACACAAAATAACAAATGAATCGCTGCAAAAGACTGTATAAACGTATGATGTCATGCAAACCTTTTGCCTGTATGTCTGTGCATCATAGCTCAACAAGCGTTTTCCAAAACACAAATACAGCAAATTATTGATTAGAATGAAAATTTTGATAGCAGGTCACTGTGTAATGTGCAGCACCGTCAGGCTTAATGTCCAGAACAACAATTGAAAATGTTGAGTACGGCACACTCAGTGATTATGAAAACACTGAAAAAAATCCAAGTCCTAATATCGATTTTGTATTTGCCTAACTTTTCTCCTGTGCCTTACTTCTTGCATGATGCGCTACCCTACTTAATAACATTTAGTAGTTGCTGTTATTTTCGGTGTTTTTTACACCACCTTATTTTCATTTAGGATTCCAATGAACTCCATATACAAAACGTTGTAATTGGTCTTCTTACAGGTAGCAGTATTAAATTCTACTTTCACTGCTTGATCTCTATCACCCACGTTACTCATTAAAGCTTCCTTTCTCTAAGTTTGTGGGATATTCTAAATGTATATGGATCAATGTCATAGATATGAGGTCCTTCTTAGTGCAAATCGATTACCTACAACCACTATCTTATATCAACATAGTGCACGCAATGTCGAGTCACCTAGACTAGTGGATTCGATTTGCACTAAAAAGGACCTGAAATACATGACATTTATCACCACCCAGTGGTCAATCAATTGTAAATATATACAACAAAATAACTGATTTATTGATGAAGATTTTACAGAAACAAATTTAAACCAAACATAGATAATGTAATAGTCGCTTAGAAAGGAATTCAATCGATTAAACTGTTTATTGATTACCATATAAAAATTCATGTTGAAAAAAAACTATTGACTTGGTTTCGAACTTGGATGTTGAAATATTTCCCAATTAAATTTATCAATCTTTAAACTTTACGTAAAAAAAGTATTGAGCGAAGAAAAACTCCTTCATTAAAGTGATAAATAATCCATGTATTAATATAGATAAGTGAAGAAAACAATTCGGTAGTTTTACAAAAAATTCCAAAGAAAACAAAATCTAAAATATGTTTACATACATAAAACTCGATTTAGTTTAAATGTCATTTATATAAGTGATAGGTGAAATCTATCATTTCCTTTCAACCTTCAATTATAAATACATCAAGAAGAAATAGATGTAGCGCACGAAATAGATTGCTAATCAGTCTAAAATATCGAAAGGATTACAGAACAGTTAAAAAATTTCTTGGAAAAACTCATCTACCTTTAATGATTAATAAGAACAAATGTGTTAAATTAGTTCGGCTATTTATTGATTTACTTTAAAGAAGTGAATTACACTAAGTCACGAAACATTAAGAAATTTAAATTTCCACTCTTTTGAATATTATAAAAACAATATTATTTTATTCATTTAGTAGTTTGTTTGAATCTTCCCATCGATGTGTTAGGACTGCAAATGGTTGGTCTCTAATTGGCATATGTGTATACTGTGCATATTGCCTCGATATAGCCTTAATTCACAAGCATTGTAAGCAAAGATGGATAGTGGCTGGCAGTGGAACACAGAACGCTCGTTTCGTCCTATTTGGGACTCGTCAGCTGGATGTACCTGCATCTCACAGTTGATGTTCACTCTGGGACTCGAATCCAGTACCTTTTGCTTCAAACGCCATCGCGTTATCCACTCGGTCACTGAGTCCTGATAGCAACTTGCTATTATTAGGAATATATGTGTCTAATTAGGACAGATATCAGTCAAAATTGAATGGAGTATTACTACATTTTTTTTACACTTGTATAGGCTTTCTATACTAAAGCAAAATCTGTTTAATGTTAAACTGAATCCGATTTGTGATGTCATTTTTATGAGCTCTATCTATTCTATATTTTAAAATAATCAATTCTGTTTTAAGGTAAAGATTGATGATGTTATCAGGAATGATAATAAGAACATGCCAGTTACATTATCCCCATTCTGAGAATTTAACACCATAGAAATCATTCAAATGTAATTGTGATCTAGGTCATTTCCTGATGTTGGAGAAGATTTGCAGCTCAGGTGGATGATTTTGATGAAGTTTTGTTCTTTGAGCTGAATGGTTTAGTTCATAATAACTATGAAAACTCCACGAACATACCATTCAGCTCAAAGAACAAAACTCCATCTACGTTATTTCTTTTAACTTCAGTTATTGCTTATGCAGCTAAAATACTAACTTTGCTTTTACCTTCATTGTATTGATTCAATTTTCATACACATAAGTTTTAAACAACGAAATATTATAATCCGCAAGGGGTTTTGTGGATACTATGGTAATTTAATAGTTGAATTCATGAGTCACTAGCGATTGGCTTCAAGAGGTAATTCCTGAAGTTCTAGTGAGAAGACGTAACCAGTGGAGTTCAATCGGGTCTGTTCTGAGGTAATAACTCACTGAAGACAAAGGTAGACGGTGGCGCAATGCCGTGGATTGGTTGAAGTTAGACATTAACACTGTTTGATGCAGGGTCAGTGGTCTAGATTTTAAGCGTTCGCGCGCGAGACCTATGGGTCCTGGGTTCAAATCCCGCAGGCGGGATCGTAAAGGAGTACTGTTGAGGAGTCCCACACTAGGCCGCCCAGTGTTCTCAGATTCTTCATAGTGGTTTAGCCTTAAATGACTCATGAACTCAACCATTAAAAACTATTAACTGATCGACTTTTTTCATTTAATAGAGAGTTGTTTTACCGATCAAGCATACATCATAACCAAAAAGAATTCTCACCATCACATTTTTGATAGTTTTGATTGAATTTCAATCAGTTTTTGTCGGTCTATATGCTTTCTGTCTCGAATAAACCGTTTTCCACGCGTTCTGTTTATAATAAATGGTTTTTTTCCAAGCAGTGGAATTCAGGAGGCACATTTCGTCTAATTTGGGACTCGCCAGGTAGATGCATGTGCAACTCGTTGTTCATACTCATACTGAGATGTTTGAAATGAAAGATAGAAAGCTTAAGTAGCACTAAGAACATGAAAACTGAGATGGAGGTACATACAGAAAATAAGTATTAAACAGTATGAAACGCATGTGGTGGATTCCACTGTTACCTTTAATCCATCTATCCTGTAATATTTGGTAAGTTTAAATAGGTTGACATGATGGAAATTATAAAACATTTGAAAAGTTTCTATCAGTTACAAGAAATATTTTCACTAACTAGCCGACCAAAATGGGTTTTTTAAAACAAAAATAAATTGCTAGAATTTCTGACCTTAAAAATATTTCTTAACTGATATAACTTGGTTTTGATCTGAGGACATTTGAGGTAGAAAATTTCTGCTGATTACGGGTACTTGTTATTAGTAGAAAAGTTGAAAGTGATGCATATTTCTATGATGTCAAATAGCAAAAAATCGTTTTCTCAGATAATAAAAAGTAACGTTGTTTAGATTACACAATGCAGTATATCTACATTTTCTTATTCAAATGTATTTAACTGTATAATCTAGTGACGATGTCTGCGATACCTTTAACTTACGAAAACAGTGACCTCATTGACAACCTGAATAAGTTAAATGATTACCATCAATCCATAAAATTTACATTGGGATCAGAATCGGGTTTAAAATTTCACTTCCTCAATGTCTTATTATATAAAAGACAAGATAGCATATTGCAAAGATCTGTATACTGAAAACCAACTTGGAATGGACAATATGCGAATTTTCACGGCCGGGCCCCTTTAAGCAACTAGAGAAACTTATTTCCACCTTCATAATCAAGAGCTAGGCAAACATACTTGGAAGACATGACTGATAGAAAAACTATCAAATCTTCGACAGATATACTTCAAAAAAAGATTTTCCCCTTGGTTTGTCCAGTGAAATATAAAGCCTGAATTACAATCTATTAGACCACTTAGAGTTCCTAAAGAAATTTTTTATGAACATTAAGTTCAAGGGGAGTACTGCTAAGGAAATATCGAGGAGTTATCTTACAAAGCCCTTGGTTAAGACTTTTTATGCTACCAAGCTTCTCATTGCCTTTTCAAACCTCTCCATCTTTCGTGACAGCGTCAACGATGAACTTTCGCATTGGATCACATACATGTGTATTTATAAATTTATTTGCTCTTGTGAGGCAGGTTAGGTAAGCCACACAAAGCGAGAGCTTTCAAAACGCTACTCTGAACATTATCCTTCGTGTCTTTCATAAGGTAAACGTAAATCAATCAACAGTTCAATACTAGAATATCTTATGAACTCCGGTCACATACTCCTACCCAACAAGTTCTTCAAAATAATCTATGCAGTCTAAAAATGTAGTTCAAAAAGAGCGTATATCAATAACTTAAGTATTACAGAGGCGCTAGCAATCCACCTTTTCAAACCTGAAGTCTGTGTACAAAAAAGACACTTGCAAGTAATCATTCTTCCATTGTGCTAACACTTCATTTACATAATCGGTAACTTGGTTTTATTACATCCATATAATGTTTTTAATCTTAATTTTAATTAATCGTTATTATCACCACGTTTTTAATTTATTCTTCTTCCTTATCATACTCGTCACGTGGACAGTTATATTTCTCACATTTCATTTCATTTTATTATTTGTCTTCAATTCTAGATTACTACAAAGCAACATTGTTTGACATATGATACAATATAATCATCCTCCTATTTTCCAATAGACTATTTGCAAATTAACCATAAATATGATCTTACAGCTTGAGTAAATGATATTGTCGAAAAGAAAGTTTCCTTTTATCGAATAATCTTAATTCTCTTTTAAAATTTATTTATTAAAATTGTATGTTTAACAATTCTGATTATATCAGTTGAGATAATTTCATTAGAATGAGGTCTTACAATATAGTCTACATTATGTATTGGATTTCATCAGACAACCATTGAAAACCAGTTAGCACCGGAAAACTATTTCGTCCAAATATAGATATTCTCACTATAAATTATTCATAAATATTCTAGTGATTAAACCTAGGATTTTCACCTGAACGCATTACCTTTAGACTAGTGAGTTGACGTCCATACTATAATGTTATTTATCAGTGTTTCGTTCTATAATGACAATATACTGTAAAACTGCTTCGTTAGAACTGACTAATAATATAATGTGATGTAATGATCATTTGTTGCTTTTGGTTCCATGCTATCAAATTCAAAAGAATATTGGTGTTCTAAACTCTAAACGTCGTGAGGCAACAGAAAACACCAGTTTCAGAAGTAAGACCAAAACTGAAAGCGTATCTCCGCAACTGTTTGTAAACCTTAATTGCAGTAGTGATACATTTTACTCATGTTTTTCTTTAATCAAATTATATAATATTTATTTAACTAAGCAGAAAAGTGTATCATTTTAGTGCTTTGATAAAGTAGTATTGACTGAAAAAAAGTGTATACATGAAAAAAACACAGCTGATTGTCCTGTGAATAGTCAGCTGTTTGAAAATTCTTAATAATAATACTGATAGTACGTAACGATACCAAGGTTTTACTTGTTAGTTTCAATTAAATTGGGCATTGGTAGAGAGTTAATAATAAATATATTTTATATTAAGTGGTGAAACGTCAGTAATACAATTTTTCTACTCATTGGGATATAACAATAAGTTATTATTATTGATACTAATACTAATAAATGTATTAATCCTAAAGTAAACGCACAACAATCATATGAAATTCTTAGATACTTTCGATATATCACAACAATAAATTCATCTTCACAATAATCATTATTTATTATCAGGAGGGGTTTTGTGAAGATTTCAGTATTTTCATAGACTGGTAGGTTCTGAGTTCGAATCTCGCGACGCGAAATCGTGGATGCGCACTGCAGAAGAGTCATACAATGGGACGAAACGGACGTCCAGTGCTTACAAGTTTTCCTTGGTGGTATAGCTTCAATTGATTCACGCTTCCAACTATGAAAATCATTATTTATACGAGTGGGCTAGATTTCACCAGATTACACGTTGTTTCCTATCATCATATTTCTAAAAGCTTGTGATAATTGATATTTTTTCTTCAGGAAAACGTTCTTGAATTAGTTTGATAAGAAAAAAATTCTATATCATTCATCGACATCTACTTTGATAACCAATTTTACTAAACAACTATGTTCGCAAGTTGGGGGAACAAAGCTAGCAAAGTTAAATTTAGTGTTAGACAGGTATTGTCAGTTCACTAAGAAGTGATAGAGTTAAGAAATGATGGCCACTGAATTCAGTGATTGGTAAACCATTGGTTCTTACCTATAACCTTAATCACTTAAGTTCTCTCCTCTTTCCGACGTTAAGATGAAAAATAATATTCACAATTCACCATTTATAAGAACCTTTTGTCTTAATGAAAAAAAGCTGTTTTATAAACTGAAATTGGTCATTATGAGCAAAGATGGATAGTGGCTAGTAGTGGAATTCAAGATGCATGTCTCGCCCTATTTGGGAATCGTCAACTGGATGTACCTGCATCTCACAGTTGATGTTCACTCTGGGACTCGAACCCAGTACCTTTCACTTCAAAGGCCATAGCGTTATCCACTCAGCTACTGTGTCCTGATAGCCACTTGCTTGTGCAATGGGTTGAAGTTTAAATTCACTAAGTATTGTTTGTTTTAATCTTTCTATTGATGTTTTAAGGACTGCAACTGGTCAGTCTTTTGAAATTAGTCATTTTGTTATTCCTGTAAACAGTTTACGTAGTCTAACTTATTAGACAGCCGTGAAAATTATTCACTTTTTTCTGTCTGCACACAAATTGATACACATTTACTTTCCATTACCATATATTATCAGGGCAAAAATGAAAAAAAATCGTTTTCTATTGTTCAAAAGAAAATTTAATTCACACACATACTTTTGTATTGGTTGCTAATGTTTTACTGAAAATGATTTGTATTCATGTTTTCCTCCACCTGACTAAATCTAAAAATGAAATGAAATTTGATGAAAAATGTTTATCTGAGTAGTATTTTGATTGCATAATTTCTGAGTTTTAGTCAAATAGAAAGGAGGAAGTTTACCGTAACTACTTATCTGTTGATAAGTATGTAACAAGTTTCACTTTACATATTGTGTGAAAATTTTAATAGTGATTCAATATAAATGGGAACAACAATCAAATTGATCAGATTATAGTTAGTGAGCAAACCTTAGTAGATGCTATAAAGAAATTCAACTTGGATAATATTCTGTTCAATGTTACTTACTAGTTTTAACCTTCATTTAAAGTTATATTATTTAATAATAGCAAGTGGCTATCAGAAATCAGTAGCTGAGTGGATAATGAGATGGTGTTTGCAGTGAAAGGTACTGGGTTCGAGTCCCAAAGTGAACATCAAATCTGAGATGCAGGTACATCCAGCTGACGAATCCCAGTTAGGACGAAACGCGAGTCCTGGATTCCACTACTAGCCAGTGTGCATCTCTGCTTACAATGCTTGTGAATTAAGGCTATATCGAGGCAATACGCACAGTATGCACATATGCAATTAGAGACCAACCATTTGCAGTCCTAACACATAGATGGGAAGTTTCAAACAAACAATAACAAGTAAGTTTTAGTCTGTCACTTGTTCCAAATTATCTATTTAACTACCAAGATATATATATATATATATATATATATATATATATATATCGAAAAGGTAAGAAAAACCGAAGTCACGATTTGGAATTATCCGATAACTGAGATCAATATCTGCAGCCTTTGGGTAATACTGCTCAGAACCACTTACAATAATTCAGAATCAGTCTCTCTTTATCACTTTCCTTCTATCTTTTGAACCCTATTGTCAATGCTGATTCTTTCTTTTTTTTAATTGCTATAACAATATCTCGATCTCTTTTTTGTTTTCATTTTGTCATTGTTAAGGCGGTATTACAATTCGGGGCCAAAAGATATGTGTCAGGTTCTAATATTTATGATAGAAGATTAATTGTTGACTAATACATTAATCAATGTATACTTTAAGTAAAAATCTATCTTAAATGAACAATCATTTTTAAAGGTTATAAATACATACAAACAAAAGTTTTTCAGTTTATTACACGTACAAAGTAGGAATGAAATACAACAAGAAAATATTCAGTAAACAAATCTAATTTGTTTTGTATTTTTCAAGAATTTTGTTATTTTGCTGTCTGAAAGAACTAAATAGTTGATGGCATTTTCAATATATATTTATGTTTAAATTCAGTTTAGTATTGTTTGTTTGAATTTTCCCATCGATATGTTAGGACTGGAATTGGTCAGTCTCTTATTGGCATATGTGCATACTGTGCGTATTGCCTCGATATAGCCTTAATTCACAAGCATTGTAAACAAAGATGGATAGTGGCTAGAAGTGGAATCCAGGACGTGCGTTTCGTCCTATTTGGTAGTCGTCAGCTGGATGTACCTGCATCTCAGAGTTGATGTTCACTTTGGGACTCGAACACAGTACCTTTCACTTCACACATAGATGGGAAGATTCAAACAAACAATACTAAAATGAATTTAAACTTCACCCTGTTGCACAAGCAAGTTGCTATCAGGACTCAGTGACCGAGTGGATAACGCGATGGCGTTTGAAGCAAAAAGTACTGGGTTCAAGTCTCAGAGTGAACATCAACTGTGAGATGCAGGTACATCCAGCTGACGAGTCCCAAATAGGGTGAAACGTGCGTCAAACTGGATTCCACTGCTAGCTACTATCCATCTTTGCTTACCATATATTCATGTTTCCCAAAATATATTTATCTACTGAAATTCCTAAACACTATTGGTTGATTGGAAGCTATCACAAACAGTATTCAGATTTGATTCAATAACCTGCTTGATACTCATCAGTAAGATCGACATTTTGGCTAGCTAAGATTTTTAATAACAGTCTTGTAACTGATGATAATAGTTGAACAACTTTGATCTAGATTGTTTTTTAATCACCTTTAACTAACCAGAGCTCTATTATAATGAACCCTACTATTGAACTCCACAACCTGACAACCTTGTAGTCAGTTAAGAGAACATGATACAGACTGGGATCTGCATGTTTTATTCTCAATATTTTGTGTGTATTATTTGTAAGAGTATCTTAAGTGAATAATTCAAAAACCGTATTCAGTGATCGCGAATGAATTAGTTAACTTAGTGGGAAAGTATAGGAAATTGTAATAAAGTTTCTTTTGAGTATTAGTAAATAGTTGAAAGCGCGAATGAATTTAAGATAGACCATCAGGGAAAACCTGGAAGCACTGAACGGCCGTTTCTTCCTATTGTAGAACTCCTCAGCAGTGCGCATCCACGACCTCTCCTCGCCAGATCCGATCCCAGGACCTACCAGTCTAGCGCCAGAGTACTTAACCGATAGACCCCTTCTGATAATAACAATCATATGCTCACTAAAGTCTAACTTCGAGAGGTAAATTCTGGAATTCTAGTGAGAAACAGTAATCAGTGAAGTTCAAACCACGTGTGTTGAGATATCAACTCACTGAAGACAATTGGTGAACGGTTGCTCAACTTCGTGGATTGATTGTAGTTAGACATAAACACCACCGAATGCCGGCCAAGTGGTCTATCGGTTAAGTGCTCTGGCGCGAGACTGGTAGGTCCTGGGTTCGAATCTCGCAAAGCGAGGTCGTGGATGAGCACTGCTGAGGTGTCTCATACTGGGACGAAACGGCCGTCCAGTGTTTCCAGGTTTTCCCTGGTGGTCTAGCTTCAATTGACTCACGCTTTCAACTATGAAAATACTAAATCTCCACAAAACACCTTCTGATAATATTAGTAGATAATTTATTCGTAAAAGAAAGATTCAATTGTACAGTGCTTTTCTCCTGGTATTTTTCTTGCGAAATTTCATTTACTCAGAATGAATGCATTTTGATCAATGTCACTTTGGATTATCTTTCTCCCTTTCGTTTTCGTCCAAGACATCCTAACTTAAAAAATACCGGGTACATTTATACTGTTTATATAACTATTAGGAAAGGAGAATATGTTTATTGATTTTATGTTACTAAATAAAATTATCTGGTGATTTTATTTTAGTACTTAGTTGTTTATCTAGTAAAAATGTTTAACATTTTCTAATTTATGAGCTATAAACAGGTTCACTTGTGAATCAAAATTTGCTTTGAACTTGTTACTAACCTAAAATACAAGTCATTTTTTATATGAGATCCTGACATGAAAAAAATAAGTTAAAAATCAGGAAAGTTTGGTTGAACAACTACCTTTCAAAAGGATTTTCAAATATTTTGGTACAAAAATGTCCAAATTCTAGTTTAGGTAAATTCTAATGTTTTTTTAATAACCGGCTTGTTTTGAGGTCAGAGGTTCTGACATGTATTGATTAACGTTACAGTCAAGATAGTCATGTTATTACAGTTACTTCAAAATAATCAAATTATAAAGGCTTGATGAAAGAACAAGCCCACTAGATAGGATTTGAGTAAATGTTGTCTAACTTATTGGAGTTCCATAATAAGTTAATTAAAGTTCAGGCATGAGAAGAAAGTAAGGCATGTGACTGAGCCATCGTAGCAGAGTAAAATGGGTATTTTTCACTGATTCTTGTTTGATTAAATGAGATGTTAGTGCTATTCACTCGAGAATAAAGTTTTGTTTTCTTTCTCACTATAATTTGTTTGGATAATCTACTACCGCACAGTGTTCACCAAATTGAGATGAAAATCGTTTAAGAATTTGTCTCAAACCATTTAAGTCAATGAAACCAGTTTTAAAAGAGTTAGTTACTTGAAAAATTCAAAACACGTAGGTAGAAATGAAGTTGTTGATGCCTTGGTCACATGGAAATGTAAATCCTCTCTCAATATTTCAAAATAATCGGTGATTATACTAAACATACCCTGGTAATATAGGTATTATGCTAAGGTTGGACGTGATCGTTTGAAATAAAGTGGGTAGAAAGTTAATATCAGAAAGGGTTTTGTGAAAATTTTAGTAATTTTATAGTTTAATTCATTAGTCAATTGAAGCTAGACCACCACGGAAAACCTGGAAGCACTGAACGGCCGTTTTGTCCTATTGTAGGACCCTTTGAGAAGTGAGGTAGCCATTTATGTATCGAACAAATTATGTTTTTGCGGCAGACTAATCGAGAATTTCGAAAATCCACTTGCAAAGTAAATCTGTGAGGGAAAAGATTCACTTTGTGACATTTTTATTCTCGATATAGAGTTATGAATGTTATAACTAGGGTTTCTATACACTGAACTGCACCGGTGCACAAAAAAGTTTACTTTTTATTTCGAAGAAGAAAATGATCAAACTTAATTTCAGTCTCTACTTCCATAAAGAGTCCAGTCCAAGCTTTCCTCATGCGAGGTGTAAATCGCCACCGGACGGATACCAAACCAAGTTTTTCCTTCGCAGGAGCACAATTAAGAATAGAGTTGCATCAATAAATGAATATTTGTTAGTTGCTAATGAATTTCAACCTTTTTCTTGCAACAAAAGCTAACATTTTTATTGTCTAATTATCCTTAATTTAATAAATAAGTCAACTTACAAATTGTCTATTCATTGTTCGACAATGCTCGGCACACCCAAAAATGGTACACACAGTTGTTCCGATTGTGTGCTTCAATAAAGAAGGCTGGTTAACATAATTTTCAGTAGATAACTGTTGATATTTTGTAAACAGTCAGTAAAATACAATATTGATTCAAATAGAGCAGTGTATTAATTCAAAGATATGGAGATAACTAGTGTGGGATGGGATAGATGGGTAGCAAGTATAAGTGGCCTCAGTGTTTGAACACCTAACTTCAGCTAGTTTTTATTCCTTAAAATTAACGGAGGAGGCACTTAATGTCTGAAACTAAATTGTTTATACCAGGCCTTTCTTTAGAACTACAGTGTTACCCATTAGGACTTACTAAAGTAATTAGTTGTCTAATCATTGTTCAACATCTTTACAAAGCTCATATGTAGTTTGAAATATATTCCATACGCTTTTATTTATAAAGTATCCAACGAATGTAAATAATATTTATCTGTACGACAGACAAACTTTGGTTGGTCGTCAAATAGAGTAATAATTGTGAATAACTAGCCTTCATTGATGAGTAATATCTAAACACAACCGTTATTAAATACAGTTGTTTTATATTGCAGTACACTGTATTGAAGGTTGAATGATCCGAATTTTGTAGTTTCTACTCTATTAAGAATCTGATTAAATGTGTATGATTTAGAGAACTTCTGTAAATTAATGTTCATAAGTTGTTTATGATACCTAAAGACAGCTTGGTATCTCAGTATTTTTTGGTCACCAAATATCAGAGAGTGACAGTGATGGAGATAATAGCTATCTTTCAAAAACGATTTCTTTGAAAATGGATAAAAATTCAACTAGATGGGCTTATATCTTACGAAGTAATACTATTAGAAAATGTGAAGCGGTACAAGCTTTCGTGTTATTATAAGAGTATTTTTAACTTTTAGTTGTATGAAAAATCAGTGTCCCTATACAAAGTTTCCCGTGCGTTCCATTCGACCTTCAAGTAACTTACTTGCATATTTAAGTATGTCACCGCACCTCGAGCAAGGTCCACAGACCAGAGATATCCAAATAACTCTGTTGTGGGTTCGCCTTTTCAGTTGTTGACAGGTTATATTCATGGTTGTGTTATCTGTCTCCAGTTCTCGTAGCCATAGTATTTTGATCTACTCCTTCCCCTTGAAATTTTCAAGTCGTGGTTTGCCTTGCTATAAATTTTAAAATCACCAAGTAAGCCAACATGGAAATTAAATCATTTAAGGTCAGAATTTTATCCATTGGTTTTAAATTTATTCATTGATATAACGATTACTTCGTATGTTAAATGAAAGCTACATTGTTCCGAGCATTATAATGCCAATTATATCATATTTCGTTTTAAACATAGCTAGATGTTTTCAGGTTCTGGGTTTGATCCCTGATGGGCTCGTTGGTGGGCAATGAGAAGTTCTACACTGAAACAAAAATGATATCCAGTTCATCCTGGTTTTTCAATTATTGTTCACCCAGACTTAGTCCGTGATGTGTGGCAATCATGATAATGTGAAGCTGGGTAAACAGGATCGAGTCGGACAAGGAGCACCAGTACCCTCAAAACTCCAGGCAAGCCCTTGTTGACTAACGAGTCCCGCCTATCACGAAACCTATACAGATCAGGGTCTTCTGTCTACTACATCTAACCAGTTAACATTTCAACATGGTTCAAGGTAGTATGTACTTAGTATCTTGATCTATAGGACTCGATCACCACTGAACGACTAAACAAATGTGTCAATAGTCGCTGTTCAGTAACCGACCAACTATATTGAACAATTTCTACAAATTCCCTACACCGGTATGAGTTTCCTATTTATTCAGTTCGACACAAGCCATAGATCAATAATTTTTATTAGGGATTAACGCATCATTTAAATAACTAACTTTTGGACAGTATTGATCTTCCTATCCATTTAAAATTATTTGGTAGATATATAAAGAAAAATATTATGGTACCAAGCAATATATTCTATTGGTAAATATATTATAATCAGAGCTTGATTTGATGAAGTAGCGCATATATTTTACCATGAAATTTATTGTAATTATGCGAAGTTGCAATATTCTTTACCTTTTCATAAATTTACTGATTGTAATAGAGGGAGGAAATATTTGGCCAAGATACCAAAACGATACCTAAATCTTTTATGGTTTATTATGTTTAATTGAAGGCCAACTAACTCCCACGCAAATGATAAAAGTTATTCAATTCAAATTTGTTAATCATTAAATTACCCAATCAGTATCTAGAACTTATAATTTGATCTGAGATTGGATAAAATCTCAAGGTCAGACTATTGCCTTGATCTTAGACTTCATTTCTAATTTTCCCCAATCCGATCATTTGTTTTGTTAGGTTTGTACTCTAGTCCAAGTATACCAGTTACTGATTGCTTAAATTTATACCTAGATGTACTTATAACAAAGATTATTGATTTTGTCATGAAGTTCTAACGGATAACGATAAAAAATAATTGAGTTATTCTTTAAAATTTCCCAAATTCTTCTCTGAACAGCAATCTATATGAATGTTATCAATAATTGATATAAATTATTTGTAGACATTTTGTAATATTCGATATATAATGACAGGAATGTTTTTTTAAGTAAAAGCAAATTGATTCACATATTAACTACACAAAATAAAAAATGAATACACGTTCAAATGGAAGACGTAATTCAGTGCTATTAAGGTTGGATAGTGGATCAAAGGTACGTTTTGATGTAGTGTTAGGGAGATTTCATTGATAAAGATTAATAATGTAGTTTATCTGTCAATATATACTAGTTTTACTTTTTTTTCACTAGTAAATCTGTTTCAGTACTGGTATTTTCCCTGAAATCATGCTCTACTTGCGGGTGAGATTATAATTTATGGACAACCTTTGAACGACGCTAAAGTGACGTAGAAAGTGTCCACCTAATAACTAGGATCATATGAGGGTTACAAACCACTGTGAGGAAATAGAATTATTATTTATGGTTTATGGTTAAGTTTAGGAATTAGATTTAAAGTTTTCATCTCTAACTGACATCAGCTATAATCCCAAAACGCTATTTAGCCAAATGGATGAGTGAATTTCGCGCCAAAATCCGAGACCTGTTAGCTTATACCTGATTGGATCGCCCATAAATTATAGTCTCGCCGAAAACTGTAGTGATAACTTAGTGATGTTTGAAAACGACATACAGCACATGAGTAATCGTCGATTATGAGTGTCTGTTTTATCGCGACTACTGCTTTGTTGTCATCACTTCAGAACATTCATGTTTGAATTGCAATAAAACACATTTTCTAGTCATGTGGGTAATAGTTTGACAACAATTTGCCTATTGTGTTGTAATCGAAATCGGGACATTTAATAATAGTGTAACTATGTGCCTGTTTTGCGTACTCACATTTGAGTTTTATTTTGTGCTAGGATTAATGATACAGCTCAACTGTCCAAGCAAATGTTAATTTTTTTCTAGGGTTCAAACCAGTAGCTCAATAAACGAAGATCTAGTAGTTTAATCATCAGCCAACCACTTTAATGGATAGATGTAGTGAATGTTTACCCGTTTTTATACCATAACTAAATCTCACTTTCATATCGAACTATCAGTAATCGATTATTATATTATAGGAATTTCTCGTTAAATTTCTAATTCATAGATGAGGTTTAAGTCTATTTAGAAAAAAATCTTGGAAAAGAAATTATATTTATGTGATATTCAACTATTAAAATCAATATTTGAACATAAATAAGCGTTTAGTACAGAATTACTTTTGGCATTTGTTAATTTTGTTAGTGATTATTTCTCCGAAGAAGAACCTATTGCTAGAATATATGGCTGAATATTCCGGGAAAAATAAATTTTTTGTTGATAATCATTATTAGTTGCTTCATGGGATAAATAAATAACTTAGATATATTTGGGGGGGGATGAGAGATGTTAAAAAAATGGAAATAGATTTTCAATTCACCATTACAAAAAGATATGGATCAAATAAATATGTCAGACTTGAACATTTGTATTGACTTAATAAAGTTAACATGTAATATAATGTAAATAATCAGAAGGGGTTTTGTGGAGATTTCAGTATTTTCATAGTTGAAATCATGAATCAATTGAAGCTAGACTACCATGGATGCGCGCTGCTGAGGAGTCCCATGGTAGGACGAAACGACCGTCCAGTGCTTCCAGGTTTTCCTTGGTAGTCTAGCTTCAATTGACTCACACTTTCAACTATGAAAATAATATAAATAGTTGACAAGGTTTCGAAATTCATTTAGTAATTAAATTTCTAGATATTTAAATTTATTTTTTTATTTCCTACTTTGACGAGCATTACTTATTTACATTAAATATCACGTGAAATATACATACATCATTATCATCATGTTTTCAATTGATGACGTTATTATTGAAAGTGATTTATTATTTAGACTAAACAAATACTTATCTAACTACAGAAAAACATTTGTTTATTAAGTTAAACAATATTTTTGAGATGTCTTTTCATTTGGCTGTAATTTTCACAGTATAAACGATTGGCTGGCGTCATCTGAGAATACGTCTTTTGTGTGTATTTTCTAATAATTTTAGACTTGAATAAAACAAATTACCCATTTCATTATGATTTGCAATAATCTCCGAAGACTGATTTCAATTCATGATGTAAATTATGGGCAAAATATTGAAATGTGAAATTTACTTCCTAATTTAATCATTTTATAAACTGCATTAACATGAGGAGATATAGTTATACATATTCAACTACTGATTTATCTTCTACGACAAGAAACTAAGGAATAAAGCAGGTTTATTGATCAGGCTAAATATCTTTAGTACGAGAGATTTGTAAAGGTTGTAGTATTTTCACAGGTGAAATCATGAACTGATCTTAGCTGAATCGCCGCTGAAGACCTGAAAGCATCGATTGGCCGTTTCGTCCTAGCATAGGACTCCTTAGTAGTGCCCATCCACCATCCTGCACGCGAATCTAAACCTGGACCCTTGGTATTGAGCGTGAACTTCAATCAGCCATTATCTTGAGCAACCATTTTTACACTGTCTATAGTAAATAACTGTCTCATACCCGACATGGATTGAACTCCCTTTGTCACAGCTTCTCACTAGAGCTCCACGACTTATATCTTGATAGAAGTTAGATATTAACACCGTCGTATTGCAGGCTCAGTGATCTAAGAGTTAGGTTTCGCGCGCGAGGCCGAATTTCCTGAGTTCGAGTGTAGGTCGTGTATGCCCTTTCCTGAGAAGTCTCATATCAGGACAAAACGGCCGTCTAGTGCTTCAAGGTTTTCAACGGTGGTTTGGCTAAGATCAGTTCATGATCTCAACTGTGTTAAATATCTGTATCAATTGTAGTGGCCAAGACATTTCCTACGCAAATGTAACCATAACCTACCCCAAGATTCAGTGTTGGCTGATGAAGGGTACATCTTGAGAACAAACTAAGGTTGATGAAATTAAGATACATATGTCAATAACTGTTTTTCAGCCATGTCGATATGCGAAAGTTTATTGATTGGGACCCATGTAATACTCAATCGTAAGCCTAAAATATCGAGTGACATGGCACGACATTGATCAAAATGACGCAAATGTTAAACGTCCTAACCTCGAGTAAAGCGTCATAACTGTTTTTTCGTTCTTCAGTCGTATATATTCTTTTAGGACTATGTTCTTCGTGTTTAGATTCTCGTTATTTCTAATGTTTTCCATCCTACTCTTCTTATCATATTAAATTCTTGTTTATCTGATGTGACTGATAACTTAAACTAATGCACACGCATATCAGGTCCTTTGTTGACAACTAATTAATGGATTGATGCTATTCAATTTTAAAGTGTAGATACATATGGGAGTAAAATTTGAATCCAAGTAACAAGATTCACCATATCGCATCATCGAAATTATTTAACTTCATGAACTAGATAACTGTTCTCTTTTTCCTAATCAATTTTTATTTGGCCCTAATTATTTTTATAGGTCAATTCTAAATGACAATTAATTTAAAACATAATTCACGTGATATTTGGTGATTAAACTACATCAATAATAAAAATACAAAAGAATGAAAACCCCATCAATAAAGAGTCAATGGTCATTGTTATCCATGGTTTAATGAAACTTTGATAGTGATTTATTTTGAGTAATTACAGTTAAATACATAAACGATAGTTAAATAGGGTGTTGACCCAAGGATTCAAATTTTTAAACTATATGCACATTCGTATGTTATACCTTCTATGCTTTAAAGGTTCTCAAATTATGTTTAGTCGATTTCCTTGTTTTTGTGTGAATCACGATATTGGATTTTATTAGTTGGTATTATGATATGTGACTAGCAATCAAATCCATGACGCGTGTTTCATTCTGTTTAAGATTTGTTTGCTGGTTATATCTGAATCCAAGTGTTAGTATTCTCACCGGGACCGGAACCCAGTATCTATCATTTCAAGTGCTCAACTTGTTATCTACTACACCTAGATAAACAATAACTAGTTGTTCAACGGGTATGAAGTTATTAGTAATGATTTCTAACTTCCTGTTGTTGATATTCAGGACTACAGTTAATCATTCTATGTTGCTATATGTGCATCTTGAGTGGATCACCTTGATGGAACCTTCAATAGTAGGTATTAGTTTATTTGGTATGTGACTAGCAGTGGAATGCAAGAAGCGTGTTTGATCCTAGCTAGAATCGATTTAATTGATCTTTCGATTTTAGTTCAGTCTTCAGGATGGTAGATAGCGGTCAGAAATGAGGAGAACGAATACTAATGCTTTTAGTAATACTTCGTGATTTTCATTGGCTATTTTATTCGTTCAGAGGCGTCATGATAGTTATATTCAAATAACTTTAGAAAATTTGTCTGAGCGATGATTGTAGTAGATTTCAAAGAATATTTATGTAATAAGTAGAAACTCGAAATTGCACCTAGATCAAGATCGAATTTTGTTTTTATATACTTCTTTGGGCTTTATTCTTGACCTCTGGTATTGAAATCGTGGACCTAAAATTGATCAGAATACGACGTGATAGTGGTCCATTGTATTATTGACTTTCGTTCTCTAAGTCTTGTCAGGAAATTTAAAATTTCAGCCTATAATGATGAACGTGGTCGAAGTAGTAAACTATTATAAACATCAATTGGTCCAGCTTAAAACGAATCACATTAACATACGCAGAAATCGCCTATTTATTTCTCTATAGATCAAAGATGTTTCATTATTTTATGTTAGATCGTTGATGGCAATCATCAGAAAGCCGACGTTTTAAGTTGTATGACAGTTGCCACTTTTCAGCAAGGTATACTTGTTATGTCAAGTCAATTTTATGAAATATGATTTATCTTTATTTAGTTAATTTTACTATAATATTTATTCAAGTACAACTCCTTTGTCATATAATATGATATGCGTTTAGCTCATATCACATATAGTAAGTTGTGCGATGCATATATTGTTGAGGATGTTAGGTCTCCAGAACTCACTTGTTAAATACCTTATGTTCGTAATTTTATTTTAAATAATTGAACTCCTTGTTTTCGCTCCAAAAGCGCTCATCTTCATCTTCATGTCATATTTCCCAATTGGGAGGATCTTAAACGCTATTGGCTCGTTGTATCTAATAGTACGCTATTTTGTAACGCTTCCCAGGGACAATTTTAGGCTGTATATATACGTTTTATTTGTACCTGTTATAATTGCTTGTGCTTCTGGCTGCTTGTGGAATATATTTTCCCACTTCGGACTTGGACTTCTCACTCTAATTAGCGGGGCTGGGACGCGTCAGAATAGCTATCTTATTGGTCTTTGGTCACAGAGTCTTTGTTCCGTTTTCAGATAAGGGAACTCGTAATCGCTTCAGACATAACATATATAAGATGTACTATTAGCTGTTATTCTTATAGATTATAGTTTAACTAACTAAAGTTACGATTTAATTATTTGACCTCGATTTTCTAATATTTTAGTTGCCTCAAGTAATATTTGTACTTTAATTGTGATGGTTGGATTTCCAATTGGTTTTTGACAATGTTACTACTTATACTACTACTCTGGCATTTCACTGTGCTAATGTGATGTGGCAACTTGAAACGATGAGCCCATGTCCAACGTTCCACATTTGATCCGACTGATTGACTGACTGGCTGTTGAGTTGTAACTTTCACTTATTTCTGTTTATAGTTTTTTTTACCATTTCGAAACTGTAAGTAGGGCACAATTTCTACTGTTATAGATGGATTTATGGACAAATGATCTGAAATTCGATCATTTAATGTTAAAAAACGTTACAACTAAACTGAAGTCAACTTAAAATTATATTTTAATTGTATAATTTCATACCTTCTATTTTTTTTATTAAGTCTTTCGTTGATTTCATTCAGTAATGACAATAAATCACTTTAAAGATCATATGATGGAACAGTGGCTCTATAGTTATACTAAATGACGTTTAATCGCTAAGTTTTAAGTCCAAACTCCGCTCCATCTACTTTGATTTGGTCAACCGATTAGCACCTTTAACCTCAAACAATCATCGTGATGGAAGCTGAATATGCAAACCTGTGCTTGATAAGTGATTTAATACATTTAGTAAGTGTAAATTTCCATACTTGACTTTGAGCCACACTTTGCCGTACTGCTCCATCATTCGGATTGAAATAGGAGGAGCACCACTCGGACCTGCAACTTGTCGATTGAAAACTGAAATTCTAAACAACTAAGTCAGTACTCTGCTTGGTAGGCGGATTACACTATAATCATCTAGACCTCCGAAACTACTGACCATATGGAATTTCTGTTGTATTGTAAATATCATTGACAATTTTTGTATATCATTAGTTGTAAGTACAACAGTAATTTTTGTAGTTAATAAATTAGCAGTCGGTTACACGTATAAGAGCAAGCCAAAATTTTGTATAGAATTCCAGGGAAACAATCAGCTCTTTCAGGTATATTGTAACTGGAAATTTATTTAGTAAGAACTCAGGTGTGCATAGTATCAGTTAGTTGTTTGGACTAAACCTGTAGATAAATTAGACACATGTTTCATGCCCTTCATAACTTAATGATATTATCTGTAAGCTATCTGAATCACACATAGTTTCAATGGCTCAAACCATTGTCACTCAGTGCTTCAATTAGAAACGTTGAAACGGGATTTTTACGTGTTATATCTGATTTTCTTGTAGAATTATTTGTATAGACTAGTTAAATATTGAAACGACGTAATCGCCATCATATACCTAATATTGTATCAATCCAGTGTGCGTTATGAATACTGAACTTGATGCATACATAGATGAATATCGCACTGAGTTGTGACAAAAAGTAAAAGCATGAAATCCCTCTAGGTTGTTAACGTGTCTTGATCATTGACTATAGATTGAACGGGATATCGTATGAAAGATAATAACTAGCAATTTGTGTCAAAAGGTACTTAAGTCTGGGCACCTGAGCAGTATCACAGCCCTCACACAAATCGAATGAGATTTGTGAGGCGCATATTTATCTGGTGCTTCCTTGTACTAATATTTATGTGTTTAAATAAATAAATAAAAATACTTGAGTCTTACTTTATTTTAAGTATGAGCCTATCTATCAGTAATGAACAAAGTAGTTTCTCACGCGAGACATAAGGTCCTGCGTTTGAGTCCGGTGTGCATGATCGAGGGTGTGCACTGCTGAGGAGTCCCATACTAGTACAAAACCGCTGTCCACTGCTTCCAGATTTTCAATGGTAGTCTAGCATTGATCCATTCTTGATATCAATCTAAATTAGGGTGTCAAAAATATGCATACTCTTGGGTACTTGTAATTCACTTCACTGTCGACACAATAAGATGAAATTAACAAGAATTATAACAGTGAAGTCTATCGGTTAAGTGCTCTGGCGCGAGACTGGTTGGTCCTGGGTTCCAATCTCGCGAGGCAAGTTCGTGGATGCGCACTTCTGAGGCGTCCCACAATAGAACGAGTTGGCCGTCCAGTGCTTCCAGGTTTCCCATGGTGGTCTTACTTCAATTGACTAACGCTTTCAACTATGAAATTGTTTACTAAATAAATAAATAGAATCTAACAAATGGAGAGAGAAGGTATACACTTTTAAGTATCACTCTATTCTATTATTATGAAAAAAGAAAATAGCTTTAAAAGTTCATTAGAGAGAGAAAGAGAGAGAGAGAGAGAAGTCAACATATATTTGAAATGATGATTTTCAAAATTTATATTGTTGTATTTAACAAATAAATAAATATATAATTGAAAGGTAAACATAATAGGACAAAGATTTATGTGAATATTGAATAGGAGGAATATTTTTTATTGTTAAGAAAAGGAAAAATATTAAATAAACAATCATAATGTACTGTACTTTTATAACGATCAACTACAAGTTTATGCATGCTATAAACTAAAACATCAAGTCCTTTGTTTTTTTTTCGTAGTATCAATAAGGCTTATTAATAAATAGTTCTATTCTTTGAAGGATTAATACTTATTATCATCTAGATAAAAGCACGAGTAAACATGAAAACTATTTAGCTGATTGTCAACAGAGAACAAAATAAGAAAAAGTAATTACTCGAAGGAGTGTAACATACACTCATTACAACGAAATAACAATAATTATTAAGTAAATTTACAAATAGGATCATCGTGTTGTATTTTAGTTGAATTAGAAATATGCTATGCAAAAAAAGAAAACATTTTTTTTTAAGAGAAAACATTTCTTTTTGGTATAATTTATCAGTGGTGTAAAAGTCTGGCTATTAGACTATAATGTACAGTATAGTTGTATGAATTCTAATGATACTATCCAGCTGTTCAAACTAAAGAACGGAGAGCAGAATTCAAAACATTGGTGTACTATTATTTTATTTATTTAAACACAAATATTGGTACAAGGAGGCAGCAGATATATATGCGCCGCACAAATCTCATTTGATTTATGTGAGGGCTGTGATACTGACCGGGTGCCCAATCCGAAGCGGGTGGTCTTCTTAGGGGTCCACACCCGGAGCCTTTGACCTAAAGGTTTGATCCACAAGGCATTGGAGCATCGTGAGGAAATGCAGTCCCACGGTAGCCGGTGACCAACGATTGATTCATACGCCATATGTTCCCTCAGGACACTGGAGCTCATGTGCAACATTGGTTTGGAATCAGGGTTTTCCGACTCCCCTAGGTGGACTTCCTGTGTCTATCAATCATGTTAAGGCATCGGACATTCGCTTTTCGCCCTCTCAATTTCGTAAACAACACCTGTGGCATTTGGCGGCTTTGCAGTAGTTATTGAGAGTCGAATTATTATACTACTCGGGGATTGGTTCACTGTATAAATTTTTATTGATTCTGAATACATATCATGTTTTCACAGTTTAGTTCACTAGTCGATCTAAGTTAGACCACCATTGAGGAGCTGGAAACATTGTATGGCCTCCTCAGCAGCGCCCATCTACGTCCCCGAACCCAGCACCTTTGTTTTCGTACGCGAACACTTAATCTCTAGACCACTGAACCGGCATCCAACGGTGTGAATTCAACTGTGAAAATACTACAATCTGCACAAATCCTCAAAATGACATATTGATTTATGTAGTCTGAAGTTATCTGCAACGTTTTCGCTATTCAAATAATGTACTGCATCCAGCACGTTCGTCCATTTTCTGTTCACTACTTCATATTAGTGTAATTTTTACTAGAGGTTTCATTTCGGACCCTAGCTTTCTCGATACTTGTGTATTCTGTCTAGTATTTTAGATTTCACTATACTGATATATTCATAGCAGAAAGTCGAAAATGCTTGAAATACAATCTTTAATCAAAATTACATTTCAATATGCAGTAATCACTCACTAAATGAATAGAAAAATGACCAAAAGTGCATGATAAAACATATTTGAAAGTTGAATATGTTATTTAAGTAAATTGGATTTCATCTCTATATTATGATAACATTGAAACAATCGACATTTTGGATTTCAATTCATTTTAAATTACTTGTAAACCGTTATCTTTTTAAATATTAAGTCCCGAGTGATATAATTATGATATTCTGTAATTACAAAAAAGTTTTTTTAACAGAAGGGGTTTTGTGGAGATTTCAGTATTTTCATAGTTGAAATCATGATTCAATTAAAGCTAGACAAGCATCGAAAACCTGGAAGCACTGGACGGCCACGAGTTCGGGATCGTGGATGTACACTGCTGGGGAGTCACATACTATTACAAAACCGCTGTCCACTGCTTCCAGGTTTTCAATGGTGGTCCAGCTTCAATTGACTGACGATTTCAACTATGAAAAAGTTTATTCAATACATGATGTAATTCTATATTAAATTTTCGGCTTTTACTCCTACATCTTAAAAAGTTGCGTTTAAAAAAGATTTTCTTAATAAGTATTATGCGTATATGGTCAATTTGCTCAAATATTTGTTATAAGCTGAGTTAATGAATATATGCAAAATGTTTGTTTACTTTTAAAAATTGCTGTTAAATTCATTGCTTTAGATCACAATTAACTCTTGTCATTCATTTAAAATACTTTTTAGATAATACTTTACGAAGAATTACCCATTACTAGTATAGAGGTACTAATCAACAATAACCATAGATTACAGTTTGTGACGAACGTTTTTATTTGACTTGTTTAAGCTAAAAGTTCTTGGAAATATGTCAAGGGTTTCGGTGTATTTTGTAAGACACCATGGATCTAGGTTTCATGGCACTTGTCAGGTGTATCTGTAATCTGGAGGGAACTGATGCTCCGGAGCACATTTCCTCCTATGTCACCCACTTTCTTAGTCACATACGTAACTGCCGAGCCTTTCGGACCATTACTAACCTCATTTATAACTGAGTTGAATTTACGATTGATCGATCGCTGAGTAGTGTTCAGTGTCATTTATATCAATTCCTCCTTAGTGCTGATTGAGTTCTATCAACCGATATTTCTATTGTTGTAATGAAACCCAAAAACAAATAAATAGGGAAACACGTAGAGAATTCCACATATATATAGTTGCATAGTTACTAGTGTAACCTGGTGGTGATTTGTGTTCGATTTTCAAACTGGAAAAAGCTATCACCAATGTCCAGTAGTTCATAATATCAGTCATTGATTCTGGATTTTACAAACTGGGAAGGTCAACTATCACTAATGACTTGAATTTCGCTGTAAGCTAATCAATTAGATTCAGTTATTGAACAATAAAAATGGAATAAATATTTATTTTAAATAAACATTAACGTCTTGATCACTTGACTTAAAGTTAATGAGAATCACGAGTCCAGACACGAACTAACAACTATAATTGACACACACAAAACACACTCGTACAAACTCGCATGTTTATAATTTGATAGTCATTCTTATTCTTACTCAACTGATTTCATATTCATACTAGTCTAAACTTTCCGTAGATCTAAATATCATAAGATCGATCAGTTTGGCAATGTTTTCTTAAAACTTTTTCTAACTTGTTTACCAATCAATTAATCAATCACCTGTTATTCATACACATAAACATTTGTTCAAAATATGTATATGAAGTTTATTACATTTGTAATTTTTATAACTGATATTTCTTTAAAAAAGAAACGTAGTTTATAGTTCCTATTTGTGCGTGTTTGTCCATCATTTCCTTTATTCGCTTCAAGAGATAGTTGCTTGATAGGGTTTCAAAGGCTGAAGTTTTTCCAATTGAATGAAACATATTCAAATTAGCAATCATTTATTTACAGGTTTATAAATTGTGCTATGACATATCTATTGTGTGCATGGTACACCCTGTTACAAACAATCTAGATAGGTTAAGATGGACTTGAATGCATCTTAACCTATACCCAAGTAATTCGAAATGGTATATCTTAATAGTATGCTTTAAATATTAATAAATAGTTTACATGGATTGATACTAGTAATAAACTTAGCTGTTCTTGAAATATGATCTTCCACTTGAAGAATTAAATTTTTAAAAAATTTATTTAGATAAGAGATTGTGGAAGTAGTTAACTTTCAGAAAGGTTTAGGTATTTACTATTATTTTTCACAACCTGCTTTTTAGAAGAAATGGGTTTTCTTACAACTGCTTTCGTTCATCAGTGTCTTATAATTGTGTTGAGCATATTCTTAGTACAATTAACTAAGTAAACTCTGGGTGAGTTTTCATTTGATCGATAAAAAGAATAAAAATAAGCGGCTTCTTCTTGATATGCTCTATAGCAAGTCACTTCCACCTTAGTACTTATAGAAGGAAAGTCGATTCAGTACATATTTTCACGATTGTTCATCTATCCTCAATGTCACTTGTTGATGTTTCTCGTTCTTCCTATTTTATTTACTTTACCAATTATTTACATCAACAGTTAAACACTACAACATGAGGAACTTTGTGTATTGTCCACAAATTTCATCGACAGTATTAATAACAATGGTAATGTTAATAATAAACAGGTAAATAATAATAATAATAATGGTTCTACCTAATACCAGATATTTGATCACAGTAGAGAATTCTCTGTACAAATATGCGATATAGCAAAAGATTCTTGTCCAGTATCTATTTACTATTAAACAATTGTACGTAAATAGTATGTTTCAAAAGGGATTATGAGACTGTTATCTTCAACAAATGTTTACGATATACTTAGTTCCTATGATACCTATTTTTGCTGCATAATATATTTGATTCATGAGTACCATTGTTACCAACTCTCGTTTCTCCAAAAAGTACAAGAGGAGGGAAATATATCAATCACTGTGATGGTTCCGCTCAAAATTAGCAATAATTGTCTTCATAATCGATTGTAAACGTTTTTTTGAAGAACGCTCAAATATTTTAGACGATTATCATGTGCAAGTGGTCAATTAAAGCGAAATGAACAGAAAAATGTCTTTTAGTTTTTGCAAAGTTGAATAGAAAAAGAGAATTCGGAGTTTCAACAGGCAGTCAAAATGTTTGGTGTCCCAATATTGAAGAGCTAGTTGATTGTTACCATTTTCTTAATGTTTGTCTTCAAGTTTGGACAGTTTAAATACTTCATGTTAGAAAAAATTTCCAAGTTTAAACTCCACTCTTCTTACTATGGTCCGATCAATAATGTATTACTGTCAACGTCTAAGCAATAAACTTGGTTCTAAGCTTAGTACACCTAAGTTTATATTTTGTTATTCGGTTGCATTACTACACATGTTTATTTATACAGATGTAAACAACCACAATGCAATTATGAACAACAGTCAATCATATTTCAGATCAATAAAATAGGCAGTTAGTCAAGAGTAGAGAAATTTCGATAGGTTACTTCTATATGAAGTATGTGTAATTGATGTTGTCTGGAGAGATAATGAAAGCTTAATGACTAAACCACCAAGTTCAGAGAACACATCCGAAATGCTCTTCCTGAACTAAAAATATTCTCCATCATCTTGAATATTTCAATATTTGACAATATTTATTTGTATTGAACTGAACATTAACTGGAAACACTAATTTATAGACATCTAGAAATCGAATAAGGAACCAATGTCTCAGGTGCTTGTCATATAGCATATATTTCATCATTCATAATTTCCTAATAAATACAGTTTTGAAAATTATATATTCCATCCTAGTTACAATCCAACCACATTCATGCTGTTACAGTTTGGAATTTGGCATTGCTTAATGGTATTTTATGAATAAAAGAACGTAAACTCTTTTGATCCTATTCAACTAATATTCTACAATTATCAACCCTAGTTAAATTTAACAAATTTGCTCTCTTTTGACTTTTTCATCCTCTTTGATCATTTATCTTCTTGTCTAAATGTTTCTTCTTGAATATTATAATGTAATAATTAATACCGTCATTCAAATAGGTTTTTTATTTATTTTAAGGACACATTAAACCAAATCTGGAATGGGCTAACTTTTCTTTTCTTTTGTCATGTTATTAAATCTGATTACTGTTGTGGTCAGCGATAGAAAAAAAGCTGAATTATGTATTTACGTAGAGGTAGAAATAGGGATTAAATGTTAACAACTTAAGTTCAATGAATTATAATGCCTTGAATACACTTAAATTTCAGCTATTGAGTCCAAGGTTTCAACCCATTTTTGACTTCTTCTATTTGTATAGTCAAATATTTATCGTTAGTAATCAAACAATTGAGTATATAAACTGTCACCAATTTAAATAAGTCACATTATTATAATTAGTTTTTAAGTTAGATCATTTTATTTTGAACTGTTTTATACGGTTACTACTTACAAGTAACAAATTCACATGATAATAATTCTTTACCACACGTTTGTGTGAGGCAATAAAAACTGTTTAATACTATCGTCACACCGTTTATGTGCTCATTATTTAAATTTATTTCTTTTATTTGTTATCTGGGAATTGGATATGAAAATTGGATGAGTTATTCGAATGAAAGTTAAGTACGATATTACATCAGTTAAGATTTTCATTATTATTCGATAAATAGTGCTCTATAATTGAATTGCGGTCATTAAAATAGTTAGCAAATTAACAGTGTATTTAATTTCGAGTTGTTATGTATGGCAGTTTAAACTGAAGTTTCTTGCTTGTTAGCACACGTGGACCTCGTGAAAACGTATATCACCATAGTGACACAAAACCATACCCATCCGAGAGACGGGTGATCATTATTGTCTTTATAGCATTTCTGAATATAAAATAATTTTGAAACCTATGGTCCAAGGAAAGACAAAAAGTAAATGTCTGTAGACCATTGTGACCAATTTTGACACATCACATACAGCTTTTCTAACCATTGAGTTTAATAACCTCTCGGAATTCAACCAGTTAATCTGATTCCGCTAACGCATCTTAGTCTGATGGTCAGTGAATTCATCGACTGATATCAGATCATGTTTCGGCTGCCCTTAGCTTTTATCCAACTTACTCTTACGCTAGTCAGAATCGCATGTCGAAGTGGTGACCATACATAATTAATGCATGTTCCAACCATCTCAGTTGATGAAGTTTCATTTTCTCTTCAACTAACTATGCCATGTTTACCTAGTAACTATCATACAATGAAAAGTTTAAAAATCAAAAATAATTGGAAAGACCTCCTGTTATTCATAAAGAATGAGTTCCTGAAATTTTAATTTGTCTTTTATTTCATTACTGTTAAAATAATTTACTTGGAAAACAAATTCTGTCAAGCAAGGTACATTGAACTCTAAACGAAATGCATTTTTTTTGGTGTCAAGGTGACGTAAAATATAATTTTATATTTTTCTGTTCGGCAAATCTTAAGATACTGGAATAGTATTTTCGAAAGAAAAACTCAAGTCATTTCATTTATATAAACCTTTAAAGAATATCATTAAATGTATTGTCTTATATGCTATAATCTACCTCCACATTGCACCGAATAGCTACAAAACAATCTTTTTCCCCGAATATATAGTAATCCGTGATATTAAAATGATTGATAAAGCTTATATTAAAGTTGGATAGTGGTAATTATTTGAATTTAGGAAGCCTGTTTCTTTCCACTCGAAACTCATCAGCTGGATGAACCTACATTCCATTATTGATGCTCGCAATGGGACTCAGACCAAGTACCTGTCACTTCAAATGCCAGGTTATCTACTAAACAATGGGGTCCAGATAGCACTTGTCTTGTGCAAAATGTATGAATTTTATTTGTATTTCTCGTGATGAAGCACGTGCCGTGAATCTCAATGTCTAGGCATTATCCAACTTTAATAGAAACTTATGATTAATTATCAGTATCAAAATAATTCGATCAGGATGGACAAGTGTCAGTACAGACTGATCGATTTCAGACCTTAACAATAGTGGGAAAATACATATCCTTACAAAACAAGATTGATTAACTAGTTTTTTGTTTTGTTTTTCAAAAACGGCTGCGATCTATACTTATCCTTCAACTTTAACATTAATTATGTACACAACATAATGAAAAAAACAGAGATGTATTAGTTTTCTGGATGTTGTACTTGCATAACCAGTAATATATAACCAGATAGGTCGGAGGTACACGGACGTATTTTTACTAGACAAATAAACACCAATACTGTGTCAATTATCACAAATATAGAATACTAATATATATACATTAAAATAACGGCATATTTCATTTATTATTGAAGTTAGCATTTTATCACATGATCATCAGAGTTAACTGTGTCATTTTACCTATGAGATGAATGCAGTTAAGAACAGCTTTTCATTAGTGCATTGTGATCATAAATTATTCTGCTTATTACAATACATAATACTGGTATTATGTTTACGTCCGTTAGTTGGAATCTGAAATAGGACTGCTTGACGTCTGTACTTGAAAACGCTTGTTTACAGTCGTAAATTGATCGAAAAAATGAATCCTATACATTCTATCTCCTTCAAATTGTGAAACGTACAATTTGTTATGGGTTGTAAAAATTATATTTGAAACAATTCCATCGATTGAAATTTGAATAATTCCAACGTTTCATTAACCAAACTGACTCAAGATTCTTCAAGGAAATCACCAAACATAAACAAGGTGAGAGGCAGTTTGTATAAATATGTTCAAATGTTGAATTTGTATAAGAATATAGGTCATTTGATGTGAAATCAGTTCAGAATGTACCATGCTTGTGTACGCTATTGTTTAAATTTATTGAACAAATGAAGCCTCTGTCTACCATTCTAGACAAATTGATCGTTTTGTTTTTAATGAAACTAAAAATACACATAAGTAGATTAAGTTTATCAAATTTTGTTTTCATTACCAATAGTGGAATAATAAGTTGCTATGCTAAATTTAAAACAATTGGAGATCAATCCAAACGAAATAATTGAGTGAATAGTAGTAATAGAAATAGAATGAATCATTTCAGCGTCTTATTTGTGTATAGATATGCGTTTTAATATTTTGTAGTAGTTTGTCTCATAAACCTTCAGGGAAGCGTACAATACTACTGCCAAAACAATAAATCCTTATGTAGTTCAAAATGATAGAAACCAGATTTATCTGTAACTTCAAAAACATCTCGATGTCTATAGACTAATGATAAATTATGATTTACATTATTAACCAATCTTAATTAGACAATAATTGCACAGTTACTCAACAGTGTCATTAAAAAATGGTTGCACAATGTCGCTAATTAATTTCAGTTACGAATATAAAATCGCTAGTCTAAATGTTAAGGATCACTACGAGACCTAAAGTTCCTGAGTTCGATCTGTGCTGAGGTCGTTGACAGTCACTGCTCATAGATCCTTTTTTTGTGGTTTTCAGTTCATGATGTAAACCATAAAATAAAACACTTGAAATTCTATGTCATCGACGAATTTTAGCTGTTAAATTATTAACCCTTCATTTCCCTGCTACGGTTTGGGCGTCCGGTCATTATTCCAGCTCTCGCACTAATGGAAAGATTTGTGAGGCTTATATCTATTTGGTGCCTCCTTGTACCATTGTTTATATGTTTAAATAAATGAAATAGATAAATAACTTCTTTATGCTACATATCATGATGCATTGATGTCTTTTAGATATCTAATAATAACTAGGAAGATAAACTTGTAGGGATTCCTTTCTCATTAAAATGTATGAAAAAAATACATATAAGGCTTATGTACCTACGGTTTTCTATATCATTCAAACAAAATTTACTTTAGGTCTATCTTCAGCACAAAACTACACTTTTTTCTGATTGACCTGATCCAAGGTCATTGCAAGGTGAACAAACCATTTTCATTAAGAGATTACCAAACGAAATTATTATTTATATTGGTTTTTTTCAAGAATTTTTAGTTATATAAAATGTTTAGTTTTTTGGAACTGAAATGTCGACAAAATTGTTGGTTAATGGTGTGTTTCCTATTTATCTAATGAAATATACTTTAGTTAAAATAAATGTTTCACCAAGCAAAAATCAATTAGAAATGACCTTTTCAATAAGAAAATGTTACATAGAAAAGGAATTTTTTATGGTGAATATTGTTTATTTTATGTATAGATTTATTTTCAGAAGAATCTGTATTCTTTGTTCATTGAATTGATATTTAGTGAACTATCATTTACCCAGGTGTTCTTGATGTTCATGAAATCATGAACCTATCCAAGATCTTGATATCGTTTAATGATTTTGATCTTGTCTCAATATGATGAAAGCACAAATGAACATTAATCAACTTAATATTCAATAGTTGCGAAGGTTATTAAAGCTTATCAGCTTAAATATGTTACTGTTTGCTTACTGATTTTATGTATTAATCTCTATTAGATTCTCATGTTTCTAATCTTCTGACATCAAGTTATCAAAGTTAAATTCATTAGATGAATATGCTGAAAGTGCTTCAAATAATAATAGTAATAATAATAATAATGATAATACTATACTCATCTACTTCATTATTTTATTTACACTTAGTTCTTATAAAAATTATGGGAATTAGTAAACATCTAATATTTTGTGAACTAACGTATAATAAAGTTCTAATTTTATCTAAGTTTGTGAAGAAAAAGTATATAAATCCCTTTTCTACAAAGAGTAAGATTATAAGGAACATTTTTCAGCTTTCTTCTAGCTGTTTGTAACAAATTGAAATAAAATATTTATCAAAAGGTTAGGGTATTATGCAGTTTTGTTTCCGTTTTACGTACATACATTACGGAAATCAGCAGACTGCATCATGAGGCAGTGGATAACTTGGAATCCTGAAATAAAACGGGAATGAGGAGGATCAATGAACAACTTGCGTCATAAATCGAAAGCAGACATGAAGGAATGAATAGCGACTGGAGGGAACTGGAAAAGAATGCCGAGGACAGAGTTGGATGGAGAATGTTGTTGGTTGGACTATGCTCCTCGATGAGCGATAATAGGCATAAATAAGTAAATGGTCCTGCTGTAACCTCTCTTTCACTTTCTTTATAAAAAATGAACGTAACTTTTTTTTAACTGAAAGAATTCTTTCTGGTTGTACTTTTACTAACTGACCTGCCTCTCCCATTATCACTCTCATACACTAATTTCTGTTCTCTATCGTTCTTCTCTTTATTATATGCACTTTACATTCTCTATCTCTTCACAACCTCATTGATATGGTGTAGCGTATATGTATTTGTTTCCCCCTGTACCGATATTTATGTGTTCAAATAATAATAACGCTAATAATAGTACTTTTTCCTGGAGTGGAAGTAGGTTGTTATTTCACAAATTTATTCCTTCTTTTCATTTTACATGATCTTTTTTTAATCAATTTTACCATCAATTATGGAATCGTTATTTTAACTCTTGTTATGCATCCTGTCAATCTCATTAGACCATAGTAATATTATGTTACAACTTGGATTTATACCTATTTGTGTCAGGTCATACATTGATAATGATTAACTTACTGATTAGCTAAATAATTTCACCGGTAATTGAATAATGAAACTGGCAATAATAATCATAATAATATTCATGTACCTCGTCTAATTACTGTATGGCAGTTAAGAATAATTGTAAATCTTACTAGTAGGGGCAGTAGTTTTCCAAATTCATAATGGTGGTTGTGATAATCTTGTGTCAACATTGATGAACAATTCTTTTGATCATCAACTAGCATAATCAAGCAACATGTGATTATATATCTACACGTCTTTGTTGTTATTTCTCTTATCAATGAATGTTCATGGAGACAACAATTTGATTGTATTCATGATAAGTTTTACTAAATAATAATCAACATTAATATGGAAAATAAGAATATTTGGTAGAAAGAGGATAGATCGATAGATTGATAGATAGTTCACTGTAAATCATTCATATTCACAAGACTGTTTATCAGTTGTTCATGTGATGTGTTGATTATTATGTCATCTGAAATGTTATTACTTTCTTATATTTATATTATATCATATAGACATAGTGTTCATATATTGTGTAAATTATATTTTGTAAATTTGGGTAGGATATATAAATAAATACCGATCGATGCTTAAGAATTGAGTATCACATCAGCTTCTGAATGAACCATGTACTTAATTCGATCGTATGATGAAGGAATTTTTTTCCCATTCGGGTAACTTATTAGTTTATATTCCTGAATTCGATTATTGTGTGATTTGATTTTAATTTTTTAGGCAATGATTTGTTTAAAGGGCTATACATAAGCTTTTGTAATGATCACAGTAATACTTTTTTTATATCAAACGTAAAAGATATAGCTGCCGTCGTTAAAGAAATCAGTAATGTATATTTCTGACCAGTCAAAAGCTTATGGTAAAACAATATGTGTACTGTATGGTAGTTTTTGATTCTGGGTTTCTGTATACCATAGTTGTTAGTCTAGGGAAGGAAACTAATCTTATCTGATTTTCCTATTTGCCTAATTTTGTGTTGTTTACTTGAGTCTTCCCATTGATGTTCAGGACTGCAACTGGTCAGTCTCTAATTGGCATATGTGCATACTGTGCGTATTGCCTCGATATAGCCTTAATTCACAAGTATGATAAGCAGAGATGGATAGTGGCTAGAAGTGGAATCAGGGACGCGCGTTTCGTCCCGGAGTGAACATTCAAGTGGGGATAACCAATCTATTGTTTAATGCAAAACTACAGAGTGCTTTCGTAAAATATGAAAACCACACATTAAATACACCATTTGCACATCTTTGAATTGTTTGTTATAAGTTTCATTGCTCCATCATTCCTGTTCTTTATTTAAACACTGGTACAAGGAGGTACCAAGTAGATATGCGCCATATAAATCATTCGATTTCTGCGAAGGCTGGAATACTGCCCAGGTGCCCAAACCGAAAGGGCTGGTTTTATTAGGGAGCCACGCCCCGAGCCTTTGACCTAAAAATCTAATCCACAAGGTACTGGAGCAACGTAAGGAAATTCAGTCTCATGGTAGACGGTGACCAACGATTGGTTCATAAACCATTTGTTCCTTCACGATACTGGAGACCATATGCATCATTAGTTTAGAATCGGGGTTTCCCAATTCCTTTAGGTAGATCCTCCATATCAATCAACCCGTTTATAGCGCCGGACATTCGCTTTTCGTCCTCTCAATTTCGTAAACGATAGTAATGCCACGAGAAGGCAGTGAGTAGGGCTTGCGTGGCAATGGTTGCATGCACGTGGCTATGTGAGAGCATTTGGTGAGGGAGAGCTGACTCTCCCCGCTCTCAGCCATACCGGGGCATTCAGGGGGTCATCTTGACTGCTCTGGGTAACTTTCTCTCATCTTTTCATATCAATCTTCTCAACCTTCTGCTCGCAGACTTTTTACTTCCGATTGATGCCACACACTACTTACATCTGTTAACATAAGTAGTATACACTACTGGATGTCTGTTCACACTAGGTAATGAAGTTTTATATTCAATTTGAAATGTTCGTTTATTCATTACTATGTGTTAATTTAGAAGTGTCTTTAATGTTGATAATCTTGTGTTGAAAAAGTTCTTTCGATCTTTATCTTCATCATTGGTATTTAGACATGTTTCCCATATTGAACATTTTTTATGTATCATAATATGCAATTATTTTTGGATTCGACGTATTTATTTAACATTCAAGCACGTTTGTTGGTATTAAGTGATATTCAAAACTACAATCGATCACTTTAAAATTATCATATATGCGTCCTTGATAGTCTTGAAAGAAGTTATTGACAATGAAGACTATAGCTTAGTGAATGATACCTTAAGCTTTGGAAGTGAGAGTTATTGGATCTCAGTTTCAATGTGAATGGAAGTACAGCCGGTTAACGAGACCTAAATAGGACAGAACATACGTCCTGGATTACCCTGCACACCATATACGAAATGCACTTACTTACGCCTGTTACCCCTCGTGGAGGAGCATAGGCTGTTCATCAGCATTCTCCATCCAACTCTATCCTGGGCAATTCTTTCCAGTTCTTTCCAGTTGTTATTCATCCTTTCCATATCTGCTTCTGTTTCCCGGTGTAATGTGTTCTTTGGCCTTCCTCTTTTCTATTAATTTTAGCAAATTTCTTTAACATGATTTGTGGAATTTCATACGGATTATTACAATCACTCTTATTGAAATGAATATGAGAAATATTACGGTTTAAAAGTTACACTTCAAAATTCTGGACATCATCTGCTTTGTAATAAATCCAATACACAGTCGTGGTGTAACCTTTTATATATTTGATGTAATTCACGGTACTACCTAGTATCTTACATTTTACTTCGGCTATATTCCCTTAGTGATTTGCCCCTATGCGAACAATTTTTAAGTATTTAGCACCTAATTCTTAAGATATTTTCATCACACAGATTGAAACAATATGAAATTGATTACTTGACAGTGATCAGTTGAGAAACAATATGTCTCAGGGAATTAATTAACGCTAAAAATGGAAGCTGGTAACAATTTAAGAATTCAATAATTCGTAGTAATGTTACATTTTTAAATCTTTCCACATACTGTCTTCAACTACCATTCATTATATTACCCATAACCTGAAATCCGAATATTATTATTATCATTATTGTTACTGTTTGAACATCAAGCATTCACATTATTGAAAGGAGAGTTTCAGTCAGTTAGTCAGTTATAACGTAGGGCCAGGCACATATATGCATTGGTCCAAGTTACTACATCTCATTAGCACAACAGGATGTACATCAACTTCATAAAAATAGTTACTTCAGTGGTTGTAATATATATAATAAAGATTGCATATAAAGATATAATACAGGGAGAAAGAATTAGTTCGTGGAAAGAAAGATATAAAGTAATTTTAGTCTCATGGTTAGTGGGCGACGGAGACAGAAATCCATGGGATAAGGTAAGGTGTGCATTTTTAGGGTCGACCTTTTACAACCCCACCCTTTCTCGTGGGAAGGCAACATCTCTGTTGTGCTGATTATCTAAAGAAAACACCGTACTGCCATCACACCTCTGTATAAATAAAATAACCGTCAGCAGTATGGCTTCACCCTCGGACCTAGAGTTTGCCTCTTTCAGTCTTATCGCCCTTCAACCGACCTATCTCGCACTGTAGAACCTTGAGGAACTTTTGTTCCAGCCAGTATAGCCCGATTGGTTCATCACGATAGACAAGCCCGACCACCACGTCGAGGTAGCAGCAACGGTCAGTAAAAGAGAGTTTATCACCATTCAATTAGACATCAAATTTTCACTCACTTGCATTGGAATTTTATCTTTATTTTTCTTCTATGATTGTTATTTTCGTTAATGGGCAAAAATTAATAAGGGAGTTATTTTCTTTTATCGATTTATATTCTAGTTTTCGTAAATCAGTAGTTTTTGTTTTGTTTTGTTCTGTTATTGCCTTCTGACCATATATATATATATGTTTTTTGAAACTCTTTGTCCTTCATTTTTCAGATTAGATAATGTGTATGTCTTTTCTTACTTTCTATCTGGAGTTTTCAAAAAGAACATCAATAAAATTTGACTTAGTAATTCGTGAATTTTTGCCGAATTTGAAAATGTTTTTGTTGTGGACTGACATCTTCTAGGAGGCCTACTGAAAATCAACGCTCCATTAGATAGCTGTTTCATTCTAAGTCTGAGACTACAGGAAATTTCAAACCTATCATCTACAGGTTTTGTGGTGATCATGAAACGTTTAAACCACCGAGTCTGAATACACTGGGGCACATTTTTAACTTCATTCGGTGCGTAATACTGTATGGTAATCATGTAACATTGTTGTTGATGTTTTTGTCAGTACATATATCTTTGAACTCTATTCGTTATAACTTCTTACTAGAACTTTGAAAATCCTCATCAAAACCAGCTTAAGATGAATGTTTGATTGGGTGGTTTATGGAGATTACTTTCTTTTGAGGATCATTGTATAGCAACTCATTGGTTCAAAAGTAACATTGCAAATGAAACTCGACGTAAATTATTCAAAACCTTTCGAGTCCAAGTGATGACTTTTTGAAAATTCATTAAGTTGTTTATTAAAGCAATAAGGGTAAGGCTTATTTTTGACACATGTATAAAGTGATATCAATGTATTACTTAATGAAAATTCATTGATTCGATCTGAAGTTTTATTGTCATTTCATAACTTTTATTTCCTCAAGTTGATTCATTTGTCATGAACTATATGTTCAATATTATAGTGTTCCTATATTATTAATTCAATTTCTGAAATAACAAAAAAAACCATTGTGTCATATAATAAGAATTAAGGATAATTCTGCAGAGAAAATTTTATCCACTATTTCATTTACTTAAGGTGTACAATAGAAGTTACATATACTTTATTCATTAAAATTAGTTACTTATTTACTTATGCCTATTATCCCTCGTCGAGGAGAAAACGTTCAACCTACAGCATTCTTCATCCAAATCTGTTCTCGGCAATCTGTTCCAGTTCTTTCCAGTCACTATTCATCCTTCACGATTCACGACGCAAATTGTTCCTTACTCTTCCTCATTCCCATTTCCTTTCAGGATTCCAAATTGGCGATTGCCTCGTGATGCAGTCTTCTGATTTCCGTAATGTATGTCCTATCCACTTCCAACGTCTCTTCCTAATTTCCTCTTCATTTGTAAGCTGGTTTGTTCTCTCACACAGTAGACTGTTGATGGTATCCAGTCAACGGACATTGAGTATTTTGCATAGACGATTGTTTATAAATACCTGTACAATTTTGATGATGGCTATGATAGTTCTCCAAGTTTCAGCTCCGTACAGTAAAACTTTGTTGATGTTCGCACTGAAGATTGTGACTTTGATATTGGTTAATAGTTATTTTGAGTTCCATATCTTATTCAATTGTTGGAATGAGGTACTTTCTTTGCCAATCCATTCCTTCACATCTGCATCGGATCCCTCTTGTTCATCGATGATGCTTCTCATATACCTGATGGATCGCACCTCTTCCAGAGCTTTAGAGTGTAGTCCATCTTATGCATTCCGTAGTCTATGGTTTGAGACGCTGAATGATTTGAAGCAGTGTCTTGGAGATTAAACCATTCAGCCTTTAGTTCGTAGATCTAAAATTTCAAAATTCGTCCCACTTCAGTTTAGGACATAAGACATAGTTTGGCAAAAATGTCTAGTATACAGGGATATACTCTAAATTATTAACTTTGTATCATTTTATACTTCTTATCACAGAATACTACTTATTTTTGGGCAATATTTTCCATTTCTTTAAGCTATATATTCCATTTATTATTATTTCACTCCTCTATATCTCATCTTATTGATTTCCTATGTCGCTGTTTTGACATGAGATGTATCAGATTGGATCGATATACATTTGCTTTAGGTCTAACGTTGACTGCGACTGACTGACTCGTTTGTTTTCAAATTTGTTATTTAGCTCACTCATTTGGTTGATGTGTCACGTGTTACAACTGTGACGGATGGGCATTTTTTGCCAAATTTTATGCTGTTTATGACTAACTAATCATGATTTTTTTAAATACTACTATAATTCGGTGATTTCAATTTTATCTGCATACGAGCAATAAGCTTATTTTAGACTCTACTTACTGAAATATTTATTTCCATAATTTTTTGATAGTGTAAACTTGTGGCTCAGCTGGATGATTTTGCTGGAGTCACGTTCTCTGACCTGGATAGTTTAATTGTTAAACCGTCATTATCGTTATGGACAATGTCATCAGCACAAACTTCAGGTAGAAGTGAACTTCTTGAGTTTCTTCGCATGCAATTGACAGCTTATGTTTATATGCATAAATATACAAACAATAGGGCATAGGTCAGCAATAACCAATCAAGATGAAGCTCAACAGTACAAGCTGTTAGTTATATGTGAAGAAATTAAAAAAAGCACTCAATTTTACCTGATGTCCAGAAGGATAGTGACAGTTTAACAATTAAACAATGCAGCTTGGAGAACGTAACTCCATCAAAAATTTATGTAGTTTTTTGTGACACACGTTTATTTATTCCGTATGATCAATAATGTACATTCTTGAAACATCCATCATTATGTTAAAAAAAGTGAAAAAAATAAACAGTGTACAAAAATCATCTAGTTTACATAAACAAGTCATGATCATTTCACTGAAGATTTTCTTTTTATTACGTCAACAAAAACTAATTTGAATGACTGTTTAAACATTTTTACTTGACAAACGTAAATCTGAGTATAGTATCAACTAGAATAAATAATAATCTGACCTATACACATACTTGATAATACTATGTTAAATAAAAGTAATAATATCATTTGATCCACCTAGTATGTTCCACATGTTCATCTAATTAATATTCAATAAAAAACCCAAATGACCTGCTACACACGAGAGTGGGGACAGTCAGCTCTCCTTCACCAAACGCTCTCACACGGTCACGTGCATGCAACCATTGCCACTGAAATCCTACTGACTGTCTTCTCGAGGCATTACTATTTTTTACGCAATTGAGAGGACGAAAAGCGAATGTCCGGGGCTCTGACCGGGTTTGTGGATATAAGGCGCCCACCTAGGGGAGTTGGGTAACCCTGACTCCAAACTAATGGTGCATATGGCCTCCAGTATCCTGAAGGAACAAATGATGTATGAACCAATCGTTGGTCACCATCTATCATGAGACTGAATTTCTTTACGTTGCTCCAGTGCTTTGTGGATTAGACTTTTAGGTCAAAGGCTCGGGCAGTGATTTTTTATGAAAACTTTGTGCTCCGGTTTGAGTACGCGGACAGTATCTCATCCCTCATAAAAATCGGGTGACTTGTGTGCTGCAAATTTATTCTGTGTCTCCTTGTACCAATATTTATGTGTTCAAATAAATAAATAAATGCGACTCTTATTATCACGAACATCAACAGTCCACAAAATACACGTTCATAAAGTCTCACTAGAGAACACCAAGGACAATGTTTTCAGGAATACATTTAAAGAAGAATCTCGAGTATGACTTTTTAATTTTTAATGGAGGCATATTTTTAACACTTAAATATTATTCAAAATAAAATTCAACAAACATTTCTGAAGCATTTTTGAATCATCTCCTTAAATGGACTATCCCCTAGCTGTCCGAATAAGGTGTATGAAAAAACATGACTAAGGTAATAAAAACAACATTTTGTTACCAAATTCGAAAAATTAAAGTATTTGTTAATAATAGACTCTTCGTTAAACGTTAAGAAAACTAATTTTTTTGACTGGTCGTATGGTTGATAGACAGAGCATGAATCGAACCAATTTCACACCATCAAAATATTATCCCCTCTTTCAATGCTTACTTTTATTTATATGCACCTTTTTGATGGTCACCCTTATTGTTACTTACCTTTTTAAGCCGCGTCCTTTATAAGACGCTTTCTTAATATTCACTCTTATTATAGCGCCGTTATTAGTATGTATCTTTTATTACTACTGAAGAATTTCAAAGTAGAACAAAGTAAATTGTTCCAAAACTACTTGATTTTCATTTATTCTTCACCTAGTGTCAGTTAGTCATAATATAAATTATTTGCAAGCGAAGAAAATATGTTTATTTCAGAAATATGCATCATTTTCTTTCCTATCTATTTACACTTGATAATAAGATTTTCATTTCTTATTAAAAACAAGAAACTATCTCCTCTATATTGATTAGTCATTGGATTGGAATTCAAAACATTTCATTCATTTACAATGATCGGTCTGGAAAGTATATTTAATTTATGTTATAAGCTTAGCTGTTTATCATTTCGATCTGTTCAATAATGTTACACATTATAAATTGAATATTCGGTAAACTTTTGATCATGGTCCAATTCATTTTTTTTTTCTAAAAAAAATGTTCCAATTCACATAGTAACAACTTTAATTCATTGTCAATAGTAACTCTTGTTTTTATTTTTTTCTATAAACTTATTTATTTTTTAAAATGTTTGTTGTATCTAGCCTATTTTTAAAATACAAAAAAACAAAACAAAACAAAAATGTTATAACCTACCTATAGTAATAATCCATGTTAGTCCACTGGGCATCATAGTTCTACACAGATATGTTGTTTAACTATGTTTATGTTAAATAGATATGTTATTTTATACTACGACATTTCATGTTTAGATGTACGTATGTCCTTTTTTGTTCCAGATAGTCGAGAATAATGTTAAACCATTTTGTACAGACAGATTGCAGGGTTTTTTTTGTCGTTGTATCCAACACATATTGTTATTAGCAAGTGATATATATATATATAAGGTACTCGATAATATGTACTGATCATCAGTTTGAGAACGTAAAATAATTCATAGTTTTGTATCAATGAAATTGAGTTTTTTAGTAAGTGATTCCGATACAAGATTGAATATTCAATGGAAAATTCTAAAGTATAAAGTACACTTGTAAGTTTCTTTTGAAATAAAAATTTGTTTCACGTACTTTTATGATTGATTTAAGGTTATCATTGTTACTATTAATAGTAATATTGATTGCAAACCTAAAAGGTATTTATACTTTAATTAATCATTCTAAGGAATCTGAATAAAATTCATTAATTGGTTTAATATCATGTAGATTTTATAGATTATTTTGTAATTTGGACACTACACGTTTTAATCATTGAGTAGTTGATTATTTGAATAATCGATCTTGAATAAACTGATTAGTAGTAGAATGATTAGAGTTTCTTACATGAGGACTATTAACTCCAACTCCCCGAGTATCATGAACTTCTCCTTTATTTTTAATATAAGATGGCGTATGTTAGAGTGGAAATTAGGCCTCTTTGACAATATATTTCCGTAATTATTTATCCGTCAATGAGCGATGAAAATAATTCATTATTTATATATATAGTTGAAATCATGAATCAATTAAAGATAGACCACCATGGAAAACCTGGAAGCACTGGACGGCCAACTTGTCCTATTGTGGGACTCCTCGGCAGTGTGCATCCACGAACCGGCCTCGCGAGATTGGAACCCAGGACCTACCAGTCTCATGATTTCAACTATATATAAAAATTACTAAAAATCTGGACAAACAACCCCTTAATCATATGCTCACTAGTGACTGGCTCCATGTGGTATTTCTTGGTGTTCTAGTGAGAAGCAATAACCAGTGGAGTTCAACCAGGTCTGTTGGGAGATATCTACTCACTAAAAACATTGGTGAAATGGTTGCTCAACTTCGTGGATTGGTTGAGGTTAGACAGTATCACCGTTGGATGCCCGTTCAGTGGTCTATCGGTTAAGTGCTCTGGTGCCAGTCCTGGGTTCTAATCTCGCGAGGCGGGATAGTGGATGCACACTGCTGAGGAGTCCCACAATAGGACGAGTTGGCCGTCCAGTGCTTCCAGGTTTTCCATGGTGGTCTAGCTTTAATTGATTAATGATTTCAACTATATACAATAATTCATTATTCTTGATTGTTTTAAGTTAATTTGACATTAACCTATTTGTATAAGTAAATCCATTATTTAGTGTTTTATGAAATTCACTGTCATCTTTGGGTATCCTTTTTTTAACTGACAAATAACTACTTCACGACATTCTGTATAAGTTAAGTGTTTTGTAAAATAAATAATAAAAGTGTTTTAAATTCCATTATTTATATTCATTTCAGTGTTTTATTCTGTCGTTTGAACTATTCTTTAACAATTACAAAGAATGATCAAAAAAAACTCTAAAACTTCTATATTGTGTTACTCAATGTACGAAATGTTTAGTGGAACATTTTGTTATATCTGGCCGATTGTGAACGCTATATTCGCTTCCCTAAGCTAGTTCCGTACCCCCGAGCTAGAACTATACACTGACTTGAAGACCAGAGAAAAGGCACAAAGTGTATGGGAAGCACTTTACTACAGAGTTCATTCATGTACAGAAAATATAGGGATTTTATAGTAATTTAAGAGTTTTTGAGTTTTTACTGAAAGTTCTAGAATACTGCTAAACATAGTAGCAGTGTATTAATCAGCCAACCAGGTTATCCACATGTGAATTTTCCATTTTCGTTATTTTAGTAACATAACTTCACATAATTTCTAATTAATCGCTGATTGGTTGAAATCCTCCTTGAGGACCGCTGAGCTTGTCATGTCGCTTGCGAGAAAAATGCAGGGTCATCCCAACACATTTATTTTGGAGACATGAAAAAGAATGAAATTGCAACAGTATGTAAGCTAATTAAGATCGTTTGAAAGAGAAACTGCCAGTCAAAAAATCGTACTGATGTAATGAATGTAAAATACTGTATTTCTTGATATATCAGGTAGCGGTTGAAATGTTCATTGCATGTAGGTTAATAAAACTGATGGCTACAAAAGATATTGAAGAATGAGACATTAAATTAACTTTTGGTAGTCTAGAGACATTTTCAGCAATTCTGGAGCATACATTTAACGACAATGGAACAATGGAAGATATAATTAAGTTGAAGTCCTATTGACCAGTCACTGTCTAACTCTATGAGTCAATGTTTGCTAATATACGAATAAGTCATAAGAAAGCTAGGGGCCGTCAAATCGAAAAGTGACATCAATCCATGAAGTCGTCTAACCATTAAATTGAGCCATGTAGGTCGATTAGATTATATGGTTGGGCTCCGCTGGATTGTCGTTATCAATGGTTGGAGATAGGTGACATGGCTAAGAATAGACCTCAATAATACGAACGGATCAACTCTTTCTCTTCATTTAGTTCTTCAATTTCAAAATTATATTATATATTTTAATTGACGAATGCTGTCCTTTTCAAATCATATTGTCTATGCCTGATGTTTTCTACTACTACCACAGATACTCTTACTGCTTCTACTAATCTGACGTCTAGCCGAGACGATATGTTGTGGGAACTTGAACTCATGTATCTATGTGCCAAGTTCTAAGTTGTTTATGACTGGATGACTGATTACTTAACTGCCCGACTCTAGATCTCTACTTGAGACATACTGCACTAATGGTTTGATATATCCTAAATATCTGGAAAATTATGGCATTCAGTAAAATTGAGGGATGGACGACATTAGTATTTGGAACATTCAAACTTTTGATTGTACAGTTATGCAGCGATATGTCAGTGGTTACATAACAAATAGTAAATACTGTTTATCGCTTAATTTATGCTGAGGAGTCCCATGCTAGGACAAAACGTCCGTGCAGTGCTCCCAGGTTTTCGATGATGGTCTAGCTTACATCTCCTTATGAATTCAACTATTCAAATTATGTAAGATCGTTTACAGTTATTATTCGGTGATTGTACTAATATAGTTTTATGTTATGAAAACACTTGTGGGAACAACATCAGATAAGATAGATAAAAAACCGTGCAGTAGACTGGGAAAGTTTGATTTCGTAATTATCATTCTTATTTATAGTTCTACGCTAATGGATTTCCCATATGAAAGCAAGGCTACCTAACTCTTGTAAGAAACTAACTAAAGACAACTGAATGATCGTCACTTAAATTGTCCCTCCATCCAATCACTTTATGTGGAAATCAACCACTGATTATCTGTTATGTCCTGTAAAATTTTCAGCAGTGTGTGATATTTAAACCCCAGTCATTTGAGTGAGTATAAGCGTTTGCCTCATGAAACTTATTATGTTGAATTTTCCATTTATCTTAATTTCGTAGCTAATTTGTCCTTAAAATGATTGAGTAGATGTTCTCTCAATCTATTTATTAGTTAATTACATTTATGAATTAACGAGCTGGTGTGAGGTGTGGCATCACGAACATATACAGATTTATGCTAGGCCATTTCTTGTTTGTGACAGGAAAAATAAATAACTTGTTGTTACGTGTGAGTATGGAGATCTGGTCCGCAAATTTCTTTTTCTTAGTCATCAGTAATCTATTATAAAGAAAACTGAGTAAGTGGATGTTATTTTAAAATTTAGTTATAACTTATTAGTCTTATTCCTTAAATGATCTCCTGATATTATGCAGTTATCTTCATTCTCAACATGAACTTCGTAAAGTTTAAAAGCAGAGTCAGTCCTACAAGAGATCAAATTACGCTCAAACAGGTCAGTGATAATTTTTCAAATAATGGGACTAGATGATAGTGTTTCGAATGTTACAGGGATCATTAGTTCCCCCAAAAGATTTCAGGTATGTCATCCTGACGGGCACCAGCTAAGAAAAAGTCGAGGTCGATGGTTTTCCATCGAATACTTTCAAACCGGTGATAATATTCTTTCTGCTGAACTACAGGTTTTACATCTGTTATTCACACTTTCGTTTGACTTTTGACTAAAAACTTATAATTTGAGGAACATCACATGATTAGTTATATTTTCATAATCATACACCGAATATTATCAATTTATGGTGATGAAGATTACCATGGACATTAATCAGTTGCTTTGTTTCCTGCCCCGAAATGACATGATTTGGCCGAGGGTGGGGAGAGTTCGCTCTTGTTCGCGAAATGCTCTCACATAGCCACGTGCATACAACCACTGCAACGGAAGCCCTACTGTCTGCCTTCTCGTGGCATTACTATTATTTACGAAATCAAAAGGACGAAAAGCGAATGTCCGTGGCTCTAACGGGGTTGATGGATATGGAGAGCTCATCCAGGGGAGTTGGAAACCCTGACTCCAAACTAATGATGCACATGAGTCCCAGTATCCTGAAGGAACAAATGGCGTATGAACCTATTGTTGATCACCGTCTACTATGAGCTTGGATTTCCTTACATTGCTCAAGTGCCTTATGGATTATGGGGTGTGGCTCCCTAAGAAAACTACGTGCTTCGGTTCTATTACGCGGACAGTATTCCATCCCTCACAAACATCGAGTGACTTGTGTGGTGCAAATGTATTCGGTGCCCCTTTGTACGAATATTTTCATGTTCAAATAATCAAATAAAAGTAACATACGTGCTAGAGATCTCGTTCACTATATAACTGTCCATTTCTATTTGATTTTGTGATACTGATCATGTTTGAAAACCAACTGTTTGATGACTTATAAACCATTTAGTTATTCTTCTTAGATTCTAAAATATTATTGTCTTAAATGTAAATAAACCTAAGAAATTCCTGAACATAACAGTATTTCGATCTAATTTAGATTTCATGATTGTTGAGTGATATCAAAGCTTTAATATTTGTTCATCTCCTGTCAACAGTTGGTCCAGTTACTTGGTTATTCAAATCTTAACTATGAATGTCATCATACCAACTTCAGTTTTTAGAGTGTTTATTTTTCCCTCTTTTTCTTCATACGATACATATAATAACTGATGGCACTTAGTATAAGAACCTGTATTTGATTATTTAACTATGCATAAAATTTCAAAGTTAAGAATTTAAGTTAACAACATGTAAATCCATATAATTTTAACTCGATGATTGATATTGCACCCCACTGATGAAGGGTACTAAAATAAGGACGAAGCAGTTGCTTTTAGTGTTTCGTAGTTGATAGGAAAATCAACCTTAAGTAATACAAATATTTCAAATGAATACTGTAAATGCAAATAGTAATATTGTGAAGGACAAAATGAATGGTATTTAAGATTGTTTTGACTTAATTACAAATGGTATGAGTTGCTAGACAGTTGATTATACTTATACGCATTACATGGTTAGTAAGAATGATTCATCATGACGTATTTGTTAAACTTAACAAAGAAACTTATACTTAACATATATATATATATATATATATATATATATATATATATATATATATCGGTCAACACTGGTAAATCTTAATAAACAGACAAAACGTTTTACTAGTGAACGACAATTATATTTAGAATGTTGTAGTTCTATTAATACTACTATATGATATGAGTAGTTTGCAGTTATCCTGTACTGCATCATATTCTTCCAGTCAACTTGAATACATTTAAGCCTACTTATATTAATCGTTCAAACCCTTAGCGTCAAAAAATAAAAGTTTCACAAAAGGATGATTCAAATAAGTACATAATTTTAATGTGTAAAAACTATTCTCTCTCATCGATTATTCCGGGAGGCTTATATCGATGAACATTGTTCACCTTCCAAATCAAGTTGCTTTCAAAACATGAAAACGTTTCTTTATTTATTTCATGTTGAACTTGTTGGGAGATTTATAGAATTCAGAGTCAAATTGTTTGTTTATTTTAATTCATATGCTTATCAAACCAGTTTTGTAGGTTGGACCTATGAAATGTGTCTTCCACTCTGTAATTAAATCCCAGTTTCCATTTCTTAAACAGTAAACACGAACAACTTCTTGTTCTTGACCTAAACGTGGCTAAAATTCTCCCAAAAACAAATCTTCATAAGACTTATTGGATAAAGATTAAAAAGAGAGAAAGCCAATAGGACCGCTGCTGCGTGAACTAATAGCTTAGTAGTACTCTCCAGGTCATAGATATGATATCTGAAGTATCCAAGAACGTTTACTACTGAAAGATTATATATATATATATATATATATATATATATATATATATATATATAGTTGAGTTTGTCTTTTCCATCAGCCAACATATGACTAACGATGTCATGAAAACGAACATGATTATGTTCAACCTTCACAAAAAAATTCTCCTTAAAATCACCTAGGTACATAAAAAAACTTATTCAGTTTACTGACCGCCTTTATGATGAATTTCTCGACGTTCTTCTAAAGTGTGACTTTTAAAACGAACCAAATGATAATAAAAACTGTTGCTCATCAATAATATTAGATTATATTACCGTTAACATTAAGAATTGATATGTATGCACCATTGAATTTTAACTGCCTTCGATAAGTTAGACAGGACTGTTCTCTGGGATAGTCTATTGAAGAAGGGTGTGCCTGAGAAGTTTATCAACATCTTAAAGGCCCTGTACACGAACACCTCAGGCAGAGTGAGGGCATACAACCACCTTTCTCCCTTGTTCCATTCGAGCAACGGGGTTAGGCAGGGTTGCCAAATCTCACCATTCCTCTTCAACTTTGCCATCGATGACATCCTGGAAACAGCTCTGATGGATGTAAGTAATAGCGGTGTGGATATGTTGCCTGGAGAACGACTTCTCGATCTTGAGTATGCGGATGATATTGTCTTACTGTGCGATAATTCCCAAGCCATGCAATCCGCACTTAATCAGTTGGCAATCAGTGTCCGCAGTTACGGCATGTGCTTTGCACCCTCCAAGTGCAAAGTACTCCTACAAGACTGGCAGGATTCTAATCCTGTACTCACCCTGGATGGTGAGCAGATTGAAGTAATTGAGAAGTTCGTGTATCTAGGTAGCTATATAAGTTCTGGTGGTGGCGTGAGTGGTGAGATCGATGCACGTATAATGAAAGCCAGAGCGGCTTATGCCAATCTGGGCCATCTTTGGCGCCTTCGTGATGTTAGTCTGGCTGTAAAAGGTCAGATTTACATCGCGTAGGTGAGAGCAGTTTTGCTCTATACTTGTGAGACCTAACCTCTCCGAGTTGAGGATGTTAGATGACTCTCTGTGTTCGATCATCGTTGTCTCCGAAGGATTGCTGACATCCAGTGGCAACACCATGTTAGTAATGCAGAGGTTCGGCATCTTGTGTTCGGGCGCAGAGACGATAATTCAATTGATGTCACCATCTTGAAACACTGACTTCGGTGGCTTGGACATGTTTTACGAATGTCGTCCCAGAGACTTCCACGTCGTGCGTTATTTGCCGACGCTGGGACTGGTTGGAAAAAGCGGAGAGGAGGTCAGTGTATGACATGGTGTCGTGGCATGAAAGAGAGCTGCAACGGGCTAGCTTGTGTTGGTCCTTCACGACTCCCTGGTTGGGGTCCGAGAGATGGTGCAACACAGTGGCTAGAGACGTTATCAGATATGGCTCAGAATAGAAGCCAGTGGCGAACCTGCTGTAACCTTCTTTTACTTTCTTCATAAAGAATGGTACTAACTTTCTTAACTGAAAGAGTCATCTGGTTGTACATTTCAGTTTCCCCCATCATTACCCTTCTCTTTTTTTCATCCTTTTTTTCCTTTATATATACACATCTTCCCACTTTCTCTTCCCATTCTCATTGTTTTGTGTGGCGCATATGTATCTGGTGCCCCTTTGTACCAATATGTATGTGTTTAAATAAATAAATAAATAATATCAGTCATGAAAAAGGTTCACCTGATAAATGTCCTAATTCTTATTTAATATATTTATCTAGTATCTTCATGTGTTTAAATTCTTAGTAAACATTTATTGTTTTAACGAAACAATTTCTATGTTACTTGTATGGTGAGGCATAATTTTTTTATAAAAAAAATCTATGAAGTTCCAAATCAATAAATCAATATTATCAATAATAATCTCTGTCCAAAATGAATCTTATTCAAAAGATTTTTTTAATAAACTATCGGTTAAAATTATTGTTCTCATTGAAATTAGTTCATCTTAAGGTCATTTGACATGAAAAGTACAATCACATGATCTACCAAATAGAATCAGCGTCCTCAAAATCATGTGACCAAGGTTGAAGTATACAGTAAAAAAAAATTACCTTATTTTATCATTATTATGATTTCAGCTATTTGTGACTTATTTTTGCTAGGATTTCTTTTTCGTTTGTTGTTGAAAATACGCTTAGTACACTACAATATTGATCATAGTAACTGTATAATTGAATATCTATGACAGACGAATGGAAATAAATTAAATTGGTTTAAATATGTTACCGGATCATTAGTTGATCGGATTTCTAATTTACAAAATGATATTAATTTAGTGTAACTCACTTGTTTTTAACGGGTTTATGTACTTATTTTTCAACTACACTCTTTGTTTTGAACGGTACGAATATTATCTAACATTTTAGACTGGAGTAGATGGAGCTGGTCAGTCAGTTATCAGCAACATAGAACCCAGGTACAGTAGAACGCGAACACTATCGTAATTGTACCCACTGTACCTGGATGTTTTACACTGTCATCCGCAAGTCCTTTAGATATCTTCAGGAGTTAACAGCGAATATTATCAAGAGGTGATTGTTCTGAAAAAGGTTCTGATAGGGTTTCAATGATCTCATCAAAACTAAGGTCACATGGATTATTTGTAAAAATAAGGTTACTATGGTATTCGTGTTCTTTTATATCCAGTTTTTGTAAGGGTGTTCTGACTCTTGTAGTATCATTTAGTTTGCAGAGATCAATATGGAACATATCTTCGTACTAGTTTAATAATCAAAATAGAATTCATGAAAAGCATTGATTCAGGGATCTCTGTTACTTGTAGCTCATTCGACTTAGGGTTTTGTTAGGATAAACACATTTTTTGCATGACAGCTTCAATAATTCTTGTTTAAGCCTGTTCAAACTTTTTCTTCTGCCACTCCATATAGGCTTCCAACGGTTCAAAAATTTTTTAGCCTAGCTCATCTGTCTCCAATTGACATATTTTCTACTCGAATACTTGATAGTGACTTCTTGTTTGATTCTCCGGACTACTCTTAAACTTGAACTCAGGTAGTAGAGAAAAGATGCGGAGTAAGAGAAGAATCTTTAATTCAAGGTCAATTTATGTACAAAACATAAGCCATTTACATTATTCTAATTCTTTGCTTTCTATTGTGTTCAACCTATTTCACAGTTGGTTACCTTCAACCTTTTTACAAATGACCATGTTCATGATATTTGCTTATAGCCATTTAGCTCTTTGTATAGTGACTGTACGGAGCTCTCCTTTTAATCTCTAAGTTAATCTTGTTCATTGGCCCTAATTAAAATTTTTAAATCTTCTTAGATCAATCACGTTTGGTGAGTTTCCTAATACACAGGGTCATAACCAAAATATTATTATTATTAGCTTTATTCAGTATTATATTTTTGGTACAATATAGAATTCTCAGCACAAAGTACTTCAACAAGTTTCCTTTTTCTTACTTTTTCGTCCTTCCTGACGATAAATATTGAGTGATCGCCAGTTAGAACTTAGCAGCCCAGTCAATCCACATCAGGATAATGTACATTCTTCTCGCTGCATATTGACAGCAACCACGATATTTCTGATTAAGCCTTCTGTAACCTTTACAGCGAAAGGTCTTACACTTTTCAGAAACGCACCTGAATAGGTTGTGCGATTAATAGGCATAATGATGTATTAAAACAAACAAAATTAGATAACTTGCTGAAATATGTAGATGACAGGAACAGTTAGCCCAGATGTTTAAACAGGCCGCCAATTTGCATTGTAACATAATTACTTGATATTTTATTTTGAATAGACACAAATTTGTTCTATGTTATCAGTCATAAAGCGTCACTTACATTGATCTTAATATTGCCTGACGTATATAACAGTGAATATTAACAGGTATAAAATTTAGGACAAGTGATTCAACTTAAAATTACAGTGATCCGTATTGAATAATTTGTCATATTGTGTTGCATAGGTGATAAACTGAGACAAAAGATGCTATCATGTAGTTGTGTTTATGGTATTTAAAATAACCATTTATTTATTCAAATGTCAATATGTGAAACTATGACCATTGAACTTAATCTTTTAATGAATTGACCTTTATTCATTTTCTTGTATAAATGTCTTGATTGACGTGTGAGTGCTACCAAAAATGTATCGCACACATACATTATATTTTTTCAGATTAGCTCTATATTCTCGTTACATCATCGGAATTTATAAAAGCAACTAACTGATTTAAATATTAATGAATTCATAGGCAAGGATGAATGGTGGCTAGCAGTGGGATCCATGACGCGTATTTCGTCCTATTTGGAACTTGTCAACTGGATGTACCTGCATCCCAGAACGAAACGCACGTCTTGGATTCCACTTCTAGCCACCATCCATCTTTGCCTATAATGCTTGTGACTTAAAGCAATGTCGAGGCAGTAAGCACAGTATGCACATATGCCAATAAGAGACTGATCAATTTCAGCCCTGAACATCAATGGGAAGACAGTACAAAATGAATTAGTGAATTCACTTAAACTGAACATAGGTTAGTTTATGTATAATTTCGTTTTTATACAAGTTTACATAGTAGAATCAACGATTGTCTACCTATCACTTGGATCATCAAAACATTCAAATCACTCAAGAAAAGCTTTGACCCATATGTATAAAAAGACGAGAAGTTAAGGAAATCCAGATAAAATATTGAAACATAACATTAATATGATCTGAATTTGGTACATTCACTAACTATTTGTTCTTCTTATTATTTAACCTTTTATTAACATATAGAAGAGTTGTTTGTTATCGTACGAAATGGCTTATTATTAAGCTTTAAGAATTCATTTGTTTGGTGACCTTGAATAGATAAATAATTCGCGTACTATAAGTCTTACACTCTTGGATATGACTTCCCATATACCCTTTGGACATCGTGCTAGTTGTCTAATTTCATCTAATATATCAATAATGGATAATAAGTAAAACAGTTTTGTTGCAGAGATAAAAATGTATAGCCTGAATTTCAGCAAATATTCATAAAGAAAAAAATTCATTCACTTTGCTTTTTTTCAACTTTCTTCATCTTTCCAATTTTTCTGTTCTTTCTAGGCTCAAAAATGTAGACGCTCAAGTTCATCAGTGCTAGAACCGTTGGAAGATATGGTCACATGTCCAATTGACTTAAATTTTTTAGATAACCCAAAATTATTACCATGTGGTCATGCCTTCTGTTGTAAATGTTTAAATAAATATATGGAGAAATTGCCACCATCACCACCAACCAATGCTAGAAATACTATTACTGCTTCCAATAATAACAGTCACAACAATAATAGTCGTAACAATCATAATAATAACACGAATACCGGTAATCTTCAGCACCATAGAAATGGTAAATCCAATGAAAAGACATCATTTCCTTGTCCAATATGCCGTGCATTATGTCCAATTCCAGCTACACGTAATGCTGATTCATTTCCCAGCGCTTTTAATCATAAAGCAATTTTAGAATTTTTAAAAAATAATCATATTAATAGTTTTGTATCACGTATGAATAATAATAACAATAACGGAACAGTCGAACAATCTGATAGCACTGGTAAAAGTCCAATACCTACTCGTAAAACATCATTACAAGTTAGTTCAAGAATGTTAAATTACATAGTAGACGATATTGCATCAAGACAACGTGAAGGACGAATGAATGAAATTGATCGTGCTGTAATCATTGATGAATTTAAAGAGATTTTAGTGAATTTACAAGCATTCGATGATAAATTACCATTAACATCTTTGAATAATAATAATAAACAACATTCATTAAATGTAAATAATGTAAACTTATTAGATAAAAATACTAATCGTGATAATACTATTAATGGTAATAATAATAATGGTTGTAGTACATTACCTTGTACTACTACTAATCCACGTTCTAGTACACCATCTACTATTTCACCAACTAATTCAATACGTCATTTTGGTCGATTTCATGCTGCAGCATCACGTATACGTAGATTTACAGCAAGTTCAATATCATCAAATGATCTATTACCAATAGAAACAGCATCATCTTATGTATCATATCGTGATGCTGAAGGTTTACGTATAATGATGGAACGTAATTCTAAATTTCATGTACTTACTAAAGGTAAAGATTGTTGTATTATGCGACCAGGTGAAATCTATCAACCTATTGATATGAAATTAATGATCAATCATGAAGATAACAATTGTAATATACATCGTTTTACATTAACAACAAATTTAAAATGTGATGAATTGTTGTTATGGAAACAGCAATTACATTTTAACAATGGATTTTTCAATCTTATTCATAATAATCATAAATATGGATTAAATCAAATTAGTAGTCAAATTATTGTTGATAATTCAAATCCGATTAAAATTTTGTATTTACGTTTTCATGGTTCTGTTATTTATTTGACGGGAATTATTACACCGAATACATCAACTGCATCTACATTGGATGAGGAAGAAGGATTAGACTCTATAGAAAAGTCTGAATTTGGTATTCTAGTCTGTTGTACAATTTCTGATGAAGATCATTCGAATAAGAACGATATACCTACTTTGATCAATGGTGGTGGTAGAAATAATAATAATCATGAGACCAATTCTGAATCAAATCAAAATACATCATCGTCGAATAATCCATTCCCAATTATAGCTACTTCAAGTTTATTTTATCGTGATAATGTTGGTTTAGAAAGACAAAATCAACCAATTATCTTTGGCATAGATATTGATCATACTAATGGTGATATTTACATTGCACAACCAGCGAATGCAATGATATGTCGTTTAAAATCAAATGATTTAACTAGAATTGATCGTACCTGGTATTTAAATGATCCACAATTATCACCTTACTTTTTATGTTTAGCTAAAAATGAACAAAATGTTTGGGCAACATGTCCAACAGAAGATAAAGTGTTAATCCTAGATATTGATGTTGATGGATATTTTCATTTTACACCAAGTATTTCATTCAATATAGTACCTGGACATATAATTTACACATCAGATAATCGTATCATATTATTAGATCAATCTAATTATGATTTGTATTGGATAACAAGAATTGAAAAAGCAATTTGTGTTCAACGTCTATATTATAATATCGGCAGTCATCAACCAAAGAAATTTCAAATTATGGCTATACAACCAGTATACAGTGATGAAATTGTTCACTCTGCTAATAGTACTACTACTACTACTACAAATACTAGTACCATGAGTAGTATTAATCATTCGTCCTATTCAAATCATCACCATCAACAACAAACTACTCATTATAATGGTAACACACACAATCATTCTAATGAGAATGGTAATAATAAACTAAAATTATTTTCAAAACATTCCTTTACTACTGCTACATCATTATCACCATCATCATCACAATCAATTGATAAGCTACGTGGTGGTATTATGTGTGCGCATAATTATGGCTGTACTGTGATTTATCCACAAAAATTATTTTCACGTAATAAATCGGCTAAAATATCATCTTGCTTAAATTTATGCGTTAGAATATGATGACGATGATAACGAAGAAGAAGAAGAAGGTACAAAGATCTTTGTGGTTTCACAATTCCTCCTATTTTTTAGAAAAAAGAACAAAAACAACAAAGACTGTAGAATAAAGATAGATGACCCAGGATGAAGGAAAAACATTCGATGAAAATTTGTTTATTTGTGTTTTTTTTCTCTTTTTATTACTGAAAAAAAAATAATTTTTTTCAAAATGGATTTTCTTGTTGCATTTATGTTTTGTAAAAATACAAAAATAACGAAGAAAAAGAAAAAAATATGTCCGATTCATTTTTATATGAATTCACTTATATAGCTTCTACCTGTGTGCCTCATCAAGTCCATTCAATACGTATACATGTTTTAATAGTAATTTAATTGAGCACATTGAATACACGATATAACACTTATCATGATATCTTTCTCTTCGAGAGAGAGAGAGAGAGGGAGGACATTTTTTTGGTTTTGTTACTTAATGATTTTGAATTTTTAATTATGAAGTTATCATCTTGTATTTATTTCACAGTGATTACCCCCACCTTTTTTTTGTTGCCACGTCAATTTCATGATTTGTTCACTCCTACTCTTTTTTTTAAAACAATTCATATTATTATTTTAAATTTTAGTCTGTAAATGGTTTTACATAATACAATCAGTTTGTATAGCTTTGTATGATGGATACACTACACTATAAGATAAATTTACCAATCTCATTATTTATGTTTAGCTTATCATGCATAATTTAAAATAAAAATCAAGCCAAGAAATTCTATTTGAAAAAAATAATAACTTCGCTTTATTTGAATGAATCACTAAATTAAGTGTAGGATTTAATTTATTCTACAGATATACTATTAGAACTGTAAACGCGGTGCGGGCGACCACAGAGTCTATGTGAAAGCTATAGTCAGAACAAGGACAATTTGGCTTTAAACTTTATCTGTTTCTAGACATAGAAACAATTAGATTAGTACAATAATTAAATTAATTATAATCATTAAGTGGAATGCATGAGCATACCGACCAGTATTGCATGTCTTGTCGAAATGAATAAGAATTATGGGTTACACTAATATGATAAGATAATAATTGGCAGGTCACATACAACAGGAATAATCTACATAGACATCAGACCAGATCGACGTGGTGGGAGCTTAAACAACGATTTCATTGGTTAGTAATTGACATAACTAATATTAAGACTGGACTAGACTAAAAATGTTAACGTGTTGAAGATGTGGTGTCCATAGTATTGAATTGATTGGTACTGTCTGTTAAAACTGGATATCTGGTTAGTGAAAAAAATTGTTTCGATGTTTTCAACGTATAACAAATACAGCTGTATTTAGTTTTAAACGTGCAATGCCTAAAATTCCTCAGTTCAAACCGATTATTAGACCACCGTATTAAATATTTCAAGATTGATATGGAAACTCTGAATTAGGTTATATTAATTCGAAGTTATGAGAAAAGTTCACATTACGAATTTTGAAATTTATTTATGACTGTATCATCGATCAGTAACTGACTGTTTTAAACGTATAGCTTCTTTCTTTGATTAATCATAAACTATCTGTTCATACGGAACTAGTTATTTTTGTGATTTTCTGAGTTGAGGGTCGACTGCTGTTGTTGCTGAATCTGTCTCATTGGATGTGAGTTTGTTGGACTAAGCTAATTAGTTATTATAAAACAATTTATTATCCAAATTACATTCATCTATAAGTATTCTGCTAATCTGAGACGGTCTTTTGCCCTTAAATGACCTCAATTCCATCATTTTGATTGATCTGGTATAGATTGACTTCAACTAGACAGCTATTGAAAAACATTATTAATTAGACAAGTACCCCGTCTTAGTATAAGGATTTCCAAGAGTGTACACTGACGATCACTGCACTTATGACCGAATATAGAGGCCGCCTGGTACAACAGTTTTACATCTTTGAGATATTCGACACTTCAAATTGTAAGCTCCACTTGACGTTTACTTTAAAAACAATAGCCTTAATTTCATGAACTCCGTGGATTTTGAATTGAATACGGTTATGAAGATCGTAAAAATTTGAAAAACGTTCTAATTACATTCGTTTAGTATTGTTTTGTTCGAATCTTCCCATCGATGTATTAGGACTACAACTGATCAGTCTCTAATTGGCATATGTGCATATGGCCTCGATATAGCCTTCATTCACAAGCATTGTAAGCAAAGATGGATAGTGGTTAGCAATGGAATCCAGGACGCGCGTTTCGTCCTATTTGGGACTCGTCGGCTGGATGTACCTGCATCTCAGAGTTCTGGGACTCGAACCAAGTACTTTTCGATGGGAAGATTCAAACAAAACTAAATGAATTTAAACTTCACCCCATCACACAAGCAAGTGGCTATGAGGACTCAGTGGCCGAGTGGATAACGCTATGGCGTTTGAAGCGAAAGTTACTGGGTTCGAGTCCCAGAATGAACATCAACTCTCAGATGTAGGTACATCCAGCCAACGAGTCCCAAATAGGATGAAACGAGCATCCTGGATTCCATTGCTAACCATTATCCATCTTTGCTGACAATGTTCTTATTACATGTTGAGATAAATTTTAGAATATCTGGAAACCAAGGTTATTATCCTTCTGTGAGGATCATGAAGACCTTAAACACAGCAATATATAGGGACGGACATGGAAAATCCTCATTTCACAATAAACACATCCCGACCGTAACTACTAAGTTGACGAAGTGTTTTAGCTCAGTTATTGGGTGAATAGTCATCTCATGCTCGCGGTTTTATTACTTCAGATAGGTTAGTTTGAGATCTCTAAGGTTACAGGCATCGAGTTTGAAGACCAAAATATTAGGAGTGTGAATTCTTTCTAAATAACCACCACCTTCAAAAGTGATGATTTTCACTAAGCGGAAAAGAAGGTTGGGAGACGTACGCCCTGAAGATATCAAAATTAATCTTTCCTGTTGTCGAAGTTAAGATTTTTGAGCGTTTGTAGCAAAGAGAAAGGCTGTATTACAACTAGTCCTCTGCTTTTAGATTCATACTTTTAGGTCGACATAACTATCAACACTCATACAATTCCTTCAGGAAAAAAAATATTTTGCAACCCGGGAAACAAGATCCCGATCGCTAACAGAATGGAAGTACGTCTTTACTAATAAATCGCTTTTGTTCCTATTATAGACCCTATTTGTGTGCTGTCATCTCTCATTCACCACCACCAGTGCTAACGATCGGAGATCAAGAAATATAAATGCCTATCTCCTAAACACTCACTCCAAACTACATATACCGATTTTTGCTTCCCTTTTAAAATTAGTAAAAGCCTTAACACAATGATATACATATGTAGAACATTCACAACCATCACTTTCATTATTCTAGTGTCGTCAGTACTGAACATGCTTTGCTTGTTGAGTGTACACATTTCATAAATTATAGGCTCCTTTGCTGTATGATTACCTCTTATTTATCTACTCAACCTTAGTATACATGTATTTACCTATATTAGCACTAAACCCTAAGCTTTTGACTAGTCTTAGGTTTGGTTGTGTTAATCCTATACAAATGATTTGGATAGTAATAAAAGTAGTATGAACTGTTTTTACTCTAATTGTTTTTTAAAATTTATTTTAGCTATTTGGTTCGGTTGCTAATCCGCCACCATTGGTTCTTTATATTTTTTAGCTAACTTTGGTACAATTTATCATTTAAATCTTAATTGGAAAAACAAATACTTATCCAGTGTGTTTGAGTCTTAAGGCCACGAGCTATGTGCAACCTTTATCCAAAACGTTGGCAAACAATATTCAATAGTCAGAGTTAAGACAACAACAACAAATGAATAATCGATTTTTTTTAATGTTAATCATTTTACACAAACAAAAATAGATAAAAATACAATTTTCTATAGGGAGGGGGAAGAACAACAGTAACAATCTTATAAACTGGATAATAGGGATAATATTAGTAACGTGAGTTTCACTACCTCAAATATTTATACTCTCAATAAGGATGGAGAATGCTGGTGTGCGGCCTATGCTCCTCCACGAGGGGTAACAGGCGTAAGTAAGTAAGTAATATTATTATCACACTAAACTCGATTTTCTTTTTGAAATGATAAACAATTTAAAAAAGCAAAACAAAGATATTTCTAAAATCAAGATTAAAGGGTTGAAGAATATTGTAAAACAACATAGTAATATTAGCAAAAAATCACAACCGGGTTTCCTATAAGTCACTACTATCATCACTCATAACATGAAAAGAATGTTTCAAGAGAATGAAGATGCATTTTCAAATAATAATCATACTAATAATCGTTATAGTTTATTCTAACCAATTCTGATTGGGGGATATAATTGGAAGCACATTTAAAATCCAAATGTTCAATAAAACAAATAACCGAAAACCATTTAAACTAACATTATCACTAATGTATAACAAAAAAAAAGTGTAAATGTAACAATATTCTATTCACAAAGTCTTTACAAAATAATTTGAAAACAGTCTACAGATAACAATGGAATAAAGTGATTTGACAAGAAAAAAATGATGAAATTAGAATAAGATTGTTTCTTATGTAAGTGTGTAATACTTAGGATTTTCTATTCCATTTTAAACTTTTGCTTTAAAATTAAAAAATAAACAAATGAAACATATTATAACTGTGTTTCTGATAATTATATTATTATTCCCTATTATTTATATAGGTAGATCAATATGCAATTGATATGATCGTTTTGTGTATTGTACGATAATGATATGAATAGGTTCATTTTATACTTTATGGTAAAGTAACTCACTAGTATGTTTGTTCCATTTAAAACAATCACAAACAAAACTAAATGTATTCGTTCTCTTCTGTAAACACACATATACACACAAATGTGACTAACGAAAAGAGCAAAAAAATATGTACGTTGTATTAAGACTAACAAACAATGAAGCATTATTTGTTCAAAAAACAGTAACAAGAAAAATTGGTTTCTTTTTCATAAACTATAATTATTAATTAAAAAAAAAAGAAAATTATTCAATCTACTAAGAATTTGAATCTTATGCTTTTAAAATAACTGCATTATTACTATCATCATTGGTTGTGATATTATTGTTGCTGTTAAGCATTTCGTTCATTCTAACAACAGGAGGATGCTCTTGAAGAAGATTTTGTGTTTCGGCAAGCCTACAATGAAAACATTGGAAAAGAATATATATTATTTCAGTTGATAGGTTTTCGATAGGTCTAATTTGTAGGTAGTACTTGTCACAGACTGATCTTAGTTTCGAGATTATTGAGAACCGGAAAGCCCTAGAGAACTAGATTAGTATTGGTTTAGGATTCCTCAGGAGTACACATCTACGACCCCGCCAAGGATCGAACTCAGGACCATGAACATAGCAGCAAATGCTTAACCATTAGAATCATTGGGTTAAACTTTAATGGTTCCATTTGAACTTCAAGGAGGAGTCCGATAATGAGACAAAACAACTGATCATTGCTTTCCGGTTTTTAGTCCTAACCCAACTGGGATCAGGCAGTGACGAATACAAATTACAAAAACACATATTTATGGTTAAAATGACTAACTAAATGACCAAACGAAATAACATCAGCTCTAAATTTACATAGGGAGCATTGGACAACTGAGAGACATGAGGGTTCTGACTGTATAATGTTGGGGTCACAAACTAATAAAACAAACAAATGTTCAATGAGAGTTTGGTTTTCAAGTGTCCTCTATCCGGTTATGAAAGTTCGTGACGAAAACTAGCTTCAAACTACAGGAGTCATTTTACAAAACATCTAAGTAAAATAATAGAAATACTGTGAGCGAATGCGTTTCTCTTCATCTAGATACGAAATACTGCTGCTTAATGACTGGTCTGCGAAATTGTCTACATTGATCATAGGGATTGAAGTATTTCAGTACGTTCACTGATTGATTGGTATCTAACGAAAGCTCTGTTGGCTTTTACCATGGCGAATCACTTGTGTAGGAGGCGAGGTGTCCATCTGCCATTCGTATAAAGTTCAGGATTTGTGATTAGAGTCATTGAGATATAAGTAGTCAGTGACTGAAAACTCCAAGTAATATATCTCAAAACCAACTATCTTGGCGAAGATGTACCCACTTCTTTTTCAACAGATCTTGGAAATCATATTGATCCTTAACTTTTGTGTTCTTGAATTCTTTTGGTAAACTGGTGAATTCATTTCTTTATGCTACTTCAAAGTGTAACGTTTTGAACTGATGCATTTCTATTTGAGGCTGTGCATATGTGTGGCCTTAATTTGCATATTGATTATCTTCGCTGTAAAACTTCTGTTGGTGCGATAAGATTATCATGGAAGATGAACTGCTATATGTAGCTTGGGAGGACTGAACTGTGAAACATTACATTTTGTATGCTCAAACGATAGCCCGATGACCACTTAGGTTTGTAACTTAACTCGCTTAACAAGTACAAGTTGGTGTACTCAGCTTTCAGTGACACTTTACATGTGAGATTTAGTGATAACACTCTGCAGCCTAATAGAAGTAGGTAGAGAGCGACTTGCAGACTGAAAGTCGAATGCCCTATGCATTAAGTCACCATCCCACCTCCTAGATTACAACAGTAAGCGTCCTTAATCACTGAAGAAAGGAAAATTTAGATGACTTACATATTGGTTATACGTTCCACTTGAGCACGATATGAAGCCTCTGACTTCTGATTGGTTGGAATCTTTGATTCAACAGATTTAGGTGATGAATTTAATGGCAACGAAGGTATCATCATTTTATTCTGACCATAAGAATTCTCAGATGGATTAGATGTGTCATGTCTGACAGAATATTCGGCAGATGATTTAGGGCAATAAGGTAATGCCGAATTATTACGACCGAATGAAGGGGATTGAATTTCAGATTGTAGATCTAAATCGACCAGTGAACAAGTATTTAGATCAAGTAATCTAGATGATCGATGATTGATAGTTTTCAAGGAGTCAGCATATTTAGAATGAACGGATTCCGAAATTCCATTCTTAAATATAATGCAAGATAATGAATAAAACTGTAAAGATACTTTTTATTGAAAATAACATAAAATGATAGTCTATCTTGATAATTACGTACTCTGCTACAATGGATCATGCTGTCATATATACGTCCCGTTCCAAAAATTAGCAAATATCTAATATCCAATAACTTGAAAGCAGAACTTACTTAGAAAACATAATTTTCAGTCTACCAACAAATCGGACTACTATAGTAAGGATATCGTTTAAATATTCACAAGTTTTTAAACAAAGAGATTTGTTACATTAATAAAACAAACACTTTAAAGTATAATGTATATTTCATCTAACAAATCAGCAAGAACTTCAATATATTTTGAATGAGACCCGGGCAGAGGTGAATTACAAGATTATTTCCCCTAGTAAAATACCATTAGCAATAATCTCTTTAACAATTTAATGATTCATTAACCAAGTACATATGTGTGCAATAGGCTTTAGGTAACAATCTGAGTGTAAAGATTAGTGTTACCATTTGGCTGCTCAAACTGAATTCTATAGACCAGAGTTGGAATCTGTGACTTAGCAGTTAGAAGTTGAACGTCCCAACCATTGGAGTCACCGCTTCAAATCTCTTTAGTGTATTTATTACACATAATTGTTAGCAAAACGGATCACATTAAGTTTACGAACATTTTAATATCAAGATATCTGTCATTGAACCTTGTTATTAGATGTTATTTCAATAGATCAGTTTACAAAACTTGTTTTATGAATTGATGTTATTCACCGGCTACGTGGGTGAAAAGACCGAGAATTTCGTAATGAAGGTTTTAGTGTGCTGAATCAAAGTTCACATCTTTAAACTCATAGAGCAAAAACGAATTTGAAAATTCCCTGTTAATTCATCTACTTAAATTTTGTCAATATACGAAATAGGCTAGTAAAAGAAACAAAATTCCAGTTGACACACGTTTTCTATGATCGATATTTGATTTAAATAAATCATCTTAGTTTTAATACTTTGCGTAATATCTATTCAATAGTTGGATGACCTTGACAGATTATTTTTATGATTTTATCTTACTGTACTAAATTTTAGTTTCGATTATCAGACCGTCTTAATCTCATTTATGTTATTACTAATTGTTGTCAACTGACTACATTATTAAAAGTAAGTTTATCCTATGCGTTCACAGAGTCTTTGGCCCACTTTTCTCTTGTTTATCTTTATTTCAGACTTCTTCGCACACACACTTCACGGCAACATTCCCCTCCACAGCAAATCGAATAAGATTTGTATATAACATGCCTTCAAAACTGGATGTAAACTGCTATATGCCTCCGTCTTATTGGAGGATTTATTCCTAGAGTTGACTACAGCCATTCGGTTGAGTTGCACATTGTGGTTACGTTTGAAGACACTTTTTATCGCAGATTGAAAAACTAGTTGAAAAATCATTAATGAACATCATTATTTTTTATTTATTTAAACACATAAATATTGGTACAAAGAAGCACCAGATAAATATGCGCCTCACAAATCTCATTCGATTTGTGTGAGGGCTTTGATACTGTCCAGGTGCCTAAACTGAAGCAGGTGGTTTTCTCAGGGGGACACACCCGGAGCCTTTGACCGAAAGATCTGATCCACCAGGCAGTGGAGCATTGTAAGGAGATGCAGTCACATGGTAGCCGGTGATCAACAGTTGGTTCATACGCCATTCGTTCCATCAGGATACTGGAGCCCATGTGCACCATTGGTTTGGAATCAGGGTTTTCCAACTCCCCTAGGTGGATCCTCAACATCCACCAACCCGGTTAAAGAGCCGGACATTCACTTTTTGTCCTCTCACTTTTGTGAACAACACCCCCGCCACGAGAGAGCAATCGATAGCTTTTTTGCCCTGGCATAGGTCTGTCTTCAGAAATATGCACCCACGACGAACAAGTATGATTTAAAACAACAACTTCAGATTTAGCGAAGCTAAACAATGAATTAAAACTCAATGGTCTATATCAACAACCATGGTCAACTTACTATAGATAGCAAGGTAATGATTTAACCTAATAAGTTTTGACCGACTGTTATAACGGAACGAATAATACGGAAGTTGAAACCGATTTCCCGAATGAATAATTATAATTTTTCAATATAATTACTGAGTATATAGATTACTATACTTATGTATTTCTTTTATCATATTATTTTTTATTTTCTATTTAAACACATGAACATTGGCACAAAGGGAAACCAAATATATATGCGCTATACTGAGTTATCATAAAATATGTATGTTCTGGGATGCTGATTGGGTATGAATATCAAAGGGGGAGGTTTTCTAAGGAGGCCACTTACAGAGTCTTTGACCTAGGAGGCTAATCCACAAGGCAGTAGAGCAACGTCAGGAGGTGTAGTCTCGTAGTAGCCGGCGATCAAGAATAGCTTCATGTGCCATTTGTTCCCTCCAGACTCTAGAGACTGTGTGCAACACTGGTTTGAAATCAGGATTTCGCAACTCCCCTAGGTGGATTATCCGCAATCAACAACCCGGTTTAAGTGCCGTGCATTCGCTTCTAGTCTTCTCAATTTCGTAAACAACACCCCCATCGCGGGAAGGCAGTGAGTAGGAATTCCTTAGCAGTGGTTATACACGCGTGATCATATGAAGAGTTTCCCGAGCGGGAGAGCGGACCCTCCTCACCTTCGGTCATATCCGGTTATTCGGGGTCCTTTTATCACAAGCTTTCGATTAACCTAGAAACTACTGTCGTACGGCTTACCATTCCCAACTGTCATTTTATTAATTATAGTCTCCCCCATCCACATACACTTTTAGCTTGCTTATTGATGATTGTTAGTTTTCATTCTATGGTGTGGTGTGGTCCGGTATGTGTTTATAAACCACGTCTGTTTGAGATATGAAGATAGTGGAGGCTAATTACTGATTTTGGACTCAAAAGCCGGGGACACAGAGAAACTAGCGAATAGTAGACCAATAAGAACTTAGGTGCCGGCTTAGGGACAATTGTGCTGATCGGGTGTGTATTCGGCCAAGTCAGAGATACTAAGATAATAGAAGACCTAGTTGGAACTAGGATTCTGATGTGTGACTGAGCACATGAAATTTGTCAATGAGTTTTGAAGACATAACATTTTTATACTAAGGACATGTTTGAATTTTACATTAGTTATGACTTAACACCAGAATTCAGACTTCTTATACTGAATAGCTCTTTTAAAAATTGATACAAGGATGTTGATATGTTATAAAAAAAGGTTTTCTGTGATTTAGTTAGACGAAATTTCGACTGTCAAAGTTGATGAACAGAATGCTAATCGACAGATGAACGCAATGATATAATGTGAACGAATGATGGTTACTCGCGAGATGATTAAAGATCAAAGACAAAACCACTAGCCAAATGGATGGATTTTTCGAAATGATAAAATGGCATGTTTATATACAGGATACGAAAACAAAATAAACATGATTGAAATGTTATAGGCGATTGGAAGAAAACAAACTATATGTCTCACAACCTCCAATAAATGAAAATTTGATTTAAGAACATCGTATGATGATAGTTCTTTTAGCGGATGTATGGACACCCGTAGAAGTCGTAGCAGTCATTCGACAAATCTCTGGATGACAAAAAGCAGTTGTGATGTATGTAAGTGAAGCTCTAGCACTAGAGACGGATATAGCAGAAAAACAAAAAATTAAGCATAATTCTTAAGCGCGTGGACAATTACGTAACGGCTGAGCTGTTGCTTGTCTTACATTTCGTTACGTACCGAATTGTTGCTCATACTTTATTATTCCAGTCTTACTAAGTGCTGAATTCAACATTTTTACTTAGTTTCGCTTCCATGTGAAGGAACCCTATAACATCGAGAACATTACACAAACTATATAGTCTACGTACACGTCTTCAGAATCACAGTCATTTTTTTAATGACATAAACTATGAAAGAGCAATATATATAAACTAACCCGACTTGATAAGTCATAACAATTCTCATTGAATTTATATGAATCATGAAATGAATTAAAAGCATTCGGAACATTTTTGATAGATTGATGATTATCATTTATAGAAATTTTCACGTTCTGATTTTCTGTTTTATTCATTATAGCTTGATTACTAGCAACTGAATAGTGATAATCGTTATTATCTTCTAAATCCAATTTTGTTGATGTCGAATATTTAGGTTTTGATAAGAAAGATTCAGATAATTTATTATTATGATTTAGAATATGACGATCTGCATACGATGTAACACTGTAAGAGTTGGTTGTTGTTGTCGCCGTCGTCACTGTTAACGATGACATTACAGTATTCGTGGTAGTATTTGTTTTTGTTCCAATCGTTTTATTGAACGTATCCGACGTAGAACTGCCACTATTAGATGTGACAAGAAGCGAATTTGTTGAGTTCATGGGCAAATAACTACTATATTTTCCTGTAACAACATGAAGTAAACTAGTAGGATTGACAATATTTCTACTCCCATATATATCAATTGAATCCGTGAGATGTTGATTTGAACCAACAGTATTCTATAGGTTTATGTTAAAAAAAACACATACAACTTGAAACCAACAATCTCAATGAATACAAACAACGGTGTCCTTAATTAGAAAAATTAATGTGTTTCCATAAGAAACTGTTTAAAGAAGTTTTGCATAAATGTTTGGGTAATAACTAACGAAGGAATTCATAGTGTAATCTACAATCTATCATTGATAATGCATGATTCGGATTTATCGGTCTTTCAAGGACTTCCAGTGTTTGCAATAAATTGAAACCTAGTCAATATTATCGATTAGGTTAAGGTCACTTCTACTAACGCATAGCAGAACATACCATAACAAGAACATTACAAGTTTATACAATCGCATACTCTTTTGGGTTACATGAGATCAAACCAGTCACGTGCTATAAAATGCATCGGGTCAATTTTATTGGCTTTCTCGTACTCAGTTATATGACTATCCCTAAATCCTCATTCATGTTCTTTCTAGATATCTTTTTATCTGTATGTCTATCAGTTATGTTTTTATAAAAACGACTATGCATTCGGGTTCCTGGTTGGGCTACCATACTTGGATATTAGAAACGACCAAGCTATTTTTATACGAATAGTCCTATTGCGGACTGAATAACATCAACTAGGACACATCGTTTCAATAAGTGATCACTAACACAGGACGAAGATGAGGTGTAAGAAGAACTTGATATTCAAGTCGGACAACTTAAAATGATATAACTCAACATACAGAACAACGAAGGCATAGATTTGATCTTCAAGACGTAGTAGCGACCAATCAGAAAACTGTAAAGATCATGCTGAAAATTGAGTTGGAAAAAAGCATTCATATTTCTGTTACTAGCACGACTTGAGCATCATTAACATAAAAATTGAGTAATCGTTTGTTAGCCTTAGGACTTCTCCTTTTCCAAAGTTCATTCAGTGCACTTGAAATTCGACGGTTTTCCTTCGCTATCATTTATTTTTTCGGAACAGCAATTCTTTCACAGATTCTTGTGTCACTTCTGTGCCTCTTTGTATCTTAATTTGTATTTTCTTTACAAGAATTAAGGAGGGCATTCACGGCTGTAGTGCATTTTTATGGTCAGTCTTCTTTGGGTTTTCTGAGCAAGCGATCCTTGTGGCGTACATGTCTTTTTCTTTTTACAGCTGCTTCAAAAATGACTACCCCTCTGCCCACACCTCTTTGTCAAGTCTATAGTCACTTACATACACTGGTATGTCGGTCTTGTGTAAGCTGTCTGGCTGCTGTTTTCTCTTCTTGGATCGTTTTATTGAATCATATATTGTTCACAGCCTTCATCTTCTACCAATGACTTTTACTGTGAGGGACTATTGTCAGAGGCACGCTTGTATATAGGTAGGAACCATTGAATGATTTCTGTTACATTTCCTTCTCCTTTTATTTTCAGAAAAGTTATTTTAAGTGTCCACATTCAATCCCCACTATGCCATTCAGAATTTAACAGACAAGCTGAGCGATTTGTTGACAACAATCTCATCAATTATACATACTTTTGAAAAGAAAAAAAAAGAGAATGAGCTACACGTTTACATATCTAGTATGATTAGGGAACGCCAATACCACCTAATTGACTGTATTCAAATTTTATTCACTAATTCGCTGGTTTAAACCCTGCTTCATCAATTTCGGTTTGGGCAACCAAATACTAGTATCACTAGCCCTCCCGTTTAAAGTATGGGTCAAAGCCGAGTAAAAGAATCTGTATCCGGTAAACGAGTTAAAAGTAGACCAGGAAAGAGAAGCTATTGATCACAAGCTAAATACCTACATCAGTGAAACTCATACATAAGGACACACAACAAAGCTTCAAGACTAAATTCCTTTTTAAAATAGAAAAAAAAATCGATGATGAATGAATTAGAAATTAACCATAAACTTACTCCACTATATGTTCTTGAACGATGATTAAACGAACAATCAGTTTCAACATTTGTTAGTCTGCTCTCTAATTTATTTATACGTGTAAGCATACCATTCACTTTACCGGTTAATTGGAACAATGAATTCATTATATTTCGAAGATCTTCATGATTCATTAAACTAGATTGATTATCCTGATGATTAATCACTGAGGGAATATCATTACCACTGATTAATAAATGTTCATTAGTATTATTATAGTGATCTTTAAATGATGATGTATCATAATTCTCTTTTGAGTGTTGTTTCAAATCACTTAGGGCGTCAAGTGATCTTATTGGTACCATTGAAGTTACATTCATCGTACTGACGGATCCGGTAGTAGCAGTAGCGGTCAATTTATGATCGGATACTTTTGTGCAATTTTCATATAGTGTATGAGATGTATAACAACGTCGTGGATTGTTATTGTCCAATGAATGAGAAGGATGATAAATGTGTTCATACTGAGCATATTCATTTTTGAATTTGTTATGTTGATCACGTGAATTAAGATCAGCATTCTGAATATTACACAAAATAGGATTTAAGAAAATTAAACCATTTTATAATGATTCATGATTTGTAAGACAAATTAAAAGTTCAATGAATAAAAAGTTATAAGAAAGAAAAATAAAGTTATTTGGGTACTTCAAATGAATTTTTCTTAAGCTAAGATTTTGTTTTAGTTCTAAACCTGATTGGTTGACAGATTATCAACGGTGGTTCAGAAAAATTACTCTTGACGTCTAACATTACCATGTTGACTTCGTATCAAATCGCATAAAACTGCACATCTCTGCTTTTTGACAATGAATACGAAACGACATAAGTTTGAAGTACGCAGACCTTCTGTCCAATAGCTATCCAACAGCAATGTATTTCGGTGTCAATTTTAGTTTAGCGTTTAGACTCTAAATATAACGGAAAGAGTTAGAGTAATTGTAAGGAAATAAACAGTACGGCTTTATGTAGATCGTATAATGCGTAGCATACATTTCTTTTCTAAATGAAATGTATTCATTCGATTTTTTTATTACGACTAATAGATAAATCAAAGACAGCTCCGACAGATTGCAGACCCAATAAATTATACCATCAGTTAACACTACTTTTATAGAAAGTGAATTCGACAGATATTTTAGGACTAGCCGTAGACTTGAATGTTCGGGTCAGGCATTTAGGCATAGAAGAGAGTTGTTCAAGTGATCAATGGGCACTTGTTGGTCATAGGTCAGATAACGGCGACAGCCTACTGCAACTGTGCGCAGACTACAGTCTGTTTCTGGTTAGCACTAACTACCGGCACAGTCATCGCCGATGTGCTGCCTGGCGTCCTCCCTTTGCACCTAAAATCTGGGCTCAGATTTATCACATCGCGACAAACTACCGCTGGCGTGGTTGTGTACAAGACCGCCACTCTTTTTGGAGTATTTATCTGGACTTTGATCATGCTCTTGTTTGCACTAATCTTTACGTTTCAGTGACCAACAAATTCATTGTCCTAAACGGATCGATATCAGTAAATCGGTTGCAGCTTCTGTTGCAACTAAAGATCAAACAGAGCTAGGTTCAGGGTTAGTTGACATCCCACCCAAATGTATAGATGAACATTGGTTGCGATTGCATGACGCCATAAAAACGACGAGCAAAGTCTCTTGAAGCTTCGCGATACGTTCCGCTTATAAGTACTGAGTTTTTACAGGCTCCTTACAACCCATCGAAGCCCGTCGGTCTACAACGGGTGACCGCGAGTTCGACCATAAACGATGCTCGCATGGTGGTCAGAGCGTGCTAACAAGTTAAAAGCAGCAGCTGAATCTAGTACCTGCCGGGAGCTCTTTTAACTCATTCCAGTCACTAGCAGCAAGACGTCTGGTGTGAATGAAGCAATCTGTGAAGATGATGGGATGCCAATCACTAACATCTATTCTTGGACAATGGGTAGTTTCTTGAGGAGCAGTCTAACTGGTCTACTGTCTCGATGACATCAATCAGACTGTCCTACTCTCCATGGCCGATGACGACTGCTCCACCAAATGAGGCGGAAGCCCTCAAGCAACTCCAACTCTTGAAATGACACAAATCACCTGGCCCAGATGACATACCTCCAGTCCTTTTTAAAGATGATGGCGACTTTCTGGTTATGGGACTGACTGAGCTATTTACATGGTAGAGTGAGTCGATAGTTGTGCCTATCTTTAAAAAGGGTTCACGTCGTCTCCGAAACAACTATCGAGGAATAGGTCTACTTCCGATAGCGTCTAAACTATTGGCTTCCGTCATACCTCGTGGACTGTCATATACGCGGAAAAGATTGGTTCGCGAGGACCAGGATGGTTTTCATTCTGATCGATGACGTATTGATTATATCTTCACCCTCCATAAAATGTTAGAACACCGTCATACTTATCACAGATCAACAATCGTAGTGTTTCTTGACATCAGGGCCGTCTTCCATTCGATTTTTTATTTATTTAAACACATAAATATTGGCACTAGGAAGCACCAGATAAATATGCGCCTCACAAATCTCATTCGATTTGTGTGAGGGCTGTGATACTGCCCAGGTGCCCGAACTGAAGCAGGTGGTTTTCTTAGGGGGACACACCCGGAGCCTTTGACCTGAATGTCTGATCCACAATGCAGTGGAGCATCGTGAGGAGATTCAGTCCTATAGTAGCTGGTGATCAACGGTTGATTCGTACGCCATTTGTTCCCTAGGGATACTGGAGCCCATGTGCACCATTGGTTTTCAATCAGGGTTATCCAACTCCCCTAGGTGGATGCTCCACATCCACCAACCCGGTTAAAGAGCCGGACATTCGCTTTTTGTCCTCTCACTTTTGTGAACAACACCCCCGCCACGAGAAGGCAGTGAGTAGGACTTCCCCGGCAGAGGCTATATATTCGCGTGGCTATATGAGAGCATTTCGAGAGGGAGAGCAGACTCTCCCCACTCTCGGCCGTACCAGGGCACTTAGGGGACAGGACTGTTCTCTGGGATTGTCTATTGAAGAAGAGTGTGCCAATTCGGTGGCTTGGAGATGTCTTACGAACGTCGTTCCAGAGAATTCCACGTCGCGCACTATTTGCCAACGCTGGGACTGACAGGGAAAAGCGGAGAGTTAGTCAGTGTATGACATGGTGTCGTGATATGAAAGAAAGCTGTACAGGACTGACTTTTGTTGGTCCTTCACGACTCCCTGGTTGGGATCCTAGAAATGGAGCAACACAGTAGCTAGAGAAGTTACCAGACATCAGAATAGAAACCAGTGGCGATCCTGCTTTCCTCATAAAAGTGAGCGAAACTTATGTGACTGAAATTCATTCTGGTTGTATTTTCGCTAATTGAAATATTTCTCCCATTATCATTGTTATTATTACTGTGATAATTGTCATCATTTCACTCTCGTACACTAATTTCTGTTCGTTGCTATTCTTCTCTTTGTTATACGCACTTTACACTTTCCATCTCATCACCTTACTGTCATTGTGTGGTGTGTATGTATTTCGTGCCCCCTTCTACCAATGTCCATATGTTTAAATGAATAAATAAATTTATCTTATTTGGAACAGGTCAGTTGCACATACATACATCCAGCTGAAGCTGGAACCCAGTGCTTATCGCTCTAAATACGAGAACGTTACTTATCAGCCTGTTAAATCATGAAAGCCACTTGTTCAATGAGTATGTTCATTAAAATCAACTATACAAAATTCCAAACAACATGTAAATACAAGCAATATTAACGCGCCCATTCAATAAACTTACAGGTCAATAGAAACTGATTAACTTAGACACTGAATGTCAACAAAGAGAAAAATTTAATTTACAAGTGAAGATGAAAGTCATTTTATAAAATAATAATGATAATACGAAAGGCAGGTAAAAGAAAAACCTACTGCTGTTTTTGTCTTGTAAAACTTTGCTTCTTTACCATTTACATTACGATCATTACTATAGTTATGGGGTTCTTGTGAACATTCTCTACCTTGAACAGTTGTTTTATTACCATTTAAAACAGTACAATTGGTTTCGTTCGACAAATCATTATACATTAGAGGATTTTTCTCATTGGAATGTACAATTTTTCTACAGAATCCAATATTATTATCATTATTATTGTTATTATTATTAAATGAAACAAGTGATTTTTCAACATTTCGCTCAATTGATCGATGCAATGAAACTCCAGGCAATGCTAAAGGTATTTGTGTGTTTGAATTAACCTTCAGCTGATCATTATGATGACGGCTCTCGTGTTGTCGTTGATGATGATAATTGGAATGTATTCTATTCTTATCCTGATGTTTAATTAAGGATCCTATATGTAAAGCAACAGTGGTAGCCATTTCAATCTTACGCTCTGCAAATCCAGTCACAAAAAATTGTGCCATTGTTATCGATGGTCGATAAGAGAAAAGATCTCGAAGAATACGATAAAGCACTTCCATAAATCTACTGTCTGTTGTGCCTGTATTTACACACATGTATGACGAATAAAAAAAAGAGAATAAAGTGATAATTATGGATAATACTTGGTAAAATGGAGTATATTACTCGCCAAGTACAAATTTATTTACTTGGTTACTAACAGCAAGTTTTGTATGTGAAGCCTAGCGATACTATTCATCTCCCTAAAATGAGGTGGAGGTGTTTTCAAACCTGGAGCTAATTAGTCGAAGGTTAAACTTTTTAATCACTAAACCATAAATGTGATAATTATATAAGGAGTAACGTAGTTTACGTGTTATGAGTTGAGAGAAATTCTACTGAAACTAGTTTTGTCTAGGTTTACGATTTTCTAGGAGTGCATGAAACTCAGCCTAGTATAGTATTTTTTTATTTCATCCCATTCGAAAACGCAAAATAACTTCACAAGAATCTGCAATCAACATAATATCTACATACATAATGAAAATGTTTTTTTTCATAAAAATGAAATCGATATCACCACATGCGAATACTCTCATTACTGTGTCATAATTGATAAGATGAATAAAAAAGAAAAAACCTAAATAAATCTATCAATAGTATTAATGGATGTGTTAACTTATTGTAAAATCATACCGAGCATTCCAAATCCAAGTTCAACTAGGTAACTGGTGACTTTTGCATTATAATCACAGAGTAAATGCCGATAAAATTCAACAAATGCAGATGACTGACCCAACACCATACTAAAATAAACAAGAAAGCATATATGTATATATAGCATCAGTAAAATATAACTCATTAGAATGTTAAGCGTAATTGTTTTTCAGTTATTGATGGTCAAATCGAATACTATGTATTTGAAATCTTAAATTATGGGTAGAAAACATTTGAAAACCAGGGAGTACTAGACAGTTATTTCTTTTTAGTACGAGACTCCTTGGAAGTGCGAATTCAAGACTCTACCAAGGATAGACCCCATGATCTTAGGGAATTTCGTCTGGCACTTAACGTACAGACAACTGAGATAGCACCTAACGTTTTACACTTCGAACTTCAATCGATTCTCGATGTTGCAAGGATATTCTTAGTGACGGAACGGACATTGAAAACCGCAGATAAATAGATAAACGTACTAATATAAAACAAACAAATTCTTTCTGAGACTCTGTATGTTGAGGTAACAGATGTGAAACCAGTAGTTAATACTATCAGCCTAAAGTAATCAATGATGTAATGTAACAGTTCTCTCATTTATTTGGATAAAGCTCTAGGTAAGCTTACTCCATTATCAAACGATGGGCCATAGATTCAGACCTTTCTTCGTCTGTATTATTTCGGTCAGGTGGGCAGTATCAATAGCATTATCACGAAAAGTATGGGTCAAAAGCCAATTTAACATTAAAATGTATCCTATTTTTGAATTAGGATGTAGTCAGAGGAACTTTACATTCTCTAATCGGTATATCATGATGTCGCATTGTGGAATAGTATACAGATAAACAACATAGAATCTCAAATATTAGTGAACCAGTTCTAAGTACGACATATATATCAGTCGGTCAGCTACAACATAGGACCAGGCACATATATGCGTCGGTCCAAGTTGCCATACCTCGTTAGCACAACAAGATGAACACCGATTTCATAGAAATAGTTAATTTAATGGTGGTAATATATAAAAGAAAGATTGTGTATAAGGATATAGTATAGGAAGACAGATATGAAGCAATTTTAATATCATAGTTTAAGGGAAGACAGAGAGTGTATACACCTACGCCATTGTGATCGATTCTGAGCGATGTCACCCACAGTCTCCAACCATTGGTTACGATAGTCATGCGGACCCCAACCAAGTAGTCTGCACCTTCCAACATAGCTCAGACTAGAGGTTAGTGACTTCAAGCACTGACGCGATGGTTTGGTTTAGCCGCCCCTAACACTCTTCCAACAATCTCCAATACTAATCAGCATTGCGCGTCGTGGTATTCAGGCATACGTAACGTGTTGCCCAACCATCTCAGTTAATGAATATTCACAACCATCATCCTCTAACACCCTGTGTCTAAGCTCACTATTACTTACCCAGTGATCCCAGAAGATGCGAGCAATATTTCTAAGACATTTGTCATCAAATACTAGTAACTTACGAGTATCTTCTCTTAATGACCACGTTTCGAAGCCGTAAAGTAGAACAGAGCGAACTGCTGCGCAGTATATTCGTTCCTTAATTGACAGACGGATATCTCGCCTTCAATATAGGTGACGTAAGTTGGCAAAAGCCAAATGAGCTTTCTGAAACCGTGCAGAGATTTTGTCAGACACCAACCCATTAGGGCAGATCAGACTTCCAAGATAAGTGAAGTTGTCGACGCGTTCGACTACTTTACTCTCTATCCTTAGTTCAGGTGTTGATGCAGGCCAGTCCTAGAGCAACAATTTACATTTGGAGGGAGAGAAACGCATCCCAAACATCCTTGTATTGTTACTCAGGGCTACCAAAAGACTTTGTATTTTATCAGTATCTTAATCAAACATCACTAAAACTGGACGACCATCCTTAAAGACTTTTGGAGTTACTTCATCTGGACCAGCTGCTCGTCCTCGTTTCAGATTGTCTATAGCTTTTTGAATTTCAACTAGAGTCGAAAGACCTATTTTAATGTTACATTCAGACTGTTTGGAATTAGTGGGTAGTTGTAGAGTAGCCGAACTTCTCTTTAAAGTGTCCCGTCGATGTATTTAACAGGAGAGGAATAATAAATAAACTGATCTTATTGGGGACATCTTCCAAGTATTTACAATAGATTTAATCTGTATGAAACTACAACCAGAACTTACCCTTGGAAATTGACATCATAACTAAATCGAATTGAACGTAGTTGACGACGTAAATTTTCGATAGATCCTTTTATATTAGGCATCGGTATGGTTCACCAGTTTCTGTTAACCGTATTATTGCATTGAAATAAGTTCAAATTTTCAACAACAAAGAAAGAACTGTTGACGTTAGCAACTTCATTATCTTGAACATAATCGAAAAAAAGGTCAGCGTTTGTTTAATTAGTTTTGTTATGTAGCAAAACATAACTCATTCGGAGTTATTACAGCTCGATCGCATAAATAGTTATCATGCATCTTGCGAAAAAACAAGCGTAAATTCAAATTTAATCTCGCAAAACATTAATAAACAATAATTTAATGAGACTGCATATCGAAACAAGAACATATCACTAACTTATTTAAACAACGAAGAATCGTCTAGATAAAAAATAAGAGAAAACAGTCTGATGGGATTCTTAAGGGTACTAATAGTAATCTATAAACTAAGTGTTTAAATTTATCTGAGGATCTGACTTTTTGTCAAAATCTATTACATATGCTAGTTTTTCTGCTTATAATTACATCTGCTATCTGATTCAAATTATAGATTATTACTTACATACAAATAGTCAAGTCAGACCAAGAAATGAATGGTAATTGACATAAGACCCATAGACATCTTGGTTGGAGTGATTGGGGATAATGAGAATTCATGTTGGATATTCTGATGATAAAGCTCGAAATTGACCGTATTCTGGAATATTTACATATCAATACATTTTGTGCACAAGAGCGATTTTCAGTTAAGTCAGATTGTGGCTGGCAGTAGAATCCGGGATTCGCTAACTGGATATACCTCGATTCTCATGATGGAAAAACTAAAACTCATATTTTTAAAAGTATTTATCGCTCTCAAGTTAATTATTTTCCGCATTACACACAGTTAACAAATGGAGCAACTGTACTGTCTTACTTACATGAATACAGTTTACTAACTACCTTCAATTAGCTTTTTCTGAAAAAAACTCATTAAGGTTAATTGACTAACTTGATTCAAAACAAAGGCAAAATAGTGGAAAAAATGAAAATTTACTCAATATACTATTATTGTGTTGTTTCTTTTCAAATACTAATTGATAATATCAGAAAGGGTTTTGGGGAGATTTCGTATTTATCATAGTTGAAAGCGTGAGTCAATTGAAGCTAGACCACCATGGAAAACCTGGAAACACTGGACGGCCGTTTCGTCCTATTATGGGACTCCTCAGCAGTGCGCATCCACGAACCCGCTCTCGCGAGACTCGAACCCAGGACCTACCGGTCTCGAGCCGAAGCTCTTTACCGATAGACCACTGAGCTGGCATCCAACGTTGGTAATGTCTAAATTCAACTGATCCACGAAGTTGAGCAACCATTCACCAACTGTCTTCAGTGAGTTCCTATCTCACAACAGACGTGGTTTTGAACTCCACTTGTCACTGCTTCCCACTAGAGCTCCTAGATTCGAATCTCGCGAGAGCGGGTTCGTGGATGCGCACTGCTGAGGAGTCCCATAATAGGACGAAACGGCCGTCCAGTGTTTCCAGATATTCCATTGTGGTCTAGCTTTAATTGACTCACGCTTTCAACTATGATAATTAATAATAGCATGAAATTAAACTTACACATCATAACTCAGATTTAACAAGAGAACAGATAAACGCAGGTAGGCATCAACTAGATTCATTTAACACTGGTGAGATTTAACAAGAAAATAACCAGACAAACAGAAAAGTGAAAACGAAGGAAAAGCAACAATTTTACAGCTTTCCTTCCTTCAAATTAACTTTTATTTTAAGTACGTTCCTGTGTACAATAATAATAATAATAATAATAATAATAATGTGTACAGATTTACCTTTTGAGTTACAAATCCAAACGTAAATGATTAGCGAAATCATAAACAAACCAAAAGAAGAACAATAAATAAACGAGATCATTAAAAGTTCCAGAACATTATTCTCAGAAAAATAAGTAAATGTTCAATAAGACAAACTCATTTGCAAAAAAAAATTAAAATAAAAGTACATGGGTAGAAAAATAAGTTGAAAAGCAGTACTCTTGGTTAAATATTAGTGTCATTATTATTAGTACTATTCATTGATGTACAACAACAGTTTCGTATTAATATCTGTCCTTAATCCCTGATGAAATGACAGAACTAACCACCTGCAAAAATTATATTCGGCGGTAAAGCTAATTGGATAGTTGAATCTTCAGGATCAGCAAAAGACGCAAGTCTTGATGAATAAGGATGAATACCCCGTGCTTGTTGTTGTCGTCGTGGCGAAGAATATTGAAACTTATAGGCTGACGATGAACTTAAAGATTTTGACTCATGAACAGCAAATGTTACTGAACTTGATTCTTTGTCATCATTCAATACACTTTCAATTGGAATACGAGTAACATGATCGGATTTTGTTTGATGATTTATTACAGCTGCTTCTAAATATTCATCAAGTGTTCGTTCTGTACATTTTGCTATTAGAAAAAAAAGTGAAGAAAAGAGTAAACTACTACAATTAAGGGATTTGTAACACAAATATGAAACAATGTATACGCATAAAAGAGAATAGATAATCTACGACTTTTTATTATATAATAATTTGTTATTTATTGAATTAAAAATTATACCAATCTTCACGGAAGCTGTACAATCATATTTATAACAAAATACAATATAGAACAGATACGTGAAAGACAATTGTTTGGTTTAAGAATATGTTGGAAGGTGAGGAGAAAAAAAAGGTGTCAATAAATAAATAACAGCATAAAAAGAGGGAGGTAATAAGACTGTAGTAAACCAAGGGGTTGAATATACAGTTTCTGAACATAAAGATCAAGGTTAAATCGATGAATTACCAAAGCCTTCGCTGTGAACAGATTTCTTATCCAACTTTCCATAGGACAAGATCATCTAATTTTATGAATAAATGATGTTAATAAAACAATTCCCTGTTTTATTACAGACAACATATACAGAAAACACACAACTATTCTCTGAAACTGTTGAGAAGAGAAACAGTAAAAATAGTATGGCAGTAAGTTGTTGAAACAAAGTGATTTGTTTCGTGGTAATAACTACTGATCTGACGACACTTTAAAACAATATGCGGCTTCGGGTTTCTCTTTTAGCCCCGATTAATTTCAAGTACATACCTTTATTATTTATTTATTTAAACACATAAATATTGGTACAAGGAAGCACCAGATAAATATGCGCCTCACAAATCTCATTCGATTTGTGTGAGGGCTGTGATACTGCCCAGGTGCCCAGACTGAAGCAGGTGGTTTTCTTAGGGGGCCACACCCGGAGCCTTTGACCTGAATGTCTGATCCACAATGCAGTGGAGCATCGTGAGGAGATTCAGTCCTATAGTAGCCGGTGATCAACGGTTGATTCGTACGCCATTTGTTCCCTCAGGATACTGGAGCCCATGTGCACCATTGGTTTTCAATCAGGGTTTTCCAACTCCCTTAGGTGGATCCTCCACATCCACCAACCCGGTTAAAGAGCCGGACATTCGCTTTTTGTCCTCTCACTTTTGTGAACAACACCCCCGCCACGAGAAGGCAGTGAGTAGGACTTCCCCGGCAGAGGCTATATATTCGCGTGGCTATATGAGAGCATTTCGAGAGGGAGAGGTGACTCTCCCCACTCTCGGCCGTACCAGGGCATTTGGGGGCACAATGTTATCTTCTCACAATGGAAGGAAGGAGTTAGAAGAGAACTACCCTAAAAATGTCACACCTCACCTTATGATATGATAGGATATGGATTTCCGTCTCCGACGATAAGGCCTTTTGAAGTACAGAGCTAACAAATCGAAAACTCACAGAAACGCCGTGTGTGACCGGTCTCAAGCAGTTGTATCCCAAGGTATTCGATCACTCCCTCCCAGATCAATAAGACTACCACTAACCCTGCGTCCTTATCAGGTCCATTAAGAAGAATTATTCTTCTACAACGTAAGCGGACGAGAAGTGACAACCGCCCTCTTAAGTATAACAGCACCACAGATCATCTTGTTCACGATTTTAAGTGCATCGATATTGTGGGTTTTCTATAAAAGCAGGAAGCTATTGAAATGATTGGAAAACAATATATACAGACGAATGACAGACATAAAGTAATGAGATATCCATGATTTACAGTAGGTTACGCATAGTAGATGAGTCTTCTCTACAGTAATCAGTCTCAGACAAGGTCACTGCGAGGATATCTCATCGATGATCTCGAACATTTTGATGAATGTGTCCGAGAAGCATGCAATTTTCCATGTGAATGAAAAAGTTAAAGACGTATTAGACCATGGACTTGTGTACCAAACCATCAGACGCAAATAATTAACAAACCTAGGTTTAACAAACTACAACTTACTACTGATTATATTAGTAGTAGTTACCCCAAAATGACTAAATAATCGAACCAACCAAAACTTGGGTGAAGTTTAGAAGATAAAATTGCAGTCTAGGATTTTATCAGCTTCTGACGAACATTCATGACTCAAAACTCATTTCAAATATTTAAATATCAGTCTGATATCATTTTATGTGTCTACTTTGTCTCACGGCTACTATTGGATGCAGTGTCTAGCAGTGTATTGTAAAGATTTCACCTCAGGTCCCCAGCCACCGATCACGATTATTGAGGTGCACTTCAATCGAATAGTTTGCATCTACTAAAAAAGCTCAGACCAACAGTCAATGACTCGGTAGATCAACATGGTGATTTAATGTAGCAACATCTAGCTATCTTCCAACCTACTCCTACGCCAGCCAGAACTATGGAACAGGACGCTGAATATGGATCCAAGGGGCAATCCAGCAATCGATGGATCCCATTATTATCCGAAGAAACTACTGAAATCCTAATTGTTTGGTTGTTTTATGACAATGAGAAAATAATGGACACCAAAATTTTTATCTACATGCATCGATTTTCATCTTATAAAATGAACTAAATAATATTAGGCTCATTTTGTAATTGTTCTGTCGATAATTGTTCAAATATATCTTTGAACTATGAAATATGTACGCAAAAGGTTGAATTACACAAAAGCTTACCTATGAAACGAATAAATGGACGTACATCTCCATCATTTGCTGTTTTCAGCAATTCATAATAAGTAAAACGATCTTCTATTTTGATAATAGCTGGAGGTAAGCCAGAACGCATTAAAATCAAATTCATAAGAAGTCGAGCAGTACGTCCATTTCCATCATAAAATGGATGAACAAACACTAGTTTCCAGTGTGTTAGCGCAGCTAATTCAATTGGATGCATATCGGCTATTTCATCAGAACTTAACCAACTAATTAATTCTGACATTAGATCAGGTACACTAGATGGAGGTGGTGGTTGGTGATCAGCAATAAATACCTTAAAATAAATATCAATTAGTGAATAATGAGATATTTAAATTATAAACAACAACAAAACTCATACTAATATCATAAAAAGATATGTTAATGATAGGTTAACTTCCCCAACTACCATTAATTGATTTACTACTTGTCAATCTGATCATGATCAACATTAAAAACCAGTTAGTTGGTCTTAATCTTGGTATAAGCTAATGCAAAATTTTAAGAGTAATCAGTCATAACAGCGTGTAATGTTGTGCATTTGTGTGGTTGTATTGATTTAAGTTTCTACATTTGGTATTAGCACAGGGTTAGTGGTGGACTGAATATAGGAAATAAATGTAAAATAACAGAAAGAAATCGTATAAAGGAAAATATAAAGTGGTAATTGGTTTAATATCAAGTGAAAGAAAAGAAGTGTGTTTTCATCAACGGTGACTAAGCATCAAATAACATATTCCGACCAATTCAGTAGACAAAGAGTTCACAACTTTTACTTTTAACTCTACAATAGCATTACTTTTTCTGTGATTCCACCTTACGTGAGTAATATATGGAACTACCTATGGTGTAATACGAGTATCTTGGGCATATCTTCTGTTTTTAAATAGCAATTTTTAAAGTCGTAAATTTACAAAGTGTAGCCAATATCTAATGAACAGGGAGAATCCTAAAACTTTAATAGGTAGCACAATGTGGTTTTGCAAATTCACTTATATTATTGTTGTATTATTAGATGTATAGACCTTACGATTGACATATCCAACTAATAAGATTAAAATATACACTTTTACATTAATAGTTACAAACCCATAACCGATTAGTTGACGTAGTCCAGTCGCAATTTGAATCAGCTAGGAGGTAATATCTCTGAGGGATGTAAATTCGAACCTTTAGTGAAACTCAGCTCTAATCAAGGTTACGAACACATCACGCCGTAGAGTGACAAAAAGTACAATTGTCTAGGATTAGGGTTTTTTGGTGATTCTCTTCCAAATACATGACATCCTAAAAATATATCACAAAATAGTCTATGAACTACCTGAGAACGTCGTAATCTTCCAGCCTCCCTCAAATCCACAAACGATAAGAGTCTACGATGCAATTCCAATATATTGTCTAGCGTTATAGCAGTCAAATCCCCACGTAGAAGAGTGTTGTTAATATATCTGAGAGCTGAATCCATACCAAGGACCTAAAATATAGAAGGTAAGTTAAGCGTCAATTAATTGCTTAATTAATTAACAATTTGCTATTTCTATAGAACGAATGGTAGGAAAGTGGTTTCGTCTTCCGCTTTATGTAGCTTTGAAATGATGAAACAGGAGTTTTAAGCTGTCAAATAATATGCTACACAATCTTTTAATAGTTAAACTGACGAGTACGAAGATAATATGACAGCCCCTATGAATTGTATTGCTTTGCATATATTTAACAATTGAACATCTTTTTTCCTTTAAATATAATTCTTAAAACAAGTGACAAACTGATGCAAATATAAAGTGAAGAGCAATGCTTCATTGGATTATGATACCCCTAGAAAAAAGTACTATGAAAAGTCAAAGAGGTAACGGTTTTCTAGTTTAGGTACTCAACTTTGAAATTACACTTTTTCTACAAGGATAAAGGACACTATTCAGCTACCTACATCGAAGTGGGTGGAGGAGGAGCCGAAGCTTGGAACATAGTGGGTAAGGAGTAAGATATCTCAACTATTAGTCTGGTATTTTACAGTAATACATGAAACATGAAGAAAATTTCATGTGTAATCATTTAAATTGAGTAAAGTATGCTACTTATTGTAACATGATCCAATGGCGCTCCAATAAAGTGTGTTCTGTATAGAGTGACGCTACCTTTTACTATTTGCGAACTCCTGTAAGCAGTAAACCAACTCTCTAATATACCTTTATTTTACATAGAATTTTGGTTGTCACTGACTACAGATGCAAAACAGCCCACACAGTCTACCAAAATATCTTCGATATATTAACGATTTTTGCAGACTGTAATGAGTTTTATTCCTGGGACATAAAATCTATCAGAAATAATCTTCCCATATGAGATCTCAGAAACCCATTGTTTGGTTGATTATTTCAGCTAACTATGAGAACACAATTCCGCGAATTCGTACATAAGATGAGATTTAAACTGATAGAGAAAGAACTGGGAAATAAAACTGAAGCCAAGATAGCATTAAAACTGAAGGAATGTCAAATTTACAGTGATGGACAAGATACAATGCTATAATTCCTGCCATATTCAAATTGAGTGATTATTAAAATCGGTCTACTTGAATAGTTATAAATGATAACCTTAATTATCACCGCTGACTGGTTGAAACATCTATTAAAAATACCATTTAAAAACTTGAGAACGTCCTTTTCATTAATCAATCAGTTCTAATAATTAGGGAGCACTGATATATGGGGAACATTTTTAGACCAGGTGGATGTTTTTAGTGGTATTGAGTTCTTCGAGCTGGGTGACTTAACTGTGGAGCTTTTATTGTCCAGTATGATAATGAAAGCCCCGCAATAAAATCATCTAGCTCAAGGAACTCAAAATTACCAATTGCTGATATATACATTATTAAAAGATAGTTGTGGACGAAACTCCAGTATGAAAATGGTGACCAGTAAGATATATACAAATCATTTCTCAAGTACAGCTCTATGTAATCGGTTTTTTCACATTTTATGTGAAGGTTAGCGACAATATCTTGTATCCAAATCAAAGTATGAGGGACTGATCAGTTAAAAGAGAAATAGTCCGATCACTAAACAGATTATACATGGTTTATTCGTATATAAGACCTAGGCGAATTGAACAAAATACGGAAAAAACTTTCGACAAATATACAAAAATCATAATACTTCATTTTGCTCCAATAGGCTTTTCCCACCAACAGCTAATCGTGTTTCCAAAATTGATCGAGTTTGAGCTAATGTAAGCGTATTACCCTCGATAGCATTTGAGTGATATACATGCTTGAAATAATGTTCAACTTTAGCACGACGTAAACCTGGATCACCTTCTGGAATATGATAGAACTGACGAACTTTAAAATCGATTGCATTGAGACTACACAAAAGAGAGAATAAAAAGAGGTAAACAATCAAAACAGGGACTGTTGAAGATGTAACATCCCCAAAATACAACGTATTAGAAAGAAAATCAACCTTGAAATTAGTATATTATTTACGATGTGTTTTGCCCAGTTAATTTTGAATGCATTTTCGTTTTATTGATTGATGCACTGTGACTTTACATTTAGTGACAATTAATGAGTAATTATTTAATAATCGATATACATTTGAGTAAACTTGAATACAGCTTAATTTTTCTGAGGTCTCTATTGAAAAGCTTCTATCTAATCTTGAACTTATCATTCTAATCAGCAGACAGGGAATAAAAGGATAGAAGCGGTTTTGCTAATTGAACTAAAGTTGGAGTTGTGAAAAATCAGTCTAATGAAAAAACGTATCAGAAACACAGCATGAGATCTAAAAAAATATTAGTTTACATAGATCTGCTGGTGTTTTATGGCTTGACACTAGAACTGGACAAATTTAAGGTCACGAAAAGCAACACTAATCTAATAAAGCTGAAAATAATTCCAGTAATAATTATATGAGGAATATATGAGTACAAGATCAAAATAAATAACAACACAAAGCACCACTAATCATCTATGATTATCATAGGACATGATAATAATAGGGTAAAATTGTTTTTCTAGTCTTATGTATAATTATTACTATCACTAGATTATTAACCATTAATTATATGAAGTCTTTGGCGACCAGGACAATATTGTTTAGATAGGCAAATTAAATGCAGAAGAAAATAGCTTGGATTATATCCAGCAGCTATACTTCTCAGCAGGATGTAACAGAGACACCAGCAACATAAAAATTAAAAAGGACGGTCGGAGTTGATAAGATACAATAAAACATATGAAATGTTTAAGATCTAAAAGACAAAAACCGAATGAATTCAGGTCATTGTCATCGATTCCGAAACAGACAAGATAAACGAATCCTAGGAATGCCAAAACCGAGACCTGATGTCAGTTCATGAAGTTGCTGACTGTTGTACTGAGCTGTGTAGGTAGGTGCAGATTACATGGTTGGGGTCCACCTGACAACGGTGATCAGTGGTTGGAGACTTTGGGTGACATAGTTCAGAATGAGTAATTGAGGAGAAGATGGATTCCATCTTCATCTCATGATAAGTCTTGAGCCTCGACGTTTATTATACTTTTATGTCCTATATTTTGTTCCTTCTATTCGAACTGTATTAGCAAGTTTTTAATTTTTTTAACGATCATTGATACCAATATAAATTCTACCCGTGGTATTCATTTTGATAATTCTGTCTCGCTGCGTTAATGTGACATGCAAACTTGGTCTGACGCATACTTTTGATGAACTCTTTGTTGATTATGATTGATTAAGCATATAAATCTATATTTTACTTCATCATTACTTACTCGACGTTTAAGTGAATGGAACATTAACTACTTTACAATCTACCAATGATTAGTCAAGTTAAGGCCAAGGATCAAATACCACTTCTACTTTTAAAATATGACTTTCTGACTCTCACTGATATGTACAGTCACGTTTTAAATCGCGTCCGACTAAACCACATGTTGCTAAATTACTCGACTGTGTTACACTGAGTTCGAACCCTATTTCAAGTGGTCTCCTTAGTAGTATTCTAAAGACATATCGAACATCCAATCCTCTTATATCTCATCTAGTCTACAAATGAAAGCTAAGCAATCACAGGGGCAGTCCTCATAAGATAGTTTTTCGAAATATTCGGTTTTACGCTTTGATCACAAAAGCTCACTACGCAAACACAGCAGTCATATGCATGATTATAAAATAAAATGAGATATTCTTTTTTTCTGAAGCGTAACAAACATTTGGCCCGAAAATATTAGCATAGAACCTTACTGAAGCCGGTGATTCGATGGTTGAAAACCAAGGATCTAAAATAATGAAGAACGATTTCGATAAGGATGATAAACACGAATTACTAACTCCGCTTTATTAGTCTTTTTTGTAAAAATCAGCTTGAGTTTATACATTTTGTGAGCTGAGCCATTTTTAATAATCGTCTTCCTAACGTTTTTAACGTAGTACTGCTGGATGTTGTGCTCCTACTACTAATTGCCCCCAAATGCCTTGGTACGGCCGAGAGTGGGGAGAGTCACCTCTCCCTCTCGAAATGCTCTCATATGGCCAGTAAATATATAGTCTCTGACAGGGAAGTCCTACTCACTGCCTTCTCGTGGCATTACTGTTGTTTACGAAAGTGAGAGGACGAAAAGCGAATGTCCGGCGCTTTAACCGGATTGGTGGACATGGATGGTCCACCTAGGGGAGTTGGAAAACCCTGATTGAAAACCAGTAATGCACATGGGCTCCAGTATCCTGAGGGAACAAATGGCGTACGAATCAACCGTTGATCACCGGCTACCATGGGACTGCATCTCCTCACGATTCTCCACTGCATTGTGGATCAGACATTCAGGTCAAAGGCTCCGGGTGTGGCCCCCTAAGAAAACCACCTGCTTCAGTTCGGGCACCTGGGCAGTATCACAGCCCTCACACAAATCGAATGAGATTTGTGAGGCGCATATTTATCTGGTGCTTCCTAGTACCAATATTTATGTGTTTAAATAAATAAATAAAATCCTACTAATTGGTTTTCAGTGCACTGATTTATGGTTTCTGGATTAAGCACTCAGTTGAGTATGTTCATACCAGATCATTTTAAAAGGTTGCGGCAGAAAACTGCAGGAAACAGATGTTTATATCACCACTAATACAAACAAAATTGGACCTGCTACCAAATTATATGAGTCAGGAAATATAAGGTTTGGAATATTTCCCTGCGATAGGAAAGTAGGGCATATTCCTGCACATTATTTATTTATTTAAATACATATATATTGGTACAAAAGGGCACCAGGTACATATGCGCCACACAAAATAATGAAAGTAGGAAGAGAAGGGATGAAAAGATAAGGCGGACTAAAATGTACAACCAGAAGACTCTTTCAAATAGGAAAGTAAGAACCATACTTTATGTAGAAAGTAAAAGAAGGTTGCAGCAGGATCGCCACTGGTTTCTATTCTGAGCCATATCTGATAACGTCTCTAGCCACTGTGTTGCACCATCTCTCGAACCCCAACCAAGGAGTCGTGAAGGACCAACAGAAGCTAGCCCTTTGCAGCTCTCTTTCATGCCACGACACCATGTCATACACTGACCTCCTCTCCGCTTTTTCCAACCAGTCCCAGCGTCGGCAAATAATGCACGACGTGGAAGTCTCTGGGACGACATTCGTAAAACATGTCCAAGCCACCGAAGTCGGTGTTTCAAGATGGTGACACCAATTGAATTATCGTCTCTGTGCCCGAACACACGATGCCGAACCTCTGCATTACTAACATGGTGTTGCCACTGGATGTCAGCAATCCTTCGGAGACAACGATGATCGAAGACAGAGAGACGTCTAACATCCTCAACTCGGAGAGGCCAGGTTTCACAAGCATAGAGCAAAACTGCTCTCACCGGCGCGTTGTAAATCCGACTTTTTACAGCCAGACTAACATCACGAAGGCCCCAAAGATGGCCCAGATTGCACAAATAAATAGCGTTTATCTAGAATATAGTTGGAAAATCCTGATCCCAAATCAACGGTACACATGAGCTCTAGTATCCTGAAGGAACAAATAGCGTATGAACCAATTGGTCACCGGCTACCATGGGACTGCATCTTACGATGCTCCACTACCTTGTGGATTAAGCCTTCATGTCAAAGGCTCCGGGTGCGGCCCCCTGAGAAAACCATCTGCTTTGGTCTGAGCACCCAGGAAGTATCATAATTCTCACACAATTAAATGAAATGACATATTTTCGCGTGGCGCATATATATCTGGTGCCCCCTTGTACCAATATTTGTGTTCAAAAAAATAAAAGTCCTAGTTTAGTAAGAGGAACAGATAACGGCAGTATTAGAGACTACGAGGGTGCATTTATTTTTGTATCGTTTTTAATGTTTCGTTAAGCAATTTAGCAGATCGAAATGAAAGAAGAATTATGAATTTTTATGTGAGCTTATATTTCGACCAGTAACTCTTCATTGTTCAAAGCAGAATCAGTTACTTTTTTTCATAACAGGTGTCCATCTTTTGTTAATGCGCCAACCTTACATACGGTTAGTACATGAAAGCTACAACAAGAAAGCCACAGGAAAAGTGTTTCACCTTAATGTGGTTCAGATAGGTATTGAAACTATTGAAATATGATTGAAGCAAATTACATTATCCCTCCCCCAACGTGTGCCCCACAAACTTGTTTTTTTATAAAATTTAGTTTGAAGGATGTATACAACTTCTTGACTCCATATTATACGTAGGATCTTTGCTCTAATGTGGACACACAATTTACAACGTGACTGCAGATGAATTGAATTGGGCAGTTGTCATGTTGTTTAGATATCCTCAAAGCCCACGACGTATATTTTACCCTCAGTCCAAAGGTCTGGACTTGTCTACTGAGTTAGAATAATAATTTATCCATTAAAAAAATTTTGGCGAGACAATAATTTAAAGACGAAACAATCACATATAAGATAACGAGTTTTGGATTTTGACGCGAAGTTCGACAATGCATTTGACCAAATAGCGTCTTGGTAATTTAGCTGATGCCAGTTAGTGATGGGAACCATACATCTAATTCCTAACCCTAACCACCAACTGTAAATCATAATTCTAATCTTTCACACTGGTTTATAACCTTTATTTAGCTTTGGTTAGTAGATGGACATACTCAAGGTCAATTTAGCGTCGCTCAACGGTCGCTTATAAGTTATAGTCTCACCAAAAGCTTTTATCAAAGGTTCAAAAATACTTACATTCGTTGATCTATTTCCTCCACAATTGGCATTAAACGTTCTCGGTGTAAACAAGCTTTAGAAATGCTGGGATCGACAATCAATGCCTTTGTATAAAGATGTTCAGCAGTCAAGATAAGACCATCAGCTTCATTGTTTGATACTTGGCCATAGACAGGGATCAGCGACTTCGTTAAAGGAAGAGCAACACGCGAAACAGATTTCCCATAGTAATAAGAGCTCTCTATAGCTTCACCCAAAGCAATTAAGACATCTATATTGTCCGGGTCAAGTTTGAATGCATGTTCCAATAGTTTCTTAGCTTTCGCAAAATGACCAGTAGCCTGTTGTAGTGAAGCTGCACGCAGAGACTGTAGAGCTTCTGCTTTTTCACCTGAAATTGTGTCAGTTAAGGAACAGTAGCTCACTTTCTGAGGGGACAACGCGATTGCGCATTAGTGGAGGCAAATTAAATTCCGATCTAGCCTTTTTGTGGGTATAAATTATATCTCTCACCAAGCGCCTGTAAATATATTCCCCACCCGAGTCTTGATACTTAGGATCGCTTGTGAGGAAAAAGATCTTTCCAGCCCTTCGAATATCGTCTAACTGAAAGATTAAGTGATAAATAGTTGATGACTCAAAAAGCTCAGTGATGTTCAATTTCTTGTGAATAGCCAGCAAACATCCTAACAACGACTTCCAAAACTCGAAGGGAGTCATAGCCAAAAACAAAGTGTTAAGGCTGATGAAAAGCACCATTTTCTTCCCACACCCACACCTAATTCTCATGTGATAGGTCACTTTATTCAAAAAGGCCGGGAAACAACAAGTGCTGGTAAACACAAGCTATGGCAACAACTTCCAATTATCAATAGACTAACATTCGGATCACGATGCGTACATCAAAAATGAAAAGCAGACTAAAGACTTTATTCCTTGTCTCGTGGGGTTACGTGAGTGTCTTATTTGTTGAATGGGTCATAGGAAGATGAAAAGACCACTTCTCACGATAATATTTCCAAATCCACATTTTATTTGTCAGTATTGAATAACCATCCCTTTCCTTGTATCTGAGTTCAGGTGGTAGAACGTGGTTCTTGATAGTGAAAATATTTGGCTCCTATTCCGTACCTGAAATCGAAAGATAGAGTAAGTCATTTGTTGATCATCAAAGTGATAGTGGAGTGACCCTTATGGTAGTCACCTTCGTTAAAATGTATATGATAAGGGAATGTGGGATAAACAGGCTTAAAATCTGCGTGAAGTGATATTTAGAAGTGGGTTTTTATTGTTTCAATTGTAAATTCTAATCGAGTCTACTTGATGAAAAAGTGTCATTCTAGTCTTTTGTCTCTCTCCAATTCTTAGCATTATATGGACAAGACAGTCTGTAGGTCTAGGACACTATGTGAGACGCTAATAAACAACCAGAAGATGAGTGGCATTCCACTTGTCCTTGATAAACTATCTCGTAGATTCGAGAGGATGCCAGTAGTTTTTGATCCTCTTCTACTTTGTTCACAAGTGACTTTATTAAAAACTCACTAATCCCCACTAGTTTAGTTCATACGTTCGAAAATCGATGATCATCCATAATGAGTGCCTTAGAGGAGTCTGGAGGTCTATGTGAACAGAGTGATTGTGTTCTGGTTATAGAGTTCAGAAACTCCAGATGTTCAACAGGTTTGTGTTTTGATGATCTGTATAAAAGAAAACCACTTTATATCGAGCGGTTGCAAAAATTTCATTCAGAACTCTTCGCTCGACTTTTGCTGACGTGGAGAGCAAGGTGATCGGTCTGTCCCATTCTGACATATACCTGTATGACCACACCCAATTACCTGTCCTTTATACCTTTTAAACAGCAGTTTGCAGCATTTTCTATATTTGACCCCACAGTTTGGAGCGGCTTACCAGAATGTCTACATAAGTTTGAAGTACATATACAGCAGCATCGGCTGTTACGGTATAAAATAACGCCTAGTCCGGCATTCGCGCACTTGTTTGTACTACTATAATAATAATAATAAATAATCAAATTTCTGAACTTATCATTATGTGGCTACATAAAATGTCAGGCCTTACTTGTACTTCTTTGATGATGTTTGTAGAAGTTCTCCAAATTTCAACTCCGTACAATAGAACGGTTTTGACGTTCGTACTGAAAATTCTGACTTTGATGTTAAAAGACAGATGTTTTGAGTTTCATATGTTCTTCAATTGTAGAAATGCTGCCCTTTCTTCGCCAACCCTTGCCTTCACACGCATCAGATCTTCTTTGTGTTTTCTCTAATGCATGGTTCCGCCATCCATATGTGGTCGCAATGTAATACTTCTGCCTGTTCATATTAAATATACTATTCACGGCCTAAATGTAACTCCGCCTGTGGTTATTCTGAGGTTACTGAAAGTCCAAAGCCACACAAAAGGGGGAGAGCCGGGTGTGATCAGCATTCCCATCCCCAGCGAAAAGCGCTAACCAGAAAAAAACAAACCAAACCATATAACTCCATACTGGGAATTGAATGACCTTTATTCAGCAAAAATCAGATGCCACATGATAAGAACTGAGATTCTTCGGAAGTCACTGTGCCGATCCCTCACTACAGAGAACCACTAAAAAATTCACAAGGTCATTGGAAGACGTGGGAACCAGGAGAGGAGCTGACATAGCTTCAGACCACCACCTGGTGGTTACCAAGATGAAACTGGAGCTAAAGAAGAACTGGAAAACTGGATTAACAACATTACAAAGATTCAATACATTCTTCCTTCGAGATACTAACGAACTCAACGAATCCAAGATAGATCTCAATAATAGGTTGCGAACCTTACAAGATCTACAGAAAGAAGAAAAAACGACTATGAAGGAAAACTGGAAAAGGATCAAAGAAGCATTAACTTCAACGTGTCAGAAGGTTCTAGGTCTCAAGGGGCATCATCATAAGGAATGGATCTCTATCGAAACCTTAGACAAGATTCAAGAAAGAAAGAACAAGAAGACAGCAGTTAGCGACAGCCAAACAACAACAGAGAAAGTCAAGGCAAAGTCCGAATACGCAGAAGCAAACAAGGAGGTGAAGAAGAGCATTGCAGCTGACAAGCAGAGATACGTGTAAGACCTTGCAACGACAGCGGTTAAAGATGCAACAGAAGGAAATATGCAACAACTATATGACACGACGATGAAACTGGTAGGTAAATATGGTAAACCAGAGTGAATGGTTAAGGACAAGGGAGGTAAGACAATCACTGAAGTTCAAGGACAGATGAACGGATGGGTAGAGCACTTTGGTGAACTGTTGGATAGACCAGCCTCACTGAATCTACCAGACATCGAAGTAGCATACACAGACCCTCTCATAGCTGTCACTCTACCAATGATTGAAATAATCAGCATGACCATCGGACAAATCAAGAATGAGAAAGCAACAGAATCTGAGAAGATTTAAGCTGAAATACTGAAGTCAGGCATGAAGGTCACTGCGAACATGCTCCACGTTCTAATCAAAAAGATTTGAGAGGAAGAACAAATGTTGATGAAACGGAGATTCCTAAATAATTTCGTCCCTTGGTAATAATAGTTTGGACGATGAAAGATGTGACAAATTTTTTAGAAGTCCACAAGTCAAAGCCACAACTGTTGCAAAATATATGCATGTGAGAGAAACAGAAAAAATATGCAACATGTTCGACGGCATAAATAGGGCTGGGCTGTCCGTAAATCAATACAATAGGTTACCTTTCTGTTTATTCAGTGAATGGGTCTGGAGGACAAATTATGAACGAGCTAGTCGGATTTAAAGAGTCACACAGTATTTGGAACAAAGTTCTTCTATCCTTATGGTTAAATAGCATTTTGACATTGAAGATGCAACAGGTATTTGGAGTATGATAACGCCTAAACCATAACCCCTTCTACTACAAATTTTACAACTAAGTGAAATCAAAAATCAGAAGCGAGGTGGTTTGAAGATATATTTGGTAGGCTACCAGTATAGCGAGGAAAGACTGATCTAGACTAGCTAGCGATTGCAGAGGATTTTGAGCACGGCGTTCCCATTAGTGATCTGGTGAGGATGCATGACTGAGCGCCTTCAGCTAGGTGAGTCCACTGAAAATAATGTGGTCAGCATCCAATGTCGAACACTTACAGAGCTATTGGTTTTGGGGATTTATTTATCACTACAACATCAAAGACGAAGTCAGTTAGTGATGAAAACTGTAACTCAACCCAAACTTCTGACTCTAAACCCTGATTCCAATTTTTTATATTCATTTGTAGTTTTATTCTGACATTGACACCGCTGGATTCCGGTTGATTGGTCTAGAGGTTAAGCCTTCGCGCTCGAAACCGGGTTCTAAACATGCATGCAGGCTTATGGACACGTAATGCTGAGGAGTTTCATAGCAGGAGAAAATGGCCGTCCACTGCTTCCAGGTTTTCACTGGTGATCTAACATTGGTCAATTCATAATATCACTCAAAAATCAACAATCTCTACAACCCCATATTCATAAGTCATGGTTGGTTTTTGTCATTCAAGATGATAATCACAGTATATTATAACAAAATCAATGAATCTTTTGATATGCTCATTGGACTTGTGTTCATTTTTACAACATATTTATTCAGATTTAATGTAACCCTGCAATTGCGCTGTAGTTAATTCACAGAAGTGTTAAATAATTCGAAAAAATTAAACTTATTATGCACTACTGATTGTTTGAAATTTCATTTTAAATTTTAATTTGAAAAACAGAATGGTAAAAATAATCAACTTATTATTATGGCGATTTAATTATTTCTCTGATAAAATAGCGCCATTTGCAGAACTAATGAAAACCAGTTAGTAATAGACAACTGTGTTAAGATTTTATTTTTGGAATTTTCACCACTGAACATTAACTATTATATATTAAATTGGACTCAAAACTATCGGAATCCGTAGCGAACTCTATATTTTTTAAAGTCAAGTTGAATCTCAACCTTTCAATTCAGTGACAGATTCATCCAACTTTCCTCTCTTCATCTAGACACCATTGATCTTTTGGTTTCCATTGTTAATAAAATAAATTTCTGGAATCAGCTAAATGTCAACATTCCAATAGGAATTCAGTAATAATAGATAAATATAAATTTGACTATTTAAACAAAAGTTTTACTAAACTTAGGAGTTTATTTGATTTGTAATGACTCGGATTATCTCGCTGTTGATATTCTGACTGGATTTCGATCAGTTTTCGTTGACTTATGTGCATCTTATGAAGAATGACTCGACATAGCCATTATGTCACATGTTTACATAGGAACGATGGAATGTGGCTAGCAATGAAACCCAGGAAGCAAGTTTTGTTCCGTCCGAAACTCATTAGCTAGATGCAACTGCATCACGGAGTTAATGTTCACTTTGGTGCATACAACCGACGAGTCACAAATAGGACGAAACGTGAGTTCTACATTTCACCATTGGTATAATCCAAACCTTTTGTATAAACTTAAGAAGTTGTGTTTTTGGAAACTTTAAAATGGCGCTTGTAGAGCAAGATAAGACTGTCGAAACCAGACATTCAGTCAGTCATAGTCAATGTAATATCTGATACGAACTTGTACCAGATCACGTTATCATAACTTATATCAATACTGCAAGGGGGGAAATTAATATTTATTAGAGTACTTTACGACTGCTAAATTGATGCGTGCTCTATTAATAAGATTTAAATCTAGTTAACTAGTTTTAGATAAGGTGATAGATGACTTGTTGGTTTCACTGTTCTAACATCTCTGAATGCTAGTATATAGTTCATATTGATATTTAATGTGAACATTCATTTCATAATGTTGAGAATCTATTCATCACCGAAATGAAAGAATATTCATTAACTATAATTGCCTGTAAATGGATATTGATATTTAATATCTATTCAGTTGCATACAAACATTAAAATAGACCTTTAAACTTCATTTCCCCAACACTAATATTCGTAGTTGAAGGTACATCACGAAACTGCATTCACAAACTAATAATTTTTTTTTATCGAGAGATTAGAAAGAGAAGCCAATCCATGATTATCAATTACCTCTTAACAGTGATCGGAAGCGAACTACAAATAATCAAAAAATAATTGATTCTAATCCATGGATCAAATAATTTTTAATTATTATTAATTCTTATTCTGGATAATTGTTTTGCAATCGATACAACCATGGCATTGCCACTGGAGTTTGTAGAGAATTTTAAATTTTTATAGCTCTCATCATAGACCAATCATAGTTGGTGACAAACTTTAAGAGGTAATGATAGGAGATTTAGTGAAAAGCTGTGGCCAGAGAAGTTTAATCATTTCAGATGTGAGACCATTACCCACCTCAAGCAGTGGATGATAGTCACGTTGTATCACAAATTACTTGAAGTTAATTGTGTAAATCATTGGATGCCGGATCAGTGTTCTGAAGGCCAAGAACTCACTGTGAAACCACAAGGTTCTGAGTTCGACCTTCGATGGGATTATAGATACTAGGATGAAGCATTTGTGTAGTGTCTCCGGATTTTCATTGCATGTTGACCTAGGATTGGTTCGTAATGTAAACTATGAAAACTGTAGTATTATATTAACTGATGATGATGATGATGATGATGATGATGATGATGATGATGATGATGATGATGATGATGATGATGATGATGATGATGATGATGATGATGATGATGATGATGATGATGATGATGATGATGATGATGATGATGATGATGATGATGATGATGATGATGATGATGATGATGATGATGATGATGATGATGATGATGATGATGATGATGATGATGATGATGATGATGATGATGATGATGATGATGATGATGATGATGATGATGATGATGATGATGATGATGATGATGATGATGATGATGATGATGATGATGATGATGATGATGATGGTAATAGTCTAGTGTTTTCTGATTACTCCAAAGATGGATGAAATTATTAAACACCTCTGGTAGACAATTGTTTCATCATGTTGTATTTTGTAAACAAGCAAAGCAATGTCTAGACTATTGAATTTGATCAGGTTGATGGATTTCTGTCCAGTTTTTAACCTTTATTATCTTGAAAAGTGATCAATTCAATCAATAGTTACATGTTACTTCAGTGATAAAAGAAATAAGAATAAATAAAAAAAATACATATTTTTCTAATATGTTTACTTATGTCAAGTATGATAGTAATTCATAAATTATTTTTAACATAGTATTGCAATGTTTTCTTAATCTAATAAGAATATGGAATACTCATTAAACATGTTTCCTGAGAGTAATATAAGAACATTGTGATTACCTTCGATACTTCCAACTATAATTAAAGTATACTTATAATGAATGTTTGTTTGAATAGATGATTTTACAGTTAAACAAAAGGTAATGATGTAATATTGGAATCTGGCATTGTTGACCATATTATTAAATGTAATGCATACAATATAAACGAGTTATAGACTTCCTTAAATTATTTCTTTGATAGATCAAACTTAATATGAAAGGAAACAAAGAATAGATACAATGTTACATTGAGATTATCTTTCAAAATACACATCAAATATAGTTATATCAATGATCTTTGTTTTAATCCCATTTTTTAATACAGAATAAGATAAGGTACTAAAGTGTTATTTGTGTAAAAAATGCATCGTCTATACCGCCATAGTTATAAGACATGTTTAAGGCAATGAAGTTGGCTTTTGATAAGCACAACTTTATATACTTGATAAATTCTGTTAAACTATGATTATTGGTTAGAGAAATTGAGCAATATGATGCAGATTGAATCGCTTTATTTTATCCTTTGATTTTTGATATTACTTTTTCTGGTAAGCGTTTTTTTAGCGAGTTAGTTTTTCTACGAGATGGGGTCGCTAACCCCATGCCCAACCCTCCACCTTTACACGGGTTTGGAAGCGGCAATAACCCTAGGAGAGTTGCAGCCGGAGTTCATTTTTAATATACCTGAATATAAATCAAATTTTCGTTTCTTAATTTTCAAAAGCAAATTTTAATGTTGTAGCAAGCCCATTTAACTATTGTATTATTTGTGGCTCTCTGTAATTTAGACATTTAACGACTATGTAAATTCATTGTGTGAGTCTGATTGAGCGCATGTGTCTGTACATCAATTTTTAATCTATTCCACCTTCATTAGTTGTAAGCAAAGGCAATCAATAATTTATCCACTATCCATTAACACTCATATATGGATTTTTAACACTCAATAACACACACAAACACTCTCGTTTTCCCGGTGTGCTTGATATCTGTACGCTTGCGGATTTTACCAAATTCCAACAATAAACTATCTCTATGACTGGTGTTCAGGCTTTCGAATAATCTCGAGTATACCCATAATTTCTACTAGGAGATTTAGCCTATATTAAATATTCAGTTAAACGGGATATTATATATTTATTGGAATCAAATATAGAGGAATTAATCCTCTACAATGTCTATTCTTTCATTTGATCATTGCTAATTTGATTATTTCGAATTTTCCATTATTATTCTTGTGGACTTCATCTGCGGTTAGGATGGCCGAGCGGTCCAAGACGCTGCGTTCAGGTCGCAGTCCAAACTGTTGGCGTGGGTTCGGATCCCACTCCTGACACTAGACCTATGCACACGTTTGTGAATTTATTGTATGGAAAATTGATTTAATGCATATTTAATTTACATTGTACGTTAATTATTGCTGACTCATTGTTTAATTCTATTCAACAAGATTTCTTTATCAGAAAGGGGTTTTGTGGAGATTTTAGTAATTTTGTATGGTTGAGATCATGAGTCATTTTAAGCTAGACTACCATGAAAAATCTGGAAGCACTGGAAGGCTGTTTCGTCCTGTTGAGGGACTCCTCTTATGTACTTTTATAATTTGGAAAAATCTCTTATAAAAGCTTAAAAAAATTCTAGCTAATCGTTTAAAAATCCTCATCATATTAAAAAAGACTAACTAAATAAACTTTTCAAAGGACCCTTAATTCAGTAAAATAAAATAGCTTAAGTTATGAAGAGTATTTGGTGGATCCCAGTAAAAGAGTTTACTCAAGATATAACAATACTCACAGTGACTAACATTATACCAAAAAGAATTAACACTATTACAAAAAGTGGTATATTAAATAAAAAAAATGATATCTGTTATAAACGGTAGGATACTTGTTATAACGCTAGGGTTTCTTGTTATAACAGTCCTTTCACTTTTTACACGTATGTGGGACTTTAATTTACCTTAAACGAATATCTACACTAGATTCCCTCCCAGTGTCGATTCTACAGGACATCAGCATAACTCAGATCAAGAACACGAGGTTAATCTGACTAGAACGTCAATATATTCCCACACCATAATCCGACACAATCCAACAACAAGGAACAGTCAATCAATAATAATCAGGATACAGGGAATATATAACACCTGTCACACTATCTACATGTCTAACTCAGCAAAACAACCAATCCTTGTCATTTTCGCCCACACATCAATATCAGAAGGAGTATTGTGGGTATTGTAGTAATTTCAATAGCTGAGGTCATCAATCAATTGAAGCCCAGACCATCATGGAAAACCTGAAAGCACTGGATATAACAACTGTTATGAAATGAATACTACTTGTAAGCTTCTTTTGAGATAACAACTACAAATTAGTTCAACTAATTAACAAAGGATTCCTCTGCATGTAGTAGCACCAACGGCTTATTGAGAAAGATCTAATCTGATAGTATTATTTAGTAACAATCAGGATCACATTTCCAACGTAGTGTAGAGTGGCTTAAAAGAATGTAATAACACTACTATGACCTTCAATCAAAGGCCGTGACCAATAAAGCAGAAGAATGGACGGAGGAAATAACGTTTATATTTCAATAATCGTGGTATTGTGTGTATATATAACCAAACAATTATATCCGTTTATTTACCATTGATACGGAGAAACAAAAGAGATTGAATATAAATGTGATTATACATAAAGTATGACAAATAAAGAAAAATGAGGTCTTTATTTTTTCATTATGAAAATCATTGAATATACATGACACTGTAAGTAGCTGATGTCAGTTATTGACAAAAACCTAATTAAAATCGAGTGAGTTATCAAAAAACAGTTCAAATAAATCAAAATTATTGTTAACACACTGTTTAAAATAAATTTAAATTCCTTCAAAAGTAAATAAGCGCCAATCAATTCTAATTTAGTAGTCTTATAATATCTTATCCATCCCTAAAGCTGTAATTTTGGTCATTTATAGGGTCGTGTGTACTCATTCCTAAGGAGTCATACACTAGTAATATGAAAATACCTAGTGCGTCTTTGATTTCAGCAGTTCGGTAAGTGACATTGGTCCATCGTGAACACCATCTTCATTTTAATCATCCTCCGAAAACCATTCAGTTTAGCTTGATGAGTGACCAAATAGTAATCAGCACTAAGGACTGAGTAAACACAGAATTGGTCAGTATTCAGTGACCAGTCACTGTAAATATCTCAGTCCTATAGAAGGTAATTAACCGTCCGAATAGATCAACAGTATCATCTTGAGCTACTAAGCTGGGTGACAAGGGCTCAACTTGCCCAGGAGGCATCCATTCACATAAAATTCTAAGTGCATCCAATTGACAAATATCAACTAACGGGAAAACGATTTCTGTATTTTTTTGTCAACCGCCTCCGACCGTATGATATCAAATGTCGGTTGTATTGTAACGAATTAAAAGACGCCAGTTAATTGCAATTTCGTTGTATAGTTGCACAACCATAGTTATAAGCTTTTTATACCACTCACTACTTCTGTATCTACTAGAATAGGGATGCAGTGATTAACTTCACTTAGATAATAGTTTTTCATTACTAACTGATTTCAGTTCACGTGCATTGAAAACCAGTGATCAGGAAACAATTAATCAGTATTAGTTTGAGACCCCTCCCATAGCCAGTGTAAACCTACCATTTCTCATTGGCTCAACAGGTCTCGTGACAATTATGGTACTTTTATATCAGTATGTGAGACTTTAATCAATTTGTAATCTGGTGTGATTTATGCTTATGTTTGTATTTTAAATGAATGACTGTTTTTAAAGGTTTTCATTTACGGATCTTATAATCACGGTTCACTTAGATGTAAACAAACACATGACATAAACTTTTAATATAATCCGGTCAATCTGTAAGTGGTTGCCAACTTAACAATCAATAACTTGGTTTTCCCCATTAATATAAAATCACAGTAAAAATAAATCATTTCGTAGCAAGGAGAGAGAGATCATCGATAGTACCGAATAGTAGAGAGCTAAGCTCTGTTCATAAAACCTAAAGATATTTGTTTCGTAACCTGATATTAGCGGTCGTGGTCACTCATTAGTATGAAGCCTATGACAAAAAGTTATGAAACATTCAGTATTTGTTGTAGGTAAACGAACTAGCTGAGAGAACTTCATATTATGAACCAGCAGATATTTAATAATTTCTGAATTCGATGGTTCACTAGTTTAAAATAGCCAACAATGAAAATTATCTGCAAAGTGTTTGAATTTCTGTGTGTCGTTATGAAAATTAGGATGGTTTAACTTAAATAGTCATTTAATTAACAGACTCAATGAAATCAAGATGAAAGTGTTTACTACTTTCATATCAAAATTCTTTATTTGTGGCATTAAAAATAAAATTAGAACTTTCGTTGTGTCAAGAGATTCTCAACCGATTAGAACACAACTGTTCAATAGTAATTTTAGTTAATATAAAGATAGTGGAGAGAATTTGTAATTTAGGTCGATGGTTTCGTTCTTTGGGCTGGATGATTTAGTCGTGGAGCTTTCATTGTTCTTCTGAATTACATCAGTAGCATAAGCTTCGGTTTGAAGTAAGCCTTTCGAATATCATCACATATCATTGCCAGATTGTCGTGTTTTCCTTGATCTTGGTTATTGACTTTTTTCCAGTCGTCTTCTGCACATTTATTTTGATAGTCTGTTCCTTTGATCTGATTCTTGTTCATAAATTTATCCATGATTTTTCTGATTAGTTAATAAGTTGGGTCGATGTGTCAAGCTTTGAAAAAAACTTCCGATCTCCTGTGTCCTTATGTCAGTAAACTGACAAAGTGAAGGTATATCATGGCGTTCGACAGCCACCTGATGTTTATTCAGAGGGCGTCCACGTTGTCTGACCAAATTTTTTCAAGCAGTTGGAACAGTTTATTTCGCAGATGATGTTTAGTTTCTGTAAAGTGGTGATTGGTTGCAGTCGACAGGGAACAGTGGACTTATGTTTCATGATATTTGGTACTCGTCGAGGAAGTGTGCCTGCTTTCTCGAGGGTACTGATTCTATCTAGTAGATACATCTCTGAGTCATCCAGCCCCATTTTCAAAAACTTACCACTAAGATACTAGGACAGCAACTGTCCTCCAGCAGGGTTGCGATGATTGACATACCACTGAGTAGTGATCAATATCGTGTAAATCAAATCCTTCTTAGTTCAGATCAAATTTGTTATATCACGTGGAGAATTATGAATGGTAACTCTGAGGACTATTTATGGACAAATGTGATATGTATATTGACTATAGTATAATAGTTAAGTAACGAAACTATTAGTATTCGTGTTCCTCTTATCGTAAGCTTTATTTTGACCTATGAACTATTATTATACGATTTACCATTCTTGAGTTATCCCTAGTCCATTACTTACTGTTCCCCCTATTCACAACCACATCTCGTACAAATGCTATTTTCTATTTTATGGTACGATGTGATCAGTTTGTTTGGTATATAAACCCAGCATGTTTGAGAATAATAATTCATATTGCAGAGGCTGTTATTGGTGTTCTGGACTTAACTGGCTGGGCTATGCAGAAAGCAGGACTGATAAATACTCAAGACTGTTCATACGGTTTTTCGTGTATCATTGCTCTGATCAATAAATACACTGCTCTCTCTTGGCAGGAACCAGCACGTTCATATATCAAACACAGGGCACTCACGCACGCAATCGATATAACAAAATTGTATCGATAGGTCTATACTGATAAATTCTAAAATTAGAAGCCGATGTTTATCTCATTTTTAATTTTACTAATTCATAACAATGATTATATTCTTGGTATGTAGTCTTGATGATTTCAGCCATTGATTCTACTTTCACAAATGGTATTTTCATCATTTTTTCTTACATCTCCATACACTTAACAGTTAAACACATTAGCCAAGTAAATAATAACCTATTTATGGTCTCCAGACAAGATATCAGTTTCTTAATCAGATTCTCCTTTGAAACATCAATAGTCCACATGCCTATTGAATTTAAACTGACTCTAAGAGTCAAGTTATTGAGTGATATTATAACCCATAAAGGAACTTGCAAGTCTTACAAACTATTAGTGGTTGATCAATGAACTGATACTTTAAGCGGCTTGATCAAGGGGATTTTAGTAGATAATCTTCGATGAAGAATGTTCTCTAAAAATTATTTTCAATAATCGATACCTTCAGTAATTCGTTATATCATTAGTAAACTGTTCTGCTCAATTAATGACATGTTAAACAGCAAAAAAATGAATTTCATCAGATGTACTACTATATACCAACACTTTGTCAGGTTACTCTCTTATTTGTACAATATACGTTATAGACAGCTAAAAAGTGACGTATTTGTAAAACTCTCAAGTGACTAAAAATCGAATTGGACGGAAATTTTGGTATCTTGAAGTACGTGACACCCTATTCTATTTTAAAACTAACTATTCAGTTGATGATAAAAAAAATATTTCAGTGATGATAGCATCATCACTGAGCAATTGTTTCAACAAATAATTATAGTAGAAGTACGGTGATGACTTACGTTTATGTATATCAATCTAATAGTATTACAAAAATTATATTTTCATTCATTCTTGAGAGGTAAATTAATGTCCAATCACGAAATCTACCTCATTTTGGATTATTGATGTGTGGTAATGAAAGCAAAGTATGATTAGTCACTAAGCCTGGATAAATAAGCATTTAGCCAAAGGACTATTAACTATGTAATTTCCTTTCCTCTCATTGATTTATACTCCGGACTCAATGAGTGTGACTGCTTGTAAATGTATTGAGTGAAGTATTATCAAGGGTTAATCTAGTTCTCTATTTTGGGTCGTGAATCCTGAATCTTAAATAACGTGACTAGACTTATTATCGTTTTAACGTATTGTAGTAATATACTTGTGAGTGAAAAAAATATTTTAAAAATCCACTATATCAGTTATTTAGTTCGTACATTTGCTTATCCGTGGATTTTTTTATAATTATCATATAAATTAATCATGAAGGCCACTATAAGTGCATTTACCAGTTCGATCACTCTTGTAAAGCTAGTTATATTGAGCGTACAATCAGGCAAATATATGACCCTATTTCTCCTCTTGGTTGATCAAACAAACAAAGGAGGGCAATAATAAGCTGTTTTTCTTGGCACATTTAGTTAATATCTGTCAATACGTCCGAAAAAACTTAGCTCTCAAAGTTACTCATAAGATTCCATTGAACTAACTCCATATTTCTAAACCTCACTGTTTTACACACAGTCAAAACTATGGGTATGCAGACCGACAAACTTGATCTTAATGTACAAAAAAAATTAGTACGGCCTCTTAATTCATCTTGAACTCCGTTTAAGTAACTGTTATAACGGATGAATTAGAATTACTTTTTTTGCTAGGTATATTACTATAATACGATAATTCAATTGGTGACCGAGATTTTACTATTACTAGACCGAAAACTTCACCGATACGCTATACATAGACTAGATCATGTTAAATAAAGTACATGATTCACAACCAGAAGATAGATACCCAGAGTAAATGTCAAACGGTACTTTATTGTACACAGCTACAAACAGTCGCTCTCAGTGAGCCCAGAATAAGAAAAAAAGCCAGATATTCAGATAAATCCAGTTGCCGAGTTTCAACTAGGACGAAATTTGCCTCCTGGATACCACTGCTAGTTACATTCCCTTTACTCTTAATGACAGGGAAAGAAATCACATTTAACAGTTAGTAAGCTGTGTCAGTTTGTCTACGCTCTGTGGTCAATCAAATTTACTTTCACTACAAATCATTTATTTTTCTCAATGTGTTCAATTTAAGACTTTATTCTTACGTAACACATCTATCTATCTTAATAATCTGATTGAGTGGTTTTCTTTGCACACGTTAATTTAGAAATAAAACAAAACAATTATATTCAATTAATTGACTCAATTATAATTCTCACGTAATCTGTTACTACATAATCTTATCTTTGTATAGTTTTTCATTCTTTAGGTTAATAAGTGATGATTGTTTTTTGAGAAAATATTGATATACAAGTTCAACTGATCTACTACCATTTATTTGGTACTGATTTTATTGGTAATTGTTCAATCCATATATTAATGTTTGACCAGATTGAAAAGAAATATTTCCTCGCTCAACCTGTCTTTAAGTAATAGTGACAAATAACTCGATTGCTCATTAACCGTATTCACCAACACAATCTATCAATTAACTGAGTAGATGGATTTCGGCTAGCAGTAAAACCTAGGATAAGCACCTTTCTTACTATTTGTGACTCGTCACCTGGGTATACCTCCATCCTAATGTTGATGTTTTGACTGGAACTCGATACCAGGTATCCACCTCTCATTGATTCAATAAAAACTTGTAAAAATGGCTATATCAAGGTAATCCCCACAGAAAACACACATGCCGACCAAGGTTTATCGAAATTCAGTCAAGAATATCAGCAAATGAATAACTCAAAACTTTCTAATAATGCTAAATCAACTAATTTACATATGTCACTTGAGTGACCTACGAATTCCATAACTTCCGATAGCTTATTTCAACTGAATTTTTATCATGCTTATTTATTGTATTTAATAATCAGTATATAAGTACCTAATCTTCTGGGACTCTGATTATTTTGTATTCTGAAGTTGGTTCATTTTGGGAGCTTACTTACTTACGCCTGTTACCCATCGTAGTGGAGCATAAGCTGCCGACCAGCATTTTCTATCAAACTCTGTCCTAGGTATACATCAATAATTCAGTTGATTGAACAGTTAACACTTGTCCACATTGTATCTAAAACCTATTCACTATCAATAATCATCAAATTTTCATTCGTAACAATCACCTACAGTGTAATGGTGACAGGTCATATGTCAAAAAAGGGTTAACATAAGTTTTTTCTAATCTATTTCTCTCATTACATGTTAACAAATTTCGAAATCAATATCATGTTCATTTATCTTATTATTAAACTATATTAATAATAATAAGTTCTGTGACATATTTCTAAACTTATAACCATATATTTATATTGAATCAAATTTATAAAGAATTACTTTACCTGTAAATTTTCTAGACTCTGGAATAATCTACCACAATCCATTCGAACGATAAAGGCTCTCCTATTGTTTGTACGCTGCATTGATGCATACTGCTCATCTGGAAACGCATTAAGTGTTCTAGTGCCTGTAAGTGTATCTTAGTCCACAAGTGAGATTATAGGAACTTTAAATGTTTAACCATTTACCTTCTGTCACTTTACATTAACACTGTCCCTAGCAATCTGAACTTATTTGAATAACATCTAACATGAAGAGTGGTAAACCTAATCAACATATTTTGGTAATCATTGTCCCGTGCTCTCTGTTTTAATTTTACTTTCTCTAGTTGTAGATGATTAACAATAATTCGTCCTGGCACTGGAAATAACTTTAAACACCGTTCATAAATCATCAGGCTATCCACTCAAGAAAAAATTAAAAGCTCCCTGATGATGCATTGAACTGCCGTGATACATGTCATAAATAAACTACTTAACAATTATTGAACTAGCAAACTTAAAACAATCGTATATCACATGTTTGTTCTCTACATCTAATGTTACTATTTATATCCAATTGATCACGCCTGTAAAATGGAGTGAATTCTGTAATTATTATTTCCAAAATATATTATTATGACGCTTGGTTTTCTTCATCTTTACTAATGGAACGTTAATTTACCGTAGACGAATATCTACATAAGGTTCTTTCCCAAAGTTTATTCTACAAGACTTCAACACAAATCAGATCAAGAACACGTGATTAGCCTGACAAGAACGTAAATATGACTCCACATCAAAAACCGAAAACAATCAAACACTATCAATAATAAAAAGGATAGAAGAATAATATTAAGTCATCTAACGCCTGTCAGACTATCGTTAAGTCTAATTAAGTAAACAAACAATCATTATCATACTCGACCATATATCAAAAGGTAATGAGCACTTGAATTTTGTTTCTCTTATCTTGAAATACTTTTTCCTAATTGATTTAAATAATTCTAAAATTTTTTTAATTTAGTCACCTAATTATTGACAAGATATAGGATATGATGCCCTGGTACGGCCGAAAGTTAGGAGGGCCTGCACTCTCTCTCGAAATGCCCTCACATGGCCACGCGTATATAGCCTCTGCCAGGGAAGGCCTACTCATTATTATTGTTATAGATAAAATGTGACATTGCCATATTCTCAATCTAATGGAAACTATAGAAGTTTGTAACTACTGACGCATTCCTCTTGATTGTTGAACATACTTCAAAATGTCGCATGTCAACGTCCTTGTGTTGGTATGATGGACAAAATCAATGTGCTTATGGAGAAAGCCGAACCAGAGTGTGTTAATCTGACACATTTATGGTTCATTTTCAACGTTATTCGATCATAAATAATCAAGTGGTCATGTCAGTGAGGCTCATTACTCGAGATTCTGTTCTTAATAAACCGATGTACAACCAAGTAGTTTTAGAGGCCGTTAGACTGCTCAAATTAGAAGCTAGTGTAGACCCTTCTGTAATTTTCTGATTGGCTTATCCATGAAAGAAAAAAGTACACTTTAACTGACCAAAATTCGATTAGTTTGTTTTCTTAACTGAACTATATCTCTAAATACATACTGTTATTTATTTATTGATGAACTGTATGACTTACATGTCTTCAACTTCTTCACAATATTATTTCGCTGGAAATATGGGATACCATACAGTCAATGTGTTAGACTGTCATGACCTACTTCTTTAAACTGTGATAGGATAATCCGTCAACAAACTCAGTTGTTGTCATTAGAAATAACTTCGAAACGGTGTAGATGTTTAGTAGAATTAAAACAGATCAGTAGGGTTACTGAAAACAGTTTGTTGTGGGAAAAATTAGCTAAAGTGACTATTCATAGTTTGCTTGGAAAATCCTATAAAAAATAAACTAATTGGATTAGATATATATCTTCAATTTCCAGATGTAAGAACAGAAATTTATAGCTATAAACATAAGTTGTTTACAGGAATTCCCAAGTCATGCTTTGTATTAAATATTATGAGTATCGTTGTAAGTATATGCCGAATATAAGTAATGATAGATTTCCGAAGCATGACGATTTTGTATTAGTGAAATAAACAAGTTGAAGACCTTTTTTACACCACGTTTTGCTAGTACAAATTCCCTTAAAATTAACTAACCATCTTTATCTAAATACATTTTTCCGTCTAGACTAATGAGTGAGATTAAGTGACTTGTCCGTAAAGTCTACAGCACCTTATATTTAAGAAAAAACGCAACTAGGCAAACACAAATTGATTTTCAAGTTGTATCTACTTTCAATGAACCTTAATTAGTCGATTTACTAAAGTGAATAATACATTTCCTGAATATGTTATAACGTCTACTAACCAAGTACAGGAACAGTAAGTAGTCTGAACCTTCCATATAAATCAACTGGAGATACTCATTATCATACATGCAGCAAAACGTATTTCCATATGTTTGGTGTATATGATTGTTAATTTTAAACTGGGAAAATGCAAGACTTCGACATATGAGTGGTCTGATCTATCAAATGATGTGAAAAATTCAGTTAATCATTAAAAACGCATTCAAGTAACAATAACTAATATCTTCAGGAAAGAACGACAAATCACTTTTACACAGGGTCAATTGCCTTTTTCAGGTTTCTGATTTCCATATAAGTGATATTTCATTTAAAAAGGTCATCCTCATTACGTGTGGGTTTTCGTCAATATTATTTCAAAATAGAACTATTCGTGGATAATCAATTGGTTCTAATAATTTCAACTAGTACTTTCTTGTTGCAAATGAGAAAAGGTTAAAATGATCGTGGATGCGCACTGCTGAGGAGTTCCATAATAGGACGAAACGGCCGTCCAGTGCTTCAAGGTTTTCCATAGTGGTCTAGCTTTAATTGATTCATGATTTCAACTATGAAAATATTGAAATATTCACAAAAACCCCTTTTGATCAAAATGATTAATTATCAGGCATTGGACTACAGTTATGATTAAGAATGTTAGAAGTTAAAGTTAGTAGTGTTAAAATACATTTTATCCACACAAACATGCTTGACTGGGTATTGGATCATATCAACTACTTTAAGATATAATCTGGATCACTGGTATGTGTATTTGATTTAATTTCACTTACATACCACATTATAATCAGTGTCGTTGGACAACAGATATACTTTTTAATTTTAGAACTAAATATTGACAATTTTTGCTTAGTACTGAATAACATACACGCTATCCTACACTGTGCTTTAGATTTTACGATAAAATCGGGAAGACGCTACCTCAAATTAAGTTGGTCCACCATACCTTTCATTATCACTAATATAATTACTTAGACTAATAACAGTTTTTAATCTAATTTCCTCCACTGCTAAGCTAATTAAGTATGATAAACCGAGAAAATAACAAGTGAGTGGAGTTTTACTATGAATTTTCAGTGTCTAGACATTACGTAAGTCATTCTAACAGCCATATTACATTGACTGACTTAGTTGGAATTGTATTTTAAAACTTACATTCCGTAGTCACTTTGTATACAATGTTAGTGAGACGGGAAAAAACGAATGTTGAAATAGAAATGTTGCAAATAAACTCCTTTCGACAAGATATCTAACAAAAGATTTGCTGTATAAATAACCAAATCGATGTAGGAATTAAAGTCACTTAGTCTTGTCCCAAATAGGACGAAACGCGCGTCCTGGATTCCACTGCTAGCCAGTATTCATCTTTGATGTAGGAATTAGTTTATTTATGGAATCATTTTCGTCGTGAATTTTCATCAGCTGGTAATAATGAAAAAGACCTAGATTTTGGTTCCTCGACAGCTTGCACTAACTAGGACCTTTAGGTCTCGCAGCAAATTTGTTAATATTTGGATAGAAATATCAGGATTCAAGAATCCATATCTCCAGTTTCAATTACCTGGTTAAAACATATCTTAACTTTGAATTCTGGAGCAGTAGGAAGTGAATAGTGCTAAGGAATATCTGTGAAGTGTAATATTAATTTTCAATAACCTCTCAGCTAATATATCAGTTCATGAGATAAATCTATATCCAGAAAAGAATAACATTACAGCATTTGTAGTTTAAATTTATCACTCACACCCGCCCACACATCAATAAACAATTTTTCACAGCTTCCTACTTTGCATAACTCAAAGCAGTTACTTAATGATAAGTATTTTAAAATGTTATAATCGTTTATTATTAAAGACGAACATGAAAGTCAATATTTTTGTACAGTGATTACCTTTTTAATATTAGTGAATTCTAGAAATCACCATGTCACCAGTTTAGAAACAAGTTTGAACTTGGTCACAGCTATGATTAATTTTCTTTTCACCATGCGACATCTCTAAATATTTGGGCGGAAAAAGTATGCACCCAGACTACATTGAGTGCATATTTCAATAAAATTTGAATTAATCACTGTTTTTAAATATTCACAGTCATACTTTCAAAATTTATCATTAGGATCAAGGAAAAAAAGTCCACAACCGTTTTAATGTCAATCCCTGAAAAAACTAAAAACAATACTTGCCTGATATATAAGGTCAAAATTAAAACCAACTAATAGTATATACACCATTATGTTTATGGATTCTTTTCACACCATTCAACTCTTCTATCACTTTCTCTATACATGGGAATGATAAGTAGAATACATTAATTCTTGTTTGTTTGAAGGAAAGAAAATAAGTATTAGCAGAATCAACAAGATTGTCACATTAATGTAAAAATGATTAGAAGACAGAGAGGTTGATTGACTAACTGATAGGGATATCAAAGGGTATATATATCATCAGACAGTAAAACAAGAAAACAATGAATTATTGCAAAATAGGAAAGCGTGATCTAACTGCTCTGGATGAATTCTCTTTGGATAACAATAGAAAACAGAGGAATGTGCGTAAACCAAGGAAAATTTAAATTGTGAGATGACTACAAATTCAAATGTAAAATAGTACATTTTTTGAAAAAAATAACAAAAACAAAACAACGATAACAATTTGGTAGGATTGAATAGAGAATGCAAAATCAAAGTTGTAATAGAAAAATTGTACTTGTGTGAGTGTGCATACAGGATAGATCAGTTTATTATGTAGAGGATGATTGGGAGTCAGCAGGTATAACATATTGACTAACATATTTTTGTTGTGCATATTTCAATGTGTCTTTTGCTCTGTTTCGTTTTAATTCGCCATCCCTATGAATGAAGAAATAAAAGTAGATGTGATACTATAAGATAAACATCCGACCGTAGTTACTACCTTGATGGGGTAGTCATGGTGGTCTAAGTAGGATACTGTGATGACTCAATGAAGATGGTGGAGAAGATTTGTAGCTCAGGTGGACGATTTTGATGGAGTTTGTTCTCTGAGCTGGATGGTTTGGTCGTGGAGCTTTCATCGTCCTTCGAACACTTCACTTCAACCCGAAGTTTGTGCTGATGATGTTGTTCAGAAGGACGATGAAAGCTCCACGACCAAACCATCCAGCTCAGAGGACAAAACTCCATCAAAAGGACTCAATCGAGCTATATTGGCTGGAACACTCATTTCATGTCATGCAGGTCAGTTGGAGAAAGGTAGGACTAAAGGTATCAACTTAAAGTCTGATGACGAAGTCATCTTCCTGAATGTACTAGAGTTCTGATTACGGTAAGGCATTTCCCTTAGATAACTGGTATCTACAGTGATGCTATCTTTCCATAATAAAACGTGGTATTTAGAAAAGATCAGCCCTAAAAATAAGATAGCTTTCCTTATCCCACAGATTTTCGTTACCGGTGACAAGGCCCTTAAAATATGTTGCCAACAACATCAGGAACTATTTAGTATCATGCAGCTGTCTCTTGTACATTGCGGCCACGATCTCGTATCCTCAAAACAACTATTGGTTCAGTTTCATTAAGAAACATCTCAAGAAAAAGTATACATTCACGATGTGGGCGATCGGGAAGTAACAACGCCCAACACATCTGTAACAGAATTCAAGATGATCATGATTGATATCACCTAACAGTTAACAGATTTACACTACCTGGTTGGGGTTTGTATGATTATAGTAACCAGTGGTTAGAGACTTTGGATGAAATGGATAAAAATCATTAATGATGGCGCAGGTGCACCCACTCTTTGTCCTCAGATTCTGTCTTTGAATTCCTTATGATTTTCTTATTTCACTAATTTATATTTTCTTGGACCGTATCTCTGATGCCGAATCTTTTCGATTACAATTAATACCGTTACTAACTGCACTACTCTAATAAATTAATTTCGCTATGTTAACAGGGTTTGGCACTTTGGATCAATGTGGAGTTTGACTGACTGAAAGATCATAAGATAGATCAAACAATCATAAAGAAATAATATCAATGTTTTGAGGAAAATATTGAATACATTTAGTAGCAAAGATGATTACTGGACTAATCTTTTAGTAGTTTCAGTTTGTAATACGTCACCGGTAGATGAGTACCACCAGCAAATAATTTAGAATAAAAGTTAAACAGTACTCTTCAGTTTCGCGTTATTTTTATTCAACAATGCTGTGGATGATGTTAATTGGGTAAAGGAATTAACGATTATATATATAATCACCTACTGACAAACAATATCTTTCAGTACTATTAATTTAGTTGACTTCCCATACATTAATAATAATGTGACTCACCAAGTAAAGGTTAATATGATCTAAGTCGCGTAACATTATTTTAAGGTTGCCTTAATAGAAGTATGTGAAGGGAAGGGTTTAAGCCTGTTAGCTGATTGTTTAAGTAATGTGATATAAACACTAACCCGCCATTCCATAGGACAGGCATTACTTATAGTAGCCCCCATTTCTTAACTTGTATAGAACAAGATCATACCATTAAGTGTGTACCATCTTCTTTGGCAAACAAGAACAGAAACCTCGACCACTAATGATTGTGGTACACGATTACTAACAGTTTATCTACAAAAAGTCTTCGTTTTTTGCTAGCATTCCAACAAACGATTCTAAATCAGTATTTACTATAAATTAATATCACATGGGAAACTATTGGGAATCAGATAACGCCATACGACTGTCGCATTTCAGTTTCGAACTCCTTAGCAATAAGCATCGATGATATACAAATTTTATGTCAAGTGTGATGTTTTTAAACTACCAATGAGTCGAAATCCAACGGTACTTCAGTCACAATTAGAGATATGCATAAGTTATGTCAGTGAGGTTACACTGAATCAAACGGATTTGTCCCTTTATTTTCAATTCAAAAGTATTTGAGAGAAATAAAGAGACAAATTGAACTTAAGTAACTTCAATAACCTTGTCTTTGATTTGTTTGTATCATACAAGAAATTAACGACTGATTCGCATATTTCTCTTAAAATGAAGTCAATTAAAATACTGAGTATAGAGTTTAAATTTGGTATATCATTCAAATGTTTATTAATGTGAAGTTTGATTTATAAATTTCTAGCATTTATCAATTTTATGCTGATGTATATCGATAACTGATCAAAACGTCATCTAGTCGTTTCGTACATGTTAGCCTGGTGACATTGTAGGTTATTTTTAGCAAGGAATATGGACATGGTTATCAATATAAGTAAGAAACCAATAAACAGTGATTGAACTCGTCACACGTTACAGTAATAATGACATTTATTGATTTAAACATTGATATAAGGAGGCATAACTCCGCCTGTAGCTCCTCCAGGGGCTACTGCCGGTCCCAAGCACGGGTAAAGGAGGAGGGTTGGGCATGGGGTTAGCGACCCCATCCCGTAGAAAATCAACTCGCTAAAAAAACGCTAACCAGAAAAATTCATTCAAACCATTCAAACTCTGCCCTGGGAGTAGAAGGAAAAATGACGTCTCATGATGAAAGCCGAGTTCCTTCGGAAGTCATGAGGCCGATGCACCTTCTTACAACCAGAGCGACAATTTTTATAGGTACATGGAATGTCCGGACAATGTGGGAGACCGACAGAGTCTTCCAAATTTCTGCGGAAATGAGGAAATACAACCTGGAAGTGCTTGGAATCAGTGAAACACATTGGACGCAGGTTGGACAACAACGACTGTCTTCAGGAGAACTTCTGTTATACTCCGGTCATGAAGAAGAAAATGCCCCACATACACAAGGAGTGGCACTGATGCTGTCTAGAAAAGCACAAAATGCACTTATAGGATGGGAATCTCATGGACCAAGGATCATCAAAGCCTCCTTCAGAACAAAGAGAGAGGGCATTACAATGAACATCATCCAATGCTATGCGCCGACCAACGACTACGATGAAGACGCTAAAAACCAATTCTACGATAGGCTGCAGTCAATCTTTGAGAAGTGCCCAACCAAGGACCTGACCATTCTAATGGGAGATTTCAATGCCAAGGTTGGAAAGGACAACACTGGATACGAAGACGTCATGGGACAACATGGACTGGGAGGAAGGAACGAAAACGGTGAGAGATTTGCAAACCTATGTGCCTTCAATAAACTGGTCATAGGTGGCACCATATTCCCACACAAAAACATACACAAAGCCACTTGGATTTCACCGGATCACACTACACAGAATCAAATCGACCATGTCTGCATCAACAAAAAGTTCAGGAGGACGATGGAGGATGTGAGAACCAGGAGAGGAGCTGATATAGCATCCGATCACCATTTGCTGGTCGCCAAGATGAAACTAAAACTCAAGAAGCACTGGACAATGGCGCGGACAACATCACAAAAGTTTAACACGGCCTTTCTTCGAGATGCTGACAAACTCAACGAATTTAACATAGCCCTCAGCAACAGGTTCCAGGCCTTTCATAACCTACTCAATGAAGAGGGAACCACCATAGAGAGCAGCTGGAAAGGTATCAAGGACGCAATCGTTTCAACATGTCAGGAGGTTCTGGGCCAAAAGAAGCACCATCACAAGGAATGGATCACTGTTGGTACACTGGATAAAATTGAAGCAAGGAGGAACAAGAAGGTAGCAATCAATATCAGCCGAACAAGAGCAGAAAAAGCCAAGGCACAAGCCGAATACACAGAGGCAAACAAGCAAGTGAAGAGGAGCATCAGGACCGACCGACGTAAATATGTGGAAAATTTAGCGATGACAGCGGAAAAGGCTGCAAGAGAGGGAAACATGAGACAACTGTATGATACAACAAAGAAACTTGCTGAAAATTACCGTCAACCAGAAAGACCAGTGAAAAACAAGGAAGGCAAAGTAATCAACGATATTGAAGAACAACGAAACAGGTGGGTAGAACACTTCAAAGAACTCTTGAATCGACCAGCTCCACTGAACCCACCCAACATCGAAGCAGCACCCACAGACCTCCCAATCGATATTGGCCCACCAACAATTGAAGAGATCAGCATGGCCATTAGACAAATCAAGAGTGGCAAAGCAGCGGGACCAGACAACATCCCGGCTGAGGCACTGAAAGCAAATGTAACAGCAACTGCCAAGATACTCCACATCCTCTTCGGTAAGATTTGGGACGAAGAACATGTACCAACAGACTGGAAAGAAGGACTTCTCATCAAGATACCAAAGAAAGGCGATCTGAGCAAGTGCGACAACTACAGAGGCATCACTCTCCTCTCAATACCAGGAAAAGTCTTCAACAGAGTATTGTTAAACAGGATGAAGGATTCCGTGGACGCTCAACTTCGAGATCAACAAGCTGGATTTCGTAAGGATAGATCGTGCACAGATCAAATCGCAACTCTACGTATCATTGTGGAACAATCAATCGAATGGAATTCATCACTGTACATCAACTTCATCGACTACGAGAAGGCATTTGATAGCGTGGACAGGACGACACTGTGGAAGCTTCTTCGACACTACGGTGTGCCTGAGAAGATAGTCAATGTCATACGGAACTCCTATGATGGACTAAACTGCCAAATCGTCCACGGAGGACAACTCACCGACTCGTTCGAGGTAAAGACCGGTGTTAGGCAAGCTTGCCTACTCTCACCCTTTCTCTTTCTCCTGGTGATCGACTGGATTATGAAGACGTCAACATCTGGAGGAATGCACGGGATACAGTGGACAGGCAGGATGCAGCTTGACGATTTAGACTTCGCGGATGATCTGGCTCTTCTATCACAAACGCAACAACAAATGCAGGAGAAAACGACCAGTGTAGCAGCAGCCTCAGCAGCAGTAGGTCTCAATATAAACAAAGGGAAAAGCAAGACTCTCCGATACAATACAATATGCACCAATCCAATTACACTTGACGGAGAAGCTTTGGAGGATGTGGAAATCTTTACATATCTGGGCAGCATCATTGATGAACACGGTGGATCAGATGCAGATGTGAGGGCGAGGATCGGCAAAGCAAGAGCAGCATACCTACAGCTGAACAACATCTGGAGCTCAAAACAATTGCCAACCAACACCAAGGTTAGAATTTTCAATACAAATGTCAAGACAGTTCTTCTGTATGGGGCAGAGACGTGGAGAACTACGAAAGCCATTATCCAGAAGATACAAGTGTTTATTAACAGCTGTCTACGCAAGATACTTCGGATCCGATGGCCAGACACTATCAGCAACAAGTTACTGTGGGAGCGAACAAACCAGATTCCAGCGGAGGAAGAAATCAGGAAGAAGCGCTGGAAGTGGATTGGGCACACTTTGAGGAAATCACCCAATTGTGTCACAAGACAAGCCCTCACATGGAATCCTGAAGGTCGAAGGAGAAGAGGAAGACCAAAGAACACATTACGCCGAGAAATAGAGACAGACATGAGAAGAATGAACAAGAACTGGAGAGAACTAGAAAAGAAGGCCCAGGACAGAGTGGGTTGGAGAAAGCTGGTCGGCGGCCTATGCTCCATTGGGAGTAACAGGCGAAAGTAAAGTAAAGTAAGTAATAAGGAGGCATCAAATATATATGCGCCAAACTTCGTCTTTCGATTTGTGTGAGGGGCTGGAATACTGCCTGGGCGCCTAAACCGAGACAGGTCGTTTTCTTAGGGGGCCACATCCCGAGCCTCTGACCAAGAGGTCTAATCCACAAGGCAGTGGAGGCCTTATTCGCCCTGTTCTAATATTTTTTAATTTTGCTATGGTTGGGGTTGTGTACTGTGAGATGGGCAATTTGATCGTGAGGCTTCTATTGACTTACTAGATGACATGATCAGTACAAACTTCAAACAGAAGTAAAATCATACAATTTTTCGGCTAACGGGTTGTTCTAGTAATCTTGACTCTGGTTGATTGTGGCCGGCACTTATCCTGAAATTGTCTACATAATTATTTAATCATCTTCCCCTGACCTAACTTTTCACCTTATAGTTGCTCGTGATTTTTATATGTTTGATATCGACACGTTTATCGATCACTGACTGATCTGAGTACCAAGGTTCTAAAAATTCTCTGGTTTCCATCACGATTAGACCATGCAACTAGGAGGATGCGAACCTACAGAATTATCCTTCTGAGCTAAAATAATTCCATTATCTTGGAAATGATATTTTATTGTACACTAGTGACTACTTTGTGGTTATGTATAATTTACGGGTTTATGAGATCCATCTTTATCAATTTTTAAACCTGAAGGATTTTACTATAGAATTTTATATTTTACATTCGTTCATGCTCAACTCTATATTCGCAGTTTTAGTTTCTCTAGGATTAGTTTCATATTGTATAAATCTTTCTGGTTTTCTATCTTGTTAGTCTCCTATCTCTAGACATGTAGTGCACCTTGGACGGTGCCACAATGAAGGCATAGTTGAATAAAACTTTAAGCAGTAAGAATAAAAGTGGTTCCAATTATATTTCGTGCAATAGTTCAATTATTCATGTTAATTTTTAACTATCAATATAGGGGTTTGTGGAGGTTAGATTTTCAGGTTCTCAGTGGTGGTCTACCTTAGATGGACTTGTTACTTTAACTGTGAAGTTAGGCATACGATTAGTGAGTTATTGTACTTATATTGATATAATTTATCACTCAAATATGCAATAATCTCTACACTTCACCGTATCTATTTTCGAAATATTAGTAAGACATAAATCTCAAGTATTGTCTAATATATAGTAGATTGTAAGCTAGTAGCACAAAGAAACAAAATAAAGAGAAGTGTTATATGATGGGAGGTAGTTGGCTGTAAACCCTGGGCCCGAGTCTCGTGGTAGTTGGGACTGGTCAGCAAGGCGTAACTGCCGTCTCAAACGGTGAGCCAGAGTTATATAGGCTCGGGTCCCATAGATAGCATTAGTTCCCCTAAGATTGCGTGTGCACAAAGTCACTCAGGTTGGTGGACAAATTTCAAATTGATTGACCAGCAAAAAAGGAACAGACACACACGAAATTAGTCACAGCTTAGTGATTAATGGATAACACAAGGGTAACGGTAAAATTAAAAAAAGAAAGGATATTCGATTAACTACTTACCAATCCATTCCAATCATACCACCACATTGTGCAATACTGTACTGTACGCGTCTTGCAAATGCAATTGAATCTTCTTGATCTGACTTTCTAGTTGGTGGTAAATACCAAACATCTACCATAATAGCCCATGATGTCATTATTTTTAAATTGTACTGGAATAAACTATCTAGACTGCTGTTCCAAAAACAGTCAGCAAACAATGGATTGTACTTTTATAGGACATGAGAAAGAGGGGAGGAGAAAAGTAATCAACAGATAATCAATAAATAACCTATATATATATATATATATATATATATATATATATATATATATATCACACCAGTTAAAATCATACATATGATACGTAATGGAACAATAAGATTCAATAAAACAATTCCATTGTATGGTTGAAAGGCCTTGGATAATTTGAAAGGAGTACCGCAAACGAAATGATGTTGGGTAATAAATCCATAAAATTTCGCATGATTGTTTCTTTATTAGTTGAGAACTACTACTATGGTGTATGCTACTTAAGTCGACAGACATAAGTAGTATGTAACACCAATCAGAAAAGCAATGCATGGCAGCAGAAGGCTATGAAGGTCGACTTGAAGAAAACAGAAAGGGAAATAGAAAGAAAATGTGACTTGAAAGAATCATACAGAATATGAAGGACAAATAATGGAAGTTTTGAAAATGAAGTATTCAATGTATGGTTCTCATTAGAACCGGCCACTGGTAAACAAGATGGAACCTGGTACGCATGTGTATCTGTTTAAGTTGACATGCCTGATTAGCAAAGTAAAATGAAATGTTGATAACAGACAGAGTAGAGGAAATGATAAAAGTTTCAGTGATAGTAGAGAATATTAGGGATAGAGAAAGTGATTTGAGAAGACAGAATGAATTTACGGAATATGAAGTATAGGTACTGTAAGACAAAGAATGAACGTATCTGCGATATTGCAAATGATTCTGACCAATTTTATAAAACATCTCCGACCATTGGCCATAATAACCACGTGGTCCAAGTTGTCATGCACCATAGATTCGAACAGTGGAAGGGAATCAACAAAAAGAGGAGGACAGAATGGGAAATAACACAGAAGACAATTTACATTTAGGCATGTAGAATACAGCCCAAGAAAGGATAAATGCGATTGAAAGATAGAACATTAATGACACCTGATTCACGATTTGTAAAATGACGGAGAATGAATGTAAATATACATTATACTGTGAAAGACTTCGCGTTATGTAACTATCAAACATCCAACCTGAACACCGATTACCACGACGCGCAATGATGAATACTATTGGGGATGGTTGGAAGAAAGTTAGAGGCGGCCAAACAAAAACGTGGCATCAGAGCTTGAAGTCACTAACTTCTAGTCTGAGCCATGTTGGTAGATGCAGACTACTTGCTTGAGGTCCGCGTGCCTATCGTAACCGATGGTTGGAAACTCTCGGTGACATGGCTCACAATCGATCACAATGGCGCCCACCCGGAGGCGGTAGCCACTTTGCCCCCAAATGCCCTGGTACGACCGAGAGTGGAGAGAGTCACCTCTCCCTCTCGAAATGCTCTCATATGGCCAGTAAATATATAGCCTCTGCCAGGGAAGTCCTACTCACTGCCTTCTCGTGGCATTACTGTTGTTTACGAAAGTGAGAGTACGAAAAGCGAATGTCCGGCGCTTTAACCGGGTTGGTGGATGTGGAGGATCCACCTAGGGGAGTTGGAAAACCCTGATTCCAAACCAATGGTGCACATGGGCTCCAGTATCCTGATGGAACGAATGGCGGACGAACCTGTCATTGGTCAACGGCTACCATGGGACTGCATCTCCTTACGATGCTCCACTGCCTTGTGGATCAGACATTCAGGTCAAAGGCTCCGGGTGTGGCCCCCTAAGAAAACCACCTGCTTCAGTCTGGGCACCTGGGCAGTATCACAGCCCTCACACAAATCGAATGAGATTTGTGAGGCGCATATTTATCTGGTGCTTCCTTGTACCAATTTTTATGTGTTTAAATAAATAAATAATAAATAATAATGGCGCAGATGTATACACTCTTTATCTTCCCTTAAACCTTGAGGTTAAAATTGCTTCATATCTGTCTTCCTTCCTATACTATATCCTCATGCACAACCTTTCTTTTATATATTACCACCATTAAATTAACTACTTCTATGAAATTGGTGTTCATCTTGTTGTGCTAACGAGGTATGGCAACTTGGACCGATGCATATATGTTCCTGGTCCTACGTTGTAGCTGAGTGACTGACTGATCCAACAAATAATTTTGAGAATAACTTAATAGTTTACTATTTTTAACTCCAATGAACTTGTGAGTAGTACGATCGACACCTAATGATAAGTGACGTCAAACAAAATTGTCAGAGATAATGAATGGGTTCGAGCTTGTGACAACACTTATTAATAGAAAATGTTAGCTCTTGTTACCGTGTCAAAGAATATGATTGAAGTTAACTGTTATATATGTCGGTAGATGACAATCTAACTTATATAAACATTTTGCAAGGATATAAAATGTAATGATATCTGTTATTTTTCAGATCACATAACTACTATCGTTATACATTAAATAGGAATAATATATTTGTAAAATCTCAGCGAATGAATTTTTTTTATTATTTTAAATTAAATCCTATCTAGAAAGATTGTAGGTTGGATTTAATTTAAAAAAAATTCATTCGCTGAGATTTTACAAATATATTATTCCTATTTAATGTCTTACTTCAACTCGGCGCTCAAATACTGTGAAACTATTCGTTCTAATTTAGACGAGAGTTCTTATATACTATCGTTATATTCTACACTGTAGCAATGACTTGTGCGTATCTGATGGTCAATAGCATGTAGCAAATAGTGGTACAATTTACTTATTTTCACTAAAGGAAGAACAAAAATTTCAGCAAATTGAAGTCAAATTGATAAGTACAGAGAGTGAGAATGTTTGGTGGCCTGTGCATTTAGCAGTTAACCCCTAAATACTGAATGCGAACATATATATTCATTTTCATTAACTTAATTAGCGATAAGTATAAAGTTTAACTTTTATAAAGGAGACCTGATTTATGTCTAAGCACTCTAGTGTCAGTATTTTGGTTGAATGGTCAAATAACTGACCGACAGAATTCGATCAGCGTCAAAGGACTAGGCAAACATGAAATTGGTCAATACTCATTGATAAGTCACAAGACAAGCCCTCACATGGAATCCTGAAGGTCAAAGGAGAAAAGGGAGACCAAAGAACACATTACGCCGAGAAATAGAGACAGACATGAGAAGAATGAACAAGAACTGGATAGAACTAGAAAAGAAGGCCCAGGACAGAGTGGGTTGGAGAAAGCTGGTCGGCGGCCTATGCTCCATTGGGAGTAACAGGCGTAACATAACATAACAAGAAATAAGTCGTGGTTAGAATAGCTCTGCAGTAATATATATATATATATATATATATATATATATATATATATATATATACTTAGGAAGATTTCGTTAAAAAGCGATGCATACTCTAATTGCAACAGGATGAATTTCAGCGCCCACTTCGAAACAACCCTTCTTGAATTTCATGACTGATGTATTATTGATACAAGTACCTTCTGGAAAAATGAGAATAGGCTCAGCATTCGGTGTAGCTGCGTGGTTTTTTAACCTTTTCGCTGTAGAATGACGATCTAAGATTTCATCACGATCAAACCAAATAGCAGGCACAGCACACGAGATTATCCGTTCAGCGAAACCAAAAAATCCTCCATGCTTTTGCCCAACCTGAATAAAAGAAAAAAACTATTAATAATAGTGTCATTTACACAAAATAATCGTAGCTAGTATTTAAGGTTTGCAAATATTGTAGATATCACCTAATTCACCACTCTATATTCTTTTATGATCTATTGTTGCATCTGTAGAGTAATATAAATGATAATATAGGAATAATAATCTCACTCACCAGGTGTACTTCCAAATGATCCAGACTCTAAATGTAAGGAGCTAATCATATTATCTGGTTGCCCAAACTCAATTGGGCGGAGTGAGTTTCAAACGTGAGGCTTGGTGTCAAAAAGTTGAATCTCTTAACCACTAAGTTGTCGCTCCGCAATAACGTTTGCCTACCATTCGAAATTGATGTAATGGAACTCAATTCTCAATCGGTGGTAGTTTAGAAAAAGACAATGGACAGAAGGAATCCATGTTTATCGTTTATCATTTGTATTTTCGGTGTGTTCTACAATGTTAGCTGTTTTCTCTTCTGATCTTTACGTGTTCTGCCTACGCCATGCTTTTGATATGCAGAAACTCCTCTTTCCGTCTGATGACTGTGACAGCTTCGAGGCCACATTCCGCTACATACTACTTACGAGCAATCTTGTGAGTACCGTTCATCACAGTAGGTTGAATGTTCGAAAGCAGTCTACACATAAGGAGTGCAGTTCAAAACTAAGTACAAACATGTATACTCCGCAAAAATGAGTAACTAGTTATACTGAACTATAATCGGCCTTACTATATATATTTCAAATGTAGATGCATGCAGGAGAATATTACACTACGACTAAGTTAACTATGTCAATTATATTTTTATACGGCACGTATGTGTTAGTCATTTGAACAATTAAGCTAGGTGTTCATTGAATTTTGTAGCTGAAGGTCGATCTTAAGTGAATGTGTGATTACTTTAATTGAAAAGTAGTGGGCTTCTAACCGAACAAATATTGTACTAGTTAATCCGACACAACGTAGAACTTCATACGTACGTACATCAGTTCGAGTTGCCATACAACATTAGCACAGAGATGCAGATGTGGATCCAAATCTCACGGCGGTAGAAGTAGTAAGAGTATAAGCAGTGTTCGGAAAGATTAGGGTTTGAAGATGTTATTCAAGGAGTATAATCCGGTAAAATAAATTTGGAGAGATAAAAAAAGATAGGGACGTGAAGAATTCAGAAGATTAGAATTTGGTAGAACAAAGAGTGGATGCATCTTCACCATTGCATTTCCGAGATAGTTTTGCTGACAGTTGGGTTTCTAATACCGGTTTCTTTAACAAGTCTGGACAGTTGTCTGCTGTTGCCTATTGCCACTGCCTTTCCCATCTCTCTTGTTTTCGCTACCCACCACTGTTCACCATCACCGCGTAGGCGTCTTACCAGCCTGTGCTTAAGCTGACTCCGCTCTTCGTTATGTTCAGAGCCAGATAGGGTGAGTCTTCGAGCATCTATCAGTGCGGTAGATGCTGCTGAGATCCAGTGTTTCTCCCTAACCTTATGGTTTGCCCTACTAGCAGATATCACTGCTGTTTCCACAGCTTTTCGGACGTCGTTCCATGCTGCCTTGGGGTGGGCACAACTTACATGGCTGCTCAACTGTTTTTCTAGTTGTTCCTGAAATATATTCTTAGCTTGCCTATCATTAAGTAGAACCCTAAGAGGTTTCCTTACAGTGTCTTTCCTACGTCCAGTAAGATGCACACAAATACGTGCTCGCACTAGAGCATGATCTGAATCTAAACATGTACTCCAGAACGAGAGACAGTCTTCTATCTAGCCCTTCCATCGGTGACTGATGGCGATGTGATCTATTTGGGTCCAACGTTGTGTTGGGGATGTCAAATCCCCAGAACTTACTTGATAAGTGGCTTGATTTTGTAATTTTATTTTGGAAATTTGAATTTAGCTGTTTTCGCACCAAATGCGCTTTTTTTTACCTTCACGTCATATTTCCCACTTGTAACTATCTTAAACGCTATTGGTCCGTTGTTTCTTTGTGTGTGCTATTTATAAATGATGCCCAAGGACAATTTGCTGCTGTACATATACGCTTGACTTTTTCTCTTAATTGGTTGCTGTGCTTCTGGCTGCTACGGGATATAACTTCCCGCTTCCAATTTGGACTTCTTACTCTAATTAGCTGGGTCGTGTCAGAACAGTTAGCTTATCGGTTCCTGGTCACAAGTCTTTGTTCCGTTCGCTACTATTGAATTCGTAACGTTTCAGACATTACAATTGGCGACGAGGTTGGTGCAAATATGGATCCTGCAAAAGTGGAATTATTGCTCCAACAGCAGATGAAACTTATCCAAATGCTAACAGAAACAAAAATTACGACCAATAGCCAACCAAGCAGTTCTAATCCTACCACTACTGCACCTTCAGTTGATGGTATTGACAGTAGCATTTCTGAGTTTCATTACGATCCTGAATCTAATGTTACGTTTGATATGTGATTTCGGCGTTATGAAGATTTATTCAGATTTGATTTTGCCAATCAAAATGATGGATGGAAAGTCCGTTTGCTGCTTCGAAAGCTGGGTCCTAGTGAACTTGATAAATATTGTAACTTGATTCTGCCTCTAAACACACGCGATCGCTCATTCTCAGAAACTGTCCAGTCATTGAGCCAACAGTTCGGAGATAATTCCTCACTGTTCAACACACGCTACCGATGTTTGAAGCTGACTATGGACGAAGACACCGATTTTCTGATGCATGTGGGCATTGTCAACCGCGAATGCGAACGCTTTCGGTTGAAGTCGCTAACTGAAGATCAGTTCAAAGCCCTCATTCTCATCTGCAGCCTCCAATCGCAAAAGTTCAGTAACATTAGAACACGGTTGTTCAGTCGATTGGATGAAGACCCTAAGCTGACTCTTAATGATATTGCTAACGAATATCAACGTCTAATTAATCTGCAGCATGACACTATTATGGTTCAACGTGGTGTTTCTGATCGCCCTGAAGTACATGTAGTCCAACAACCAACAAAACCTGTTAAATCCGCCCCAGCTAAGCCAAGTTCATCTCACTCTAACTCAGTCCAACAAGCAAAGACGAATCCTCCTGCTCCATGCTGGCAGTGTGGTGCATGGCATAATATTCAAAGCTGCCCGTATAAACAACATTGTTGCAGGAACTGTAAAGCTGTGGGCCACAAAGATGGATTTTGCCAAAATACGAAGCCGAATAGCCCCAGAAGTACTAGAAAGTCTGCTTCCAATCCGTGTACAAATTCGTTGAGTTTTGTAGAAACCTGTCAGAACTCAACCCCAGGTGAGAGAAAATTTATTACCATTAATATTAGCGGGCATCCATTTAGATTGCAAATAGACACAGCATCAGACCTGACGATTCTTTCACAATTCCACATTGATCATCCAGGCATAAAGCGTATGAAATCCATCGCCAGAAGCTATGCTTACTGGCCCCTCATGGAACAGCATATCGTGGATCTAGTAAACAAATGCGCTCAGTGTCAACAAGCTGCAAAGTCCAATGCGAAGGTGCCGCCGGTTCCACGGCCACAGCCTGAACATCCCTGGTCTAGGATACATGTCGACTTTGCCGGTCCAGTTAGCTGGGTCGCGTCAGAATAGCTAGCTTATCTGTCCCAGGTCACAAGTCTTTGTTCCGTTCGCAACTAGTGAATTCGTAACGCTTCAGACATAACACGTTGGGAAGAATTCGGGGGTCACCATGTCAAAAGATGTTTTTCCTTGTGCTTAAGGTTAGTATTCGTAAGAAACAGGCGGTTCTCTGGGCATAGCTGCAACAGACGGTCGCCATTTTCTGTTCTTTGAGCCACGACACCATAAGATCCACCCCGGTGTCTTTCCTTTCCGTTTAGTTTACCTATTTGAGCATTAAAGTCACCTGCCACTATTACTACATCAAGACGCCTAGCTTTTCAGAGAAGGTCGGAAAACTTTTTGTAAAACTCATCTTTTACCTCATATGAGCTGCAGTCAGTGGAAGAGTAGGCAGAAACGACGAAGAGGCAACGACGAGTGTCCCTATTTTTCCGAGTCCTTACTGTTCCGTTTAGTCGGTCAGTGCACAGCCGACTGTCTACTGGGATCCAGTCTGAAAGAGCTAGTCCTGCCCTAGAAATTAGCGCCATACCTACGTCAGCAAGGCCACGAGAAGTAGCATCAGGGCTTTCAGATATACGAAGTGTGAATCGAGTTGGTTCTCTATTTTGACATAGTAAGGTCAAATGAATGACGCTACTCGGATCTTGTATGCGCGTTCCGGAAACGTAGCACACATCGATGGTGCGAGATTCTGAAGTCCCAACGAAGGAAGCCAGTTGTCCTATTTAGCACAGTGTTCGGACGTTAAAAGCTCCTATATGTAGTTTAGATCGTGGTTTCAGGAGAGCAAGATTAACATCCCGCGTGTGTGTTGTTACGGGTATGAGGGCTAATATCACTTCCGACTGCCCACACTATGGAAGGGTATTTCTTGAGGGACCTGAAAAGGTAAACCGGATTAATGTTGGTCTTGACGACCTGGGAGCGTGATCGCAGAGCCCAAGGGACAACTGCTTAAGGCCGGTCACACACGGCCTTTTTGTGGGAGGTTTTTGACGTGTTGGCTTCGTTCCTCAAAGGGCCTTACCGCCGGAGACGGAAATCCGTGAAGTGAGGTTGTAGTGAACAAAACACTAGTTGGGGACAATCGAATGTATTTAAGCAAACATTACAGACTATCTCGGTAAATTCTGATAACCAAACAATGAACAGCCAATTTGCAAATTAACAACCAATTGTTTCAATCTTCACTGTTTCTTCTCTAATTCCATTGCTCATGCATTTTCCAAACGATTGCGCTTCATTTCAGTTCTTTCCTCATCGGTCTTTTGCGAAAATACATTCTATGTCCGACCCACACCATATACTACTTATATAGATATAAGTAGACAACACCACAAGGTGAGGCGTGACATTTTTAGGGTCGACCTCTTCTAACCCCACCCCTTCTTGTGAGAAGGCAGCATCGCTGTAGATGGTGGTCGTCCGAGGGAAACACCTTACTGTTGTCACACCTCTCTACAGTCAGCAATACGACTTTGCCCTCAGACCTTGAGTTGCTGCTTTTAGTCTTACCGTTTTCCAATCGACCTGCCTGACATGGTAGAACCTACAGGAACATATGTTCCAGCCAATATGGCTCGATTGGGTCATCACGATAGGCAAGCCTGACCAGCACATCAATGTAGCAGCTACGGTTGAGAAATATTATATATCTGACTGTGAAGATTAAGTTCTGTGAAATAAGATGCTACCCAAAGTACTTAGAGATATTTCATCAATTATGCTGTTATATTTTTAGAATTTTTGAAGATATGTTTTTTATTTGGCTCTGTATTACATAATTCATGTTGTTTTAATAACCTAATGAAGTTTAAAACTAGTCGAAAGTAACATTTACACGTTTATCCTTTTTTTCTGTCAATTTTTCTTTCAATTGTGAACTAATCGAATAACAACAACAATTAAACGTTTATTTTGTATAGATTTTTGACAAACTTTTATCCGGTAAAGATATTGAGAAAATATGTGGCGTAGATGTTGTGTAATGAAATGTATTTATTTATTTAAACACATAAACATTGGTACAAGAAAGCACCAAATAATATGCGCCACATAAATCATTCGATTTGTGTGAGGGCTGGAATACTACCTGGGTGTCCAAACCGAAACAGGTGGTTTTCTTAAGGAGCCAAACCCAGAGCCTTTGACCCGAAGGTCTAATCCTCAAGGAAGTAGAACAACTTTAGGACATGCAGTTCCATGATAGCCGGTGACCAACGACTGGTTCATACGCCGTTTGTTTCTTCAGGATACTGGAGCCCATGTGCACATTGCTTTGGAATTAGTGTTTTCCGACTCCCCTAGGTGGACCCTCCGTGTCTACCAACCCAGATAAAGCACCGGACATTCGCTTTTCGTCCTCTCAATTTGGTAAACAATAGTAATGCCACGAGAAGATAGTGAGTAGGATTTCCGTGGCAGTGGTTGTATGGACGTGGTCATGTAAGAATATTTCAAGAGGGAGAGCAGACTCTCCCCACTCTCGGCCGTACCAGGGCATTTGATGATTTAGAGTGAGGCCTGTTATTTTTAACATCCTATTGAGTCAAAGAATGGATAAGATTCAATGAATCACCGCCCCCAAATGCCCTGGTACGGCCGAGAGTGGGGAGAGTCTACTCTCTCTCTCTCTCGAAATGCTCTCACATGGCCAGCGAATATATAGCCTCTGCCAGGGAAGTCCTACTCACTGCCTTCTCGTGGCGGGGGTGTTGTTTACGAAAGTGAGAGGACGAAAAGCGAATGTTCGGCGCTATAACCGGATTGGTGGACACGGAGGGTCCACCTAGGGGAGTTGGAAAACCCTGATTCCAAACCAATGGTGCACATGGGCTCCAGTATCCTGATGGAACGAATGGCGGAAGAACCTGCTGTTGGTCAACGGCAACCATGGGACTGCATCTCCTCACGATGCTCCACTGCCTTGTGGATCAGACCTTTAGGTCAAAGGCTCGGGGTGTGGTCCCCTAAGAAAACCACCTGCTTCGGTTTGGGCACCCGGGCAGTATCACAGCCCACACACAAACAAATGAATGAAATTATGAACTTTATTGACGATATCCCTGGTCATACTAAAAGCAAAACAATTAACATTATTATTATTATTACCTTTATTATTATTATTATTATTATTATTATTATTATTATTATTATTATTATTATTATTACTTACCATATCGCTAATTCACCCCCTTTTATCCCCAATTTGTGTAACCTTACTCTTCAACTTATGCAGCAGCTCGCTCTTGGTGGAAAATCTGTCCTATCTAAACGATCTCCAGTCACTGTCTGGTTGAAAGTGAATGCTTCCACCGATTATGAATACTGAGGCAGTCTTTCTGAAACCACGTACGCCGTTCAAGCTGGCTTCCTTCAACGTTCGCACACTAATGCAGATCAGACAACAGATAGGGCTGGCTATGTCTTTGGAAGGTCTTAATGTTGACGTTTGTTGTCTATCCGAGACCCGTATTCAAGACTCTAGTGAAGTACTACAAATCCGCTCTCCATCTGTCGCCTCGAAAAGCTTGTTCCACGTGCGCTTATCCGGGGACCCTGTGGCATCTTCGTCTGGTCTTGCTGGCGTTGGTGTCGCACTAAGCGCTAGAGCTGAGGCAGCACTAATCGATTGGATCCCCATTAACAGTCGGTTATGTGCTGTTAGATTAGAAAGTTCCATCAAAGTGAGAAGAAATCGGCGTGAGAAACGGTGTCTTTTCGTCATCTCCGCCTATGCCCCGACAGATTGCAGCCCGGATGCAATCAAGGATGAGTTTTACCATCAGTTAACAGTTCTTCTCCAGAAAGCGCGTTCGACAGATATTGTAGTACTAGCCGGAGACTTGAATGCACAGGTCGGGCGTCTAGGCACAGAAGAGAGTCGTCTAGGTGGCCGATGGGGACTTGTTGGTCGCAGGACAGATAACGGGGACCGTTTGCTGCAACTGTGCACAGACCACAACCTGTTTCTGGCCAGCACTAACTTCCGGCACAGTCATCGCCGGTGTGCCACCTGGCGTCCTCCCTCTGCATCCCAAACCTGGACTCAGATTGATCACATCGCGATCAGCTACCGCTGGCGTGGTTGTGTACAAGACTGCCGCTCCTTTTGGAGTACCTATCTGGAGTCTGATCATGCCCTGGTCTGCGCCAATCTCACCTTACTTTTCAGTGGCCGAAGGATTGACCACCACCAACGGATTGATATTAGTAAACTGGCTGCAACTTCTGTTGCAAGTAAGTATCGAGCGGAGCTAGCCTCTAGGCTAGCTACCACCCCACCGAAAAGTATAGGTAAGCATTGGTTGCATCTTCATGACGCCATGAAAATGGCGAGTAAAGCCGCTTGCGGCTTCGCGAAACGTCCCGCTTACAACCACTGGGTTTCTTCTGGCTCCTTACAACTGATGGAAGCCCGTCGGTCTACTCCGGGTGACCGTGAGTTTGACCACAAACGAAGGCTGTTACGTAATGAAATCGGGCAAAGCTTGTGTAAGGACCGGGAAGCCTGGTGGTCGGAGCGTGCTAATGAGATGGAAGCAGCAGCTGCATCTGGTAACTGCCGGAAGCTCTTCCAACTCATCCGAGCCACTGGCAGCAAGAAGTCTGGTGTGAGTGAAACAATCTACGAGGATGACGGGATGCCAATCACTAACATCTGTCGACGTCTTGGACGATGGGCGGAATTTTTCGAAGGGCAGTTCAACTGGCCTGCTGCTCCGGCAACATCAACCAGCTTGTCCTGCTCCCCATGGCCGGTGACGACTGATCCACCAAACGAGGCGGAAGTCCGCAAGGAACTCCAACTCTTGAAACGTTATAAATCACCTGGCCCAGATGACTTACCTCCGGCTCTTTTTAAAGATGGTGGTGACTTTCTGGCTAAGGAACTGACTGCGTTGTTTGGAAAGGTTTGGGAGCAAGAAAGTGTCCCAACATTTTGGAATGAGTCAATAGTCGTCCCTATCTTTAAAAAGGGTTCACGTTGTTCCTGTAGCAACTATCGGGGGATAAGTCTACTTTCGATCGCGTCCAAACTATTGGCTTCTATCGTTCTTCGTAGGTTGTTTAAAACCCGAGAACGATTGACTCGCGAGGAGCAGGCTGGTTTTCGTTCTGGTCGAGGATGCATTGATCACATCTTCACCCTCCGCCAAATGTTAGAACACCGTCATACTTATCGCAGGCCAACAATCGTAGTGTTTCTTGATATCAGGGCGGCCTTCGATTCGTTGGACAGGACTGTTCTCTGGGATTGTCTATTGAAGAATGGTGTGCCTGAGAAGTTCATTAACATCTTAAAAGCCCTGTATACGAACACCTCAGGCAGAGTGAGGGCATACAACCACCTTTCTCCCTTGTTCCATTCGAGCAGTGGGGTTAGGCAGGGTTGCCCGATCTCCCCATTCCTCTTCAACTTTGCCATCGACGACATCCTAGAAACAGCTCTGATGGATGTAAGTAATGGCGGTGTGGATATGTTGACTGGAGAACGACTTCTCGACCTTGAGTATGCGGATGATATTGTCTTACTGTGCGATAATGCCCAAGGCATGCAATCAGCACTTAATCAGTTGGCAATCAGTGTCCGCAGGTACGGCATGTGCTTTGCACCCTCCAAGTGCAAAGTACTTCTACAAGACTGGCAGGATTCTCATCCTGTACTCACCCTGGATGGTGAGGAGATCGAAGTAGTTGAGAAGTTCGTGTATCTAGGTAGCTATATAAGTGCTGGTGGTGGCGTGAGTGATGAGATTGATGCACGTTTAATGAAAGCCAGAGCGGCTTATGCCAATCTGGGCCATCTTTGGCGCCTTCGTGATGTTAGTCTGGCTGTAAAAGGTCGGATCTACAACGCGTCGGTGAGAGCAGTTTTGCTCTATGCTTGTGAAACCTGGCCTCTCCGAGTTGAGGATGTTAGACGTCTCTCTGTGTTCGATCATCGTTGTCTCCGAAGGATTGCTGACATCCAGTGGCAACACCATGTTAGTAATGCAGAGGTTCGGCATCGTGTGTTCGCGCGCAGAGACGATAATTCAATTGGTGTCACCATCTTGAAACACCGACTTCGGTGGCTCGGACATGTTTTACGAATGTCGTCCCAGAGACTTCCGCGTCGTGCATTATTTGCCGACCCTGGGACTGGTTGGAGAAAGCGGAGAGGAGGTCAGTGTATGACATGGTGTCGTGGCATGAAAGAGAGCTGCAAAGGGCTAGCTTCCGTTGGTCCTTCACGACTCCCTGGTTGGGGTCCGAGAGATAGTGCAACACAGTGGCTAGAGACGTTATCGGATATGGCTCAGAATAGAAGCCAGTGGCGATCCTGCTGCAACCTTCTTTTACTTTCTACATAAATAATGGTTCTAACTTTCCTAACTGAAAGAATCTTCTGGTTGTACATTTCAGCCCGCCTTATCTTTTCATCCTTTATCTACCTACTTTCATTATTTTGTGTGGCGCATATGTACCTGGTGCCCTTTTGTACCAATATATATGTGTTTAAATAAATAAATAAAATAAATAATGAATCACCAATTTATAATAAAACTCAGCGATCAGATTCAGGCTGAGAAATTTGTTAACACTAATGCGAACTACATAAAACATTTATGATTGGATATATGTATATATGAGTAGTTTCGAAAAATACTGAGTTAATCTGTATTTCAACCCACCAATTGAAATTAAGATGAGTTTATTCAGTCACAGGGGTCAGTCAGCGACAACGTAGGACCAGGAACATATATGCATCGGTCCAAGTTGCCATACCTCGTTAGCACAACAAGATGAACACCGATTTCATAGTAGTTAATTTAATGGTGGTAATATATAAAAGAAAGGTAGTGCATGAGGATATAGTATAGGAAGGAAAAAAAGTTATGGAGCAATTTTAATCTCAAGGTTTAAGGGAAGATAAAGAGTGTATACACCTACGCCATTGTGATCGATTCTGAGCCATGTCACCCAGAGTCTCCAACCATTGGTTACGATAGTCACGCAGACCCCAACCAGGTAGTCTGCATCTACCAACATGGCTCAGACTAGAAGTTAGTGACTTCAAGCTTTGATGCCACGTTTTGGTTTGGTCGCCCCTAACTTTCTTCTAACCATCCCCAATAGTATTCATCATTGCGCGTCGTGGTAATCGGTGTTCAGGCATACGTAACGCGTGGCCCAACCATCTCGGTTGATGAAGATTCATGACCTCATCAACTGATTTACCATCATTCCCTAATACCCTGCGTCTAACCTCACTATTACTTACCCGGTTATCCCAGCAGATGCGAGCAATATTTCGAAGGCATCTGTGGTCAAATACTAGTAACCTACGAGTATCTTCTACTCTTCTACAGGAGTCATTATAGAGTGGTAAATAAGTATGATAAATAGAATGATAGACTGATCAATTGATCTGATACAAAATTATCATATCCGGTCACTAATTATTTGTGAAGTTAGAAGTAACTTTAAACATTTTTGGACTTTTCCAACTTTACTGTGGAACTGGTGAGTTGTACAACTGCAAACCACGGAGGATGACCTTGCAGTGTTTATAAAATGTGAGAAAGAGACTGATAAACTGAAATGATCTACATGTTGAGACAATAGCATTTACCATACGAGAGCTCAAAACACAAGCTTTTTATACGATATAACTTTAACAGACCATTGGTCAGTTGAATTATTGTAGAACGAAGCCAAGAACTGGATGTATAAAAGTGAATTAAGAATTAAAATCCAGATACTTATTTTAGGCACCCATAGGAGTTAGATGTGTGAATTTATGTTAGGTCAAAAAGTATTAATACAATTGCACTGTTAATAATTCGTTTCGGAGTGTCTAACCGAATAAAATTGCAAGAAACAAACGTGGATGCAGGGGTAAAACAATACGTACTTAAAATCAAACTATATTCAAAACTTGATGGAAGATAAGAAATACCAGAATCTGGACTATTGAGACGGATTGTGAGACAATAGTTATGGTTATATTGTGGACAAACACCAGAAAAACTCTACCTTTCTACAAGGTTTACATCAACAGTCAATGACTAGGTTGATTCCATGTGTTGATTTGACTAATATTAGACTATTAAAGCATATTCTTATGTAAGCTAACACAATATTCCGGAGAAGGTGGATGATTAAACGTAGTCCCAACCACTTTAATTGATAAAGGCTGACAACTCATTAGCCCTTTCACCAAGTACTCTACACCAAGAATTAATATAACTCGAAGAGGCAATACTTTGGGAACTCAATGATCAATGCCTACAACTCAAGTATTTCTCATACTTAGACACAGTCCACTATTGTGCAACATACAAGGCGAAAAAACTTCAAATGGTGAAATAAAATTAGAGAATAAACTATAGAAAAGTCTTACAACAGCGTAGGTAACATCTGAGGCCAAAACACACCAATCAAACGGTGTCGTATGGTTGGCGACACAAATTGTATTCGCCTTAGGGCGGTTTTCTCTACACAAAAGGTAAAGAGCATAAATACGGTTAGTTTTTAGCAGCACAAAATAATTGGGTATAATAATTTACTATGAACAAACTTAGAAGCAAAGTTTTTTTAGGATATGAAAACAATCGTATGATTTTTAGTTACTGTTATAATAGGCGTTATCAAACTTTAAATTCACTTAGTATTGTTTGTTATCAAACTTTGTTTCAAATACCTGTACTCTAACCAACGGCAGTTCAGATGATATGGTTAAGTATGGTTAAGTTATATGGTTAAGTTATAATTGTTAAACCTTATCAAAAATTATCAAAAATATTTGTTAGCTTAGTGTTTTTGTCAAGCAATGCAGAGATGGTATAACGATAAAAATTAATCTGGTTCGTAAAAACAGGGTTCATGATCATGTACTTGTAAAATTAGTTACAAAAACGTCATAAACCATGATTTATAGAAAGGCTGCAATAATGGCCAAGCACAGAAACTGAAGTAGATGGCTTTTAGAAAGCTACTTACAAAGTCTTGATGACTGAACAAACGTTTAGTTTAGCCCAAACATCATCTACTGTTCCAATGTTTTGGGCGTCATGTGCACCGCTGGCTCGAAAGCAGGATTTGTTAACTTCTTTACGTGAACCTTCCATCAGTCAGCTACAACGTAGGACCAGGAACATATATGCATCGGTCCAAGTTGCCATACCTCGTTAGCACAACAAGATGAACACCGATTTCATAGTAGTTAATTTAATGGTGGTAATATATAAAAGAAAGGTAGTGCATGAGGATATAGTATAGGAAGGAAAAAAAGTTATGGAGCAATTTTAATCTCAAGGTTTAAGGGAAGATAAAGAGTGTATACACCTACGCCATTGTGATCGATTCTGAGCCATGTCACCCAGAGTCTCCAACCATTGGTTACGATAGTCACGCAGACCCCAACCAGGTAGTCTGCATCTACCAACATGGCTCAGACTAGAAGTTAGTGACTTCAAGCTTTGATGCCACGTTTTGGTTTGGTCGCCCCTAACTTTCTTCTAACCATCCCCAATAGTATTCATCATTGCGCGTCGTGGTAATCGGTGTTCAGGCATACGTAACGCGTGGCCCAACCATCTCGGTTGATGAAGGTTCACAACCTCATCAACTGATTTACCATCTCTAACAGCACTCGAGAACCTTCCGCACACACCAACTAGATTCTCGCGTGTTTTAGACTCCTGATTTTAATGGAGAAACTGGGATTGAGAACAAGTGAATCCACTGTGACTTCGGAAACTGAACAGAACATCCAACTCATGCATAGGAAATGTGGTTCGGAGCCCATAATAAAATTATGTGCTTAGTTTGATGGCATTTCATCATCTAATAATTTAGTTGATGAACATGACAAGCCATATCTGTTTGTGCCGCATCTTAAAGGGGTTTTCCGAAGTTTATTTGAGTCGATCCCGTAATCATCATACCAGATACGAAAAAGCATCTATAACTTATTAAAAGAAGTTATTAAGAAATGGTCGTATGCCTCAAATACGCGAAATCTTCCATAATTTTTTAAAAGATGATTACGAGTGTCTGGTAATAAACTTCGCAGTGTTCTTCAAAAAAATACATGGTAAACTGTGATAGCTGGTTAAATAGACAAACCTGTTGTGGAAACGAATAACTGCCGAGAATGAACACAAATTAAGCCGTACGGCTGCCTGAATTCCTTCGGTGGATAACCAATTTTTAAACCTTGATAAATGAGTGTAACAAAATGAAAGTACCGTGAAGGAGGAAGCTTTCGAGCCACAGCACCTATAATCCATGTGAAGAACACTGAAGAAAAGAAAACAACAAGTCTGAGGAATTAATGATAACTATAAAGCTTACCTGCATGGCAAGAATATTACATAACGAACAATAAGGCCCACAAGCCATAGCATCATTAGGGTGGTATGGTTATCTTTCCTATGAAGTGAACGGTAAAAATTACACACCTACTTGGCATATACATAACTCTGGTTGCGGCTCAAGAAATTCCATACTCTTAACTCCGCAGCTGTGAATCTCTTGGTAACAGAATCTTCTATGATGGCCTAAAACAGTAATTTGCACAAGGCCACAAACCTCTATTCCACATTTAACTAAGTATATTGGGTAGTGCAATCTGAATCCTTTTTGATCTGGAACAAGATGCATTTTAACCTTTACACCTCCTTCAGTTAGTTGAATGTCTCTTTCAATCAAATCATCATCTGAAGCAAGAGGTCACTGAAGTGGAGCAACCAACCATATGTATCAAGGTTTTCAAAACTGTCAACACTTCTTATTCTCTTAAGATTCTCGTTTACTGTGACAGCCGAGGAGGCGTACTATGTGTATACATCAGCGAAAGAATTTTAACGTACGGAAAACAGTCTATCCAACATAGAAATATACAAGTGTTGGATAATCTGGATTTTGAAACATGCCGACACTACCGAACTCCAGAAGAACCAGGTGATCGCAAGGAAGTAAAACCAGAAAACACAATAAAGTATGCTAGGCATTGTGGTGGAGATTGGTTGCCCTTCAAGAGTACCAGCAGGTGATAGAAGACTGACAACTCAAAATCTGAAATAGAAATTTAGAATATTTAATAGGGGTTTTTGATTAAAATGCAACTGCTACCACTGTCAAGCCTTGAAATACATGTACACAAACTATGACAACGAAAAAAAATGAACAGGCTACGGATAGCATGTTAAATTCAACACCAAGTGATCGAAGGTGCCACTAAGTATTAATAGAGGTCAGTAACTAGGCCAGAACAAAGGTACTAGAAAGCGCCAGTTCAGAAATGCAAAAAACATGACCAAACTTGGGAGGATCAGAAATTTATCGGAGTAATATAGTTGAACAGCACTTGATATGTAAGTGAAAAGATACAATTGGAATACTTACAACTTTGTGTGTAATTGACATAATCAGCTCTTGCAAGAAATGACAATACTGGATTCAAAGTTGTGCGAACTTTCAAGAATTTAGTTTTTGACAATAAGTAACTCCTTTCAGCCTTAATGCTGACATTGACATTATTATTATCTATATCTCAACGGAATATGTTTATTCATTGCGAACAATTAGCAGAGTTAAGTTGTGTTACTAGGATGTTACAAACGTTATAGGGAACACCTAAAATCATATTGGGCGGACTCCAAACATGTAACGGGAAGTTATTTTTTAAGCGCCACCGGATCAGAACAAATCAGTTGTTTACGTAACGAAAATTATTTTAAAGACGAGGAAAGACCCAACAAACTATTTACATATGTTGCTTAGTTATACATCAGTTTCACGCCATTAGTGGAATCTTAGGAAATGTGGCTACTCATCTTGTAAAGAATTAATAAACCTAGAAAGATGTTAAATTTTGTAGGAACAAGTACAGATGATCTGAAAACCCTATTATTTGTCTAAAGACAATAAGCCATGACCAAGAGGTTAAGGAAACTAAATTCGGAGAAGCTATGATTTATGGGCGAACTTTGAGCGACACTAAGGTGACTTTGAGCATGCCCAGTTAATAAGACTAAATGAGGATTGTGAAACAAATGCGAGGAATTAGAACTACAATTTACAGTTGATAATTAGGGTTTAAAATTAGATTTAGGGTTTTCATCACGAACTGATATCAGCTAAAATGTTTAAACGCCATCTGGCCAAATGGATTTGGCACCAAAATCTGAAACCTAATATCTTATATCCAATTGGTTCGTACACAATTTATAATATCACCCTAAATTCATTCGTATTGAGTGAGTAGATTGTTATACATGATGAATAAGAGTAGAATTCCATTGACAGGCTTACAAAGAAAGCTTGGCTGACTTTTTAACGGGTTCACCTAGTACTCAGCATACTGATCATGCTGTTGTACATCTGGCTGACAAGTAGAGGCACAAAGACGCTTTGTACCCCAATCACCCTATTTTGGGGAAATTCCCAAAATCCGGGGATTTCCCGAATTATTCCCCACAATTTCGGGAATTTACACAATATTCCTTCAGAATTTTGTAACAATTCGGGAGAAACCTGTCCATATTTATTGACAAAACTCAAAACTTTCCTGCAACTTTGGTGATGTTCGGGTATTTCCTCAATATTTTTCCAGTACTCGCTAATAAGTGAGTGCTTGATTAGCACTTAAACTGCCAGAACCGTTCCAATACACAAGTCTTATAAGTCAATCAAGCTTGAAGATAAAAGTAACCGAACGCTGAAGATCTTTTATTTAAAAACATTAGGCATCTTTTGCATAATTTTTCTAATAACGTGTCATTCTACCAGTCTAAAAAATGTTGGCAATGCTACTGCTTAATGAAGGTAGAAACACCACAATTTTAAGAAGTGAGCACAACTTTCATTATCAATCTAAAAACATAAGGTATTTGATTCCTAGTGAAGAAACTATATGCGGACAAACCACTCAACAAACCTACCGCTAAACTTTAGAAAAGGGTATTGATGATTTAAAAGAAATACAATGAAAATTCATAAAATTAGCTGTTGATATCGATGAATACGCACTTAAATACGCAACTTAAAATTCGCAGTAATGAAATCCAACGAGCGTTGACATCAAGCTGAGGGTGGATTTTCCAATCCACCTGCTGTAAACTAACCTGTAAAGCTGATGAAACCAATTGTTTGAAATTTCAACTCTTGTTGTTAGTGGGAAGTTTTAACTCAGTTTGCTGATGAAATTAAAGGCCTTGACAGCGTGATCCCTTTCCCAGAAGAGTCAGGATCGATCGGTTGCCAATTTATAATTCTTGGTTTGTAAACATGCATTATAAGGGTGACGGTGTAGATCACCAATGTAGATTATCCATGTCGGATGATTGGAGGTTTGCTCAAGTTAGATGGAAATGGTGTGACGAACCTGCTTACTTCTAAGTCACACTTCGCAGTCAGCACCTAACGTGAATTACCTCTTCGAGGTATGGCTGCTTTGAAGACCTTATAACACATAGAAAGGTAACACGTAAATATATTGATATGAATTATGTCCAGATAATTTTGTAAGGCCATCACCGCATGGCCCAGTCCATGGCGTTTGATCAACTGGTTCGCGTTTGTTATCCCTGACTTTGACAGGGATCAAAGATCTGTTCGATATTTAGTGACCCAACTGCCTGATGAATGTGCTAGGGCTCAGTGACACTTTACTACCCATATAGATGCCACACTCAATATACTTGCCACGGTCTAGAATCCCCGTCCTTACCAAATAATTGCACCACTAGTTCGTTAATATGTTTTTAAGCATTAGTGACTGTTTTATGATCATCCATTCCAAAATATCAAAGTGTACATGATCAGAATCCGTTTTCTGTGGAACGCTTTGCATAATGTTGTTTCCTTCGCAGAAGAACGTCTCACACGACCCCTTCGAGATGTTCCTGATGATATTAAACTGGAAATATGGTCGAAAGGGCCGTTTACTCACATCCACTTCTGATTTTAGTAAGCGACTGGTCAACAGAACGGCATCTAAATTAGTGGTGTGAGTGAGGGTTACACGAAGGGGTTCGAAATGATTTCCGTGTTTAGCCTAGTCCTCCCTGGTAAGCCATGTAACTGATAGCGGCTCATTTTTGAGAAACCTGAAGTTCCTGTTTAATTTATCTCAAGGTAACATGACGTTGCTGTCCGATAGACTGGGAGGTATTTCAGAGTTCTCTTGAAATTTCACGATTCTGGGCGAATTATCGTGGACCATGATAATTTTCTCAGATTTCGTGTACGAAGAGGTGTGAGTCGGTTTTCTCTAGCAGTTAAACTGTGTTTGGGACTTCAGATCCTTTTGTTGACTAGTCGGGCATTCTTGAGGGGTAGACTAGATTGCCGATTTACTAACTGAGTATACTACAAGACCTGGTTTGTTCAGTATTATTGTTGGTGATATTTGATCCTTTTTAACCCTACTGACGGGGATCTAGTTACCTAAAGAATTTTTGTAGACCACAGTTGCATTCGTAGAGTCTATGCTGGGAGACAGAAGGTGCCTGAGATTCAAACACCGACGGTGTTATGATGGTGTTGATTTTAGTTTTAACCCCACTATTGCTAGTGGTCATTCTGTCAAAACTAATGGTGTCGAAGACCTTCTTCTTTACTTCACTGTCCGTCTTTGTTTGTGTATCTGTTTCAGGACTGCCTTTATTCAGGATTCCTGGTGGCTTTCCTCGTAGACCTGTCACGAGGTTGTTGTTCAGAAAACTATAGGCATTCGCGTTCTACGTGCCAAATACCCAAGAGCAGTCTGACTTATTAAGCTCCAAGCTGGCATTTTCTGTAAGATCAGTGCATGCTTCGTGAAACCAACCTTTGCATTTGTCCCACAGCTTATCAAAGGTGATAGCAAAACGGCACCCAGGTTGCTTACATGAGTTCTCGATATAGGTAGTGAAATGTGAGTTGTCAGATAGGTTACGACCGTAAAACGAAAAACAATGCAACCTAAGACGGTAAAACAGATAAGACGATCGGTACAAAAAGTCGGGATGTACTAAATTTAGACTTAACGTGGAAAACTATAAAGACCAAATAGAAAGGTGAGGAAAAACCACCTTAAACTATAAGATCATATGGAACTAAAAATGGAAAGTAATCTACCGAACGTTAAATTCATGACGGAATTGTTAGATATGAAATGGTACTTTTTGCATAAGGCCAAGGAAAATGCCTGGGAAATGCAAATGATGTTATGACTGAACTCTCCATTTGTGAAAGACACTTCTGCATTGGTCATGAGTTATCTAATTGTTTTTGATGCGCTTACTATAATTCCGCAGCACATACAGACCTATCTATATCCGTCACTGCACCAACAGTCGACGAAGTCAAGATGACCATCAGACAAAGCGGTAGGACCTGACAATATACCAGGTGAAGCACTGGAGTTAGACATTGAAATAACTGCAAACATGCTTCACTTTCTATTCAAAAAGACTTGGGAAGAGGAACAAGTGTCGGTGAACTGGAAAGAAGGATGCCTCATCAAAATACCAAAGAAAGGCGATCTGAACGAATGTGAGAAATACAGAGGAATCACAATACTGTCAGTACCATCAAACGTTTTCAACAGTGTTTCTGAATCAGATGAAAGACTCAGTAGACGCCCAAATTCGAGATCAACAGGCTGGATTCCGTAAGGATCGGTGGTACACAGACCAAAGGGCGACACTACGGATCGTCGTTGAACAGTCAGTTGAGTGGAACTCGTCACTAAACATCACCTTCATTGACTATGAGAAGGCGTTTGACAGTGTGGACTGTAAAACATTATGGTAACTTCTTCGACATTACGAAGTTCCTGAGAAGATTGTCAACATTATCCGGAAATCATACGACCGACTACAGTGCATGATCGTGCATGGAAAACAGCTAACTGATGTATTCCAAATAAGGAGTGGAATTAGACAAGCCTGTTTAATCAACCTTTTCTGTTCTGGTGGTAGACTGGATTATGAAGACCTCGACATTTGAGGGAAAAACGGGATAAAATGAACAGGTTGGATGCAACTAGACGATGTGAACTTCCCAGATGATCTGGCCCTTCTATCCCATACACACCAACAAATGCAGGTCAGGACAAACAGTGTAGCAGCACTCTCTGCATCAGTAGACCTCAAAACACGCGAGGGGAAAAGCAGGGTCCTCAAATATAATACGGAGAATTACCAACCTAGTCACAATTGATGGAGAAGCTCTGAAAGAGGTGGAACCTTTCATGCACCCGGGAAGCATCATGGATAAACAAGAAGAATCTGATACAGATTTGAAGGCGAAAATCATCAAAGCAAGGACGGCATTCCTACAATTAAAGGACATATGAAAGTCAAAACAACTGTCTGTCAGTCAACACCAATTAACAATCTTCAATATGAACGTAAAGAAAGTTTTACTGCACGGAGCTGAAACTTGGAGAACCACTTCAACCATCATCAAAATGTACAAGTATATATGAACAATCGCCTACACAATTTACTCAATGTCTATTGGTCGGACACCATCAGCAACAATCTACTGTGAGTGAGAACAAACCAGGATCCAAGTGATGTGGAAGTTAGGAAGAGACATTGAAAGTAGATAGGATATACATTGAGAAAATCACCAAACTGCATCACAAAGCAATCGTCAAATTGGAATCCTGAAGGGAAGCGAAAGAGAGGACGACCAGAGAACACATTATACCGGCTAATAGGAGCAGATAATAAAGGGATGAATAGCAACGGAAAACAATCGGGAAGAATTTCCCAGGACAGTGTTGGACGGAGTGTGCTGATGGTCGGCCTTCGCTTCTCGACGACGGGTAACAGGCGTAAGTAAGTAACTACCATCATTTTCGAAGCTGTTAAAGACAAGGTCACTAAAGTTCTCGTGAACAACGAAGCAAACAACATGAAACTGATTGTTTTCGTGATGCATGGGGTGAAAGTTTTTATGATAATCTTCGGCACTACCCAAAATAGGAAAAACCCTGAAGGAGACCTTATGAATTAAGTGCATGTTTTGGAATTTCATGCAATTGCTTCCTTTAAAAATATGTATAAAGCCACAAAAAACATCGGTGCAGATTAATATGAAATCATTATATTTCGTGACTTCTCATCAGCTGCTTACAACCATTTATGTATTGAAAGTTAACACTTACGTAGGATGGAATGTTCAAAACTTCCCAACCAATTTAGTCGACAGATATCTTCACCATCTGCACTTCATTTAATATTCACTAAAATAATACCCATCATTTTATGAAATTGGTATCAGTTCTTAATTAATCGTAAGCCGTTTAGTGTGGTGTTTCATTGAACTAATGATTCTTTTGTACTAAATGACTACCTGACTTCGTATTACAAATTCGATATGTTCGTTCGTGCTCATCTAATACTTCTATGTTAAATTGTGTTATTTCTAGGATTCCTAGGTTGTACTATAATTAAAATACTCCCAGTTATTACATTTAGACATTATTTAAGTTTTCCCCCTTAAACCTACTAATAAAATGTTACTATTTTTCGAATACGTCATGACAAGTGAACAGTCAATACTATATTCCAATTGGCAGCATATTGTGCTTATATTATATATTCACACTCTGGCATGGAACACTATTTGTCAACAGATTAGTCTACACAGCGGAACGGTTGGAGGCAGTGAAAAACGTAATTAATTCCCCTTAAAGCTTTCTTTTCACCTCAGATTGTTGGCTGCCCCAGCCTTACAAACGTCAGTCAGGAGGAGTGACTGGATCTAAAAAATGACGAAGTTCTGTCATGAATTGAGAGATATAGTCTAAATGTCTGCACACTCGTTGTGAGTAGCGGTCAGACTTGGTATGAAGACCATACGTTAAAGACTTATGGTCGGTGAATAGGATGAAATCGCGATCTTCTACTGCATGCCGGAAATGTTTGATGACGCAGTAGGATGCTAGCAGTTCTTGACCAAAACCTCTATATCTCGTCTCCGTGGGAGTGAGGAGTAGTGAGAAACATTCGAGAGGTTGCCAACTCCCGGAGATATTCTGTTGCATAACGGCTTCTATGGCGAAATCCGATGCATTAATCGCTATACTAAGCGTGGCTGATGGGTCAGGATGAGAGAGAAGTGTGGTTTGAGCTAGAGCCGTTTTATTCTCTGAAAATGCCGTACGCGCGGCATCATTCAATTATAGTTTTTGTGGGCTACCATTAAGTTAATCGGTTAATGGACGTCCAATGCCAGTCAACGAGGTTTTGCGTGACTGTTGGTCCGCGGGTGACTGTGTGGTGTATCACGCGATTGGTCACCGATTAAATCTCAAGAGGTTTAGTTAATTTGGAGAATTCCTGAAATAAAGCGTGGAATAAATCGTCCTGCGAATGAAATACATCTGTGATTAGGTACGCGTTTGTGTGAGCTTTAAAGCCCATGAATTTGCTGTTCGATGGAGTATTGATTAGCTGCAGATTAAGTGAATCGACTAGCAATTCATACTGCCGTAGGATAACGATGCCGAGTATGGCTGTAGGAACATTGACAGTGATCTCTATCTCCATGAGCCGTACGTTGCCTAGCATCGAGATCGATGCTTGATCGTGATGTCGAAGCAACTATATAGTTGTCTCGGGTGCTAGTGCATGCCAATATGTTATATGCTATGAGGTGTTCTCGAGCAGAGCCATAATAGTTGGTTGCATATGTGCTGGTAATGGTTGGAGCCACAGTTTGTTAGCGATCTCGGAATCGGCTATCGTATTCCCTGCAAGAAACTGCAGGTGCGTGAGGTGATGACTTCGTTTAGCATCACCAATTGGGTGACGTGCCAATAAAGTCTTCAATCGTTCTTCCTTTGAAAGGAGGAAATGTCTAAGGATTGCCCCCCTGAAACGATTGTAGACGTTAAGTACATTTTCATTGAGGACGACCTGACAAACAGCAGCTATGTGATCCCCAGACAGCGTTTCCAGAGCATAGGCGTACTTTTGTCGTTGGCTCGTCCTGCGCGGATCTTGAATTGAGACTCCAGTGCCGCCAACCAAACTTCTGGATCTTGGGGGATAAGGGGTATAAGTCAAAAACTGATTGCTTGCATTTCTGAGCCTATTATATTATTGCTATTCTTATCGCTATTCACCATATTGAGTTGCTGTCAAAATATTATATATTGAAAAATATCAATGCGATCACGTGCAACAGAAGTGCATAGATGAATAATAGACTCACAGTTGAGATCTTTGGAAGATTTGCCAAAGGTTAAACTTAGTTCGAAAATTTGGCTCACCAGATGTAGATGGCGTGTCGAGTCACGATTGAATATGATCACCACTACAATAAGGTTACGTGCCAGATATCGACGTGAACCTCTCAGTAGGTCAAAAACAAGAAGGCTGTTAATGGTCCAGATAAGGTATATTTGTTGGCGATCTCGTGGTATCGAAAGAATACCGAGACATGCCAAAGATTACAGGATAAAAGGGCGAAGCGTAAGATCGTTCCTACAAGCAAAATGAACAACGGAACGAAAAGTGATTTCGCCAGAGTTAAACAAAGAAGTACAGTAAAACCATCACTGGTACAATTTGTTATAATAATATTTGTTTTCATTACACCAATCGCGTTCCCATAATAAAAGTAGGTCACTACAATATCATGAAATCAGCAACCTCAGTTGCTCTCAGGTTTCTGAAATACGAGAATTTTTGTTTTACAAAATCCAACTTTAGTTCATAGTTAGACAGTCAAATATGTTATATATATGTATGATTTACAACAATGCAATGATAGTCATCGAGTAGTTGCGTTACGTGATAGTAATGTAATGTTAGTGTGATTGTAAAATGGTATCGAGTAGTTGGAAGAAAAAAGATTATGAAAATCAAATTAAATATTCAAAAAATCAAACAGTTAATAAGTTGCTATGGTAATCAGAAGTATTTGAATTGTAGTATAAACTAGTAATCCCAGGAATAACGCAATGTAATCAAGAAGTATTAGATGAGCCCGGACGAATGTATTGTATTTGGAATTCAAAATTACAACAGTCATCAAAACAAAGAAGTCATTGATTTATTTAAACATCACATCCACCACAGCTGAAATTGGAGTGTAAGTGTCTGTAATCGATTGTACGTCTTTTTCTTAAGTTCATCTTACATCTGTCCAACAGTGCATTGGATGTAGACTCTGTATTATCTAGAATGCACTCATTAGTATTATAATTAACAACCGATATTGGAACAGACTCACCTGGGTTCTGGAATTGTATACAATCAGCATGTCGGTTGTGTAGTGTGATGATGCAACGGATATTCTAGTTTTACAACTAGATACCAGTAGCACCTTCTAAATTCGGTTGTTACCAGTCAGATAGAAAATCAGAAGTCAAACGAGAAGAGGCAGGAAAGATATATTTGATTCGTTACCAATATATCGAGGACCTTTTCTATGAGCTGGCTAATGAAACGTAGGAGCTGTGTCCCACGCAGTATTGAAACGTGATCTGGTGCGGATGCATGACCGAAAGCCTTCAGCTAAACAAGTCCACTTAAACAACGTGGTCAGCATCCAATGTCGAACACTTAATGAGCTATTGATTTTGGGGAATTATTTACAGCTACAGATCACTCCCCCCCTAGTGAGGTAGTGATGCCCCTAAGACGTGACCAGCCAGAAGTTTAAACCCAACGAATTTGTCGTTGGTAAACACTCTTCTGATAGCTTGCTTCGTTTAGCAGCGTCTGGTCGTCTTTCCTTAAACTATGGGACCAAAATGTACAACGTAGCAATAAAGAAATATAGTACAATGAAAATTTCGGTTCCTTGCGAAACTTCGTCGTTCTTTTCCAGCCGTCCTGGAAAAGAGGAAAAATAAAACGTGTGAGTGCATGTCAAAAATACACTCGTACTTGCGTAAGGACACAAGATGAGCGGAAAAAAATAAACTGATACACTTACAAACAGCGTAAAAGCGATCGGAAAAAAGGTTTTTTTTTCAATATATTAATATATATATATATACGCTCAAAAAAAAATAATAAAAATGTTTTGTTTTTTTTTTGTTTTGTTTTTTTTTTATAAATAAAAAAAAATGAGCATATTAAAAAAATTTATAATAAACAATGAAAGGGTAATTCAAGATAAAGCTTATGTCCTACGTGCAATATTCGTTAAGATGTTCTGGAAATCTTACTCGTCTTCCAGAACGCGTTGTTTTAGGTTTTTCTATCAACGTTGACGAAGTATCAAGTTGTGTGTCGGTTGTCGTGTAGGGTACTACGAGTGTAGTAGCTGTGTCGTTTGCTTGTACCGAAGGAAAATCGACGTAGCTAGGGTTTCCTTCTAGGTACGCAGCTTTGAGTCGATCGATACTGATGCTATCTTTCGTACCGTTCTTATCAACTACATAGTACTTAGGTTCGCGTTGAAGAACTTTGAAGGGTCCTTCGTATGCTGATTCGAGGGGTCGTCGATGTGAGTCTCGACGAACGAAGACGTGTGTACTATGTCGTAATTCGGGTTGAACGAAAACATCAGTTGATTGAGGTCGAGTGTGAGCAGGTTTAACTGAACGCATAGCGTTTGTAAGCCTACTCGTGTAAGAGTTTAGATCCATGTTCAATGAAGAAGCTGAAGGATCCACGAATTCTCCTGGGAGTCGGAGTGTCGTTCCGTAAACGAGTTGAGATGCCGTGTATCCAATGTCAGCTTTCACTGCATTGCGGATACCTAGCAAGACGAGTGGAAGAGCGTCTGTCCACTGTGAAACGTTTGAAGCTGATAATGAAGCTTTTAATTGTCGATGAAAACGTTCTACCAACCCGTTTGCTTGTGGGTGGTAGGCGGTCGTTCGGAAGCGCGTGATTCCTAAAAGTGTGGTCAGACAACGGAAAAGTCCAGATTCGAACTGGCGTCCGCGGTCTGTAGTGATGGTTGAAGGGCAGCCGAAATTTGCTACCCATCGTTCGACGAAAGTGCGAGCCACTGTTTCAGCAGTAATGTCCTTAATCGGTACTGCTTCTGGCCATCGAGTAAAACGGTCTACGCATGTTAGGAGATATGAGTATCCGTTCGAGTCGGGTAAGGGTCCTACCAAATCTAGATGGACGTGGTCGAAACGAGCGTCAGGGGTTTTGAAAGAACCTAAAGGACATTTGTTGTGTCTGATTACCTTAGATTTCTGACAGCTTACACAGGAGCGTGACCACTCCCTCACGTCTTTATTCATGCCAGGCCAACAAAAGCGTTCGGCTATAAGTTCGATTGTTGCACGAGCACCTGGATGAGAAAGATTGTGCAACGTATTGAAGACGTTGCGGCGATAGTGTTTTGGTACAATTGGACGATCCCTACCTGTAGATGTGTCACAGAGTAAGGTTTCCTTACCTGTTCCCATCTGCCTAATACTTAGTTTAAGAGTTGTCGAGGATAACTCATGCTGAAGATCAATGTCTTCTTTTTGAAGCTGAGCGAGTTTAAGAAGGTCGATTCCTTGGAAACTGTTCAAGGAGCTAATTCGAGACAAGGCGTCTGCGACTACATTGTTTGCTCCAGAAATATGTTGTATGTCTGAAGTAAACTGCGAGATGTAGTCGAGTTGTCGAGACTCTCTTGGTGAGTACTTGTCTGAAGATGAACTTAAAGAGAAAGTAAGAGGTTTATGATCGGTAAAGAGCGTGAATTCTCTTCCTTCGATGGAATGTTGAAAATGCCGTACAGCACAATACATAGCTAGGAGTTCCCTACCGAACGTGCTGTACCTAGATTCAGCGTCTAACAACCGTCTCGAGAAAAATCCTAAAGGTTGCCACGAGTTGTTAACCCATTGTTGTAAGACTGCTCCGATTGCTGAGTCGGATGCGTCTACGGCGATACTAATGGGCGCTTGGCTGTCCTGATGAGCAAGCAAGGTTGCTTTAGCGATGTGTTCCTTAACTGTGGAAAATGCTTTACGGGCTGTGTCGTCTAAACTAATTGATTTCGCATTTCCACGAAGCTGATCGGTCAACGGTTTCATTAGGGATGCGCATTTAGGTATGAACCGTCTATAGAAACTTACGAGTCCGTTAAAAGTTCGCAACTGCTTGATCGTGGTCGGTTCTGGGTAATCCAGAATGGCCGCCACTTTGCTCCTAAGGGGTCGGATGCCTTGGGCATCAATGGTGTGTCCTAAGAAGTCTAAGCAGTTAGTTCCGATTTGGCATTTCTGAATGTTGACAGTAATGCCATGCCTTTGAAGTCGATCGAAAACAATGTCCAGATGCTTGAGATGCGATTCTCTGTCCGGACTTGCTATTAGACAGTCATCAACATACGCATGTACGAAGTTGAGACCTCGGAAGACGTCGTCTATAAACCTTTGGAAGGTTTGAGCCGCGTTTCTTAAACCAAAGGGCATTCGTAGAAATTCGTAAAGACCGAAGGGAGTGATGATGGCGGTTTTAGGAATGTCGTCAGTTGCCATCGGGATTTGGTTATAAGCTTTAACCAAGTCGATTTTCGAAAAGACAGTTGTACCTTTCAAGGTAGCTGTCAAATCGTGAATATGAGGCAGCGGGTAACGATCGGGAATGGTTTTAGCATTCAGACGCCGATAATCACCAGTTGGCCGCCAATCATTGCTGTCCTTTTTAGGGACCATATGCAATGGGGATGCCCATGGACTATTCGATGGTCGAATTATTCCTAGGTCCATCATGTGGTTGAATTCGTTTTTAGCTAACCTAAGCTTTTCGGGAGCGAGTCTTCGGGCTTTCGAAAATACAGGTGGTCCTGTAGTCGAGATGTGATGTGTAACATTGCTGGTTACACAAGGTAATTTCGATTGCGATTGGTATATCCCGGGGTATTTGTCGAGTACTGCTTGGTACAAGGGGTCTATGGCGTGCTTAATCGTGACTGGGGATAACCTGCAACCAGAACAAGGAGTTACGCAAACGGACAACTTAGTGTTTCCGTCTATTAACCTTCGTGCGCGTGTGTCGATGAGTAGATTGTGGTGTTGTAACAGGTCAATACCAATGATTGGCATAGAGACATCTGCAACCACGAAAATCCAGTGTATGGGTTTACGTAAACCCACGTTAAGGTAGACGTACCTTTTACCGTAAGTAGCGATCGGTTTTCCGTTTGCCGCCTGTAAACTTAAAACAGACTCGCGAAGTCTGTCGTCGAGATTTGCTGGAAGAACGCTAACTTCTGCGACAGTGTCGACGAGGTAGCGAACTTTCGTAGTCACATCTGTGACATATAAGAGGCGGCTGTGTTCGCCGGCTACGGTTGCCGTTAACGCGTGCCGGCTGGGAAGTTTCCCGAACTGTTTTTCGTGTCACTAGATTTTGGGGTCGGATAATTACAAGGTTTCCTGCAGTTTCTGGAAAACTTACCGTACTGGTTATGATACCAGCACCAGTCGGGATTGTCTGTCTCTCGTGGTCGAGAGCCAGATCGCTTACGTGAGGCACTTCTACGCGGGGTTTTTGACCGACTACGGTCATTGCGAACTCTAAGATATCGTGTAAGCGTGTGACATAGTTCGGCCATGTCAGTCGAGGTCGATTGGGGTTTTTCTTTGACGGAAAAAACCTCGGCCTTAGAAGATCTAGTGATTTCCAAGATTCGATCGGCAGATGCAGCTAGTTCATCTATGGCATTGTTTTGAAATGAAACAAGCACTGCCTGCACCTGTTGAGGGAGTTTAGACAAGAAAAGTTGTCTAAATAGGCCATCATCGAAAGTTCGTTGGCCGATGACTTCTCTCATTCTAAGCAACATGTCCGTCGCAGAACCATGTTGCAAGTCGATATTGTTAAGGAGTTGGTCTAACCGTTGTCGATCAGTTAGGTCTCCTCGTTTTAAAATCGATAGCTTAAGCGATTCGTAAGGTTCGGAAACATCACTAGTGAACATACTAGGTGTTACGTACCTGTTAAACTCGCGCGGTAACGCCTTAACTACCGCGAGGAAACGTGTGCGCGAGTCCGTGATTCCGTGCATGCAAAAATCGGCTTCTGCATAGCAGAACCAGGACTCGATATTGTCGGGCCAAAATGGCGTTAACTGAATCGAAATAGGGGGAATAGACTTTAACTTAAAAACCTTGGGTGAGTGTTCCGTCATAGTAATATAGCTAACGAAAATGTCTAATTAAAATATATCCGGAAAAAAAAATTCGCGAAAAAAGTATATCACAATATATAAAATTCAAATAAAGAATAACAATGAATAATAATATTCCAAAATGGAACAGACTCACAGTATATTGACTTGGTGTACCAGATCACGTCGGGTTCACCAATGATGATGCAACGGATATTCTAGTTTTACAACTAGATACCAGTAGCACCTTCTAAATTCGGTTGTTACCAGTCAGATAGAAAATCAGAAGTCAAACGAGAAGAGGCAGGAAAGATATATTTGATTCGTTACCAATATATCGAGGACCTTTTCTATGAGCTGGCTAATGAAACGTAGGAGCTGTGTCCCACGCAGTATTGAAACGTGATCTGGTGCGGATGCATGACCGAAAGCCTTCAGCTAAACAAGTCCACTTAAACAACGTGGTCAGCATCCAATGTCGAACACTTAATGAGCTATTGATTTTGGGGAATTATTTACAGCTACAAGTGAAACCATTGATATTTAGAATTTGGATCATAGACTTTCCAACAATATCCTCCCCCACGAAATAATGTTGGGTCCTTACGTCGCAATGTTTTAGCCAATATGACGTTCCCAATTTGCATTATCTTCTCAAATCTCACGCATCGACTACTGTATGTTAGTATTTGGGGATAAACACTGATATATAATTTGAGGTATTCCATCATGTGACTTTGACTTGAATAAAAATCATGATACATATTCCTTTTTGTTATTCATATTAGAATACACAGATAGACATGCATTGATATATGTAATTAACTCATGTGATTCAATTAGGCTTGATTTATCTGCGAAACAATCGAGTAGAAAACATTCATCTGCCTCATATTCATTAGGATAATCTTGGACTTGATTTGGATTCTCCGTCTGTGCAAACTTCACTTCTGGGCAAACTGGTTCTCTGATTATTTCGGTAAATTTTGCTATCCCCTCTGATTCATCATACCCTGACTAGGGATTCTATTGAACATACATTGTTCGTGAGAGTATCCAATATCTGATACAATAACATCAGAAATATGACTAGAATTCGACTCATTCGGAACATATTTTTCACATTCATTAGGAATATCATTAGAGATAAATTGATTGTGAGGACCACTGACACTTGATATGATATCAGAATTCGATTTCTCTGAAATATTTTCCTCAAATTGATTAAGAGTTTCATTAGAGAATAATGGATTATCAGGAAATTCAGCATCTACCCAGACTGAGTCTGGTTTTTGATCATGATTTGACTCATTCAACATTCTATTCTCAGAGTTGTAAGAAATTTTATCAGAAGTATGTGAATTATTACGACAAACCATATCTGGTTCAATAACATGAGAAATCCAATAAGTTTGTTGGTTAAAATTTTTTGTCTCACAATGATTCTGGGTTTCATTCAACTCTGGACTGTTATGCGACGTTATACCACTTCTAGATAAAGATAACTGATCATTAGAAGCATCCATCTTAGCACTGCTTTCAGCAAAATGAAGCATGGTATTACAAACTGACTGAATGTGTCCAGTTATACCACATTTAAAGCATTTAGAATTACGAAATACACATGAGTTACATGGGTGAAACTTGCCACAGAACATGCATTTACTAAACTCGTGTTCATCTTCATGGACTGTTTCACAGCTCAATGAAGTATTATCTGGATAACTTTGATTACGCTTCGACTGCAACGACTTAGTAAAGTAGTGGAATTCCTGATCTTCTGTCGAGTCATTTTATCGGATATTTGTCTCTTACCACATTCAGAATTTGTACTTTACATGATCCAACAGTAGTTGCTTGAGAGTTGTATAGGGGAGTGAAATCGGTTTGTCTGGAAGTGCCAAAGTCTTTATAAGGCTGTATGCTTCTTTCCCAATGAATGTAAAGAAATGGGCTAGAATATTAAAATCTTCATCGTCTTCCTTGATCATAGCCCAGGTTTCAAACCTCTCCATGTACTCCTCAAAAGCATTAAAATCTGAATTTATATTCAACCGTTCCATCACAGGCTGAATCACGACGCCAATATGATAATCAGAAGTATTTGAATTGTAGTATAAACTAGTAATCCCAGGAATAACGCAATTTAATCAAGAAGTATTAGATGAGCCCGAACGAATGTATTGTATTTGGAATTCAAAATTACAACAGTCATCAAAACAAAGAAGTCATTGATTTATTTAAACATCACAGTTGCACAATTCATAAGAAGATAGAACTAGCAAAATATTTTGACAAAAGGTCAGTATTTTAGTAATAACGTATGAATGAAGTGACAAATGTTGAGAATATGTAAAATACAGAGTAGGAGGAATAAATAAATACTTTAGATATTTTTGAAGGAAAGGGTTTCATCAAAGTTTAGCTACAAACTCATTCCTATACCGATGGCCAAGGTAGAGAGAGTGGTTATAAAAACTTCTTTTGGATGCAAAATTTTGGTTTATGAACATGGATTCTGGTTATCTCAGTATTGGGAGAAAGTTGAACGCACAAACCATGAGGTAAATTTGATGGAAAATGGTAGATAACCTTAAAACCTTTATTCAAGTCAATTTGATGACGTGTGTCCACCACGTGAGGGAAAATAGAAGTTTTAATCATTCTTACTTGTCCTTTGCTCAACCAAGACGGAACGGTAGATACATTTGTTATTCTTTTCATTTCAGCCATGTGTTTGTTGATGAACTTCGTTGGGTTTACATTCCTACTAAACAGGTTGTGAATATTACTCAATTCATTTACAACGGTGTCATCAGAGCAAAGAATTCTAGCATGATGAGTCAGGATCTTTACAAAGCTTCTGATTTGCACAGTACTATATAAATGAGTATATTGTTCAACTATAGACTTTCTATGTATCCGTCTTCTTAATGTTCCATCTACTCTTCTAGTTAGTTGGACATCTAGAAACGATGTGCTTTTGTTGGTTTTTTCTTCACGTAATGCGTAACGTAATCGGTGGATGAATGTTATGTGAATTATCTTTTTCGTGTTCTTTTTCTAATACCATGAAAGTATTATCTATATATATGTAGACAGTGCGATATTAGATAACAGATCATCTCTTTAAGTGGTCCATTTTCTAGATTTTCAAGAAAAGTGTCTGTCAACATAGGGTTCAATGGCAACTTCTTGACTGTACCATCTAGTAGTATTCATTCTCAAATCGGAAGCAGACATTCATCGTGCAACTAAGAATTAACAGTCTTATTGCGGATGGGGAAATTTAGGTTTCATGTGCACCTCTCTGTTAGTTCACAGTCAATAAAATCCTCAGTTTCAATTAGGAGAATGTCAGTCAATAAGGACGATAAATCCAATGATGTCATGAAGTTATTTTTGACCGACAGACTTTATATTATCAACGAATTCAAAGGAATCTTTGACGTTATGCTTAACGATTTCTTTGTGCAATGGTTTGAGAATTTGAAATAACCATTTTGCTTAAGTATGACTGGCTGGATTATTCATATCTAAAACGGATCGAAGGGACAAACCACGTGTACGCATTTTTGACAGACTATATAGCCTTGATGTTATCGTTCCTGTAGGTCTCAACACTCCACTTTTTCCGAACCTTGTTGTTTAATTTCTTCTTCAATGCTTTCTACACATCACTCTTTACCACAAGTTTCGGAAATTTACTCCTATCATTTAAAAAGGCTCTCATCCGGTCTAAATAGTTGTTTTTACCCGTGAGTACTACACCACAACCTTTGTCTAGTTTAGTGATTAATAAATTGCAATCAGTTTTAAGTTTCCTTACGTTTTTTCATCAAAATCCCTTACAAATTGTGTACATGTTTCAGATATCCCAAGCAACCATTCACCAGTGTTGATTTAAAACTCTCGACATAATCTTTTGATGAAGTTACTAGTTCTGCCTTCTGGGCATAAAGATTTTCAAATTGAATTTTAACGTCCATTTTATTAACCGTTTTATTAAAGTCACAAAACTTAAGGCCTAAAAGATAATGCTTCTAACTCAGCCTTATTGAGCTTAACATTGAAAAAATTGTGTGTATACTGACCTGGGTCAGATGCAAACGTCGTTACTGGAATCTATTTGTCTAGATTTTTCATTAGTTTCATTTCTTTTCTTTTATCAACCACTAGCTTAACATAGTGCAGAAATTGTTCTTTTAATTTATCAGGTAGAACTTCCATAGAGTAAATTCTCTCGTTGACATTTTTTAGCATGTCAGATAGATTGTAACTGGTTACTCGACTTCGCCAAATTGTTTAAGCTTTGTTTAGGTAATATTTATATAACAAGAAAAGCACTTGTTGATGTACTTGCGAACATATTCATAGTTATATTTATATTGTCAACTGCCACCAAGGATACTTGATGCATTATGAAAAATCTGTGATCGATGTTACTATTGTTATTATGCCTTGATTAAAAAAATGATAAAAAATCTAACAGTCTTTGGACTTCGATTGAGAACATGTTAGCAGCTATCAGTATTGAGTGGAGTGACACTAAGTATGAAGCTTAAAACAATACCATTCTTACTGTAAATCTATGGATGAATTATAGGAATCGATCACTGAGTGTATCATGCTTAACAATGAACTTTCTGAAGTTGAGAAACACAAAAATGTAATTCTTACCACACACCAGAAAAATAAGTTTACCACAGTCGTCAATGAAGATTATGCATTAGTACATCAATAACGAGTTGGCAAGATAATACAAAACCGTCTAACTTTGGGGAATGAAATTTTTGGATAGGAATTACTATTAGAATGTCCTTCCTACGATTTATTTCATCCATCAAATAAAACCTTAGGGGACAACTCTAAGAGTTTGATTACTAAAATGGATTTATATTTATGAAAACCTGAGGATTAATTATTATTTCAAGAGATGAAATTGGATGGATCACTGAACTATCTTCATGTAATGAATTGTCACTCTAGTAACCCTTCTTTAAAATGAAAACCCGAAAAATATGATAATACGCACTGGTGGTTAAAGTTGTAACTATTTTAATATTAACATTCCTTTCTTTATTTAACTATGAATAACTGTTTTGTAGTAGTTTAACACTAATAGTTATAGAGTCATTGAAAATGTTGCCTATTCAAACTCGAAGTCCAGTGAATAAATAATAAAATCTGGCTTTATAGATTTCAATATGATGTATACGCTGATCATTAGGTTTGTCCATTGTTTAATAAATGACCTATATCTATGTGTCATATTCAACGGTTAGAAGTGAAATCTTTAAACTGCAGGAAATGATGAAGATAACAAGTGATGGAATATTGAAGAGTCGAGTTTACCAGCAAAGTCTTAAGGTGAACTGTGGACGGAATTAACAACTTCAAGTTGAGCTCATCATGGCTTTTCTATTTTCCCACTTTGATTTGACCTTTTCAAAGATACATATTAAGACAACGCTCTCATCGTCTGAATTTTCAAGAACCGATCTTCAACTAGGAGATTCTCTTATTGAATTAGAATACGCAGATAATAGAGCTCTGTTTGCTGGAGACGCTGACAAAATGCTAAGTCTTCTGACAGCCTTATTCAACAATCCAAGCATATCTGGGGTGCATTTTTTCCGTTCGAAGTGCCAAGTTTTGCTTCAAGACTGGTCTGCAACAGCTTCTGAAATAATGATAAAGGGTGTAGAATCTGAGTAGGTCCATGACTTCACTTGTGTTGGAAGTATAATCAACCCTTATGAGTTGGTGTCCCACAAAATCTGTAAACGGATTCAGAAATCCCGTTTAGCTTATGGCTAGTATCCTTGCCTTTGATATCGATTTGTTAAAGGGGTTTGATTGAATGATCCTGTTTGTGAGCAACTATCACTCGAACTTATTGTGTTATTAAATTAATTTATTCATCAACACTATATTGATTAATTCTAACAATTACAAATTCTATTCAGTAAAATCGAAAAATTTTCCCTTACAATACTGAAAGGTATCAAAATATGACAGAAAAGTAATCCTTTATGATTGTATGTTTTCTTTATATAAAGCATAAACACATAACAATGTAATCTAATATAATAACATAATAAAATTACAAACAATTCGGAATAGAATTAACATCATACATTAAAAGGAAGACAAAATGTAATTACATCAGTCAGTCAGTCAGTCAGCTACAACATAGGACCAGGTACATATATGCATCGGTCAAAGTTACCATAGCCTCATTAGCAAAACAAGATGAACACAGGATTCATAGAAGTAGTTAATTTAATGATGGTAATATATAAAAGAGATATCGTATATAAGGATATGGTATAGGAAGGAAGAACATTAATGTAATTACATTTTCAAAAGAAAGGCTTAGTTACAATTAAAATCATGATAATTAAACTTGATATCCCTAATGTTACACCAATCTCAAATGTTTGTTCATATTTACCTGTGAATTGATATAATTTAATTAATCCTGTCCATGCATAAAATGCATTAGTCCAACAATTATCTAAATTACAATCTAATTGTTCATTTATCATTAATTGATCATCTTTAGCTGATATATCAGAATGTATAATAATTGTGTTAAGATAAAAGTATTGTACATCATTTAAGGTAGTTGAATTTCTACAAAATGATGGATACATTGAATAATCACATAAGAATTGCCAATTTTCTTGGGAATATCTAAAATTTAGATAAATAAGAAAATGTTTTCATAGTAATAATGAAAGTTCACAAAAATTGTTGAATTTCAACAAAATGGTTTTTTTATATAGTTGAGATCATGAGTCAATTAAAGTTAGACCACCATGGAAAACCTGGAAGCACTAGACGGCTGTTTCATCCTATTGTGGGACACCTCAGCAGTGCGCATCCACAATCGCGCCTCGCGTGATTCGAACCCAGGACCTACCAGTCTCGCGCCAGAGCATTTAAACACGCGACCGCTGAGCCGGCATCCAACAGCGTTAATGTCTAACTTTAACTAATCCATGAAGTTGAGCAACCATTAAATTAAATGCTACTATATTTATTGAATAACAGAGAATAATACACTGAGATAAGTGAAAAGAGAAACAAAAAAATGTGGAATGCCCGTTTATATTCCCTTTTAGATTAGAGTTTACGCACAGAATTATTGGGTTTTTTTTTGGGGGGGGGAAAGGGAGAGGAGGGAACATAAGTATTTGTAGATACAATTGAATACTATTTTTGAAATCGGAATTATCATTAAATACATTGGAAAAAAACATTTGATAAACATTAAAATTCTTTTCAAGAAAAATCTGACCAAATTTATTGATTACACTGATTAGTTAATTATTTTGTAAGTTGTTAAGTTTAATGAATAAAACTTACTCAATTGATGCAGATATAATTTGTCTTAAAGGTATTCCTTGTAATTTGCCTTGAATTGCAGAGATTATTTTTAAGTATATAGTAGATGTTATATTTGGACAGAAGCCAATGAGTGCAGATGTGTTATCGTTTCCAGTTGATGACTGTAAGACAGGATTATCTCTGAATAGTGAACAAGAATAGTTTAAACATAATGTGAAGGTTATATAATCATAACTATATATAGCTATCACACTATTGTTTGCTTTCTACTGAATAATTAAAGGCTAGTCTCCATATTCATTGATAAATTTAATTAAAGATCTTCCTTATACTTAATGTTAACTGTTTTGCAGTTTTTATTACCTTGAATGTAAGTTGGTTACTAATACTTACATATTCTGATTTTATTCAACTTCTGCTACATCTAATAAAATGAAACTGACAAATTGAATACTTATATTATCCTGATCACGAAAGATAAACATTGCCGAGTAGGGCCAGTGAAATGTCACTAAGCCCTAGCCAAATCATTAGGCAGTTGAGTCACTGAATATCGAACAGATAATCGATCCCAGTCGAGATCAAGGACAACCAACGCGCATCAGCTAATCGTATGCCACAAACTGGCTCATGCGATGGTGGTCTCAAAATCTTCTCTGTGCTCGTTCTTACTAATATATCGCTGTAATAGCGTTCTTTGTGTTACACTAATTATAGTTCCTCTTTGATGTCAGTTAATCGATAGAGATTGGGGGGACTTCACTAATTTTATAAATTGGTCATTAAAACATTAGTTTTTAGCAAGTAACCTATTAATATAGACACTTTGTGCCTATAAGAAATCTAATAAGCCACAGATAGGTTAGCAATAACGTCTGTGTCTGTGTCATTGAGTAGCAAGGATTCGCACGCATATAAAAAACAATAATTTTTTAGGGGGACAGATAAATCTTACTGACAAGTGGTTATCAATATAAAACCTAAATTCAGAATTTGCGGACTATTACGTTCAATCTGCTAACGGTGTAAATAGTGTGCACAGTAATTTGAAATTATTCCAATTCAACCTGTAGAAATCAACCAGCAACACGATATTGCTTATTACTGAATCACCGATTAATGCAAAGTTATTACTGTTTCTTATAAAAAGACATTAAGTTCATGTATTCATTCTATAAGATAATTTGACCGATAGCTATGTTAAAAGTCCAATCCATATAATTAATAGTTTAACCAAGACATATAAATGACAGTTTACATCACTGACTGATTTTAACTAGACTATCATTGAAGATCAAAAAGCGCAAGCTCCCTTTTTTATTGCAATTTCAGTTGTTTAATTTAAATCTGACTACGGTATAAAGTTTTTGATTTGAACAACCCTCTTAAAAAATGAACGCTTTGTGTAATTTGTTGAGTTTTATATTTCACATCATGAATTGAGCTTAGTTGGACAAGCACTGAAAATCACGAATGACTGAACAGCTGTTTTGTCTATGTATGAGACTTCACACCCAACTCCACTTATGTCCTCACCGGGGATTGAAATCAGGACATTCATATCACTCAATGTACGCTTAACATTTACATCACTGAGTGAGCACCCAATAGTACATATTTATAATTCCGATCAATTTTAATTGTTTCAAAACCACTTTTCATTGTCATTGATAAGTAACTGCCTCGTATTCAACATAGTTAAACCAAGCTGATCACAGATTCACTCACCGTAAACCATTTCTTAAAACTGATCACTTGTGATCACATGATTATTATTAGTATAAAAGATTTATGGAAACTATTAAAATTTACACTACAGACTGTAAAAGAGGTCCGTACCATCAGAAAATAAGTCTACTGCTTTCTAGTTTTTTTTATGATTATCTAAGGTCGCTTAGTGATTTAAACAAGAAAATCAAATAATTTTGTAGTTTATTTTCACAATTTACCACATAACATAACATAACATCGTTTGCAATGGCGAAAGTGCATTCACTCTTTGTGTTCTACTAAATTCTAATCTTCTGTATTCTTCATGTCTCTATTTTTTTCTCTTTTCAAATTAATTTCAGTAGATTACACTCCTTGAATAATATCTTCAAACCCTAATCTTTCACATTAAAGCTTATACTCTTACTACTTCTACCACTATGGGATTTGAATCGACAATTGCATCTCTGTGCTAATGTGGTATGGCGACTCGAACTGATGTACGTATGTACGAAGTTCTACGTTGTGACTGACTGACTGACTTATGAGTACTAAATTACTAATGATTATAAGAACAATGATGATAATAATAATATATTTAGTGAAATATAATATTAACCTGCGTATAAAAATCCAATCCTCTGGTGAAGTTTTAGATGCTTGTGGATAAGTTGCAATTACTTCACTTGGCATAAATTGATTTAATCTTGCAATAATAAGACTTCTATAAAAAGAAGAACACATACACATATGTCCAGTTTTAGTATAATTAACTACTACTACTACTACTACTACTACTACTACTACTACTACTACTACTACTACTACTACTACTACTACTACTACTTCTACTACTACTACTACTACTACTACTACTACTAATAATAATAATAATAATAATAATAATAATAATAATCTATTATAGATAATAGGATAATGTATAATGAGAACTGTTGAATGTGGTTTATTCAGTAGTATTTTCCTAAATCTATCTAAAATAGATTGTTTTTCACTTCTAATTTTTTATAATCATGCATCATAAACAGTCACTAGAAATTTAGTAGGGAGAATTATTTTAAGATTTCGACATCTGTTTAACTCTTTTGATAATCTTGAACAAAACAAATACAGCGGGGATTGTTAGGCTATATGAAATGTGTTCCATGTAGATTGTTGCTAACACATAGATGATATACGGTGAAATTATCTAATAGTGTGACTGGCAATTTAACGATCTGTAAATAAGTAGAAAGGCTGAACAATGTTGTGTTAAACAGTGCGACAAGTATCAATTAATATTATTGTGGATAATGAAAATAATTGACTAGATGGCATTGGATTGATTGCGATTTTTTGATGTTTTTGTTTGTGAATAAAAAGATATGTGTAAAGTTTTATATAGTTGAGATCATGAGTGAATTGAAGCTAGACCACCATTGAAAACCTGGAAGCACTGGATGGCCGTTTCGTCCTATTGTGGGACTCACGATGTCAACTATATAAAATTATTAAAATCTCCACAGACCCCCTTGTGATACTAATCATATGCTCACGAGTGATTGGCTCCATGAGGTAATTCCTGGAGTTCTAGTGAGAATTCGTGACCAGTGGAGCTAATCCATGTCAGATAGAGACAGGTATCTACCTCAGTACAATGGAAGATGGTCGCGCAATTTCGTGGATTGGTTGAGGTTAGACATTAACACCAATGGATGCCGGTTCAGTGGTCTATCGGTTAAGTGCTCTGGCGCGAGACTGGTAGGTCCTGGGTTCGAATCTCGCGAGGCGGGATCGTGGATGCCCACTGCTGAGAAGTCCCATAGTAGGACAAAACGGCCGTCTAGTGCTTCCAGATTTTCGATGGTGGTCCAGCTTCAATGGACTTATGATTTGAACTATATAAAATTGCTAAAATCTCCACAAACCCCCCTTGTGGTATATGTAGAGTGTTTGACGAGTTAGTGAGCGTGAGTGTATCAGGTATGGAAAGTTAGTAAAATGAAATAGTACTCAAACAGATGCTAGAACAACCGCAGGACCGGTTAGGTTCGGTGATGGAATAAGAATCTGTATTTTCAAAATGGTATAACAGTGAAGAGCTGAAATACCATTCAAACAGTCAATAAAAAAACAACACCTCCATCCTAATCTTTAACATTCATATTAGAAACTTTTTCAGTGATTCATGTTCAAAATATCGTATCATTCATTCACATATAACTTATCACAGTTACTACTGGATGAATTCATTCAATGAGTTGACATAATATACTGAACAAATCCACTCCAGTCTGAATCATTCACTCATCACAGTAACTGACTGAATCAAGTGTCTATAGTGTCATTAGGATACGTGAGACACCTACGCTAATAATTAACCATTGTATGTATTTTTAAGCAAAGATGGATAGTGGCTAGCAGTGGAATCCAGGACGCGCGTTTCGCCCTATTTGAGACTCGTTAACTGGGTGTACCTGCATTTCAAAGTTGATGTTCACTCTGGGACTCCAACCCAGTACCCAGTACAAGTTACAGTCCTAAACATCAATGGGAAGGTTCAAATAAACAATGCTAAGTGAATTTAAAACTGTATGTATTTGTTCACAACTCTTATTGTATTTGTTTGTTTTTCTTTAAAATTACCTCTAACATATGTGTGTACTAAAAACATAAACAAGTAATGTTCATGACAATTGTAGTACTTTTATTATTGATATTTTTGATGGAGTTGGAAAGAACATCAACAGAATTAGCGGTAGTATTGAGATTCTCCATGTGATGAATTACAAGTCTCTGCTATCAATTCATAAATAGACAAAGAAATATTCCAATTTCATCAATCAATTAATATACAAACTTAAGAGGACAAATCCCCTACTCTATAAATTTGACTAAGTTGATTGAATGAATCAATGTTTCCCAATAAAACTTCTATCAACTGAATTGTCGAGCTAGAGTTAAAATAAAGACAATCTTTATTACAAAAGAGAACATTAGTTAAAAATCTGGAAAAATACTACGCAACTGCTTCGTCATTATCCCATCAATCCGTTCGGTTTTATTAGTTATGCTTTATTAAGTAATCTGTTATTCACTCACCGAAATGAAGAAGTTATACCTGACAATCAAAATTATATATAAAGGAATTAGGCCGTTTTATAAATTTTAATTGAACAATGAAAAGACGGTGTTGATCTGAAAAATGTGATGTATTTGCGCTATACATTTCGAACAATCTTGTCACCCTTTATCTGTCAAGACGTTTTATATGAAAATTAATAAATTTCAATCAAATGAAGGTTGAAGTAAAGAGGATAAATATACAAATAGATAAGGTTTCTATAAACCCGAGAATTCGTTCTTGGAAATTTTCATACAGCGTTTCAAAAGCTGTTTTGTTGTCCCGTTTCAGCTATGTGCTCTGTTATCGATAAACATGGTTTTTTATTTCCTATGTTGATCGGAACATTTGATGTCGACTGATTTTGGAGCAATCTAAGTGAAAGTATACTATAATGACGGCCTTAAGTGAACCAATAGGGAATAGGATAGAACCCTATAAATTTCTGCACGAAACTAAAAACAAAGTGACAAATAGCTTGTAGGTTGTCACGAACTAAGTGAAAATTGGCGATTAGTGTAATACAAACAAAATTGATTTCTTACCTTAGTTTATCACAATTTGTAAAATCGTTAAGACCCAAAAGAACACGACAGGATGTGATCATAGTTTTACCAAACTTAAGCTGATCAACTTTTGAATTTTCACATAACATATCTGGGCCTGAAGTTAAACAAATAATACTTTCTTTAATTTAAGAGTATTCTAATATAAAATGAATGCGAATCATCATTTGATCAAAATAGCACATAGAAATGAAATCCTCTAAAAGGTAATGACAACAATTTACCGTTAAAAGAATTTAGTCAAGATTACAACTGGGGATAGCCAAATAAAATTGAAAAAAATGGATTTACATAGTGACAAACAAGCTTAGAGCTTAACATAACTGGTCACGCAATTAATCAAGGGAAATCAAGTTGGTCATAATCAAATATGACGTTTGTTTTAAACTACCGATATTTCTTTCGGTCAGCCAGCATCAGCGTAGAGCCTGGGATATATTTATGTCGGTTCCAGTCACCATTATTGATTTATACAACGAAATGAAATCAACAAGATATAGCAAAAGAATTTAGAATAATGTGGCAATGACAATGAAAAAGAAACTAAGGGTTCGAATTCGGACTGAAGGTGTGTCAAGATTTTAGACCAATGGTTAATTAAAACAAAGTCATAAGTTATATTAGAAACAAAATCGAAACACAAAGTAATGAAATAAGGAAATAAAGTATAGCAGTTTTTTAATCTGAATCTAGATATAAGCATTATTTTAGAAAAATATTTATTATGAACTCTGATCTTGCTACGTTTGAAGAGATTACGATGTCACCGGCGAACGGAACGAAAGTCAGCAACACAACTACAGGACAAGCCAGGCTATTTCACTGTACCCCAACCCTTCTAACTATAGGGAGGAGGTCAGATTCATCCGGCAAATTATATATTCCACAAACAGCCGGAAGCATAAACGAACAAGCACACAACTCATTCGTAAATATGCAGTAAATAAACGTTCTTGAAAAACGTCACAAAGTAGCGTAATAAAAGAGGAAACCAATCAATGACATTTGAAGTCCATTCAGGTGGCGATTAAAAACTTGAAGTGAAAATCGATGCTTTTGGGGCAAAAATAAGAAATTCAAACTTCCATAATAAAATTACAAAACGAGGCGTTTATCAAGTGATTTCTGGGGAACACGTATTTTATCGCACTTAATGCTTATCAATTCTATGTACCTAAATTTCATTGTTAAACTTCCCAACAAAACTTGAACCCAACATTGATAGCTTAAAATGGCAAAATGTCACCCATTAGACTGTAGTGGGACGAACGCTAATCACTGGAATGGCATTAACTGCTGATCGATGTGTGAATGTAAACAATATCGAGCTATTCTTTCAAGAAGTTTATATTACAAAGAAAGAATAATCCAAGTCAGTCCCGAATACCGATAGTTATAAAAGCTATTTATTTTTGGGTAATTTTGTATCTCAACCTGGATGACAAGTGTCTGACTCGTAGTTTGGAGATCGTAAACTTGTTACAGAATGACTGACATTATTAAGGAGTCTTGAACTAAAATAAAGAAACTATTCAACACCCTCTATATTTATTAGTTCTTGAGGCGATATTCATTAACCGTTAAAGTTAGTTTCATCATGACAAGGTCTATTAATAGGCTGTTTCATTACTCAGTTTAAAACAGATAACTGAATACAAGTCTTATTAAATTCCCTTATAGGTTGATATCCAGGAAGAAAACAATAATTGAAGTGATACACTAAAAATCGGTACTCTTTGCAGGAAAGAACCATATTATCAATGAAAAAGTTTATGAAAATCTTATTTCTTACCAGTTTTCATAACACCCGATTTGATATTAGTTTCATCATTTGTTTGAACTAGGAAACGTTGAGTAGATGTTGATGTAACCTGACCGGTTACAATTAAATCATCCAACTCATAACCTTGATAAGAATGATTTACATAGAAAGTAAACAAAAAAAGAAATTCACTTTGATGAATAGAATTACGTTGTCAACAGTGGTTAAAATATATTTTACTGATAAATCCATCAGAATTCAGTTGGCAAGTAGCTGTTGGAGTTTTGCATGGAATTCCAAACCTGCTGAAGGTCATCAGCAAAGCATACTATAATGTCAACTATTTACAGAATATGAAAATGGTTAAATGTCAAAATTTTAAAATCCACTTTCTTTCAAATAAATGACGTATGATAAATAAATAAATGATGTATGCTATTTATGTCGACAAATAAAAGTAGTATGTAACACCAATCAAAAATGGAATGCCTAATAGCAGAAGGTTGAGAAGATCAAATAATTGAGAATAGTAATGTAAATAAAGAGTAATTGTAATAATAATGAAGAAACGATTAAGTTTGAGACAACTGATGAAAAATTTGAAAATGAGGTATTTAGTGTATGGTTTTACACATTTTACCAAATAACTCTGTCCTCGAAAATCCTTTCCAGTTCTTTCCAGTTAGCATTCATCCTTTTCATATCGGCTTCTATTTCCCGGCGTAATATGTTCTTTGGCCTTCCTCTTTTCCGTTTCCCATCACCATTCCAAGTTAAGGATTGCCTCGTGATGCAGTTTGGTGATTTCCTCAACGTGTCCTATCCACTTATAACGTCTTTTTCTAATTTCCTCTTCAGCTGGAAGCTGGTTTGTCCTCTCCCATAAAACACTGTTGCTGATAGTATCCGGCCAGTGAATGTTCAGTATTTTTCATAGACAACTGTTTATAAATACTTGTACCTTCTTGACGATGGATGTAGTAGTTCTCCACGTTTCAGCTCTGTACAATAGGACTGTCTTCACTTTCGTATTGAAGATTCTCACTTTGAAATTAGTTGACAGTTGTTTTGAGTTCCATATGTTCTTCAATTGTAGAAATGCTACCCTTTTCATCTGCATCCGATCCTCCTTGTTTATCAATGATGCTTCCCAGGTACGTGAATGTTGCTACATTTGTTGTTTTCGTCTGTATTTGTTCGTGTGTATGAAAGAGGAGGGCTAGGTCATCTGCGAAGTCCAAATCATCTAACTGATTTTGAGATGTCTATTGTATTCCGTGTTTCCTCTCAGATGTCGAAGTCTTCATAATCCAACTCTAAAATTATGCATTGAATAATAAATTGATATTCCCCACTTGAGTTTTTGTTCACTACAATATAGCTGCTTAGTTTCTTTCATCAATTTATTTACTGTTCTTATAAAGAAGAAATTAGATGGACATATTTCAACATCTTATGTAAAAACTGATAGGAATTTTACTACAAAAAAATAATAAAAGAATAAATATCGATATGTAAATATGATGTTACTTAAATAAGTAGTATGTTATTTTATCATTGGTTCTTTATCAATTCTATTGTTCAATTTGTTACTTGATTCAAAATTACAATACACTCTATCTGATCTCTGATAAGTACATTTTCTCTTCATCATTTCAAAGACATTGATCAATTTTTATACTTATTCTTCTTGTCTTGTTGTAATATATTTTTTTTATAAATTCCTGTTGATTTCCTCTTCCTCCTCCTTCTCCCCCTTATTACCATTATCATTATTTAAGCCTTTATTCAATATTATATTTTTGGTACAATATAGAATTCTCAGCACAAACTGTTTCAACAAGTTTCCTTTTTTATTGTCTGAGCTATCCTGGAGATAAATATTGAGTAATCACCAGTTAGAAGTTAGTAGTTCAGGACTCGATATCTGAATAATGTATATTCTTTTCGATGCATATTGCCAGCAGCCACCATGTCTCTGATTGGGCTCTTCTTTAAATTTTACGGTGAAGAGTTTTAAACGTTTCACAAAAGCCCCTGGATAGGTTATGCGATTAATAGCCATAACGATGTATTAAAACAAACAAAATTAGATAAACTTTTGAAATATCTAGATGACAGGAACAGGTAGCCCAGATATTCAAGCAGACCGCCTTGGTTTAATTGTAATATTTATATATATGGCAACGGTAATTATGGGAGTTTGTACGATGTTTTAATGATTGATACATTTTAACTATTTGCCTAACTACAAGGCTCAAGAAACAGGTTTAAAATCTGGCCTAATAATATTATCATTATTTGAAAGACAAACGAAAGGTTATATGTGGGTGACTCTATATACTGATTGGAAAATTCGATAACTTTATATGATTGGAGTGAGTAATATAGTTCATCATATATAAGTTAAACTATACAAGATATAAATTAGACTTATAAAGCTTGAGAATAAAGCATATTCAGTTAAAAATATAAAACGGTATTGTGAGGAGGAAAACATATCATGAAATGATGATGATTTCAAATAGAAAATTTGAAAGTAATGTTAAGTCACGTTGATGGGAATCGAATGAAGTATATTCTTGTAGTTGAATATCCAGAAGATTTTCATTTTCAAATTATTCTTTCGTCTAAAGTGTAGATTTAGATTAGGGTTATTAGAAAAGTTTAGGAAATCAATTCAATAGTTCAGTCAGATGATTTATCAGTGGCGATGGAGAAAACTACAATGGAAATTTCTTTTGAACAACTAGAAGCTTATATAGAGCGTCAAGAGAAACGGTTTGAACTGTCTCGAATAAGAATCATGGAAGCCTTTATACAAAAAATATGCCTGTTCTAGCAAAACCCCGCTTCTGGTGAACTACAAGTAACATACCGATTCAGTCATTAGGCCATAGATGAACTTAACTTTGATGGTCTAGCAGGTGTTACTTTTGATTCATGGTTCAAGAAATATGAAGGTCTATTCCATATTGATCTTTGCAGACTGGATGATGCTTCAAAAGTCAAAATACGTTTAAGAAAACTTGGAACGCAGAAACATGAACGCTATAGTAACTTTATTCTTTCAAGAAACCCATAGGACTTTAGTTTTGATGAAACAAATAAAATTCTGTCTCATATCTTTGGAGAATAGCCATCTATATTTAACATCCGTTACCAATGCTTGAAGATAAAGAAAGGACCAGATGACTGGGTGAAACATACAGGAATCGTGAACTGAGAATAGGAGAGCTTCAAGTTGTCTTCCATGACAGAACACCAGTTTAGATGCCTCGTATTGGTCTGTAGCCTGCATTCACTCGAGGATACTGATATCTGAACAAGAATCACAAGCAAGCGTGAACAGCATTACTCCACAGGAAGTAGCTAGCAAATGCCAAAGATCAGTCAAGTTGAAATATGATACCATAATGGTCGGGAAGAGTAGCCGGTTCCTTCACATCAATGAAGTCGAAATAAAAGACTTACAAGGTTTCGGCACGCAATTGATTGACTGAAATCATTCATTATTTTGATGATCATTAACTTACTTTCATTGGTTTTATTTTTGATACTCCGAAAACAAAAGTACTACTCATTTCGAAAATCTGTTCGTTTTGGTTAATTACAGATTTAGAAGCTTTAAGTTTCATCCTAAAATGCGAATAATAGATGGATCGTACACAAGTTTAGTTTAACTGAATTTTCCAAAATGAGATAACCCATCATAGTACTTGATAAAAATCAAAATAAGTTCTTTTAAGACACTGATAATCCAATCTTGACACCCGGTAAAATACAACGTCTGGGGGTATAGAGGAAATTCACCAGAAGTTTTCAATGGTATACTTTCTCCTGAATATATATATTGCAAATTCAATAATATAGAATCAGACTGTTAAAACTATTTTACTTAGTCGAAATTCAGATTTCTTTTATCATTATTTTCAACTTACCATAAAGGTGTGAAGGCAGCTTTGTGTCAATTTCATTGTCTACTTCAGTAGTATGAATAAATTTAACAGAATATTCCTGATAATATGTTGTTTCAGTGCTAGTTACAGGTAAGTTGGCTAAATATACTTGAGCTAATGCTTGTTGTATACTTCCATTGGACCAAACAAATCTGTTATAAAGAAAAGGTATAAAGATGGTTACCAAATAATCTTGTTTAAATTGTGTGATTTTCTAGGTAAAGAAAAAGCTTTCAGGTTTAGTTAAGAGAAGAAAAACCAAATTATAGCTTTCATTCAGATTATTCTTCAATAATCTCCAAAGAAACATCAACTATAGGAAATATGCTGAGAAGAAGTGTTTCATCTAGAGAAGTTCCATGAATGACGTCAACTTTTTACAGAATCCAATTCCAAATTATAATAATTTGATCACCTTTAATTTAAAGGTGATAGCTGTGAAGTTCGACTATCTAGTTAGCAAACATTTATTTAAAATATCAAAATACTACTGATAGATAGATGTGTGAAAGCGCAAAGATTTAGATTGAGAGTTTCAGCTCGCTTTAATTTGAATGATCTGTACAAGTCCTGAGACTTTTTAAGTGTTTGTTTAACAGAAAATGATTTTATACGTTTAGTGGCAATATCGTACATTCGAGATTTCATCAATCTGGGAATAACTATGGTGAGATTTTTGATGGTCAGTTATGGCTACAACAAATGAAACAACATGATTTTGGTTTAACTTATTTAACTAATATGATTAGCTGGTACGATCCTTTGAAAGATATCTGGAGATTCGGTGACCGATGCTAGTGGACATGGTGGAATATGACAAAAGACACAATTCTTGAATGTATCCACGGCAAGCCTTCATGTTGCTCGATAGAACATTTTTATATGGATTCTAAAACATCATGAAATATAACATTTGCTTGTAGGATGACCCTAGGATCTAGTGAGTGGAATTCGAGTGAGTTTATGACCCAATCGTATTATATGCTATTACATATGACCCAATAACCTGGTCAAAGTAGTTGAAGTGAACTTTTGTGGTGTCTCATACCAGGATGAAACAGTTGTGCAGTGGTTCATGGTTTTCAATGATGGTCTAATTAGGATCAGTTCGTGATTCAAAAACTATGGACATTCTATCATCTCTACAAGACTCTATTCTGATAATTATTTATGTTTTATTATCCATGTACATTTTTATTTGAGGAAATAAGTTTGTCTAGAAAACATTCCATATATAAAAGAGAAAGAACTCACTTATAATCCACTTTCAATACAACATTGTTGCACATATTATTCAATAAATCAATGTCAGGTGGAAGATCGAAGCCATTATGCCAGGGACAGGTAGTTGGGACTAAAGGATTTGACTTCACTGAATTTTGTAATGGGATACATGAAGTCAATTTAGACGTCGCATTATATGTACAGTTATGATTGAAAAAACCGGTTTGATTTATTTGATCTACATTAGTATTTGACTAAAGAAACATCAAAATACAGCAAGGAAAGGTAGAAAACACTTGAGTTTTTCGGATATTGTACGACGTTTAAATTTCAAACAAGTATTTTAAAACATACTAGATGTTAAGAAATTTAATACTTAATATGGATTTAACAAGAATTAGGCTATAAATGATATTCTGAAGTCGTCATTAAGCATTTTCGCGCATTTGAATTTGAACCCACCATACTGAAAGTTGCATCATTAGTGACCGATTCATGAAACCTTTAAGCGAATCTTTATAAATCCTCAGTCAATTCGTACTTTATCACAGTCCATCAGAACTACAATGACCGTTTTTAGTCTTTTCACTAGTATTTTTCAGTTTAAAAGTACAAAGCACTATCTATTGAGCTGTTGATTTGAGATAGTCACTAATTTTATTAAAGGGTATGATGTGTGTATCCCAATTAGTAAGAGTTTGAATTGTTTCGTCGATATTGGGGATTGGAGCTGAGGAAGGTATATTCGCGTGATGAACTTCAAATAGAACAAAATGCATGACCTAGAATAAACTGCTAGCCACACGCTATACATACTAAAACTTGTAGCATAAAATTGTGTGGAGGTGGTATGCTCAGGATGTACACATAGCAACAGACATTGGTCAGTTGCAATCCTAAATGTGAACAATGGAAGATTGAAAATCCTTACTAATACTTGTCACCAAAATTTAAAGAATCTCATAGATCAATATTTCAATTTACGACACATAAATAATACCTAATCAATGATAAATAATAAAAAAAAACTAGATTATCACATACCTGAGAAGACATTGTAAAGTTTTGTAATTCATTTTGCTTTAAACATAAGTAATCTACCTTTACTGGGACTGGTGTATCATCACGTAAACGATTCATGCGTAAACGAAATATTGGTTCAGAATATCTTGATATTGCTAAATCATCAATTAAATAAGCACGTGCAAATAAACGATCCAATAGTGTTCTTGGTCCCCAGCCTAATCATGTCATGAAATGTGTATATGAAAAATTGTATTTTAAGTATACAAAGGTTCAATTTATATTTACTTAACATTTTTTACTTTAACTGTTTTTTCTCATAACTTCCATCACAGACTGACCTTAATCCAACAATTATTGGAAATCAGAAAGTATTGAATAACTGTTTGGTCCTAGAATGGTATTCCTGCAACTAACAATGACATTGGATGACGGTTGAGTAAAATCGCAAATCGATGAAACTTAGAACAAAACTATTAGATGATAACTTAAAATTCTAACAGTCGAACTTTAAACGCGAGATCTGAAGGTCCTGAATTCAATATTCTATGAGGTTATGAGTGTGCACTGCTGATGATCTTCATAATAGGGCGAAACGACTGTTTAGTGCTTCATGGTTATTAATGACTGTTTAACTAAGGTTAGTCCTTGAAATAAACAATAAAATTCAATAATTTCCATAAACTCCTCAAACTAATGATACTGAAACAGATTGAGTTCAATTGATAAACGTTAGTTTATTCTGTCTGTTTAATAAATGATAGATACATTTAACTGTTTCTTTAATTCTTCTCATTCTCTAGCTGACTAAATATAGATTGTTACTGTTATTAACCATTTAGTAGTAATCAATGTCCTGCTATGTAGTCCTTAGAGCTATTTGAATTCTCTCGACTAAGTTGAAATATACCAGCTAAAGATAATGACTCTATTGTCCAATTTTTTTAATTCAATGATCGACGTTCGAAGACAAACGGTAGGAAACTATAGGCCGTGGTTTCGTGTTTGTTAGGACTCATCAGCAAAATATACCTGTAATATTGTAAAAAGTGATTTTATATTTGGATTCACATCTATTTCACCCACAATCAAAATCAATAGTGTTGCAAGTGAGCTATTCAAAATAGTGATTCAGCAGTAGACTATTCATTTGAAGTGGGTATACATACAACAAACAGTCATAAAGTATCCTAATAATTAAGATTAGAGGTTTAGCAAGACAAAAGTTCATCAAAATAGTAGAAAAGCAATATATATATACATTAGCGTTACTGCTTTATAAATTAAGACTCGTTGTTAGTATTAATTACAAAATAAGGCTTACCAATTCCTATATTGTTTTTTATATTGATTGCATCTTGACATTGCATGACTGACAAAACAATGGGACATCTATAAGTATTTCGATCAGAAAGATATTCTACAGGAATATTTGATTCTAAATCACAGTTCATTTCATTGGGTAAAACAAAATATTCACTATATTGACTAACGAGAATAGTTGGATCATCTGAAGATGTTAAAATTACTGGCTGTATCATTAAAAGTAATGGATCACCATTTATATATGAACGTTGTTTTTCATTGTTTTGTTCAACAATAACTTCTCGAAGACCTGAATCACTAATTTGATCTAATGGATATTCAATTTTAGCATTTTTAACATTCTTATTAAAGTCACTAAGACTACGAGCAGGTGAAAGTGAACTGTGATATTTTCCAAGAACTGCACTATTATCAACAGCAACACATAGAAGTGGATGATAATCTGGTAAATTTGTGAAACCTCGATTGATTAAATCAATTTTATTTTCTTGATTTTCAATTCGATCTAGCATTGAATCACAGCTATGATAATTTGGTAGATTGAAATAATCACCAAAAAAGCTTGATGACGTGACTGTAGACTGATTAACAGAACACATCTGATAAGAAACAAGAAATATTGGACTACATAATTTCGAGAAGAGTCCTTAAATTTATAAATCATTCAACGGAGTAAACATCGCTTGACCACACAAATCGCATTAAGTTGAGCAGAAATAAATTCAACAATTCAGATTATTTATAGAACTTTTCTTTGTCATACTACTACTTAAAGGTACTGAGATAGTATGATCGCTAATTTTGAGTTCATGTTCAATGAACAGTAAGACTGAGTTATTTATTTGATGTTGTAGAAACCTATGATAATAATGCCTACCATTATTTAATTAACTTAAAGGTTGAATAGTTTGGATCTTCTTACCCATAGATGGTAATGAGAGACATCGCTATACTAAACTGAACATTAAAATTTAATCTAATTTTAATTATTAACAAATAATGTATCGAAGTTTATATTACATTCATGTTGTTACTTGGATGAGATCAAATATCTTAAAAGTAATCACATGGTAATTTATACATAATTGTAGATATATAACTAAAAAGAACATTTTTCGAAAAGCCAGAAACCCTTCAGAACGAATAAAATCCACAGTCAAAAAATTCCAGATAAATGGTTTTTTTCGAAAATAAACTGACACACAAGATAACTGCATTGAGTTTTACGTAGGTTTGAACCTGTAATGAAACTTCAAGATGGTATTAATACATCATAAACATGAGCAAAGTAAGATAATATAGTTAACTTTAACGAGTTGTGGTGACGACCTATCTATGTTTATCATCAGTTTGATGCTATGGCAAAATTATACAATATTTTGCTTTACTTTTAGACTTATATTTGATTAGAAATATTTGATTATCAAAGTGAAATATCGGAAAGCGATGATGATCTTGAACAAGGTATGGTCCAAAATTCTTTCCTAATGAACTAATTTTGGTAAAAAGATTTACGGAATCAATGTGACACGAATACCTAATCAGTTATGTATCTTTTTTAAAGTATTTTCGTGTTTAGATACACTTACTTTATCGCATGGACATCCAAGGTCACATGTATTAATGGTTAGGTCACAGGGACAGGGAGAAATGTTTGTCCATACAGGATCAGGATAGGGAAATGTTTGATCTAAGAAAAAAGAACAAAATGTCAATTCATATCAGAACCAGTTTAATGCTAAATCAAATTACGACAAATCATTATCGTGAAGAAATTATTTCGTTGACCTCTGTTATACTTATTAAAAAAGGCATCCGAAAGACAGGTTATATCATTTTGACTTACATTATGAAAATTGAGAAGAAAGCTTATATGAACTAACGCACTCAGGTGGTCGTGTCCAATTCCCCAGGTCTTGGTACCTCTAATTCAGTTTGGGCAGCAGAATACTATCACTAACCTTTAAGCATAAAGGGTGACTCTGAGGCGAGTACATAGATCTTTACTTGGTAAATATGTTACACCACAATTCAGAGAAATACACACCATTTAAATACATAATTAACTTAACAAGTCATAACTCTTAGACAATGATTAACTAACCTGTTGGTAATTCTTCACCTTTATTAACAATTAAACGAGATTTAAGTAGAACATTAATTCGACTTGTTGTCACAATATTAGCAAATGCTGGATCCATTGTAACATTATTCGTAGTACTGCAACATTTTAAAATTAATATTTCCATTGTATTATCATATTCACTTGTTGGATAAGAGTTACGTTTTACTGTAAGTAAACGTGTAAGTGAATCTGTACGACTTGATATTGATGATGCCTATAAAGATATACCACAAAATTAACTTTTTTTCTTTAAAATGACTTATAGAAGTAGTATGTTGTACTTTCAATCAGTTTTTGAAAGGTAATTATTTAGAAAGGTAGTTTATTTGTCTAGCTAATATTGATTGTTATTTAAAAGAATATATAGAATTGGTCATTAAAGGTAGTGGTCTTTCCCTATTATATAAAAAAACAGTTTTCATTCATTTATTACGACGTAATTCCATTGATAATTCAATATATCAGAACGGGTTTTATGGAGATTTCAGTATTTTCATAGTTTAAACCATGAGTTAAGTGCTCTGGCGCGGGACTGGTAGGTTCTGTGTTCGAATCTCGCGAGGCGGGATCGTGAATGCGCACTGCTGAGGAGTCCCATAATAGAACGAAACGGCCGTCCAGTGCTTCCAGGTTTTCCATGGTGGTCTAGCCTCATGATTTCAACTATGAAAATTCAATATATATAATTCATAGAATGTAAGATACAATGCCTCCTCCTAATGAATTTAGATATTAAGCAGACGAAAAACAACCTAATAGTGATAATACAATGGAATAAGTTTTAAGGAAATCGGTTTAAATCATTGATAGATATCAGCTGAGAAACTGGAAAACCAGAAAGTATTGCAGAGATATTTTGCCACAGTATGATGTTCCCAAATAGTACGAAACAACGACACTAGAGGAATTGAATTCAGTACCCTTAGATTTCGCAACAAATGTTTGATATTTAGACTTTATAGTTCACATTTCTAACTTCAATCAGTTCGAGAAACAGTGCGATGACCATCCAATGGCATTATTAATGACTGTTTCACTAAAAAATCTTAACTCAATCAGTCGCAAATTTTCGCTAGAACTAATTCTGAGTATGGATTCTTTAAAAGCCTCATGATAGGACAAGACAGTTGTCTAGTTTCCTTTATTTTCTTCGCTACACAAACTGATGTTAATTTGTGAAGAAAATAAACTACAAACGCATTATTTGTTATTCAAAAGTTACAGCAAACTGAATAAATTTTATCATGGGGTATGATTTTGTCTAACCAGCTAAACTTTCGGCAATACTGATGATATTTACAGTATAATACGGAAAGTACATTAGTATGAAGAAACATTGAGTTACAAATCTTTAAAATGCATGATCATTTATATATTCTACATACTTAAGCGAACGATATTATATATAACCACATGCATCACTGCTCAAGTAGTGTATCATATTTCTAGTAAAACAAAGTTCGAATTTATCTTTGAAAATATACATAATTTTTTAGATATTCAAAGCTAAATTGCAGTTTCTGTACTGAAAATCATGTTTCTAAGAATTTAAATTCAGCTATTAGTGTTTTGATATGTAAGTGCATCGAATAGCTTATGTGGAATGTGGGAGACCGGGAGGATCATACAAATAGCTGTGGAGATACAACTTGGTGGTTCTCAGAATCAGCGAAACCGATTGGACTCAAACTGGACAAAAAGGATTAAATTTGGAAGAGATACTGCTGTACTCCGGTCACGAGGAGGGAAATGCTACACACACTCAGGGAGTTGCTCTGATGCTGTTCTAAGAAGCAAATAATGCACTTATAGGGTGGGAATCTCACGGATCCAGGATCATCAAAGCATCCCTTAAAGCAAAGAAGGAGGGAATCACAATGAATGTAATCCAATGTTATTCACCAACTAATGATAGCAACAATTACAATAAAGATAATTTTCACGATAAGCTTCAGTCAATCATAGCAAAGTGCCCAAGTAAGGATCTCACTATCCTGATAGGAGATTTAAACATCAAAGACGAAGTGGATAACGTCGGATATGAAGATATCATGAGACCACATGGACTGGGAGAGAAAAATGAAAATGGGGAGAGATTTGGAAACCTATGTGCATTCAACAAATAGGTTGTGGGCGGCACAATATTTTCACGGAGACGCATACACAAAGCCACATGGGCCTCACCGGATAACTCCACGGAGAAACAGACAGATCATATGTGTATCAACAAAAAATTTGGAATGGTCAATAGATGACGTGAGAAGCAGGAGAGGAGCTGACATAGCTTCAGATCACCACTAGCTGGTGGTTGCTAAGATGGAATTCAAGCTAAGGAGGGAATGGACCATCGGGGAGACATTATTACAACGGTTTAATACAGCCTACCTTCGATACCCTGACAAACTCGGCAAATTCAAGATAGCTCTCAACAAGAGGACCTAAACTTCACAAAATCTACTCAAAGAAGAGGAAACTACTATGAAGGACGATTGAATGGAAATCAGAGAAGCAATAACTTCGATGTATCAAGGCGTTCTGGGACAAGCATCACCATAAGAAATGGATCTCTATCGATCCGAGATTCAAGAAAGGAAGAGAAAGAAGACAGCAATTAACAACAGCCGATAAAGAACAGAGAAAGTCAAGACACTGGTTGAATACACTGAAGCAAACAAGCAAGTGAAGAGGAACATTAGAGCTGACAAGTACAGATACGTGGAAGAGCCAGCAACGACAGCGGTAAAAGGCGCGAGAGAAGGAAATATGAAACAATTATATGATACCACGAAGAAATTGACAGGGAAATATGGTAAACCAGAGAAACCGGTCAAGGACAAATAAAGCAATACAATCACTAAGATTCAAGAACAGAGAACACTTTGAGAAACCCTCGAATAAGGCATCATCACCACTGAACCCACTCAAAACGATGCAACACACACAGACCTTCCTACATATGTCACTTTACCAACGACCGAAAAAAATCAGCATGATCATCAGGCAAATCAAGAGTGAGAGGGCAGCAGGACTTGACAGTATACCAGCCGAAGCACTAAAATCAGACATGGAGGTAACTGAAAACATGTTCCACGTTCTACTTAAGGCGATTTAAGTGGGAGAACAAGTGCCGAAGGATTGGAAAGAACTATACCTCATCAAGATACCAAAGAAAGGAGATCTGAGCAGATGTGAGAATTACAGAGGCATCACACTGTTGCCAGTAACAGGAAAAGTTTTCAACGGATAGTTGTTGAGCTGGATGAAAAATTCAGTAGACATCCGACTTCGAAATCAACAGGCTGGATTCCGTAAGGATCGGTCGTACACAGACCAAAGGGCGACACTACGGATCGTCGTTGAACAGTCAGTTGAGTGGAACTCGTCACTAAACATCACCTTCATTGACTATGAGAAGGCGTTTGACAGTGTGGACTGTAAAACATTATGGTAACTTCTTCGACATTACGAAGTTCCTGAGAAGATTGTCAACATTATCCGGAAATCATACGACCGACTACAGTGCATGATCGTGCATGGAAAACAGCTAACTGATGTATTCCAAATAAGGAGTGGAATTAGACAAGCCTGTTTAATCAACCTTTTCTGTTCTGGTGGTAGACTGGATTATGAAGACCTCGACATTTGAGGGAAAAACGGGATAAAATGAACAGGTTGGATGCAACTAGACGATTTGGACTTCGCAGATGACTGGGCCCTTCTAGCACATACACACGAACAAATGCAGGTCAGGACAAACAGTGTAGCAGCATTCTCTGCATCAGTGGGTTTCCAACATACACAAGGGAAAAGCAGGGTCCTCAAATATAATACGGAGAATTATCAACCTAGTCACAATTGATGGAGAAGCTCTGAAAGAGGTGGAATCTTTTATGCACCTGGGGAGCATCATCGGTAAACAAGAAGAATGTGATACCGACTTGAAGGCAAGAATCGGCAAAGCAAGGACCACATTCCTACAATGGAAAAACATATGAAACTCATAACAACTTTCTATCAGCCAACATCAAAGTCGGAATCTTCAGTACGATTGTCGAGATAATTCTACTATACAGAGCTGAAATGTGGAGAACTACTACAACCATCAACGAAATGTACAAGTATTTATGAACAATCGTCTACGCAAGTTACTCAATGTCTGTTGGTGGGATACCATCAGTAACGGTCTACTCTGGGTGAGAACAAACCAGGTTCTAGCTGATATGGAAATTAGGATAAGACGATGGAAGTAGATAGAACATACATTACGGAAATCACCAAACTGCATCACGAGGCAATCGCTAATTTGGAATCCTGAAGGAAAATGGAAAAGAAGACCACAGAATACATTATGTAGGGAAATAGAGGCGAACATGAAAGGGATGGGTAGCAATGGGAAACAATTGGAAAGGGTTTCCCCGGACAGGGTTGGATGGAGAGTGCTAGTGTGCGGCCTATGCTACTCGACGAGGGGTAACAGGCGTAAATAAGTAAGTATATATTTAAAATAATAATAATAATAATAATAATAATAATAATAATAATAATAATAATAGTAATACTGCGTGATTCAATATGAGCCAAAAATCTAAAGCCAGTAGAGTACATTATTTGAAAATATGTGATTCCATAATTGTTTTGGTTGAATATTTATCTCAAAGACGTCAATATTGTAGGGATTTAAAACAATCGTGTACTACAATGGGATGTTAGTTCTTAATAAATTCTGTGTCAATAGCATCAAATGTTGAGAAAAATAACTAAAAAATCAATAATATACAGGTAGATAAGCTGATTTGTTTGGTAATAATTATTGATGTAGACGACCATGAACGTTTTGTCCTATTAAGGACTCATTAACTGGGTCTATCTGTTGATGTCTACATTGGTTGTCTAAGTAATTTCTAATGAGTCTAAACGCCAACACAAATCAAGTGCATTAGGCTGACTACTAAATAGATAGGAACGTGCATTCTTAATTGTATTTTCAACTACTATCCAAAATATAGTCAATTTGTAAATACAAATCGAAATGTATGTTCGTAGAGCTGGTTCACATATATAGACTGATCAACCCTACTTATAAATATAATAGCAATGTAGATATTCACACTCGTACAATTAACAACACCTGAATCCAACAATAGAGTCTAATCAGTTATGCTTCTGAACATGGTTAACAAAGATTTAACTCATAATGCTTGTTCTTAGATATACAATTAAATGAATTGTCAAAGTATTTTAAAAGATTTCTACAGGTCATTTTTCGATTCATTATCAATAAATAAAGAAACTAACCTACCCTAAATTCATTTAAATAAGGTGTTACAGACCAGCTGCTCGAAGGTACAACTTAATATGGGAAATATAAAAAAAATTAAAGGTAAAATTTAGATATGAAAGCAATTCAAGCTAACTCATAGTGAATATATGAGATATTTAACGTTGATCTAAATTAAAACACATAAAAAGTCAATCCTTGCTGATTCAAATGGTATGGATGGTATAACATCCAGATTTCACATTAGTTGTCAATATTTCATCACTAGTATATAGTCAAATACAATTAAAGCATGATACTTGTTGAATGTAATTGATGAGTACTTGCTCACACTCAACATCACTTTGGTGACCTACTGTATCAAGCAGAAGATTTCAGAAGAATTCTAAAGAATTCAACTTGAAGTAAGTCACCAATTAATAATTGGCTTTTTTGAACATTTAAATGGATTATTGAAAACCATTGATCAAACATCAGTCTGTACACACGACGTGTGTTTACTGAATCTAAAATATTCGATTTCTAAATTATCTGAACACAGAAAAACAGAAAACTGGATACACAACGGATAAATACAAAATTATTTCGTGCAAGGTCAATAATTCCGAAATCAATCGTGTATGAGTTTGAGGGTGAACCCTAATGATCATTTTGGATTAAGATGAAATAAGCCCTTGGTAATTCCCTCCTTAACGTCCTTGAATTTTCTTTGAGTTTCAATTAGGAAATGATTGGTATGAGATACCAGAATTTGGACAATGTTTAACCTGACTCAAATTTATGAAAAAATACGAAAATAATTCACATCTTCATCCTCTTGAGTTTGAATCTTAATCTAGTTTGATGGTTAAAAGTTTTTTGTCCTAGTTTTGGACGTTTGTATCTACTGTAATGCGACCTCCTTAATTTAATAGACAGTCTTTTAATATTTACAAAGACATTTTCACGTAGGAAACTTCATACTTCATCTTACAGTGATAGTTAGACCGTATTACTCAAGCACTGAAATACATTATTAGGGAGAATAGATCTTAAATGGTGACTACAGTGATTATACAATGACACAATCAAGTACAGAGTTGAATAAAGAGAAATTGAGTTTTGGAATAAAGTGAGAATAATAATAGTTATTAAATTCACTTAGTATTGTTTGTTTAAATCTTCCCATTGATGTTTAGGACTGCAACTGGTCAGTCTCTATTTGGCATATGTGCATACTGTGCGTATTGCCTCGATATAGCCTAAATTAATGGTTATTGATATAATATTCATATAAAGAACAACTGATATGCAAAAAAAGATTCTGAATTTGTCCAAATCCCTGAAAGTAATTTAAAATATATTAAAACATATTACCATTAGTTGATACTATTCCACATGTATTATCACTGAGTAAATTATTGACTTGTGTTTCATTGTTAGCCACATTAACGCTACAAAGGACTCCTAAATCTTGATTTAATCCATTCAGAAATAATAAAACCTGTAAAATAATAACAATAATAAACTCATAATTTTGAACAGAATAGTTCTGTACAACTTATGTTTCAATAGTGAGGGCGATACGCACAGTATGCACATATGCCAATAAGAGACCGACCAGTTGCAGTACTAAACATCAATGGGAAGATTCAAACAAACAATACTAAGTGAATTTATGTTTTTTTCAGTTTAAAAAAAGTTTATTACCTCAATATATAACAGTAGCAATGTAACTCGAATAGTGTTTACATATTTTGTGTAAAACTCCCATTGGTTTGAATAAAAAGAAACACTTACAATATACATGTATATTTGGATGCAAGCTATGAACTAACGCATGTGGATTATAAGAAATACATTGGTTCTGTGATGCATAACAATTACACTTTATTACACTGCAAATGTGAAATTCTTAGAAGAATACAATAGATTACATAACTTTCTGATCCATGTTGTGTCGGTGGTAAATTTGCAGCAATATTCCTTAAAAGTACGCTTATTGGTAGTAACTAGCGAAGTGTATCCAAAATCTTTGGAAATAACTTATGGAAACTTGATTCAATTTAAATAGTTAGCCCCCTACATATTTAGCTACACTAACCGAAGTAATGTCAAACAAATATAAGTGTATTTCTGTCTCTTGTGTATTGAAAAAAATATGTACATCAAACTAATATCACCCCCTTATTGATTTAATCACTGATATAGATCAGATTACACCATCTCGACAACTTCGGCTGTATCAGGAACAACAATTTGCTATTATAATTGATCACTATTGATTCATTATTTGTTTTTTGTGCTATGACACGCTACTTATTAATGGTTAAAAGTTTGGTTTTATTACTTGATTTCACGAGTCGGTGTAAGCTAGATGACCATTGGAAACCTGGTGGTTTAGCTTAGATCAACTTGTGAATTCAAATGTTAAAAATACTAAAATTTCCACAAACCCCCACACTGATAGTTTGGTTTTATTAAACCATCTCAACAATTTGTGTTATAATGAATGGTACATCTTTATTGCAAAGACTCATTTATTCTAACCATTTGGTTGAATTTTCTTCGTTTAGATTCGTTTTGTGATCTTTTATCCAAAACCTAGTTTAATTTGAACGGTTTGTGGATACATAATGCTTATAAGTTTCATGCTAGAACAGAACAGCTGTCCAGTACTTCCTACTTTTAAATGGTTGCCTAATCAGGATGTGATAATAATGCATATAAATTGCTATCGGGTTGCGAATTTACTTTTATACGTTTCGTTTGATGAAAGCATGTTCCTTTTTCGCCGATACATTGAGTTTTATTGAGGCCTAGAAAATCCATAATTAGAGGTATGTAAATCCTTTCTTCTCATATTTTTCACATAACAGACAAATCTAGTTCATCAGTTTCCGAGTTTTGAGATTTGATGCAGTCATTGAGGGTAGAAGTCTTCCACAGATTTCGTTATATCAGTTTCAAACTTAATAGAACTGTAATTTGGTGGTCGTTGTATTGAATTCAAGTTCATTCAGTATAGCAGCTTAATCTATTGATGCAAAGTTAGTTTAACTCAAAGGATTCAACAACTGGAATATTTAATGCCAGTCTTTTCAAAGATAGGTTATATATACGGATTTAAAAATTCATTAGTAAATTTGTTCCCACAAAATGTTAAAACGACGCAATTAAAACAAAACAGGATAGGATAGCATCTTAGGATACGACCGACAAAATATTTTTTGTGTTGTACTATAGCGAATAATAATAACAATAACTAATAGAAAATACAATAAACCAACCTGAAACTGTAGGCTATACAAATTCACATCATTAGGTGTAAGGATAATCTCTCCATTGATTAATGAGATCACTGAACTGCTTCCTTTAATGTTTATAGACATTATGACTGAATCGGAAAATTTTTACTAACCCTCAGATGTTGCCGACGTATACTGATTACCATTAATTGATTGCGCCCTACATGAAATAGTAAATGATTGAGCACTGGAAATTGACCGAATGGTAACAGACACCTGAAAAAGTAATGTCCGTTCACTTTTGGTCTCAAAAACTTACAACTCCAGTTGACGTTCCAGAATATACTGTGACAGGGTTTATGGAGACTAATATGTCTGCTAAAAATAGGGGAAAATAACAGTTATTTGCTGGAAACCGTTTCAAAATGTTTAAAAGAAGTAAAACCTTATTATAAAGCCAGTTCGGTAATTGGAATTAGTCGGCAGGATATCCTGATTGACAATTCTTTCATGCCAGTTGGCACTTCGGAGTTAGGTATACCTTCAATCTTATAGTAACTGATGCTCCCTGTGGGACTTAAACTTACATCTCCAAGATTCTTAGCCTGACACTTTGTTGATAAGCTGTGACTGGACACTTTTAGCTCTGGATTTTGTGTAATTTGTTGTTTTTGCGTCTTTGTTTACGGCTGGTTTGTTATAAGACGGAAAGAAATAATGAACCACCGTCCCTGGTTTTTAGATGTTCTTTATTTAACAATATTCTGAAGTTAAAACCACAACTTAATTATTGAATTCAGAAATATGAACCTGATTAGCTGAAATTGTGGGTGGCATCCAGGCAAAATTTCCCTGCAATTACCTTTTAATTTCACTTAAAAATAATTAGTTGTGATTCACTGTTGAAGAGAATTATTTCAACTGAAGGAAAAAATGAATCACGTAAGAAATGAAGTAAGGATTCCTGCCCATGTATGGTAATTAATATAGGTTTATTAGTGGCTAGGGTACAATGGGATTAGATACTGCTACAGCAATAACTTTAAATTTTAGTTGTATGATAATATTAAGACATTTTAAAGACAAATGACTACCTACTTGATTCATCTTTCTTCAGACATGTCACAATAATGTTGCTTTCTGAAACAATCTCACTATGTGTATATGAGACAAATGAATCGCGTTTACCTGGTTAGAATAATCATTCGCTGATTAAAAGGAGTTGGTTTCTTCAGGAGACGAACTGTCCTTGGAGCAACAGATACAACAGGAGGTTTTCTACATTGAATCCAACTGTTATACGGGTAAAACATGAATGGCTAACCAACTTTTTATTTGAGAACAAAATACTTGAATTGACTTTATCATGACAGGAGAAAAGAACTTCATGGCCAACTTGGGAGCATTGGAAAGTGATGGTTCCATTTGGCTTTGAATCTGATAATAATATTTCTGAGAATAAGCCATTCGTATCAGAGGCGGTGGGTGTTTTAAGAAAGGAACAAGTAGCTGTACTCTGACAACATAATATGTTTGTAACCATCTTACCCGAAATACGCCTGAAATGTTCGTTGAAATCGGAATCGAAATATTCTGTTGATTCATGTTTGTACTATATGAAATAACATTTCCGCCCTCACAAATAGTCAAAATAAAGACTAGCTTGATCATTAACTCTGTAAAAACTTACAGTGAAAGAATATCAAAATCCAAGGGCGAGAAAGTAGATTGTACAGTCTAAAACCTTCGGCTTTAGGCATATCTGTATATGTCGAAGAAACCTGAGAATAATCAAACAACTGCTCATTAATCATAGTCTGAGTGTAGTTACAAGCCTGATGAAATGGTTTGAATTGGTATTAGAGTAAACCTCCAGATTAAACCCAAACAAATTTTAACTTGACGAAAGTTCAGTCAGCTGCAAATTTTGATGCAACTAATTAATCAATCAGTAATCTTTCTAATCAAAGGTCGTTTCGACCTCACCTTTACCAATTTTACACTTCTATTTCCTTCATCTAGAGCTGTCCTCAACAGCTTTCTATAATGAACACAAAAGGAAGTTAAATAAAGCATAGTCGAAAATCAATTTGAAAATGATTTGCGTGCTAAATTTAGTATATCTTAGGTTATTTGAATTCGTTTACCGGTTTGATGAACATAGTGGATTGTCAAAGCTAAATGCAAACCGACGTCTAAACGAATGGGACGTTAATTTTACTTAGATTAATATCTTCACTAGATTCCTTCCCAATGTCTATTCCACGGGACTTCAACACAGCTCGGATCGAGAACACGCGATTTGCATGACTAGAACGTAAATGTATTTCCACACCAAGACCCGACAACAATTCGACAGGATTATGTTAATAACAAGGGTAAGACAACCTGTCAGACTATCGACAAGTCTGACTAAGCAAACAAACAATCATTATCATATATATATATATATATATATATATATATATATATATCTTTCCGAGTTGTTTCATGCATTGATCCAGTAAACTTAATGGCCGTTATTCCAATACAGGCACCTGGTTCCATATTAATCAAAGCTACACGAAGGTTATCTTCCAGGCTCTTGATCATCGATTATGTCTTAAGAGCCGTGGGATAAATCCGCATGTTTTATCTCTGCTCTGCCAACCAAAATATACGTTTGGTGGCCCTTATTACATTATGTTGACTTCCGTGTCCCAATCCTTCATGAAATTTATCCAGAACACAATCGACTATAGATTAAGGAACTACTATAAACTTGCAAATTATATGGTTCATAACAGAGATATGATACTCTACACATCAGTATTAAGAATTCTTAAGTAAATCATAGAGATTTTTCCTTCCGATAAACCCCTAATATATCCTTTGAAGATGATCGGGAAATCGAATTTTTCAAAGCATTATACGCGGTTGACGTCATAAGTTCTGTTTCCTGAATGTGGGCCAACTTAGCATCTCTCAGGGGTTTTAGTGCCATTATATTTGAGTAAGGCTGAAATAAACATTGGGGCAGAATAATATAAATTTATTTTATCTCATAGTTCCTTATCAGTTTTTTTATTTATTTAATCGCATATATATTGGTACAAAGGGTGCCGGATACATATGCGCCATACTCCTTATCAGTTGCTTGCAAATATTTTTACTTTAAATTCGAACATTAGAGTGTAATGGATTATGGGGTAGCAGGCAACGTTTTTTAATTATTACCTTTCCAAAAAGACGAGAAGTTAGGTTATTTTCTTCGACAGTAGTTTTAAAATACTTGTGAAAGTTTGATATTATACCCGTTGTTAATTAAACGGGAACTGTTGTACTGTGCTAGATTCCCAGATTGGTAACACAACGGAAAGTTTTTATGAGGTTTGTCTGTCCTGTGCGATACGATACCAGAGTTTTAATTTCAATAAACACGGATAAGTATATTCGAAGTCACATTCTTGTAACCAAAAATATAATCAAGATCATTTCTGAAATTCTATAGTCACTTTAATGGTACATGATAATTTCAAATGACCAACTTGAATTCCGCGAGGTAATATCGGGTAAAATGCAAGTTATGAACGACGTCTAGAGTTTGTTTCTAAATTCGCACGAGTATTTTCTGTTTATTGTAACATACGACATACGTAAGTCACAGTTCTTTTCTTCCGCTAAAAAACCTTGTGGTAGTGCAGCACTAATATCCCGGACACTTGCATCTATGTTCAAAAAAACATGGCTGATCTCCATTATTCTCTCGATGAAACTGTGGGATTTTCTAGGCTGGTGAATGTTCATATAACATCATGTACACAAATAAATGAGATTATTCAATCAATCAACCAACAATAATCGCTAAGTGGAATATTATCTCAGTAGTACTGCTACAAATAAGTGTAGTAGTTTGCGTGTAGTCATAGAGAACTATGTGTACCACAACAGGATGAAGAGTAGAGGGAGTGCTGAGAACTGGAAAAGAGATCAAATGTTTTAAAAAAATCAGTTAAAAACCCGGGGATGGCGCATAACGCACTTATATTTAGTAGCTAAAGCAATAGAAGATAATCAGTATTAGCATAAGCCTCGAATTGAAACAACCTCGAGATGTAAACTAGTAGAAAACAATATGTATGGTAGAGGTGAATTTAAATGTGTGCCATTTACTGTGCTGGTAATATTAACTTTTTTGATGTATTAAAACAAAACACCAAACATTCCAACAGAAAGAAATGTGGTGAGTTTTCAGTTCAAGTCAAATTATTTATTGCTAGTTATGGATATAATTTTTTAAGCCGATGAGTTTGCCGTTTGTATTATGACATTAAGAGATTATCGTATGAGTGAGTCCCTGGGGAAGAAATGACAAAATATGTGGCTGATGTATGTGGTCTGTGTTTATTCAGTTATAAGCAACGAACATTTTTCTTCTTATTGCATTTGTAGGGCCACTGAAATGTCACTGAGCCCTAGACAAATCGTCCTGCAGTAGGGCAACTTAACATCGAACAGTTCATTCATCCCCGTCCAGATCAAGGACAACCAACGCGCATTATTTGATCTGACGTCACGGACTGCCCCATCCGGTGATGGCCGTATTTTTGCTTGTACCTACTCTGACTAATATACTTATGTAATCATGTCCTTCGTACAGTACGTTGTTACGACAAAGGTGTAATCCACGTTAGATACTGACTGTGAGGCGTGTACGATGTTAGTCTTTGGTCACACCATTCTCGTCTAACTCGGGTAGGCTCGTAACCATTCGGTATGGATAATCTACGTTGGTGACCTACAATTTTAACTTACATCAATAAACTTTTTCATGATCTGATTTGATTGTCAGCGGACTAATAAAGTGACAGGGATAAGTGTATCACGTAGTTGAGAATCGTTATCTATTATCTGTCTAGTGCTACAAGTCGTTTGAATAAATGAAGCTCTTCAACTGATATAATAAATATGTGGGCGGACGAGCCAATGAACAAATATCGAGCCTTTACTTTGGGGGAATCAAGAAGTCGATGAGAAGACTTTTTTCGGAATAGGTCAGCAATATTTCCAAACCTTGCTGTGTTCGCTAATGTGGAAAAGAGCCCATTAAATGTTGGCTTTCTGTTATTATGTTACCTTCTGTTCATTGTTCCGAAGATGAACTAGTTAGACGGTATTCATGCTTAGTAGGAAGGATATATATATTTAACAATTTTTAGAGATAAAGAAGCATGAGATTTCTTAATTGTCCATATTAAAGAATGGATATCTTGCATTATACGGGAACAACTGGTATTGGGAATTCAAAAGAGATTGCAAGGAGATTCAAATTTTTATCATCATTTGTGAACCGTAGATGGCCACACTGATAATGACCGTATTCAATCATTAGGTTGCTTAAAATTCAGTCAATCAGAGCTGATAGTAAACAGCACGTTAATTCGCTTCCCTTTTTGATTTTGTTGCTTTCATCGACTCTACTTGTACATATTTGCTTTTCAATTGAAACACTATTCCAAAATTAGAAACACCCCTTGTAATAACTAAGGGATAGAATAACACTTATTTGTTGCGCTTTGCATTCTTTAATTGAACCAACATTTTAGTGAAAATAGCCACTGAAAGTTTAAGCAATCTGTTTCGATTTGTTGTCATCTTAGACGGCTATGGCTTTCAAAAACATAAATTATGATTTTTCACAGAGATTCACTGTCATCAACTTGAGATATTAATTTCCCGTGAGGTTGTAGGACCCTTTTTCCAGTTACCGGACGGAGGAATCGATCGACATAATTCTTCGTTTGTATGAAGACGTCATAATATGAGCACAGAGTCGAAACACTCTGTGCATAGTTTTTTCGTCGAAAGATAAATTTACTGCTTGTGTATATGATGAAAGCTGACCAGATATATTTGCAGCAGAGTGTTTTTACAACGAACAATCTGTGCTGTCATTAAGCAAAAAAATTATTCAGTTACGCTACGTTTACGCATTTGGTATAAACGTGATACTTTTAATATTTAAGACACTGAATCCAAACACTTATATGTTCTAAGCGAAGGTGGATAGTGGCTAGCAGTGGAATCCTGGACGCAGGTTTCGTCCTATACGGGACCTGCGTCTCAGGGTTTATAATGCTCGTTAATTAGGGCTATATCGAGGCAATGCACAAAGTATGCACACATGCTAATAAGAGGCTGATCAATTGCAATCCTTAACATCAATGGGAAGATTAAAACAAATAATACCAACTGATATAGTCTGTTTCTGAACAGTATTTATGAGTTAATAACGCAATTGCAGAATGCAGAAGACCAAGAGTAGAGGATTGAAAGTCTTTTTCTTGGTAAGTATCTAAAGCCAAATAATTCACCTTGAGCGAGATGGCGGTAGCAGTCTTTGCTGGTCCTTTCAAAATATTCCTCTGTACCTACTGCAATAGTACCTTGGAATTTTACTCAAAATGCATTCTCCCAAACAGTGGTTACAACATTTAGACATGATTATTCTCTTAGATTTGTAGAGAAAGTGAATGTGGATAACACCTCACAGTTTAAAAGAATTGTCTTTCTCGACACAACGTTATTTGTCAAGAAGCCAAAAGCTGCTAATTAAGCTCGATAAAATTTATTGTCTGAAATAGGTGGAATGATGAGTTTTTGATGGTTCACTATTCCAATTCTCAGATATTTGACTGAGGATTCAAGCAAAAGAATGTATATGGCATGAATCTAATCCTTAAGTTTTACCAAGTACGACGGGGTTCATAAGGAGCTAAATGCTGTTTGGGTTTACTAAAACAGACATTAGAATGAAAAACGAGAAGATGAAACAAAGCGAAGGAAAGCCTGCTAACTCGTCTGAAGATACCACCAGTATTGTAGTTTGACAACTCTTTACCAGTAACAGCTTCTATAATCCAGTCGCGCCCTACCAGTTAAAATTAGAAGTAAGAAGCGAGAAAGTTGGAAGATATATTTGATGCGTTATCAATATATCGAGAAGTGACTGATCTAATTTGGATAATGATCGTAGATGCTTTCCACGCCGATCTGTAATGTGATATGGTACGGATGCATGACCAAGCGCCTTCACCTAAAAGAGTCCACCAAAACTAATGTGGTTAGCATCCAATGTCGAACACTTACAGAGCTATTGATTTTGAGGAATTGTTTAAAGCTATAGATCACTCCCCCCTAGTGAGGTATGGTGCACCTTCGACGTAGCCAGCCAGAAGTATAAACCCAGCGAGTTTGTCGTTGGTAAACATTCTTCTGATATCTTGTTATGTTTAGCAGCGTCTGGTCGTCTTTGCTTACTATAAAGGGCCATGAAATGCAAAATAGTAATCGTGAAATAAAGTACAATTGAGATCTCGGTTCTTCATAAACTCCATTGTCTTTTTAAAGCCGTCCTGGAAAAGAAAAATATAGAACGTGTGAGTGCATGTCGAAATACGCTCGTACTTGCGTAAAGACACAAGGTGAAAGGAAGAAAAAGGTATATAAACTAATACGCTTGTGACAGCGTAAAAGCAATAGAAAAAAATGGTTGCCTTAAGTTTATTTTCAGGCACAAATGGAGTATCAACGTGCTTGTTGGCTGTCGAATGGGGTACTACAAGTGTATGATCCGTGTCGTTCGATTGTACCGAAGAAAAATCGACATAGACAGGATTTCCTTCTAAGTACGCTGCTTTGAGGTCTGAATGTGCTGAAAGTCAGAAAGCCTTACGAGAAGAATAGAGTTATTATGATGGTAACACATGATTCTATAGTTATGGAGTAAAAGTATCAGACTCTACAATCCTAATCAAACGACAGTAAAGAGTTTTCTTCCAAATGGTTTAAATGGTCCAAATGGTTGAGGACGGAATAGAAGAAGCCTTCGCTTAACGGGCTTCCGTGTCTGGCAGCAGTGGATCACTATTACCTCCAGGCAAGAACCTAGGTATATGAACGATAATAGAGGGAAAAAAGAATTTGATAAATCATAATAATATGTTATCCTTAGTCCTTAAGAATAAGTCAAGTTTCCTCTTAAAGGACTCCTGGGGGGTCGCTTGGACTAGCTCAGTCGGCAGTGAATTCCAGCGCTTGACAACTCTAACGGAGTAGAAGTTGTGTCTGCAGTCTGTTCTGCTATATAGGGTCTCCAATTTCTGGGTGTTACCTCTGAGGTTAGTGTTGTGACTAAGCTTAAGAAATTGTTTAAGGGGATGGCCAGAAGTATTAAGGATACTATAAGTCATAAGAAGATCACCTCTAAGACGCCTGTACTCTAATGGGTAAAGGTTAAGTGATTTGAGGCGCTCTTCATAATGTTTGAATTTGAGTCGTCAGACTGATTTCGTGGTTCAACGTTGTATACGTTCCAGAGTGTCCTTATCCTTTTGAAGGGAGGTAGGAAATACTGTGTTTCCGTACTCTAAATGGGGACGAATAAAACCGTTAAAGATTATATGGAAGGTTCTACCGTCAAACTGGCCAAAAATGCGCTTCAATGTTACCAGTGCAAGGTTTGCTTGAGAGGCGTTTTTGTCAAAGTTCGCATACGATTTCAGGTTGTAGGGTACCAACACTCCTAAATCTTTTTCAACTTGGGAAACTTCTAGATGGAAGTTACTTAAGTCATTACAATAGTCTGCAACATGTCTCAGATGGACTACCTTGCACTTTAAAGTGTTGAAGGTAAGTCCGTTGTCGTCTGCCCAACTTCAAAGTCGGGTCAGATTTTCCTGAAGAACTAGTATATCCTTATGGTTACGTATCTCTCCAAAGTTTCACATCATCAGCAAAAAGCAATAAGTCAGATTAAACTTGTTGAGGAAGATCGTTAATATAAATCAAGAAGAGAAGAGGTCCTAGTATTGAGCCCTGGGGGACCCCACTAGGACATTCCATGGCCTGAGAGAGAGTGAAATTAACCCTGACCTTAAAGTGTCGGTTTTCTAAATATGAAGAGAGCCAATCAATCAAAGAGGGTTTTATACCCAATCGTCCAAGCTTCTTGATAAGACATGCGTGGTTGACCCTATCAAAAGCTTTTGAGAAGTCCAGGTAGATGACGTCAACCTTCCCCTTGCGATCAAAGATGGTTGTCCATCTATCCACCGCAGTCAGCAGGTTGGTCATACAAGAATGACCTTTTCTGAAACCATGCTGTTGAGGCGAGAAGAACTTTGAGGATGATAAGTATTCTAGTATGCCGTCGTATACTAGGGATTCCATAATTTTGGAAGGTATGGAGAGAAGGGCCACTGGTCGGTAGCTTGAGGGTTCACTGCGTCGACCTCCTTTGAAAATTGGTGTGATATGGGCCAGCTTCCATATTTCCGGTAGTTTGCCTCTGCTTAGCGAGTGTGCAAACATCACGCTAAGTGGTGTCGCCAGGATTGAAGCTGCTTCCCTCAATACAGCGGAATGAACCATACCCGGACCAGGAGAAGTGTCTTTTCTTAGGTGCTGCAGTTTACGGAGCACCAGGTCAGCACTCAGGTCCACTTCGGAAAATCCTGTAGAGGTGCAGGTGAAGCTTCCGTCAGTATGGTTGATGTGGGTCAGCTGGAATGTCCGGGAGTATTGTTCATCCAAAAGGTTAGCGGCATCACTGTCGTTATTGGTCGTGCCATTAGGACCAAGCAGTTGGGAAACTCCAGTTTTGCCTTGTCGAAGAGAAGCTGCGTAACGGAATAAGCTCTTCGGATTGGAGACAAATTTATCGATAAGCTTGGTCTGGAACTGAAGCCTGTCTTCTCTTATTGCCTTTGTGCATATGTTCCTTATATGTTTGTATTGCCTGTACGCGCCGTTGCTATCAGTTCGTTTATATTCAGCCCAACAGTGTCTTTTGCGGCTTAGCAAACGACGGGTGAGGTTCTTGATGATTGGGGGTTGCTTGTAGCTTTTTGGGACCATTTTAGGAACTGAAGACTCAGTAGCACATAAGATCGTGTGCAGTAAAAAACCTAATGAGCAACCACTTCAATTTGAGGGCGAACATCCCAATCCACCTGTTGAAGATAGTCCTGTAAAGCTAACACATTCAACCGTTTGAAGTTCCAGCGCTTGTTGCTAGTAGGATATCGTAGCTCCGTTTTGCTGACAAAGCTGAATGATAAGACGGCATGATCACTTTTCCCCAGGGGAGCCAGGATTGAGAGGTCGTCAACTAGGAATTCTTCATTTGTGAATACCCAGTCTAAGCGCGACGACGTCTGACTGTTTCTCCAACGGGTTGCCGACTTCACATTTTCGAATAATCCCAGGTCGCCAATAAGGTTGAAGAACAGAGCTTCAGTAGAGCTGTAACCTCCAATGTATGTATGTTCCACGAAGTTGATTCTAGGAAGATTGAGGTCCCCTAGAATCAGGATATGAGAGAATCCGAGACGCGTAGGGCGAGTTAATCCTTCCAGCAGACGTTTGTCATCGACGATGTCGGCAATGGGCTTCCTGAAAATGACCCCAACTAGACACCTCGAGGTTGTAGACAATCTTACTGAGCACCATACTGACTCATCAAGATTGAGAAACTCTTGGTTGTGAAGTTGGTGCACATCCAGGCATGACCGTATATATAGTGCTACCCCACCCCACCCCATTCCTGTTTTTCTGTCGTTGCGAAACAAAGACATTCCAGTTATTGCTAGCTCCTGGTCCGTAAACTGAGACGTTAACCAAGTTTCGGATATTCCTATCAGATGGGCATCATTAGCGTTGCTAAGTTCACGTAGCTCATCCGTTTTGTTTTGCAAGCTCGCGGCGTTCGTGTATAGACAGTTTATGCTTTCAATTTGGAACGCGTGAGCTTCTTCCTGTTTGTCTATATGAGCCGTGTGTGAGTGGACAGGTAGACTACTTATACGATGTTTACCGAGTTGGTAGTCCCTATCCTTTACACTTTTTTATTGATCAAGACAGTCCACGGGTGGAATTGTCAGCTCCAGCTTTCCCTTGTGCTTGATCCTGCTGTCGTGGGGCCTATCCGGATGCATATGGATGCCAGTTGGCAACCGACGTCTATTGGCACGAAATGCTTCCACAGTTGCAGCTGCCATGTGGGAGGAGGGGAAGGTTATCTTCAACAGCCGGGGCCTAGAGTCTCCGTCTCTCTCGGCTAGTCACATTACCTGATGGGTCAATATGTTCTTGAGTTTTAAGGAATGCTTAATGAATTTCCATTCCCGAATATAAGAGTTTGCTTGAGTTGAGTCCATATTTTCCGGTACACCTTGCACAATGATATTTTGTTCACGAAAGAACGCCTCGCGAGATTCATTAGGGAGGTTCCGGATAAGATTTCGTTCAGAATACGGTATGTCGGGCAGTATTCTCACGTTCCCATCGGACTTCAGTAAGTGACTGGCTAGCAGGACGTCCTCTACGTCGGAGGCATTCTTAAGTGTAACACGAAGCAGCCTCGGGTGGTTTAGGTGGTTAGAGTCCATCCCCTGAATGAGCCGTGTGACGGTCAAAGGCTCTATTCAAGGGAGTTCAAGCCTCTTGTTTAATTCTCCCCAGAGCATCCTATCATTTTTGTCCTGCAAACTGAGAGGAAGGTCGGGGTTGTCAATAGGGTTCATGATTATGACAGAGCCGTCACGAACCGTAATTGATTTCCCAGGTTTTCCAGGGCGTCTAGGTTTGATATCTTGTTGTTTGGATGTCGAGGCACGTTTTCGATTCCTGGGCTCAGTGATGACCCGGCGGACAGTCTTGGGGGTAGACTGTGCAGCCAAAGCCTCAATTGATTTCCGCACGATACTTGGGACGTTCAGTTTCGGCGGGGACGCTTGGGCCTTTTTACTCCTGTTAACGTGAGTTCAACCACCTACAGGATTTTTGGGAACCAATGTCTCATTCAGTCTTCAGTCTTCAGTCTTCAGTAATAAGGATAGTAGGTTGAAGAACCTGTGTTAATCTTGACAGATTTCCTTCCAGTGAAGGTCCAGCTTCTTTTTGAAAATGTTCACTGATGGTGCTGATACCACTTGTTCTGCTAAAGCGTTCCAGTCATTGACCACTCGATGAGAAAAACGGGACCCCACCTTTAGTTTATTAGATCGCGGTTTCAGAACCTTCTTCCTATGACCCCGGAGATTATTAGTGCTGGAGGGAGCAAAAAGATAAGACATATTAAAACCCAGATCATAATTAAAGATACGAAATGCCAGTATAGGGTGACCTCGCGTCCTACGATAAGATAAGGGGAAAAGGTTTAGACGTTTTAAACGCTCATCGTAAGGGAGTTTAGAAAGACCCTTTACTAATTTTGTCCCTACACGCTGGACACGCTCAAGCGATTTAGTATCCTTTATCAGACAAGGGCTAGCTGCTTGGATACAGTATTCTAAGTGTGGCCTTACATAGGTGGAATATAAAATTCGAAACATCTCGTCAAAACATTTAAATGCTCTGCGAAGCGACCATAGCGCGCGATAGCCTTTGGAAGCAACCGCATTGCAGTGCGTAGTAGTTTTTAAGTCGTGACTTATTAATAATCCTAAGTCTTTGTGCTCATGAACGCGTGGCAGACATGTACCATTAGTGGTATAATGGTAACTAATATCGTGCCCGATGTGCATGAACACACTCTTCCTGGAATTAACTTCCAGGCCCCAATCATCAGCCCACCTAACTAATTCGTCTAAATCTGCTTGCAGATAACAACGAACAGTCTCGTTTCTTATTGTTCTCCAGATTTTAACATCATCCGCAAACAATAACATCGACGACTTAAGTAATAAAGGTAGTTCATTATTATACAGAAAGAAAAGTAAAGGGCCTAAGATGGTGCCTTGGGGTACACCACTTTTGACCGGTTTCCATTCGGATAGAGTTCCATTGACCCTCACTCTCTGTCTGCGGTCACATAAGAAGCTTTCTATCCATTCCTGTATAGCACCTGTTATTCCAAAGCTCGAGAGCTTTTGCATAAGACCTAAGTGTGAAACCTTATCAAACGCTTTGCTAAAATCTATGAATATCACGTCGACAGACTGGCCGTTGTCTAGGGCAGCTGTCCAATCCTCTCTCGCAATGAGTAAGTTGGTCAAGCATGAATGCTTGTTACGAAACCCACGTTGCTCGGGAGTTAACAGATTATACGAATCTGTGTGGCTCAGTAGCTTAGCCCGAATCAATTTTTCAAGTAACTTAGCTACTATACTGGTCAGGCTAACAGGCCGGTAGTTAGATACGATCCGTCTCTGACCATCCTTAAATATAGGACTAACTATGGCGTCTTTCCAGTCTCTAGGTAGTTGAGCCTGTGAAAGGGACATGTTGAAGAGCATCGTGAGCGGTCTTGAGATAATGTCCGCAAGCGACGACAGCAAACGTGGGTGTAACCCATCGGGGCCCGGTATCCTACAAGGTTTTAGGTTAGTTATCAAAGGAAGAACAATATCCTCTGTCACGTGCAAAAGTCCTATGGCTGGTATCTCATTGTCAACGGGACAAGTAGTTGTAACACTACACGTAGAGTAGACTTCACTGAAATAGTTTGCAAATGTCTCCGCTTTCGTTAGATCAGATTCAGCCAATAAAGCTGAATTTTCGCTTACCAGTAATGAGGGGATACCATCACTACGTTTCGTCCGCCTTTTAACGTACGAAAACAGTCGCTTCGGACAGGTATGGCTATCGTATGCCAACTGTCGTTCGTAAGCCGTGCGGGATTTAGCTATGGTTTTTTACATATATTCTGGTTTTTTAATATTCGCACTTAAATGATGCCTGACCTGTTGACAAGAATAAGTCCCAGAAGTGTTTCCTACGCTTCAACAGCTTCCGGGTTTCCTTATTAATCCATGGAGGGTAATATGATAACTTACGTGCTGACCATGGGATAAACGGTTGAGTTACGGATTCGAACGTAGACTTAAACCTATTCCATGCATCATCAATCGATCCATCAGCATCGACCGACCAGTCAACTGAGATAGCATAGTCCCTGATTGCCGGAATATTAGCTCTCCAGATATTAGGACGCAGTGGAGCTGATGCAAATTCTATACCATGTATCCGGAACTTAAAGGAAAGTACGACATGGTCACTATTCACCAGTGGTGGAAGGTGTTGAATGTCGACGATATCTTCACAGTGGTGTGTGAGGACAAGGTCTATCAATGACGGAGTCTATATGCGTCGGCTTAACGATACATTGTACAAGTGCACATTGAATAATTGATGACAGAAGAACGCTATCGAAACCCCCACCTGGAGCTATGAGCTCTATCCAGTTTATATGGGGTGCATTGACGTCTCCAACAATGAGACAACATTCTGCTTTACTCCAAGAAAAGACGTGTCTTAGGATAAAGTCGTCAGCGAGACAATACGGACTACGATATATTCCTCCTATCGTCACTAACCCGTTTCTAGACCTAATTGTACAACATACTACCTCACACGTACCACTTACATGCGCCACCGATATGATCGACTTTATGCGGAAGTGGTCCCTAATAAATAATATTATGCCTCCTCCCTTGCGACTTATAACTCTATCACTTCTGATACAGATGTAGCCTGAAATGATTGGAGAACAGTCTATATCTACAGTGAGCCAAGTTTTGGTGATAACAAATATATCCGGATTTAATTCGTCTACCATCAAACGTAGTTCGGACATGTTATTCCGAAGGCTACGGGCATTCGTGTAACACACATTTAAGGTGTTTTTGGAGACATACGTTCTACCCACACAGGTCTCGGAAGCATTGGCTTCCAAGACCTGACTACCCGAAAACCCTTAATCGTAAGGTTCGCTTCACCGTTTAGCCTTCAAGTTTTTAACTCTGTTAGGGCATTCTTCCACTTGATCCGACCCTCAAGTGGCCAGTCAGGTCGAATACGAATGTTTGAGTCACGAGTTTTGCGTGCGTTATTTAGTAATACGTCCCTTTCCTCAAAATTACCGAGTACTAATTTAAGGATCCTTCTCTGTTGGGTTTCGCCTCCAACATACTTACCAAGTCTGATGACTTTCGAAATATGTACCCCTGGGACCTCCTCTGGCAGTATATTTCTGATGAGAGGTCCCACTAACTGCAGGTCGTGGGCATGTCTCTTAGCAGGATCTGTGTCTTTCAATTCTGCCAAGTTCCATATGATTACATTAGGCACCTGTTTAACTTCCTTAAAAGTCGTGTCCACGGCCTTTGACCGTGATGACAGTTCCTGCCGGTTAGCTGCCGGCTTCTTACTGTTAGCTTTCTTTATAAAAGTGTCATGTGGGTCGAGCGAGTTACTCCTAACAACATTTGATGAAGTTAGACTATTTCCATCCACAACAGCATTAAATATTTTCTTACATTTGGACTTGAGCGGCGTTGCCTGATGATGAGGACGTGAGTCCAACGATGACTTATCGACTATACGCGCGCTTTCTTTGGGTATTTTTCCGTCTCTTTGCGTTCAAGGACTGTTCCCTTGGGGAACGGAAAATCTGAAAACACATTAAAGCTGATGTTTCCAGTGACAACTACTTTTGTTATTCAAACCTTCGGGAAATATAGATGACGTTTGAATACCTCAATGACTCTTAAGAAGTGGATAAGCGCGTGTTGCAACACGCTCCAGCAGTGGACGATAACATTAAGGCGTCGTCTTATCTGTGTTCTTCGGCTCTTGATGACTCCCTCTTGTGATTGTACAATAAAAACTGAGTATCTGTCTATAAACTGCTAGTTTCATCGCCTACCAGAGTCATATAAACAACACGGTATGACAGACACTTAATGAATAATTACATTGAAGCGTGGGGTCGTCTAGATGCACATTGTAACGCTTTACTATATTTTTTTTCATATTTATTATTGCTATTTCAACCTCCCTATCTTCCAATGTCGGGGAAAATGTTATCTGTTTTGTGCCATCCCTCCAAAGTTTTCTATATATAGAAAAACCCCAAAACTTTGAGGATTTCTTCATAATAACAAGTATTTGTTATTACTACCGTATTTAGGTCGATTCTTATGTGAGCTATTTCACTAAAACAAGGACTCGTTTCAGGGCTTTTTATCAACTATCTTACATTTGTCGTTTCTGGATAAATAGTACAGTAAAGTTTCACAGAACTGCCTATTTATGGATTCGTTGAGTTACCGTTAGCTAGTTTGTTTTTTGTTTCCTCGTGTTTGAGGCCACTAGTGTGTAGTCCTCAAGCGTTTGATCTCTACTGGTTGATGTTTGCTATTGGCCAGGTGTTCAGTCAACATCGTGGTTTTTTCTGTCCTATCGAAGGTTCCAATGAAATTCAATCCTGTGTAGACTTACGATGGACTTCTGGTTGAGTTGTTGCTGCTCAGACGTGGTGATGCTAAACAAAATTCCCATGTGCAATGGGAACTTACAAATATATTTCGCATCATATCCTTGTTAAAGTCATTTCCAAAATCCCACTGATGAAATTCTTCTATGCCTCATTTTTGTGTAATGCTACACTAATGAGTTTCTGCATATGTAGACAATAAAGCCGTGATATTAGTAAATTTAGGACTCTTTTCAGCCATTGTATCAAATCTGTGACAATAATCTACTTATGTTTTGCCTCTCCTTCCTGGTTGTGACTGCAGGCAGGGTTTCAAAGGATTTGAGCACGAGCACTTACTGTGTTTCTACCGACCTTGTGTTGCTCTGATACTGTGACGACGTCATATGAAGGAAAAGTAGTAGGAAAATCAGATTTGATCATTTCTATTTTTAAATTATTGTTCGGGGATAGTTTTTTCAAGGTCTGATTAATACATTTCTCCATCCAGCAATTCTTTATTTATGCACAAATCAGTGGTATTGTTAACTGTAGTGATTATTAACCAGTAAAATTTAGGATTATATTGATTCGCTGAATTATTTTGTGGGATATAGCTTTTAATGCATAAGTCCTGTCTGAACTGAAGAAATAATCTTTTGCTCATTGCTTATCAGTAACGTTTAAGACTGCTGACTCCACAGAGTCGCTACTAACAGAACAAAAGTCATGATCATTCCTATAATGATCATGTAAAGTGTCAGTGGTCATCGAGAAGTAGCTGTATCGATTATTCGTCGTATATGAATATCCAGGTATCCACAGATAACCATTTCAATTGAGCAACTTACGAAAAAAAATGTTAGAGTCAAAGCTTATTCTCCTCTTACTGATGATGCCAAATAGCAACTAGTCACCATTAACGCAGATCCTGGCAACTTCAAATTTAATTGACTCTCTATTGGTAATTTACCCATAGATTATTTTTAATTTCAATATTTACATTTTCAGAATCTTATATACACCTCAATCAGTTTTGCACCTGTTTTACTTTTTCCTCATTAACGGAATACAGTGAAGACTATAGTTCGTAAAATTCGACCTAGTTAATTAATACAAATGGATCTGATTTGTGATGTACTACGCATAAAATTAAGAGGAAATCAACATCGCCTTCTGTATTTTGATAAAGAGTTGAAATATTTACAGGACCTTATCACATCCACAGTTTCAAAAGGTGAAAGTAGCTCCATATTAATAATTGGTAGAAGAGGTGTTGGTAAACATCATGTAATTTTATGTAGTATGTATATTTTATGGCTTTAGATAATCAAAGAAGCAATAAAAAAAGCAAAAGAAGACCCAAATATTGGCTCCGGGATTTCTGAAGTCTACTTAAACGGTTAGTATTATTTATGATTATGACCAGTAGTTTCTCTTAACATAGGTTTAGTTCACACAGACGACCGTTCTGCTATGAAATCACTAGCTAAACAACTACATAATGAATCCCTATTAAGTAATCTAGTCCAACCAGATCGTAATTCAACTTCTGATTTTCACAACAGTATGATAAATTTGCCTTTCTCTCAACAGCTCAATTCATTTTTAAATGAGGTCCGTCAAAATCATGGAACTCGAAAAGCTATTCTAATTGTCCTGAGTGAATTCGATCTTTTTGCTTTACATCATAATCAGTTGTTGTTATACAATTTATTCGATTGTTGTCAATCTCCTGAATCTCGTATTTGTATTATTGGACTAACGTGCCGTTTAGTAAGTTTTTAATACTTTCTAAAGTTTCTAAAATTAAAAATAATTTCTCAAAAAAGTATTTATAGTGAGATTCATCTTGAATGTGACACTTTTTTTTCAACACATACTGTAACAGGCTATCCATCACCTTCAGTTGGTTTTTGTGTGAATTCCCAAGCACATTTTGTCATCAAACCATTCTTCATTGGAAAATTATGTTTAGTAAAATAAATTCACAAAAGTTGTTTTATATTTTCATATATTGTCCTAAACTATTACTAAAGGTTAAAGTTACTTGACTTCCAATCACAACTGGTGTTACAGATTAAAAACCAACTCCACCTACTTAGGTTAGGGACCCATTGTTGGCTACTATCTCCCGAGCAACTAAATCGTGGCGCTTAAAGCCTTGTACATAAATCCTATACGTAGTAAATGAATTGGGTCACAATATGTGGTGGTCGTGTATGATGTTCAAATTCATCTCCATGATATAGATAAGTCGATGTCTTAAGCCATAGATTCACTATGTAACTGTTAAGTCTCGTTATCCGACTCAGACACTCCTATCGCTTAGTATTCTTCGGACACTTTGCCCCACTCAACTAGTCCCCGAAATCAAAACGTGGTTTGAAAAGGTACGTAGTTATAGTCTAAATAAACCAAGTTGAATAGAAGTGAGTTACGGTAAGAAAAACGTCAATATATTTACAATTTTACACAGGAAAACTCTACTCTTTCAGTTACCCACTGGTTCTGATTGGCTAAGAATGAACCAATGAACGTGCTCCAACATAATCCTGCATATATGTGCTTTAATCTCAATGTACGTGCTGCTGACAACACACTGGATGTCAATTCCTAATAGGGGTTATTATTCAATCATCTTAGTACTGATTCAAGTTATGCGTTCAAACCATTATCTATTTCGTTCTGTTTTGTTCAGAGTTTTATCTTCGAGTTCAATTCTGTCCGTGTACTTAATAGTCTGTTTTCTGAACTCACTTATTGTTATTAAATATCCTCTTTAGCGATATAAACCTGTCTTTTTTCATATTCATTTTTTTCGATATATCCCTAATATATGTAGTCAACTTAGTCATATAACGATGTTAATTTCCGAGTGTTCTTTTGAATTAGTATACTTAAGAATTCAATATTTACATCGCTTTTTTTCTTTTTTCCATATAACATAGGATATTATGGAATTATTAGAAAAACGCGTTAAATCAAGATTTTCACACCGTCAAATTTATCTTACATCACCTGGAGCACCGATTGAGAATACTGATTCTTATGCATCTAACAACAACAATAACGATAATTCACGATCTGAACCATTTAATCGATTTTGTGAAATCTGTAAACATTTGTTAAGTGTTGATATTCATGATCTACCACCACAATTGTGTAAATTGAACTCTAAAGAGCATCGTGAATTAGAGTTGTCAATTAAATCGTGGAACCATCATATTGAAAAATTAATGCTTGATGAAATTGTAATTGATTCGTTAAGACAAGCATGGTCCATTTCAGTAAGCATTAAACGTTTGATCAATCTGTTGGTACGTTTCGTTCATTTATTCACTAAATTCTTATTGTTGTTTTTAATGCTTAAAGCTGTTTTTGAAATTAGCTTTTCCAAAGTAGTAAGTTACTGACTATATAGTATCTGGAGATATAAGCAACAAGAAACTTTACTAGACCAAAGTTTCTTGCTATTTGACAGTACTCGACAGCAAAGCATATCTACGATTTTGCAGGAACTAATCCCCCTCTCTGTGGAATCCCAACCTGCATCACCCAACTTTGTAGTACGAAATGTTACCACTAAGCTGTCTGAACGATCATTGACGTGTGGGACAGATATTTTTAATTGATTGATTGCTGAGTGCTGAAAAATCAATTGTCATCAGTACTATACTATCGAGTTTATAAAATCAAGTAAATTGAAATTCCTTTTTTGTCCTCAACTTACCTTCTTGATGCTTGACCACCAAAATTAATAAGTGTGTATTCTATCAAGTTGTTCACTGATGCCGAATTGATAGAAATATGATTTTTTTAAACGATTATTGGGCATTTAGTTCGATGTTTGTTATTTTGCCTAATAATTTGTATCAGTTGAACAATTTTTTTGTCGATATTATTTTCCCAGCTGATCTGATGTATGTTGATTAATATAACCGAATTCATGATTGACTGGTTAACAACAGTGTTTTAAATAAATGTTTGAAATGTATTAATCTACTAAGTAATACACATGTAGCGAAAAATGTCTGGTTGTCATGCGCAAACGTACCTATTTTTCAGTTGTGTAATAAGTCGTGCTGTTCATTTCAAATCAATACTTTCCATGTTCATTTGAACAGATTCCAATAGTTGCTTCGCTTGGACCTGAACATGATCGTATTGAACCAGTGCAATTTATAGAATCCTTGTGTACATTACAACAAGATTCAAAACTCACTGCACTGAAGGGTAAGTGTCCAAAACCTTTTGTTTATTTCTATTAGAACAATTTATATCGTTGTCCAATATCAAAAGTAGCCTCGTTATCATTAGTATAACATTGCTACAGTCAAGTTTTCAGGGAATTTTCCCCCTCCCTTATTTGTACAGTAGTTAAGATTACAAAAATACCAAATTGTCTGTAGTGGGGATGGGAATCCATGAGTAAATCACACTCTGTTTATTGGTTCGCCCGAAAAATTGTATCACTGGTTTTTTTATTGATCAGCACAATAGTTATCGTGGTTCATTAAGTTATGTGAATTCTTTGTTATGTAAACAGATACTTCATTGTACTTCCTACTCTGTCTATTGCTATTCAATCGCAGTGTGGAGTGGTTCAGTTACCTGCCAAAAATAGGAAGGTAATGCATTTGAATAATTTTACTTAGCTCTCAATTTTGGAGAATCACACTATCGTAAACTCCGCCTGTAGCTCTTCTAGAGTTACTGCCGGTCCCAAGCCCGGGTAAAGGAGGAGGGTTGGGCATGGGGTTAGCGACCCCATCCCGTAGAAAAGCTAACTCGCTAAAAAAACGCTAACCAGAAAAAATAATCCAAACCATTTAAACTCTGCCCTGGGAGTTGAAGGAATAATGACGTCTCATGATGAAAGCCGAAATTCTTCGGAAGTCACGAGACCGATGCACCTTCTAACAACCAGAGCAACACTCTTTATAGGTACATGGAACGTCCGGACAATGTGGGAGACAGGAAAGACCAGCCAAATAGCAATGGAAATGAGGAGATACAACTTGGCAGTACTCGGAATCAGCGAAACCCATTGGACACAAACTGGACAACAAAGGCTAGGTACAGGAGAGATGCTGCTGTACTCCGGTCACGAAGGGGGAAATGCTCCACACACTCAGGGAGTTGCTCTAATGCTGTCCAGAGAAGCACGAAATGCACTTGTGGGATGGGAATCTCATGGACCCAGGATAATCAAAGCATCATTCAGAACAAAGAAGCAAGGGATCACAATGAACGTTATCCAATGTTATGCACCCACCAATGATAGCAACGACGATGATAAAGATCAGTTCTATGAAAGGCTGCAATCAATTATAGCAAAGTGCTCACGAAAGGACCTCACCATCCTGATGGGAGATCTAAATGCTAAAGTTGGAGTGGACAACACAGGATATGAAGATGTAATTGGACGATATGGATTAGGAGAAAGAAATGAAAATGGGGAGAGACTTGCAAACCTATGTGCATTCAACAAATTGGTCATTGGCGGCACAATATTCCCACACAAACGCATACACAAAGCTACATGGATCTCACCGGACCATACCACAGAGAACCAGATAGATCACATCTGTATCAACAAAAAATTCAGAAGGATAATGGAAGATGTGAGAACCCGGAGAGGAGCTGACATAGCTTCAGATCACCACCTGGTTGTGGCCAAGATGAGACTGAAGCTAAAGAAAGACTGGACAACTGGACAAACAGCACTACAAAGGTTTAATACAGCCTTCCTTCGAGATACTGACAAACTCCATGAATTCAAGATAACTCTCAACAACAGGTTCCAAGCTCTACAGGATCTACTGAAAGAACAAGAAACTACTTTGGAGGACAACTGGAAAGGGATAAAAGAAGCACTAACTTCAACGTGTCAGGAGGTTCTTGGTCCTAAGAAGCACCATCACAAGGAATGGATCTCTATGGGGACCCTGGACAAACTTCAAGAAAGGAAGAACAAGAAACTAGCAATTAACAACAGCCGAACACGAGCAGAGAAAGTCAAAGCACAAGCAGACTACGCAGAAGCAAACAGGGAAGTGAAGAAAAGCATTAAAGCCGACAAGCAGAAATACATGGGAGAACTAGCAACGACGGCGGAAAAAGCTGCAAGAGAAGGGAATATGAAACAACTATATGATACAACGAAGAAATTGGCAGGGAGATATAGCAAACCAGAGAGACCAGTCAAAGACAAAGAAGGAAAGACAATCACTGAGATTCAGGAACAGAGGAAAAGATGGGCAGAATACTTTGAGGAACTGCTGAATAGACCAGCCCCATCGAATCCACCGAACATCGAAGCAGCCCACACTGACCTTCCAATAGATATCACTCCACCAACGATCGAAGAAGTCAAGATGGCCATCAGACAAATCAAAAGTGGGAAGGCGGCAGGACCTGACAATATACCAGCAGAAGCACTGAAGTCAGACATTGAAATAACTGCAAACATGCTTCACCTTCTATTCAAAAAGATTTGGGAAGAGGAACAAGTGCCAACGGACTGGAAAGAAGGATATCTCATCAAGATACCAAAGAAAGGAGATCTGAGCCAATGTGAGAACTACAGAGGCATCAGTTTGTTATCAGTACCAGGAAAAGTCTTCAACAGAGTGCTGCTGAATCGGATGAAAGACGCAGTAGACGCCGAACTTAGGGATCATCAGGCTGGATTCCGTAAGGATCAGTCGTGCACAGACCAGATTGCGACAATACGGATCATCGTTGAACAATCAGTTGAGTGGAACTCATCACTATACGTCGACTTCATCGACTATGAGAAGGCGTTTGACAGCGTGGATAGGAGAACATTGTGGAAACTTCTTCGACACTATGGAGTTCCTCAGAAGATCGTCAACATTATCCAAAACTCATACGATGGATTACAGTGCAAAGTGGTGCATGGAGGACAGCTGACAGATGCATTTCCAGTAAGGACCGGAGTCAGACAAGGCTGTCTACTCTCCCCATTTCTCTTCCTTCTAGTGATTGACTGGATTATGACGAATTCGACATCTGAAGGGAAATACGGAATACAATTGACAGCTCAGAATCAATTAGATGATTTGGACTTCGCAGATGACCTAGCCCTCCTCTCTCATACACACGACCAAATGCAGATGAAGACAGCAAATGTAGCAGCAGCCCCCGCATCGATAGGCCTCCACATTCACAAAGGAAAAAGCAAGATTCTCAAATGCAACACGGAGAACACCGACCCAATCACACTTGATGGCGAAACTCTGGAAGAGGCGGAAACATTCAAGTACCTGGGGAGCATCGTTGATAAACAAGGAGGATCGGATGCAGATGTAAAGGCAAGGATTGGCAAAGCAAGGGCAGCATTTCTACAATTGCAGAACATATGGAACTCAAAACAACTCTCAACTAATTTCAAGGTCAGAATCTTTAATACGAACGTCAAGACAGTCCTACTGTATGGAGCTGAAACGTGGAGAACTACTACGGCCATCATCAGGAAGGTACAAGTATTTATAAACAGTTGTCTACGCAAAATACTCAACATCCATTGGCCGGATACTATCAGCAACAGCGTTTTATGGGAGAGGACAAACCAGCTTCCAGCTGAAGAGGAAATAAGGAAAAGACGTTGGAAGTGGATCGGACATACATTAAGGAAATCACCAATGTGCATCACGACTCAATCCCTAACTTGGAATCCGGAAGGGAAGCGGAAAAGAGGAAGGCCAAAGAACACACTACGCCGGGAAATAGAAGCCGATATGAAAAGGATGAATAGCAACTGGAAAGAACTGGAAAGGAAGGCTCAGGACAGAGTTGGATGGAGAATGCTGGTGAGCGGCCTATGCTCCTCGAAGAGGGGTAACAGGCGTAAGTAAGTAAGTAAGTACACTATCGTAACCCATGTTTGTATTTTATTGACTTAAATGTTTTGCTAAATCAAAAATTTAAAGTCAGTAACCATTTATTGTGAACTGCTTTTGTGCTGGTATGTTTCATTAATGAAGTATTATCCGTCAAGATACAATCAGGCTACCTTGATATCCGGATTAATATTGGGGTGAATCTGTGATGGAATAATAGATTTCATATATTGGGGCAACTAAGGCGACGTGGTAGAATGTTTAATCACGAAATCGTGATAGAGAAATCCCAACCAAACTTTTCGAAATGCCAAACCTCTGACTAAGTACTTGGTTATTGAGCTTCATGTTTCAAATAGTATTTACTTGTTATTCACACTGTAGATAATTATACCAACTTTTATGCTCATAAATTAATGGTAAAATGGCATGATGAAAGCATTTGTTCATATCGTTATCTCTCATCTTCAAATGGAAGGTGTCGATTTTCTACTAGAGCATTACTGGTTCCAAGTTCTCTTTGTCAACGAACGAATGAGCAGCCAGACAGTAAAGTTAGCTTTCACAGTGTATCTTTACAACAAACTTGTAGATGCAAATATCTACATGGTTGTTGAGCTGAATCATATTTTCTTAGAATGAAGATCTTATTACAAACCTTACATCTACATAGAAACACGTTATTTCCTTTTGTTCCTGTTCAATAGGTTGTTCCGTATTAGAGCTATTTTTAATTACTGCCATGGTCAAACTTCAAGATATGAATGATGGAAAACCGGTTAACTTTGAGAGTTTGTATTCTGGTAAGTTAGTCTTTTACAAGTCGATACTTAGATATTGTATTTTGGTATGATTCAGTAAAAAAGTGTTAACGGTAGAAAATTGACAAAGAGGTTTTCTTAATTCATATGTATAAAAGCCCTTAAAGGCCCTGGAATGGTCGAGGTTCGGGAGAGTCCGCACTTCTCCGAATCCTCTCACATGGCCGCACGTATACAACCACTACCAATGAAGTCCTACTCACTGCTTGGGTATTGTTTACGAAATCGACAGCACGAAAAGCGAATGTCCGGTGCTTTAACCGGGTTGGTGGATACGGAGGATACACCGAGGGGGAGTTGGGAAACCCTGGTTCCAAATTAATGGTGCACACTGGATCCAGTATCCTGAGAAGAAAAATGGCATATGAACTTATTTTTAGTCACCGGCTACCATGGGACTGCATCTCCTCATGTTGCTCCACTGTTTTGTGCATTGGACCTTTAGGTCAAAAGCTAGGGCAATGGCCTTCTAAGAAAACTACCTGCTTCGGTTTGGGCGCCTGAACAGTATCCCATCCCTCACACAAATTGAATGAAGAAGTGTGGCATATATATATATATATATATATATTCGGTACCTCCTTATACCAGTATTTATGTATTTAAGCCAAGTAAAATCTTTTGATTTCGCACAATAAATTTAGTTTGAAACCGAGTACGTGAATTTATACTGGGTTACTTAGTTGTCTTTTTATCATTATCTGACTCATCAATGCACCACTCTTTAAACACCTTGTTTGATTTTGAAGCTTCACACATAAGGATTATAATAAGTGTTACTCGTAATACATAGAAATCTTATTCATTGTTATACCAGTATTACCTAAAGCCTCATTCATTATTACAAAGAGCGAAGTGTCTTACAGCGTTTATAGCAAATGAACTGATTCACCTGACACTTTTTTAGAATCATATTAGCACTGTTAATCCCAATATAAGCGATTTATGAGAGCTTCTGGACTATTTGATGATCATTATGTATAATTCAGTAACCGACTAATCAGTTATAATCAAAATAATTGAATGACTACTTCGAACTACTACTATAATTTTACTGTCATACAAATGTATTTTGGGAAGCATAAACTTTTAGATTTGGCATAATCAAATTGTTTACGTTATTCTACGATTATTTGTATTCCCGGCTTTCTCTGTATTTCAGTTTTATTTTACTTTTTTCCCTTAGAATACTTAAAGTTTTGTCGTTCCAATTGTCCCGGCCATTTATACGATAAACCTGTTGTTATGAAAGCATTAGACAATCTGATTGACTTTGAACTGATTATATCTGGTAAAGCTGCAGTCACTGCATCCACTGGTCTATCGACCGCTGGATCCAACAATAAAGCAATTTGGAGTTCATCTGCTTTACCAAATTATCGTCCATTATTTTGTTATGTAGACAGTGATACTCTCACCGCTTGTTTAGATACTTATCCGAATTGTCCAGTTGAATTGCGATATTGGATACATTCAAGGACGTTTTAATTAATTCCTGTTATTTTCCACGTCTTTTTTTCGAAAAAAAATTTCATTACATTAGAGTGTAATACTATGTGCAATTATAAAAAATCCATTCAACAGTGTTTGTTTATTTCTATTCAGTGGTAAATCTTCCGTTAATAAGACCGTCAAAAAGTTTTGATTATAAAAGCCAAAGTTAAATTCCAGGAACAACTGAAGCCACACTTGGGCAATTTCGAAAACGAGGCAAACCTAGATGTTGGAAAGATATATGAACAGCTGCGACATCTTTTAGTGATTTGAACAAAAAGGTTTCGAAAAACCAGTGGATTTCTGCTACATTTATTGCATTGATAGACTCTCGTAAACTTATCCCCTCAGGCTCCAAACACGATGAGCAGCGAAAAAAAATCAGATCTAGGCTAACCAAAAGTCTATGAAACGATCTTGATTGATGATGGGCAACAAAAGCAGCGGCTGTAGGTAACACTAGACAGCTTTTCAGATTAATAAAAGAATTAGGAAGTGTGAATGAGGCAATCACAAAGAACGACGGAACCCTTACATGCTCTCAGTCTAGACGTTTAAAACTATGGACGGAACACTTTAAGGAGCAGTTCAGCTACTCTACAACTACTCAATATTTCTAAACAGCCTGAATGCAACATTGAAATGAGTCCTCCATCTCTAATTGAAGTTCAAAAAGTTATAGACAATGTGAAACGAGGAAGAGCAGCTGGTCCAGATTAATAAACTCTGAATTTATTTAAGGATGGTGGTCCACTTTTAGCGATTACGTTGACTAATATTTTAGCTAAAATCTGGGAGTTGGACGTAATCCCTTCCGACTGGTCACAATCACTGATTGTCCCAATATATAAGAAGGGATCAAAATCATCCTGTAATAACCATAGAGGGATTAGTCTGAGTAATATAGCATCTAAAATACTTGCCTCAATAATTACCGGGTGCCTAACTAAGACTCGTGAATTACAAACACCAGAAAATCAGGCTGGCTTCAGACCTGCTCGTGACTGTGTAGACCACATATTCACTATTCATCAGGTTTTAGAACACAGACATACTTATCGGCGTGCGACAATGATAGCAGCATGTGACTCTGTAGACCGAGAGGTCCTGTGGTATTCTGTCATTGAAATGTGTACCTGAGAAGTACATAAACCTTGTGAAGGCTCTTTACTCGAACACTACCAGTCGAGTCAGAGCTTATGGCGAACTGTCATATGATTTTACAACCGTCAAGGCTGTCCACTATCCCCATTTTTGTTTAACTTCATTATAGACCTGTTGCTGGAAATAACACTCTCGTCGACTGAATTTTTAGGAATTGATCTTCTACCAGGAGGTTCACTTATCGACTTAGAATACGCAGATGACATAGTCCTGTTTGGTGAAGACGCTGACAAAATGCAGAGTCTTCTGTTGGAACTGAGTAATAATGCCAGGATGTTTGGGATGCGTTTCTCCCCATCCAAATGTAAATTGTTGCTTCAGGACTGGCCTGTGTCAACACCTGAACTAAGGATAGGGAGTGAAGTAGTTGAACGCGTGGACAACTTCACTTATCTTGGAAGTCTGATCAGCCCTAGTGGGTTGGTGTCTGACAAAATCTCTGCACGGATTCAAAAAACCTCGTTTGGCTTTTGCCAACTTACGTCACCTATGGCAAAGACGAGATATCCGTCTACCAATTAAGGGACGAGTATACTGCGCAGCAGTTCGCTCCGTTCTACTTTACGGCTGCAGAATGTGGTCATTAAGAGTAGAAGATACTCTTAAGTTACTAGTATTTGACCACAGATGTCTTAGAAATATTGCTCGCATCTGCTTGGATCACCGGGTAAGTAATAGTGAGATTAGACACAGGGTGTTAGGGAATGATGGTAAATCAGTAGATGAGGTCATGAATCTTCATCGACTGAGATGGTTGGGCTGCGTGTTACGTGTTACTTTTGGTGTTCTTGACTCAACTGGAAGAGTTAGGCGGTCAAAGGACAAATAAGGACGCTAGACTACTCATACTGGTCGAATGTCATTGATTTGCCACAGAGTTAAGATCCGAAAAGTCGTATTTCGATTGGTGGGTAATTCAAGTGATAAAAGCCGGACGTAAAAATCAATAACGAATTAGCATACTTCCCCTTTTTTTATAAAGTCACAACAAAGACTAATTCATTTGGTTTTGCACATAAACTATTATGGAATATACAATGCCTTGATAAAGGAATTTTTTACAATAAAAATATTTTCACTTTAGAAATTAATTGAGTATAGGATCTTTTAGACGTGTAGGCCAATCAAGTTCAACACCGATTACATCTAACGCTAATATATCTAATTGACGACCAAATATACTTGCTAAGCTAGGATTACATCGACCAAGATCTCCATGAACAAGTTCTTTCACATAGGTGCCAGCTTCACAACGAATTTCTAATATGAACAGTTCATCTTCTGGATATAGCTTTGACCATGATTTAAAATCATCGAACTATGGAAATAGAAAACATGTAAATGTACAATATATCGTGAAACAAACAAATATTTGTCTGGAACATTAAGTGAGATTTATTTATTTAAACACATAAATATTGGTACATGAAAGTACCAGATACATATGCGCCACACAAATCTCATTTGATTTGTGTGAGGGCTGTGATACTGTCTAGGTGCCCACTCTCGGCCGTACTAGGGCATTTGGGGGCACATCAAGTGAGAAATGAAGCTTATACTTCTAAAGTTTTTCTTTTTATAGATAGAATCAGAAATTATTAATAGACATTTCGCTTGTGTTTTAGAGATCCTTTTCATTTGTACCTAATGCTAAAACCATAAAGTCTACTCTCAATTGGTAATATTTAATGATAAAGTGTGATTGTGAAGATTGTTTTATTTACCCGGGTCGAGAATTTACAATTTCTCTCGAAACCAGAATTATGTATTGTTTTGCAATTCATGAAACTTATGTGTGATCTTTATCTATTTGACTACGTTCATATTTGACTAATTCTGATTATACCTGTACATATATAATGGAATATTTAATATTCAGGCATAAAAAAACGTTAGATTAGGATATTATTCAAACATATTCAAGATTGAAAATCCAAGGGCTAGATAGTTAAGTTTTTCAGTGATCCAGTGTAAATATGAGTTGATGAATTGTATTTCCGTTCAACAAGAGAACACAATGTACTACGAAATCAATTCAACTGAAATGTAATATCTAAGTTCAATTTTTCATGTTGGTGAACTGATTTCACAAATATGTATCCCAACTAATGTTAAAGAGATTAACAGAAACATATGTCAATAACTTATTTAAAAGCTTGGAAAAACCAGTCGTACGAAGAAATCACCAGGTTCCTACTAAAAATCCTTAGAAAAAAAATTATGTAAACATTAAATTGACATAAACCATAAGTATTTTATAAGTGGTACAGTTAGGATCACTCAGAAGAATACTAGTCAGGACAATACTTTTAATTTGTGGCGTTTATTAAACTTTTCACTGATTCCATTTGTGACACTAACTTATGAAGTCCAACCAATGTACACTTCTCACAGTCTCCTTACTTGTACAAATATTAAAAATAAACCGTTCCAATAAGGAAAGCATTAGTCAGCTTATTCTTTATTGACGATTGTCACACTACTAACAAAAGTAAATTAATCTAAAGTTAATTTTGATACAAGTAAGTTGGAAAAACAAATAAGAACTTTCGTCTAAATTAGAGCGAATGGTTTTACAGTATTTGGGCGTGGAGTTGATGTAAGACATTAAATAAGAATAATATATTTGTAAAATCTCAACGAATGAATTTGAAGTAAATCCAACCTTTCGCCTGGCAACTGAGATTTGATTAAAGCAGGTAGTACATGTTAATCATCATTAATAAAGATGAATTTTATTAGATTAATAATTAATAAACATTATGGATGCACTGATACCCCAATGTTTCCCTGGATAAATAGCGGTATCACCAATAAATTTTAATCCCGACCGTTGCTGCTACCTTGACGTGGTGGTCGGGCTTGCCTATCGTGATGATCCAATCGAGCTATGCTGGCTGGAACAATCGTTCCTCGAGGTCCTACCATGCCAGACAGGTCGATTGAAGAGCGGTGAGACTAAAAGCAGCAAACCCAAGGTCCGAAGGCGAAGTCGTACTGCTGACTGTACAGAGGTGTGAAAGCAGTAAGGTGTTTCCTTCAGACAACCAGCATGACAGCGATGCTGCCTTCCCACAAGGAGGGGTGGGGTTAGAAAAGGTCGACCCTAAAAATGCACACCTCGCCTTATCCCACGGATATCCGTCTCCGGCGGTAAGGTTTTTTTTTTTGAAGAACGGAGCTAACACAAAAACTACCCACAAAAAGGTCGTGTGTGACCGACCTCAAGCAGTTGTCCCTTGGGCACTGCGGTCACGCTCTCCGGTCATTAAGACCACTTCTAACCCAATTCCCTTTTCAGGTACCTCTAGAAGAATCCTTCCACGGTGTGGGCAACCGGGAAGTGATAACTGCCCTCATACCTCTAACAACACTCAAGACCACTGTATTCATAATCAATCTCCTTCTTCAATTCCTACTACCTTGACTTTCAACACTAAACTTCCTCTCTCGGTTTCCTCCTCAAGTGTCACCATGGCCAACGATTCTAGTGCGCGAAACGCTGTCCCAGGTCTACTAAAACCTCGCTCCAAACTACACATTGGAGCCTTCAACGTACGTACTTTAAGTCAAATCGGTCAACAGGCCTCCTTAGCTAAAACCTTAGAGTCGCGTACCATTGATGTATGCTGTGTCTCCGAAACACGCATACAGGATCCTAGTGTGGTCATTCACTTGACCTCACCTCGCCAAAATGGACAGCCAACGAAATACACCCTCCGTGTATCTGGCGACCCGTTGGCTAGTTCTCGTGGACTTGCAGGTGTAGGTATAGCACTAAGTACAAGGGCAGAACAGGCACTATTAGAATGGATCCCCGTTAACAGTCGCCTGTGTGCTGTCCGGCTAAATGGCTCCGTAAGAACTCGGAAGGATAGGGACACACGTCGTTGCCTTTTCGTCGTTTCTGCCTACGCTCCCACTGACTGCAGCCATGATGAGGTGAAAGATGACTTTTACAGAAAGCTCTCTGAGCTTCTTCAGAAAGCTAAGCGCTCAGACATAGTAGTCGTAGCGGGTGACTTTAATGCCCAGGTAGGCAGCTTAAATCAAACAGAAAGACATCTAGGTGGGTGTTTTAGTATTCCGGCTCAACGAACCGATAATGGTGATCGTCTGTTGCAACTATGCTCAGACAATCGTTTATTTTTGGCAAGCACTAATTTTAAACATAAGGAGAGACATCGTCTAACATGGCGACCACCTGCACCAAACCAACGATGGACTCAAATAGACCATATTGTCATCAGTCATCGTTGGAGAGGCTCAATAGAAGATTGTCGCTCGTATTGGAATACTTGTTTAGACTCTGATCACGCTTTAATACGAGCACGCATTTGTCTGCGCCTCAATGGACGCAGGAAAAGTAAACTAAGAAGACCCGTTAGGATTGAACTGGAGGACGAGAAAGCCAAATGTGAATTCCAGAGACAACTGAGTTCACATCTAGGCAGTTCTGTAAACGAGACTGACCCAGATGCTGCTTGGAAAGGCATACGAACAGCTGTGGAGACAGCAGTAACATCTATTAGTCATTTAAACCATAGGGCTCCAAAAAACCAGTGGATTTCTTCTAAGTCTATTTCACTGATGGATTCGCGTAAACTCATACCATCAGGCTCTGAACATGACGAAGAGCGTAAACAAATTAGATCTAGGTTAACTAAAAGTCTAAGGAACGATCGTGAGCAGTGGTGGGCAACGAAAGCAAAAGAGATGGAAAAGGCAGCGGCTGTAGGCAACACCAGGCAACTATTCAGACTAATAAAAGAAACTGGAATTAAGAAGTCAAGTGTAAGTGAGACGATCTCGGAAAAAGATGGAACCCTTAAATGCTCTCTACCCAAACGTTTAGAACGATGGGCGGAACACTTTAAGGAGCAGTTTAGCTGGCCTTCAGCTACTGCACAACTACCCACTATTCCTAGAAAACCTGAATGGAACATTGAAGTAGGCCCCCCGACCCTACTTGAAGTTCAAAAGGCTATAGGTAATCTGAAACGAGGAAGAGCAGCTGGTCCTGATGGATTGGCTCCAGAGGTCTTTAAATATGGTGGTCCAATTTTAGCGATTAGGTTGACTAATATTCTGGCTAAAATCTGGGAGACGGATGTAATCCCATCCGACTGGTCACAATCACTGATTGTCCCAATATATAAAAAGGGGTCAAAATCATCCTGCGATAACCATAGAGGGATTAGTCTGACTAACATAGTATCTAAAATACTAGCCTCAATAATTATCAGGCGCCTAACTAAAACTCGTGAACTGCAAACACGAGAAAATCAGGCTGGCTTCAGACCTGGTCGTGGCTGTATCGACCACATATTCACCATTCGTCAAGTTTTAGAGCACAGACATGCTTATCGGCGTCCGACTATGATAGTTTTTCTTGACTTGAAAGCAGCATTTGACTCTGTAGACCGAGAGGTTCTGTGGCAGTGTCTGTCATTGAAAGGTGTACCTGAGAAGTACATAAACCTTGTGAAGGCTCTTTACTCGAACACTATCAGTCGAGTCAGAGCTTATGGCGAACTGTCATATGATTTTACAACCTCAAGTGGTGTCCGTCAAGGCTGTCCACTATCCCCCTTTTTGTTTAACTTCATTATAGACCTGTTGCTACAAATGACACTCTCGTCGACTGAGTTTACAGGAATTGATCTCCTACCAGGGGGACCACTAAGCGACTTAGAATACGCAGATGACATAGTCCTGTTTGGTGAAGACGCTGACAAAATGCAGAGTCTTCTGTTGGAACTGAGTAATAATGCCAGGATGTTTGGGATGCGTTTCTCCCCATCCAAATGTAAATTGTTACTCCAGGACTGGCCTGCGTCAACACCTGAACTAAGGATAGGGAGTGAAGTAGTCGAATGCGTCGACAACTTCACTTATCTTGGAAGTCTGATCAGCCCTAATGGGTTGGTGTCTGACGAAATCTCTGCACGGATTCAAAAAACCTCGTTTGGCTTTTGCCAACTTACGTCACCTATGGCGAAGACGAGATATCCGTCTATCAATTAAGGGACGAGTATACTGCGCAGCAGTTCGTTCTGTTCTACTTTATGGCTGCGAAACATGGCCATTAAGAGTAGAAGATACTCGTAGGTTACTAGTATTTGACCACAGATGCCTTAGAAATATTGCTCGCATCTGCTGGGATCACCGAGTAAGTAATAGTGAGGTTAGACGCAGGGTATTAGGTAACGATGGTAAATCAGTTGATGAGGTCATGAATCTTCATCGACTGAGATGGTTGGGCCATGTGTTACGTATGCCTGAACACCGATTACCACGACGCGCTATGATGACTAGTATTGGGGACGGTTGGAAGAGAGTTAGGGGCGGCCAAACCAAAACATGGCATCAGTGTTTGAAGTCACTAACTTCTAGCCTGAGCCATGTTGGCAGATGCAGACTACCTGGTTGGGGTCCGCGTGACTATCGTAATAAATGGTTGGAGACTCTAGGTGACATGGCTCAGAATCGATCACAATGGCGTAGGTGTATACACTCTTTATCTTCCCTTAAACCTTGAGATTAAAATTGCTTCATAACTTTTTTTCTTCCTATACTATATCCTTCTATACAATCTTTCTTTATATACTACCACCACTAAATTAATTGCTTCTATGAATCCGGTGTTCATCTTGATGTGCTAAAGAGGTATGGCAACTTGGACCGATGCATATATGTGCCTGGTCCTACGTTGTAGCTAACTAACTAACTAAAAAATAAATTTTAATTAGTAGTATATATATATACTACTATCATAAACAAAATTAGGTGTTCCAAGATAGAACTGCGTATTGTTCTTATTTGACCCTTCCCAAACCATGCTGGTAGATGTTCACTCATTCGTTGGTTAAGTTGCCTAGTAGTACGCCCGATTTATAATTTCAGCTGCTCCTGTGGAGATAGCTGTATCGGGCGTACTACTAGGCAACTTAACCAACGAATGAGTGAACATCTACCAGCATAAATTGGGAAGGGCCAAATAAGAACAATACGCAGTTCTATCTTGGTACATCTAATTAATAGTGATCATATTGTAGATAAATTGAAACCATTTCAAAAAGACAATATCAATCAATAAAAAAATTGTACCTCGAAAATATTAGCTCCTATCGTTTCCACATAAGACATAAAACATAAATGATAGATGGTTCTTTTACGATTTAGCAATGGTCTTCTATGCAATACACGTATAGGTGTAAGTTGATGAATATCCAATGGACCAAAATAAATTTTTCCATATTTTATAGAATTTATTTTATTAGGAGGCCAATGAATCGTATTCACATGATCAATATTTTCATTTGTTCGATTTAACAAAGTAGTATACTGTAGCATTTTCATAAGTAATTCAGTATTAATTCCACCTTGAGGACACCAACAAACAGCTCGATAACATTTGGCTTTATGCATTTCACCTAATTTTAATGCAGCTGTAGCAGATTTTGACGAGACTAACTAAGTAAATGTAAATTAATAGAAACGATTATATTTTAGAATAAGGACAAATTGTTTGCAAACCTATTCATGTAGAAACCTAAAATAGTACAAAATATTTACTATTCAATAATATCATCTCAGTCAAAACAACTTCGACAATGTAAAATAAATCCAGACGTTACTGAAAGCCAATTATAAGGCTAAAATTATTATGACCGATAATTTGAAGACAGGCAAACAATGGATAGGATCTTCGTCATTATCTGAGACTTCTTAGCAGCGTGTACACGAAACCTCGCGAGGGATCGAGTCCACGACCTGAAGATTTCGCAGAGACCCCGATACTTTTAGACCATCGATTGGGGACCCGATAGTTTAAGTTTCTTACTTCAGAAAGCTCCTGATATTCTGCGACTATCACGCCTAATACAGAGTTGCAGTTGTGTGTTGATAAAGAATCTTATAGTAGAATAAAATGTTTGTTCAATACTTTATGTCTTCAAGTGAAATCCAATGTCTTGACCGTGAAGAACAATTATTGTGATATCATTAGTTATCTTGTTAGTCCAAACATCTTTTAGGAGAACTCAAAAAGATTTAATAGAAGTATATTTTTTATAAAAGTTATGATTAAATTCAACCAGAGTTGATTAGATTTGTAAAATGAGGTATTCTGCAGTAGACTTCGAGTAATCATACTGTACGCTTTCTCCATAAATATTACATACATTGATATTATGTACGTGATAAGGAGAATTTTTTGTGATTTTATTCTACTACTATTGGTTCTGTCATGAGACAGACTTTTGATGAAACGAAATTTAGGTTAAAAAAAATAAACTTTAGATTTTTGTACTGTTGCTCCGATCATTGTCTACGTGTATTGAAGTAATGTTTACTAGCCCAGTAAGTTCAGAGAAATGATGCGTTCATTATCGACTCGGGTTCCTCTCACCACCGGTATTTATATTGACTAACAGAACAATCAGAAACAATCAACAATCTACAGACAGACGTGTAGAACATACATAGAAATCGATCAAATTGGTTTAATTCCTATGTTTCGTGGCAATCCTGATTATTTCTTAGTTAATTCCGAACGAAATCATCTGGATGTAAATGTTAATATTTATGTTCAATAATTAACCTTACATTACATGGTCTAAATAAATCAATCCTGATCAAATACAACTTTTTAATTTGACTCTAAATCTTCGCTAACGCAAAACCTCCAAAGTCGTAAGTTTAAATTATTTTAGTTATTCATATACTTATTAGATAAATATCTGACTTCCAATCGTTTCTTATTTCCCCAGAATCTTCAATGTTTCAACAACGAACGGAAGAAAAAAAGATTAGAGGTCTTAGAAGAACTCTTTGGGAAGTGCCTATTGAACGCTAATTGAAAGGAAATATTCCCAGCCTTTTTCTAACTTTCAGAGACTTTCAAGGACTTCTGACAATTGTTATTGCTTTTTTTCAATTTAGTCAGACAAATATCGTCAGATTTTGTTTTTATGTCAATGAAACAAAATTGTGTAGCAATGTCGAAAAGGATTATTATGAAGAGAGGGTTTCATTGTCTAATAAGAAGAAAAGAATATTTTTTCCCCTCTACCAACCTGTAAATCTCGTATAAACACTCGACCCTGGGTTGTCGAATTGATAAACGATGCCAGTTTCAATAAATCCAATGGTTCATCTTCATTACATTCTACATCAAGGTTATTGTTAACAGACCATCGTTGAATAATTTGTGACGGTAATAATTCATAGTTGCTAAGTTCGATTGCAAATGGTCGACCCAATCCAAGACATCTAAAAAATGATAAATAAATAAATAAACATATTTGGAGGACTTGGATTTGATGGATTTTAGCAGATAATCACTAAGGCGACAGACGACCGTAAACGATTGATTCATACAGGGCGTGCATAATCCGTTTGAACTAAATTGGATAGAACAGAACTGCTGACTGTCTTAACTAGGTAATAATTTGACCACACTGGAAGGTGCTTGAGTGCATGAAGATTTAGAATTCCTAGAACATCTGCCGATGTAAATTGGTCCACAGAAACGCTTGAATTGGTCAATACAAAAACAGTTGGCTAGTCGATGTCACCATTAGATGTGTAGAAAACATTGGCTGTATGTTGCCTGAGTTGAACGCTCTTTGAACTGTTATTCTTAACCTCAACGCTAACATTTTGCTGGGTACGTATATATTTATTTATTTGTAGAATATTAAACGTACTTGCTTTCGGTGTCAGTTTAGACATATTCATATTCAAAGCAGTTTTACATAAAAATGCAATTGATGAAATGTTTAGAGAAGACTCATACATACTTAGTTAGACAACATACTCTATGATGATAAGCCAATGAGGGGAAAAAGAATGTGTTAATTAGATGAGGCTATACATCTTTGATAAAAATTCTACCGCACAGTAACAGTTTCCAAAAAATATACCTACGAAAAGCTAGGAAATATAAACAACAGTATTATAAGTGAGGGGATGAAGACTAATTTACAATCTGTCGTTTGGTTAGTGGTTTGATTAAGGATACCTCAGGTTACCTAGATTTTTGTTATTAAGTCATAACTCTTTTCTGTAAAGCTAATCTCAATAAACTTTCTCTTCACTAAATCTTTGCACTAATCTAATTTATTATATTTGATCGATTGTCCCTTTTGGTTTGCCAATTTTACTGTGTCCGAAGGTCATGTTTTGATCTTATATTTACAGCGTTGTTCACTTCCTGACATCTCTCTGTCCTTTATATTATTGGCCATTGTTGTTGAAATGATATGTGTCAGCCGTCCGATTCATCGAGTTGGCAATAAAAGGATCCCGAATGTTAGTTTTTATGAATTACCGTCGGTCAATCAATCTGCAAACACGACAGTTTTCAGAAATTTATCCGATTAGGATTAACGGATCGGATCCTTTCTGAAAGTTATCATTTTGACCACATCTAGGTTTTTTTTATCAAATCAAGTGGTTATCCAAAAGTATTACCCAATAAAGAGAAGTCTAACAAATTTACGCCTGATAATCAATTATTTTTAGAGACTGATCGAGTGGAATTAGTAAGTATAAGGAATTTGCACGAAACATTAAACTTTATGGTTCATATCACGGACTGACCTCAGTTAGACAATCACTAGAAACAAGGAATTAACAGACAGTCGTTTCGTACTGGTATGAGACTCTTCGGCAGTGAGAACCCAAGACCCAACCAGAGACCAAGCTCAGGATCTTCGGTCCCGCGAAAAACACTTAGCCTTAGGACTACTGAGTCAATGTCTAACGGTGTACATATCTGCCTTCAATTAACTCACGATATTGCATAACCACTGTCCATTGGTGGGTACAACTGCTTCATTCATGACATGGGTAAACTCCACTAGTCGCAACTTCTCACTATAGTTCCATGAATTACTTCTCGGATCAAGGAGAATCGTGAACGCACGCTGTTGAAGAGTGTCATATTAGAACGAAACAACTGTTCAATGGTGGTCTCACTAAGGTCAGCCCTTGATGCAAACTATAAAACGATTAACATATGAAATTCCAAATAAAAAAAGGAAATTCCAAAGAAAAGTGGAAAATTACCTAACATCAACATCTTCTCTACCAGATGTAATAAAACAACTTTGAGCATTTGCACCAAATCGAGGTAATATTGGTTGAGTGATAAGTTCTTCTACAGATGAATCTAATTTACGCTGCGATCCAATTATCCATGGGGATTGAGACAAACGTCGACTTAATTTCACATAACGACCAGCCAAATAAAGCGGTACACTTCGAACTATTTCCAAAGATGTTATGAATGCAGGTGAACAATTGCTTGAAGAAATTCTATGAATTCAAGTAAATAAAAGAATTTATACGGATATATATACTGTGGGTAATTTTTTCTATCAAATTATTAACTAATAGGTTATAAATTTATGGGGGAAATTGGTCAGTTATTGGTTAATGTTCAAAGGGAATAAATTTCGCGAGGCGGGATCGTGGATGAGCACTGCTGAGGAGTCCCATATTAGGATCAAATGGCCTTCTAGTGCTTCCAGGTTTTCAATGCTGATGTAGCTTAGACCGACTGATGGATTTAGATAGAATCTCCAAAGCTCCCCATCCTGATAATTAATTATTAATAATTTATTTGTTTGTTACTTGTTTGTCAGCCGAATCACTTTATGTACTCTTGTTATTGAATCGTTGATGTTTTAAAATACTCGCTTGTCGATACATTTCTACGGACATTTTTAACATGTTCAGATGAAATGATTTCTTTCTTTGTGGATTTAATAAATATTCCAGTCAGTCAGTAATAAGCAATATGCAACATAACAAAAAGACGTACATTAGCCAACATTATATTAAGATGAAATAATTCAGATGAACACCAGAGTAATAAAAGCAATGATATCAGGGATAGAAAGAATTAAACTACTATAAGCGTATAATTCGAGAAGAAAAAACGGATTATTGGGATAAAGAAATAAGACAATTTTGAAACTCAAGATTTAAGGATGAATAAAGAATGAATGAATCTACATAACTGTGACGGATCCTAAGCCATATCACTTAAAATAAATCTTCCAGATAACACTGCATATCATCATCTCGATCAACTGTAGCTACATTAAGAGAAGAGAACCCTGATTCCAAATTAATGATGCACACTGGCTCCAGGATCCTGGGGGAACAAATGACGTATGAACCTATTGTTGGTCATCGGCTATCAAGGGACTGAATCTCTTGATGTTGCTCCACTGCCTTGTGGATTAAACTTTTAGGTCGAAAGCTCCGGATGTGGCCCCCTAAGAAAACTATCAGCTTCAGTTTGGGCACCCGGGTAGTATTAAAGCCCACACACAAATCGAATGACTTGTGTGGCGCATATGTATTCGATGCCCCTTTGTACCAATAATTATGCGTTTAGATAAATAAATAACAAAAGAATATATAAAAAAATAATGAAGGTTCTGAAAATTAACAAAACGATACTTACTTCCTTAAATAATTTGATTGCAAACAAACATCTTTTAACAGAGGAATAAGTTCTGTTAAAAGTCCTCGAGAAAAATGAAATGATTTTGGCAAAGTATAACCAATATTAATCACAGAGTAAGGATTGCAAATGGATGAATTTACATTAGAATTGAACGTTTGAGAAGACAATGTTTTTGTTGTTAATTCTTCTATGACTTTTTCATCTTTGAATAATTCCTTTTCTGAAGGATTCATGTTTAATTCTTTTTCATAATGAAACCTTGAACGCTTACGTGGTATTTTAATACTTTTTGAACGAACAAGCCAAGAACGTATAGCATTTAATGGAGAACGTTCTAAATAACTTAGAAATTCATTATAATCTGATTGTATGAAGAAATTTGCAAATTCTACAGTTATACAAATAATATTTGATTCTTGATCATAATTTGAATTGTTAACAATTAATTCATTGGTTTTAATTAGTTTTAATTCAGTATCATTGCGTAAAGAGTAAATCAATGGAGCCTATGTATGATATAGAAACAAGAGTATTCTATATTAAACTTATTACACTATGAGGTATTACACAGTACAGAAATACTAGGAACGACATGGTTAGTTCTAGGAGATAAAATATAAGCGCAGTATCAGGTGGTCGAATTATTTTGAAATGCGAATGTTTGAATGTCAAGTAGTTTTGATGTGATAGTTGGCACTCGTTAGAAAGACGTGATCGCGAATTCGACGGAACTGATACTCTCTAAAAATTCGAATCAGAGTCACACAGCCTGACAGTGACATTTATAAATAGACAATAAAAAAGAAAGAAGCTCGTGCAACAATGTTGTTCAGTTTAACTTTAGACAATTAAGACAACTCAGCAAGCCAAATTTTCCTTTCGATAATTTCATAAAGAATTAAATATAATAAGTGTTTTGAAGTAATTGTTTTCATGTTGATGGAGATGTTCACAACATTAGATCGCGTGATATAATCACTCAGTTATCTGACAGTTCGACAGAAAACCAGATGTAGACCAAAACACGAGTTTAATAATACCAAATATCGAGTGAGTTAGTAAGTAGAATGAATTTTACTCCATAAAATAATTTCTTATATTTAGTGTAGCTGGATATGTCCGCTTTCAATAATTCACAGATCGCTAGTATCTCAGACCAAACATATCAGTAGCTGTTAGAATTATTGATGACAAGCTTATGTTATGATTTACTGGAAATACACTCTCATAATATTACGATGATGAGAATATTTGTGACGCAAGATGAAAGTTTTGAAGGTGTCTGGTTTTCTGAGTTGGATGGATTAATTTTGAAGCTATACTGTCTTTCCCGACATCATTAGAACAAACTCCGATAAGCAGTGATTTATCCGAAATTAACTTGTTTTGTTGACCCAGGCCTCAGTTCAGATATGAAAACAATGAAGGCAAACAAACAAACAACAACCATGCACATATATGGACAACAATTAATCAAATTTCAAGTCAACAGAACAAACTGGTAGTTAATTTTGGAGAAATTTCAATAACTGACTTCCTAATGAAGTTTGTGCTGATGTTGTTGTCGAGAAAGACAATAGTAGCTTTACGATTAAACTATCCAGTTTAAACAAAGATGGATAGTGGCTAGCAGTGGAATCAAGGACGCGCGTTTCGTCCTATTTGGGACACGTCAGCTGGATGTACCTGCATCTCAGAGTTGATGTTCACTCTGGGACTCGAACCCAGTACCCTCGCTTCAAACGCCATCGCGTTATCCACTCGGCCACTGAGTCCTGATAGCCACTTGCTTGTGCGATGGGGTGAATTTTAAATTCATTTAGTTTAAAGAACAAAACATCTTCAAAATCATATATTATTGTGAAACAAATTAAAAATACATAAAATGACAAACTCACTTTCAGTAAAGATGATAACTTTTCATCTACAATCCATTTCCATGCAGTTTTTACTGGAATAGCATATGATCTCAATGCATTGATATCATCTTTAGTGAATGTTATCTGTGGATTATTCAATTTCTCAATAGTACTACTATTCGAAGTATTGTTTACATGATCAATCGACATACAAATTAATTCATCCCATAAAAATTGTTCACGTAGTATAATATTGATCGGTTCAGTGACCTTTTTAATCGAAAAAAGGAACAGGATAGCATAAATGAAACAACGAAAATTGGTTAGACGTAATTATTAGTAGCAATGTTAAGAATGATATGAAAACAATTTACTTAATATCTTTTTGTTATACATTTATTTATGACGATTACAATGATGATAAGAAATCAGGTGTAGATATTTTGTGTTCAATGGCCTTAAGTCTGTGGAAGCCTCTAACTCGACAAGCTGATTAGTAACAATTACGTTCATCTTATCTATTCGTCCATATGTATAACTGCATGCTGCATCATTCGTTACCCAAAAACATTATTCGAGTACTGCAATTATCACTCTGTTCTAGTCGCACTATGTACCAGAACATAGAGTTTATAGCTGTTCTTTCAAAGACATACTCTTGTTCGTCACACCCAAGTCAGTCCCACTCGCTGCCATCGATAATCATATGTATTGCTATTTTTATCATGCCTTAGTACGATTTTGTAACAAACGAAGTCCAACGTATCTCCTTCAAGCCACAAAAACCACTCTGGTCCTCACGACCGAAAAGGAACGACTACGCTTATCTCGTCTCCCAGTCACTATCCTGTTCCTCTGGTCATTCTACTAATGCATATTTAACGATAGCTCGATGCATCTGTTATAATGCAAACGATAACATACACTAACTTCGCATTTGATGGTTACTATCAATTACAGTACAGCAACAAATATCACTGGTCGATGCAGTTATCATTTCACGACTTGACTATTCTTATCCTATGAATTGTAAATCTATGCATGTAAATTCGAATCTACTCATAGCTAATCGACGCTATTTACTCTACCGCAGCTCATCAGAACATCTTCAGATTTCACCGCTCTTTATCCTCATATTTGGTTTACATTAATTGCACGGCCATTGTGATTCCCTACCACCCATTGATTATAAATTTTAGGGTGTGATTAAAAAATTTACGAATTGGTGACTGGTGAACTTGTTTTTGAAAATGTTTGTTCAAGTGGTAATAAACAAACATTTTGTCACCTGTAATAACATTTTAATTGGCTGTAAAATGTGCACCATTGTAATCTGACTAGTTCAAATCGAAATAGCATAAAGTGCTTTGACTGGATGTGAGAATTTGCATTTTTACATTCCAATTTTATTTACAATAATTAAATATGTCTGACTGTTTCATCCGAGTTTTGATAAAAATTTTAACTGAGGAAAAAAAGACACCAAATCCATTTCCCTGCGCTGATACACTCCTGTCAGTGAATACACGTAATGTCAACAGCAAATGTTTTGTAAGTGCGCAGCCTGACCAAATCATTATCTGAATTACTTAATGTCATTTGTAAATGACATTGTAAACGTTACTTATGTAAAAAGTCTGGAATTCTTTTTCAAATCCTCGGTTATCTTTGTTAAACATAATAGACGAACAAAAAAAACGGTATGTACATTTTCCGTCATATGTGAATAATATTTTTTTTAATGTCAAGCTCGAAATAGCCAAACGTTACAAAAATAACCATTTTTGACAAGCATTTGAAATATTGGTTGCATTAAGTGTAAATGAACAAGCCTGCGTCTGAAGAAATAATTTTCTATCTCAATTATACTACTTAAGACGAATAAGGTCAACTGTATCAATTAACATTTAGGTATACTGACTTTTAATTTTAATGTAATAAATAAAACCCTACATTTATTTATCAAACGTGAAAATGAGAATGATCAGGTGTTCTACGGCCATTTCTCCAAAATGCAAATTTATAATTTATTTTATTTATTATTTAAACACATAAATATTGGTACAAAGAGGCATCAGATAAATATGCGCTCAACAAATCGAATGAGATTTGTGTGAGGGCTGTGATGCTACCCAGGTGCCCAGACTGAAGCAGGTGGTTTACTCAGAGGGCCACACCCCGAGGCTTTGACCTGAAGGTCTAGTCCACAAGGCAGTGGAGCATCATAAGGAAATGCAGTCACATGGTAGCCGGCGACCAGCGATTGATTCATACGCCATTTGTTCCATCAGGATACTGGAGCCCATGTGCACCATTAATTTGGAATCAGGGTTTTCCAACTCCCGTAGGTGAACTCACCATGTCCACCAACCCAGTTAAAGCGCCGGACATTCGCTTATCGTCCTCTCACTTTCGTAAACAACAGTAGTGCCACGAGAAGGCAGTGAGTAGGACTTCCCTGGCAGAGGCTATATATTCGCGTGGCCATATGAGAGCATTTGGAGAGGGAGAGCGGACTCTCCTCACTCTCGACCGTACAAGGGCATTTGGGGGCACAAATTAAAAATACGGCTACAAATTTCTATGGAAATGAGAATCTCTCACCGCATAATGGCAGAACGTAGCTTTTTCATAAGTTCTGATGGTCCTCTTTAACGCTTCAAGTGATTGGAACGATACGGGATAGAGCGTATTCAAAGATACGTTATCCGTTTCTGTGACAAAGTGAGAAACAACAGAGCTTGTACTCTGTACGCTACTACCGTCCATAATATGAAGAAAATGTGCTCTGTCGACAAGTTCTGACGTCTTATACCGATTTCGGGAAATAAACAACCAATTACAAAGAATTTAAAACTAGCCATTTAATTGGACGAAACGGAATGAAAATAAATTGGAAAATGGGATATTAAATAATTTTATTAAAAAAAGAATACAAAAATGGCCGTCCGTTTATTGATGTTCCACATCCCACTTCAGTGTTACTTTCGAAAACAGACATTTTTTCAAATATGTCATTTTCTACAAGGGGGCTAATGTAGTGTCGGTTGCTATGTTAAGCCCATATGCCTTATTCTAGCTTCCGGATAGGCCAATTTATATATTCTTCTTGAGTCAAGTTTTGATCTTGTTAATTATTCACTTATCAATGCTGACTATTTTTATATGAGCGTTGACTCACATGCCATCACCACCGCGCGTCATGTCGCCTCTCTTTTATTCGCTTCATCCTTCTCATTTCTTGTCCAGATCAATTAGTGCACAAAATATATATGTATTCAAAAATCCATTCTCGTATTCAGCTTATTTAATTCCGTTATTCACTGATGCGATTTAAGTCGACGAAATATACGATGACAGCCAACATGTGTAGTTCGATAACAATCAGCATACAATCTACTTGGAGTCAGGTAAAGGGCCACCAAAAGTCAACTCTGCTCATAAGTCTTGAACTAAGATGAAAAATATAATCAGTAATTTTGCGTTCGAATGTTTCTTTAGTTAGTGCTACAGCTCATGTTGAAAACTAACCATAAACCATGTAGTTGATACCGAAATGTTTCATGTGTGCAGTGCAGTGAAATAATTAGTCAAATGGACAGGATCAGTAGTTTGTTACGACATAAATATTGTGAAATACAGACCACCGAATATGACTAAGTAGTATAGTGTAACAGATAAAAAAAGGTCAATCGATGGAATCAAGTAGATACGAGACTGATTTAAGAAACGCAAACTACTGTTTGGAGCACTAGACTGCACTTCTATATCTGTTGCAAACATAAATAACAAAACACAATTGTATTCAGTTTTTTTATCTAAACAATGAAGAACAATCAAGGAGAATCTCCATAGCATCGCTCGAGTTCCATGGCACTAGAATTTTAGCGGTATATAATAAGCGACATAGAATGATTGTGGTCCAGATCACACAAAAATGAATAAGTAAAAGGATCAGTTCTCTCAAAGTCTTAGATACATTTAGTTGACAAGTGACAAATCCAAGAATTTTCTATCGGCTGTCTTCAAATAACTGATACCAAGTCTTAGTATATATCGGTTGTGCCTTGTAGTAGAATTCAGAATAGGTACTTCGTCCTACTTGTAACCAAGATCCGACTTCATTTAGTGGTTTCGCATCCACTAATTACTACTTCATAACATGAGGAAAACAAGTAGAATTAGTGAAAATTAGTTACTAACGTACCCGAAGTTGATATGCTGTATATTGATAACGGGATCCATTTAACTCTTTATATAAATAGAGTAAAACATATTTATCAAATTCCTCATTGGTAAATTCCATTTCATTTTGTGATTCATTAAGATTTCGTGGAATATCACATAAATAAGGATTATGCAACAGGCCAAAACAAAGTTTACATATAAACTCATCAGGATATGCTTGTGAATGAAAGACATTAAGTAAATCTATTTGTTGACAGCGACCATTAGTTAACCGGATGATACAACATTTACAAATATCGAAATCAAGCATATATTTATGGATACAGGAAATGGCTTCATTTGGCATTGTCTACATGAAAAAGTTTCAAAAATACACGAAAATTTTTTATTTTTATTTTGTGCACATGTGAGGGAATAAGCGCTGTCGTCTAAAGTAAATGTGAAACGATCCATTCTATTAGTGTGTTAGATAAAATGAGATTAGATTATTACTCTTTTTGTGAAATACCTATTATATGAGATTTATAGGTGCAAAGCAAAATAGTTTTAACATAGTCAGTCATTATTGACGTAGCGCCCGACATAATTCGCCACATATTAGCATGACGAGATGGAGATAACGATATGGATTACAACACAGATAGGAATAATGTAATAACAATGACAATTATAACGACTAAACATTTGGTTCAGAATGACAGAATGAAAATGTATGCATGAAGGAGTACTGGAATTTGAAATCGAGTGGTAGATAAGTAGTGAATAGACCTGCGACACTGTGAAAGATTCTGAACTATGTCACCCAAAGGCTCCCATCACTAACCAGGTAGTCTAAGCATATTAGGATGGATCAGACCGACAGTTAATAACTTCATGTAACGTATCTCGCATCCACGACTCAATAGGTAAAACCCAAGTCGATTAACTACCGAACTGTAGCGATACATTGACAATTAGGTATGTAGTATCAAACTTCGTTTTATAATTAAAGCGATTAAAACAGACCTTCTGTGTATATCAGAAAACGATTTACATCACTTTTAAAGATTGGTTCCAATAAAGTCTTTCAATTCAATCATAAACTTTTTCATTTGAAGGCGGAAGGCTGAAAACTTTTATACAGTTGTGTATCTATATGAAGCTCACTGGATTCAAGATAAAATTCAAGCAACCTCAGTTTAATAGGAATAATAATGGCGGGATCATTATAGGAATTTAGAAACATGACGGGATAAAGTTAATATATAACAATATTACAATGAAGAGACACACTTGAAACTATATAATTGAATAAAGTTTGTTTCTCGTCAACAGAAAACCTAATTAAGGAATAGAATAAATATTTGAAAATTAAAAAACAAAATCCATCTTCATTTTTCTTATTATCAAAGTATTAAACTACAGTGCCTAGTGATTATCGTTGAAAGAATGTATCACATTAATTGGTTAAAGAAAAAGATTCCAGACAAAAATATACCGAGAAAAATTGCTCATTTAGCGTTAATTAGATGATGATAATAATGATATAAAGTATATCATCAATGTTCTAAAAATAAATAAATAACCGGGCTTTAGATCTTATAATATTAACTTAAAAATAGACCAAAGTATGTGAACTAACATACTGAATGGCTGAAAGTTAAAAATAGTGAGACAAAAAGTGACGCACAAAGAAACATCGACTAAGTTTAAGTAATAGATAAACTTCGACGTAAATGTTGTTATAAAGATATGATCATAATGACGATATATGCCATTATTTATAGATATCCAGGTTATTAAAAAAGGTAACACTTATTATGTTTGCCATTTTAATCGACATTACTTACTAGATTTGCCATTCAGTCAATCAGCTACAATTATGACTAGGCATCGGTCCACCTTGCCATACCTTGTTAGCACAACAAGATGAATACCGAATTCATAGATTTTCCATTCACAATTCCGTTTATAATTTCCTAACCACTATGTAAACTAATTTGCCTCTTGCTAACATCCTAAGCTTAAACCAGTTACGTGCTTCGACTGGTAAGGCTATTCTTTAGAGCAACCCCAACTCCTATTAATCCTGAATGTATATCATTCTTCTACTCTCAATCTTCAGTCCGATAATAAAATAACAACCAAGCTTTTATTGTATGTTTAAGTCGCCCGATACGTCTATCTCACGTACTCACTAGCTCATATACATGAGTTATCAGACGGCAAAGCACCTCTATTATGAAATCATACTATACATACAATCATGCTATAAGTGCTAGAGAACGGTACTTAATAAATTAACAATAATTGAGAAGTAATAAATTGTATAACAATAATTAATAGGTCTCACAGAAGCTTACAATACTGAGAATAGACAAATACAATAGTCCAATTATTTAATAAAATTACACAATAATAAGTAATAATAACAATCTGTAAAAAAGTCCAAATATCTTCAGTGCTCCCCCTACTGTAAAACATCTCAACTAGTAACAATAACAATCATATTTAAGTGTATACTGAATAAATACAAGTCATTATAAAAACCAGGGAAAAACGATTATATTTTAAACCTTTATTTTAATATCAATAAAATGTTATGTAATTTTAATAGTTCAGATCATGAGTCAATTGAATCTAGAGCACCATAGAAAACCTGGAAGCATTAGACGACCGTTTCGTCCTATTGTGGGACTCCTCAGCAGCGTGCATCCACGATCCCACCTCTCGAGATTCGAACCCAGGACTTATCAATCTCGCACGTGAGCACTTAAACTCTAGACCACTGAGATGGCCGGCATCCAACGGTGTTAATGTCTAACTTCAACCGATCCACAAAATTGTTAAGTGCTCACTGATAAGACGTCTGACGACAGTTAAAGTGATACAGATGTTCCATGCATTTTAATTTAAGTACATATATATAATTTACTGTTTTCTAATGTTTAATCTCAAACGTGCAGGTGAAGAAACTTCCTTATCGTCGAAAACATCAACTCTCGTTTTACAGAACTGTCTTAAGATTAGTAGTTTTTAGTATCAAACTACTATATTTTCAGATAACTTTCTTCTTGAAGTACATGTTGATGTTGTTTAGAAGAACACCGAAAGGTTCACAACCAAACCATCCAGCTTAAAGACTACAACAATTCCAATTTTCAACATGAACCAACTTCAGTTAAATAAGTACTAAAAAACCAAGGTGTACTGGACAGCTGTATAGTACTGGTTTAAGTCTTTCAAACAGTGGAAACCAGAAGATCAGATTTTTAACAGTATGTAACCTGATATCAGTTTGTGATGAAAGTTATCTGAAGATTGAATAACCATCCACAAATTAGATAAGTAGCTTAAAGCAGAATATATATATATATATATATATATATATATATATATATATATATATAATCTTTAGACGATAATCACATAATACAACGAATATTATACAAATACAGAATTAAAACAACCAAATATCAAATTGAATTAAGTTTCGTACTTACATAAATCTTTCTACAAATTATTGTCAAACTATGTGCATAACATTATATTCAAAAGGTTTATTTTGGTAGTCTATACAAAACTGAATTCTTATTAATGAATTAGAGGTTCAGTTTATTTGACTTAGATAATTAAATGATAAACAGGGTTTGAAAATCAATTGTTTAACCAAATATCAAAAAAATTCGAGAATCGAGGTACTAATAATCTTGTTCCATCGAAAGAAACTATCTATTTACAGCACTTATTTATTTATTTAAACACACAAATATTGGTACAATGAAGCACCAGATAAATATGCGCCGCACTAATCTCATTTGATTTGTGTGAGAGATGTGATTCTGTCCAGATCCTCAAGCTGAAGCAGGTGGTTTTCTTAAGGGGAAAAACCCAAAGCCTTTGACCTGAAGGTCTAGTCCACAAGGCAGTGGAGCATCATAAGGAAATGCAGTCCCATGGTAGCCGGTGACCAACGAATGATTCATACGTTATTCGTTCCATCAGGATACTGGAGCCCATGTGCACCGTTGGTTTGGAATCAGGGTTTTCCAAATCCCGTAGGTGAACTCACCATGTCCACCAACCCGGTTAAAGCGCCGGACATTCGCTTATCGTCCTCTCACTTTCATAAACAACAGTAATGTCACGAGAAGGCAGTGAATAAGACTTCCCTGGCAGGGGCTATATACGCGTGGCCATGTGAGAGCATTTGGAGAGGGAGGGCGGACACTGAGCTGAGCCATTTTTTATAATCGTCTTCCTAGCGTTTTTAACGTAGTACTGCTGGATGTTGTGCTCCTACTACTAATTGCCCCCAAATGCCTTGGTACGGCCGAGAGTGGGGAGAGTCCGCCCTCCCTCTCCAAATGCTCTCATATGGCCACGCGAATATATAGCCTCTGCCAGGGAAGTCCTACTCACTGCCTTCTCGTGGCATTACTGTTGTTTACGAAAGTGAGAGGACGATAAGCGAATGTCCGGCGCCTTAACCGGGTTGGTGGACATGGTGAGTTCACCTACGGGAGTTGGAAAACCTTGATTCCAAATTAATGGTGCACATGGGCTCCAGTATCCTGATGGAACAAATGGCGTATGAATCAATCGCTGGTCACCGGCTACCATGTGACTGCATTTCCTTATGATGCTCCACTGCCTTGTGGACTAGACCTTCAGGTCAAAGCCTCGGGGTGTGGCCCTCTGAGTAAACCACCTGCTTCAGTCTGGGCACCTGGGTAGCATCACAGCCCTCACACAAATCTCATTCGATTTGTTGAGCGCATATTTATCTGATGCCTCTTTGTACCAATATTTATGTGTTTAAATAAATAAATAAAATAATGAGTTACATGAAATGAAAATATTGTGAAAAAAACAAGAGAAATCTTTTTAAAAAATGCAACCATGTTAAGTGGTAAGAAACACTATTCGAACAAGAACACAACTAGCTTATATTTCACCAAGTTAGGTGTATATTACAGTATATGAAAAATACAATCGAAAACTATAGAACAATAGCTATTAGCATTTATTCCGAATTATGCCTGCTAACCTTTTAATTTATTAAGTTGCACTGCCTTCAGGACTCCAGTCAAGGATTTATGACGGACAGTTGAATGCTAAACTAACAAAAATATTTTTTTATTAACAAGCTGTCGTAAATTAACTAACTCTCCGAGTATCAGAAAAATAACATGGAGTAAGATGATACCTTCACTAAACAGGATGCTAAATCATTAAGAAGTCAGGTTTTGAATTTACATATTGATTAAAAGTGAAGTCTACCTAGTAGGTTTTAATGCATTAATACATTATGTAAGAGGTTGGTTTATTAGATTTCACGACGTCTCATTGTATTAATTAACTTTTTTATTTTACCATGAGTGACGACTACTTAGTTGACGATCGTTGAAATTAATTGAAATATTATTGAGTGCAAGTGTCTTGCTGTTTCTCATGGTACATTCTTCTTAACAAGATTTGTTTTTAGAGTAGTTAGGGCTAGGATAGAATAGAGCTGTTGTGTAAGGGTATTGATGTTGTGGTTAGAGTTATTGACAACTCTTAAATAACACTTGAGACCGCAATGTGTCTTAAATTATACTTTCAGAGTATATAAATGTTTAGAAACAACCATAGTTGATAAAGTTTACTGGCTTGTTGTTCGCGAGCAATAATAATAATAATAATAATAATAATAATAATAATATAGACTAGGATCTAAGCTACTAAGTCTGACAAATTGATCCATATTAGTAGCGGGTTAAAAGCACAGAACCACAAGATTTTACGCGATCGGATGATCGCCAAATAAAACACTTCAGGTGTTTATCAATTCTTTAATCGATAAAAGCTAGTAATATTATGACATGATTCATGGTCCTATCCCTAAACATTAAACATATTTCGTCACCATAGTTACATAACATTCATTTATTTAAGCACATACATATTTGTACAAAAGGGCACCAGATACATATGCGCCACACGTAATAACTTTGTTTATAAGATGAACATATGTTAAGCTTTAATAACTGGCCTGCAATATTTTCATTGTTGCTCACATAACTAAATCATTAAAGAAACTTGAATTTAATTTTTGATACTTTAAGCTGTCACGTTGTTGATATTTTGACTGATATCAGATCAGTCTTAATTGAGATATGCGCAACAAGTGTGAATCGCATCGATAAAAAAGTTATGAAAAAAGTTTACATAGAATAAATGGAGTATGGAGAGCAGTGGAATCCAGAACACTCATTTCGTCCCATTTGGGATCGTCGGCTGAATGTACATGCATCTGAGTTGATGTTCACTCCAGGACTCGAACCCATTATTGCTTGCTTCAAATGTCAACACGCTATCCACATAGCTACTGACTCCAGCAAGTCATTCATTTATATAACGAGTATGGATCTCAATTTAACGCCGATGCAGATGCATCCAGTTGACGAGTTCGAAACAGGATGAAACGAGAGTCTTGGATCCCACTACTAGCTACATTTTGTCTGTTCTATTGAAGAAACTTGTTGTGAACTCTTCTTGTGTGATGTAAAGTCGTTCCACTATTACTAAACCTTTAAATACTACAAACTATCTACAATAATACTTTCCAAGCTCTTTACCAGCTATATAGGGATTATCTAATAAAATCAATATATAACAAAGAGCTGAATGAAGTGGCATATCAAATATGTAACTTCATTATAATCAGTTTTAAATGACTGAATACTAAATTCGACTGTATAATTAAGACGATGAAAATTATCCCAGCTGAATAAAATATACGACCACTCTTACTAATGAGTCAATCTTAACTTAATTGAATCCACGTATCACTCATTGACAATTGGATTTGAAATATCTCAACATCTCAATTTTTACAGAAAAGGAAGAGTAAAAATGATTCTTAGTAGTGGTCTAAAGTGCTTAATAAACTGGTAAATTATTCTTTTCTTATGTTTTATAGTTAGTGGGAAAATTTATCTAATAATCACCTATGATACAAATTCATTATGTTTACGTGAATTTCAAATGTTATACCGTTTGATAAGTACTTGTAATTCACTTTCTGGAAATCCACTATTTGGATTCTCAATTGATTAAACTGATCCTTAATCGGGAAAATATAGAAGCCGTAATAAAATTTTCGAGGACTGTTGGCAACTTTATTAGTTCATTTTCAAGAATAGGATCCGCTTGTCTACTGACGAAGTTTTCTGGAAGCTGATATTGAAGGTCCGTAAAGGAGTGATGGTTAGACGAAATTACTGGGCACTGAATTCCAGGGTTTCAGCTGTATCATTTTAAGGACTAACTAACTGAGTGTGATGAGCTATCGGAGACAATTACACGAATCTTGATTAAGTAGTCTATACCTATTATTATGACTCACTTCAGTTGTCAGTGACTTCATGGAGTGGTACGATGTTCTGATATGGTCGCCCATAGTTTACTTCCAGTCCACTTCTAAACTAAACAACACCCATCAAGGTAGGCAGTGAGCAGGCATGCATGACACATTTCCTAACCATCTTAGTGAATATTCACTAGCTCATCAATCATTTTGCCATCTTTACTCATTACCCTATCCCTAACCTACGGATTGCTTACTCGGTGGTCTCAAAATCCAAAAAGTAATGCTTTTAAAACACATATGACCAAATAGTAATAACCTACAAATACCTTCAGTTCTTGGTAACCATGTTTCATACCCATAAAGTAGAACAGAGAGAACTATTGCACAATTAACTCGTCCATCGGTTGGCAGATGAATATATTGCCTATGCCACAAGTTGGGAAAAGCCAATCATGCCTTAGAAATCTGTGTCGAGATTTTGTCAAAAACCAGGCCATCAGGACTGGTGAAACTCTCAAGATAAGTGCAGCTGCCAACACACTCGGTTGCCTCACTCCGTGTCACTAATCCGAGTGCTGACACAGGCCAATCCTGAAGCAGCATTTTGTATTTGGAGGGAGAGAATAGCATCACAAATATGATTGAATTGTTGCTTAAGGTGGTCAGAAGACTGCATATTTTCAGCGTCATTACAAAAAAGAGCTATATTATTTGAGTATTCTAGATCAAAAAGTGAGTCTCCTGGCAGATCAGTCCCTGAAAATCCAGACGAGAGTGCTATCTTTAACAGGATGTCAGTGACAAAAATAAAAGGACAACCCTGATGAACACCACTGGGGGTTGATAATTCTGATGACAGTTCGCAATGAGCTCTAATAATAATTCCATATTTTCCCGAGTTACACTAACAGCCGGGTTTTTAATACATTTTTCGTTGATAAGTCTGAATAGTCGTCTACTATTCCTTGCTGCCGTTCCCTTTTCTATATATCATCTTCATCGAGAGAAAAGAACTTCGTGTACAAATTATTGGACTCCTGCAATAATGAAACGTCAAGGAAAAAGACATGTACATATTTTCTGTGAGCAGTTTCTCTAAGGAGATTTGAGTCAGATTTTGACTTACTGTTACTGTGGATTTAAAAACACGTGTCTATGAAATATACTTCATATTTATACAGTTCACAAAACGAATTTAAATTGAGAAGTATAACTAATAATATTAAAATGAATCGTGATTCAGCGACAGTTTTTAATACCCAAAAGGAAAACAAAAGCAAAACTAGTAAATGAAGAACGGGGAAATCCCAAACGTTCTTGGAAAAGGAAGGTTAATTTTCCATAAGTAGAGGCTGATAAGAACATCCAGACTCCTGAGCATAAGTATGTTTGGGCATGTGATCCAGTAATTGAAAGTCAAATCCTTACACTACATAGTGACACCATATTACGCCACCCACAAATAACCACTTAATTGAGAAACACATTTTATTTTGTAATACAATCATGCTGTACAGTAAAGGGGAAAAATAAATACTGTCTTAACAAAATCTATATATTTATGATCAAATTTATACAGAAATACATAAACAACTCTCTCGACCAGAAAGGTTAAGGTATAGTTCAGGAAGAAAAAGTGAAATCATACATATAAATGTAAGCAATGAATGCCTCAGTCCACTATAATATATTTCAAAAGCTGAAAGACAAAGGGAGCAGTGGTGTTTTGATCTGCAAAATGATAACTGGAAGCAATCTGATCAGTACAAATAGTTCAATTATTCACGTCATATTTATGTATACTAATATTCTTGAAGAGGTACGATGAAATTAAATATGTATACAAATCATAATGGGAAATCATAAAGAATTAGTTTTTCAACAAATACAGATTTCATATGATAAAATATAGTCCGAATAGAGGCTTTATAAGGTAAATAAAACAATAAATTTCCTGAATGAGTGGGTACTAGTCATATATATACAAAAAACAATAATCAAGTCATAAATTTATACAAGGACCCATGAATATACAAACATGTTTATAAATGCACTATTAAAACGACGCTCTTTTGCTGTGCTTACTTGAGGTTTGGCACAACTTAGTAGCATGATTGAGGCTAGAGAGGCAAATATTTATGGAATTAGAGTCTGTGTAGTGATCTTTGAAAGAAGTATTAGAACGTTTTGGCTGTAGTCGCTCAAGATGTGGCATCGGCGTCCCCCACCAAGCTGAACATGCTTCTGTAAAAACAAACTGCAAGTACATACACTGACTTCGCGTGGGAAATGAATATAAAAATGCTACTTCACGCAGACTATGAGATGGTTCTAAACATTCTCCATCAAGGTATAAATCTACAATTTGTCTGGCAGGATCAAGTTGATATTTGGATAGCAATAAATGATGGAGGTTAGCGACAGTTACTACAGCCGGACATAAAAGATATATTGAGTTAGAATACTGTTCATTAGAAAGTGGTGAAGGCGGTTGGGAACGACTAGATTCACTTCTTGAAGCTAATTTGAAACTGTCGTGACGTTTGCAAACTACGGATTCAGATATTTTTGAATATGACGGAAAACTTGTTAAATGTATTAAAGCCAAGCTCACAAACTCATCATCTGCTACTAGAAATGCGGCAGAAGTTGGTAAACGGTTGGAAACAAGCATTTGAGTTGCATGAGTTGAAGAAACAAGTCCGCATGGACTTTTAGAAAGCGACCGAGTTGCAAGAGCAGTTGGAAGGGGCGAAGAACAAAGATCTGTAGAAAGAAATTTATTCGAAACTACGCAGTTACAAAAGTTATATCTAGTTTGTGATAAAACGGCAAAAGAAAAACTTCAGATTAAAATCTGGCACCATAAAAAGGAGTTACATTGACCCAAATCTAAAAGCAGACACCCAAAAGACTAATAGCGGCAATAAAATGAAAAAAGAATATTAGGTATTAGAGCAAACACAAAATCAACATCTAAGAAAAGAGTGGATACGACTGTGCAAATAATTCAAGTTTTATACACAGTATTCTTTAAATTTCTACAAACCGAGCTAAACCCTTGGTAAGACGGCTAGTGATACTACAAGGTTACCTAGACGAAGTAGGTGAGGTGAAGTTGTAAGTTGCGACGTATTGGTTGGAAGTCAAGTGCACCAACAACTAAGCCACAGTCCAACGAAAAAATCCCAGTTGATAGCTATCAAAAATAGAATATTTAACAACAGATATCCACTTAAATTTATTGAGAAGAATTTGAGGCCAAAAAATAAAACGTGTCCATAGCACCAAAGAAGACTCTCTTTATGAACATTCAGTTTAAAAGGGATACTGAAGCAGAAATTCTAAAAGCATACTTCTGAGATTTCTGAGAACAACATCCTATTCGTATTGTATTTACTATTCAACCTAAGGTTCGTAGTTGAGTGAAGGATAAGCTTCCACTTTGCGTCAAATTTATGTGTGTCTATCAGTTTACTTGCTCATGTGAAGCAGGGTATATTGGCCGCACAAAGCGAACTCATTCGAAGCGCATCTCTGAACCTTACACTACCTGGCTTTTTAAAGGACTACAGAAGTCAGTCAAAAGCTCAATCTTGAGACATCTAATTAGTTCTGATCACTATGGTTTACCAGATGCTTCTTTCAAAATCAATCATACATTTGGGAGAATCGACTTAATGTGAATGCAAATAAAAAACCTTCCCACAGTGATTATAGCTGTCAACCAATGTAAGTCCAAGCTGTGTACAAAAACTGTATGTCCAGCCCCTTATTCTTTCATGGTCTTAACTTTCCTTTCTATCTTCCATTATCTGTCATCTTTTTCTTTCTAATTATAACCATTATTACAATTTTTTTAATTATTCTGTTCTTATCTATTATTTATTTGAAAACATAAATATTGGTAGAAGGGGGCACCAGATATGTATGCACAAAACAAAAAACTGTCATTTCATTTAAATGTGTGAGGGCTATGATACTGCCCGGGTGGCCAGACCGAAGCAGATTCTGTTCTCAATAGCTAAGTAGATAATTGTCTTTACCTTTTTTTTTCTGGGCGACTGTTACATAACTTCCTCTCAATACCTGATTTTTGTGAACAGTTTATGACAAGATGCCATTACAAGCCTTCCGATTATTCAACACCATTCTATCTACTAGACTATTGTTTTTAGTAAATAAAATGGTCTGCGAATACGACTGTACAAGTTATGCAAATGATGTAGTAAGAAAGAAATCTCTTTTTCGAACTATCTTTACTCTTCTTCAAAGACACAATGGACCTCTTTGACTACTTAAAGAATATCATTTAGGTAGCGTATATTCTTTTTTCAGAAGTTTAAACAGCAAGTTTAGATCTATCCATAGAACCAGTAGTTAGCATAATGAACAATCATGTTAATATGGTCGTTTTATTTCATAGTGGCTCTTTAATTACGTATATTTAAGTGGTTTTTGTTCAAACACGTATAGTAAGCTACCTCGACTAATCAAGTCACAATAAATTTAGAGATGGTATTAATTTGTGGGACTGGGGCAAGGAATTATATTAGTGACTTACTTTTAAAACAACCAGTTTGAAAGAGAAGGAATGTACTTTGAGAATTGTCCCAAATGGTACGACCGAGAGTGAGGAGAGTCCGCCCTCCCTCTCCAAATGCTCTCATATGGCCACGCGAATATATAGCCTCTGCCAGAGAAGTCCTACTCACTGCCTTCTCGTGGCACTACTGTTGTTTACGAAAGTGAGAGGACGATAAGCGAATGTCCGGCGCTTTAACTGGGTTGGTGGATGTGGAGGATCCACCTACGGGAGTTGGAAAACCCTGATTCCAAACCAATGGTGCACATGAGCTCCAGTATCCTGAGGGAACAAATGGTGTATGAATCAATCGTTGGTCACCGGCTACCATGGGACTGCATTTCCTTATGATGCTCCACTGCCTTGTGGACTAGACCTTCAGGTCAAAGGCTTTGGGTTTTTCCCCTTAAGAAAACCACCTGCTTCAGCTTGAGGATCTGGACAGAATCACATCTCTCACACAAATCAAATGAGATTAGTGCGGCGCATATTTATCTGGTGCTTCATTGTACCAATATTTGTGTGTTTAAATAAATAAATAAAATAAAACTTTGAGAATTAGTTTTATTAACTTTTAGACATCGCTTAGTCACTTGTCATTTGGAATATTGACGGTGAGTGGTCATTCAGTGTTATCTAGTCGTTATTTTAGTTGCCTCTAAAGAAGGGGGGATAACAACTAACCATCAGTTTAGCCTACGAAAATTCTGTTGACTGAAGGTATTTACCAAGATTTAATCTCCATACACCTGATTGTCAAACGGAAATAATGGAATGGATGATCACAGAAGTCTCAAATACAACCAAATGTTGAAAAGGTACAATGAGCTTTTGGTAACTCGGTAATGTTACGAAATCTCTGTCCAATAATTAATACGATGCACCTACTACAAATAACCATTTTAATCTGATAAGTAGGTTTGCTTAAAAACGCCTGTATTTCACATCTGCCTACAAAATAAGACTATGCCTTCTTAATTGAGTAAATTTAGTGTCTCATAATAAGAGTTCTCTTAAAGATCTTACTTTATGGTATACCTATCGACGAATACAGGTGATTAACAAGCAACTAAAATATTTTCCGAACTTTAATCTGATACCGGTGCAGTTTGACAAAAAAAGACCGCCCAATATTTACCACGAAAATAATTGTATTACAGTACCGAGTTTTACGCATCATTGTTTCTAGTTTCCATGCATCCAACAGATAAATAACTGAGATAAAATGCTACTTGTAATGTGAGCGATCGTCATTTCCCGAATTCCTACACCATGGAACAATACTTACTCCTAAAGGACATACGTATTTAAGGGGGTAACTGGCTGTGACCAGCTATATGGTCATTCCGTGATTTTTGATATTAGATGCATACCTTTCAGACCTTACCGTCCACGAAGAAAATCTATCACGTAAGGCAAAATATGCTACATCTAATAATGGTCTTTACTAGCTCTTTTTTCCTGTGTGAGGATGCAGCGTTGCCGCAGATGATGGTTGTCAGAGAAAACTTACTACCACCATACTCTGATAGTCAGAAACATGAAGTCGTTCTCAGACCTTGTTTGTTGGTCTTAGTTATATGGGACCCCAACCGACTAGTATAAATTAGAAGGATCTTAAAGAACTAGCGTTTCAGCCGTTACTACATGGTCAGGTTTTCACAATAGACAAGCTTAACTATATCACATTAGTATCGACAGTGAAAAAGGACTGTTAAACGAGCTATGTGCTCGCATCTACCAAGTATATATCTCCCGGCTTCTAACGTGAATTACTAGTTAAAACGGTAATTCTGGACTTGTGATATTACTTAATGCATCCAAGGGAAGAAAACAGATGCAGCATTTTAGGTCACACACGAATCCTTAGAATCACCCGATAACTGATCAATCTACAGTAATGTAGTACAATACAGTAGTCGCCACACATATTTTAGGTCAACTCTCCAGTAACATGTGACTGATGGGTGATAATTAACATCACATAGGGTCTTTGTTTCCATGAATTGTGAACAAACAAAAGAACACATACGGTGACATACAAGACGAATGTAAAAGGACTCCGCAGTAGCAAGATAAAGCCATAAAATTGAAGCAAAAAAAGTGAACGACGTATGATTAGTTTTCTTACCCGAAATGCTATAACTAACAGTGCTACAGGGATTGCAGTTTTTGGGGAAAATTTTCTTGGTGCAAACAATTTTGTCCGCACAGGATAACTCTTTTAAATACAATTCTTTGAATTCCGTGATTCTTTTCATCTCAGTCTTCAGTAGACCTGGGACTAATTTATATACAATCCGCTGTAGAGCGACATCAGGACGGAGGGCTTGACCAGGTCTAGTTTCCTGTATCAAACTTTGACATAGTGGACAAATTTTGTGCTCCAATAAATACTTGAGGATGCAGCTTCTGCAGAAGACATGGATGCATTCTGTTAGAACAGTCGCATCTATTAGATAACCACCACACAGTCCACAAATCAGGTGCCCATTGATGGAGGAGAGTTTAACTCCAGGATATGAACTGGTCATTGATAATATCCAATTCCATGCAGATGTCTGTCAAACATCAGTAAACACATACAAGACATCCAAAGAGGTTATTGGGAAGGACTTGTGGCGCGCCAATATTTCAAGTTTGAACCTGTGCGGCTGCAATGTTCAAATGTACGATAATGAGCGGTCGCAAGAAACGAACTATAAAGTATGCAGCATTTGATCCTTGCTCTAGTTCTCAAATCTGAGTTGATTGATGAGCGCATGTGGTGCATTCATACATATTCCTATCCTTGTGCTGTTATGACTTTATAGTTTCAGTTTATGTCGTATGAACGGTTAAATATAATCTCACAGATGCTACTATTCTTTGAAAAAAAAGGACAACGGACCACCAAGATGTTGACATGCTTTCTGTATCAAACGCAATTAAGTGAAAAGTGGTAATGTTACAAATTACTTACACATTAAACTTTTCACTTCTTAAATGACGATGACAAGTGGCATGTATATTTCAATGATAACATATGATCTAACTGGAATCAGATACTCGACCACTAAAAGTGGCGAGCTCGACGTGTTTCGAACAGGCAGTCTTCTGGTTCATAACGCAAACGACAATGTGGACTGACTTCTCGTTTTATAATTATTGTTAATTGCAGTACACCGACGAATATCATCTACCGATGCAGTTGTCATTTTACGGACTGCTAAATCTTATCCTACGAACTGTAGCTCCGTGTATGTGAATTCAGATCAACTGATTGTTAATTGGTGATATATTTTATACCAAGGCTTAGTAGAACATGTTCATACTTCATTATTCTTTATCATTATATTATATCGGCACCACAGATCGATATCTGTTCTACCGTGTTTATTTTCACAACATATTTCGTTGCCATATTCATGATTGACAGACGATTTAATGCTGTTCTAACGGTATTCTGTTTCACTCACATGAGCGTATTATTTTATTATTCGGACAGTCATAACATAAATGTACGTTTAATTTCTGCAAGCTTACTGATTTGCTCATAATTGCGTGCTAACACTTTCTTTTTTCGTCCAAATCTTTACGACATTCATGTATCTCTTTATACATAAGTAAGGCACTTCTATATTATACACTCACTTCTCCCATGACACTGTACTTTACCAGATATGTGGAGATAGGACCTTAAAACCTATTTTGTAAATAATGTTTCATAGTTTTCGCATGTATTTTCATATTCTGTACATTAAGCATTAAACAATTGTACTTGTTGTTTAAGTGTATTACTTTGAACACTTGTAACTTGACTTCCTTCCGTTTTGAGTACAACATATCGTGGCACTGTTACTGCTCCTCAATAAATACACTCTAATTCTAATCTGCATCGTTCTGCCATGTCTGCTAATATGTTAAATGAAATATTAATTGCATACCATCTCCATTTATAGACAATCGTGACATTCTTATTGAATTCTACGCTTGGTAAACCTATTGGATCTATATCGTCCATATTGGGATTACTAATCTTTTATAATTGTGGATTATTTAGACCAAACTCAACTGAACACGCTATAGCCTGAAGAATTAAGTAACGTCCCTTATTTTTTATCTGTGTGTAATTAACTTATTAACTGTTAATTGTTATATAAACTTTAGACGTAATATTTTTGTTGCTAATTTTTGTTATCATACGTTTTGGTCCACCACAATTATTTGGTGAGCCCTAGTATTTTATTATCTCGCATTTATCCCATTGTTATATTGTTTATTCGCTCATTGTATGACACTTTTGCTCATTTTTAACCTAATGTACTCCCCCACCTAAGCTTAGTGATTTGGATCCTGTTCCTGTAACTACTCTTAGTTCATCACCTAACCTTACTGACAGTGTATTTAGTGCAGTCAATGCTATTTCGGAATTTAAGCTTCCACCTTATGGAGTAAATAATCCTAGAATCTGGTTTGCTCAAATTGAAGCCTTATTTCAGTCCAGGGGCGTACGTTCCCAAGCATCTAAGTACGCTTATGTAGTTGGCTCACTCCCGATCGAAATTGCGGCCGAAGTAGGAGACCTTATCGACCAGGTTCCTGAAACCGAGCCATATGATAAATAAAAAGCGGCTTTAATTCAGCGAACAACAGTCTCAGATGAGACAAGATTACAACAACTTTTGAATGCATGTGATCTGGGAGATAAAAGACCTTCCCAACTACTCCGACACATGAAACAACTTGCCGGCCCTTATAAACTAGACGAAGCCCTCCTCAAACAAATGTGGTTCAACCGATTACCACGCAGTGTCAGACAAATTTTAAGTGCTTTGGGGAAGTCCTCCTCCCTCGATGATTTAGCTGAAATGGCAGATAAAGTAACGGAAGTTTGCCATGATAACCATTATATAAATACGACGCAGCCGTATGGAGCAGCTGATGTCGGCTACTTAAACTCTATTCAACGACAATTATCTAAATTAACAAACCAGCTTGAGGCACTACAGACCACTGTAGCAACGGTGAAGGCCAGACAATTAAGACCCCCACGCAGACAGAGATCACGTTCTAGACCAAGATCTCGTTCACCTAAACGAACATCCGAAATTTGTTGGTATCATACTAAATTCGGCACAAAAGCACGGCGTTGTACACGCCCGTGTGCATTCCTCTCACCCACCACTGATAACCAGGGAAACGGTCCGGCCAGGCAGTAATGGCGGCGCCTGACTCTGGCCACAGCTCAAGCCGTCTATTTCATGTCAGGGATCGTATTTCGGGCTCAGAGTTTCTAATCGATACTGGAGCCGAAATAAGCATACTCCCAATTCATCTTTCCCGACGACGGCACTCTCAACACGCTAAATTATCATTAGTGGCAGCAAAGAATTCTATTATTAAAACGTATGGCGAGCAATCACTCATCTTGGACATCGGTCTCCGTAGACGTTTTACATGGGTTTTCATTGTCGCAGAAGTTAAACAACCCATCCTTGGAGCCGATTTTCTTAGTAACTACAATCTCCTTGTCAACATGAGAAAAAAGAAACTTATCGACATGAGTACAAGTGTACAGGTCAACGGAACAATCACCTGCAATTATGAAATTTATGGTGTCCGATTGCTTAGACCTGATAGTACAACTTTTACCGATCTTCTATCGAAGTATGAATGTATAACGAAAGCCCATTATCAAACTGAAAACTCCACGCACCATGTTCAACATACTATAACCACCACTGGTCCACCTATCTGCGCCAAGGCGAGAAGACTACCACCCAATAAGTTGCAGTCCGTCAAAAGAGAATTTGAACATATGATGCAACTAGGGATAATCCGACAGTCTAATAGCCCTTGGGCCTCGCCACTGCACATGGTTCCCAAAAAAGATCAAGATTGGCGCCCTTGTGGAGATTATAGACGTTTGAATAATCAGACAGTTCCAGACAGATATCCTATTCCTCATCTACATGATTTTTCACTAAACCTGCACGGTAAACTGATTTTTTCAAAACTAGACTTAGTCAGAGCGTATCATCAGATCCCAGTGGCACCTGAGGATATTGAGAAAACAGCCGTAATCACACCTTTTGGGTTGTTTGAATTCTTGAGGATGCCATTTGGGCTTAAGAATGCTGCGCAAACATTCCAACGATTTATGGATGAAGTCACGCGAGGTTTAGATTTCGTATTTGTTTACATCGATGACGTCCTAATCGCTAGCTCTTCCTTGGAAGAACATCTTCAGCACTTACACGCTCTCTTTGAGCGTTTCAAAAGTTATGGCGTCGTGATTAACCCCTCAAAGTGCATATTCGGTGTTTCAGTGTTGGAGTTCCTCGGTCATTACATAGACTCTCAGGGAATTAAACCCCTTCCACAGAAGGTAGAAGCCATAATCAACTACCCTGAGCCTACTTCTGTTAAGGCACTACGTCGTTTCCCGGGAACATTAAATTTTTATCGACGATTTCTGCCTAATTGTTATTTATTTATTTATTTATTTAAACACATATATATTGGTACAAAAGGGCACCAGGTACATATGCGCCACACAAAATAATGAAAGTAGGAAGAGAAGGGATGAAAAGATAAGGCGGACTAAAATGTACAACCAGAAGACTCTTTCAAATAGGAAAGTAAGAACCATACTTTATGTAGAAAGTAAAAGAAGGTTGCAGCAGGATCGCCACTGGTTTCTATTCTGAGCCATATCTGATAACGTCTCTAGCCACTGTGTTGCACCATCTCTCGGACCCCAACCAGGGAGTCGTGAAGGACCAACAGAAGCTAGCCCTTTGCAGCTTTCTTTCATGCCACGACACCATGTCATACACTGACCTCCTCTCCGCTTTTTCCAACCAGTCCCAGGGTCGGCAAATAATGCACGACGTGGAATTCTCTGGGACGACATTCGTAAAACATGTCCAAGCCACCGAAGTCGGTGTTTCAAGATGGTGACACCAATTGAATTATCGTCTCTGTGCCCGAACACACGATGCCGAACCTCTGCATTACTAACATGGTGTTGCCACTGGATGTCAGCAATCCTTCGGAGACAACGATGATCGAACACAGAGAGACGTCTAACATCCTCAACTCGGAGAGGCCAGGTTTCACAAGCATAGAGCAAAACTGCTCTCACCGACGCGTTGTAAATCCGACTTTTTACAGCCAGACTAACATCACGAAGGCGCCAAAGATGGCCCAGATTGACAGTCTCAGCTGATGTGTCTTTGATGGGGCATGCAATCGCCCATCGAGTGAACCTGTCCACCACAGTGAGAATGTGAGTGAAAGAGTTTGAAGGCGGCTGGGGGCCAACTAAATCCAAGTGGATATGTTGAAAACGTTTGTCAGAGATAGGAAACTCCCCAATTGGACTAATAGTATGCTTTTGGATCTTGCTACGTTGACACTGAAGGCAACCCCGTGTCCATCGTTTGATATCTGAATTGATTTTGGGCCAAACAAAACGTTCAGTTATCAGCTTTGTAGTAGCTCGGATACCCGGATGTGATAAACCATGCAAGTGTTGGAATAACTTTAGTCGACAAGCCTGAGGGACAAAGGGGCGATTATTGCCTGTTGAAGTGTCACAAATGATGGATGCATCTGAGAAAGGAATGGGTACCGATCTGAGATTCAAGCTAGACTTTTCTCTACAGACCTTCAATGCTGCGTCGTCTGCTTGTAATTTGGCTAAGGTTTCAAGATTGATGTCGTGGTTAAGTACCGTAATATTAATATCCTTTCTAGACAGTGCGTCTGCGACAATGTTGGTATGACCCTTGATAAACTGAATGTCTGTTGTGAATTGCGAGATATAATCGAGTTGTCTCGCTTCGCGTAGAGAATGTTTATCATATGACGTATTAAATGAGAAACACAGGGGTTTATGGTCCGTCATAATAGTGAAGTCACGACCCTGTAGTAAAAAATTGAAGTGTTTAACAGCTAGGTACATGGCTAAAAGTTCTCGTCCAAATGTGCTGTACCGCTCTTGAGCGGGTGATAACCGTTTAGAGAAAAAAGCTATTGGTTTAATCATGTTATTAACTCGTTGTTGTAGCACTGCCCCTACAGCTTTTTGAGATGCGTCCGTACACAAGATCAGATGCGTTTGGGGGTCAGTGTTTAGGTGTTGTAGCATAGTTGCGTCGGCGATCAAGTTTTTGGCTTTTTCAAATGCTATTTTGGCGTCAGAGGGTAAGTGGAATAGTTGGTTCTTATTTTTGCTACTCGCTTTATCCTCTTTAAGTAGGTCTGTTAAGGGTTGTAGGACATCAGCACAATTAGGCATTTTATTATCATTCGAAATGGGAACAAAGAAACTATTTCCATTGATAGAATTAAACCAGCGTTTTACGAACCGACTCACCTTAAAGAAGTTAACATCGATGAACAACAACCCCTCCCTTCTGTTCCTGAGAAGCCAAGCGAAGAGGACAAGTTTCATCTTAAACCGTCTTTAACTCGCTCCGGTAGGTTGGTAAAGAAACCTAAGCGCTACGTACATTTCGCCGACTAATGAAAATCGATTCAATTACACGCATTTTATTGTTGTTACTCAATTTTCTAATAAAAGCTATTTATTTTCCTTACATGCACATTTAATAATTACATTTATTTATCACTAGATTTGCCAATTTTTTTTTTAATAAGAAAAATTGCCATAGCAATAAACGAGTGAATGCAAACCAACTATTCATTAAATTCATCCATTTTTTTAATATTTTATGACTCTATTAACAGTTTCGCACATTTTATTATTATTATTAGCAAACCAAAAATTTTTAATGCTCGTTTTTCAGTTTCATTTTGTGTAGCATAGCCTATATTATTAACGTGTCATTTATTCCTATCTCCACCATTTTTTTTTCCGTTATTACAGTAAATACTATTTTATGTAAATTTATACACAATATTTCTCAATTTTTGTTGTTCATATTGTAATCAGTGTTACCTCCGGACACTCTGGGGGGAGCTATGTGGAGATAGAACCTTAAAACCTATTTTGTAAATAATTTTTCATAGTTTTCGCATGTATTTTCATATTCTGTACATTAAGCATTAAACAATTGTACTTGTTGTTTAAGTGTATTACTTTGAACACTTGTAACTTGACTTCCTTCCGTTTTGAGTACAACATATCGTGGCACTGTTACTGCTCCTCAATAAATACACTCTAATTCTAATCTGCATCGTTCTGCCATGTCTGCTAATATGTTAAATGAAATATTAATTGCATACCATCTCCATTTATAGACAATCGTGACATTCTTATTGAATTCTACGCTTGGTAAACCTATTGGATCTATATCGTCCATATTGGGATTACTAATCTTTTATAATTGTGGATTATTTAGACCAAACTCAACTGAACACGCTATAGCCTGAAGAATCAAGTAACGTCCCTTATTTTTTATCTGTGTGTAATTAACTTATTAACTGTTAATTGTTATATAAACTTTAGACGTAATATTTTTGTTGCTAATTTTTGTTATCATACGTTTTGGTCCGCCACAGATATAGTGCACAATTTTCCTCGCAACTTATTATTAACGCTAATCACATACATATTCATTGTTATTTTCGAAAGCAGACATTTTTTCAACTAATTGTGCTATTACCCGGTTTTCATTTTTGAGTGCATGTATTCTTCTTCCTCATTAGTTTTGCATACCAGTGCTACCTCCAGATATTCTCTGGGGGGCGGCTATGTGTGTTTACTTAAAGTAGACTTAATTTTTAATTAGTTCTTGTTGCGATTTGCATTTTACATCAGTTCTCATAATTTCCTCAACTCCCAGTATCGCCTGTGAAATCGTCGTTTAAAAAACATGAACCCTGACATCTCGTTCAGGTTTGTGATATACATAACCTGACCCATTAATTATCGCTCAAAAATACATAGCTGCGCACAAAGGCTATTCTAGATTCTGGACTAACCAATTAATCCATTCCACTCAAGCCATATTTCGACCATATCACTTATTGGCTTTGTTATAAACAGTAGGATGCTTGTTATAACTCTAGGGTTTTTTGTTATAACAGTCCTATCACTTTTTACATGTATGTGGGACGTCAATTTACCTTAGACGAATATGTACACTAGATTTCCCACCCAGTGTCTATTTTACAGGACTTCAAAACAACTCAGATCAAGAACACGAGATTAGCCTGACAACAACGTAAATATATTTTTACACCAAAATACGACACAATCCAATAACAAGGAACAGTCCATCAACAACAGTCAATACATATAACACCTGTCATCCTATCTAATGTCTGACTCAGCGAAACAAACAATCATTGTCATCCTCGCCCACACACAAACACGAAAGGCGCTTCTTTTGAAGGTTGTAACTTTTTTTCACGTGGTTATACTTTTTATTATTATTATTAGTGTTTCCTTCTAATTTAACAACATTTATTAGTGAAAAAATACTTCATTTCTGGTAGGGCTCTATTAATTTGACACCCCATCCTGTGATTCAACGTAGTACATTAAGCTCACTATTTCACACGCTGTCCACCTTTCCTCTTTCACTATCGTTAATATATTAGCTATTAGCAAATATTGATCTGACTCTACCATAAAACTTTACACATCTAGTAAGTAAAGATACAGCAGTCGCTGCTCACCCAATACAAAATTTATATTTACATTACTTCTAATAATGTCCAGGTCATCTAAAAAGCACATAATCTCTCCTGATGCTCATAGCACGTGCAAAAGATCTAAATCCACCACTCACGCGAATAATGTGAAGCTTTCTAAACACACTGATCAGTCTGCATCATACTCTGATCTTCCTACAGCTACACTAGACGTGCACCATGTACTTGGACATGACCTGTCACTACCTTGCATCTCGCTTGTAAATATAAAAAAAGAGTAATCACTTACCACCTACCCCGACATCATTTGACAGCCCACACATTACACGTTGTGAGCGGTATTTAGACAGTGCGGTTGACCCCATACACACAATAAATCCACAATCGGTCATCCTGTGTAATGGCCAACAGAGTGCACATAAGCCCACTTACAGTAGCCAGCCTAATAATGTAGATCTCGACTACTCACCCAAACATATACCTTATCCCCCAACTAAGTACGCACAAGATGACCACCCGGTAGACAGTTGCAACAAATGTTTATGCAACCAAATGAACCATAATAATGTTGATATAAACTCTAATAATCTCGCCAGTGATAGTTCTAAAAGCAGTCAAATAAAATCTAGCCTCACCCAAACTATTCAAGACCTATTACCGTATAAATACCTAATCAGTGTTCCGGAAAATCCTGATCTCGAAATTATAAAAAACACTGAAAAAATAATTGACCACATATCAGCTGAAGTGCTGAAAAGACTTCAGTGTATGCACAATGTCATTGCGTATAATGTACCTGATAGTATGAATCTAAAGCTTGCTAAAAATACTCTACTACAAGAATGTGGACTGTCGCAATCTTGGTGTGTAGCAAGAAGATTACGTGAAACACAGACTAAAGCCTCTTGTCCCATTCTATTTCAGTTTGGTAGTATCATAGAAGCCAATCACCTCCTTAAAAGCCAGTCTTTACTGAGGCGCATTCCAACCTTTAAGAAAGTTAGAATCACCCATGACAAAACTGCCATCCAACTTCGAAACTCCAATGAAGTGCAAAACAATCAACCCAGCCTAAGTGGTAGCGGCAGTTACAACGTTGGCCATAGCGCTATCCCTAAAACACCATACCCCACCCCTCCCAAAAACGGAGGCACGCCGCATACTGCTACTAGTCCTAAGAACAAGACTAAACACCAGGCAGCTGTAACCATTCACCCTAAACCCAAACACTCAACTACAACAAAATGCCCACCCACCTATACATCTACAGTTTCAAAGCACTCTTCTTGTGGCTCTGATGAAAAGCCAAAACCCAAGCCTCACATCAATCGCTTTAATAGCTATAACCACCCAAACACTGTAATGCGAAATAATACCAAATTCTCTCTAAACACCCATAAGTACTCCAGATCTCTCAATACACAACACGCACCTACTCATAGTAGTCGATTGCATAATGAACTGGCAGTACCCCCATATCCTAACGTGAGGTTACGCCCGACAAAAACCACACTTACACATGATGCCAATAAGCCATATACCTTGAAACATGCAGGTTACAGGAATCAGCACAGCCCATACAACAGGAACACCATCCCCGGCAACAATGTCAGACAATCATGCAATAATTATTTGAAACATACCACTCCCCTAACTACCCGTAACAGGAGTAGAACACCCCACTGCACACAAGACAACCATAATGTTGGCCTGCTTGGGGACCCACCTATCGATTCTAAATACTACCAGAACCAAACCACCTTTTATAACTCTCTGATCTCCCCTAATTTGGCACACACACCACCTCATCCTTTTTTATCTCTCTCCCCCTCAACAGTATTGCTATGGGGTCTCCAAATGTTGAGGGCGACAATTCCACTATTCTGAGACCACCTTCTATATACTCCGACCTGATGGGGAGTGACACATCTTTCTCACCGTCGATAACTGTCTCTAGTCTTAAAATCTCCTTGACGGAACATGATCACCCCCCGAATACACCGCCTATCCATTTAACTCACCCGATTCTACCCAACACTCGTGAACATACTTCTTTCGCCAAAATAACCTACGACCACCTTTCTCCCGTTAACTATGCTGGTATTAAACTAAACAAACAAGAACGTAGAGCCAATACTCACACTTTTTCCTCTTCTCATAGTAAAAGCGACAAACCACAGGGTTTACAGCACACCATTTTATTAGACAAACACTCTTCCTTCCTGACACTAATGTTAATTAATGCCCGATCTATTCAGAATAAGATGACCCAACTACGCGCCCTATTACTTTTACACAACCCCTCACTTGTTTTGATAACGGAAAGTTGGTTGTCCTCCGATATCACAGACACGTACCTCCAAATAGACACGTATGAGCTCTTCCGCTGTGACCGAGTCACCAAGAAGGGTGGCGGTTGTCTCATATATGCATCAAAAAACATGAGGACGGAAATCTTTAGTGATCATATCCTCAGTAAAGTACCAGATTCGATGTGGCTTACTGTACACACCCTTGAATGTAAAATACTAATCGGATGTATATATCGAGCTCCGAATACCCCCAGTCTGACTGACACTATTATAAGTGAGTCATTTGCTAAGGATGCCTCGCTTGACTTCGCCTACAAAATTGTCTGTGATTTCAACCTTCCAACCAACAACTGGAATACACATTCTGGCCCACCGTGCTACGAAGGAATACTAAGGTCCTTAGACATACACGGTTGGCAGCAACATGTTAACTTGCCTACCCGAAACCACAACATTCTTGATTTAATATTCTGTCACAATGTCACACCAGCATCAATGGTGGTTGGCGAGAAGCTCCACAATAGCGATCATAAAATAGTCTTGTGCACCCTTCCGATTCTTGCCAAGCGCAAAAAATTAAAGACATTAAATACGTGTTTCCAATATAGAGACTATACAAACGCCGACTGGAGTAACTTTCGGTTTCTTATGAAGCATTCTGACTGGAACACTTTCTTCACCAGTGATAACCTTTTAGAAACACTGGAAATATTCAATACTACCACCAAATCTGCACTAGACACTACCATCCCTTCTAAAATTGCTTTCAAAACAATTGCTCCCTACATCAACCAAAAGGCTAAGTCTAAGCTACGAAAACTAAGAAAGACGTACTTTACATCAAAAGACTTTAGTGCCCTGCACCAGTTATACTCAGTACTTGAAGGAGTGCAAAGTAATCACAACAAAAACAAACAGACAGAAGAACGTACTGCGCTCACAGCTGCATCTAAAGTCCAAAACCTATGTCGGCTCCTTGAAAAACGGATGAGAAAGAACAAAGATCACAACATTCACTCTTTACTGCACGATGGCGTGACGTACTATGACCAAACCGTCATATGCGAACTGCTAAGTGAATGGTTTTCACAAAACGGGAATACATCTAATGCCCCAGATTTTAACATAAAATGCATAAGCAAAAGCTATATTAGCACCATAAACTTTGACATTAGGAGTATACATAACGCCATCAAAACCCTTAAGCCGAATGCGAGCTCTGGTGTTGATGATATACCATCAATTCTCTATAAAATGTCGGGGCCGGATATACATACGTTATTGCTCAAAATATACACACTACCTTTAGAGGCGGGTACATATCCTGAAGCCTGGAAGGTAACGTATGTTCTTCCCAAACACAAATCAGGACTGAGAAACCTGGTCGGAAACTACAGACCTATAAATATCACCCCAGTTATTTCGCGCATGATGGAAAAAGTGATACAAAGTCAACTATCAGATCACCTACTTAAGGAAGAACTAATAGACCCAACACAACATGGTTTCATTAGAACAAGATCATGTAGTACATGTCTGATAGACTTCTTTAACGAGGTTACTCGCATACGTGACCAGAAAAAGCTAGTGATTATACTTTATTTCGATATAAAGAAAGCCTTTGACAAAGTACCCCATAATCTTCTAATCAACAGACTCCAGTCAGTTGGAATTATAAACCCCCTATTTCAATGGATTAAGTCTTTCCTCACAAACAGATACCAAATAACCAAGCTTAACTCTACAACATCTACACCTCGACCAATAACCAGTGGTGTTGTGCAGGGTAGTGTCTTGGGCCCATTGCTCTTTATAATTTATATCAACAATATATGCAAGTGCTTTACTACAGGTAAGACCTACCTTTACGCTGATGACTTAAAAGTCATCTATAAAACTGACATTGGTGATGTACGAAGTACTATGCAAACGATCCAACATGAACTCAACAAAGTAGACGACTGGTGCAAACTCTGGGGGCTAGAGCTCAACACAGAGAAATGCGGCTGGCTATGTATTGGTAACACGTCACTTAAACTAAAACTAGCACTTAACAAAAACCCACTGCTCAGACTGACATCAGTAACTGACCTTGGGGTACATTACTCCTACAGTCTTAACTTCTCTGAACATATTTCAACTAAAGCATCTCAAACGCGGAGATTGCTTGGCTTCATCCTTCGTAATTTCTTTCAAAAGGAAACTAAAATCATTCTGTATAAAACCTGCGTAAGACCCATCGTCGAATACTGCTCGTTCTTATTTTCCAACCTACACCTATCTGATATACTTAAGGTGGAAGGAATACAGCGAAACTTCACTCGCAAAATACTTAAGAATGACCAACTCACTGACTACAAATCCAGATGCCATATCTTAGGACTAGAACCCCTCTGGAAAAGAAGGCTTAGGTCTAAATTAATTTTTTATTTCAAACTCCTTAAAAACCTTACTTATTCCACATGTAATATAGCTCTCTACCAAGACTCACATGGATACAACCTTCGAGACAAAGTATCCACTGTCAAAATTGAAAAACACAGATCAAAACACGTGAAAACTTCTTCCTTATCAAGTACGCATTGATATGGAACAGTCTGCCTTCTGAAGTACGCATGGCAGACAAATTACATACGTTTACAAGACTCATTGATCAAGCCCTCACCTGCATAGATCTGGTGCAAACGAACACATCCACGTTGTGGTGGACCAAAATGTATGATAACCAAAAATTAGCAACAAAAATATTACGTCTATAGTTTATGTAACAATTAACAGTTAATAAGTTAATTAAACACACAAATAACAAAATAAGGGACGTTACTTAAGTCTTCAGGCTATTGCGTGTTCGGCTGGGTTTGGTCCAGATACTCCACAATTATAACAAAATTAATAATCCCAATATGGACGATATAGATCCAGTAGTTTTACCAAGCGTAGAATTCAATAAGAATGTCGCAATTGTCTATAAACGTAGATGGTATGCAATTAATATTTCATTCAACATATTAGCAGACATGGCAGAACGATGCAGATGTGAATTAGAGTGTATTTGTTGAGGAGAATTAACAGTGGCACGGTATGTTGTACTCAAAACGGAAGGAAGGAGTGTTACAAGTGTTCAAAGTAATACAGTTAAACAACAAGTACAATTGTTTAATGCTTAATGTACAGAATATGAAAATACATGCGAAAACTATGAAAAATTATTTACAAAATAGGTTTTAAGGTTCTATCTCCACATAGCTCCCCCCAGAGTGTCCGGAGGTAACACTGATTACAATATGAACAACAAAAATTGAGAAATATTGTGTATAAATTTACATAAAATAGTATTTACTGTAATAACGGAAAAAAAAATGGTGGAGATAGGAATAAATGGCACGTTAATAATATACGCAATGCTACGCAAAATGAAACTGAAGAACAAACATTACAAAGTTTCGGTTTGCTAATAATAATAATAAAATGTGCAAAACTGTTAATAGAGTCATAAAAAAAAAGGATGAATTTAATAAATAATTAGTTAGCATTCACTCGTTTATTACTATGACAATTTTTTCTTATTAAAAAAAAATTGGCAAAACCAGTGATAACAAATAAATGTAGTTATTAAATGTACATGTAGGGAAAATAAATATCTTTTATTAGAAGATTGCGTAACTTCACAAAGTAATGCATACAACTGATTGATTGTGTTAGTCCATAAAATGTACATAACGTTTGGGTTTTTTAATAAGTCTCCCGGATCGTGTTAAACAAGAGGGTGTAGTGCTGAGTTTTTCCTCTTCCTCTTGTTTCTTAGCAGTTGATGGGAGTGATTATTTGTTCGCCGTATTGTCATCAGTGGCTTGAGGGGGTTCGTAGAAAGCTGGTTTAATTCGGTCTGTGGAAATGGTTTCATTGTTTCCGTTTTTGTTGATAATGAAATATTTGCAAGTGCGTTTTATTACTTTATACGGACCTTCATATGGTGGTGTCAGTGGCTTTTTCACCGCGTCTACTCGAACAAAAACAAATTTGCACGTTTCTAAATGTTTATCGAGATGGACTGGATTGTTGTATTCTCGCGGTGGTATTGCTCTAATGTTCTGCATCACTTGTAATAGGCAACTTGCGAAATGAGTAGCATCTTCTTGCGTTGTAGGTTCACAGTTGACTAGTTGGCCCGGTAACGTTAGAGTTGTACCATAGACTAACTCGGCGGGTGTACAACCTATGTCTTCCTTCACCGTGGCACGAATCCCAAAGAGAACAAGCGGCAAGGCATCACTCCATTTTGTTGAATCAGTTTGAGCCATGAGTGAGCTTTTTAATTGCCGGTGAAATCTTTCAACCATGCCGTTTGCTGCTGGGTGGTAAGCTGTGGTTCTGATGTGTTTTACGCCCAGAAGTCTTGTGAATTCCCGAAACAGGATAGACTGGAACTGTGGACCACGATCAGTTGTGATGGTTGTCGGCACACCGTAGTGCGATATCCATCGGTCTAGAAAAACGGATGCTACAGTCTCAGCTGATGTGTCTTTGATGGGGCATGCAATGGCCCATCGAGTGAATCTGTCTATTGCAGTGAGGATGTGAGTAAAAGAATTTGACGAAGGTAGAGGTCCTACTAAATCTAAATGGATATGCTGAAAACGTCTATCAGGAATAGGAAATTTTCCGATTGGACTAATAGTATGCTTTTGCATCTTACTACGTTGACACTGAAAGCAACCACGTGTCCAACGTTTAATATCTGAATTGATTTTCGGCCAAACAAAACGTTCAGTTATCAGCTTTGTAGTAGCTCGGATGCCCGGATGTGATAAACCATGCAAGTGTTGGAATAACTTTTGGCGACATGCAAGTGGAACAAAGGGACGATTGTTACCTGTTGATGTGTCACAGATGATGGATGCGTCGGAGAATGGGATGGGTACAGGTTGGAGATTCAGGCGAGACTTTTCTTTGCAGGTTTCTAGCTCTGCATCGTCTGCTTGAAGTTTTGCGATTATTTCTAGGTTGACGTCATGGTTGGATGCAACTACATTGATGTCTTTTCTCGATAACGCATCTGCTAAAATGTTGGAGTGACCTTTGATAAACTGAATGTCTGTGGTGAATTGTGAGATGTAATCAAGCTGTCTTGCTTCGCGTGGTGAATGTCTGTCCTACGACATACTAAAGGAGTAGCACAGGGGTTTGTGATCCGTCATGATGGTAAAATCCCGGCCCTGTAGCAAAAAGTTGAAGTGTTTAACGGCTAAATACATGGCTAAGAGTTCACGACCGAATGTGCTATAACGCTCTTGTACAGGTGATAACCTTTTAGAGAAGAAAGCAATGGGTGTAATCGTATTGTTTACTCGTTGTTGTAATACTGCTCTTACGGCTTTTTGTGATGCGTCCGTACAGAGGATCAGATGAGTTTTGGGGTCAGTATTTAGATGTTGTAGCATGGTGGCGTCAGCAATCAAAGATTTGGCTTTTTCAAATGCCGTTTTGGCATCGGAAGGTAACTTGAATGGTTGATTCTTTTCCTTTTTGCTACCTGATTTATCGTTTTTTAGTAAGTCAGTTAACGGTTGTAGAACGTCGGCACAGTTAGGTAAAAATCGACGGTAAAAATTGAATGCACCCAGGAAGCGACGTAATGACTTAACCGAAGTGGGTTCAGGATAGTTGATGACGGCTTCAACTCTCTTTGGTAGAGGTTTAATACCTTGTGCATCAATATAGTGTCCTGAGAATTCTAAGGCAGACGTACCGAATATGCATTTAGTAGGGTTGATAACTACGCCATATTTCTTGAATCGTTCAAAGAGAATCTGCAGATGATGGACATGTTCTTCAAGTGAGGAGCTGGCAATTAGGACGTCATCGATGTAAACAAATACAAAATCTAAACCTCGCGTGACTTCATCCATAAATCGTTGGAATGTTTGCGCAGCATTCTTGAGCCCAAATGGCATCCTCAAGAATTCAAACAACCTAAAAGGTGTGATTACGGCTGTTTTTTCGATATCCTCAGGTGCTATCGGTATTTGATGGTATGCTCGGACGAGATCTAACTTTGAAAAAATCTGTTTTCCATGTAGGTTTAACGAAAAATCATGTAGATGAGGGATCGGATACCGGTCTGGGATAGTCTGGTTATTCAATCGGCGATAATCTCCACATGGGCGCCAGTCCTGATCTTTCTTGGGGACCATATGCAGCGGCGAGGCCCAAGGACTGTTAGATTGTCTGATTATTCCAAGTTGCATCATGTGTTCGAATTCTCTCTTAGCGAACTGCAACTTGTTTGGAGGGAGTCTTCTCGCCCTGGCGCGGGTGGGTGGTCCGGTGGTAGTGATATGGTATTGCACCAGCTGTGGGTTACCCTCCTTTTGGTATTCTGCTTTCGTAATGCACTGATATTCTGTTAGAATGTCGTTGAAGATGTTGTTCACAGGTTTCATTATTCGAACACCATGGATCTCGTTGTCATTGGAGAGCGCAACATTTACCTGTAAACGTGTGTTTACGTCGATTAGTCTCTTGTTGGTCATATCTACTAACAGGTTGTACGCACTAAGAAAATCGGCCCCGAGGATGGGTCGTTTGACTTGGGCAACTATGAATACCCATGTGAATCTTCTGCGGAGCCCGAGGTCTAATATAAGAGATTGTTCTCCGTAAGTTTTGATAACTGATTCGTTAGCCGTTATTAAGGACAATTTAGTGCTTGTTGTCTGTTGTCTGCGGGAGAGATGGAGTGGGATGATGCTGATTTCTGCTCCAGTATCGACTAAAAAGTCCGAGCCAGAAATGAGATCCCTGACGTGAAATAGGCGGCTAACATGTTGGCCAGTAACAGCTGCCGCCGTTACTGTCTGGCCGCTTCGTTTCCCTGATAGATTGGATTGTTTGTCTTAAAGGTGCACGGTTTTGTGCAACAACGTGCTTTCTCACCATACTTCGAATGATACCAACACATTCCGGCTGCCCGCTTAGGTGACCTAAGACGATGTCTGGATACTGATCTCCTTCTGGACGTAGATCTGGGAGGTCGAGAATGGATGGTGGAAACAGTCGCCTGCAGTGATGCTAGCTGCTGCGTTAACAGTGTTATTTGTTGTTGGATGTTGAGTGCGTCGCTCATGTTTTCTGTATTTGAGGATTGCATCGCGCTAACGCCGTGACTATCAGGATATATTTCTATCATCTTATCAGCCATGTCTGCTAAATCATCAAGACTGACAGAGGCTCCTGATATGCTGAGGATTTGTCTGACTTTATATGGTAATCTTTGTAACCATATCTGCTTAAGTAGTGCTTCGTCTAACTTGTAAGGGCCTGATAGTTGTCTCATATGTCTAAGCAACTGTGAAGGCCTTTTGTCCCCTAACTCGCATGCGGTGAGTAGTTGCTGCAAGCGTTTTTCATCAGACTGCGAAGTACGGTGGATCACTGCAGCTTTTATTTTGTCATAGGGGTCCGTTTCTGGTACGTTGTCTATCAGGTCACTGACTTCCGTTGCAACATCTATAGGTAGTGCCCCGACGATGTGGGCATATTTAGTCGCTTGTGAACGTATGCCCCTCGCCAAAAATACTGCCTCAACTTGTGCAAACCAGATTCTGGGATTATTAACACCATATGTTGGTAATCTCAGTTCAGAAATAGTGTTGATTGAGTTTAAAACATTATCTTCTGGCGGTGGTGAATGAAAGGGGTTGGTTAATGAGCTATCAATATCGATAAGTTTATTAGAGGAGTCCATAATGTCAAAAACAAAAAAAATGGGGTCCTGCCGATTAATAAGAATACTAAATTATGCAGCTATATATAGTAAATGTCTATAAAAAGATAATCGAGGCTCACCAAATAATTGTGGTGGACCAAAATGTATGATAACCAAAAATTAGTAACAAAAATATTACGTCTATAGTTTATGTAACAATTAACAGTTAATAAGTTAATTACACACACAAATAACAAAATAAGGGACGTTACTTAAGTCTTCAGGCTATTGCGTGTTCGGCTGGGTTTGGTCCAGATACTCCACAATTATAACAAAATTAATAATCCCAATATGGACGATATAGATCCAGTAGTTTTACCAAGCGTAGAATTCAATAAGAATGTCGCAATTGTCTATAAACGTAGATGGTATGCAATTAATATTTCATTCAACATATTAGCAGACATGGCAGAACGATGCAGATGTGAATTAGAGTGTATTTGTTGAGGAGAATTAACAGTGGCACGGTATGTTGTACTCAAAACGGAAGGAAGGAGTGTTACAAGCGTTCAAAGTAATACAGTTAAACAACAAGTACAATTGTTTAATGCTTAATGTACAGAATATGAAAATACATGCGAAAACTATGAAAAATTATTTACAAAATAGGTTTTAAGGTTCTATCTCCACAACGTCCCACACAGACATCATAGGCTCTCTACATGTATAGACTGAATTGTCTTATTTCCCTACCTTGTAGTTGTATTAGATACTTTCCCCTCACTAATTCTTTTCAATTGAAGTAGACAGGCAACTCACTGGATCTATCAATACTCGGTCGCTAAACGACGCCTATAAATACCCTAAAACACCAGAAGAAACGCACAATCGACTGACTACTGCCACCCATCAACCGGTTAGCATAGAACAAAACAACCTCAGCGCGAATTTAGTGTGAGTTACTTCTTGTCTATTTATCAGTTTTTTACTCATCTGTACACTATGTTGCCTTGCCATCAATATTATTTCACCACTCGTTATCTTACCTTATCTGTAACTAATATAAATCTCCATTTTTCCGCCTACTATGGTAAAGAAATATCCTACACTATACCCTTCCTAATGCCTATACTCTGATTCGTAACCTACACTTCACTATATAGTCAATAAAAACATTGCATCGAAGCCTTACCCACAGTCCATAATTTGTAACTGTCTGATAAGCTTGTAACATGGTACTTATAGAAATAGTGTTTTCCAACAGGATGTGAAACACAGAGCATTGTGTGAGGTATGATATGTATCCAAAAAATAATCGTAAATGAGCCTAACATCACAAAAGGAGGGAGGGTGGAGTTACTGACCAGCAAGCACTGATGGTGTGGGCGATGATTTCAATCCACCCGTGTTTGTGGGGCAGAACATTTTGTTTGTATCAGGCTCTTTATGGTTGAGAACAAGTTAATAGATCTGTGATATTGAGATTGTTCATCTACACTCACCATTAAGACTCATGTTTCTAATTTTTGTGCTGGACTAACTATTCTACTAAGACAACCTTTAACATGCTAACTCGAACTTTTACATGAACACTGTGTGGCAGGCATCGGATGAGAAAAGAAAAAAACTGACTGTAAAGGATATGGTTGCTATTTTACTTAACACTACTCTCTATATGCACTCTCTGTTCTTCCTCATTCCAACCTTGACTTCCCTCCTTCATTGGAACCTACTCCACCTTGATAAATATCACAACTCATTGTTCTTTATTACTGCCTTCTCTCTTCTGGAGCCCCTAATCGCAGTTTACTCTTGCAACATGAGCTAGTATCAATTTAATCTAATAATTTATCATACCTCCATCTGTTCCACTAATAAATGTTGAGCATTGATTATCGCTCATATCCAAATGCCTTGCTGCTCGGTTTCTTTTTCTTTTTTTTTCCCTTCAGAATCTTGCTCTGAGGGTGAAGCTATGTAACTTCTGACATCTGGAACAAGCTTGACGAACGCGCCTTCCCAAGGTCATAGCTCGAACCAGGCGCTCCACAAGCCTACTTTATATCAACTATAAACTTAAAAAGCTGCATTACATAAATACTTAGAACTACCGAAACCCTATTACACTTTTTGTCGAGATTGGATCTGGTATATAACGTGGACGCTATGCCCCTTTGGAAACTATTCTTATGAAAACACATTATATCTGAACGAATGAACTGCTATCAACTTTTATAGATTGTAATTACTAAACAAGCTTGCTTGGGATGCATACTGTGAACCAGTATATGTTGTAAATTGTAGATCATGCCTGTAAAAATGGCGTGTACCTGCTAATGCAGAAATATATTATTATTATTATTATTATTATTATTATTATTATTATCAGGCTTATTAACCCTGACTATTTTTATATGATTTATGTGTGTTGATTGCCTATCCTATTCACTGCGTGTCTATAATTTATTTTTGGCCTTACTACATGTACTGTGTAACGCTTGACTAAGTTGAGTTTTCTCACTCGCCTTCTCCAGTGCACGTCATTTCGACCCACTTAGCTCTCTCCTCCTTGCCTTCTACATTTCATTCCCCTCATTGTCTAAATATACTTATTCAAAGTTCATTCTCGTGTTTGAATTACATTTATTCCGTATTCACTAACGCGGATTTAGTCTATAATGATATACGAGGATTGGCCACATGTATATTTCGATGATAATCAGCATACGATCTAGTTGGAATCACACACTGGGCCACTAAAACATCATGCTACCAAGAATGGATACGAAAGTTTATGGTACACTTTATATCCCTCCATATTATAGATCATGAACTACTATTCGTTTCTTTTCAGAAACCAATATTTGGGACATGTCATTTGAAATAATTCCACTTTTACATCTTACAAAGAGGTGTTCGCAGGCAAGCGAACAAAGGGAAAGAAATCTTTCCTATACGACGGGGTTGAACGATGTTACCATAAATGTTGTTCAAGTGAAATACTCAGACGAACGTGGAACAAAGTGACAAATTTTGAATGAAACAGGATATTTGGAAGGAGTCACTGGTAAATGAACACGAGACCACCAAGGTAGGCGAGTCCGTTCATACCAATGTGGTTAGTATCAAATATCGAAGACTAATCTTATGAAAACACATTATATCTTAACGAATGAACTGCTATCAACTTTTATAGATTATAATAACTAAACAACCTTGCTTGGAATGCATACTGTGAACCAGTATATGCTGTAAATTGTAGATCATGCATGCAAAAATGGCGTGTACCTGCTATTGAAGAAATATATAATAATAATAATTATTATTATTGGTTTTAAAGACTTATTTGCCGTTACAGATAGATGATGGATGTCTAGTCATTGAGGACTGAAAAGTATCAAATGATGTTACGTGAGTTGTGGAAAAAGGATTTGACGACAAAGGAAAAGGAAAAGCTCTTGTAAAACAGCATTACTATCACAGATAAGACATTTGCAAGGTTGTCACTCTGTTACATTGGTTGCCAGAATCATTAAGATATCATCCAAGTCATTTTAACTGCTAATGAAATATCACTATATAAGAATATATTTTGCCAAAGTGAAAATGAGTTTACGTGGTACAGTCAACCATTTCTGTTCAAATTGATTCTTCTCAATTTCAACACTGTTGGGTTTGTTCCGTGTTAAAAGCTGAATAACTATTTTTCCAGTCGTCCCATGTTCAGCTTTGAGGACTGTGTGGCTAGGACCCGATGCTACTACAAGTTTGCCGAACAAAATGGCTAAGTTGTGTAAACTAAGTGAGACCAATAACAGTCATCTTATAGAACTATCTGGAACAAGGGTATATTCGGAAATGACGGACCATGAGCTATGTCTTCATTCGCATGGACAAAGAAACCGAAATGGAGGTGAAGCAGCATTGTAATTGCTATCTTGCTTGGTGACGCATCAAGTGTACAGCCAGTAGTTTACCAATTTTGCCGAAATTATATGTCGGTCTATGAGGTTTTCTAACACCTCGGGATGTCTAGTTGGAATCGTCTACATGAAGCCTGATGACGCCGATAAATACAGTCGTATGCTGAGGTGACTATCTCACTCCATTCGTCTTGGATACACTTAAATCCCGACTCTAGTAGACTCCAATCTACCTAAAGAAAATATTCTTGGACACACATACATTGGGATTGACGTCTATGCAAAAGCCTCGTACCTCAACCTCGTTATAGAACTGGAATTATTCGAAAATCCGAATGTAGTGAACAGAACACGACTGGGGTACAATCGAATGTATTTAAGCAAAGATTACAGACTATCTCAGTTAATTCTGATAACCAAACAATGAACGGTCAATTTGCAAATTAACAACCAATTGTTTCAATCTTCACTGTTTCTTCTCTTATTCCATTGCTCATGCATTTTCCAAACGATTGCGCTTCATTTCAGTTATTTCCTCATCGGTCTTCTGCCAAAATACATTCTATGTCTGACCCACACCATATGCTACTTATATGGATATAAGTAGACCACACCACACTCGTCCCCCCTTTAAAGCATTCGTTAGTGCGGTGGTTCTGCTCGCCATGCCACTATCTTCTTTCACTGCAGTCTGTGCCAAACTCTCCGTCAGAATGTCGAGTCTGTGGCGCGCTGACCTCCATAACTCCGTTGACCTGCCGGGGCATCAACATCCGCATCCACCCGGCACCTGGGACGTTCAACATCCGTACTCCAACGGCCTGCTGAGCCCTCTACATTCGATGTCCGACCGGCAGCCGCACGTCCCACCGCTCCTCTCCGTCGACAGCACCCTCTATAACCAACGCCTCCCCGCCAGAACACTCCACTCGACGCCACCTCTCCGCACCAGACTGCCCCAACTAGCACCTCAACTCTTGACCCGCAGAACAGCATCCTTCCTCCTCCTGGTTGGCAGCGACATCAAATGTAGTGAACAAAACACTAGTTGGGGACAATCGAATGGAGAAGGGGTCGGACTCTGTCACTTTTATAATGCGTATTTGCAAACCAAGAATTCTCAGTTGGCTATTCTGAGAAACTGATCACACTGTCATGGCCTTTGATTTCATCAGCGAAACAAGGATAAAACATTCTAATAACAACAGGAGTTGCAATGTCAAACACTTCGTTCCGTCAGCTTCACAGGTCAATTTACAGCAGGCGGACTAGAAAGTCCACCCTCAACTCGATGTGAATGCTTGTTGGAATTTACTATTGTACACCATCTTATGTGCTACGAGGCAGTCTATCTTCCAAACGGCCCTTGAAAATCACAAATAATGCAGTTATAAAAAAATTGAACTCTGCGAATGCTGACAGTCAAAAGGCCTCACTAGGAAGGTTACAAAGGAACTGGTGAAGACGGCACATATAGGCAGTTGATGCAGCATTAAATTAGGATATTCCCTCTGTCATGGATATGGTTCATTCTGTTTATTGAGGAAAGAGGCTTCAATCTTGATAAAATCACTTAGTGTAATGTAATAACGGGGTCGTTGATATACGATGGTCTACTTGACAACCTACATTCCACTAACTTCTCTTCATAGGATGAGTCGTATATACTTACTTACGCCTGTTACCCCTCGTCGAGGAGCATAGGCCGCTCACCAGCATTCTCCATCCAACTCTGTCCTGAGCCTTCCTTTCCAGTTCTTTCCAGTTGCTATTCATCCTTTTCATATCGGCTTCTATTTCCCGGCGTAGTGTGTTCTTTGGCCTTCCTCTTTTCCGCTTCCCTTCCGGATTCCAAGTTAGGGATTGAATCGTGATGCACATTGGTGATTTCCTTAATGTATGTCCGATCCACTTCCAACGTCTTTCCCTTATTTCCTCTTCAGCTGGAAGCTGGTTTGTCCTCTCCCATAAAACGCTGTTGCTGATAGTATCCGGCCAATGGATGTTGAGTATTTTGCGTAGACAACTGTTTATAAATACTTGTACCTTCCTGATGATGGCCGTAGTAGTTCTCCACGTTTCAGCTCCATACAGTAGGACTGTCTTGACGTTCGTATTAAAGATTCTCACCTTGAAATTGGTTGAGAGTTGTTTTGAGTTCCATATGTTCTGCAATTGTAGAAATGCTGCCCTTGCTTTGCCAATCCTCGCCTTTACATCTGCATCCGATCCTCCTTGTTTATCAACGATGCTCCCCAGGTACTTGAATGTTTCCACCTCTTCCAGAGTTTCGCCATCAAGTGTGATTGGGTCGGTGTTCTCCTTGTTGCATTTGAGAATCTTGCTTTTTCCTTTGTGAATGTGGAGGCCTATCGATGCGGAGGCTGCTGCTACATTTGCTGTCTTCATCTGCATTTGGTCGTGTGTATGAGAGAGGAGGGCTAGGTCATCTGCGAAGTCCAAATCATCTAATTGATTCTGAGCTGTCCATTGTATTCCGTATTTCCCTTCAGATGTCGAATTCTTCATAATCCAGTCAATCACTAGAAGGAAGAGGAATGGGGAGAGTAGACAGCCTTGTCTGACTCCGGTCCTTACTGGAAATGCATCTGTCAGCTGTCCTCCATGCACCACTTTGCACTGTTATCCATCGTATGAGTTTTGGATAATGTTGACGATCTTCTGAGGAACTCCATAGTGTCGAAGAAGTTTCCACAATGTTCTCCTATCCACGCTGTCAAACGCCTTCTCATAGTCGATGAAGTTGACGTATAGTGATGAGTTCCACTCAACTGATTGTTCAACGATGATCCGTATTGTCGCAATCTGGTCTGTGCACGACTGATCCTTACGGAATCCAGCCTGATGATCCCTAAGTTCGGCGTCTACTGCGTCTTTCATCCGATTCAGCAGCACTCTGTTGAAAACTTTTCCTGGTACTGATAACAAACTGATGCCTCTGTAGTTCTCACATTTGCTCAGATCTCCTTTCTTTGGTATCTTGATGAGATATCCTTCTTTCCAGTCCGTTGGCACTTGTTCCTCTTCCCAAATCTTTTTGAATAGAAGGTGAAGCATGTTTGCAGTTATTTCAATGTCTGACTTCAGTGCTTCTGCTGGTATATTGTCAGGTCCTGCCGCCTCCCCACTTTTGATTTGTCTGATGGCCATCTTGACTTCTTCGATCGTTGGTGGAGTGACATCTATTGGAAGGTCAGTGTGGGCTGCTTCGATGTTCGGTGGATTCGATGGGGCTGGTCTATTCAGCAGTTCCTCAAAGTATTCTGCCCATCTTTTCCTCTGTTCCTGAATCTCAGTGATTGTCTTTCCTTCTTTGTCTTTGACTGATCTCTCTGGTTTGCTATATCTCCCTGCCAATTTCTTCGTTGTATCATATAGTTGTTTCATATTCCCTTCTCTTGCAGCTTTTTCCGCCGTCGTTGCTAGTTCTCCCATGTATTTCTGCTTGTCGGCTTTAATGCTTTTCTTCACTTCTTTGTTTGCTTCTGCGTAGTCTGCTTGCGCTTTGACTTTCTCTGCTCGTGTTCGGCTGTTGTTAATTGCTAGTTTATTGTTCTTCCTTTCTTGAAGTTTGTCCAGGGTTCCCATAGAGATCCATTCCTTGTGATGGTGCTTCTTAGGACCAAGAACCTCCTGACACGTTGAAGTTAGTGCTTCTTTTATCCCTTTCCAGTTGTCCTCCAAAGTAGTTTCTTGTTCTTTCAGTAGATCCTGTAGAGCTTGGAACCTGTTGTTGAGAGTTATCTTGAATTCATGGAGTTTGTCAGTATCTCGAAGGAAGGCTGTATTAAACCTTTGTAGTGCTGTTTGTCCAGTTGTCCAGTCTTTCTTTAGCTTCAGTCTCATCTTGGCCACAACCAGGTGGTGATCTGAAGCTATGTCAGCTCCTCTCCGGGTTCTCACATCTTCCATTGATCTTCGGAATTTTTTGTTGATACAGATGTGATCAATCTGGTTCTCTGTGGTGTGGTCCGGTGAGATCCATGTAGCTGTATGTATGCGTTTGTGTGGGAATATTGTGCCGCCTATAACCAATTTGTTGAATGCACATAGGTTTGCAAGTCTCTCCCCATTTTCATTTCTTTCTCCTAGTCCATGTCGTCCAATTACATCTTCATATCCTGTGTTGTCCACTCCAACTTTAGCATTTAGATCTCCCATAAGGATGGTGAGGTCCTTTCGTGAGCACTTTGCTATAATTGATTGCAGCCTTTCATAGAACTGATCTTTATCATCGTCGTTGCTATCATTGGTGGGTGCATAACATTGGATAACATTCATTGTGATCCCTTGCTTCTTTGTTCTGAATGATGCTTTGATTATCCTGGGTCCATGAGATTCCCATCCCACAAGTGCATTTCGTGCTTCTCTGGACAGCATTAGAGCAACTCCCTGAGTGTGTGGCGCATTTTCCCCTTCGTGACCGGAGTACAGCAGCATCTCTCCTGTACCTAGCCTTTGTTGTCCAGTTTGTGTCCAATGGGTTTCGCTGATTCCGAGTACTGCCAAGTTGTATCTCCTCATTTCCATTGCTATTTGGCTGGTCTTTCCTGTCTCCCACATTGTCCGGACGTTCCATGTACCTATAAAGAGTGTTGCTCTGGTTGTTAGAAGGTGCATCGGTCTCGTGACTTCCGAAGAATTTCGGCTTTCATCATGAGACGTCATTATTCCTTCAACTCCCAGGGCAGAGTTTAAATGGTTTGGATTATTTTTTCTGGTTAGCGTTTTTTTAGCGAGTTAGCTTTTCTACGGGATGGGGTCGCTAACCCCATGCCCAACCCTCCTCCTTTACCCGGGCTTGGGACCGGCAGTAACTCTAGAAGAGCTACAGGCGGAGTTATGAGTCGTATATATTTCACCGAAAAGCTGAAACGGTCTGGTGTCAAGTCTTCGTTAAATGACCTGCCCACTTCATATCCAAATCATTGATTTTTTAGTGTCAGGGTGAACGCCACTTTTTCTCAGGTTGCGGAATGTCCTAGCATCGTCCCTCAGGTTTCAGTGCTAGTACTTCTTTTCCCAATTCGTATGAGTTAGTCCTCTCAGAAAGTATCGTCTGATTTACTACTTTTCGCAAAAGATGTGACTTTGTAGGGAGGTTTGCAATCACGATTATAAGCTGACACTTTGGGAGGATCTGACTTGATTTCAAGGATGAGCAGACAACAATGGACTTACTTTTAGCACCTCGAAGTGTATAGCAGTCCATCTGAAAAATGTTGAAGACTACGCATAGAACTTAAGTAACTATCTTCCAGAGGTATCCCAAGTTGGAAAAGACTGGGGAGTGTTAGTACCGCATTATCTAAAATCCAACTCTAACTACGATAAAGATGCTTTTCGAGCAAATCTTAAACTGGTGACGTTGAAGCGCATACTTGGCCAGTTTGACTGCGAAAGCGTTCATTCAATCTCCAACGGTATTATTCGACCCCATATAGGAAATAGAAAGAGCATTTGTTTTATCAATCTAAAAGGATAAAAATACACCGAAACGTATCAAACGATCAGTCACATAATAAGTTTGGGAATTGAAATCCAAGTCTCATGGAAAGCGCCTGAAATCACTGAATCCTTAACAATCAGAGTATAAGAAACTAAGAGGTGACCTTTTGATGACTTATAGGAAGCTAAGCATTTCCAAAAACCCACTTGAATACCTACTTAAGCTCAGTACGAACCCAAATCTTGGAGGTAGCACCCAGAAGTTAGGGACACTATATAGCAAAATGGAATGTAGGTACACCTTTGAGTTTCTACGGGTAGTTGAATTCTGGAACTCGCTGCCGGCTGAAGTAATTTGACCGACTTTCAGGGTTTCTTGGAGTGGAAACCTAATAAATTCCTAAAGACTCATGACAGTATCTCATTACAATTCACCAATATTCCCCTTTTCATTGTAAAATATGTATAGGTTCCTTCCAAAAGGGATTGGTGATCTACTGCTACTAGATATGAAAGCCTGTTTAGAGAACGCCTCTTCTGTTTTTCTTAGAACCACTGGAACCACTGGAAAGTATGGACTCACTGGTTTACGAAGGTGGGGACTACGAGCAAGAAGACAAGGTGATATAGAATTGAACAAACATCTAGTGAGAGCTAAGTTATCTATTCGTGAGAAATGTAAGATTGACACTCATACGTCAACTTCTCATTTTGCAGACAATATGGTACGCCTCCATGACTCGATTCTGTAGCCTAACGTTTTACATCACAATTCTTCTTTCCGCGTTGTATCTGGCAGATGACGAAGTCTGTTCATCTGATGGGTGATAATTTCGACGTAACCCGGATTATACATGATTTCCTGTCTTTGTTAATATAACCATTCGTCTTAATCTTTACTCTCAGGACTTTAAGCCTATTTCCTCAGACTCAATTGTAGTTAACTCTTTCTTACACTTGCTGTCACACCACAGCACTCGAGAGCATTCCTTTCCTATCCTTCTTTCGGCCACTTTAGCATTACGTGCTGACACATAAAACTTCCACCAACAGTCTTTTGCCACCCGTTGATCTCTATCCAAATATGTTCACTGATGATGTCAATAAAATACACATATTAGCTCCCCTTATTATATAATTGCCAACCTGTTTAACGTTAGCGAATAACTAAGTCGAACTTTAAATACATATATTTAAAACAATCGTTGCTCCAGACAGACAAAGGAAACGAAGCAAAGAAGTACGTGGAAAGCAAATGCGTCAACTTGCTATACCAATCGCAAGCTCTAATACAGACGGAAATAAATTCTGCGTGGTGTGGCAAAGCGACAGGCATTAGATAAAAATACTAGGTGATAAACATGCACATATTGGCGTGGAGGACATTAAGGTAAGTACGTTAAAGTAAGACAAGTATTTCATGTAGAGATCGGAATTTCCTATTTAAACGACAGTTATTATGAATGCAAAAACGAACCAATAGTTACCGAATGTTTGAGTTATTAAGGTTTGTTCAAAAGCTAGGATGAATCATGCGAGTGTGCATCAGTACTAGACATTACAAGTCCTGAACAGAAGAGAAAGTTAAGGAAAAAGCTGAGTAGACAGAAAAACGCGAACGATTGTAGAGGAATATTAAAGTTGATAAGCATAAATGCGAAGACGATTTAACTACGGTGGCAGAAAAACTGTAAAAGAATGGAATGCGGAAAAACTATTTCATACAGTTAAGAAGCTTGCAACTAGTCATAACAAAGAGTGTTATATATTTTTACGCTCTCTGTCCTTATTCTCCCGAGCTGACCTATTTTTGTGTTTGTATTGTCATATACTAACTACTAACACTCAGTAAATAGTTATATTTCTATTAGTTTCTACGCGTACGTTGTAACGCAGATTTGTCATGTAATACTTTAAAATATTTACATACATTTATAACGTTTACTGTATTTACACTCTTAGGTTTCTCTAGCACAAAATAACGTGCTTAACAGCAAAACGAATGGACAATAAATAAGTCTTCGGTAACTCATTATCAATAAGAGGATATCTAACAAGGTGGTATAAAATATCTGCTTGTAAGAATTCGAATAACCGTTCACAGCAGACATTCACAGGTCAACAATCATCAAGTGAACCGATCCATATCCTGAAGTTCAGTTAAAATGACCTTACTGTCAACGGCCTGGGAAGATGAGACAGTAAAATTAAGTAGTAAAGGTAGATCCTTAACCAACGTTGGATAATAAAACTTAAGACAAAGAAGACTGAAGGATATAAAACGTGAACACAAGAGACCCGAGTAAAAGTTAAAATACAAGGCTGGGGAAAGAACAAAGAAATAACAATACTGTTCAATAAAACACTCTTGAGGGGTTTTCGGTATGTTATTTTCGTTACAGTAAGCACAGGAAAAGTTTTAAAAAGAGTATTCACTAAATGGAAGAAAGACTTACTAAATTCTCACACTAGAGATTTATTGTACTAAATATAAAATACTGAATAAAACCAGTACTACTACTAATAATAACAACAGAAGACAAGCTGGCTTTCTCAAATATCAATTATATATGAAGCAAATTACGAAATTTGGATCATTGTTGAATAATCATTTGGATTGACCTAGTTATTATACTTAAAGCCCTCTAGAAGTATTTGAGTGTGGATACGATAACCCTGTGGAATCTTTTTTGGTAGTACTGAGTACCAATGAAGATCTTCATCATAACACGAAACTCATATGAGGGACTGAACTTCAAGGTTATGGATGGAGAACAGCTCACAGATGTATCACAAGTAACGGCTAGTGTCAAACATGTCTGTTTAGTCTTTTCTTTCTTTCTTTTTGTTATTACTGATATGATCATAAATACCTACAGGAAAAGCCTAAAGAGTGATGGCAAACCTATTCATTGATAAATAAACTCAGAGTATGGTGTCAAGCTTGACAGGTATCGAAGACGTTCTTAAAATTAGTTTTACTCATTTCATTCGATTACGGACCAGTTAATGAAGATTTATAACTTTTAACAGAAAATAAAATGCCTCACAAAGGATATATTGTTCTCACAATCATAATGGACTCTCTCAAATTGGCTATATCTTCGTCTGTAGTGAATTTATTTTTGTTTGTATGGAATAAACTTAACTTTTACACCTAACCCCAACTCTATCCTATCGCTAATTTTAAACTTGGACCTCACCCCTGACCACTAACTTTAAAAATCAGTGTAAAAAAATCAATCCATATTGTTTCCATTAAACTTGTTTATATTCATATTATTTATGTGTTCTCAAGTCAGTACTTCTGGCAATATTTCAATACATAGTAAGAACTTGATAATGTATTCCTTATTATAATTAGTATTCTATATGACTTAATGTCAACCTACTGACTTATTTTATCATTAACGAATTTAAAGTCACTCAATTCAGGTAGATTCTCACAATAATTAAAGATAATTGTCATTAAGCAGTTATTCAGATTGTTTTGTGCTTCCAGGTTTTCAGTGGTTGTCTGACTTAGATCGATTCATGATTTCAATGAATATATTCATATATCTAAAGGTAGTACCTGTGAACTCGATTTCTACCACTATTTTTAAAAACTTCGTCGACTGTTGAGTAACATCCGTTGTTATTATTTGTTTTGAGTTTTCTGTTTCAAAGCACAAATGTTGAACATAAATAAGCTCCTTTGTTTTACTTACACGATTCATATGTCTCATTATTCCGGTTTCTAAGCTCTACTGTTTAAAAAATTCCTTGCTGGTTTGAACTTGCGGGTTTCCGTCCATTCTTTTATTTCCTGATCAAATACAAACTTGAAATTGGGATTAACTCGGTTTTTCTTATTTGAGTAATGAAAATTTATTCGGTAACATATTCTTAAGATGTGCGACGGATCTAAATATGCACACGAAATACATGGTAAATTCATGTAAACTGAGGTGGAAATACGAAGGAACAATTGTAATCTTCTTTTACGGTCATTGTATATATACCTTTATCTGGATAGTTCCTCTGAATGTAAACAAGCATTAGTTGTGAGTGTTTTATTCGTCTTCATGACAGTACAGATTCCTCATTATTCTGAATAGTTAGGTTAGTCAAGCAGTAAGAGCGTGGATAATAGTTGAATCCAATCAAATGCAAGGTCTAAATGTTAAACAAAGTCTAACAGACTTCTCTGTTGCAAGTCAACTCTTGTTCGCTATTAACAGGTTATACAGATTTATAAGGATATTGTTAATCAAACAGAAAAAGAAAAATGCTTCATAACATTAGTAGAGGATGATTAATTAACGCGAACAAAAAATGTGCATATGAAGAAATGAAAGGCGACGGGAAAAGTCCATCTGGATTTCAAGAAGAGTTCACTGTTCAGTGCATGGAAAAATACTTTTACAAATAATTTTTTGTTAATAAAAATACCTAACTACACCTGTCGAAATTTTCAGACATACTTTTCTATACTGTAAACTAAAGGTTTATATTTTGATACTGATAGACCTGATAAGTATAGGCATATTGTATGTCGGGAGCCTGACTGTTGCGAACGCCTTGACGGGGTGGAAAGGGTTGCCCATCGTGATGGACTGAACGAGCTATACTGGCTAGAAAAGCCGTTCCTCAAAGTCCTAGCATACCAGGCAGATCGGTTGAAGAGCGGTAAGACTGAAAGCAGCGAACCCAAGGTCCGAGGGCGAAGTCGTACTGCTGACTGTACAGTAATGTGTTTTCCTCAAACAACTAGCATAACAGCTATGCTGCCTTCCTACAAGGAGGGGTGGGGTTAGAAAAGGTCGACCCTAAAAATGTGCACCTCACCTTATCCCACGGATTTCCGTCTCCGGCTGTAAGGTCTCAACAAGTACAGAGCTAACACAAAAATAACCCACAAGAAGGTAATGTGTGACTGGCCTCAAGAAGTTGTCCCTTGGGCACTGCGGTCACGCTCTCAGGTCAATAAGACCAACTCTAGCACAATTTTCTTTCCAGGTACCACTAGAAGAACCCTTCCACGTTGTGGGCAACAGGGAAGTGGTAACCGCCCTCACATCTCAAATAGCACTTAATACCACTGTATTCATAATCGATTCCTCTCTTCAATTCATATTATTCCTCCTATCTCGAATATCAACTTCATAATTCCTCCTTCGACTTCCTCCTCACGTGTTACCATGGCCAACATTCTAGTGCGCGAAATACTCTCCCAGGCCTACTGAAACCTCACTCCAAACTACGCATTGGAGCCATCAATTTACGTATGTCTGGAAGATCAAACAGTTCCCACGTTCCAAGGCCATCAGTACTTATGAAGTGCAGACAATTCAAACCATTGGTGCAACAGATTTGATAATCTAGTCCAGGTTATCAACTACATAACTTCGGTAGAATTAGTAACATAGGAAGTAGTTTCGTATATATTATTCAGTTCGGCAAGTATAACCACTAATCCTTTCCAGTCTTTTCATTTTGAGTGACTCTTGATTAAGAGCATTTAGTAAGTGAATGAACGTATTTCAACTGAATCATATTTCCAGAACTAGAACAGATACTTAAATCTCTTTCGTTGTGATGACTTATCAGACTGGGTCTGAATAGCGTTTGAGTTTAATCTCTTCGATAAATCTGAATATCAAAATCGAAATACATGGTTCTTTATGAAAAATGCTGATAAACATTATGATATCACAATTATTCAATTTCTTTTTAAACCTTCACGTAAACTGTTGGCACTCGACCTACTTTTAGAAATAAAAAACAATTTGAAATATTCATAGTTATCTGTATACAAAAGTTAAATCTTAAAACATAGTGAATTATCTATGCAAGATATTCAGTTTGTCTTGTATACTTATTAGTTACTATCCATTTTTTTCTGATAAAACACTCCCTAATTTAAACAATGAATAGACTTACATCTATAAATTCTTTCTTATTTGTATACATATATAGTGATTGAGTAAAAGATTACTGATGATCATGGAATATCTAATACATAAATAAATATTAAATATGTTGAATTAGAATGTGAATGAAGTAAATACTTTCATCAACATATTGTTATCAGTTGTTGTTTTTGTTTATTTTAAATGAATATTCTCTTTTGGAGAAAGAAAAAATAGTTTTCTTGTCTCAAATTACCAGAGGGTACAGTGATTAAATGCATAAGAAGAATAAGGAGAAGGGGGAAAAAAAGAAGAAGAAGCAAAATTACATATATATGTATCCGTTATAGCAAAAAGGAATCAATTCACAACCATTTAAATGAATATCCATGTCATTGTTATCACCTGACATGAATTTATTCAATATAACAATAAAATGATTAATTAAATGATCAAAAGAAGTTTTCATCAAAGTTCATATTTGTAGTTATAAGTCAATTTAGTAATGATAAATACGTTTTGCATGATTTAAGAAATTGTTTACATGGTAACAAAGTAAAATACCCAATACCTTGTTTTATAAATTTTCCTTTTTTAAATGGTAAAAAGGCGGGGTTTTTTTAAAGAAGAGATAAAGAAACATTCTGAAAAAGTGATTTTAACTAAGTAACTTTATATAAGAAAAGGCTAGAGAAGTAATGTCTTTTTTAAGAAAAAAAAAGAGAATTCGAAATAACATTCACAACCAACTTGTGGCTTGTCCTTTTTGTTGTTGTTATTGTTAGTAGTCATAAAATCATAGATCGTATGACGATTGATTCTTGTTGAAGTTAATCAATTATATCTGCACTGTTATTGAATCCAAGATAATGAATTATGATGTTTGTTGTTATTATTGTCGCTGGAACTGATTTGGTTTTTGTTCATTTTGTAAATAGTAATCATGAGTTACTTCAGTTGTTTGGAATACATTACCTTGTTTTAAACAAAAGTACAATAAAATGTAATTTTCCAAGTGTTCTTTTTTTTTAAATATAGGAAAGTAATAAAAAATTGATTTGTTACTTATGGACAAAATGTTTTACCTCATATGTTTGCATTAAACTAATTATTTATAACTCTAATCAGAATGGGTTTTGTGGAGATTTCAGTAGTTAAAATCATGAGTCAATTGAAACTAGACAACCATGGAAAACCTGGAAGCACTGGACGGCCGTTAAGTCCTATTGTGGGACTACTCAGCAGTACGGATCCACGATTCCGCCTCGCGAGATTCAAACCCAGGACCTACTAGTCTTGCGCCAGAGCACTTAATCGACAGACCACTGAGCCGGCATCCAACAGTATTAATGTTTAACTTCAACCAATCCATGAGGTTTGAACAGCCGTTCACCGATTGTCTTCAGTGAGTTGTTATCTCACAACAGACGTGGTTGAACTACACTGGTCACTGCTTCTCACTAGAACTCTAGGACATGTATCTTGAAGCGCTCTGGTGCGAGACTGGTAGGTCTTGGGTTCGAATCTCGCTAGGTGGGATCGTGGATGCGCACTGCTTGGGAGTCCCATAGTAGGATGAAACGGCCGTCCAGTGCTTCCAGGTTTTCCATGGTTGTCTAGTTTCAATTGACTCATGATTTCAACTATGATTATAACTATAACTTTAATTCACTGAACTCAACTATCTCTACTCTGATTTTACTCAATCCGTTAACTAGAGTGGAAAGTACAGTGTATGTTTAAGGTTTCGTGATAGAGACTACTGAAGAACTAGTTTGTTACGTAAGAAGATTGTATGCTTAAACACAAAATAGTAACATGAAAGAAATATGATTAAATTTCATATGGGATTGAATGAAATCAGTTTGTGTCACTAATTTTCCAATCAATTAGAACTTGAATGTTAGGGCTAATTCTTAGGGATCGTATCACTTCACCAATCATAACATTGATTTCTCATTTATGTCACGAAGTAACACTAAAGAGATAGCCACCGAAAAAATATATTTTAAAGTTTTGTTGTCTTAGTAACAAGTTTTCAAGTAGTTTCCAATCATGACCTGATTAAGAATTGGAAATGACAGCAATAATTTGATGAGAAGTTTATTGTAATGATCATGTTTCTAGCAAAACTTCTAGTGAACGTTCATTGGATAACATGCTTCCTAATAATTACAGAGTCTTTCTTGTCTATTGCGAGAAATTTTCTGGATCACCCCAACTAGTTATTTTATTCTATCATTAGACAGGTAATACTGACTTAAGTTAGAAAAAATAATTCATATTACACATAATGTGGTGTGGTCTACTTATATCCATATAAGTAGCATATGGTGTGGGTCAGACATAGAATGTATTTTGGCAGAAGACCGATGAGGAAATAACTGAAATGAAGCGCAATCGTTTGGAAAATGCATGAGCAATGGAATAAGAGAAGAAACAGTGAAGATTGAAACAATTGGTTGTTAATTTGCAAATTGACTGTTCATTGTTTGGTTATCAGAATTAACTGAGATAGTCTGTAATCTTTGCTTAAATACATTCGACTGTCCCCAGTCGTGTTCTGTTCACTACAATAGGAGTAAATCACTATTGAAAGCTCGATGTATTTGTGAATCTTTTACTAATAAGGTTTATTATCGGGGTATCAAAATGGTTAAAAATATAACTGTATAAATTGATGAATTGTCCAGAATCATACTTTTAATCTTGATTTTGTGTGGGTAAATCGTAATAGTAATTTGATTTTCGACACATGAATTTGTTTAAAGTGTGTGCGTGTGTGTGTGACAGGAAGAGAGAGAGAGACAGAGACAACAATACTTACCAAATTGTCCTGTATTTGAACTACGTCCATCTGATGGAATTTGTCCATACATTTTATCATCTTCATTTGATTCTTCACTGGCCGCTGGAATCGGCATTAAATAGTTCAATAAAAGAAATCCTAATAGAACTAAAGCTGATGCTGCTCCATACGCTCTAAACATTGTTGGAGTTCCTGATAGATATAGTTAATTAAAAGAAAAAAATTCTTTAGAGGTTAAGTGTTTTAAGTAGTGGGATTAAAATCCATAGTGAACATTTACAAAATATACTCAAGTTATATATTGATATACATTTATTTTAATCTCACCAGGAAGTTCATATTGATTTATTATCTTTCCAAAAAGTCTCTTGTTACTAACGTTAGAATCTTTCTCTAGGTAAGTCGGTACAATATTAACTAATCAGAGAACAAGTATTAGATATTCAATAATCATTTGTACTTATCCCACCAATCAGCGGTATGAGAGTACAAGCTGAACAATGAGAAATAAATTTACTGTAGCCTAGATCTGAATTATATCTTAGTCAAGGATATTCGCCGGTTTTTAATGTTAAATGATTATAAACAATCAGCAGGAACTTCAGGAGATGAAATTCTAGTTATTTGGCTCTAATCAGCAAGACATATTTACAGTCTTGATGAGATGAACGCTACTGGAGAAATTAAGACATAGAAATAATGTTTAATGAAAGGTTTTATTTTATTTGAAGTAGGAGATGCTTATATCAAAAAGGACAATGAAAACTTCTCAATTGAACCATTTAATTTAAATAATACAATATTATCAAATAAAGAGGATAACATTTCCAAAAAATCTCAATTATTATTTACCATAACTAGATATAACAAGTCCACCAAATATGGCACCTAAACCACGTCCCAAACCATAATGTATTGCACGAAGAAATCCTAATGTTGATGAACGAAACTCCGGCTGGAATGCTTGCATAATATATGAACAACAGGCTACCCATACACCAGCATGTGTAAGACCTGAAAAAGGTTACAGAGGAAGAACACAATATCATTGGGAATCTGATAGAATCATTATATATTATTCAAATCAATATAATACTTATTATTATAAGTAACTAACTAAATCTTCTTAAGCTTAGAGACCTTTAGGAAGTTTACTTGATTTACTCTACTTCATGTCCATTGGAATTTTTTTGTGTTTTTCAATTTCTTTCTTGTTATTTATTAAAATGGGTTTCCACCATAAGTTATTATCCGTAAAACCGGTTTGAAAATTCTTCTTTATTCTAATCTGTGGAAAAGCACGTTTAGCTAGAAGTATAAATACATTGTCTGTCTACATTTGTTGATCATTGAGTGATAATGATTACCATGTTTGTCTAGTGCTTAGTTCTGATCGGTTTCTATCTTTTAAATCCCAAAGTAAACATTAGTCTAAGTGACCTGAAATCATGAGCACTATGTTATGATGCTAGTTGGTTTTCAGTAGATGGTAGAAGACACAGAACGTAGGTTTTGTGCTGGTTGTTATATGTCAACAAGGTGTATCTGATATCCCGAAGGAGCTGACGTTTTGTATGAGATTCATAAAACTGAATGTCATAGCTTAAACCAATTATCAAGAGTCTGTTGATTTTCTATGATTCTCCCTTAAAACAGTTGTTATTCTGTTTCAAGTTTCACTATTTTTGAAGATTTTACTAAACAACTGATGGGTAAATTTATTTGACCTATCAAACAGTTATTAATCGACAACTAAACAATACAGGTTATGTTGACTTTTGCATAATTCTGTTGTATAGATGAGTATTGAAAATTATGAATAATGTATGGTGAGATATAAATCATCAACAATAATTCAAGCTATGATAACATTCTTAAATAAGATGATTCTCTGAGAATTTCCTTATATCATTAATGTAAGGAACCTTTAGCTTGAAAATTGCAACTTCTATTCTATGTGATGTTATGTGTGCACTCTTCCTAAACAAAGATGAAACTGTTACCTAGAGTCTACTTGTTTTCAATGATTTTTCAGTTAACATTAGCATTGGTGAAAAAACGAAAATTATCATACACTACAGGGTAGTAGCTCTTAAAAACTTTGATACCCTTTGAGTAGTTCACAGAGCATTTAGTTGCCTAAAGTTTTACGTACTTCACTGAATTATTATCTTGTATCTATCATTCTTTCAGTTTTCTCATTTACTTTAAGGATAAACCCACTGAAACACTTGAAAATCTTCACAAACTCAGTATCAACTACCTGCCAGCTGAATATCGATTATCACATCTATTTGTTAACGAGTAGAACTCGCTGCCTTAATATTTGTTTTAAAGTTCCATCGAAGACAATTTTCGATTAAGTTGGAGATATCCCCTACTATGTCTAATACAAGCCTATGTTTGCACTGAAATAATCACTATTCTATCATGACGTCACTCTCAGTTTAATGCTTTCCATACCTTGTATTACTGTGAAACAATTTGAAAATAAGACGTTGGCGGCGAGACTATAACTTCTGGAAGAACCAATCAGGTTTAAGATAACTGGTCTTGGATTTTGGAGCGAAATTCATTCGTCCAAATGGCTAAATAGTATTTCAGATTCATAGCTAATTTCATTTTATGATGAAACCCCTAGCTGCAATTCCTAAACGTAACGCTAAACAGTAAATCTTAATCCTGATTCTTCACACTAATTTGTAACCGTCATTAGAATTTAGTAAGTAGATGGACATCTCAAGGTCATCCATAAATTTTATTTCCGCCTTATTGACCTTTATGTTCACTGAATAAGTTCAAATACTCTTAACCTATATATTATCTTGAGTGTATAAAAATAAAGTTCTTGAAATTAACATTCTTTTATAAAAAAATAGTAATATACAATGTTGAATCACCTTGTATAAATTCAAAAGGAAGTATCCACCATGGATTTGTGATCCAAGAGACATAGAGAAATCTTGCTACATTACCAACTAATCCCAAATACAGAACTTTTATATGACCTAAAGATTTAGAAAAAGAAATTCGCGAGACTATAATTTATGGACGAGCCAATCAGAAGCGTTTGAGGGATTTCAATACCTGATGCCCATGTACGATCAATTGACAAAGGATTTTAGAAAAGACGTGATAATTAAGAGGCTACAATAAATGGGAAAACTGAAAAGTTCCTTTATTTGTAATTGCAGTAATCAAATGGCTTGTAGACCTTGTGAAAACTATCGTGATGTTGTCCTTCGATGTAATATATGTTGGAAGATCTCTGCTAGAATAGGAACCTTTTTCTCTCGAACCAGATTGAGACTAAGACAAATTATAATAATTACCGCAAACTGTATAATAAAAGCACTAGTAAAATTGGCTACAATATTCGCATATGTTACTGTAACAGCTTCGGCTGTTCAGTGGTGTGAGTATTGTAGGGATATATGCGTAATAAAAATGACAAGCTTATACAACTGGAGTACACACGAACAATAATGAAGCTATGTGTTCGAGGCTGAGGGAGATTAGCGACCTTATCATGGCACCAGAGACCGAGTATTATGGAGCCAAATAGATGAGTTCCTCTACAATATACATTACGGTTTTAGAACCTTTGAACCTCTTTCTAACCATGACAAGTTTTTGGACCATTTAAAAGAAGTGTATCCTTCTTAATTCTTTGGTTTTGTATAATTTATTTTTACTTCATACTGACTGTTTCCTGATTGGCTAATATTTCTCAAGGTAACTTGAAATTCGTTCATAGGTCGTCCATAAGCTATAGTCTCGCCAAAAAATTAACTGTCATATTATAATTACTTAATATAGACGTAAACATGAATATAGCTTTTGTTAGAAACATCAATTAAAATGGTTCAACTCTGCAAATGAAAATGTTTTAACTTCTAAACACTGTATATCCATATTTCCACAAAGTATTGAATCTCGGTTTGCATCATGAGCTTAAAACCATCCAGTTAGATTATTTAAATCAAGTCGTTCATATCTTTCAGCTTTAGTCCATTAGTATAATCGTTTTATTATCATAACGGCTTCTTTCCTAGAACTTCAGAGTATTCATCTGAAAGATTTAAATTAATTCGTAATGGGATTCCTGTTTTGTTAGGGAGGCTTAATTATCAAAAGAGCTTAGTTTCAAAACATAATGAAGTATTTTCAGTGATCTATGATTTTCCATTATATCTGTTAAGAATAAAAAATCTAATTTAACAATTTTATCAAAGATGGAATTTAGTAGGATTCTGGTATTATCATAAAGATGAATATAGAGATTATAGGATTTAGATAGTTTGCCGATTTTTGTGTGATCTATGATATGATTTGTTTGATAGTAATCGTCTTATGAAGTAATAAGTATTGGTAAGCTTTTTTTCCATTTCCAATGGTACAAATCAATTCAATCCTTTTATTCTAACCATTTGATAAGAATCAATGCTTAATTGATTTATGACAACCAAAATATTTGAATATTTAAATTCACTTGGTATTGTTTGTTTGAATCTTCCCATTGATATCTAGAACTGCAATTGATCAGTCTCTTATTTGCATGTGTGCATACTGCTCGTATTGTTTCGATATAGCCTTAATTCACAAGCAATGAAAACAAAGATGGTTAGTGACTAGCAGTGCTATCAAGGACGCGCGTTTCATCCTATTCGGGACTCGTCAGCTGGATGTACATGCATCTCAGAGTTGATGTTCACTCTTGGAGTCGAACCCAGTACCTTTCGCTTCGAACATCATTGCGTTATCCACTCAGCTACTGAGTCTTGATAGCCATTTGTTTGTGCAATGGGGTGAAGTTTAAATATTTGAATATTTGTTTAAGTTAATGAAAGTAGACTTTATTGTTTCGACTTGAAACCTTTAATTTATAAATCCGAGATACAAAAAGATGGTTAGATAGACAGGTGATTATACATAACCAACACTATTGAGATATCAGTTAATGGATTGTAATTAAATGAGATACAAACTCAGTTGTAATAATCACATTCTATCCCAAGAGTTAGTTTAAACTAAGACTGTAGGTGGGTTTATGCAATACAACACCATAGTGTACTTGTTGTTTTCAACTGTAATATTCATGAATAATTCAGAAGTTATGCGATACTATCTGTTCAACCTTTTCAAGACATAATGAGAAAGTGATTTTTTTGTCGTTGTTGTTGTTGTTGGGATAATTGATACCATTTTATTATTTAAGGAAAATCATATACAACTATGAACAACACTAATTTTTAATTAATGAATAATTCACTTTCAAATATAGAAAATAAAATTCATTTCAGTCAATTGTTTTTATCTACTTAAAACTTAATTTATTCTAAGCTTCATTTATTAATATACAGGTAAATAATCGGTTGAAGTTAGACATCCACACAGTTAGATGCCGGCTCCTTAGTCTAGAGGTTAAGTGCTGATAGGCCTTGGGTTCGAATCTCGTGAGGCAGGATCGTAGATGCGCTCTTCTGAGGAGTCCCACTGTGGGAGGAAAAGGCCTTCCAGTGCTCCGCGGTTTTTTATGGTGGTCTAGCTTCAATTGACTCATGATCTCAACTATTGAAATAATTATTAGTTAAGATCTTTTTTACAAATTAAAACTTGAACAATATATACAGTTTAATAACATTCAACAAGAATTAATCTCAAATACTAACCAATTTTATCAATAATTTGTTTACTAAACTGATACATCAATATCTCGGATACATGATTGATAATTGATGCAATACCAAATAATGTTGGTGAACCATTTAATTCTTGCATATGCCAAAATAAAAATGTGAATACTTGACCTAAACCCAAACCCATAAACCATATAACGAATAAGAATGCCAATAGACTTGGTTGACGAAATTGTTTCAATGCATGAAACCAACTTGTTACCTGGTATTAATTATATACACAAAAATTAACATTCATTTTCATAAAAAAAAACAAACAAGAATATATATACATATACATTTATGAAAATTTAGAGGGATTCTGAATACTAAAGATTATTCGATTGGTTGAAAATCATGATCATTCGTTCTGAAGATCAGGAACTACCTTCTTCTTATTCTTTTTAGTAATGTAGAATAGATTCTTTGAATCATAATTATAATTAAATCCAACATTTCCTAACATAGTAATTATTGATCAAATGCTAGTGAGAATATGGATGAGTTGTACTGTAGTGAACAAGAACAATGGTGGGGACAATTGGATGTATTTTTGCACAACCTTACAGAATATTAATACATGAGAACTATATAGTGAACAGTTAATTTGCGAAATAACAATCAGTTATCTCAATTTGATTATTTCTTCTGTAAATATACATCTATAGTCTCCAATTATAATTGTTCATACATTTTTGTACCAATTGCGTGTCGTTCCCTATCTCTCTTTATCGATCTTCTACTGAAATACATTCAATGCTCGACCATCACTATATACTACTTATGTGGATTTAAGTAACCCACACCACAGTACGATTACTGATATAGCTTTCCATTTTTATCGTGGAAAATACAGACTATTCAAACTCATCAACACATTTGGAATATTTTTAGTTTATATTCTGGCGTGACTGAAGAGTTTTGTAACTTTCATGTTCATCCTTGATTAGTGGTTTTTTAATAAACAAGTAAAACGTGACTATACTATTCGGTATTTGGATTGTATTTATTGGTTGACTAGCGATTCTGGTTTTATGTTGAATTACATACAGTTGACAATTGTAGATCAGCTTTGGGATCGAATTAGTTAGTTTGACTAACATACATGATAAACTTATATGCGTTACAGCAAAATGAATCGTTGTCAGATCTAATGGATGTTATCAACCGCACAAGGATTCATTCCATATGAAAAAAGGTTACTGAAGATGTATGATGCTTTAACAACAATGACAAAAGTATGCAAAAGTATGCTAGAAATAGGATTTAAATATGGCAATAACAGGTTATGAACGCTTCCGAGTACCAAAAAGTCTAATTAGTGAATAGTATTTATCTAATATCGACATGCGTATAATGAAATGAAATTCAAAATAGATTATAAGAGTATTGTGATGTGTGCTACTGATATCTTCAGATAGAAGTAATATGCATCACTGATCAAAAGTGAAATATCTGGTAGCAGAATGTTAATAAGATCAAAGAAAAGAGAACGAGAACAGAGAACGATTGGTATGGAAACGAAGGAACTGTGAAGTCTGAGATAATTGATGAATATTTTGCAAATGTAGCATTTACTGTATGGTTTTGATTCTACTAAGACGTTCTGTAATTTTGTGATTTAATACATTTGATTGTTGCCGCTGGTGTTATTGTTCATTGCAGTACTAGTGTTTGCTTCTTCTGCAGAAATTGATATCAACTCATTTGAGAAGTTTGTATCTCACAACTTTTTCTTAAGAAACTTGTTGCACCAGTTACCTACTTCTAATAATTTTATAGAATTTTTTAGATGAATTCATTTACATTTCCAACACATTTTGTAGTTATCAGTATAGGGTTGTGGAGATAACTAAATTTTTGATTGACATCATGAACCAATTGATGTTAGACTACCACTGTAAACCTAGAAGCATTGGACGGCCGTTTCGTCTTATTGTAGGGCTCTTCAGCAGTGCACATCCATGAACCTTCGGTTTCGCGCGCGAACGCTTAATCTCTAAACCACTGAGCTATCATCCAAAGGTTTTAATGTCTAACCTTAATTAATCCACGAAATTGCGTGACTATGATAGGACGAAACGACCGTTCAGTGCCTCCAGGTTTTCAATGGTGATCTAACACCAAACGATCCATCATCTCAATCAAAAAACATTTAGCAGTGTTTTTCTTGAAGAAAACAAAACCTATTTTTTCATTATAATTGTAAGAAGTTGATTTTAATTTCCAGCATAATTCATAAATCTCGTTCAATGAATTCAAACAATTTCTCTCAAAGTTCAGCATATAATCTGGTCTCATTTTAAATCTTTTTGGGTTGAAAGATAATTCATTATATTTATTGATGATGATTAGTGTAAAAGTAGATAGAAACAAAAATGGTTTTCTAAATTAAATGGTTACAATAGAAATAATAAACCTTGATTCACTTAATATTGTTTGTTTGAATCTTCTCATTGATGTTTAGAACTGCAACTGGTCAGTCTCTAATTGGCATATGTGCATACTGTGAGTATTGCCTCAATACAGCCTTAATTCGCAAGCATTATAAGCAAATATAGTTAGTTGCTAGCAGTGGAATCCAGGATGCGCGTTTCATCCCATTTGGGACTCGTCAGCTGGATGTACATGCATCTCAGAGATGATGTTCATTCTGGGACTCGAACCCAGTACTTTCCGCTTCAAACGCCATCGCGTTATCCACTCAGCTACTGAGTCTTGATGGTCAATTGCTTGTGCAATGAGGTGGAGTTTAAATTCATTTAGTGTTGTTTGTTTGACGAGTCCCGAATAGAACGAAATGCGCGCCCTGGATTCCTCCGCTAGCCACTATTTATTGTTGCTTACAATAAACCTTGATGTTCACTGAATCGGATAAAATGTTTGAATCAATGACTTTTAATAGTAATTTATTGGGAAAAGATCTCTATTAACCAGTCATTGTTAAAATGGGAATTTTTTGGACATTTGAAGTAAAATTTTATCACGAACGAATAATCAGCTCAAGGATAATTAAAAATTCAAGAAAGCAAAATAAATGATTTTTCCTATAAAAAGTGTCTTTAATAGTAAACATCCATATACTGATTATGAATCGAGCCAAGGACATTCCTTTCTCGTAATAGAAGTGGTAAGTACTAAAAATGTTTTTCTCTTACAGAAAATGCATTTTGTTAGTAAGTCATTATTATCAAAGAATTAATCAAATCGATAATCTCAAATATGTTCATTGTTACATGGATAGTAGACAATTTTTTTAAATGGCATAATTTTTCCATTAATATTAAAGTATTTCATTCAACTGTTACCATCTAATTAAGTTTGTGTGGTATCTAAAGATTATAGTAACTCACCCACTGTATTTAACAAGAACACAAGTGGGGATAATCGAATGTATTTAGGCACAGATTACAGACTATCTCACTAAATTCTGATAACCATACAGTAAACAGTTAATTTGCAAAGTAACAATCAATTGTCACAATCTTAACCGTTCCTTTTGCAAATATCAGTCCGTCTTCTCTGATTTCACTGTTCATGCATTTTCATACCTGTTCTTTCTTTATTGATCTTCTGCCTAAATACATTCTATGTCTGACCATCACCACATACTACTTATGTGGATATAAGTAGACCACACCATACCACAATCAATTTTAATAAATTTGTCAAACCCTTTTATTAACTTATTTAACAGACAGTGTTATTTGGACAGTAACATTTAGTCTATTTCTTTGTATTATTACGATCACTATCATGTCTGTATAAACCTGTATTCTTGGTCACGTGTGACAGCCTGCTTACATATCTCTCTCTGGCTTAAATGTTAATAGCTCAAATATCGCCCGATGAATCATTTTCTTCTCCATGTAAATATGTGCTCGAATCGTATTAATTTCCTTTGCTTTGCTCGATTTGACTATAAATTCGAGTCTGTATCCGCTTGCACACACATATGGGGCTCTCTACTCCAAATGTGCTTGTAACTTTATTATCTGTACTATCCGCTAATAAACTGTGGTCACCGATTCTTATTGCCTTCTGAATTCAAAAACCGTTTGGGATTTATATAATAACGATTATCAAGGTGATTGTTCAACGAAGCTAAGCCACTACACATGGCAAGTTAGTGATAACTTCTGTGACGTCTAATAATAGAATGGAAAATCCGATTTATTGTTCTCTAGTAGTTTAATTATTCACCAACTAATCTTAAACAACTCCATACATGCTATAGTCTTAATTACTATTAGTTTACTTACTTTTAATTGAGCTGCAGCAGCTAATTCTTCTTGTTGTGCATCTATTGTACTTTGACTTTTTAACTTAACTCCATCATTGTTTTTTTGAACAATTTTGATTCCAAGTTGTTGTTCTAAGATTTCTTCATTACTATGTTTAGATTTTTCTTTGCTAACAACTTTTCCTGTTTCTATTTCATGGATTAATGGATCAGGTTTCCAATCTTTTGCACCAACATCTTCATCATCATCTTCATTGACTAACTTCGAACGACTTTTTGTTGTTCTACCGAAAAATGTTCTAGCCATTTTATCTTTTACTAATTTGAAATACATACTCTCTGAATCACCTTCATATTGAAAAGTGAATTGTGTTGCAATGAATAAAGCGAATGCAATAAAAACTGAATATGTTGCAAAGTTTACCATGTAATTTTTTTCACGATAACCAGGATGTAAACATGGATAGTCAGGAAAACTTGTAGAATGATCTAATATTAAACCAATGAAAAACATTGATAATGCCCAACCAATTGAACCAAATATACGTTGTTTTTCATAATTATTACAAAAATCTATTCCACTTTGTTGTAAAACTGCTGCATCAACAATTGGTATAGCAGCACAAGACATAAGTTCACTAAAAAGTACCAACAATAGGATTACAATGAATATTTGATTGATTTTTGTTTGACCATAAACAACTGTAGAATAAAGAGGCATAACAAGACTTCCAGGTGGAAATTGGGTAGGATCATGATAGGCTTGTGTTCTTGCATAAAGATTTTGATCACCAGTCTGTTGTCCAACACCTGTACCCCAACGTGTCGCTTTCATTTTTGGTGGAGATACTAGTAGTTTAGTGTTTAGATAAAGTGGTGATTGTCCTAATTGATTACGAATTTTCAAGGCTAAATCTCTATCCATATCAACAGATTTAACATCATCATATCTTGATGCTTTATAAGGTTGAATAATACTCAAAATTAAACCTTCTTCATCATCACTTGTTGTAGCATTATATCTTGTTGATCTTGGTAGACTTACTAAACAACCTTCTGGTGTTGGACGTACAAATCCTAAGCCAAGTGTGAATGCCATAGCGAAGAATAAACTAACTAAAACAAACATTTTGCCTTTCTTCCATTTATCAGCTAATGCAGTCCAAAATGGTGCAGCAAAACACTCGACTAATGATCTTGTCCCACTTAGAATACCACATTGTAAAGCATTCAATCCAAGTTGTTTAAAATAGATTGATATAAGCGGGAAAAGTGAACCAAACGCAGCATAGTAAGAGAAATAAAATAGTTGATATATTAACAAAGATCTATCGAAGAATGATCGAAACCATTCCATAAAATTCTTTCTTGATGTAAATATTGATGAAACACTTTGATCTTCTTGTTCTTTAGCATATTGTGTATCAATTGTAGTGAATTCATTCTTATTCATTTTTTTCTATAATGAACAAAAGTATCAAAAGTAACTTAATTTAAGCAATTATCATTATGACTACTGACAAAGTTACTATTAGGGACAGTAAATTCGGGGCATTGAAATCATTATAAATAACAGAATAACATTACAGACGATATGAGTTAGGGGTTAGTAATAGTGATAATATTTATAATAAAAGTCACTTAAGTCATTTTACAGTTATTATTAGTTGAAAGCGTGAGTCTATTGAAGCTAGACTACCAGGAAAAACCCGGAAGCAATGGACGGCCGTTTCATCCTATTGTGGCACTCCTCAGCAGTGCGCATCCACAATCCCGCCTCGAACCCAAGACCTACCAGTCTCGCGCTAGAGCAATTAATCGAAAGACCACTGAGTCGGCATTTGATGGTGTGAATGTCTAACTTCAACCAATCCACGAAGTTGAGCAACCGTTCACCGATTGTCTTTTGTGAGTTCATATCTCACTACAAACGTGGTTTGAAATCCACTGGTCACTGCTTCTCACTAGAACTCCTGAATTTACCTCTCGAAGTCACTCACTAGTGCTTCCAGGTTTTCCTTGGTGGTCTAGCTTCAAATGACTCACGCTTTCAACTATGAAAATAAAAAATCTCTACAAAAACCCCTTCTGATAATATTTATTATTAGATTAATCGAAATTATGTGTGATTTCTGAACAATATCCTCTATGCCTCATCGTTTTTTTTTGCTTTACAGTCACCGATACAGGTAACAATTCTACTACATTGGTATTCATATTGACGATTCCGACTACTTATGATGAGATATTCTGACTCGATGTACATATGTTCCCAGTTCTATGTTGGTTATTATTGACTTGGTAGTTAAGCTAAAGAATGTTGGATAAAGTCGCTGTGGGTTTGATTAATAGTTTAGTCTTGTGCAATTATCATCATAGGACGAGTTAAACTTATATGACTACATATAAGCAACTGGAATTGAGGAAATAGGTTTTACGTACTCTAGAAATTGTAAATTCTGATGAGGAATTACAGAAAATGATAACCGGTCCTTTATATAATACTATAAATGCAACTTTGAAAACTCTTTTTTTTTACTGGCAACCACCTTTCGATGGTATGATTATTATTAGAGGTCCATGTTTAAACCGTTGTCTGTTAGGAGATTAACATTATACCATTAATTATTAGCTAATGAATGTTTCTTCTTATGAAAAGAAATCGAACTAAATATTTCTCCGTTTCAGATACTTCTCTTAAGATCAAATTATGAAATACTTAGACTTAAAGTGGAAAGTAAGAAATACGGACGTGGAACTTTAGGTTACAAAGGTAGTAATAAAGTTAATGTACTTGCATATAAGTAAATTTGCAACAGAATGTATGACTGAGCAAATATAAAAATATCAATCTTAATTATTAACACTTACATTGAATTTCTTCGACTAAAACTGTAGTTTCATTCAATAATTTTGGTTAATAAAAATTACATAAATGTAAATTTACAAATCAACTCACTATTTATCAGTTCACAAATGACCTTATTTATTGATTCGTTAGATACTTAAAATTTATAAGAGGAAAGAATTTTTTCTTGGGAAAAATTTTTCTACTCATTCTATAAATTCTGATTGGTTAAAGTGTGTTACTTTCAAAAAAAATTTTTTTTGTCTTATAAGACCTCACATTCTTTTCTGTCTATATATATATAATCCATATTATATATTCCAACAAAGTTTTTTATATTTATATTACCTATTCGTATTATAAATAAATAGAAAGGAATAAATGAAACATCAAAATAATGGAAAGATCGAGAAACAGACAACATATAGATAAGTGAGAGTATTTTTCATAGTTGAAAGCGTGAGTGAAGTGAAGCTAGATCACCAAACAAAACCTGGAAGCACTGGACAGTCAACACATCTTATTGTGGGACTCCTCAGCAGTGCGCATCCACGACTTCGCCTCGCGAGATTCGAACTCAGGACCTACCAGTCTCGCTCCAGAGCGCTTAACCGATAGACCACTGAGCCGGCATCCAACTGTGTTAATGTCTAAGTTCGGTTCATGCATTTTCATAACAATTGCGTGTCGTTCCTCTTCTCTACTTATCAATCTTCTACTGAAATACATTCAATGCCCAACCATCACCATATACTACTTATGTGGATATCAGTAACCCACATTACAGTATTATTCCTCCTTCTTATTAACTTTCATTTAACGACCAGATTTCCTTAATAATTTATCCTCTAAATATTACATTTGAATTGGCTTACATACATATCAAACTTTAGTTAAGGGATTTTAAAAAAAGGTCAATTGATGATAATATCATCAGGTCCTAGAATCATTATTATTATTACACTTGCTAACCTTTTAGAGAAATTTATTCAGCATCCACTCCTATCCACTATATCTGACCTAATTCATATTATTCTATATATTACATAATTTCCGATTGGTAATCCCGTTAGTCTCTCTCTTACTCCATATCAACTATATTTATTCTGATCATATATCTTACGATTTTATTTCACTTATAAACTGATTCAAGTCAACACTTCATATTAGTCAGCCTCAACATTAACGATTTGATTTGATCTGACAGGACAAACACTCCTTGACTAACATGTTACAGTTTCTTAAATGATGTACTCTGACTTAAACTTGGTCAACTATTCGCTTGTGGATTATCAATTAAGATTTATAATTGTAGAACCCTTACTTACTTACTTTCGCCTGTTACTCCCAATGGAGCATAGGCCGCCGACCAGCATTCTCCAACCCACTCTGTCCTGGGCCTTCTTTTCTAGTTCTATCCAGTTCTTGTTCATTCTTCTTATGTCTGTCTCAATTTCTCGGCGTAATGTGTTCTTTGGTCTTCCTCTTCTCCTTTGACCTTCAGGATTCCATGTGAGGGCTTGTCTTGTGACGCAATTGGGTGATTTCCTCAAAGTGTTCCCAATCCACTTCCAGCGCTTCTTCCTGATTTCTTCCTCCGCTGGAATCTGATTTGTTGTCTCCCACAGTAACTTGTTGCTGATAGTGTCTGGCCATCGGATCCGAAGTATCTTGCGTAGACAGCTGTTAATAAACACTTGTATCTTCTGGATAATGGCTTTCGTAATTCTCCACGTCTCCGCCCCATACAACAGAACTGTCTTGACATTTGTATTGAAAATTCTAACCTTGTGTTGGTTGACAATTGTTTTGAGCTCCAGATGTTTTTCAGTTGTAAGTATGCTGCTCTTGCTTTGTCGATCCGCGCCTTCACATCTGCATCTGATCCACCGTGTTCATCAATGATGCTGCCCAGATATGTAAAGATTTCCACACCCTCCAAAGCTTCTCCGTCAAGCGTAATTTGATTGGTGCATATTGTATTGTATCAGAGAGTCTTGCTTTTCCCTTTGTTTATATTGAGACCTACTGTTGCTGAGGCTGCTGCTACACTGGTCGTTTTCTTCTGCATATGTTGTTGCGTGTGTGATAGAAGAGCAAAATCATCTGCGAAGTCTGAGTCGTCCAGCTGCATCCTGCCTGTCCACTGTATCCCGTGATTTCCTCCAGATGTTGACGTCCTCATGATCCAGTCGATCACCAGGAGAAAGAGGAAGGGTGAGAGTAAGCAACCTTGCCTAACACCGGTCTTTACCTCGAACGAGTCAGTGAGTTGTCCTCCGTGGACGATTTGGCAGTTTAGTCCATTATAGGAGTTCCGTATGATGTTGACTATCTTCTCAGGCACGCCGTAGTGTCGAAGAAGCTCCCATAGTGTCATCCTGTCCACGCTATCAAATGCCTTCTCGTAGTCGATTAAGTTGATATAGAGTGATGAATTCCATTCTATCGATTGTTCCACAATGATACGTAGAGTCGCGATTTGGTCTGTACACGATCTATCCTTACGAAATCCAGCTTGTTGATCTCGAAATTGGGCGTCCACTGAGTCCTTCATCCTGTTTAACAATACTCTGTTGAATAATTTTCCTGGTATTGAGAGAAGTGTGGTGCCCCTGTAGTTATCGCACTTGCTGAGATCGCCTTTCTTTGGTATCTTGATCAGAATTCTTTTTTTTCTAGTCTATTGGTACTTGTTCTTCGTCCCAAATCTTACTGAAGATGATGTGGAGTATCTTGGCAGTTGCTGCTACATTTGCTTTCAGTGCCTTTGCCGGAATGTTGTCTGGTCCCGTTGCTTTGCCGCTCTCGATTTCTCTGATGGCCATGCTGATCTCTTCAATTGTTGGTGGGTCAATATGGATTGGGAGGTCTGTGGGTGCTGCTTCGATGTTGGGTGGGTTCAGTGGAGCTGGTCGATTCAAGATTTCTTTTTAGTGTTCTACCCACCTGTTTCGTTGTTCTTCAATGTCGGTGATTACTTTGCCTTCCTTGCTTTTCACTGGTCTTTCTGGCTTACGGTAATTTCCAGCAAGTTTCTTTGTTGTATCATACAGTTGTCTCATGTTTCCCTCTCTTGCAGCCTTTTCCGGTGTCATTGCTTAATCTTCCACATATTTACGTTTGTCGGTTCTGGTACTCCTCTTCACTTGCTTGTTTGCCTCTGTGTATTCGGCTTGTGCCTTGGTTTTTTCTGCTCTTGTTCGGCTGATATTGATTGCTGCCTTCTTGTTCCTCCTTTGTTCAATTTCATTCAGTGTACCAACAGTGATCCATTCCTTGTGATGGTGCTTCTTTTGGCCCAGGACCTCAAGTCATGTTGAAACGATTGCCTCTTTGATACCTTTCCAGTTGCTCTCCATGGTAGTCCCCTCTCCATTGAGTAAATTAAGAAAGGCCTGGAACCTGTTGCTGAGGGCTATGTTGAATTTGTTGAGTTTGTCAGCATCTTGAAGAAAGGCCGTATTATTCTTTTGTGATATTGTCCGCACCGTTGTCCAGTGCTTCTTGAGTTTTAGTTTCATCTTGGCGACCAGCAAATGGTGATCGGATGCTATATCAGCTCCTCTTCTGGTTCTCACATCCTCCATCGTCCTCCTGAACTTTTTGTTGATGCGGATATGGTTGATTTGATTCTGTGTAGTGTGATACAGTGAAATCTATGTGGCTTTGTGTATGCTTTTGTGAGGGAATATGGTGCCACCTATGACCAGTTTATTGAAGGCATATAGGTTTGCAAATCTCTCACCATTTTCGTTCCTTTCTCCCAATCCATGTTGTCCCATGACGTCTTCGTATCCAGTGTTGTCCTTTCCAACCTTGGCATTGAGATCTCCCATCAGAATGGTCAGGACCGTTGCTGGGCACTTCTCGAAGATCGACTGCAGCCTGTCGTAGAATTGGTCTTTAGTGTCTTCATCGTAGTCGTTGGTAGGCGCATAGCATTGAATGACGTTCATTGTAATGCCCTCTCTCTTTGTTTTGAAGGAGGCTTTGATGATCCTTGGTCCATGAGATTCACATCCAATAAGTGCATTTTGTGCTTTTCTGGACAGCATCAATGCAACTCCTTGTGAATGTGGAGCATTTTTTTCTTCATGACCGGAATATAACAGAAGTTCTCCTGAAGACAGTCGTTGTTGTCCAACCTGCGTCCAATGTGTTTCACTGATTTCAAGCACCTCCAGGTTGTATTTTCTCATTTCTGCAGTAATTTGGAAGACTCTTCCGGTCTCCCACATTGTCCGGACATTCCATGTACCTATAAAAATTGTTGCTCTGGTTGTAAGATGGTGCATCGGCCTCATGACTTCCGAATGAACTCGGCTTTCATCATGAGACGTCATAATTATTCCTTCTACTCCCAGGGCAGAGTTTAAATGGTTTGAATGAGTTTTTCTGGTTTGCGTTTTTTTAGCGAGTTGATTTTCTACGGGATGGGGTCGCTAACCCCATGCCCAACCCTCCTCCTTTACCCGGGCTTGGGACCGGCAGCAACCCCCAGAGGAGCTACAGGCGGAGTTAATTGTAGAACCCTGATGAGAAATTATTGGAAAGAATATTCTTCGTTCATATAATCGTGTTTTAATATGGTTGTAATTTTTAAGCGATTATAATCTTAAATGTTTAATTTTATGTAAAAGAAAGCGATTTGTTAGTTAAATTTTCCTGTTGCGGTCTGTATTTGATATTATCCCTAATCTTCATGTATTGTTTGTCCTGTCACTCGATAACGTCCTAACGGTGTATTGATCAGAAGACGAATACGAAGGGTTGATTGCGTTTATTATTGGAACGCACACAGATATCCACAATCACAGGCACCTTAAGCAAGCATGAAAGAGTAGTGCTGAAAGCAGGCGAGTGAGCGTAAGAGTCGAATGAGCGAGAGATCAATTGATCGAGTCAGCGAGTAAGCGAGTACAGTACAGTGATCAGGATTAAGATGTACAAATACTTGTAAATGGAAAAGCATGAATCATTGAATCAATTAAGTGATTAATAGTAAGGCTAGCATAATGAATACATGAGTAGGCAATAAGCAATGCTCAAGCATACATAATAAAGGTACAATATAAATATAAATAGGTTGTTGTTGCACGAATGACTGTCCGATAAATAAGATAACAAAAGGGCTTAGCCAAATTAGATGTAAACAAACTCAGTTGTATGTGAGTTGCTGTGTTCCTTGTTTGGACAAAAACACTTAGTTTTTCAAAGAGGTTTATATCAGAACTCCTTAGTCAAGGATGATTGAATCTATTGGCTCTTTGTAATCAATACTGTTGGAAGTTTATCTTTGTAACCAAATTCTGTAGCAATGCGTTTTTATTTGTTTCATTGAACAATTATTGTTTTAATGCAGGTAATACTGCAAAATGTAAAGGTTATTTTCACCTTAGAAATTATCCGCTGATTTAAATGATTCAATGAAATCATCTATATTTTTAAAATTAATGGTTAAAATTATTTTGCTTAAAGTTTCATTATTTAAATACTTTCTATTGATTTACACATATTGAAACTAAATTATAAAGTCTGCATTTGATTACAGTTTGTGTTTAGTACAACGTATTAGGATAACCGGTTGCTTGTCTAAAATAAATGTCAATCAGGCAAAGATGGATAGTGGTTAGCAGTGGAATCCAGGACGCGTGTTTCGTCCTATTCGGCACTCGTCAGCTGGATGTACCTACATCTAAGAGTTGATGTTCAATCTGGGACTCGAATCCAGTACTGTTCGCTTCAAACGCCATCGCGTTATCCACTCAGCTACTGCGTCCTGGATTCCACTGCTAGTCACTATCCATCTATGCTTATAATGCCTGTGAATTAAGACTATGTCTAGGCAATACGCACAGTATGCACATATGCCAATTAGAGACTGACCAGTTGCAGTCCTAAACGTCAATGAGAAGATTCAAACAAACAATACTAATTGAAATATCAATTCAGTTCATAAGAATAATTGTTTCTTTTCAAAAAAACTTATATAGTTCCAGTTCAGCTAGAGTTGCATAAAATCATTCGATTTCTGTTTAAAAGTGAAAAATATGTATTGCTTAGTATTCAAAGCTGTGAACCGTAGACGGTGAAATTGAGAGTGTAATGTCAATGATATTTTGTAGTGCTTAATGTAGTGTTGTGTTGTGCAGTCTTTGATATCTTACTGTTAGAAACCACAATTTATGAATAAAATTTTACTTAGAATGTTTTACTTATAATAAATTTCAAGTGATTTACTGCAACTCACTGGGACTACTATTTTTCAAAAGAATGTTCATTTAACAATGCATAGGTATCGAATGTTTCACTGGTAAATCTGGATAGATTAGTTTTAGTGTACATTATGAAGTGAATTAAGTTAAAGATCCAATAAAGACTGTGAAGCACTGGACAGCTTATTCACCATAGTATGCATAACCTCAGCGGTGAGAACTCATGACACCAATAATTTGATCTAAAAACGTCAAGCTTTGGTGATTGCAAATTATCTTCAGACCATTTGTATAGTCTAGTGAACTCGGTGATGTAAAAATATATGGTAGGAAGAAAAAGAAGTGCATTACTTCCCTCTTTTCATTGCTTGTCTTCATAAAGTTAGTTCGTAATGTGCTCTGTCTTCAGAAGTGGATAATCTCCACAAACCTTATAAGTCAACAGTAAGTTTTGGCGTAAGCTGTTTAAACTTATCATTATAATGTCGTCTATTTAGAGCAATGACTGACCATGCATTTTCGATCGTACAAAGAAGTAGTGATATTATCAAAGTTGAGGATAAGGATTTCTAATGAATAATAATAAATATTAAACTTAGTAAGACTAAATTTTTACGTATATTGCCATCAAATTCTAAAAATTATAAAGTGAACTAAAAAAATTTAGTGAAAATCTCAGATTCTAAATGGACAGAGAACGTTGGCTAACGTTTTCTCTCCTTCCCCTTTTAAAAAGGTTATCAGTTTATCTAAATAATCTTAATCTCAATGTACCTATACGATAATGTAAACTTATCAGTGGTCACACTTTGTTCAAACTTGATAGTATTTTAGTTAATTAGCTTAGTAAATCAACTTTTAAGAAATGAATGTGAAGTAGAATATTTAACTTAATGAAACTTACATAGATTTGATATAAAAAGTGACAAATATCCTTATCAAATTAACATTAAATTCCACTTAAATTGAAACTTGATCAATCTCATTGCAATACACTTGGACATTATAACAAAAAACAACTTATTATGGTGACTGCTTTACCCAATATCACATGTCATACAAAGTAAATACTAATATTTGGGGAAAAACATTCTTAGATCTATTTTGAAATCAATTAATAATTTGCGTAGATTAGGTTGTCAAGACAGTCTCTGATAGATTACATAAAGTACTGCATATACGACTGGTCCTTGTTCTCTATTCATTTTCAGGAACAGTTTGTCTATGTATTATTATAATGATTTCATATCTTACACGAACATATATGACATTATTAGTATGTTTAAATTTTTCTATCAGCTTTCTTTTAGGATGAACATTCTCCAAGTTACAGTTATATAACTTTAATACTGTCACTAATGAAGATTTTAGTGATTAACAGCCATGATACTGTGTACTACGTAGACGGTTATGGGAGTTTCATTTAATGTGTGGTGACCTACTTTTGTGAAGAGAACGCGATTGTTAATATGGAAACAATTATTATTATAACCAACTTTACCAGTGATTGTTTTACTGCACTTGTTTGTTTAAGTGTACCAAAGACATACTTTCTTCCGTTGCCTGTGATCTTGCACGAACTCGCTTACGCTTGGTAGTTCCGTTTGCAAACGCTGGCACGATCTTGATATTCCTTCGATTTCACGAGATCGCCAACAGATATATCTTTTTGTCAACAGCCTTCTGGTTTTTCGCCTACCGAGGGATGCAACTCGATATCTGGCACGTAATCTTCCTGTAGTAGTGACAATAATCAGTCGCGACTCGACGCTAACTACAAACGGATGAAGTTTCTAATTTGAGTCATTTGACAGACCAATTAAGATCCTTAGCATGATCCATCTTTCATACATATCATGTGTTCTAATTTTCAAGACCCTGAGATATTGTGCATTAATTTGTCAAGATTCTTTGGGACACGGTTAAAAAGAACTGAGTTGAAAGAGACAGGAAATGGCTGGAAAAAAGGCTGTGAATCTATATTTTGAGATAACTCTCAAACGCATTCAAACAAAGTTCAGGTAATACGAAAAATAGTAAGTATTAAAGAATGATTATAGATACTAGCTTTGACTAAATGTTTTGTTGGTCAAAGTATGGTATGTAATAAAGTGATCAACGTCGACTGACAATTTCAATACCCTGGATATATTTTGACTAAAAATGCTTACGTTAATGGTGTACATATTGTTCCCTCGTACTCCATATAAACTGTCAGTATCTTACTAAGAACCATGAACTATGAATGTTTACGAAGGGAAGAATTATGTTTCTAGATTGCCTTTGTAATAACTCAAGTTGATTAGCTAGGAGTTGACGGCAAACGTCTTGGTAATGTCAAAACATCATGGCCCAAGTATTCATTCACTTCCTTATAATGTATAGGCATTATATTTCCAATTATTTTTTATTGAGTGTTGAAAAGCTTTGTGCTTGAAAAAGGTAACCTCGCTCTTAAGCTGTTCGATCCCGCGATTTGAATAAAGATTTATTCACTACAATCCCGGTTTCTTCTATCGATAGATCGAGAGGCACACACAAGCACGAAACATTCATTCCGCTACGAAACGAACACTTACTGTTTCGTAGCTTAATTTAAGAAAAAATAATGTTGCTAATGATGGGTAATTAAAGTGTAGAAGCAAAGACGTTAATTAATGTAACCAAAATGACAGCAATACAGAAGTATCACAAATGACTAAAAATATGAACAAGTAAATTATTATGTCTTAAAGTTTTTTATCGATACTATAAAAACTGTTCGAACTGATCCAATCCAATTGCCTGAACATAACATGGAAAATAGTACAAAGATGGAGTAGATTCACAAGTTCTCTGATCTTAACAGGTTTCAGGAATATCGGATATGAAACTTCATGTAGGCCACTGCCAACAAAAAGCCTGATAATCACAGACATTTATATCATTTCTCTTTGTAATATAGTGTTTTAATTAGCTCTTCCTCTGACTGAATTCCTCATCACTATTTTATGAATCACTGAAATACATTCACATTACATTCTTTCATCACATAGTTTGCCAATGAAGATTTTTGGAACTGATGTTTCTCTTCTCTCCAAGTATCTAACTGTCCAGGAAAAACAACCTCACTAGTCGTAGAAGGGTGAGCGTCTTATTAAATCGTGTATATAACTGAGAACTTTCAAGAATAAATAATAGATGGTTTACTCTGAGTAAAACCACTTTAGATTGTTTAATGTTAATCTGGTTCTGGCCTCTTCAATATATCGAAACCGTTATCATTCAGTAAACACACCAGTAATAAACGTTTCCAAGATAATTAGTGAAGTTCATCAACATCAATATATTGATTATATAAATGTAAAAATAGGAAATATATGTGGCTGGGCTAGTGTTTCTTTTGAACGCTGACTTTTAATTGTAAGGTATAAACTATTAATAACTAAAGAATTTAAGTTCGAAGATATTGAGTATTTCGTAAAACACCACTGTCTGTAATATAAAAGACACCATATAGAGAAAGGGAAGAACATCAAGCCCCTACAATTTTCGCCAACCGTGATAACTGGTAGATAGAATAGTGTTCACAACAGTATTAAGTGTAAAGGATGCTCACTGATGGCAGTATTGGGAATGCTCAAAGTACTTCTGCAGTCTTACTGGTTCTCAACCACACGGTCTTTGTAGCTGAGCATGGGATAGCCGAGATTTCTATTCAACAGTGAACATGAAAAAGCCAGAAACTGAAGACGCGATAGCACATAATCGGTGTAGTAAAGCTCCATCATGCAGATGTGGTAACTTCTTCATTTTCATACCAAGTATATTAATCTGTCAATAACACAAATGTGTTTTTTCAGAAGCTCAAAATAGCATATTGCTGACTACCATATAGGATAAGTCAGTATAGATCTCATAGAAAAGGTAGTCACATCATTATAAGTCTACAACCTCGAGCTTAAGTCTATTATTCTACTAATAAAGATGAATTCATTTAATGCTGACTCAGACTGTAAGTACACGATAGCATAACGCTATTTTCGTCCAGTTCCTACGGTCCTTTACGTGTTGAACAAGGACAAGGTTCAAGGTCATGTCTGTAGCTGTAAATAATCCCAAGAACTGATAGTTCCATGCGTCTTCAATAGTGACCTTACTAGTTGAACTGGCCAATCGCTTTCTGAAGAAATGTAGTCAGACAACCAGCGGTCACCTCGTGTCACACACTCCTCCACGAAAACCAGTCACGATTTATCACATACCTCTCCCCGAAATACTAATCATACTAAACTATCAACGAATTCTCTCATTTCAAACCTTTAGGTCGACTAGATTTGGGATTCCTGACCACAAAGTTGTTTCGGACAAAATTTTTGTCGAACCTTGAGTATGCGTGACATTAAAGTTGCCTCATGTACTCAGAGTTCGGAGAGGTCTTTACACGTATTACCTCTATAATCAAAGTATTTCAACGCCGTCAGATCAGAAGTCAGAAAATGAGAAGTTCGAACATATATTTGAAAGGCTTCCGATATATCGACAAGTGTTCAATCTAGGCCAGCTAATGGTCATGAGAGATGTGCAGCATGACTTGGTGTGGATGCGTGACAGAGCTACGTATGTTCCTTTAAACTAATGAGGTCAACACCAAGTTTCGAAGACTCGCAAAACTATTTATTTTGGGGATTTATTTACCACTACACATTTTGATTTCACTTTGAAATTCCATTTCCGAATGACGGTCAAGTTTTACATGAATATGTAAATACTTACAAAGATTTTGTACAACAGACGCTCATATAACGACCAATTAAGAACAATTATAAGGAATTTATATTTCTCATTTATCATATTTTCCTTGTAAACAAAGTATCATAGTTTTTTCTCATTTCACTCCATGAGGCATGACAGAACTGAAAGAAAGAAAACAATTTTTATAATCAGCAGTAAACTCCAGGTGTCTGAAGGATCGTAAGACTGAAATCATTCGGTCAAAGCTCGTTTGATGATTGTTCTAAAAGTAAACAAACTAGAACCGGTTGAAATTCACTCGCAAGCATATATTTTATATTGGAGAACAGTGAAGAATATACAAAAAACGTTAATACCTGACTTCAGCAATCTTTTGTTTAAATGATTACTAATTTAATTAGAGCTAAGAAACGGTAAAGCAAACTTTTGAAGTGAATGTTCGTAGTCCATGCGAGACTTTACGCTGTCAACCTCACATTTAGTTAATCAAATCAACTTCACTTTACTCCTGTATCATCACTGTTGCCATTTGCTCTCATTATTGAATGTCAATGAATTTTATGTATTTAATAGAGCGAACGAGAGTGATATTCTTGGAGATACATCTGAATGATATCTCTAATTCTCATAAATCTAACTAAAATCCTCGTTAATGTTTCTAACCTCGCTCTTTAATGAAGATTAGAAGGTTTGGAATTCATAACAGAATTAGAGGCCAGTATAATAATTTGTAATTCTAGAAATGAGTCTTTGCTTTAAGTATGATCATACTTTAAATGAGGATTCGAATGATAGAAAGCTTCATTATTCTATCTTATGATTACAGACCAAGACGCTTTGACCTATTTACGTTATCTTATCACAGGTTGAGAGATAAACTTATGCTGGCTTACCGTATACTAAACGATGATTTCGCCCACGAATTCCATGGTACGGCCGAGGGTTGGGAGAATTCACTCTTCCTCTCAAAATGCTCTCACATGGCCACACGTGTACAGCCACTACCAGTAAATTCCTACTCACTGCCTTCCCACGTGCAAAGTGTTGTTTACGAAACTGAGTGGACAAAAACCCTGATTCCAAATCAGTGGTGCAAACTAGCTCCATGATCCTGAGGGGACAAATAGAGTATGAACCTATTGTTGGTTACCGGCTACCATGGAACTTCATTTTCTAAAGTTGCTTCACTGCCCTGTTAATTGGTTTTTTAGGTCAGAGTCTCCGGGTGTTGTCTTCTAAGAAAGTCATCTGCTTCAGTTTAGGTGCCCGTTTAGTATCACACACCTCGCATAAATCAGTATCAACTACTAGCCTCGTTGTTATTGTTTGGTGCATATGTATTAGGTTCCCCGTTGTACCAATGTTTTTGTTTTCATATAAATAAATAAATATTAAACGATGATTTTGGCATTAATATGCACTATTCTTTTGGTTCATCTAGGGTTGATCATCTCAGAGAACATTCTAGGAATGTTCAAAAAGGGAGACCAAATCGAAACAGATCGAACAGTGTAGTCATTTGGTAGGATGTTTTACTGAAATAGATAATATCATTCAAAGTTAGATCGCATCTCTACAATACAACATATAACGAGAATTAATTTAGGTTGCCTTACCTCTTGTCTTTTACCCATGTAAAGTACATTCAAGTCAGACTCAAAACACTGCAGGTTACAACACACGAAATCATAATCTTGAGTTTCTTATTTTATCAGACTGTCCTAATCTCATAATTTCGTCATCGCTAATTGTTGTCAATTTTTTACATTTAAAACAAGTGAACATTTTCTGAATTTGTTTTTTTCAGGTGCTGTTCTCCACTCAAAGTGTTCATTGGATTATTCAGAATACGCATATGACACATTTCCACCCTGTGAAGATGCTGACAAAATGTACCAATACTAGTATGTTTACGGTGCGTTTCTATCCTTTAAACGCAAAATTTTACTTCAAGACGTGTCTGTTCCGACACTTAAACTTATGATAAAAAGTGAAGCTCCTGATTTAGTCATCTACTATATTTTTCTTAAAAATCTTAGCTCTGTTGGGTTTGTGCTCGATAAAATATCTTCGTGGATTCAGAAAGCTCAATTTATATTTCTTAAAGTGTGTCGCTTGTTGCGTAGGTGGTATTTTTGTTCACTGATTAGAAGTCGTGTTTACTTCACAGCAGTACACTCTATATTAATCAGCGGCTTTGAAACTCAATCTAAAATGGTGAAAAGAAGGCGCAAAAGTCAGGCTTTTGGTCATGCATGTCTTAAAAACACTTTTTAAACAATGTTGAGACCAGGCATAAGATGACAGGCGAACGTAAGAAATAGGTTAATGAGGGCGTAGTATGCCTGACTGCCTACCTTGACAAAGGTATCAGCTCAAAAGTAGGTTGAAGGTGAGCTAGGAGCAGCCAAAACAAATGTCACATCAGTCCATTAGGTCACTGTAGTTTGGTGCAGACTACCCAGTTGGAGTTTTCGTATTAACCGCGGTTAATAGTCGAGAGCCTTGGGCGATATAGCTGACAATCTTTCGCAATAACTCAGATCCATTCGTCATTTATCTGTCTCACGATCTTGAATTCCGGTTTTCCTTTGTTTAAACACCTCCGCTCTTTTCAAATCCAACTTTCAATGTTTAGGCTCTGTTTTATATAATTAATACTATGTCATTTCGGTCTCATTTGTTGTTCTCATCTCGTTGTACTAATCAAGTATGGAGACTTATGGTAATCACAGACCTTATGTTAATAATGTCTGTCTTCCCGTTTCTAAATTAATCTATGATCTTCCATGCACGTTCAAAAATTGCCCAATGTACTTTTGGGTTAAATCCAAACAGTTACATGTACTTTTAATTGAAGAATCTATTATCAATGAAATTACAGAGATCCGATTGAGTTGAATACCGCGTGCCTTCAGATCTTTTGCATAATATTTCCAGTTTTATTATTTGTGACTATTCTAAACTACATATTTTATGGTTACTGATTTTTTTAAATAAAATAGCACACAAATTTCATTGCTTCTATCTCCCTTGTTTTATTTGCTTTTGTATTTTCCAGACCCTTAGACAGTCCGAATGGTCATTCCTTACTATACCTAAATAAATTATCATTGAAATTCTTATTGTATTTTTATGGTCAAATACTAGTGATACATGTAATAATGTCTGGACGTTGTCTGAGCAACATGAGTGAACAAAATCTTGTTTGTTTACTGCAGAAGCCCTCAAAAAACCGTTCACAAGTCATCTCATATCAGCTATCAAAGATATTTAAAAATTTGTATCAATTTTCGGCTTTAGATGATGACATTATTTCATACTTGCAGGCTGCAAAAGACAGTGATGATGAGAAACATTCATTGTATATAAAAGAAATTGATAAGGTAGGGAATATTATAAAAGCTCAATATTTTTAGGTTTTGAAAAAGCATAAAAATGTTATTGATGAAGTGAACGCTGCAGAATCGCGAATTAGGGATTATAGTTTGAATAAACATTTGTTTCAAAACTCAGAAAACGTATCGCCAAGGCCAGTACCCAGCAATTCGCTTAGCTTTGACGAGATTGATGGTTTGTAAATGATTTTCCTTCACTGGGCGTAGATTCATTTTTAGGTGAGCTTGGTATTTTGACGAAAGAAGATATCTATTTCAATGGAAAACCAAGAAGCCATGGTAAGATAGTTTCTGTGTGAGTATTTCTGTCCATTTTGATGTGTTAAGTGCTTACACGTGTCAAAGACTTTACTATATTTCTATTTGACGTGATAAAGAACTCAGTAATTTGTCAGCTTTTTTCTCAATCTACTGATCCTTCACTATTTGAAGTAATACAAAATATACACAGATAGGACGGTCTATAATGTAAAAAGCATATATCAATGAATACAAACGCCACAATGTATCAAGACATTGTTAGAACTAGTGTAAGTCCGTAATAATTAATACGTTCTTTATATAGTGTGTCCACTAAACATGCACTTTTGTTTTTATACAGATACAAATCCATTTTTCTTTGGACAGATAAGAAGCTCATAAAGTAAACATGTGATTGTAGTTCTATTAAATACTTTACATTATCTAGGAAGATTATCCAGCTATGTTCATTTCCGAGTTTGTGTCTGTACATTTAATATATTGTTAATTATTTTCTAACCAGTTCTCTTTCTGCTCGCGTATATTCCACACTTAGTTTATTTTATATAGAACATGAATCAGGCTTAAGTGGTTGGATTTTGCTCAAGTCATTTCTGTTCACCCGGATAGTTTTCTGTCCATATTTTAGTGCTTGATCTAAAATCTTCCAGGTTCTTCAGTGTCACCGTTGTACAAGTAGGGATAGTTAAAGTATCATATACGGCATTAACAATATGCTCAGCTTAACTAAAGCTTTGAATGCATACGACTTTATGTTTATACTAACCTTATTTCATGTGGTCTTGGATGTTAAAAGTAGCCACTGAAGAATGTACAATTTTCTCTACTTATTCATCAGTAAAATGGTCATATTTCTGTTTCTCATCTTAATCAGTACATATTTTATGATAAGGTTGCTTTCTCAATTTTTGAGAATTGTGGGAAGTAATAAATTCTTCATATCCTTATATTTTGCACTGACCGACAAAGCCGGATCATATATATTTTAGATAACAAGTGCTATAACGTAATACTGGATGTTAAATATTTGAAATTAAATCAATCAATAGCATGTACTATCAGTAATTACACAGAGTAGACGCAAAATGTTTTTACTTTTATTGAAAATTTAATAAACAAATGTACATTTCTCGTTTTTAATGGTCTACTTCCTGAGTAGTATTGTGAGCTGAGTTGCTGGAATTTAACTCCACATACTTAATCATTAGATCACAAGTTGCCACAAGGTGAAGAAAAGTTATCAATCATAAATAAACAATGTTACCATTACAAAAACACTTTTATTCACTTCTACATTAACTTCATCATTGGATGCATTATATATACGCAATCGAAAAAAATTAACTTTAGATCATAAAGGATTACTGTGTAATGCCTTTTCTGTATACTAAAATTTAGGCATTTTCCTAAAGTTCCAGCACCTGAAATTTTGAAGATTTAGCAAATGAATGTTTATTTATTACAATAATGGGAGAAAATCACCCGCATAAATAGATCTTATTTACGTAGTATTTGTATCATGTGATATCTGACTACTATCCAAGCATTAAGTGACTGTTGGTGGTATCATGGTTATAGCATTTGCCTTTCATAAGATGCTTTAGAAATCAGCTAATATACTGCTTGTGTTTCAAAGAGGAAAACTAAGATGAATAAGATTAACTATTAACAACTCTATCAATAATGAAATAGCACCGTTAAGTTCAGGTAGAAGATTAAACTCAAATTGATAAGTAATTTAACAACATCATACTCATAGGTTTTGTACTGTATTTGTAGAAATGTTATTTCGAATGTATAAAATTTACAAAAGGATGTGATTAACACCATTCTGCGTGATTTGTTTATTGTTTTCGTCAACGTTATGTAGATTTCCCAGTTGTAAAAAGTTCTAAAAGTCATGAGGACGTTGAGAATATTAATGTTTTACCAGCAATCAAGTCAGTTGTAAAATCTAGTGGGAAAATCGATCAACTCAAAAACTTTAGTCCTAAGAGTTGTTTAAAAAGTGATGATGTAAGTTATACACTTTCTAAAACTGAATCATTATATATACCATTTTAGTGTCATTACACATTTTTGTAGTTCTATTAAATTATTTTTTAGGTTTTTGGATTATATTTGATGTAAAATGTAATCATGTTAGTGACAGTTTAAATCAATGAACACTCATCTTAACGTCGAATATACATTTCGTTGTTTGCAAACCATTAGATATTTTTGTCATTATAGAAGTATCTTGACTTTTAGTACTATAATATCCATTCGTTGTTCTGTATGTTTTATTAAATGCAGTCTTGAAACATTTGAATTAGGCTTACTCGTTAGTAATCTTACCATAGTTTCTATGTCCTATGTGTTAAAGCAGCGTCCAGTTACTGCTGGATTTATTTAGGTTGACCAACTTGGAGATTGTCATTTTAACTCATATTTAAAATAATGATGAAAAATGTAGCGGTTCGTTACAAGCATCTCATCACAGTTTTCCATTTGATAATTAATCTCTACTGTTTAGGTCGTTTTGTGCTTTCAATAACATTTTAAAAACTTCCATAACCCATATCGATAATTATTATATGCTCACTAGTGACTAACTTCGAGGGAAAATTTCAAAGTCCTAGTGAGAAGCCATGAGTAGTGAGCTCAATGGTATAGGGTATAAGGAAAGTATCCACCAAAGTTAAACATGTATATCATCGGACGCCAGCCTAGTTGTTTAGAGTTTTGGCGCTCCCGTCAATACCGAAAGTCTTCGTTTCGAGTGGGGCAGTAGATGCGAAACGATCAAGAGCTCCATTCTAGGACGGAATGTTTGTCCATTGCTTCCTGCTTTTATTCAGACCAATTTGTGATCTCCATACCATTCAACAAACTCCACAACCCATATATATTTCTTTTTTCTGTTTTAACTATTCAGGTATCATACCACTTACTGTATCATTCTTAAAAATGTCAGTTACTACAGCATTTAATATGATGAAGTAATAGAAAACTGATGCTGCATTTTTTGTATGAAGATTTAGTTAGAAGTTTATTAAACTCCATGCATTTTACCGATTGTGATTTTATTAATTATGACCCTAATAACTAATCTATTAACATACTTTTATTCATATCTGCAAAACCTTCCTTTAAATGATTGTTTCTCACTTCAAGCAATTCGGTTACAGGCTCAAACTCAGGTCTATCTATTTCAATCTGATTATTTAAATAGAATCTGTGTAATTTATACATGAACTTCAGGTTGAACCGAAAAGTACAATTTTTTACTCAGTCATTAAGCCTGGTTATTTTCATCACAATATTATTGCCATTGTAAAACATTGTGAAGTTAAAACCAGAATTTGTTTTATAGATAATATCAGACATAAATTTAACACCTTCTACAAGATCACTGATTTCATTTGGGAAAAGAACAAAAGAAAATAGACCGCTATTTCAAGCTGAACCCGAATCAATTATTTTTAGATCTTATCTAAAAGGAAACACGTATGAGGTAATATTCTATGTAACTATATATTGGTCAATTTTAATACAGGCTATTGTTAAGGTACGCAATATTTCTGACACTAGTCGATCAATTCGAGTTCTTCCACCAAAAACAACAATTTTTTCAATTAATGAAGGTAAGCATGTACTAAATGAAAATGAGTTATTTTACGTATTAATTACAGTTTGACTGTTAGTCAATTTGTATGAGATGACTGTTGTTTCTCATATAAGGATTTTATGAAATGTAACGGTATTTTCATAACAGAAATAATTTCCGAGTAGACATCACTGTGACCTACTGATAACTACACAGTATCGGACTTGGCATTCACCGTTATTTATAACATCAAACTGAATCTCCAGAAAGGTGTACGCGTCTTCTTTTACTTCAAAGAAGCGTCGATGGTATTCTTTAGAACGGCAGATTTGTATATAAAAATCTGTTTACCATTTCGTTTTATTTGCCATGTCCCTAACATGGTTTATATTTGTGAATTTCTCTAAGCGTTCTCCTTCATAGTTCAAATGCGTCAACATTGTCGTCTAAGCCAATAACAGATTAAAATAGCTAACATTTTTAGACATAATATTGTCTAATTCATTCCTTATTTGGACCATTGTAATACAATAATTATTGACTTATAACTGTATGAATTGATGACTTTGTTAATAACACGATAATATTCTTTGTATTTGAATAATCTATGAGCATATTTAAATTTCTTACAAAATATATTTTAACAAGCAATACTATAAAGCATGTTTTGCCAGGTTATTAGTTAACATAATCCATATTCACTTTTTTTGCATCTTGTCGAGGAGCATAGGCTGCGCACCAGCACTCTCCATTCAACTCTGTCCTGAGAAATTCTTTCCAGTTTTTCTCCAGTTGCTACTCATCCATTTGATGTCCATTTTCAACTCCCGAAGTAATGTGTTCTTTAGCCATCATCTTTTCCGTTTCCCTTCAGGATTCCAAATTAGCGATTGCCTCGTGATGCAGTTTAGTGATTTCCGTAATGTATGTCTTATCTACTTCCAACTTCATATCCTAATTTCCCCTTCAACTGGGAGTTGGTTTGTCCTCTCCCATAGTAGGCTGATCAAGGGCCATAGAGTATCTTGCGTATACAATTGTTCATAGATACCTGTACAATTTCGATGATGGTTGTGGTAGTTCTCCAAGTTGCAACTCCGTACAGTAGGACTATATTGACGTTCGTATTGGAGATTGTGACTTTGATATTGTTTGACAGTTGCTTTGAGTTTCATATGTTCTTCAACTGTAAGAATGCGGCTCTTGCTTTGCCAATCCTCGCCTTTATATCTGCTACTGATCTTTCTTGATCATCGATGATGCTGTCCAGGTATGTGAATGTTTCCACCTGTTCCAGAGTTTCTCCATCAGATGTTATTGAGTTGGTTTTGTTCGTGCTGTATGTGATGATCTTGCACTTTCTTTCTTGTATGTTGAGACCTATTGTCGCAGAGACTTCTGCTACACTAGTTGTCTTCATCTGCATTTGTTGATGTGTATGTGATAAAAGAGCCAGGTCATCTGCGAAGTCCAAACAGTCTCTTTGCATGCAAGCTGTCCATTATATACCGTGCTTCCTTTCAGATGTTGAGGTCTCCATAATCCAGTCAACCACTAGAAGAAAGAGGAAGGGGGGAGAGTAGACAGTCTTGTCTGACTCCGGTCCTCACTTGGAATGCATCTGTCAGCTGTCCTCCATGCACGACTTTGTAGGGTAGTCTGTCGTATGAATTCCTGGTGTTGTTGACGACCTCAGGTAGTGCATGGTGTAGAAGAAGTTATCATAATAATCTCATATTCACATTGTCGAATGTTTTCTCATAATCAAGGGAGTTGATGTATAATGACTAGTTCCATTCAATTGACTCCTCAACGATGATTCGTGGTGTCGCAATTTGGTCTGTGCACGACCAATCCTTACAGACTCCAGCCTGTTGATCTCGAAGTTTGGCGTTTACTGAATCTTTCATCCGGAAAATAATCCGTAATATCCCTGAAATCAGTTACGCTTGTCAATCAAATTACGTTTTGTGTTAAATCAAAATGAGGTCATTTTTAATGCTAAACAGAACTAACCTAATTCAGTCTTTTTTTTCCAGTTGAAAGTATATAGTTACGATTTCCTTTAAAGATCACGAACAGATAGTTTTAACTATTTTAATTAAATTTTACCTGAACGCTAGTTAAATTTTTGGGAGTAGTCAAGAAGCAATTATATATACAGAATAACCTATGTTCATGCATGACTAAACATCAACTATAATACTTTTTCTTAACATTGTAAAGTGAGATTGGTGACAGAATATTACATAATGAATATATTCGATAAAGATTAAAATGATTATCTGTTACTTGACTAGTTAAAACGATTGGTGGGGCAGAGGATGTAAGTCTTGTGGACCAATCACTATTTCAAGAATAACATTTAGCTTAATCATTTTTGGAGTCTAGAGCTATTCGTCTGATGAAGTTTGGTGGATTTGCCCTTTAATCAAAATGTCACTTTGTATGTGTACGAATATAGCATAGATGGAGACTATAAATGTATTTTGCAAGTTGGATGTAATAGTTTGTATGTTGATTGACGGTGATCGACAGTTAGCTATAGATTTAAATCGTCTGGTAGTTGGTACAGTAGGACATACCGTAACTAAGTTATTCAGATAACCACTGACCTTCTATACAACTCAGATGTTTACATTTGTTGATTACTTAAAGATGGCCAATACTTTATCATTTGACTTACCGTAGCGTTCAATAATTGTATTTTTTGTTGTTTTGGAAAAATCAAAAGGCAAATTTCCACGACCAGGTAGTAGTATAATTGCACCGGGAATGGCAGCTGTATTCCTAGTACAATTTTTCCCAGATAATGTTGGTGATTTTGAAGATGAATTTATAGTTAAATATGAAAATCAATTGGAACCACTTTGTGTTAAACTATTAGGACAAAAATCACGTCCACAACTTAATAGTAAGTTTTCATACTTTTATCATTACAAGTGATAACTTAATTTTTCTGTATTGTTCAACTGCACTCATTGCTCTATTTTAAGATGTATGGGTGAATAACTAATATCACATACCTTAATTCTTTAGAATTGTCTCATTTTTTTACTAAATCTAAATGTAGTTGTGTTGATTATATGGTGGAGAATATTTGTCGCTCAGTGGGATGATTTTGTTGAAATTGTGTTGACAAACCTACCTGGTTTAATCGTATAGCTTTTATTGTATTTCTAGACAATATCACCAGCAAAACGAGAGACAGAGGAGAGCTTTGTGCATTTTTCTTCAATTGACTAACAGCTAGTTCAGACGATCTTGAACGCAATTAATTATTTTTAACACTTGCCTTTTCATTATTTTGATTGTCTTTCCCTTGAACGTAAATTATAGCCTTACAGCTAATTATATTTTATCTGATTAGTTGACAAGTTGAGTCTACTTAAAATAGTTATTAATTTCTACCTGACTTGAGTGGTAGGTTCAAAGAATTCTCTAGTATCTATTTAACTGGCTTCTTCCAAGATTTTCACTTCTTCACACCTGGACGTTTATCCTCAGTTGTCTATGCATATTGATTAAAAGTTAGAATTATCATGTTATTTGACAGCTAGTTGATATTTATACAAACGAAAATGATTTGATGTTTATCACAGTTGTATATGATATTTGGCTTTCATTCTTTTCAATTTTTATTTTAAAAAACTGATTGAATTGTAAGCAAAGGTGGATAGTGGCTTACAGTGGAATCCAGGATGCGCGTTTCATTCTATTTGGGACTCGTCAGCTGGATGTACCTGTATCTCAGAGTTAATGTTTACTCTGGGACTCGAAATGAGTACCTTTCGCTTTATCCACTCAGCTACTGGATTCCACTGCTAGCCACTATCCACTTTCGCCTATAATGCTTATGAATCAAGGCTATATCGAGGCAATAGGCACAGTATGCACATATGCCAATAAGAGACTGATCAATTGCAGTCCTAAGCGTTATTGGGAAGATTCAAACAAACAATAACATGTGATTGAGTTGTGTTACCTAATATATTAGTAAAAAGCCTAAACGATCCTACGTTTATTTCTAAAAAAAAACCCAACATAATTAATGAATTTAAACATTGAAAATGAATTAGGCTAGTTATAAATAACATCATAATTTAATATCTAATCTATCGGTTAAGGGCTCTGGCTCGAAACTGGTAGATCCCGGGTTCGAATCTCGCGAGTGCGGGATCGTGGATGCGCACTACTGAGGAGTCCCATAATAGGACGAAACGGCCGTCCAGTGCTTCCAGATTTTCGATGGTGGTTTAGCTTCAATTGACTCATGATTTCAACTTTTAATTAAAATAATCTTTAAAAAGATCATTAAGCTATTTCTGTTCAAAGATAATCTAATGATATCAATGATAAAGACTTTAACTAGGATTATTAATCATAGGGTCAAGATTTCAATTTTTTAGTTAGAAGATGCTGACAGATATATTGAATGCAAATAAGGCTAAACCCTATCAGAGATTTAAAGAAAGTCTATTTAAGTTATTATTAGCTTTATTCACTATTATAGTTTTGGTACAATATAGAATTCTGAACACAAAGTATGTCAACAAGTTTCCTTTTCTTACTTCTTTGTCGATCCTGACGATAAATATTGAATGATAGACCGTTAGAAGTTAGCAGTCCAGTGAATCGACATCTGAATAATGTGCATACTTTTTGCTGCATACTTCTAGTAACCACGATATCTCTGATTGGGCCTTTTGTAACTTGTACAACGAAAGGTTGTACATTTTTCAGAAACGCACTTGATTAGGTAATGTGATTAATGGCCATGATGATGTATTAAAACAAACAAAATTAGATAACTTCCTGAATTATGTAGAAGGCAGGACATGGTAGCCTGGATAGGTATCATTACTAAGCTTGGATTTGATAATTTTGAATAAATTGAGTGTTGGGTAGATTGTTATAAATAAATTAATATATTTGTAATATCTCAATGAGTAGAAAAATTAGATTTTCTGACGTTTCGTGACTCAGTGTAAGCCACTTCTTCAGAGAATAAATAAAAATTATTTATAAATAATTTTTAGCTTTGGAAACTATTTTAAACCTACAAAAAGTGTTTATATGTATATATATCTATGACCATAACGAGTAACCATAGGTCACTAGACCTGTGTAACTTATTCAACCATTATTATTCTATAGTATCATTGAGCGCTGATATACTATTGCATTTTTTTTAAAATTTTGTTTTTTACAATGTCTCATCAATTAAAGTACTTGATTGTTACGATATGGGTTATGCATTAAAGGGCGGTGAAAGAGTAAACACTATTCAACTAAAGAACTGTAATGCAGAGATTGCATCTAACAGTAAATTCCTTTTTATTACAAAAGAAGCATTTAGTAAATGTCAACAGTATGATGCAAATACTTTCACGGTAAGTGAATTGTCGACATTTATTTTTGATATAGTAAGTTTAATAAATTAACTTGTAATTATCTATTTTTGGCTAACAAAAGCTTGCAAATACTACTTCACACTGTAATGTACTGTATAGTCAGCTTCTCTGATATCATTGGTGTCAAACCTATCACTTAATCAAGTTTCGTTATGAAATTAAACATTGTGATTTGATCAACACAATTCCAGTTTCTGAAATATGTAAACAGAATCCCTATTGATAAATGACATACAATGATATATTATGGCTGATTGGTGGCTGTTCATGAGAATAAGAATAGGTCTTTTTCTATTATAAAATGAAGTACTTACATACAAAATTCTAATAAAAAAATGAATATGTCTAAATGCTATATGCTTTCAGAGGAAATCCAACTTGTAGATCACTCTCATTTCCAACAATTAAGACTTAGACGATCACGTCGTATTCATAATAACAAGAAAAATTTACGAAATCTTACTTAAAATACTATTTTTATAGTTGGTTTTCAGTAAAAATAGTCAACTTTAAAAGCATTTCATATAAGGTATAAACAATGAGAGAACAAGGAAATCCTTTAAGTTCTACCATAATATGTCAAGCAACAAAATCTAAACATAAAAACTAAAAAAGCATTAATCATCATTTCAGACATGCAAACAGATTAACACATCAAGAGGGACTTTCGCACAGAAATGCAACTTTTAATTACTTTTTGTTCAAAAGTAGTAAATTGTTTGTTTAATTCAGTAAGTTAATTACTTAACGACTGAGTAATATAACTTAATAGCACACATAGTTATCGAAAAACAATCCTGTTGGTTGAAAGATGACTTGATCTAACTGAAGTAGGAACGTCAAATACTCTAATTAGTGAATTGTAACAAAGCAGAAATAAGAGTTATCTAAGGTATGGTGCTTGTCATGAAACCTGGGGGTCCTCATTGCGATCCTATATATATATTTATATATTGTTTGAAACTGACCATCTTGTGCATACTACTTACGAGTCTAGTAATCTATTCAAAACTTTAGTACTCACATCTTTCAATGTTACTTTGAACACTTTCTATTTATTTCAAAGTGGATTATTTACATCAGCTAATCAAATATAATTGGTGCGTTAGAGACCTCAGTAACCGTTTAGATATCTTATTATATAGTCAATATTAATCATATGGCAGCACATCGAAAGAAAATAATGAATCCATTTTTGTATTGTTTGTTTAAATCTTCTTATCGATGTTTGGAACTGTAACTAATCAGTCTCTTATTATAATATATATAGATGCAATCCGCACAGGATGCACATATACTGATAAGAGACTAATCAATTGCAGTCCTAAACACAAATGGGAAGATTCAAATGAACGGTGTAAAAAAATTAATAGTTGACCCCACTGCACAAGCCATTGGCTTCCAGAACTCACTAGCTAAGTGGATAACACTATGGCGTTTGATGCGAACGGTATTGGGTTGGAGTCTCGGAGTGAACATCAACACTGGGATGCAGGTACATCCACCTAACAAGTCTCAGACAGGAGGAAATGTGCGTCCTGGATTCCAGTACTAACCATCAGTCATTTCTGTCTAGAAAATAACTATCAATTGCTGTTAAAACGTATCTCCTGGTTATTCGTAGTAATGGTCTATATGTTGATAGAAAACGTAGCTGAGTGACTGGATTTCAATACATACCTAAATTTGACAATTTAAAAGCTGAAGCGTCTCAATAACTAACAATTAGTAACAACTTTCTACGATATGTAAATTTTATTTGGAAAATGTTATTAGTTAATAGAAAAGAACTTTTTTTTCTGAAATATTGTGCCTTCTCATAGGAATTTTACTCAATACATGTGAATTCCTCTTCAACTAGTTTATGCTCGGAATCATTTTCTCTCAAACCAAACAATTTCCATTTGGATTCATTGCAATCGATTACAATAACAGTAGAATTTAAACCATTATGTGTAGCAGAATATAAATGGGAACTTGTATTGATTTGTGATAATGGTCAATTTTTCCCGGTGACATTCAAAGGTAGTTACCTGTTATTCACTGTCATTCTAAGATTTTATATTTTGAATAGGCAACTTGTAAAATTTATTTCAGTTTGAAGATAATTTAAAACACAGATTGATGTTAGCCGGGTCAGTGGACAGCTACATCATCATCTCGAGACTGAGCCTAGTACTTCAAATAACCGAGTAAGAGTCCTATTAATCATATTTCCAACATTAGTTCATTTGTGTTTAATCAAAAGAAATAATACATTCATTGAAAGACCTGGAGGGGTCATAAATTCACACTGTTGAAGAATATTAAACTAAGATCAATAAAAAATGATTTTATCTTGCTCATTGGTCTCAGTGAACATCATAGTGTAATAGGTAAAATGATACGAAATTTGTAACAGGGTGTTTGAGAGACTTTTAGGAACATGGTATCTCATTTCTTTGGTCAGTATACTTATGTAACTGATCATTACCAGTGTATTATTAATGAGAGAAAAATAAACTGCCTTCAAGATCCTCTACCCATTTATGAAAAAAATCTTTTGGTTGACGATGCTTACAAGTAAACAAAATTTTAAGCAATTAACACTTAATTACATCCAACCTATGTAAATAATAAATTGGTATGTTATAAGTAATTGTCTCATTTTATTATATTTTGTTTCAAAGATTAATTGCTAAACGCTTATTACTATTTCAAATGTATGAATCGCTTACTTACTTACGCCTGTTACCCCCTCGTGGAGTAGCATACGCAGCACACCAGCATTCTCCATCCAACCCTGTTCTGGGCGATGCTTTGCTGTTCTTTCTAGTTGTTTTTCATCTTTTTCATATCTGCTTCCATTTCCCGGCGTAATGTGTTTTTTGGCCTTCCTCTTTTCCGCCCCCCTTCAGGATTCAAAGTTAGGGATTGCCTCCTGAAATGTTCAAATACTAACATGTAGTATGTCCTATGTAAAACGGATAAAACTTCTAAAATATTTAAAGAATGTGAAATTTCGTTAAGTTACTAAATTAATAAAGGACATCTAAAGTAAACTTAATTATTAGAAATAAATAAAATTGTTCATATTAGAAATTTTATGCAGAAAGGAAATTGTTATACCCCGAAGACAATTATGAATGGTAACTTTTGAGAACTATTTATGGACCAATATGATATGTATATTTCGTATTGTACGATTGTTAAGTAACTTAACTATTTATATTCATGTTTCTCGTATTATAAGCTTCATTTTGACCCATAGACTATTATTATCCATCTCTGCTTACCATGCTTGTGAATTAAGGTATATCGAGGCAATACGCACAGTATGCACATATGCCAATTAGAGACTGACCAGTTGCAGTCCTAACACATCGATGAGAAGATTTAAACAAACTATACAAAATGAATTTAAATTTCACCCCATCGCACAAGCAAGTGGCTATCAGGACTCAATGGCCGAGTGAATAACGCGATGGTGTTTGAAGCGAAATGTACTGGGTTCGAGTCCCAGAGTGAACATCAACTCTGAGATGCAGGTACATCCAGCTGACGAGTCCCAAATAGGACGAAACGCGCGTCCTTGATTCCACTGCTAGCCACTATCCATCTTTGCGTATAAAGAGTTGTTTTGTTTTTTTAGTTCAAGAAAACAGTTTATTCTTTATTGCCAAGTTTTACTTCAATTGGATAGCGCATGTAGAAGTAATAAATTTAATTTAAAAAAGTGTTCGATTTTGCTTAAATGGTGAATAAGAATTTCTCGTTAATTTTAGCAAGTCATTGAGTTCGCATTGCTGTCATGATATATGTCAACTAATGTTTATAGGATCCTTTCATATGGCTTCTTAGCAATCACTTTAATATGTAGTTGTGAATATCTTATATCTATATCATTTACTAAATTGGTATTATGACAATGTATTTTACTTTGTAAAATGATATTAGAAGCTGAACTATTGAACAGCAGTCAAAACTCACTTTGTCACAAGTAACATAGATCCTATCATATGCTTACATCGATTCAAGCTGAAAAATCACTTTCAGTACAGAGATATGAAATTACCAAGATAAATACAAAAGTTGAAGAAATAACGACAATTTCAACTGTGATTGAAAAAGTTAGGTCTAGACAATACGATTTTAGGAGAAGAAATAAGCAGACTAATTCTTAATTTCAAGATCTTAAGAACGACAAAGACTGAATGCATTCAAGTCATTGTGACCAATTTCGAACCATGTTACACAATGTCTCTCAATATTGGTCACGATGATCCTGACAACATCAAGGTATACTGCGTCTAGCAATGTAACTTATTCCAACAGTTAATGGCTTTGTTGACTGATGTCACATCTTGGTTTGACCTCCTCTAGCTTTTGTCTAATCTTTTACTACATCATTAAGCATAGTGCACGGTCTGACACTCTCTGTACATATACTTCTCTTCAGTTTGAGTTCACTACATACTAAGCATTCATAAACAAATATATTTAACCATTTGTATTGAAAGTCTAGCCGTTTTCAATACAAACAATTTTTCCCTTCAGTTTTCCAATTATATTATTCTTGAAATAATCTAGGTAGAGGAGAGGAACCTATATTACAAATAATCGATATTATTGATCAGAATGATTTATCTACTTCAAATAAATCATTAACTAATTTTAGAAAAATTGATACTAATTCAAATGATCAGTTTTATTTCTATCAATTCCCAAAACATTATCCCCACACTAATTCACCAAAAACAATGACAATAAGAAATTGTTGGTAAGTAAAAAATTGTTTATTATGTTTTAAGATAAAGTCTCTATGTCTAACATTTTCTAATATCAGTATGAGGTTGTGGAGATTGGTAAATGTTTGATTTAAATCATGAATCGATCAATGATTGACCGCCATCGAAAACCTGGAGGCTATAGACAGTCGTTTCGTCCTAGTATAGGACTCAGCAGTGTGTATCCATGATCATGCACACGGGATTCCAACCTGGTACTTTTGGTCTCACAAACGGATGCTTAACTCCTAATATCATTGATTCTGTCATTAATTCTGTTAAATTTGGTATTTGTTGTGAAATTCTCATCTAATTATACTAATTTACTGTAGTAACTTGAATAAGCTCACATACATACCAGGTTCTTAGTTGTTTATGACTGACCAACGAAACTGAGAATGTATGTAGATAGTAATAGCAAGCTGATGAAATGTACCGAAATAGGATTAAACAAATGTATTTCTTTGTTTTCACTTAATTTTCAAATGATGTTGACTCCTTGCATTAAACTATCTACTGTTGATAATTACGTAAAATCAGTTATATTTGCTACTCATCACTTATTATTTAGCGGTTGATAGAAAATTTTATATGATCCATTAATTTCCCTCTATACTTTTATATCGAAAAACACATAGCTAATAGTGTTATGCATACGTAAAAATTAGTTAATTGGCATAATGGTTTCCTATTTACCTGACTAATACATCAACTCGTTTAGTAAAACAAAAAAGTCAAAGATTATATTTCTATTGTTCAAACTTTATTAATGACCTTAACAAACAATTTATGACTTCATTAATTTGTAGTTAATCATAAGTATCAATCAATGTTTGAAGTACTTTACCGATGTTATATTTTATTCTGTTCAGATCTCCGCCTACCTTCGGTAGAACTGAAGTATTTACATTAGTTTTTCCTAAGTTTAGTAATACATTCTTTAATTTTTATGATCTTGCCTACTTACTTACTTACGCCTGTTACTCCCGATGGTGCGTAGGCCGCCGACCAGTATTCTCCAACCCACTCTATCCTGGGCCTGTAGCTCCTCCGGGGGCTACTGCCGGTCCCAAGCCCGGTTAAAGTAGGAGGGCTGGGCATGGGGTTAGCGACCCCATCTCGTAGAAAACCAACTCGCTAAAAAAACGCTAACCAGAAAAAAAAATGATCTGTAAGTAATTTATTAGCTGATATTTGCATATTTTATACAAAGAATCCTGAAAAAAGAAGGGCGTTGATATTAGGGCTTGCATTCTACTGCCTATTAAGTTGTGGTAAGAAATGTTTAGCGGTAAATATAAAATATCGCCTTAGTATGTGTTTGAATATTGGGATTCAAAAAAAGAATTCACAATGAACGTCGCTTATGTAATAGTGATTATTTGTTGTGTATCTTCAATCGCAAAGTTGTTTTGGTCAGTTTTGTAACTATTACGTTTTCTTCCAATAATATGCTTATGGTATTGGAGAGTGGTCAAATATGGCTTTACATACAAAGGGTTTGTTTATACAAGTAATAGACAAATAAAAAAATATAGCTACTTATATAATGTCTTCGCTTGAGTCCCGTTCTAATAGACACTATGATAGATTGTCAACCTTCTGAAAATATCAGTCGGTAAATGGTAAAGTAAAGTCAATAAAATATTATCATACTATTTACATAACTGACAAACAGATGATCTAAAAATTTAGGCAGGGTATAAATATTATTAGAAATTTCGATAGTGTAATGAGAAGACTAAGATTATCAGACCTATGTGATGATATATTAGCGCAATACATTTCGAACAATCGGATCACACATATACTTGTTAAGAACATTTATGTATAAAAAATAAAAGGTCAACTCGACTGGAAATGGGGTTAAGAATAGGCAAGGATAATAATAATAATGTGAAATCAATTTGAAACCTAATTACTCTGGATAATAAGCTAATATTACCAGGGTAGGTTTAAGTGGAGAACAAACTGTCTTTGAATACACAAAGGGGGTTTGAATTTTCATATGGCTAAGGCTTGGTATACGACTTTTTACACTTTTATACAACACCACAAAAGCCGAGTTAAGATCAATCTTATAGCCTAAATTCGCTAAGTATTGTTTGTTTGAATCTTCCCATTGATGTTTATTATTCGATTAATCACGGATTACCCTTTCGTTAGATTGTTCAGTTTATTCACTACAATGATTTTAATGAAAGTTTATGAACACTTTAAACTAATCTGTTTTGTTATTTTAAAGCTCTTTTATTCTCAACAATTTATTAATAGCTCAGAACCTCTACGTTTTCAATGGATTCAAGAAAATGAATTCAGTGAACCAAATCTTTCAGAGTATACTTCAGATAGTTTAATTAAAAGTGATGATGTATTAAATCAACGTAAATCTTTATCAACAAGTGTAATATCATTATCAGATAAACAAACAGATAATGCTGTACCATTATTATTCACTATTAATCCAACAACTGGCGTATTTGAAACCAATGAAATGAAACATTTTCAAATTTGTTTTAATCCAACTCAAGTAAGGAAGTATAAAATCATATAATAGTATTTTATTATTTCCTTATTTGATATATAGAGAAAAGGTGGATGAGTACTGCTGAGGAGTCCCATAATAAGTCGAAACGGCCGTCCAGTGCTTCCAGGTTTTCTACGGTGGTCTAGCTTCAATTGACTCGTGATTTCAACTATATATAAAAAAGTATTTTTTGTGAATGAACTTTATAACCGTCACCAGTATACTTCAACCATATCTAGAATAAAATAACTATCACGCGATGCCATTCGATATTGGTCTGACTATGTTAAGAAATGAACCTAAGTTAGAAATGGGCAATAATAAAATTCTTTTGTATGCCTTAATAGTGTAGCGCTTATAACAATGCCTCCGTAATTTGGTGCTGAGGAGTCTAAAAATGGGTAGGATTATTTTTAGTATAGTTGATATTTTTTTTACCTATGAAACCCAGAACTAATGTTTCATCTTATTTAGGACTTCAAGCTGGACTTACCTAAATTACAGTGTTGTTGTTCACACTATCGGTTAAGTGCTCTAGAGCGAGACTGGTAGGTGCTGGGTTCGAATCTGGCGAAGCGAGGTCGTGGATGCACACTGCTGTGGAGTTCAACAATAGGACGAAACGTCCGTCCAGTGCTTCCAGGTTTTCTCTGATGGTCTAGCTTCAATTAACTCATGCTTTCAACTTTGAAAATACTAAATGTACACAAAACCCCTTCTGAATGATTAGTTGTCTTTTTTATATTATTAGTAAATCACTTGTCGTAACACTTTGAACACAATATTTAGTTATTGTTTTCTGAACATCTCTATTACAGTTATTGAAAAGAATGCTGTTCTCAGGGTAATATCCTTATTAAGCGTCCGCAACTACACTGGTTAACAAATACCACTAATAGATATATATTATTTTATCTATACATATGAATAATCCATTTTGAATCTTTTACAGGTTGGGATATTTAGAACACAACTAGCATTAGTATTGCTCGGTATACCAGAAGTAGATGAACAAGAAAATTGTTATAAATTAGACAAAAAGCACTTATCAATTGAATTAGAAGGGACAGCAGAACCACTTCCAATAGCAATTGAACCACCAATTTTAATTGTTCCTGGAAGGTGTTTGCTTGATGTTCCTGTGTACCGTACTGTGCAGGTATGCTTTAAGAATGAACATGAATTCTTTGTACTACGTGAGAATAGGGTTTTATACATACAGTGTAATTTTTCAATAAAAAATGTAGTATTTTATTTGATTTAAAATTTACGATGTGTAACAAGTCTGATCGATGGTGTTAACATTGAAAAACATATTATATGTCCAAACCACTTTAGTCAATAAAGATGTACTTCCACATTAAGTGACTCGCCATCTGTAACTAGTACTCTCCTTCTTATATCAATGTTTATCACCTGATAGACCAAACACACTCCAGCATTACCTTTTAAGCACGTGTGACCCAATTTCAGTAGCCTGCTATTATCCTCTATTTTCAAAAGCCAAGTTTTATAGCCTTGAATTAGAAAAGAAAAATTACTGCATAGCTTGCTCGTTTGGTCATTGATATAAGTCAGGTGTGCTTTCTAAATCCATTTCAGGATTTCTTAAGGTACAGTTGAGATGAATATTTTATTTTCATACGTATTTTTATGGTCAATAATTGTTTCTGGAAACTAAAAAGAAGCTTTTCAGAACTCCTAATATATCCCAATTCGTTCTCATAATCTGATTGTTCGAAAACAGGTACCAGTACTAAATATTCCACTTTCAAAACTGTGGTTTTACCAGTAATTGTATAATTAGGCATGATATCTATATCTTACCTAACATTATAAGCTGTATTTCTTCATATCTGCTTCGTTTATTTGGTTCAAGAGTCAAATATTTATCGGAGTTTATAAGTCAGTTTATTAATTCGTGTTTTACATTTTTTGTGTAGTAAATATGAATATTCCAATGGACTTATAAATGACTCATGATCTCAACTATTAAAATTACTATAATATCCACAAAACCACTTCTGATATTAATCAACATATGCTCACTAGTGACTGGCTCCATGAGGTATTTCCTGGAGTTCTAGTGAGAAACAATAACCAGTGGAGTTCAACGAGGTCAGTTGAGAGATAGTAACTCACTGAAAACATTCGTGGATGGGTATTTCAATTTCATAGATCGGTTAAAGCTAGACATTAACACCATCGGATGCCGGCTCAGTGGTCTAATGGTTAAGCGCTCTGGAGTGAGACTGGTAGGTCCTGGGGGATGCGCACTGCTGAGGAGTCCCATAATAGAATGAAACAACCGTTCAGTGCTCCCAGGTTTTCCATGGTAGTCTAGCTTCAATTGAATCATGATCTCAACTATTAAAATTATAAATGATTTTTCAGTTATCGGTTATAGTCTATCTAAATTACCTTTAGTATATAATTGTTTTGATTTATTAAGAAATTTTCTAACAAGAAAGAAGAAAATTTTGATTCAACTTTTCATTGATAATCACTTTATATTTTTATATTAAAGTTGGTGAATAAATCCACCAATTGTTCTGTGACATTTTCATGGCAACATAATTTTGATATTGAAACGAACACCATCAATTTAAGCGATTGTACTCAATCTACAACAGAAGTTCTTCAATCAAGTAGACAACAAAGTTCAAGAAAATATAGTGAATTAGAAAAGTCAAATGATGCTTTAATTGTCTTAGAACCAACTATAGGTTCAATTGATCCTGGACAATCAATTAATATTGATATCATTATGTCATCTTCAAAATCTACCATGATAAAAGAAAGTATTCCATGTTTTATTAATATATTGCCCAATTCTCCACTTTGGTTGTATATTGAAGTTGAATTTTCTGTAAGTAATCGAATTTTTATCATTTTATTTCAATATATTAATAAATAATTACTTTAAATTAATACGTGTTTCATTCCAAAATCAATGTAGTTTTAAGCATAAATTACTTATGCCACACATATGCCAAATAGAGATTGACCAGTTGCAGTCCTAAACATCAATGGGAAGATTAAAAAAAAACAATACTAAATGAATTTAAACTTCACCCCATCGCACAAGCAAGTGGCTATCAGGACTCAATGGCCGAGTGGATAACGTGATGGCGTTTAAAGCGAAAGGTACTGGGTTAGAGTCCCAGAGTAAACATCAACTCTGAGATGCAGGTACATCTAGATGACCAGTCCCAAATACGATGAAACGTGCGTCAAACTGGATTTTACTGCTAGTCACTATCCAACTTTGCTTACAATGCTTGTAAAATGAGGCTTTATCGAGGCAATACGCACAGTATGCACATATGCCAAATAGAGATTGACCAGTTGCAGTCCTTAATATCAATGGGATGATTCAAAACAAACAATACTAACTGAATATAAATTACTTAAAGTTTGAGAAAGATTGTAACAAAGGGAGGACAAGATAACTTCCTTTCTTGTTTGCTGTGCTTTACATATACAACTCTAAAATTAACTAAACATAAGAACCTAAGGTGTAATGGCTGCTGAGTGAACTTTATATTGATGAGCTGGAATTCAGTGGTTTAGATTACGGGATTCTGCCAGTTTATGTGATTGTAAACCGACTAGAGTTTGTGAAACATTTTTAACATATTTTTTATACTTGATCTTTATCACTTAAGATGCCATGGTTGTTTTGAGAATGTAGCCTTCGTGCTTTTCACATTCTCTTTACTGTTTTTCAACGTTGGGCCCCGGTTCATAATATGGCGATATGATACAAAAGATAATTTTTTAGGGTTGGTAGCAGTTGGTTCATTCTGACTTATGATGGGGTTCTAGTGATCAAGCAACTCATCGAAGTACGATATCATCAGATACAACTCAGAAACTAACAACAACCTTGTTGTAGTGTATTTTCATAATCTTAATAGAAGTAGAGTGGACGTTATTGACTGTCGATTGTTTTTTGAACTGAATTGTATCATTTGATAGACGATGATCTTGTTCATTGATTTAGTAATTTTTTTCCTTTTTCATCTTGTGTAGGGCGTTCTTTTTAGTACCCTCTTGTATCAAGCATTAAAAAAAAACTCGATAAAACTGCCCATCCAAAAAATGTACTGAATTAGTTCTATTTTTTAATAAAGACAAGAAACATAGTTAAAAAGTGCTGTATTGTTGCTCCGGATGTCTGATTTTTTTCTGTAAACGTATTTCTTAAAGGACGATATAATACTTCTTGCATTTAAATCATCCAAGATTGGTACCTATTTTATTACCTTCCGGATACTTTACTTAGTTTAGCATAAGTCATAGAGTTATAAGCATAAGTTATAATATGGCTGGTGGCTAGCACTGGAATCTAGGACGTGCGTTTAGTCCAATTATTGACTCATCAACTGAATGTGTCTCCATCCCAGAGTTGTTGTTCACTCTGGGACTCGACTTTAGTAATATCAAGGCAACCCGCACATGATGCAGGTTTGCCAATAAGAGACTAATTTAACAAATAAGAAAAACAAACAGAAACGTGATAAATGAATAAAATTATAAACAGACGTAACTAGCAGTGGGATGGAGTTTGTCAGTTATGTGTCATAATCAATTCGTTATGGTATAGGAGATGACCTTAAATGCACCATTTATACATCAAAAAGATATCCACTCAAAAGGAATTAAAAGTTCCCGCCCGATGACTTTCATCCTTGTAAAGAGTATGAAAAGTTTACAAGCTAAACAATTTTTGAATTAGAACATTTCAAACAATCAAATATCACATATTTGTGCGCTACATTTATTACTACTTTCTATATCAATCTGATCACGCCTGTAAACTGGTATAAATTCTGTAATCAATGTTATCAAAATATGTATACATAATTAATACTATTACTATTAACGGTTGTTGTGGGTCCTGTCACTTTTTCTAAATCAACGGTGGTTTCATCTTGATCATATTAGTCATTTTTATATACCGAATTTGTTTACAAATATTTTTCATTATTTATTTTAGGGCCCTACTATTGTTTTTGATAGAACAGACTGTAACTTTAGTCTTATGCGTCCGAATGAAACAGCTGAAATGGATGTACTCTTAACGAACACTACTCCCTCTCCAAGAAAATGGTTTGTGAAAACAGAAACATTTATTGATAAGGTAAGAATTAAGTGAAATGATAACTTGTCATTTATTTTACGTTTAAGATAACATTTTAAAGTGTGGTTAAGAGGTTGATAGCATATTACTTTATCAAACAATAGCTTATTTGTATTTGTTATAAAATATATATCGGAAGTTCATAAAATATGGTCTTGTTTGTTTGATATGACTGAAAAGCATAAACATTAGTGTTGGTAATAGAGAGAACTCTTGTATGGATGATGTAAGCCAATTGTTTCGGCAGTCAAATGTAATCTAACGCTGTAATACACCTCTTCATATATAATCCAGTTTATATTGGTTAACTGGACATATTTTTAAGATTTCATGCATCATGTGTTGACCTTATATGCTTCTCACAATAAGACAAAAATAAATTGCTATGCGATTCAATAAAAGTTTAGGTATTGTTAAGAAAATCATAATTGTGGTAAGACGAAACATGATCATAATCCGATACTTTATTTCAGAAAAAATTATGATGTAACAGACATTTCAGCAAATAGTCTTAAGTTGTACTTAGAAGATCATATTCCATATATGGTTTGGCGTACATTTCTTCTTTATATAAAACTGAATTAGTTCATATTAAAGACGTGCTACAAACATATAAATGGTAAGTATGGTTATACTACTATTATATATCCAAATTAATAATCTGAAAAGTGGTCTTGTTTAGGGCAAAGTTCATCGTTTAAAGTTATAGCATACAATTTGGGATTGCTAAACAATATGAAATTATCCGGATTAGGGATTCGTGGAGATTGAGTTATGTTTAAAGTTGAATTCATCAGTCAATCTAAGCTAGATCACCATTGAACACCTGGAAGCATTGGACGACCGTTTCGTCCCTTTGGTGCGGGATCGTTGATGTGCACTTTTGAGGAATCCCATACTAGGATGAAAAGACAGTCCAATGCTTCCAGGTTTTTAACGGTGGTCTAGCTTAGATCGATTCATGAATTCAACTTTAAACAAAATATAATTGTTAGTGTTGAGATGACTAATATACAATGATAACTTGTGTCAGCTTATACGTCAATTGAAATTATGGGATTCATGATTAGAATAAACATGGATCAGATAGAGTGAGAAAAATAATAGTGCAATTACAAATTCCATTTAATGTTCAGTATAAGACTATATTGTGTAAAAAGTTTAGTTAAAGGGAAATTATAAAGTGGAATGAATGCTAAGTGAATGAATCATGTATTCGGGTAATTAATAATGATATTAAACCAATAATAATACAAAGATATGTGAATAAAGATAACAGAGACAATTATATTTGACTAAGAAAGGTTGTAAGTACAATAGTCAAATTAAGTCTTTCAATAGCTACTAACTGATTGACCTGATGCTGCCCAAGATAGGAGAAGCGGTTCAATGTATTTCTTTTGTACTCTTAGCTCCTGTTTCTTGATTCTAATGGCCACTGGTTTCGTCGTTTGAAGGACATTGAGTTAGACAGGCTTTGCCAACAAATTACTGACACGATAATTAGTTGAAAAAGATTAGCTTGTACTGGCACTAGTATCAGTTTTCACTAAATATAGTACTTCAGAGCTATCTACATCATATACTAGACCTTTGCCTAGCCACTCTGGGAAGTGTTTGCAAACAGGAAAGTGTAAATTCCTAGAACTTTGACTAATATAACTTTCTCAACAACATCAGTTGAATCAATCAATACAAAACTAGGTGGTTCCTCTAGACAATTCATCTTTTAGCCTCGTAGTAAACAAAGGTCATAGCTCTTTGACGTTGAATAATTTTTGGATTGTCCTACGCAATCAATGGATTAATAGTTTGCTAGTTTCATCCCCTCTGAATCGTAGGGACATGAACATGGATTTCTTATTTATTGTTGGTATTTCACCTTTTCTAACCTTTGTGATCATATATTTGTTTATAAGCTTTCTGAGATATCAGTTTTCTGTGAGTGTATTAGGTAAGGCGTTTCTTTTCTTCTTCGACTATACCTGTAGAACATATAGTGTGTATTCGATTGTCGAGAGTCATGATCCAGTTTCTTTTGTACTGTAGAGGTACAAGACTAAGGAAATGTATATAAAGTCTTGCCCAAGTATTTTTTCTGTTTAAATTTCTTTTTTATTGATTCATTAACTCTCTTGGTTAAAAGAAAATATTTTCATGAAGAAACCTTTTAAATATTGAAATATATTTACAGTTTCAATCTGAGATAAAAATGCATCCATCTTATGGAGTAATAAAACCCTTTCAATCAGTAAAAATGAATTTATCTTTTACACCACAAGTAACGAGAAGTGTTCGTGATATTATCACAGTACATACTGAAGATTCTGAAGAAACAAGGTAATCATTATTTTCGATAATATTGTACTATTTTTAACAAATTGAGGCTTCAATATTATAAATGAGCAGATTCCCATTATCAAATGTTCAGAAGCATTTAAACGAACTTACCTAGTCGTAAGCCACAGTAAATAGTTCCAAGAATGTTCACAAGTTGATCAATACATGTAATGATGTACCAATTGGTTAATATCATTTTTGTCCAATAGATCTAGAGTCAGTTTCTTACCGGACGAATAATATAACTTGATTGTGTTATGTTGTCTTATTTAGATATCATGCTTCAACCTCACTAGATATAATCACCTTTAAACTGGTATTCTAAAAATAACAATTTGTTTGAAACTGTTAGATTTTTAAATTCACTTGGTATTGTTCGTTTGAATCTTTCCATTGATGTTTAGGACTGCAATTGATCAGTCTCTTATCGGCATATGTGCATACTGTGAGTATTGCCTCGATATAGCCTTGATTCACAAGCATTATTAGCAGAGATGGATAGTGGCTAGCAGTGGAATCCAGGACGCGCATCTCAGAGTTGACGTTCACTCTGGGACTCCAACGCAGTACCTTTTGCTTCAAACGCCATCGTGTAGCTGAGTGGATAACGCTTAGATGCAGGTACATCTAGCTGACGAGTCCCAAATAGGACGAAACGCACGTTCTGGATTCTACTGCTAGACACTAACCATATTTGCTTATAATATTAGGTCTTTAATTTTTATTTATCTGCATCAAGTATGTTATGTTATTTAATCAAATTTATTGTTTTATTTTCTGTTCTCATTGTGGATAATGGATCTAATTAATGTTAGATGCATATAAATATTGAGATCTATTCAGGAATAGTTTAGAAAAATTTCATTTGTTCGTCAAAATCTCACCAGAAACAAGTTTTTTCAGTTATTTATTCAATAGCATCACAGTATACTGACAGTTCAACCAAATGGGAAGACATCCTGAAAATCATATTTCAATAAAGTCCCTTGACAACGAAATCTCTGTGCCACACAGCTTGTTGCTTATAGAAGTATTGGCTGTAGTTCTAAAGAGTAAAATCTCTATTAAAGTGGTCTATTAAAAATAGCGTTGAATATGGCACATATGTTTATCAGTCGAAGTTGATAAAAATTGATTTATCAGGAAAACAGTGAAACTGGACTAAATAAAAAGTAGATGAATGGGTTATATTAACATAAATTGAAGTGACATTATAAATGTAAACAATATAGTTCATAAAGAACAAATAACCAGATGGAACTATAAAATACGGAGTGACATAAGGCTATCTATACATAAGATGAGAAATATTGAATATATCTGTTTCGATGTGACTATCTTCAAGTCGTATCACACATAAGCCAGTAACATAAATAATTAATGGAATAGATTGGTTTAGTTACCTTCATCCTTTTTCAATCTACTCAACATAGAGCGTAAGAATAGTTGATAGCTGGTCTTGTTTTACAATCACCTTGCTCGATGAAGACTGTCAACCACTTTGGTTATCTAATTATTGTTAAAGTTTGCGTGGAAATGAATTCATACTTTCGAAAGAAGACTGGCTTTTATAGAGCCAGTGTATTAGGAATATGCAAATACACAAAATGCTTATTTCGTTTACTTCAAAGGTCACTTGATTGGCAGAGTTCTATTATCATTAGGAATGAACAATACTGACAATGATCAATACTTAATGACGTGTTGTTTCTAACTATCTCAACTCTAAATAAGGAAAGTCGCACTCCAAATAGCCCAGTGGTATTGTCCCAGAATATGTAGATTGGTGACTTCAGTTCAAATCCCCCTAGGAGCATCATTTTGCTCGAGACTCTGGGTATGCAATGCTGACGAGTCCAGTATTGTCTTTCGGCTATGTACAACACATCCGACCAAGTAGTAATAAGTTCATTATAATTTGTGAATGAATAGTTATACTTACAGTTGTATGCACTAAAAATATAGAAATATGTTTTTTAACGATTCGTTTCACTTTTTTTCTTATAGCAAACTTTTAATTTTAGCAGAAGTTCAAACTCCATTGATTGATTTTAATCCACTTCATATTGATTCGAAACAATGTTTTTGGAATGTTCCTGTCACTGAAACAGTAACAATCACAAATTTGAATATGTTGGAATGTGATTTAGAATGGATTGAAGTAAGCAGATTGCATTGGAAATAATACCTGTGTGTAAAGTAAATAAATCTTAGTTGTGGAATGCATATTTTTAATGATTATAAAAGTCACTAAATTAAATGCTATACATTTGGTTACAGTAAGAGGAGTCTCTGGATAAAATATGGAATATGACAACAAATTCACTTGTTGTTGTTTACTTGTATCTTCCTATTGTTATTTTGGACTGCAATTGATCAGTCTCTTGTTAACATATGTGCATCCTATGCGGACTGCCTCGATATTGCCTGAAGTCACAAGCTTTATTAGCAAAGATGGACTCAGTAGCAAACGCGATGGCGTTTGAAATGAACGGTACTGGGTTCACGTCTCAGAGTGAACATCAAATCAGAGATACAAGTACATCCAGCTGACAAGTCTCAAATAGGACGAAACGCGCGTCCTGGATTCTATTGCTAGCCACTGTCCATCTTTGCTTATTTGACAACAAATTTGTTCTCAGTAAAATTTAGTGGCCCACCATTTGATATTAATTAACAATTTTATTATTCTTAATTATTCTATTGATAATATTGTATCAAGACTGTTGAATGTTTTATTAATCATAATTATTTTTATATTTGAAATACTTTTAATAGCCCATTGGAAATGATAAGGAATGGGTTACAATAAATGTTGTCCCAAAAACTTATCGAATCACAGGTCAAAAAAGTCAATTATTTGAAATTTCTATATGTGCACACAAACAGGTAATTTGAAGTAACAAGCATTTTGTGATAAATTATTAATGTTTATAAGAACTTTCGTCTAAATTAGAGCGAATAGTTTCACAGTATTTGGGCGCCGAGTTGATGTAATACATTAAATAGGAATAATATATTTTCAGAGTTGAAAGCATGAGTCAATTGAAACTAGACCACCAAGGAAAACGTGGAAGCACTGGACGGCCGTTTCTTCCTATTGAGGGACTCCTCAGCAGTGCGCATTCATGACCTCGCCTCGCGAGATTCGAACCCAAGACCTATCAATCTTGCGTCAAAGCACTTAACCGTGACGAAGTCGTGGATGCGCACAGCTGAGGAGTTCCACAATGTGATGAAACTGCAGTGCTTCCATGTTTTCCTTGGTGGTCTAGCTTCAATTGACTCATGCTTTTAACTATGAAAATACTAAATCTTCACAGAACTCCTTGTGATAATAATATATTTGTAAAATTGCAGCGAATGAATTTGAAGTAAATCCAACGTTTCAACTGGCAATTTTCTATTATTGTTTTGTCTATTTTTTGATTTTTTCTTTTTATTACAGAAATCAATTGAAGATCTTCAAATCCCATTACGTGTAAATGGATTGAATAAGTTTTTATATTTACCGATTACAGCTACAGTTCAAGGATTGTCAATAACCTATTTTCCATTAAATCAAGATTTGTATGTCATATTCAATTTTAACTGCTACTATCATTCCTTTATTTAAACACAAAAACATTAGTACATAGGGGAACTAAAATATACATCTGTCTTACATTATTATGCGTGTTGGCTGGAATACTGCCCAAGGTGCCAACACCGAAGCAGGTGGGTTTCTTAGGGAGAGATTTGTTTCTTTGGAATCCTTGAGCTCCTATGCACCATAGGGTTTTTTCAAGGTTTTTTAACTCCACCAGATGGATCTTCCGCACCCACCGATCCGGTTTAAGCGCCGCACATTGGAGTAAATAGATTTTCACCTAGTGTTAAATGTAAAATTGTACTAAGTTTTATTTGTTTTCGAAGTGTTCAATAAACATTGAATTCCGCCGGTTAGATTTACCGTTATCTAATTCACTTTATTCTTTCGTTAAATAGTTAAAAGGGAATAATCTATTGTAAAATTGCTTATTTTTTATGAATATGAACTGAAAAATCTTATAAAGAATGCAGAAATCCAACTTCGAATGTTTTCGTATTTTGTTGTGTCATTGTAGAGATCCAATATGCCAAGAAATTTCGCATGAAAATATCAATATTCCAAACAATAATATAAGTGAAACAATGATTTTAGACTTTGGACAAAATGTTGGTCTTTTTGAACCAGTTGAAAAGTGGATTGAATTTAGGAATAATACACCTATACCAACAAGAATATGCGTAGATACTAGGAGTTTATCTACAAAAGCTAATTATGCTGATTATGAGAATTTTCCTAATAAACCTATACTTGGCGCTGCGAAATATTTGTTTGTAATATCAAGACAATCTACTGAAAATCATTTAAGTAGTCAAAATGTCTTACACGACAAGAATGATCATAAAACTCAAATTAGGAATCTTTATGGTATGTTTAATTGTGAACCAGTACGTCTTAATTTAAATTCCACAAATTCTCATTCTGATAATTATCATGTGCTCATAATTCAAGATGGATTTCCTGGAGTTCTATTGAGAAGCCGTGATCACTGGAGTCCAATCCGTGTCGGGTTTGAGACAGTTATCCACCTCAATCAATGGATGAAAGGTTGTAGAAGATCATATATCTATTGAAGTTAGACATTTACACCATTTGATACTGCCTCAGTCTTTTAAAGGACTAAAGTTTGCGTATGAGCTCGAATCTCCTGGATTCGAGTACCTTTCGTGCAGGATCCTTGATGCACACTGGTGAGGAATCCCGTACTAGGACGAAACGACCGTCCAATGCTTCTAGGTTTTCAATGATGGTCTAGCTTAGATAAACTAATTTGTTAAAATTGCTACAATCCCCATAAATACCCATTCTGACATTACGTATACTAGATACTGTTTCATTATATTAAACTTAATTTATGTCATCAGGAGTAATAATATTATTGGCATATATCACACAATGATTCCGGCAAAATGATTATTATACGACTTTATACCACTTTCACTACAACGTTGAAATCACTAGATACAGTGTTCACAAGTTGTTTGTCAAGAGTGAAACCATTATTGAATAATAATCAATTGATTTAGTGGCTTGAACGTCGCCTCATCTAACTCACTGTACTAAGTCGGGTAGGATAACTTGATCTAACAATAAAATACCGAATTAGAACGTAATTGCATGAAGTAATAAGTTCGGTTCATTTTGTCGAATGAAATAAGTATTGGCTTATATTCGTCATACTAACGAACAATTCGGACGCAACCATTTAGGATTTAGGCCAGGTTTAGTGAGCATGACAACCAGGATAGTTCAAACATGTGTTACAGTTGATTAGCGATAGTAATGAGCAAATATGTATATTCTAAAGGATTACGAGTTTCCTAGGTGTTAAAGGTAGAGCTAACTAGTCAAGGATCAAGGTCCAAGGCAGACTTACTTACTTACGCGTGTTACTCCCAATGGAGCATAGGCCGCCGACCAGCATTCTCCAACCCACTCTGTCCTGGGCTTACTTTTCTGGTTCTATCCAGGTCTTGTTCATTCTTCTCATGTCTGTCTCTATTTCTTGGCGTAATGTGTTCCTTAGTCTTCCTCTTCTCCTTTGACCTTCAGGATTCCATGTGAGGGCTTGTCTTGTGACACAATTAGGTGATTTCCTCAAAGTGTGCCCAATCCACTTCCAGTACTTCCTCCTGATTTCTTCCTCCGCTGGAATCTGGTTTGTTCTCTCCCACAGTAGGTTGTTGCTGATAGTGTCTGGCCAACGGATCCGAAGTATTTTGCGTAGATAACTATTAATAAACACTTGTATGATATGAATGATTGCTTTCGTAGTCCTCCAAGTTTCCGACCCATACAGTAGAACTGTCTTGACATTTGTATTGAAAATTCTTATCTTGGTGTTGGTTGACAATTGTTCTGAGTTCCAGATGTTCTTTAGTCGTAAATATGTTGCTCTTGCTTTGCCGATCCTCGACCTCACATCTGCATCTGATCCACCGTGTTCACCAATGATGGTGCCCAGACATGTAAAGATTTCCACATCCTCCAAAGCTTCTCCGTCAAGTGTAATTTGATTGGTGCATATTGTATTGTATCGGAGAGTCTTGCTTTTCCCTTTGGTTATATTGAGACCTACTGTTGCTGAGGCTGCTGCTACACTGGTCGTTTTCTCCTGCATTTGTTATTGCCTTTGTGATAGAAGAGCCAGATCTTCCGCGAAGTCTAGATCGTCAAGTTGCATCCTGTCTGTCCACTGCATCCCGTGCTTTCCTCCAGTCGATTACCAGGAGAAAGAGAAACGGTGAGAGTAAGCAACTTTGCCTTACACCAGTCTTTACTTCAAACGAGTCGGTGAGTTGTCCTCCGTGGACGATTTGGCAGTTTAGTCCATCATAGGAGTTCCATATGATATTGACTATCTTCTCAGGCACGCCGTAGTGTCAAAGAAGCCTCCATAAGGTCGTCCTGTCCACGCTATCAAATGTCTTCTCGTAGTCAATGAAGTTGATATGGAGTGATGAATTCCATTCTATTGATTGTTCCACAATGATACGTAGAGTTGCGATTTGGTCTGTACACGATCTATCCTTACGAAATCCAGCTTGTTGATCTCGAAATTGGGCGTCCACTGAGTCCTTCATCCTGTTTAACAATACTCTGTTGAATAATTTTCCTGGTATTGAGAGAGGTGTGGTGCCCCTGTAGTTGTCGCACTTGCTCAGATCGCCTTTCTTTGGTATCTTGATGAGAAGTCCTTCTTTCCAGTCTGTTGGTACATGTTCTTCGTCCCAAATCTTACTGAAGATGATGTGGAGTATCTTGGCAGTTGCTGTTACATTTGCTTTCAGTGCCTCTGCCGGGATGTTGTCTGGTCCCGCTGCTTTGCCACTCTTGATTTGTCTAATGGCCATGCTGATCTCCTCAATTGTTGGTGGGCCAATATGGATTAGAAGGTCTGTGGGTGCTGCTTCGACGTTGGGTGGGTTCAGTGGAGCTGGTCGATTCAAGAGTTCTTTGAAGTGTTCTACCCACCTGTTTCGTCCGTCCTTGCTTTTCTCTGGTCTTTCTGGCTTACGGTAATTTCCAGCAAGTTTCTTTGTTTTATCATACAGTTGTCTCATGTTTCCCTCTCTTGCAGCCTTTTCCGCTGTCATTGCTAAATCTTCCACACATATTTACGTTTGTCGGTTCTCATGCTCCTCTTCACTTGCTTGTTTATTTCTGTGGATTCGGCTTGTGCCTTGGCTTTTTCTGCTCCTATTCGGCTAGTATTGATTGCTGTCTTCTTGTTCCTCCTTTCTTCAATCCTATCTAGTGTACCAACAGTGATCCATTCCTTGTGATGGTGCTTCTTTTGGCCCAGAACCTTCTGACATGTTGAAACGATTGCCTCCTTGATACCTTTCCAGTTGCTCTCCATGGTAGCCCCCTCTCCATTGAGTAGGTCATGAAAGGCCTGGAACCTGTTGCTGAGAGCTCTGTTGAATTTGTTGAGTTTGTCAGCATCTCGAAGAAAGGCCGTATTAAACTTTTGTGATGTAGTCCGCCCCGTTGTTCACTGCTTCTTGAGCTTTAGTTTCATCTTGGCGACCAGCAAATGATGATCGGATGCTATAGCAGCTCCTCTTCTGGTTCTCACATCCTCCATCGTCCTCCTGAACTTTTTGTTGATGCGGATATGGATGATTTGATTCTGTGTAGTGTGATACAGTGAAATCCAAGTGGCTTTGTGTATGCTTTTGTGTGGGAATATGGTGCCACCTATGACCAGTTTATTGAAGGCACATTGGTTTGGAAATCTCTCACCATTTTCTTTCCTTTCACTCAGTCCCATGACGTATCCAGTGTTGTCCATTCCAACCTTGGCATTGAAATCTCCCATCAGAATGGTCAGGACCGTTGCTGGGCACTTGTGATCGATTGACTGCAGCTTATCGTAGAATTGGTCTTTAGCATCTTCATTGTAGTCGTTGGTAGGCGCATAGCATTGGATGACGTTCATTGTAATGCCCTCTCTCTTTGTTTTGAAGGAGGCTTTGATGATCCTTCGTCCATGAGATTCCCATCCAATAAGTGCATTTTGTGATTTTCTGGACAGCATCAATGCAACTCCTTGTGTATGTGGGTCATTTTCTTCTTCATGACCGGAGTATAACAGAAGTTTCCCTGAAGATAGTCTTTGTTGTCCAACCTGCGTCCAATGTGTTTCACTGATTCCAAGCAACTCGAGGTTGTATTTTCTCATTTCTGCAGCAATTTGGAAGACTCTTACGGTTTCCCACATTGTCCGGACATTCCATGTACCTATAAAAATTGTTGCTCTGGTTGTAAGAAGGTGCATCGGCCTCATGACTTCCGAAGGAACTCGGCTTTCATCATGAAGCGTCATAATTATTCCTTCTACTCCCATGGCAGAGTTTAAATGGTTTGAATAATTTTTTCTGGTTAGTGTTTTTTTAGCGAGTTGGTTTTCTATGGGATGGGGTCGCTAACCCTATGCTCAACCCTCCTCCTTTACCCGGGCTTAGGACCGGCAGTAACTCCCGGAGGATGCAGACTACAGATAACAAATAAAGTTTTTTAAAAAATTATTCTGAAGTACTAATTAGTGAAAATATGTAGAAGACTTGTAACTCGAGTGGATAATTATTTGGCGGAGTTTCATCCTCTGAGATGGGTGGTTTAATATCGAAGCTTTTATTGTTCTTCTTTACCATATCATCAGAACAAACATCAGATAGATGTAAACAATTACAGAACAAGGGTTAGAAGTAACCAGTCATGATCAGGGTCAGGCATAAGTGAAGCTTGCCCCGTTGACAATTAAAGCTTGACTTTTAAACCGACCAGCTCAAAGGACAAAACTCTACCAAAAACAGTGGCAATATTTTGAAGTTATATGCTCCATTGAAATTACCATATTAAACTTCATTTTTCATTTATTCTTCGATTTTCAGATTGGTGTAATTTATTATTGAAACGGTCGAAAGGCGCATGTGAACTAGCACATTCAGCTATATCATCCACCAATTATATAACTGATTTTCAATTAGCCGAGCTCAGACCAATTACCATTAGTCAGTATTCAACTACTCTATCAACTATTCCATCATGGTATTTACCAGGATATGGTTCACTAAGGATTTGTTTCATATGTGTAGCCAATCTATGGGGAGTTTATGAAGATAACATTCAAATTTTTGTATTGCCAGAATTTGACCTTACATCTAAATCCTACCTATCACCTGTTGTATTTTGTACATCTTTCAAAGTAGTTGGATGTCCAATTTATTCTTTAGCCGCAGGTCATTTTGGTGAATTGTCGAATAAAGCAATAATGAATACTGATGCAAAGAATAACTCAATATTTCCTAAAACTGCTTTACCATTCAAAGCTTCTAGACAATTTATACGATTCGGTAGTGCATTGTTTAATGGACCCGTTGTTAAGCGTCAAATACGTTTACATAATTCATGTGAAGCTGGTAGGTATATATGTATACTTAAAGTTAATTTGATTACAAAATTATCAAAACTATGAGATCATGAATTTTCATCGACTGAGATAGTTGGGCCACATGTTACGTATGCCTGAACACCGATTACCAGGATGCGCTATGCTGACTAGTATTGGTGATGGTTGACAGAGAGTTAGGGGTGGTCAAACCAAAACGTGGCATCAGTGCTTGAAGTCACTAACCTCTAGTCCGAGCCATGTTGGTAGATGCAGACTACTTAGTTGTGGTCCGCACGATCATCCTAACCGATGATTGGAGACTGTGTGACACGGCCCAGAATCGATCACAAGGGTGTAGGTGTATGCACTTCCTGTCTTCCCTTAGACCGTGGAAGTAGAATTGCTTCATATCTATCTTTCTTTCTCTATTATATCCTTATAAACAACCTTTCTTTTATATGTAACCACCACTAAATTAACTACTTCTATGAATTCGGAGTTTATCTTGTTGTGCTAATGGGCTATTGCAACTTCGACCAATGTGTCTGGTCCTACGTTATAGCTAACTCACCGAAAACTATGATCATCTTTGAAAAATCAGTTGAGTGGAACTCGTCACTATAAATCACATTCATTGAATATGAGAAGGCGTTTAACAGTGTGGATAGGAGAACCTTATGAAAACTTCTTCAACACTATGGTGTACTTGAGAAGATTGTCAACATTATCCGGAATTCAGTGTAAAGTCTTGTGTGGAGGACAGCTGACAGACTCATTCCAAGTGAGGACCAGAGTCATACAAGGTTGCTAACTCCCTCACTTCCTCTTTCTTCTGATGGTTGACTGGAGCATGAAGACCTCTACATCTGACGGGAAGCATGAAATCAAATGGATACGTTGGATGCAACTAGAAGATTTGGATTTCTCAAATGACCTAGCTCTTCTATCACATACATACTAACAAATGAAGGTCAAGACAAACAGTGTAGCAGTAGCCTCTGCAGCAAAATACACAAGGGAGAAGGCGAGATCCTCAATCACAACACAGAGAACACCAACCTAATCTCACTGGATGGAGACAGTCTGGAAGAGGTGGAAGATTTCACGTATCAGGGTACCATCATCGGTGAACATGGAGGATCTGATGTAGACGTAAAGAAAATGATTATAAAAGTAAAGACAGCATTACTACAGTTGAAAAAACGTATGCAACTCAAAGCACCTGCAATATGAACGTCAAGACGGTTCTCTTGTACGGAGCTGAAACTTGGAGAACAGCCACAACTATCATCAACAAGTTACAAGTATTTATAAACAATTGTCTACGTAAGATACTCAATGTCCGTTGGTCGCATACCATCAGCAATAACCTATTGTGAGAGAGAACAAACCAACTTGCAGCTGAAGAGGAAATTAAAGAAAAACTTTGGAAGTATATAGGACGCACATTGAAGAAATCATTATACTGCAACACGAAGTAATCGCTAACTTGAAATCTTGAAGGTAAACGAAAAAAGGGAACGACCAAAGAACACGCTGTGTCCAGAATTGAAAAAAGATATGAAAAGAATGAACAGCAAATGTAAACAACTTGAAAGGATTGCTCAGTACATAGTTGGATGATAAATTCTGGTGGGAAACCTATGCTCCATTATAAGGATTAACCGATGTAATTAAATAAGTGAATACATTTTAACCATTCAAAGGTTTAGTGACTTACATTTGCTCGATTACCAACAAATTAGAAGTTTATGAATAATTTGTAAATGATCTCAACTTTATGAATGAGGTTTAAATGTTATATTTGTACATATATAAGCATAGTGTTTTCTAATTAAAGCTTACACTGAAACCTGAAAATCTATTTGAACTGTCCCTAATATATTACCATTATAATCAGTTTAATCTTTAATATGATTTACCAGTCATTAGAAAAATAATTTCAGTTCAATTTTTCACCTTAATTCAACTGTTTTTTTTTAAAAAAAAATTATTTATTAACACATAATAGCTATCAGGATTGATTGGCAAATATTTTTGGATTCAAAAATAGAAGATCATAATCAACTGATAAACCTTTTATGTTTCATATCAGAACCTTTTAAAAACTTTTCTTATAATCAAGTGAACAAGGAAACATCATTGACTGATGAACATTTAATACAGATGGAAAGTAAGTTTTGCTCAAAAACATCATTATTATCGATCTAGATCAACTTCATGTATAACAACAACAAAAAATTGTTACGAAATTTACAAATAATCGATATGTTTTATTAGTAACCAAAAAGTAAACATTAGACCTTAGCAACAATAAAGAAGAGTAAATTTAAAAAAAATTGGAATTTATGAAGAAAGATTTTGTCATGGAACTGTATTAGCCAATAGAATTATTGAACTGTTCTAGGGTTTATTTAATTAACTCAATGTATTCGAAATCTTTCACTCAGAATAGAACTTAGAACTGTTAAATCTTTAGATGGGTAAGGTAAAATCGACTTATTAAATAATAATACAAAAATTCATTGTTGTATAAATATTTATTATTAGAAGGGGTTTTGTGGAGATTTAGTATTTTTCATAGTAGAAAGCATGAGTCAATCGAAGATAGACCACCATGGAAAACCTGGAAACACTGGACGGCCGTTTCGTCCTATTATGGGACTCCTCAGCAGTGCGCATCCACGAACCCACTCTCGCGAGATTCGAACCCAGGACCTACCAGTCTCGAAATGAAGCCCTTAACCGATAGACCACTGAGCTGGCATCCAACGGTGTTAATGTCTAACTTCAACTGATCCACGAAGTTGAGCAACCATTCACCAATTTTCATCAGTGAGTTCCTATCTCACGACAGACGTGGTTTGCACTCCACTGGTCACTGCTTCTCACTAGAGCTCCTGGATGTACTTCCCGTATAAATATTTATTTAAAGAAATTCAGTGCGAAATATTATAGATCATGAACCTTCTTAAATATTAATCGATAAAATCATATTACATTGTCATTACTTTTATTGATCATGACAATTGGCATGTTTATCAATAAGCTGTTTTCTTTAGTTTACAAACCTTAGTTTAGTTTAAGCAACTAACTGAAGAGGTTTTGTGGATATTATAGTAATTTTGATAGTTGAGATTATGAATGAATTGAAGCTAGACTATCATGAAAAACCTGGAAGTACTGGACGGCCGTTTCGTCTTATTATGGGACTCCTCAGCAGTGTGCATCCACGATCCCATCCTGTGAGATTCGAACCCAGGACCTATCAATTTCACGCTTAACCACAAGACCACTGATAGGTCATTTATATACTTTTTATCCGATCCCGTCAGAATCGTGTTCAAATATCAATGAATATTCATACAAAGTAACTGATCAGGCTATACTATGCTAATACAATACTATTTATTCGTAATCAATATTGAATTCTTTTGTTTGAACATTATTTTAAGTTCATTCAAAACCTAAATTATTGTAAGACACTTATTTTATAGTTCGTCCACAAATCTTTAAAATTAAAGTCTAAAGGTTAGACCTGTTTGTTGCCAGCTAAATCATCGTTCCTATGAAATTCTATGCTATAATTATAAAAGGCGTATGAAGTTTCTTGGTGATTTTGCTTTTTTTTCTAGGTTATTAGGTTCGTTCGTTTAGAAGCAATAAATACTGTATAGTCGTAAACGTTTAGGCTCTCACCAACTACAGTATGATACCGATGCTAACCAGAAGCTTTCGGAATGTTTCTCTTTCCTAGTTCTAAAAAGATATACTAAGCTTCTTCAAATATTGAATTGTGGCCGATTATTTCACTTTTTCTGACGATTATTAATCGGTACAGTAAGCCATTCTTAATTACATAGATTGCTGCATGATATTGAATTTATGAACTTAATTTTCAGGCTTATTTATTGCCCGTCATATCAATTTTCGGTTGACAATTTCGGTCAAATTATCATCACATTTCTGTTAATTCATTTGATAAATTAACTTTCTAAATACTTTAGTCCCTTATTAGTCTCTCTGTTACCATTAACTAAATCATGACTTCTTAATTGGCATTGATTTTTCTATGGATTATAAAACATGTGATTTCACACATATGATACAAACACTTCTATTACATTGTCAGCCATTCCTTGTTAGTATTATCATGGTTTAATAGTTTTAATGAATATTTAAGCTAATGATAAAATTTATTAAACAAGAAAGAATAACTCGCTGATAAATAATTTTTGGCAAGTGTAGTATTCTGTAGATGGTAATTTTCATGTTAAACTAATGTTGAATGAAAAGGCATTCATAAAAAACCAGTGAGTGCTAAACAGATGTTCCGTGGTAGTTTTGTATTTCTCAGCAATGTGTATCAATGACCACTCACAGAATTCAAGTCTAGAACGTTCAGTTCCTTTGAGTTATCATGAAGTATATAAACTAATAAATTACTTATAATCTGATGAAAGCTGTTAACTCGAATATTCGTGTTTGAATCAGAGGTCGTGACTAACTGTCAACAGAATTACCAATTTAAAAAAAGGATTCATAGCTTTTCTGTTTTAGTTTATTTTGTTTTGAACACGCTTTCAAAGATGAAACCTTTTTTGACTTCCTGTCTGACTTGTCCTCATGCCTATTTTAATAACAGAAGATAAAGCCGTTGAGTGTGTTGACCACTTTACTTACATTCAAAGTTTGAATTACCCATTTAGGTTGATGAATAATGAAATCTTTACATGGATTGGAAAAGCTCATGCCCATGTGCACCATTGGCTTGGAATCAGGATTTTTCAACTCCCCTAGGTGGACCCTCCGTGTCCACCAACCCGGTTAAAGCGCTGAACATTCGTTTTTCGTCCTCTCACTTTCGTAAACAACAGTAATGCCACGAGAAGGCAGTGAGTAGGACTTCTCTGTCAGAGGCTATATATTCGCTGGCCATGTGAGAGCATTTGGAGAGGGAGAATTGACTCTCCCCACTCTCGGCCGTACCAGGGCATTTGGGGGCTGTGAAATATAGAATTCAAAATTGTAAAACATGAATAAATTATTAGTGTTTAGTAACAGTTACTTTCATAACATAATTAATCAACGACAAACCTACTAGATGAGTAATTATTTGCCTAGGTGTAGAATACTCGGTAAAGATGCTCGATCAGCTGAATAAGTCATAAATTCTCATCGACTAAGGTGATTAGGACATGATTATCATTTTGTATGTGACCGACTACTTGACTATTTCGTCAGCTTAATGATCACTATACTGATAGAAACTAGACAAATAAACCGTTTTTAATTACAACAACGATGGTTGCACATTAGTTTTTTGGTCTGCAAAATGCTGAAAAAGATTGAGTCTTCTTTTGTGTGTCAAAGACATTGAACTAAAAAATCTTGTTTAGCCGTTAATTAGGTTAGAAAAGTTACCAATTCAGTGTTTCAGTTTATAAAAAATATTGATTTATTAACATAGTTACACTAGCAATAATCATTAATAAAATGTCTACTTTTCCACCTACGTTTTGTCATCTTTCGTACACACACACAAATATATATATATATATATATATATGGGTTTACTTTTACTGATGCAATAAACCATACAGTTTCATATTTTGACGGTCACATCCTACGCAAATAGTTATACTAAGCTGTTTTTATTCCTAGACAGTGCACATTCCACTGAATGGTTCAATGAAAAAATTTAGTTCAGCCCTGGAGTTTTTAACGCTTTTACTTTTAGTTAGAGATTCATATTGAATGGCTTACTTTCCCATTGTATTACACAGAATCTCTTCTTTGTATCTATCTAAGAATTTTACTTAGATATCCTAATTCAGTTAGGCGTTTTGACAGTATATAACCATTTAATAGTTGAATTCATGAGTCGATCTAAGCCAGACCACCATTGAAAACCTAAGAGAACTGAATGGCCGTTTCGTCCTAGTGTGGGACTTCTTAGTAGTGAGCATCCACGATACCGCTCGCGGGATTCGAACCACATTCATTTCTTTTTAATCACTGAATACACTTTTTCGAACATTGGCACTAAATTTCGCTGACAATGATTTTTTAAGGTGTATCAATTATTTCTATAGATAACTGGTTACTGATCATTGCATCACTTATAAGCTGATGTAATTAGTCTGGTTAGTACTGATAAACTAAACAGGATACTGTTGATCACTTCAAAAACCAATTTATATAAGTGGCATGAATTGAAAGGAGATTGATTGGTTAATGTTGGGATTAAGCTAAATGCTGGTCACTTCGACATGTACATCTGTTTACTGTAATTGCAGATTAACAGCCTCCAGCTAATGATTGTAACCTAACGAGACTGTTATGCAGATAAAAGAAATAAAATAAAACTGTAGAGGTAGTCACTCAGTAATCCAATGTATGTATATAATTTGTGAAGTAAATGAATAAAATGACTTAAATGAGATATATGATTCTTTACTTACGCTCTATTCCGTACAGTAGAACTGTTTTGACTTTCGTATTGAAGATTCTGACTTTGAGGTTGGTTGACAGTTGCTTTCAGTTCCATATCTTCTTCAGCTGTAGGAATGCGGCCCTTATTTTGCTAATCCTTGCTTTTACACCTACACCATATCCTCCTTGTTTATCGATGATGCTGTTTAGTGAGGTAAGTGAAAGTTTCCACCTCTCTCAGAACTTCTCCATCAAGTGATATTGGGTTGATTTTTGTGTTGTGTTTCAGTGTCTTGGTTTTTTATTTGTATATGTTGAGGCCTAAAGATGCAGAAGCTGTAGCTACACTAGTTGTCTTCATCTGCATTTGTTGATGTGTATGGGATGGAAGGGTCAGGTCATTTACGAAGTCGAAATCGTCTAGTTGCAACTAATTTATTCATTGTATCCTGTACTTCTCCCCCACCTGTAGCTTTTCTAGGGTTGCTGTCGGTTCAAAGCCTGGATAAGGGAGGAGAGTTAGACATGAACCTAGAAACTTTGTCCTGCAGAAAACAACTTTGCTAATAAACGATAATCAAAATAAACAAGGATTTATTCCTCAATGATCTATTTATTTCGTTCTTAGTCATAAACTTAACGATATCTAAGTTATTTCCAATTGTTTTTTTAACCGCTTACTTATCATGTTTTATGGTGATCACTCGAAAAGTGAAAGATTTTGAAAAATTCAATAAACTTCAAAACAGTTTTCAAAAAAATCTTCATTTCGTCAAAATGTAAAAAGTCAGTCAGCTGCAACGTAGGACAAGGCACACATATGCATCGGTCCAAGTTGCCATACCTCATTAGCACAACAAGATGAACACCGAATTTATAGAAGTAGTTAGTTTAATGGTGGCAATATATAAAAAAGATTGTAAATAAGGATATAGTACAAAAAGAAAGACAGATATGAAGCAATTTTAATCTTATAGTTCAAGGGTAGACAGAGAGTACATATACCTACGTCATTGTGATCGATCCTGAGCCATATCACACATAGTCTTCAACCATTGGTTACGATAGTCACGCGGACCCCAACCAAGTAGTCTGTGTCTACCAAAATGGCTCACACTAGAAGTTAGTGACTTCAAGGACTAATGCCACGTTTTGGTTTGGCCGCCCCTAACTCTCTGTCAACCATCACCAATACTAGTCAGCATAGCGCGTCGCGGTAATCCGTGTTCAGGTATACGTAACATGTAGCCCGACCCTCTTAATTGATAAAGATTTACAACCTCATCAACTAATTTACCATCATTCCCTAATACTGGGGACCTAGCATCCCCAACAGATAGTACAACATGTGCTATTAGGATAATTGAACAAAAACTTTCGAACGTTGTCATTACTTAATCAAAGTTTGCGAAATTACAATTTATAGTTTTGTAATTATAATATTAATTAAAAATCACAGAATAAGGTAGAGGAGTCCCATAATAGAACGAAACGGCCATCCAGTGCTTCCAGGTTTTCCACGGTGGTCTAGCTTCAATTGACTCATGATCTTAACTATAGAAATAATAAAACTGAAATATATGTGATCGTTGTAAAGCTTGATATTTAAAAATGTATTTTCACAAATAAACAGTAACTATAAAGGGATATCGTATCCATAAATATCATGTAGACTATGCAGAACGTGTTTCAGTTTAGTTATACCATATATATTATACACGTAGATACATATATATGACCTATATGTTATTTAATCTCTATGACAAATGATATTTAACTATAAATGTCATAGAACAAACAAAACAAAACCAAGTACAAATTCATAATGTCAAGAAGAAAACGATCAGAATAGAATCATGTCGTGTTTTGTGTGTGTGAGTGTGTGTGTGTATGATAAATTCATAATAAAAAATCGAATAATAATACGAATAATTCTCGATTAGCAGAATACTATCTAAGAACTTTCGTCTAAATTAGAGTGAATAATTTCATAGTATTTGATAATTCCTTGAAAAAGTTTGGATCAAATTACCAGACGAGACATTGGATTTACTTCAAACTCATTCGCTGAAATATTTCAATTATATTATTCCTATTTAATTCACGAATAGATTAGAGTTTTTCACTTCCCTTTTAGCTAATCTAGAAAAAAAAAAGTATAGCTTCGAAATGGTGATTTGTTTTTGTTTTTTCTAATTTATCAAATAAGTTTATTCTTTATGTTCTAGGAGATGGAATAACATTATATAATGCTAAACTAAATATCAAACTAAAAAAGAAATCAGTGTTATTCATAGTAATACGAAGTAAGGGAAGGTTGATCAATAATTAGTGAAGATTTAGTTAAAAAAACATCATTTGATAACTATGGAATATTAGTTATATGATAAATAAAATGTGTAACAAACTATTTTCAGTGGGTGACCATCCAAATATTTCATTTCTAAAATAGTTTCTATTTATTTATTTCGGTTACACCTAATCAGTCAGTCACAACGTAGAACTTCGTACGTACGTACATCAGTTCGAGTCACCATACCAGATCAGCACAGAGATGCAGTTGTCGATTCAAATCCCATAGTGGCGTTTGAAGGGAACGGTACTGGGTTCGAATCCTAGAGTGAACATCATCTCTGAGATACAGATAGATCCAGCTGACAAGTATCAAACAGGATGAAACGCGCGTCCTGGATTCTATCGTTAGCCACAATCTATCTTTGCTTAAAGCTAGACTAAATGTTAGACCAAAGACTAGAGAATTTATAAAATAGTTAGATATGAAAAAAATAAAATGAATGGTAAATTTGTTACTCAAATTTATTTAAATAAAATGACAAGGCATCAGATTTATATTATTCTTACCGGGTTACTGTATTGTAATAATCAACAACTGAGACTGAGACTGTTTTAACTTTGATAAAATCCTGAGGCTGGTTCCTGTTACCTAGAATTTTGTTATTTTTTTTAAAATTCATATTGTTATACCTACTGTTTGATAGATTTAGAGTTCGGTCATTTTCTGGTAGATAACTAATAGCAAAGGGGATTATTATAAATAATTGACATATTTCTTAATTCTTTTGCATTCAATAATCAATGATTGAATTCTATTGTTTTCACTTAACCTTTATTTAACTACACTGAAAAGTTTCAGTTAATAAGAAAACCTAAACTCTTTGAATGTCGGACAGAGAAGCGCTTAGACTAATAAACAAAAAATATTAGCAACCAATTTTGGCTAATTATCTTACAGCTGCCTTGTTAAATAATTTTCCCTTTTTGTGAGAGTATTGAGTAAAGTAAGAGATTCGATTTCTACTGTATCGGCACAGGATATTATTCTCATTCTGTGATGAAGTGATTCAATCAAACTTTAAGCACTGTATATATAAAAGTATATCCTTTGTTCAAATTTCTTCCTGCTAATCTTTTTCAATGTTCTTATAAGTACAATACCTACAAAATATATTTTAACTTTAAGTTTCTTCTTCATACGCAAGCTTTATGGCTAGATATACTACATTCAGTTACCTAAAAATTATCTAGTTGGATAGTATTATTGTACTTTTATTAATGATACATTTTTGTTTACTATGTAGACTTAAATGGAAATGACCGTTTATCTCAATTAGAAAAATCAATAATATTTAGTTCTTAGTATGAGGTTATGGAGATTGTTGAATTTCATTGAAATTCTTAATTGATTATTAAGTTATACAATTATTGAGACCTGAAATCATTGGACACCCATCTCGTACTAGGATGGAACTTTTCAGCAATTAATATCCACAATCTCTAGTCAGAATTTAAATACAACATCTGTCCCACACTCGTACTGTTAACTAGGTTTGAACACCATTAGATTCCGGCTCAGTAGTTCAGAGATACAGCGTTCGGGTGTAAGGTCGACGGTCGTTGATTCAATTCCTTGTAAAGTGTCATGGAAACGGGTTGCTGAGGAATCACATACCACGACGAGATAGATGGCTGTCCAGTTTTTTAAAAGGTGTTAAAATAAGATCAACTTTTGACTTCAATGAAATATTTCGTGAATTTCACCAGAATGAAATCAGTAATTTCATAATTTCCTCTTTTTTCCATTCAGCATAAAATCAAGAAAGGTTAATTACGTCACGCAATGAATTTATAATTCTTTATTCTTATGTTTATATCTCAAATAAGTAAATATATGTTTATATTGACATTTATTACAATTCTAATGAGACATTTTATTAATGTTATTTTGTAAAACCAAATCCTAGTGGTTGCTCAATTTCGTGAATTGGTTGAAGTTAAACAATAACACCGTTGGATGCCGGCTCACTGGTCTAGTGGTTGAGCAGTCGCGCGCGAGACTGATAGGTCCATGGTTCGAGATTGTGGAGGCGCACTGGTGAGGTGTCCGACAATAGGACGAAACGGCCGTCCAGTGCTTCTAGGTTTTACATGGTGATCTAGTTTCAATAGATTTATGATCTCAAATCCTAATGAATTGTTTCATATATACGAATATATATTCTGTTTATAAAATACCAATTTTTTTTAGAGCATTCAGTTTTTAAAGTTTAGTAGTACTTTTAGATGAGTATTCGTGTAAGGTATTATCAATCAACCAATATATATATATTTAAAAATCACAAATTATCATTGACAGATTGATTATTACTTATAACTTACATTACAGAATAAATCACGTCATAAACCTTTTGATTTCTGAATTAGAAAACTTATCCATTATAGTTTCTATACATTAAGAACGTGTTAGTACGCTGATATTTTGCCTACTCTTCGGAATAATTCTTGTTCGTGTGTAAAGTATAGTCAACACAAAGTTATCCAAGTCATTGATAAGCCTTTTGTATAACTAAATTAATATTATTTCAATAAATCATATGTAAACAACGGATGTTAGTATGCTGTTTATATCTATGATTTGTTGTGAGTTAACATTCTTAGACATAGTAGTATGTAATCACTTTGGAAACAATATTTAAGTCTATGAAACAAAGTTTAATTCGTTTCGCAATTATTTCATTTGAGGTAACAAATCAATATACATTTATTAATGAATAAACAAAGCTTGAATATTAACCCATCACGATTCTATTTTATTATCAAGGACCTATGACTTGGTTGCTTTAATAAATATCATTCATTCTATAGTGATGTCACGTACATTGGTTTACTAAAATGGATAGTTAATTTAAATGATTGAGAATCGTATACAATGAAGTATGAATAAGATATATTAGCTTACCACTAGGGTGTTTGGTACCTGAGTGATTGAGCCACAAGATTGGGCTGTACTGTTCAGATTGTAGCGTTGAAGCCTTTATAGTGTCTGGTTCTCCTATAGGGTAGGATTGAGCTGTACTGCTTGGGTTAAGCCTAGGCAGTGTCTGGCTCTCCTGTTAAACGGGATTGAGCTGTACTGTTTGGGTTATCGTGTGAAAGTCTGGATGATGTCTGGTTCTCCTGAAAACCAGTGCAAGATTACCCTGTCCCATAAGGGTATATTATATAACTGTGAAATAACTGCTTACTTGACTAATTGTCATAAAGATATGTTCAGTTGACCATAGTTATGGTTTAATCAAATATGATCATCTATTAAATTCGTTTGCTACTAGTATATGTGAGCATCATTTTCAAGTAGTGAGGTTTTCATGAGTTAAGGTACTATGGATAAATTAATTTTAGAAACCTTGTCATAAAGATAAATTCGCGAACTTTGATAGAAGAAATGGGATCATATATTTTCCTACAAACATGTTCTTTCAATCGTAATTGTAAAATAAGTGTTCAGTAATACAATTCGTATGATAAATACATGACAAAATGTCATTAGTCAAGAAAAATGATTTCATTATAAGTGCTGTTACTAATCTGGGTGGTTTAGTCGTGAAGTTTTCATTGTTTTTCTAGAAAAAACTGTCAGCATAAATTTCTGACTTGTATATGAGGTTTGTTTTGATGATATTCTCCAGAAAGACAATGAGAGCTTCATGACAAAATCACACAGTCTAGAAAGTAACACGCATGTCAAGTCCTTCTAATGCTTATCTGATTCTATCGATCAAGTTGCAACGTGAGCACTAGTCTGAATGGCTCAACATCACGTGCAATTTTTGAGATGCAAGGTGGTAATTAGAAGTAACCGACAGGAAAATCTGAACCCAGGTTTCCTACTACTTGAAACTCGCCAGAAAGGTGCACCAGTAATCTTAAGGGAACTGATGCTACCTGCTGGATTCGATTCTGTCATGCATGATAGCATTCAAAGACGTATTCTTTTAAGATAAATACTCGATCATTGACAAATGATTTAACTCAATTAGATATTATTATAAATTAGTGAACCTAAAGTCAGTTATACTCAATAAATAACTAATTAAACCTGACCTTTGTTACGAAGCATCATTTTTGGCCATTGTTTTAATAAACTTGTCTTTTATACACATATAGTTCTTCTGATAACTAGAAGCCTAAACTTCCATTTATACATTTCTATTATATCTTTAGCATCAGGAGGAGATTCTGCTAAAAGTCAATTAATTAATTTAGTACTTCGGCCATATGATGGGAAATTAATATGGGAATCATCATCAGCTCAAATTATTTCATCAAATAATGATAATTTTAGTAAATTGTTCATTATGTTGCCTGAACAGTTGATAATACCACCACACGAAGAAGCTACAGTTACAATTTTAATGAATCCAATGGAAGCGTACTCAGAGATGAAACGTTATGAAATTTTCAATTTAAAAGCTCATGTAGTTGGTTATTTAACTATAGACTCGAAATATTTCTTGGATACTCCACGTACACATGCATTAATCACAGAACAATTACGTTTTGATATAACTGCTAAATTGGAGCAACCTAGGTAAATTTTTTCCTACTCAGAAACTGTTTACACGAATAAGGTGTTGTTTTTGTTGTTGTATTAAACGGTCTATTTCGCTATTTCAAAATGTTATGATTACCCCTTAGCAGAATAAACTCCACAAGGTTTTCTTCAACAATTATAATAACTACTGACATTTAACAACCACTGTTTTCAGTACCCCATAATTAGTAGTTCGTGTTTATCTGTGAGATCATTCGAAATTGTTGTAATGTTTTTACTCAATGGGATGCTCATTGTTTCTTCTTGATTGAGCGGAACGTATGTAAAATAGACAGAATTTCAATTATCCTAATCATGTATAGTTCTGATTAAAGAAAGTTTCCATCATTTTTTCCACTCTAATCGTGAACAGTGTAATTCAACTGCGTATAACAGTCACCTGATAAATGAGGGGATTAGTAACATATTCAAAGATAATTTGACGAAGTTCTACTCTATTTCAGTCAAGTATTAACACTAACTCTCATAAGCGGTATTTGAAATGAGTAGTGGAAAGTGAAATGATTTGTTCACAAAGCCTAATCACGTTTTTTATTCGAAACAATGGTACACAATAAGTTATGTCATAATGCGTAAAATGAAACGTAACATACACATTCCTAACTTTAATTAAAAAAAAACGCTATGGATAAGAAACTCATATGTCTTTGTTACAAATTTGAAAAACAATGGAATCCAGAATGAGCTTTTTCACCCTATTTTGAGCGTATCATTTGGATGCGACTGCATCGCAGTTAATGTTGATAGTGGGACTTCAACTCAAAACATTACTCTTGGAAAGCCTAACCTGTTATCCACTGATTTAATGTGTCCAGATAACCGCTAATCGTTCAACGGATATAATATTTGTGTCATGATTACTTAGGTTTTGGATTATACTGTTGTTGATGTTTAAGATTGATTTTTTTTTCAGTCTTTGCTGATATATGTAGATCCTGTGTGAACTATCTGGTCGAAATTCAGTCCCATATTTCAACATTACAATTTAAATTTCCGTTAATCACAATAAATATTATAACTGCACGACAAATTCCTGTTAAGAGAGTATAAATATAAAACGTAACGACTATGTAAATACTAAATAGACATCAGACGTCACAATAAAATATGTAAGGTTTTCATTGAGTGACAGTGATCTATACCTGATTAAATATAAAACCTTCAAAATGCTTATTATATGGTAAATAAACGACAAAGGAACTAAGCTAGTAATCTAGGTCATTCTAATGATCAAATATAATAACCCTTGTATATTTGGCGCACAATTTTCTCACTCCAATCGTTAAAATTCCATAGAATTTCATTCATGGTAACCTACATACCCAGACTTATACGTAAGAGAAAACGGAGTCAAATAGTCTAGTGTTATAAATATATATCTTTAGGTGCCAGCTCAGTGGTCTATCGGTTAAGGGCTTCGGCTCGAAACTGGTAGGTCCTGGGTTCGTGGACGCGCACTGCTGAGGAGTCCCATAATAGGACGAAACGGCCGTCCAGTGCTTCCAGGTTTTCCATGGTGGTCTAGCTTCAATTGACTCATGATCTCAACTCTATAAATTACTAAAATCTCCACAAAACCCCTTCTGACATATATTTAACGTTGGAAAATATAAAATGTTTGTAGATAATTGGTTCTTTATTCATTGTTTCTTACAGGAACGCGGATTAGTTTTCGAAATTAATAACTACTTTGCATTTGTATCTGCTTCATATATATTTATCTGTCACGATTAAAATGTATGCATATTAATAGTGTAGTTAATACGTCTGTCTATCTGTCAAGTCTGTAAAATGCTTAGCTGACTAGTACTTCATACTTAGACTCCAAATCAGAAGATGTGTAGTAAAAAAAACAAATGCTTGTGATTGGAATTTATTTAAGATCTAAAATGAATCCAAATGATGGCTACTTGCACTACCTCTTATATGATTTTTTTTCCAGTCAGATTTACAATCAGATTTGTATAGTTTGACTAAGTAGTATTTAAAGTCGATCAATCAATAATTTAATATAAAAACACGTATTTGCTATGTCAAACTGACTTCATTTCGCTCCTTTAGTCCCGTCATATTAGTAGTAAAACAGAATCTAATTATGACGTACAGTGTCGAACTAGTATTTATTTGGAAACCGCAGATAAATATACGTTGATTTGCACAAAACATTCAAGATTTATTGTTTAAAGATAAGTTCATGTTGTTGATATAAGACATTTCTTTCTGTAAAATAATGACTAGGACAGCGAAATAAATCAATTAAACACTTATATGTCAAAGCTAGGCCAATCGTAATATCAAATGGCTAGTGTTTATTCGATACTCAAAATCATTTTATGATTAGCAGGGATATTCCTAATCTATCTGAAGTTTTGTGGAGATCAATTTAATTTGCAGGTAATATTCATCACCGATTGATCTCGGTTAATTTACTATTGAAAACTAGTCAGCAGTGAACACTTGTTCCCACGCCACTTCAGGTGTACTAAAGGTCAAGCATTCGACATGAGTCCTTAAAACTCTGGATTCGATCACCCGTAGAGTCATGGATACAAACTGCTTAGGAGTCCTACACCAAGACAAAACACATGTACATAGCCCCTTGGATTTTAGCCTTATCATTATGTCCCATATATATTATTCGGACACTTTAAAACACACTAAAGAAATAAGTGCATGTGAATTAAAGGATAAAATATAGGACCCCTTCGTGATATTCAAGGAGTGCAGAGTTAATAACTGCAGCAGCTTAACATTTCGTCTTTTGTAAGCTTATGAATAGCTCTTAGTCATATATTAAATATTATTTTTGTTTTTTATTAAACATGATATTGATTTTAAAACAGACTCATTATTGATCTAAACAATAATCCCCTGGAAATTGTAAGCACGTCACCTAATCCTCCACGACCAAGGATTTTACATTTTAAATCAGGGTTAGGACAATTTCTTGTTGATCCCCGCAAAAAGAAAACAGAAGAAAACACAGTTAGTGTACCTAAAAACTATTCCTTCCAATCCAAACATTCGGAACAAGTCAGTCAACGAGTGCAAAGAATTCCACTAACAGTTCTGAATGGGACCAACTGTTTACTAATAAGTAGTATAGTCCTCTTACGTAGTATTCACCTAAGATGCCCAAATAGTATACCAGTTACAATCTGTATGAAAGCAAATCAAACGAAGCATTTGGGATTTCATGTTAGAGAAGACAAACCGTACGATACCAACGATGATTATGAAGATGATGGTATCATTATAGACTCTGAAGAAGATGCTAATTTGACAGCGATGATGCCAATGACGAAAATGTCGTTTAAGCAACTTTATAAACCACAAATCAGCTTAACTCTCAATCCAGGTAAATTACAAAAAGTAAGTTCAAATAACAATTACTGACTTGAGATAATTAAATTCACTGAATTGGATGTAAGGTAATGAATAACAAAGATCATAAAAAGGAATACTACGAAATGAACATTACGAACCCAGGACCTATCAATCTCGCGCCAGAGCACTCAACCGATAGACCACTGAGCCGGCATCCGACGGTGTTAATGTCTAACTTCAATCGTGGATGCGCACTGCTGAGGAGTCACATAATAAGACGAAACGGCCGTCCAGTGCTTCCAGGTTTTTCATTGTGGTCTAGCTTCAATTGACTCATGATCTCAACTATATAGAATTAATAAAATCTCCACAAAACCACCTTTAGATAAAAATCATTGTAATTTCCATATCGATTAGTGTAATATTTCAAGTTACATAAAGCTAAAATAAACACTTAAACTTAAAGTGTTATACATAATAGTACATTCTTTTTGTACTTATATCTGTTCATTGACAAAATCTTAACCATGTGACAAATAATTTATTTTTTTCAAGTAAATTGAATTTTGTATATAAACATTTAAACACATGGGTATTTCAATTGTGTATATAGTTGAAACATTTAGAAAAAGTACATATGGAAATGATGAATTTTTAACGTAATATGAAAAATAATTCAAGATAATTACTATGATCATTTAAATGTATTCATTCGTATAACATGACTGATCATGTGGATTTCGAAGCATTTATGGCGTAGGCAAGATATCTGTCTATCAACCGAAGGACGGGTTTACTGCACAGCAGTTCGTTCCGTCCTACTACTTTATGGCAGTGAAACGTGGTCCATGAGAGTAGAGGATATTCGTAGGCTACTAGTATTCGATCATAGGTGTCTTCGTAGCATTGCTCGTATATCCTGGGACCACCGGGTAAGTAATATAGTTGTTAGGAAACAGATACTAGATAAGAATGGCAAGTCAATTGATGAAGTAGTGAAACTTCATCAGTTGAGATGGCTGAAACACGTGTTACGTATGCCCAACCACCGAATGCCTTGACGTGCGATGTTTTATGGTGTAGGAGTAGGTTGAAAGAAAGCTAGGGGTGGTCAGACCAAAACGTGGCACAAATCAATGGAGTCACTGACAAGTGGACTGGGCCATGTTGGTAGGTGTAGACTACCTGGTTGGGATTCGCGAGATGATAGCAATCGATGGTTAGAGACCTTGAATGATACAGCTCAAAATCGTTTGCAGTGGCTAGGGTGCATCCACTCTTTGTGTTCTACCAAATTCTAATCTTCTGAATTCTTTATGTCCCTTTGTTTTTTCTCTTTTCAAATTTATTTCACTGGATTATACTCCACGAATAACATAATCAAACCCTAATATTTCTGATTAATGCCTACACTCATACAACCTCTATCACTATGGGACTTGAATTAGAAACTGCACCTCTGTGCTAATGTGGTATGACAACTCGAACTGATGTACGTACGTACGAGGTTCTACGTTGTGACTGACTGATTGACTTTGATAAATTGTTAATTGAATCCACGAGTTGATCTAAGCTAGATCATTATTGAAAACCTTAAAGCACTGAACGGTCGTTTTGTCCTAGTATGGGACTTCTCAACAGTGCCTATTCACGATTCTGCATGTGGGACTCGAACCCAGGACTTTTGGCCTCTTGACTAGTGAATTCGCGAATCTTTATACTGATAAATTATTAATCATCATTCATATTACTGAATTATGTTGTTTGACATTAATGTCGATAGATTACTTTTGTGATTCTGGCTATTTTGTATACTATTTGAAGTTATCAAATGTAATTTCTTAGTAAAGGTGATCAAACTAAAAAACACCTTCAAATTCGATTTCATTCATTCATGTATAAAGATTCTAATTACTAAAGTTTAAATTCTGTTCAAGCGTTAAAATCCTAATGTTTAATAATTCATGATTTTAATCAAAAGGGGTTTTGTGGAGATTTCAGTATTTTCATAGTTGAAATCATAAGTCAATTGAAGCTATCGAATAAGTGCTCCGGCGCGATACTGGTAGGTCCTGGTTTCGAATCTCGCGAGGCAAGATCGTAGGTGCGCACTGCTGAGGAGTCCCACAATGAGACGAAACGGCCGTCCAATGCTTCCAGGTTTTCCATGGTGGTCTAGCTTCAACTAACTGATGATTTCAACTGTGAAAATTCATGATTTATTGTTTAAATGATATCTCTATATCATTCTTTATTCGAGTTTTACGTATATATTTAAATGATTATTGAAATGTATAATTTACAGTAAGTAGTTTGTCTTTTTTCGTAATTAGTTAGCTAGATATTCCTTTACAAATGTAAACATGGTCAATGATACTTGAAAAGGAGTATTGATTAGTAAACATTTATGATGTATTAGTTACATAGTTATATATTTTACATGTTTCATGATTAAGATTGTAAAATTTATTGTGTAGTTGTTATTCAGTAATTGAATCAAACAAAATCTTGATTGAATATTATCATTCGTCTTGATTATTTTGATCGGTTTTATAAGCATTACATAATAATGATGATAACCAGTGTCCAATAAATGCTTAATAGTTGTACACTCGCAACATTTCTGAATATAAATTTCTACTTTAAATAGATGAATGGATATTGTGCTTGTGACTGTTGAGAAACTACCCTAACCGTACAGTATCTAAATATGATCGACAATATTGATCCGATTAGATGACCGATCACATTTAGAGGTCTTAATTGAACGTAAGGTAGTAAAGAGTTTAAAATAATCTAACTGAACAGAGAGTTCTGATTTTATTTTAACCACATTACTCGTATATCTTATCCATAGTTAATTTATTCAAATCATGGTTGCATTCTGTTCTCTTTTATCATTTACTATTCATGATAAGTTCCATGTTTGCATACTGTAAAACTTTTTGTTCGTTAATAAACTTGTTGTGCAATGTAAATTTAAACGTTACTTGAAACATCAGTGGTAATTTTCATCGAAAAATTAAAACCAACCAAAATAAGTTGAGAATCAAAGAACTAAAAATAGATAGTGTTACTTTTAAAAACTGATCAATATTCTTAATCTACGAAAACTCACAGTCAGTTTCGTCTAAGACCGTCAAGCCTCATGATAGGACGCATATCTTTAGATCAATGAGTTGAATCATACTATTCAGCATGGATGCCTAATGCTAAGCAGTGGTAAAATCAACCAGCTGTTTGACTTTTGTCAGCGTTCGTCTTTTAAGGTATCAGTAAGATGTTCTTTTATCTAGAGAATGTTGAGTAGAGTTCACATCAGCCATTCCCTAAACTTCTGTTTATTTATAACTTCAGCAAGTAGTATTCATGATATGTGAAGAAATATTATTACTAAAGGTACTTGTTTTTGTGAATTTTTCAATATCCGTTATCTGTTTTTTCTTAATCTATTTATAGATAATAGTTGGTTATCTCTTAGAAAAAGATTTATGTCTTCATTATATCACATCAAATAATTTGACAGATTCGGCAAGCAACTTACAGGTAATTACTATTTATGTAAATGGTAAACATTTATTCTAATATATGCATGAACATTTTCGTATTGCTTACTTACTTACGCCCGTTGCCCCTCATGGAGTAGCATAGGCCGCACACCAGCATTCTCCATCCAACCCTGTCCTGGGTAATTCTTTCTAATTGTTATTCATCCTTTTCATATCTGCTTGGAAAAATTAAATAACATCAAACTAGGGACCACGTTAATAGTTCGTCAGATTACCTAAATATATATTATAAGTAAAAAAAAAGAAAAAAACATTTCGTAAAACCAGAATCGGTATGAAAGAAGTCGGATTACGACAAGAAAGGGTTTATGTTTTACCAAAAAAAGTATTAATCAGCGATAATAAGATAATTGTTTCATTGATACTACTGTGGTGCATGCTACTGATGTCGACCGATATAAGTTGTGTATATCACCAATTAGAAGTGAAATAGCCTGGAAGCAGAAGAGAACGAGAAAAGAGAGTGATTAGTATGGGGACAAAGGAACAATCAAGCCTGAAACAGTTAATTGACATTTTCCAATGAATTGTTTACTGTATGGTTCTCATATTTGAATAAGATATTCTGTAATTATGTATTCAAATACATTTGGTCGTCCCCACTTGTGTGTTCTTGTTTATCACACTACTACTAATACGTCGATTATAGATGTTAAGCCAAGTCACTTATGATTTCAACGATTTAATTATGTATAGCCTAGGAATTATTTTCAAAAACACTGATGTATCACCCAATTGTATTTAGTATCATGTTGCTTAGTATTCATTACGTCTAATTCACCGGATTAAGATGATAAACATCTCTGATTTAAGATTTTTTGAAAAGAAATCTTCAGCCTATGTTTCATGTCAGTTGGCTGTCGTATGGAAGTTTTATCTACAACTGCGTGAGAACTTATGTTTTTGGAAGTTCTGAATTTATGCTATTAGGGTTTCAGGATAATAGATATTATTATTAAACTATTCAGTTAGTGATTGTAAATGCTGTGTGCAGTTATCAAACTTTAGAAACCGCTAAGATTGATTAGCACCTATTGCTTCTGAATTATTCTTTTTCTGACGATATTCAAAGTCACCTTAACAATGAAATCGTGTTATTTTCGTTTTTGTTATCAATTAAAAAATTAAATGCACAAATTAGACTAGATAACTTATCAGGAATGCCTCAAACGAGAATCTACAGATTTTCGAAAAGATAATGTTTTACTTAGTTGAATCCAATTCTTAAATATTACTCACACACATTTATTGTGCTTTGAACTCAAATGTTTGCTAAGGTGATGATTTATGAAGATCATTCAAGTTTCATAAAACGCACTCTATGGTGACTAATTATCACCTGGTGAAATTGAAAAATAAAGAGAGCAGTAAATAGATGTTTCAGTTTAGTTTGATACTCATCATCAGTGCCCATCCAACCAGGGGATGAAATAAGTTATTCAGATGTTTGTAGCAAGAATATTACTCAATCTAATCAGAGAACAATCTCCTACTGACATTTACTCATTTCCTTACGCCTCTTAGCCCTCATAGAGAAGCATAAGTCGCCAACCAGCATTCTCCATCCAACTCTGTCCTGGATAATCCTTTCCAGTTACTGTTCATACATTTCATATCTGCTTTCCAGTCCCGAAATAGTGCGTTCTTCGGCATTCTTTACCGTCTCCCTTCAGGATCCTTGTGATGCAGTTTGATAATTTCTGTAATGTATGTCCTATCCACTTCCATCGTCATTTGCTAATTTCTTCTTCAACTAGAAGTTGCTTGATCCTCTCCCACAGTGGTCTGTTGCTGATGGTAACCGACCAACAAACATTGAGTATCTTGAGTAGACAATGGTTTATAAATATGTTTGCCTTTTTGATGATGGTTGTAGTGGTAGTTCTCAAAGTTTTAGCTCTGTATAACAGAGCTAACTGTCTTGACGTATTTTAGTAGAAATTCAGTTGAACCGATTTCATCTCATTTTTACTCCTTTTCTCACGATAATCTAAAGTACTTCAACTTAATGAACATATTTAATTTTAGGATAATTTTACATGTTATCGATTATTTGTGTTTTTTTCAAATATCATCAATGTCAAGATATTTGAAAGTAATGTTAATAAGATTACTTTAACTATCGTTTATATTATAAAGCTCCTTCCAAGTTTGTTTCAGGATAAACTATTGAATTTATGCTGAAATTGATTATTAATTATCCATTGTTTTGATTCACATATGAAAGAGTGCATTGCTTGTTCAATGTCCAAGCGAACTAAAAATTCAAATGTTGAAGATTCAAACAGTTTGTCCGTCGCAGGAGATGATTCTCTTCATTGTATATAATATTTACTAAAGCAGCTACTCTTAATGCGTTTAGAGCAAAATGCTTAATCATCATGAATGGTATTTTATATATACTCTAGTTATATTTATTTATGTACAGCAAATATATATATATATATAATATGAAAGTGAAGAAATGATAATGGCTTATAGTTCGACCACTCATTCACTTATAATTTCAAGGGGATTTTCACTACAAAATTACGTAAGCATATAACCAAAGCATTTTAGTCTTGGAACTAATCATGATTGAAATTAAAGATGGATATTATAGAAAGGCTAGAGAATTAAATGTACATATTCATAAGGTTGGTCCTCTTGTAAATATAAGTCCATGATTAAAAAACATTATCTTAATATTTAATTTTTCTAATTCGTGGATAAGTTTCCAAGTTTTCTGTAATGATCTAACTTCAAATATATAAAAAACTATTAAAATCTCCACAAACCCCCACCCTCTTTTAAAAATCAATAATTTGTTTTAATCAATAAAAAAGAAAATTGATTTTCAATGTTCAATTTTTAAATGTTTATTAAATTAATTTTTTTTTCAAAATTTAAATTCTTATTTCAATGTTTTATTTTCTTTTTTATTCTTTTTATTTAGATAAATGAATCTGATTTAATTTTAAAAAATGAAATTTTATTTAAATTTAATTATTTTAATAAAAAAGATGATTTAATAATTAATAATAAAAATGATATTTTTCAATTAAATATACAAATTACAATAATAAAACCAAAATTTCTAATATATCCTATTGATATATTAAATTTTGATACGGTATTAATTGGACAATCTAAAAAATTAGAAATTAAAATTCAAAATTTAACAAAAACTCCAACATTTTGGTTATTAAAGTACTCGGAAATAAATTGTAAGTTTAACATTTTTTGATAGGACAATTTTTGAAAAAAAAATTTTAAAAAGATGCGGTAACTAAGGTTCTAATAAATTTTGATTTTTTTTTAATTGAAAAAGTTGAAAAATTTATAGATTACTTATATTCCACCTACTAGCAACTATAAATGTTTAACCTTGACAAGATATTGGCTATTTATTAATAAACTGTTCAAGGTTATTCCTATCAGCCATTAAGAGTGTGAACAATATGAAAATAAGGTTAAATTTTATTAAATATGAAACATAACAGATTGATCAATTGTAGTTCTAAACATCAATGGGAAGATTCAAATAAACAATATTAAGTGAACTTAAACTTCACCCCATCGCACAAGCAAGTGGCTATCAAGACTCAGTAGCTGAATAGATAAGGCGATGGCGTTTGGAGCGAAAGATACTGGATTTCAGTCTCGGAGTGAACATCAACTCTGAGATGCAGGTACATCCATCCAGCAGACGAGTCCCAAATAGGACGAAACGCGCGTCAAACTGGATTCCACTGCTAGCCACTAACCATCTTCGTTCAGAACGCTTGTGACTTAAGGCAATATCGAAACGATTCGCACGGTATGCACATATATCAATAAAAAACTGATCAATTGTAGTTCTAAACATCCATGGGAAGATTCAAACAAACAATACCAAATGGATTTATTAAACATTGTTTTTAAGATGAATTCATTTAAGTTATACTTTCATATATTCTCTCCCTCTCATGAAATTCATAGAATCCTATAGAGTTAATTACTAAACATATAAATGATGATTACGTCAGTTCTAAATATAGACTACTATGTAAATATTTATGTGATTTTATTATTGGTTAATATTATGTAAAATGGAACACTATATAATAGGGAAAACAAAACAAAGTTAATTTTAATGTTGAATAGTTTATAAAAGTGGATTAGGACAATTAAAACTCTTTAGTATTCCATCTGAACTATTTTAACAATCATGGTTAGCAGAGATGGATAGTGGCTAGCAGTGGAATCCAGTTTGATGCGCGTTTCGTCCTATTTGGGACTCGTCTGCTGGATGGATGTACCTGCATCTCAGAGTTGATGTTCACTCCGAGACTGAAATCCAGTATCTTTCGCTCCAAACGCCATCGCCTTATCCATTCAGCTACTGAGTCCTGATAGCGACTTGCTTGTGCGATGGGCGAAGTTTAAATTCACTTGGTATTGTTTGTTTGATCTGGGTTCGAGTCCCAGAGTGAACATCAACTCTGAGATGCAGGTACATCCAGCTGACGAGTCCCAAATAGGATAAGACGCGCGTCCTGGATTCCACTACTAGCCACTATCCATCTTTGCTTATCATGCTTGTGAATCAAGACTATGTCGAGGCAATACGCACAGTATGCACATATGCCAATTAGAGACTGACCTGTTGCAGTCCTAACACATCCATGGGAAGATTCGAACAACCAATACCAAGTGAATTTATTTTAACAATGTTTTATAATGATTTTATGGAATAAGGAAGTGGTGGTCAATACTCGATATTCTCCTTAAACTTCGTAATTTGTTCATCCTGATAACCGTCACTCGATAACGCTCCAACAGTGTATAAATCACAATGCGAATACGAAGTGTTCATTACGTTTATTATTGAATCACGAATAGATATTCCAAATTACAGGCACGTTGAGCAAGCATGAAAGAGTACTGCCGTAAATCAGGCAAGTGATTGAGTCAATAAGCGAATGTGCGAGTCAACAAGTTAGCAAGTCAGTGAACAGGATTAAAATGTACATATATATACATAGTGAAATGAATAAATCGTCGAATCAATTAGGCGATTAATAGTAGGGCTAGCAGAATGAATATATGAGTAAGCAGTAAGCAATGATCAAGCGTACGTAATAAAGGTACAATAGTATAGATAGATTGTTATTGTACGAATGACTCTGTCCGTTAAATAAGGTAACAAAAGGGCTTAATCAAATTAGATGTGAACAAACTCAGTTGTATATGAGCTGCTATAAAGTTTTATGGTTGGATAAATGAGTATTTGATTGTTAAAAGGAAAGAAATGAATTTTTGTCTACAGTCGATGAGTGATGATATGACTTAATCGATTGACGATCATACACAAGAACAAATTATTTACGAATTCTGTCCCTCAAGAGTCAGTAGAAGTTAGAAACAAGATCACCTGACCAGAAAAATAGGTCATTTTTAGAATAAAATAACATTTACATTTGCTATCTATTAGCAAGAAGTAAACACGGTCGATTGTCATGGAGAGTTAGAGGAAATTATCTTGTAGATTATTCACTCTCCATTTAATTATGACTTGACTATTAGAACTAGATCTTGACCACTATATCAAAAGAAACATAATGGTTGCTTCTTTGGAATCGAGTGTTTGAATGTCAGTGTTAGCTAAAATTATTATAGTGTTTGAGCAAACTTGTGTTAGACGTACCACAATAGCACGACGAGATGAAGTGTATGAGATTTATAGCAAAGTAGTCGAAATAATAATTATGGTGAGAAATACCTAAATCATAAACAATAATTTTCAAGGAGAATAAATGGAAAGGTATTTTTGAAGGTATACTGAAACTCAGAACTTGAAAGAATATAAAGAGCGAACGTGTCTAGGCTTTTATGATCAATTCTTAGTCATGTCACTAAAAGTTATCAACTACCAATTGTCACTCTTGCTCTCCCCCTAAGCCAGTAGATGATTGACATCACTTCTTAGTCTTCCTAATCAAAGCTTTACTCGAAGTTACTGTTACTTCAGCCAGCAATACATGTTGAGGCAAGCGATGATTAGGTACAATAAACACTACCTCAGTTAATGAAGATTTACATCTTCATCTTCCGGATTATCTTATACTTAATAACCACCATCAGGACTGCTCATTTTACTTGTTCCTTGATAAGTGAACAATACTTCAAAGATACCCGTGATTAACCTCCTGAAGACTACGTCATTCTTCAAGTATGATAGATTATCTTCTACAGTTGTATACTAATAAAGAGCAAAGGTTCTGCCTACTATAGTTACTCTTATTCCTTAGTCTTCCTTATTCACTTGTTTATTATAGGTAGTATATAATGCTGTAAAAAAACGTTTCATTTCGTTAAACAAATTTCTAGAGATTAACTTTTATTAAAGATTTTTACAATCTAAACTCTAGATCAAATATTTATTACAACAATCAATAACTATATATATATCGTGGATGCGCACTGCTGAAGAGTCCCACAATAAGACGAAACGGCCGTCCAATGCTTCCAGGTTTTCCATAGTGGTTTAGCTTCAGTTGACTCATGATCACAATAATAATAATAATTTAATTAATGTAGTGATAATATAAAAAATAGTTAAATAAATCAATGAATTAATGAAAACAAAAATTCGTGTTCCAATACTGTCAAACTGATAGATTGACTTATGTTTTTTTTGTTTTTGTTTGATCTAGAATTCTTGTGAGATCATATCCTTTTTTCTTCATTATAAGATAAAATTGATTGAATAACTATTGTGTGCTTCTACTATATCAAATTACCGCAATTTTGTAAAAATACATCATTATTGATATGATACAATAGTAGTCTATTATAAGATATTTGTTTGTTCAACAATAATAAAGAAAGATATACTATATAGTTAATTTGTTTGGTTTCACAGATGATACCGATAGTTATGTGATGTATCCGGTAAATTGCTTGTTTACAGTGAAACCAACAAGTAGAAAGTGTTGAATATAGTATTAGGTTATTATAAAAAGATCAATTGATAGTGTAAACACTGATCTATGAAAGTTGTTGAAAAGTATATAATATAAACATATTATGCTAATTATTATAGAACGTAGATAAGAAGAGAATATCAGAGAACAGTCAAAAGCGTTAAATTACGTAATGATATCAGTAACTATTGTTCTATCACAGTTAGTTTCACAGTTATATAATATACTCTTATGGGACAGGGTAATCTTGCACTGGTTTTCAGGAGAACCAGACATCATCCAGACTTTCACGCGGTAACCCAAACAGTACAGCTCAATCCCGTTTAACAGGAGAGCCAGACACTGCCTAGGCTTAACCCAAGCAGTACAGCTCAATCCCACCCTATAGGAGAACCAGACACTATAAAGGCTTCAACGCTACAATCCGAAAAGTACAGCCCAATCCTGTGGCTTAACCACTCAGGTACCAAACACCCTGGTGGACCATATTGTTCTATAGCTTGTTGTTTTTGTAAGCATATAATGATTATCAACGTTAGTTAACGGTGATTAAAAATCGATTTTATTTACTTAGATATACTTGTTTGCCAGTTCTTTCTAAACTTTGAATCATCCCAACTTTTCGTATAATATTCCTCGACCGAACATAATATTTGAATGATTTCACATTTTGTCTTGTTAGTTTTCTGTCGATTTTCTCTTTTCAAAAGTACAGAATAGGGGGTACATGAATGACTGAAAAGGTTATATGCTTCTCTATAGTCATAAAATTGTTATTATCTCATCTCATGTTTTTCCATTACATTATTATTGACTAAAATTGGAGAAAATAATTTTGAATAATAAAAAATAAGTCACGAGACAAATTGATTTCAACCTATAAAATAACCTAATTTCATTAAATCTCTAATTGTATTAAAGTGATTTCTGTTGTTTTGCGATCTGACACCAATTATCTTTATAATCAATAAAAATGTATTCAATATTTATACAATAAACAATAATCAGATGGAAAATACTCAATCAGTATCCATATTGTTTAAAATTCAAAATTTGTGTGAAATTTAGAGGAGATTGGCATATAGAGTTTTCGTACGATTTTGTTTGGTTTAAAGATGATCCAGAAAGTTTACACTGAATAACAATTTTCATAACATATTGTCTTAATTTCTGACTAGGTACTAATAATTAATCTTTTTAGTCATTTTTTATTTAGCCAACCAATTTGTTGATATAATTTATTTGATAAAAATAATCCGAAGTATTTTGGTTTTGATTGAGATCATGATTCGATCAATGTTAGACAACCATCGAATTCCTCGAAGTACCGAAGGGCTGTTTCATCCTAGTGTGGAACTCTCAGGCGGTACACATCCACGATCCTGCACACGGGGTTCGAACCCAGGACCTTCGACCTAACATTGACCGATCAATGATCTGAGTCAAAACCAAACAATTTCCACAGTCTTATACTGGCAATCTTGGTTTTACTAATTCACGCTTAATGACTTCATTATTAAGATGTATGTGCGTAGAACAACTTCAATCAAATTGATGTATCATTCTAAGACTGAACAACCAACTAACAGCATTTTTATTAGTTAAAAGAACTGTAGCTCCAATACTGTAGCTACAAATAACTGGCAACTGTGTCAAGTTGTTGTGTATATACATATAAATCTTCATACCTTTATTATTTTTTTGAATTTGCCTTCAATTCAAATAATCTCTTTAGATAATGAAGAGGAAATAAGTGAAAATAATGAAGACAATGTATTCCATGCAAATAAAATATCAGGCTATTTGAATTCATTTTCATATAATGAAGATTGTTATTCTGATTTGATTACTGTAGAATTTAAACCAAGGTAATCTGTATAAATTTTAATAATCTTATCAGTGAATAAATATTTAATATTTGAATAACTCGATTCTAAAACTCTAAACTCAAAAGGTCTGATCAGTCAGTCAGTTATATTCAACGCAGAAACTGGCACCTATATGCATTGGTTCAAGTTGATACATACTGTTAAGTGTAAGTAGATAAAATTATTGAATCAAATGCTAGAGTATAGTAACAGTAGTTATTGTATCTATGAAAACAGAAAAAAGAATGTCATGGACAATATAACACCAGAAATAAGGAGAATATATAATGGTAAATTATCAGAAAATGAATGAAAGTTATCAGCACTAAATATTTCAGAACTGAAGACGTTTATGTCATATTTTTATGCCTTAAACCTTATGATGATGCAATATAGTCGTTCAAATCAAAGTGGGCATAGATGTACCTAACATGTTACTGCCGGAAAATCGAAAGTTAAGTATTCATTCTCCAAACGAATCAAATTTTCAATCTCATTGACTACAATCATTTGAAACAAAGTGGTGAAACATAAACATTATTAGTTGAAAATATCATAATGCTCAAAAACATACTAGAAAAATTTAAGAAACAACAAATACAAATAATAATAATAAGATCTTATGGAGGTTGCTTGAATCACGAAATTATCTTAGTATGACCACGTTTAACATCAGGAAGCACTGGACATCTCTTTCATCCTGGTGTATTACTCCTCAACCATGTACATTAACAACCTGATCTGGGATCAAACCGTGATGGAAACTATTAAAATTCCACGATTTCGTCAAACCGCCTGTGTTAATAATAATCGTGATCTCATTACTGACTAACTTTGGAAAGCAATTCTATGAGTTTAATTAAGAAATCGTGACTAGTGAAGTTCAGCTATACTAAATGTCCGACAATTATCCACTTAAGGTAATAGAAGATAATCACGTGATATTAGTTGATAATATTGGGTAATCAAATAAAAAATCTTCAAGATATTGACTATTGAATACCACTTAACGTTCTAACGTACTTTTTTTGTATTTTTCTAAAACCAGAAAATCTATTCAATACGAAGCTACATGGAAGTTTGAAGGAATTCTGGGTGAAGAAGTAAAAATAATCAAACTTACTGGTATCGGAACATTTAATGAATATTACCATACACTTTACTAATGATAAATTTAACAATATATGATCATTTAAACAAAAATTTGAACAAATCATATTGATCCTCTGTTACTTCCCAGTTTTTTTATAAGACCTTCAATTATTATTCTTTAAATATAAACTGAAGCTACATATTTCACTTCTTATGATTATATTGAAGCATACAATATCTTAATAAATTGATGACAATTATGATTTTTCTAAATATTTAAAGATGAACTCGATCAGGGGTTTCATAATTACAAGATGGTAGAGAAGGTTTGTAGGTCAGATAGATGATTTTGATAGAGTTTTGTTCTCTGAGCTAGATGGTTTGGTTGTTGAGCTCTCATTGTTTTTCTGAACGACCTTATCAGCACAAACTTTAGGTAGAAGTGCATTGTACAAATTTCTTCACAAATGACTCACAAAATAAGTGAAAACTAGAATATATTTGACAACTTTTACACGAATTAACTTCAATTTCAAATTATCTCTAGTTATACTGTAACTGCGTAAGAAGTCTAATAGGGAATTTTTAGAAATAAGACCATTTCACTAATTCTGAAATATTAATTATCAGAAGAGGTTTTGTGGAGATTTAGTATTTTTCATAATAGAAAGCATAAGTCAATTGAAGCTAGACCACCATGGAAAAATTGGAAACACTGGACGGCCGTTTCGTCCTATTATGGGACTCCTCAGCAGTGCGCATCCACGAACCCGCTCTCGCGAGATTCGAACCCAGGACCTACCAGTCTCCAGCCGAAGCCCTTCTGAAATAATTTCAAAGTATTCTTCTTCAGAGGTGTCGTGAAGTAAATCCTATCGGTTATTCAATAGTTCCAACTTCCTTCAAAGATAAAAGTGAATTATAGCTAAATGTATTTCATCAGTCTTCAAGTATTTCTAAATTACTATAAAATATAATTATTTTAAATTAAGTTACACAGGTAAATGTCTATAGTACACTGTGAATACCAGTTCATAACTTAATGTATTTTGGCCAAAAAAACTAAATCATTCAATATAAGTTTTGTAATTTTGTTTGTTTCCAATGAATTATTAAACTGTTACCTACTTAAAAATGCTTACTAAAATATTGAGTTCTAGTTATTTAAAGTTTTTATGCCCCGATGAGGATAATGAATGGTAACTTTGCGATCTATTTATAAACCAATACTGTACACATATTTTTTATCGTATAATTGCTAAATAAGTAAACTATTCTTATTCATGTTCCCCTTATCATAAGCTTTATTTTGACTTATAGACTATTATTATACGATTTACCATTCTTCAGTTATCCCTAGTCTATTAATTACTGCCTCCTACATTCACAGTCACATTTGGTTAAATCTTGTACACATGTTATTTTCTATTTTATAGTACGATGTGGTCAGTCTGTTTGGTATTTAAACTCAGTATGTTTGAAATATAATGATTCATACTGCGGAGGCTGTTCTGGACTTAACTGGCTGGGCTAGGCAGAAAGCAGGACCGATGAGTACTCTAGACTGCTCGTACGGGTTTTGTGTGTCCCTGGTCCGATCGATATTTCGCTGCTCTCTGATTGGCGGTCTTTCATGTCATACATTAACTAGTCAACCACTCGGCCACAAGTTATAACAAAAGTCTGAATGTGAACTGCTTGACTGCTATGTAAATGAAAGTAAATTTCACTAACTAGTGGAAAATGTCTAGTGATTAGGCACATTATGCTATAAATGGGATTTAGAAATAGCAATGTATGTATGTTACTGAAACCGAATTCAATATGTTTCGTTATTCACTTATTCTATCTTTTTATGTTCACTCAATCGTGGGAGACATTAAATGTTTTATTTTTATTATTTACCAAATAATCTTGTAACTGGATACCCAGTAATTAAAAATTTTAGTTATAGCCACATTGTGTTTTGATTATTTTTTTGTTATAGTGTTAATAAACGTCAAGTAAGTGTAGAATAACTACAAATATTAGTAAAATGAACCTTAACACTCGAGATCTTCAAAAATTTGCTGATACGAGTTCTCGTTAATAATCCACTGAGACTATTACAACAGTCACTGAATGGTTATTACTGACAGTGCTACTCTTCGTAGCTGGATCTAAAACTCCTGTATCTAATCTCATTGGCTATTCTTTAAATCATTGATTAAGATACATGACTGTAAAAGCTGAAGAGAGTATATTCAAAATAATATTCCTCTTTCATATATCTGTATCTTATTATCTTTCGTTTATATAACAATAGAAATATATTATTACTTGTATTAAATGACTTGAATGTCTGTATAATCAGAAAAAGACTAAGGAGTTAACATATGAAATATCACTAACGATAGAAATGAGTAAAACATTCAATTAGGTTTTCTTTTAATCATATTATCAGAAGGAGGTTTTGTGGAGATTTTAGTAATTTTATATAGTTAAAATCCTGAGTCAAATGAAGCTAGACCACCAAGGAAAACCTGGTATCACTGAACGGCCGTTTCGCCCAACTATGGGCAGTACGAAACGGCCATCCATTACTTTCAGGTTGTCCATGGTGGTTTAGCTTTAATTGACTCATGATTTCAACTGTATAAAATTACTAATAATATTATCATTGACATTCTTCTACTTAAAAATACTTCATTAAGCATAAAGTTATTTCTTAGAAAAAAGAATTTCATTGTTTTTTTTAGTTATCTAACTGTAATATAAATTAAATGTTGAACTACAGTTATCATTGTCTTTAGTTTTATAAATCATCTTACCTTTTTTAACTTAACTAAGACTGTCTCACATTGGGTAATGCATAAACTTTAATAGTCAATTCATATATTATTATAGTTAAGATCATGAGTCAATTGAAGCTAGACCACCGTGGAAAACCTGGAAGCACTGGTCTAGCTTCAATTGACTCATGATCTTAACTAAAAAATTACTAAATCTCCACAAAAAACCCCCTTTTCATATATTATTATTCAGTGTATTGTTCATGTAATATTAAGTATTTGTGCCAGAAATCATCCATTTCATAATCCATAAACTAACTTACTTTATTGATCCGGTTTTTTCTATTCGATAACTGTCTATTGTATATAATTATTAGATATTCATCAAATATGTTACAGATTCGTATATTATTCAAGCTACTGAATTATCGGCAATTGATTTATTATATACTTGACCTAGTATAATGTAAGTTGGACATTAGCAGGTCTTAGAAAGCTCTGATTTTATATTTACCTTAAAACTTATCATCTAGTCGTTTATTCATAATTGAAAGAACTGGTTACTTCCAATGAATTCGAACTCACATCATAAATTACAGAATAGTTAATTGGTTTTACAAACTAGACATTTTAGTTAGTAATGATCTTTTGTAGAACTGATATGTTTACACACTGGCCTATTAGTCATTAGTAACTGATGTTACATTGTCGTCTTCGTTAATCTTAATCTTCATTTATTTAGACTACCAATTTTATGGATACACTTTTATAAACATTGAAGTTTAAGTAACAAAATATCAGTTACTGTTTGACAGTTAATTCATATATCATAATATAAACAGTTATTTCTTAGTAGAATGAATGAATGTGTACTTGGTTAACAAATGATTGAGTCACCTTGTTTAGTATTGCCTAGCAATACGCTAAATTAAACCATAAAAGTGTAACGTGAATTTTGTTTATTTTAATATTTTCTCTTTTAAATTGTGGTTATTTAGATAAGTTTCTATAAAATATTGTTAACTAAAGTACATTTATAAGTGACCTCATAATGGTAAAGTGATACTGGTGATGTTTACATTAACTGTACTAGGTAACTAATACATGTAATATAAATGTGATAAATTGTACTTTATATGTTATCTACCATTGAAAATGGGACGACTTAAAAAAACAATTACTACTCATAATTCTTGAGTTTTCTAAAGTTACTGTAGTTTTTTTTTAATCACTAACAGATACAAGTTTGAATTATTAATTATTATTTTGATAATATGGTACTAAGTATTATGTGCTCATGCATGCATGGTGAAGGTATTCTCGACATGACATAATCTGGGAGTACTGATTTTCAATTGACTTAATTCAAAGACAAACAAATGAAGACGACAATGGTTGAGGTAGAGCAATTTATATTTAATATAGATAAAAATAAAACTCAAAACTTTCAAGCAGGACATTTAAATGTGTAGAGAAGTGTCTGATCATATCAAACTGTGCTATGATATGACTACGATGTTTAACTTAACCCTTTTAGCTAGTACTGCACATTAAAACTAATATGGACACAATCAGTACAATTATCAATACCTAAAGTAAATGGTCAATTCAATTCGTGATTGGATGACGAATGCGTTTTGAGAAATAAATTGCGACATATTAGATTTCTGTTAAACTGTTTTCCTTTTACACGTTTCAGAAGGATTTGTATATAATGCTTAGATTTTAATATTATGCAAAACGGTACTTTTATATATATTTTTTAATCTGAAGACAACTACCACTTTTCTGACAAAAAAGATGCGTCTTAACCTCTAACTGAGAACCGAAACCGCTTTGTTAGATTTCAGTTTGTTCTACAAACCAACATTTAGAAATCCAGAGTACTATATTTGTATTTAGGGACTCACTAATACCTGGTTTGCGGTACACGTGAAGGGACATAAGATATAAAGGAGCATTGTTTGGTATTTCCGGATTATAATGGATCAGCTACTCTGAGCGGTCGCATTGTAACTAATTCGTCAATTAAAAATCAATCTGCAGTAAAATATTAAGGAAGCATAAAAGTCATCTAGCTAACCTTTTCTTATATATATATATATATATATATATATATATATATATATATATATATATATATATATATATATATATATATATATATATATATATATATATATATATATATATACGCATACAGATTAAAAAACAGAATGTTTTGAACGTTTCTAGCTGTTCAATTACGACACGTATCTCATAATTTTATACCAATCACTTCGGTCAATAAGAAGTTTATCTCTTGCTAAACTCAACCAAGTGAAAATTGTAACTTGTTTGTGTTATACACCAGATATACATCAAGTGATCCATTGGATAGTTTTGCGTGGAGTTATCAGCAATGTTTTCAGAGTTTAATGTATCATATTTGGCGTACTGTCGGCTTTACAACTGAATAATTTAGAGTAAAATCCACGCAAAATGTTTGAAACATCTTCCTGAATATTAGTGATTTATGGACTAACTCTTCTGGTGTTCACAACAAATACTAAAACTAATCAATGTTTAAATGTCTTCAGTAAGTTAGTTGAGTTATTTATTTGATCTTACATATTCTGACTGATCGCAGGTTAAAAGAAAGCTGAGTGGTCAAACGAAGTATCGGTTCATGAATTCATTGACTGCTAGAGTAAGCTGAGTTAACAGGTACTTAATATCAAGTTCTGGTTAGCACAATAACCACAACCTATGTTTGAAGACGTCGGGTAACTCAGTTATTAATCGAACTCAATAGCGCAGATGCTTTCACACTTTCCCTTCCCTTCTACCACATTTTTTGGCACTATCTTATACTTTGTATTTTCTGAACCTATCCTTTCTTCTGGTGCCATGCTGTCCATGCCTAATCTTGTGTTCTGCCTCTACTATGCTGATATAGTGTAGTAACATTAATCGATGCGCATATGTTCCAAATTGTACACTGCTGATGATTGATCAATTGTCGGATAGTTTGTTAAGGAACAATAATGGTACATTTTCATGAGTAATGAGGTGCTAAATCAGAAAAATCCTCAAGAGATATCTAACTTAAACTAGATAATGAACCACAGACTTACTAAATGAAAAAATAAATTATCCACAGGATTATCAATGCTTTAGTGTCATTATTTCACTTATTCTTCAAAATATATACACAACACTGAAGATAGATCACGTTCTACACAACTGGGATCATTTAAACAATCTGTGAGAACTACATTAATATTGAATATGGTTATGCTAGAAATAGTATTTAAGCATTATTAAGGGTTTGCGGTTCTAAGCTATTGGTTAAATGAACTCACTAATTCGTCGGATAACATGTTGACGTTTGAATTAAAAGGTATGAGGTTTGAGTCTTTGTATGAACATCAGTACTGGGAAGTAGATAAATCAAGCTAACTAGTCCCAAATGGAACATGACATTGACCCAATAAAACATGAATTTTAGATCACATAAATTAACCCATATTCTTTTTGAATTGTCTCAGTCAGACTTCCTGTATCCAAGTAAATCCTACAGACACTCGATAACTGAAAAAGTCATTTTTAGGGAGAATGTATATTTACTTGGTTATTATGACCTCATTAACCAACTAATACTATGAAGTACAACAGTAAATATTGTTGTTTTTAAGAAAAGTAATGTATGGCGGTATTTAAGAACAAAAATAAAAATAAAACAGAATTGATCTGAAAGTTGGTTTAATCTTAAATCATATTAAAAATGTTAGTCAGTTAGTTATGACGTCGACTAGTTGTGCTAAATATCGAGGGGCTTCAAATTAGATGACATTTGGATGATGTAGTGGTTTAATAAGCATGATTAGCAACGAACAATGATTTGTCTCCCAAAGTAGTTCCCATATTTCCTTCAAATTTGCCAACAGCAGCAGCGCCATTTGCCTAAAAGATTGAGATAATCGTATATTAGTTAAGGTATTCAACATAGGTAAAAATATTGAAGTATTATATGTTAAACACACCTACAAAAAGCTTAAATGTCTTGTAACGAATATTTTACAAAGCGTGTTTATTTGGATTATTTTCTATAAGAAATAAAAGGGTTAAAATATGAAGGCGTCTGTTAGTATTTAAATATTGTAATAACAAATGAAAAATCCCTTAGAAGTCATCTGCATTATTTGCGCTCTTGTAGAATAGCATTTCCTGTATCCTGTTTTAAAGACCACAAAAAAAGTTATCGACCTCAAAAAAAATTGGCAGTTAACGTTGAATAATTCACCTAGTTACGTAATTGAAAGGGGTATTAAAAATGTTGATGAAATTCTATATCAACTCCCGACAACATTTATATGTGTTGGTAGCTCTAGGACTTGAGCGTTTCTTCTATCTTTTAAAAGGGTAAATAAATTTAAATGCGGAACGAAACCGAACAATTTTATTAAAACCAATGTAAACAGATGCAAAAGTAAACTCATATATTTACTTTGGCCAATTTCAATAGCTCTTCCTGAGCCGCATGAACATTTTCTTTCTTTCCCTTCCATGTGGCTAAGACTGAAGCCTGCAGAGCACGACCAAAACTAAAAGTGAGTGCCCATGGCTTTGGTCCCGGAATCTTGTTGATTTCGTTCAGATTTTTAGTAGCGTCCAATTCTGATTGACCTCCGGACAAGAATGTGATACCTAAAATCAAGCAGTTGAAAACGGAGAAGTTTGATTGCATTCCACCATAGCTTGTTCAAAATTAATTAACCAAAAATCGAAATCATACCTGGAACAGCTGGAGGGACTGTGCGCTGAAGAGCTCGCACAGTAGCTAAAGCATTTTCTTGTGGTGTGTAAGCTTTTTTGCAGGCCTGTCCAGCGGTAACCATATTGGGTTTTAAAAGCGTTCCTTCTAAGTAAACATGATGGTCGGCCAAAGCCTTGTACACGAATGCCAAAACTTGTTCTGTTACTCTCTGAGCAGTTAGTAAATCATGATCACCATCAGGAAGCACCTCAGGTTCAACAATCGGTACCAAACCATTCTAAAATTTACAATGTTTGCGAAGACTTATTTGAAGCTCTTATACCATGCAAATAAAAATTATTCGATTAACGCTTAATAAATAATAAAAGTGAATTATCGGATAATTTATCAAATAAATAATGTTCAGGGTACGAATATCACAAGAATTTTCAAGTAGATCTCCATAACTTTAGCTGCCGTAGTGGGTCAATGTTCACTTTCCGCTTCTCCATCTTTAGCAATCTCACACCTCCACAGAGCCTTTCGAACAACTGTTCTGCACAAGGAAGCTCTTTAAATTGAAATTACACTTCATTACTAACTTTTATTATAAGCAAACCACATTGTAACTGTTCTTAAACTTCAGGAATAGGACTAGGAAGAATAAAAGTAAAAATTTATAACTCCAACACTTTTGTAGGAATCGTTAAGCAGTACAGAACTTCAACTCTAATTCAGGCCTGAAAATTACGTATTAAGGCTGAATCTCAATTCGCAAACATTTAGTGCATGACTCAAAATAATACATATGAATAAGTAAAGCACCACCACAAAGCATTTTCGAGCGACATAGTACGGGCTAAAGACGTAGTTTTGTTTATACTATGACGAAAATAGCGCATACATTTTTTTCTTGAATACAACTCTAAATAACTGCCTTCGATGGATGTTTTGTCTTAGTTGTATACAAAACAGAATGATCTGTCATGTACTTAATTAATAACCTGAACTGATAGCAAATAATTTAATATCATCATAGCTTGCATGACATAAAAGTTGATTGTGGTTTTAATAAAATGGGGATTTAAGACCAGTAGATTACAGTCGACAAAAATAATACATTTGCTAACGTCAAGTCAGACACTTTATAGTTTCTTTTGAGATTTCATAGACTCTGACCGAAAACGGAAAAATCCTAATTAATACCAGAATTACAGAACAGTCAGTCATCTACAACATGGAGTCGGGCACATGTATGCATCGGTTCAAATTACCATACCTCATTTGCACAGCAAGATGAACAACAAATTCTTAAAAGCAGTCACTTCAATAGTAGTAGCATACACAAAAGACTGCATATAAGGATGCGATAAAAGGAGAAAGAATTATTGCTTTAAAAAAGTTATAAAATAGTTTTGATATCATGGTTTAAGAGAAGATAAAGAGTGCCCACACCAACGCCGTTGTAGCCCATTCTGAGTCATATCACCCAGAGTCTCCGACCACTGGTAACCATAGTTTCGCGGACTTCAACTAAATAGTCTGCATTTACCAACATGGTTCAGTTAGAGATACGTATCTTTACTTAAGAGCTGAAAAGAGTAAATATGGGTGATATAATATCTCTATGGGTGCTAGAATGTATTAGGTGTATCTCAATAAACAGTTCAATGTACTATTTAGTCTGTCACTATTAAAATGATATATCTGTGATCAACCACTACTCAAAGATTATTCTAGGTAATACGAAGCCACGCACGTTGATGAGGATAATAGGCGAACCACAAGCTGACATAAAATCGTAGAACGATGAATTACAGGCAAAATTAATGTCAGATAAATAAATCTCGATAATTAACGGTACTGCAAGAATAATATGATGTCTTCTCCAGAAATATTAAGTGCCATAATTCTGAAGTCATTGGAAATCAGGAGCTTATAAACCACAGATGACCGCTAAATAATGAGTGCATGTTCGCCGGCCTGAGAGCAAGGCTTACCAGAGTTCTCAAAAATACAAGACTCATTGCTTATCACCAGCCAATATCAGACTTCATTTCATACATAAAGTTTAGAATAACAATCTGTTAATAAATCGCAAAATATATGTACTACAATTAGTGTAAGGAGTGTGAATTTAACCGGCTACGCAGCTTCTTGGTATTTTTTGGCTGTTGTGTAGGGCAATTCAGCATCTTTTTAATGTTTTATTAAATTTTAAGCTCTTTTGTTTCGAAACCCTTAATTTCTACCAATAACGCAGTTGTTAACATACTCTGTTTGTTAAAAACTTATTAAAAGAATTTGATGGGAAAAATGTTTTGTCTGATTATTAAACTAACCTGCTGACAGATGGAAGCGTAACGTGCAAGTACATTAGCATTTTCGAGCATAGCTAGATAAGAAGGTGTGTGTGAAGAGATCTTCAAAACACAACGCCACTTAGCGAAGCGGCATCCAAGTCTCCAATATTCAGCACAGCGTGAAGCAAGATCATCAAGACCCTGAGTTGTTGTCTCATTGTCTGTGCCTGCAAGTGGAACAACACCTTTATCAACCTTTATTCCTGGTATGATATTTCGTTCAGCTAGTAGAGTTGGAAGAGTCTTTCCATCGTCTGACTTTTGATGAAGTGTCTCTTCGAATAATATTACTCCAGAGATATTTTCGGCCAGTTTGTGATCAGCACTAAAAAGCAGCTGGCGGTACAGACGACGATTTTCTTCGTTATTTTCAACGCCGATCTGTTGAAGTCTTTTGCCCATTGTGGCTTTTGAAATAAAACTAAATGAAAATTAGGGCGGAAATACCTGTGCTTTCGTCAGCTGCTAGAATTCCTTTGCCAGGAGCACAAATAGCTTGAGCAATTCGGCGTAGGTCATTCTCTTGAGCTTCAGTTAGGTAAGGTTGGAAGCGTGACATTTTATTACGATATGGTGTGGCTAAGATTTGATGACTTAGCAATCCAGAGTATAATAGAACTTACAGTCAAGAAACAAACTGCTTACGAACTTTAATCACGTACACAACTACTTATGGTCAGAGTACAAATGGTTAATATACCTTTAGCTCACTAAAACAAAACGTACTAATATAGCCCTAAGATCAATGAGGCACATATCAGTGTCTCCTTACAAATGATAAATAATTGAAGATGAAAAAATTTAATTTCTTTGATTTGTCGTACTATGTTACTATGACATGTGGTTGTCTATTTGCTGCGGATCGGAAAATTTTCAGAAGCTTGTTTTTTTCATATTCAGCTGTTCGTTGCTTAAGAGAACTCGTTGTAAAGGAAATCAAAGGAAGTTGCACATAAACGTTTTCACTATAGACTGAACTAAAGATTTTAAAAAACTGGACCTAGTAGCGAAGTTTTTGACCTGTACAGTCTTGAGCGCTTTAGTCTTAAATCACGGTGAATTCCACCTGTGAGATATCGAAGAATGTATTCGAAATGAAAACCTTTTCTTTTTGGAATATTTTTTCAAAGTCTAGTTGTATTCCTGTTATATGTAATCATATAAACAATTTGATACAGCTGTCAAATGCCATTATATTAAATTAAAGACTTTGTAGTGACCGGCCAGTTTCGATAAGAACACGATTGGAATAACAGAAACAATTATTATTATTGTAATCAATTGTACCAGAGATTGTTTTACTGTATTTGTTTAACTGTATCAGTTTCACTTCTTGTTTCGCTCTCCGCCTTGTTTGGTTCGAACTTGCTCACGCACTGCTCAATTTGCCTATACTCTTTGGCACGTCTCAGTATTATTTCGATACCACGAGATCGCCAATAAATATACTTGATCTGTATTAATAAAGTCTTCTGATTTACGAGCTATCAAAGGAACCAAGTCGTTATTGGGCGCGTAATCGTATTGTAGTGGTGATCATAGTCCGTCCTCGACTCGACATCCACTACAACTTCATCCTGCAAAACTTGGATATCTTAATCCATATTACAAAGTTAGGGAACTAAAATCCTAATTAAAAGGTATATGATTATACTTAATTTCAAACAACAATTAATTCAAATAATAGATTGGACTAGAAAGTAGACAGTAAATGTTAGGTGTTCTTTATCTTTATTCTAATAATCCATATGGTGAGCACAACTCAACAGTAGCAAACGGCAGGCGAGTTAAGCTTATCGGATTTCAATTATTGAGCCAATTTGCTGATGTGTTGAGGACGATGTGACAGCATCCAAATACTCGGAAACTATGTTTCCTAAAACTCATTGGCTAGACAATAATAATAATATATTAATTCTGAAAATAATAATTACAGAATTCAAGCCTGATGATTTATGAACGGTGTTCTTTAAGGTTATTTCCTGGACGAATTATTGATAATTATCTACAACTAGAGAAAGTAAAATAAAAAAAAGAGAGCACGAAACAACAAAACAATGATTACCAAAATATGTCCGTCAGGTTTACCACTGTTCATGTTAGATATTATTCAAATAAGTTAAGGTTGCTGGGGACAGTGTTAATGTAAATTGACAGCAGGTAAGTGGTTACCTAGTACGCTTAGTCTAGGTACATTAAATCAACACAACTGACGCACAGGTTAATTGACACTCGACAATTTAGATCCATCTTAAGAATGTCACGGATATTTAGCAATAGACAACGCTCTTTCAGAAACGCCTTCATTATCAAGGGTTTTAAATCCAGTCAAACTAGAAGTTATGGATGAAGGAGTTTGAAGATTAAAGCAGTCGGGAGGAGATCAGGAATTTAACCAAGCCTACAAGTATAAGACTGATATTCGCATTACTCGATAAAAAATATGACGGACATTTCAGCAAAGCATTATATACAAACGGTCGTTATTTTCAGTGCCCATTGTGTGTCTCATTCAGTATGCTTTTAGACAATTCATTTACACGGTGTTTATTCGTCATACTAACTATAAATGTCGAGAGTTAATGTCGGCTTTGATTGGTACTCTGAAACTCTGAAACGTTCATAGTTGATTTCCTACTAGACAGTGAGTGAAAATGATTGCTTCCAGCTGTAGTACATAACCGGCGATCGATTTGAAGTCCCTATCCCCATTCGCAGTCCCCAATCGCGCAAGTCCAGTGTCATTCAAATGCGGTTAATGAGCTGATTGAATCAGGACCTCAGAATGACACACAGCGATATTGCAACTGGATACTGACATCCAACTAATTCTCAGCACCACACTGCAAAGGTTAAATGAGGTGGTCTCAATCACGTAGTTCAGCATCTAACTAACGTGGTCAAATCTTATCCTCTTATTTCAGACCATCTTACCTGAGCGCAGTTCAGAGAACGAGGAGTAGTCCTTCAACTCCCTGCTGGCACTATGGTGTGTGGGATTTTGTACGAACCTGTCCAGTTAAACAACATTATCACAGGAAACATAAATCCATTAGTAATAAAGATGGATTCTGTCAAACAAGGAAACTGAATAGGCTACCACATTGTTCCAAAAGCATTGGATCGAAATAGGCTGCCGACACGTGAGGTTGACAACACAAAATCCTCGTACAGTATGTGGTAATTATTTCGTTGTGACAATTAGATTGTGTAGTGTCTTCCGGAGAATCGGCGTTCTTCGTGGTGTGTCGCGTTACTCCAGATGATCTAATTTCAGTTGATTCTGATTGGTTCGATCTACCTTATTTACTTGACGACCCTCCAAATGCCATGCGCCATCTGGCAATACAAGCCCCTGAACCGAAAGCATACACAAAAAAGCTAGTGAAACAGTCTTAGACCATCTCCCAACCTTTGTTGAGTCGATTCTCCGCCATGAAACCAACTACCTGATCTATAAGATCTGACGTGAAGTTCACCTTATTGCCTATACTGACTCGTTCAATCGTGTTTATCAGTAATAAGACGTCTAGCATTTTCCAAGAACACATTTTAGCCGGAGAGGGAGTAATATATTTGATACTAGAGTAAGAAATTATGAAGAGTGGCCACACCGGCAGGACAGAGCCATGTCTATTCGATTCATTTTCGCTACCACTACCGACATCCTCCAAGTGTAAATACTCTTAGTAATTACATGTTCAGCTTCATGAATCGTGTGGTTAGGAACGAATACCACTACAAATTCAATCTTCTACAACTACAAGCAGTCATCATGATTATTTCTTATTCAGGTTGTGCAGCATTAAATGTGGTTATGAAGAAGGCAAATGGCACAACATATATATTCGCAGATTTGTTAATGGGCCTTAACGCAACCCTTAAACAACAGCATTACGCGCTGCCGATTCCTTTCAGATTTATTCACTATACTAAGAGGTGGGAGGTTCTTCGCTTAGTTGGCCCCAGCTGATGCCTAATTACAAGTGAATGTGGTTGAAGAATTAGGAGGACGGCTTCCCACTAATACGCATCCTGAACTATATCAGTATAACCGTCTAACATCTGGAGTTAAAACCGCTCCATCTATTTTTCAGCGACTAACGGGCACCATTCTATTGGATATCCCGTGGATCGCAGCTTACCTTGATGATATCTGAATTGTTGTCATCTCGTTAGGAGAGCTATGCGGATCGAAGATGGCTGTTCTGCAACAGATCAGTGATAATGGTTTCCTGCCATATCCGGAAAAATGACAGTATTTCTTAAAGTCATCCACGTACATGGGGTTTATCTTTTACTCTTCAGGCCGCCGACCAACTCCAGAAAGCGTTCGAACCATACGGTGCATGAAATCAGGAGGCAAAGAGAAGCTGCGACTACATTTTAATATCAAATGACGCAGGCCACAAAGTCACAAGCACATGACCAAATATCAGCGAGCGAATCATAAAAGACGCGCATTGTAGATGACGGGTAAGCCAACTCACTTTTATCAGGCGTTAATCAATATTTATAGACAGACAAGAATAAATGACAGATATGTGATAAATAGGATAAGAAGTATACACACACCTACGCTCAGGTAAAAATGGTCAGGGTTAATAAGCCAATAATTAAAATGGTGAAAACATTACTCACGATAGATAGGAGAATTGGTTCGGCCAGAAGCTAGAATAAGGTATATAAGCTTAACATATCAACCGGCACTACAACAAAACTGGAGTACACGCAAACAATATTAAAGCTATGTGGTCGGAGCTAAGAGTGTTTTACGACCTTATCATGGCTCCAGAGATAGACTGATATCGAGCCATATGGTTTGTTCTTCTATCTTGTGCACTAAAATTTTAGAAACTTTAAACCTCTTTCTAACCTTGATAAGTTTTTGAATCATATAAAAGAAGTGAAGTCACTTTAATTCTTTGTATAATATATTTTTACTCTATGCTGATTGTTCACTGATTGGCTAATATTTCTCAAGGTCACGTAAGATTCGTTCAAAGGCCGTCGATAAAGTATAGTCTTGCCAAACATGGCAGGAACTACCATGCGTATCCACCAGGCCTTCAGTCCCACCTGTGTTTTTAAGAACACCCCGGCTAGCTCCTGATAAGTTAAAGTTGGTCAGAAATAAATTCCAGTTCATTATAGAATTGGAAATTTTCCGGCCATTGAACATCCCATGAACATCTACGTTACAAATGGTCAACGAAAAAGACAGCAATGACTGGCACCCAACTGGTCGTTATCGGTGACCTAAGACGAAAACCATCCTTGATCAATACTACTTACTACACTTCCACGACCTGATATATACATTAAAGAACATAACTGTTTTATCAAAAATCGATCTGGTTAAAGTATATAACTAAATCCGTATGGCTACAGACAGCAGGTCTAAAACGGCTGCAATAAATCGTTTGGAATTCTAAGAATTTCGGTTTGAGAAATGTTGCACAAACTTTACACAGATTCATCGATGACTTATTTAGGGGTCTCGATATCGTGCACGCGTATGTCAGCGACTGTTTGATCTTGAGCATGGACAGAGAATTTCATGTTTGGCATCTGGACTTTGTTTACGAACTACTATAAAAGAACGTTATTGCGGAAAATTCTTCGACATATCAGACCGGAACCGACTCCCTTAACATTCTCAAGCACATGAATGACACTTGAGGCATTCATCCCCCGCAAAATAAAGTTTTAGCCATTCTGTGTCACCGATAACCGACCACATTAAAGCAATCACACAAGTCCAACGACTTAGTACGTTTTATCGAAGGTTCATTCTGAATCGTGTGTCTCTCATGAGACCCTTGATAAACAAACTTCCTAGAAATGAGAAAATAATCAATTCAGACAACAGTGCGAAGAAATTACTCTTCGCAGTTATTGAAAGTATCACGAAGGCAACTATGGTGCTACACCAGGACATCGAAGCACTCATTAGTTTTCTGTAGAATCATCTGACTCGACAATCCAATCACCTATTGTCCTGGTGAAAAAGAAAGATTCCTCGCTACGAATCTATGTAGACTACCGATACCTTAATGCTATAACTAAGCGTGATTCTTTTTCGGTTCCACGGATCGATGCTATATTAGACACCCTGAACATCGCATTTTTGTTTTCGACGTTGGACCTAGCATCGGGATGCTGGCAAGTGGAAGTCAGACCACAAGATGGAAAGAAAACCGCATTTGTGGTGCTAAATGGTTCATACGAATTGCAAATGATCCTGTTCGGTCTAATAAATGCTCCAGCTACTTTCCAAAGGCCAATGCAAATAGTTTTACGAGACATAGTACCCCATGAATTTTTGGTTTATCTTGATGACATTATTGTGTATGGTAGCACACCCGAGCAAAATAATGCTAATCTGGAAGCAGTTCCTCATCTCTTTGAACAACACAATTTAAAGTAAAACCGTCCAGATGTCGCCTGCTGCCGAAAGAAGTATTTTTTTAAGACATCATATTACTGCAGATGGGGTAAGCATAGATAAAGAAAGAACACTTGCCATTATTAGTTGACAGTAGCCCAAATCACCCGAAGACGTTCGTAGTTTCCTTGACCTAGCATATTAAAGACGCTTTGTTCGTGACTTCGCATCATTAGCAGCACCCTTGCAACGATTGACACACAAAGGACGAAAGTTTTTATGGACCGCAGAGTGTCAACAGGCGTTAGATGCCTTGAAGACATGGTTAAGCTCTCCAGCCATATTTGCCATCCCGGATACCTCAGCAGGTGGGGGCGAATTCATACTTGATACGGATGCTAGTTCTTCGGCTATTGGAGCAGTTCTATCACAAGTAGCCTAAGATGGACAGGAAAGAGTCATTGCATACGCTAGCCGTCGACCGGATAAGAGTGAAGCAAGATATTCCACAACATGTCGAGAGATGTTAGCATTAGTACCGATCCGGAAGCCGACATACAAACGCAGACGCCCTCAGATCGCGGGTACTATCAATGCAATTCTTAGCACAGCCTCGGAGACTGATTGGCCTTCTCTGCAAGCAGCAGGCCCAGATTTGCAGATCATATATTAAAGACAGTTACACGTAAACAATAAGCCATCCATGAAAGAGTTAAAATATCAATCATTAAGAACCCGTCGTATTCGTACCAAATGGAGCAACCTAAAATTATATAGCGACACGTTTTTCTTAATTAAAGAATCGAGAAAACCTATATTAATAGTACCGCGAACAAAAGTTGAGAGCATTGGGGAGCAGGTGCACCGCGAACTTGGTCATGCAGGAGAACGAAGGACTGAATACAATGTCCGTCAGCGCTTTTGGTAGCCATCCATACATGAAGATGTAGTGCAACTTTGCAAGAGTTTTAACACATGAGACCGTTTTAAGTCGCCTCAACAGACACCTCTTGCACCGTTGACTCTGATATTGACCACAGGACCACAGCAACGGGTTGACATTGACATCATGGGGCCATTGATAACGACAAAAAGGGAATCGCTACATACTAATTATGGTAGAATACTTTACTAAATGGTGCGAAGCAGTACTCATTCCTTTACGGTTGCTCGAGTTTTCATCAATCATTGGGTTTCTCGCTACGGCGACCAGTTCTCACTTCATTCCGATCAAGGTCCAGCCTTTGAAATTCATCTCGTCGCTGAGATATGCCAGCTATTAGGAATCAGGAAGATACACACCACTGCGTATCAGCCATAAGGCAACGGGCTGGTGAAAAGGAAAAATAGAAGTATTAAAGCCACTTTGCAAGCGTTTGTTAGTAGATCGTCGCAGGAGTTATGGGATGATGTCCCTATTAAGTGTCTTTTAGCATATCGTGAATCGGTACATAGGTTCACGGGATTTTCACCCGCTATTTTATTGTTCGGGCACGAATTACGCCCACCAGTGGAGATACAGACGCCCGTGCTGCCTCGCGAAGAACAACAGCATGTACCGTACATACGTACCCTTCGTAATCGCCAAGCTGATGCATACCGCCTGTTCAACATCAACTTGCGCAAAGATAGCGAACATCAAAAGAACATATACGATCGTCGGATGCACGGACCAGTGTATACGGTTGGTGATCGCATTTGCTTACGTCATCCCATGAAATCGTTAGGGAGTCGCAGTAAAATCCACCAACCCCGGCAAGGCCACTTTGAAATTTTTTCTCATTCGAACCCCCACCACGTTTGTACTACGTACCTTACAACGACCCCAAGATGACGTAATGACTGTGCACCAAAACCGAATAAAACCAGATCAGTTGACAGTTTCCCCGGATGCCCGGTTTGTCGATCCACCTCCTACCACTACGTTTTCTGAGGTACCATCAGAAGGGAGCGGCATATCCATGTCCGAGACCAGGCACTTAGGACAGTGTCTTATTAAGAGAGGGAGCAATGTAACGGAGTTGAAATTGTCATGTATGATGTAATTAACAGATTCTATTTTCTTTCTATTGCAGAGCGACCAAGCATAAACTCTTTGGAGCAAGAAGAGCAAGCCCTACCTACGCTGAGCTTACACGATGGCTCATAAAACTACTTTATAAACTGATTTTTCCCTTTGTACTCTCGACCCGCGAACTTGATTTTGAAAATGAAAAGGCTTGTGATTTCCATTCCATGTTCTCTCTTGGTGTGAAGTTCTTGATTAACATTGTGTGCTGTGCTTTTAGATCTGTCCTGCTCGAGGGTTCGAGGGTTCGAGTCCTGGAGTGAACATCAACTCTGAGATGCAAGTACATCCAGCTGACAAGTCCCAAATAGGACGAAACGCGTGTCAAACTGGATTCCACTACTAGCCACTATCCATCTTTGCTATCATTTAAGAGCTATTTTAGTACCCATTGAAGCTCCTGAAACATAATTGGTGCAAGTATCTTAGCTTCATATGAGTTATTTAAACAAACTTTACTAAACTACAACTGAAAAATGAAGTAGTGACCATTTTCATTTCAAATCAAACTATATATATATAATTACAGGATGAAATTTCTGAAATAACAATTACTTGAATAATTACTATATAAATAAGACCTCAGTAATATTATCACATAGACTCAATATACGTTCTCATGATTATGCTATGAATAAAAAACCCTGGATTCCATTTCAGTAGTAGAAAGATAACACTCTTGAATTTTCCCTAGGTTAAAAGTATGTACTAGTAAAGAGTTCCACATCTGGACATAAAAAATGTTAAATATTTTCCATCAATCAATAACTACTTACCGGAATTCAGTCGATAGTATAAATTGCCAATTGGTCTTTTGACCGTTGTCAAAAACAACAATTTTTGCGAACAATTCAACGTTCAAATAACTTTTCGCAGACTTCTGAATGTATACAAATGAGAATAGAGTATATATAAATTTGCTGTCTTTTATAAACACGTTAGACTATAACGAAGTAATTGTTTCTGTTGAGGATGTCAAATCCCCAGAACTTACTTGGTAAATGGCGTAATTTTGTAAATTTATTTTGAAGATTTTAATTTCTTTATTTTCGTGCCAAAGGCGCTCTTTTCACCTTCAAGTCGTATTTCCCACTTGTAAAATATCTTAAATGCTATTGGTCCGTTGTATCTTTGAGTGTGCTATTTTGTAATGCTGCCGAAGGACAATTTATCGCTGTATATATAAGTTTGCGTTTTTCCCCTTATGACGTGTTTGTACTCGGCTGCTTACAGAATATATATTCCCCTACTTCGCCTTGGACTTCTTCCTCTAGTTAGCGGGGCCTGGGACGACGGATTAGATTAGTTTATTGTGTCACTGTGTCGTTGTACTTCGTTCGGTTACCGAGAAAATCGAATTAGCTCAAGCATATCAGTTTCATTACTATAAAACTGAATAGTATCCACTATAATTTGCATTCCATAGCATTTAACTGCTTCATATATGATTAACAGTGTATATTGTTAGTCAGTGGTAAGAACTCCGTTCATTACAGATTTGAGATACCTAATAGTTTAGGAGAGATATCCAAGATATGACTTTCATTATCTTTAAGAATCATTAGTCAAGCACTAAAAATACTGGAAGTGGATTTTAAAAACGCATAAACAATACAAAACTATATACCATAATAATAACAGCCATAGCTCAATGAACGATGAAAAACTGTTGTACCCTTTAAAGTCTAATGATAATTGTTCTGGAATTTCAAACAAATCCGACAGAATTCAAGTCTTTGGAAAGTGATCAATTTTGACTGAGTTGTTGGTGCATCTAACAAGGGATAATCGATTAAAACAAAGCATTCCTTTTTAAGCAAAGATGGATCCAGTTGGAATCCAGTTTGACGCTTGTTTCGTCCTATTTGGGACTCGTCAGCTGGATGTACCTGCATCTAAGAGTTGATGTTCATTCTGGGACGCGCGTCCTGGATTCCAATGCTAGCCACCTTCCATCTTTGCTTACCATGCTTGTGAATTTAGGCTATATCGAGGCAATACGCACATTATGCATATATGCCTATTAGAGACTGATCAGTTGCAGTCCTAACACATCGATGGAAAGATTCAAACAAACAATATTAAGTGAATCCCTTTTTAAGCCTACTTTTAGTAAATATCAAATACAATCATTAAAAGAATAAAGTATTTTAAATATAAAGCTTACTAATTTCTATCTTAAACTGTCACCATTGATAAAAACAATGATCAATTTAATTTGTGACATTTTCATTAAAATGAATCATTGATTCTTTGACAATGCAGTAAAACATTCATCACAATTTCTCAATCCAATTATCATCATCATCATCATCATCATCATCATCATCATCATCATCATCATCATCATCATCATCATCATCATCATCATCATCAAAGTAACTGTCAAATTATTTTGTTTATTATTTAAGGATCTTATGAGCTCTAAGCTTATTCATAAATGCGTAATTCACATGGATTGTGCAATCAAAATAATAATAAGAATAATCTATCGCTCAATGAAGTTTATTTCTTTCTTTTTAAAACACATTCTAGACTACAAACTAATTACGTAGTTTCTTGTATCTATAGCAACTAATATTTGCCAATCAGTTGTGAAAATTATGGTTAGTTTTTTTCTCTCATTTACACAATTATAATTACATGTTAACAGTTTTTCGAATTTAATTTTATGTATTTAGTGAAAGTAATGAACGGACTTTACTGAAAAATATATCGCTATACCTTAGAGATCTATAATGATATATAGATATGTAGATGGCGTGGAGTCGCGATTGGCTATGATCACCAATTCTGAAAGATTACGTGCCAGGTATCGACGTGAATATCTCGGTAGGCCAAAAACCAGAAGACTGTTAATGGTTGGGAAAAGATATATTTGTTGGTGATCTCGTAGTATAGAAAGAATACCGACATGTGCCAAAGTTTACGGGAGGAAATGCAGAGTGTACTCGAGTCCGTGCAAGGTCACAGAAGAAGGAAGGAAAAGTGTATTTGATGAAGTTAAACAAATAAGTACAGTAAAACAATCACCGGTACAATTGGTTATAATAATAATTGTTTCCATTATACCAATCACGTTCTCGTCATAAAAGTAGATCACTACAGATAAATGAATAAGGTTTCGAGAACAATTATCCCCACATATGTATAGATTAAACTAATTCAGCTGATAATATAACACGAAAATTTGATCAATTTGTAATCTTCAACAATCAAATAATCTTTTTTCTTATACATCTTGTGAAGATTTATTTTGTGTGAGACTTTTATGTAACTTTTATTTATGTCTGAATGAGAAGACAAACTAATGCTGAGGAGTCCCGTAATGGGACGAAATGGCCGTCCAGTGCTTCCAGGTTTTTGATGGTGGTCTAGCTTCAATTGACTAATGATTTCAACTGTGAAAATACTAAATTCTCCACAAAACCCCCTCTGATCTAATAAATTGTTGTTAGAATTGTTGGATATGTGTATACACAATAAAGGTCAATTGTAGTAAATATATATTTGCCACTCACATAGTCAATTAGTCAAGATAATCAGCTGCAATACAAAGACGAATTTACTATTCTTTGTCGTTAAGTATCCAAAATCTTAGACATACAGAACACGTAAATGCACAAATCATCTAATTCTTACTAATAGTCTTAATTATGTAATCAATCATTTCTCATATATTTTTTGGAGAAACATTGCATTTAATTGTAAGCAAAGATGAATAGTGGCCAGCAGTGGAATTCAGGACGCGCGTTTCATCCTATTTGGGACTCGTTAGTTGGATGCACATGCATCTCAGAGTTGATGTTCACTTTAGGACTCGAACCCAGTACCTTTCGCTTCAAACGCCATCGCGTTATCCATTCAGTTACTGAGTCCTGATAGCCACTTGCTTGTGCAATGGGGTGAAGTTTAAATTCATTTCGTATAGTTTGTTTGAATCTTCCCATCGATGTGTTAGGACTGCAACTGATCAATCTCTAATTGGCATATGTGCATACTGTGCGTATTGCCTCACAATGCTTGTGAATTAAGGCTATATCGAAGCAGTATGCACATATGCCAATTAGAGACTGATCAGTTGCAGTCCTAAACATCAACGGGAAGATTCAAACAAACAATACTAAGTGAATTACATTTAATTATTGATTTTGACGAATTCGGTTTGATTGAATTTAGTTTACAAAAGTTCGAAGTAGTATGTTTGATCATAATGAGATAAAATTTATTTCAATTCCATTAGACAGTACGAACCTCTTGGTATGCACAACTAAACTAGGTAAATTACTATTAGAAACAAGGTAGTTCAAGCGAAGTTCCGTATATACTTCTAAAATAGTTTTACAGTTAATATGGTGGATAAGAAATAATCTACTTTAGTTGTTTTTAGACCCTCATTTATGTTTGGGTACTTAAATGTTATCAGATAAATAATTCCTAGTTATACTATTCTAGTTTGCATGCTCTAAAAAGATGACAACGATGATCCCATAATTTATACATTCATTTAAGTGGACAGTAATTTTGTTTTGTGAAAGTCCTTTGGTTAGGATTTAAGAATTCGGTAAGTGATAAAATCAACAGTCCGATAGCATTGTTCATTAAAGGGTATAATAAAACTACCCATACAGAAGCTAGGCTTTTTTATGAGTTCTAAAATAATCGATGTTAAGTCATGAAATTTTCGGAGGTGGTTCTTTACTTCTGAATAAAATCATTCGAGAAATACTACACTTGACGAATGTAGGTTAGTATGCTTTAATCTAATACTTTCCAACAACGGAGACACCAAGTGAGATTTCTCTACAGAACCCTGAGTTGTAAACATTTTTCTCTCTCTCTTGTTCAATGCTTACTCGGTATTTGCTAGAGTTTTAAAGATTCTTAACAGAAAGTGACTTATTTAGACATAAACCTTTCATTAAGGTGGTCCAAGAACTAGAGATCCTTTTATTTCAGATAGCAAATCATAATGATGAAATGTGTCAAGCAATCTATCCCTTTCCTATTCTAAATTTTAGATGCGTAAACTTGTGTACAAATGGTTGAACTTTTGATAATCGACTATTCTTCAAAATGTTAGACAAAATATTATCTTCTGATATTCCTATAGCTTCAATAAACCTACGATACAAAGTGAAACAATTGTTTATCAGTAATGATCTGCATAATTCAACGTTATCTCGTTATTACAGTTTAATCAGCAAATTCGGTTCTGATAGGATGGAGATATCGAATTAAGCGTTTAACATAGTTAATTAGGAAGGAATAATTTTAAAAAGTAGGGATATTTACAAATCAACTAACATTTCTTAAAAGTATTATGAATTTTGAAGGGATTTGAGAAGTTCTGTATTAAAACGAACAAGATTTAAAACCCTAGCATGAAATACATGATGATACGGACAAGGTAAATTAACCAAATGATCCTAACAAAGTAATAACATGTCAAGGATCCTATAGAAAAGTACTGATCATTTCCTTTCTAAAAATATATTTATATGTATGAGGTTGTAGAGATAGTTAAGTTTTTGATTGAGATCATGAACACACTTATGTAAAACCACCATTGAAAACCTGGAAACACTGGATGGTCGTTCCATCTTAGTTTCGGTCTCCTCGGCAGTACGGGATCATCGATGAACACTGCTGAGGAGCCTCACACAAAGACGAAACGCCCAAACAATGACTCCAGGTTTTCAATGATGGTCTGACACCAATCGATTTATGATCTCAATATATTTATCTGTCAATGACTTCAATATAAAGTGTCGTAAATTAAAATATTTAACTTATTCAATTAATATGCACATCAGAATGAGAGTTATCATTATCATCATGATTGTGAATGTAATTGAAGTGTTTTCAAGCTGACAAACTAAAGTGTGTCTTTTAAATCGTTGCTTTGTAATACGTTCAGTCTATTCATATAAGTTCATTTTCGTCAAGCAAAGTAAACACCAAATGTTCTCAATAGTGTAATGAACAAAGCACGCGTTGGGGGACAATCGACTGTATTTAAGCACAGATTACAGACTATCTCACTAAATTCTGATTACCATACAATAAACAATTAGTTTGCAAAATAACTATCAATTGTCTCAATCTTCACTGTTCCTTATGCAAATATCAACCCGTCTTCTCTGATTTGATTATGCATGTATTTTCATACCGATTGCGCTTCATTTCTGTTCTTTCCTTATCGATCTTCTGCCAAAATACATTCTATGTCTGACCATCATCATACACTACTTATATGCATATAAGTACACCACACCACAATAGTGCTTTACAAATACTATAGGTATTTAGTGCCGATCATCTCAAGGTAGTTGATAGTTATTGGCAAGATATATCTGTATTCTTGAAAATTCTGATACTCCTTGTAGAACGTAAGTATAAACCATCTAGTTTTGCATTATGACATTATATCAGTTAAACAAGTAAGCAAATAGTCAGTCAGTCAGATACAACGTAGGCACATATATGCATCGGTTCAAGTTGCCATTACCTCGTTAGCACAACAAGATGAACACCAGATTCATAGAAGTAGTTAATTTAGTGATGGTAATATATAAAAGAAAGGTTGTAGACGTTTGATTAATTAATTTAAACAAACAATTAACATTAGAAAAGTATAACATTGATTATTATTCCATGATAAATTAGTATAGATCAAAACCATCTTAACTTTCTTTTACTATCCTTCTCTTTTTGTAAAACCAAATAAACATTATCAACTTTTACTTAAATGTACTTTTCTTATACACAATTACAAATGTCTAATTTCCATTGATTTAAATTTGTTCATTTGAGTGCACACATTTATAGTTAGGTATAAAACAAAAGTGAATCTTACTGGTTATTTCTTTTAATTATAATAAAAAGAGATATGCTTAACAACTAAATATGGTTAAATCAAATCCTTAGTTTCAAATTCCTCATACAAACAAACAAACAAACAAATGGTTTTTGAAAAAAGATTTATTCAGTTAAAAGTTTACCAAACAATTAACTGTCAACAAAATGCAAACAATTCATAAACTAGATGGATTTACTGAAATCTATTTTATGGTTGATAAAAGAAAAAAAGGTAAGTTTGAAGTAACTTTTTGATAAGTATTAAAACAAAAAAAAAATTATTAGTAACCATTTGAAATTGAACTAATTAAGTACAAATGTACCCTTTGGTCTTAGTTATATAAAGAAAGATCAATATTTCAATTTAAAGCAATTAGTCCCTTTGATAAATTTCGATAAAGCATGTTTCATTGAAAACCTAAAAGATATGAAAACAATTGTGTCACATCCCACTAAGTTTAACAATTTAAATGTGTCTGTGGTCACAAATATCTAGGGAGGAGAAATCGTGATCTGAAAATTAGGGTGGGTGAACAAGTACCAAAATGATAAGCAAAGCTGGATAAGTCAAGATGGATAGTGGCTAGCAGTGGAATCCAGGACGCGCGTTTCGTCCTATTTGGGACTCGTCAGTTGGATGTACCTGCAATACGCACAGTTTGCACATATGCCATTTAGAGACTGACCAGTTGCAGTTCTAACACATCGATGGGAAGATTCAAACAAACAATACTAACTGAACTTAAGTAACAAAATGGTTGCAAAAACAGCGTCGAAGACCTAATAAGAGTAGAGGATAAACATCCATCATCCTGTATTGCAAAACACATAATCGAAACAGGTCATAAGATTGATCTTAACTCGGCTTTTGTTGTGTTGTATGAAAGTGTAAAATGGCGTATACTAAGGTTTATTGAAGCCTTAGTCAAATGAAAATTCAAACCCCCTTTGTGTATTCAAAAACTGTTTGTTCTCTCTTTAAACATACCCTGGTAATAAATGCTTATTATCCAGAGTGATTAGGTGTCGAATTGTTTTCACATTATTTTATCATTATTATCCTTATCTATTCTTACCCCTATTTCCAGTCTAGTTGACCTTTTATTTTTATATATAATTGTTCTTAACAAGTATATCTGTGATCAGATTGTTCGAAATGTATTGCGCTGATGAATCACATAGTTCTGATAATCTTCGTCTTCTTATCACATTATCGAATATTTAAATTGAAAGGTAGTGTGTTTCAGTTAAAGTTTGAATATGAAGACTAAAATATAGATACATCTAAATAGAATGAAGTGAATATCGTAGGTCCTATAGCTAGCTGGTATAGTAGGTTAGAGTTGAATTGATTCCATTATTCAATGACTTACGTCTATGATATGTAACCTCATTCTAAGAGAGGGTAATCTTGATACCAACATTCGTTGATTATAGACGGTTAATTTCATGACACTATAAATCTATGTTTAAAAAGTCAATTTTACAAAAACTACTGTCAAGTATTACGTAGTTTAACCGAAAAAAGTTGGACCATTTATCAGTGTTGATAAGAAATAAAATTCGAAATATTTTAGGTATAGTTTTGGTTTATTTTGAGTGTTAGGGAAATCCTCATCCATCATCTTTGTGTTCACACTAACTTCGTATCATTCACTATTTCTAGTAGTCATTATCAGTTTTCTGACGTTATAACAGCTATCGGTCAGTATATGGAAGATCAATAAAAATCTCCATTTGCACCAGTTATGTCGTCTTATTTACGTAGAACAAAGAATAGTGATCTCCTGTTCAAAAGTAATTATTCATTTAAAATCTCAGTTGTTTCCCAGTTCAAAATATCACTAAATGTAATTCATTTATGATAATGTATTTGCTTCAGTGTTCATCAGCGTTTCATTTTTTACGTCTAAATTTAAAGCACACAATAGAACAGGGGATACAATTATTTACTAAGTTATCACTGTAAATATGCTCTATCACTCATTGTTTACTAATGTTTTAAAATTCGAAAAAGCAGTTTGTTACTAACTTACCCTAGCTAGTTGTCACCATGATCTATGAACTGGATCAATATAAACTTCATAGAAAAGGTGACTACTGATACTTTTCAAAAAGATCTAATTAAACTTATGTGGAAACTCATATTCCACTATATCTATTCAACTATTAGACGTATACATTCTCAATTGGAGATGACTTGTTAATGTATGAAGTTGATTGATAACCTTGTTTAAAAAATATCTAAATGAATAAACCATACACTTAACTATAATCGTCTTTATACAGTATTTTTTTAAAAACTCTTCTCTAATATCAAATGTTTATCTCAAGTTAACTACATTCAAATACTTGGAATAAAGTTATCCTACTTCATGGCTTCTTATTGGATGCAAACTGATACGTCTGTAAGTTGAACGCTATATTCAGATCCTAAGCTATTCTGATAACCCCAGGCTAGAACTACTCAGCGACTTGAACACCAGGGAGAAAACTCGAGTATGAGAGAAAACACTTTACTGTAAGGTTTATTCATGTACAGAAAATACAGGGATTTTATAGTAATTAAGAGACCTTGAGTTTACATAGTAGCAGTGTGTTAATCAGCCAATCAGGATCTCGTTATTTTAGTAACATAACTTCTAATTAATCGCTGATTGCTTGGGGCTCTTTATTATTATTATTATTATTATTATTATTATTATTATTAGCTTTATTCAATATTATATTTTTGGTACAATATAAAATTCTCAGCACAAAGTACTCCAATAAGTTTCGGTTTCTTACTTCTTCGTCCTTCCTGACGATAAATATTGAGTGATCGCCAGTTAGAAGTTAGCAGCCCAGTCAATCGACATCTGGATAATGTACATTCTTCTCGCTGCATATTGCCAGCAACCACGATATCTCTGATTAAGCCTTCTGTAACATTTACAGCGAAAGGTTTTACACTTTTCAGAAACGCACATGAAATAGGTTGTGCGATTAATAGGCATAATGATGTATTAAAACAAATGAAATTAGGTAACTTGTTGAAATATCTAGATGACAGGAACAGGTAGCCCAGATGTTTAAACAGGCCGCCATGTATGAGCCTCTGGAGGCTCTGTTAGAGTTCTCTGGAAGCCGACTTAACACCTGTGGACCATCCTCACACAAACAACCAAACTTTACAACAAATGATAGGCTTTAAAACAAAGGTTTGAATTTGGTAGGCACAACAAGTTAATTTTTGTCCTTAATTACACTATTCATTCCAACATAAAAATATTTATAAGTATTAAGTAGCAATGAAATTATAAAACAAATTTATTTTATATGTATAGTTGAAATCATGAGTCAATTGAAGCTAGACCACGATGGACAACCTGGGAGCACTGGATGGCCGTTTCGTCCTACTGTGGGACTCCTCAGCAGTGCGCATCCACGATCCTGCCTCTCGAGATTAGAACCTAGGACCTACCAGTCTCGCGCCAGAGCACTTAACCTCTAGACTACTGAGCCGGCATCCACTGGTGTTAATGTCTAACTTCAACCTTAATTTTCTGATGTCCTATTACTTGTCACATAATTCCATCAGTAATTATTTCTACAGAATCATGAACTGATCATAGCTTATCATCCACATTTAATAAAATTTCCCTTGCTTTGTGAGATCGAATTTGGGGAGTAATGTATTTATTTAGATTTTAGCTAAGCAAATCTTGTTACTGCATTAGTCAACTAGAATGGTAAACTTCGTTGTACTGGTAGTAAATTAGTGTAAGAACATATCAAACCATCTTTCTAGAAGATATTATCAGCCATGTATTTTAAAATAACTCAACAGATTCACTTTAAATACAGTTTCTTAGCACTAAACATCCAGGTAAAACATTGTATGAAAATGTTTAAATGCAAACCGTTTGTTTCCATGTAGAAACATCTTGAAACTAATAAAATGAATTCCATTTTTTAATTATTTGAGTTACATATATATTTACAAGAAAAAGTGATTATTGGTATTGTAGTTAACGAAGCCTTGGTTGAAATTGTCAAACCAATATTTAGTGCAAAATTACAGTGTCCTTGTAAAATATGAAAATTATACATTCAATACTTCATTTGCACGCCTTCCATCAATTGTCTCTCACAAAATTCATCATTTCTTCATTACTGTTGTTATCACAAATGCCTTCTGTCTAAATTCTTGTTCTCTCCAATTTGATCTCAACCTTCTGCTGCCAGGCATTCCGCTCCTTGTTGGTGTTATATATTACTTATGTCCGCCAACGTAAGTAGCATACACCACAATACTACAAGATAAGAATATGCTTTCATCTATGATAAATACTAAATCTCCACAAAACCCCTTCTATAATTAATACTTTTTCTATAGGGATAGCTTATCGTCCTTTAGTTTGTGCTTTATATGCATATTACTTAATTTTATTCAGTAGTCTATAATCGTTACACGCATAATAATGGCTACATGTAGTAAATGCCATAAATAATTATCTCCTGGTATCAGGGATTTTATGCAAAAACTTTACGTATAAATTGTTATTCTGGTAGCATGTATGACTGATGACCCACTTATGTGTCCATTCACAACAGATTTGATATTTTTACTCTTTCTGTAACATTTGATCATATAAACACCAAGTCTTATGAAGTTCTCTAGAATGACGAAGATCAGATAATAACTGGTTTTATTTATCGATCTCCTAATTTTCGTTGTCTACTTTCATAACACACTTAATTGTTAGATATTCAATGAGTGCTTCAATTAGAGAGGCTTCTAGTGACCACCGTGAACAGGGTCAAAAACTCAACAAAGATTATGGTATGGCTAAAGGTAGAAAAGTGTTTATAGAAAACTCATGATAGTGAGCGGTTTGGTTCCACAAAAACTAAATGTTGTAAGCAGTTCGCATTTTACAGTGTACGACAGTTACATCAGTTGTTGAATACGTAGACTTCCATAATTCACACTTTAGACATTCATTCGAATGAAGAAATGCTCCATAATAAAAGGTTTTCTGCATCCAATTTGCAAACTCATTTCGAAATTTATCTAATGATAACAACCAGAAATAAAGAAAATCTGGCTGAATTCTTCTTTTTCATAGGAGATTAACTAATTCTGCCAGTCCTATGTAGTTAGTTATGAGAAACATACGTATTACCAAATCCATCATCTAATACCTGGGAAAAAAGGCTATTGAGGGTTATTAAGAGCCATACCGACTAACTTCAGCTATACTTATCGTGGAATGGACCTAAATACAGATTTTGGAGCCAATCAGTTCTATTAGAATGATAACTACGATTTGTGGTTCATGAGTATGCTTTTAGTTATTTTGTGTCTCTTTTCAGTTGAGTGACGTAATTACTTAAGATAAACACTGACAATGTTGTCTAGATTGACAGTGACAGTTTTGTAATTATTCGAGATATCCCATTTGGTTTAGCTCTTGGTTCAAATATCTGTCTGTTAAAATAATCGAAAGCCGTAGGCATCCATGTTAACAAATTCATAGATTTTTGATCGTTTATCACCATTATTAATTTTTTGGCATTTTACCAAATTACACTTCCTTTTTTGTCGTTATTACTCAGCTGTTGTTAACATTCAATTTCATTTAGTAGACAAAATCGTTAAACATAATCAATATGCCTCAATCATTTTCATAATAAAATTATTTCGTTAATCATTGATTATTAATTTTTATCATTACCTTCAAATATGTAACTTGTCATCCATAACTTGACTTGTACTGATTTTTGTCATCCATTCTACTATGGTGTGTGCTACTGATGTCGACAGATATAAGTAGTATATATAACCAATTGAAAATGAAATGCCTGGCGGCAGAATGTTAAGAACAAAAAATAGAGAACGAGAACAAAGAACGATTGGTGTGGAAACGATGGAACAATGAAGTAGTATCTGTTAAGTTGATTGTAATCAATTAGGAATTAATGTTCTCCTAGTAAATCAATTACAAATCAATCAATATAACAAAGATGCTAAAACAGAATGATTTGAGCCTCTGTTGTTCGCTTGTAGGATTCATCACTGAATATTGAAAACAGTGTTATACTTGCCTAGTTCTTCATCCAGATCAAATTCTATCCATAATGTTGTACTTTGGTCACTAGTCTAAATGATTCTGCATAGCTTATACTATCTTTTTATGTTTAATGGTCAAGTTATCCAACTCCTTGGACATTGGTTTCATGGTAATGGCCATATCACAACTTGATCTACATCAATAAACGTTTAACAATGGTGATAATGGTTAGTAAACAGTAATATATCGATGTAACATGAATGCCATCAGATAGAAGGCCAATAAGCTTTATTTGTGCCTTCTTACATCCACTCTTTCTTGAATATAAGTAGCATAATTATAACAGTTCGTTTAAGTATAAAGAGAAGTATTTTAAGGCAAAAATCTTTTGATAAGTATTCGGAATTTATTTTCTAAAACGATTTAATAATTTCCTGATTGATTTCTTTTAGGCTGGATTACTATGCCAGAATTACGAAAGTATATGGAAGAAAATGATGTGGATGAAAAGATGTTCGAAGTAAGCCAAATATTTCTCTGAAACGCGTGTACAGCAGTTTAGTAACAAGTGCATTTTTTAAGTTTATATCACGGAATAACCTCAATTAGACAACCTTTGAAAACCAAGAACATTTTAGCAATTTTCACATAAATGTTTAACATGGGAAATATAACTATCTTGTAGTCTGATATCGACTTATTATACTCTTCAAATATCGTTATAATTATCAACTACAATTTAAATCCCTGAATTTATTTCGTTCACAGCGTTGGAAAACTCTATTTGATCCTGAATCCACTGGTCGTATAACATTGGAAAAATTCTGTGAAGTATTAGGTTTACAAGATGAAGTTATGTAAGTTAATATAACTAAAGATTAATTCACTAACTGAAACAATTTCAATTATTAGAAATGTTCAAACTGCTATTCAAGGAAATGAAATGCAAGATGTACATGTTATTCAAACGGATATGAACACAAAAATGAAATTGACTATTTGTGGACTAATTGATGAAGGAATATTGATTTATCAAAATGATTCGGTAAGATATACTGTTTCCAAGAGTATCAATTAGATGTGATTTGTGTTGTTTTGAGTTTGTTTCAAATACATTTTTAACAATTTACTGGTGACATTGGTATCAAAAGATTGTTGTCCCAATTTTTTGACAGATCATTCTTTATTAGAAACAATGTTTTTCGTCTGTTTATTTCATAAAAGCTTAAAGAAGATATTATTGCAAACTGTTCCATCAATAAACATGATGACTGTAACCAATGTTATCACAGTAGAATATAAGTCAATAAATCAATACAATCGTCGAAATTTAAATTAGTAACCTCTTTGAACTATTTTTAACATAAGAAAATCACCACAAACTATATACCCAAGTGATAATCGATTACTTAATAACAAAAGCATTGGAGACGATTTACACACGTCTTATAAACAAGGTATAACCTGTGAAATTTAAACCTATCTGTATTAAAATAGATATTCGTTATAAGCAAAGATGGATAGTGGATAGCAGTGGCATCCAGGACGCGCGTTTCATCCTAATTGGGACCCGTCAGCTGGATGTACCTGCATCTCAAAGTTGATGTTCACTCTGGAACAAGCAAGTGGCTATCAGGACTCAGTAACTGAGTGGATAACGCGATGGCGTTTGAAGCGAAAGGTACTGGGTTCGAGTCTCAGAGTGAACATCAACTCTGAGATGCAGGTACATCCAGCTGACGAGTCACAAATATAACGTAACGCGCATCCTGGATTCCACTGCTGACCACTATCCATCTTTGCTTACAATGCTTGTGAATTAGGGCTATATCGAAGCAATACGCACAGTATGCACAGTATGCTAATTAGAGACTGACCAGTTGCAGTCCTAAGAAATCGATGGAAAGATTCAAACAAACAATACTAAATGAATTTAGATATTCGTTATGTTGTAGCATTCTGTTCACGCTACATGGAGAAGAGAATGAAGTCAAAAGTATATACCACCTAATTCCAATAAGTGGTTCGATGTTGTCATGTCTCCTTCAAGAATTGGATGTACGGGATGTAATCTTGCATGAGGTTCTGGGTACACACAACTGTAAAATTAAAAATCGTGATGAAACAGTTGTTTTTAATAGTTCTCCAAATGATGTAACCAGAGGACAGAAACTAACCTCGAAGAAATGTATATATTCACTAGTATTAACGAAACAAATTTGAGTACTATATAAGCCGTGGTGAGTTTACAGTAACTTTTCACTTAGACTGTATGAAACGTGTCCCACAATAAACATAATGCGACAATTGAAAACTTAATTATGCGATTAGTCGGTTTATCTGTTAACTGATTAGTTTAGTAACATTAAAGATTGTTTACATTATGTACAACATTCATTGTAAGCAATGGAAGAAAATTTAAATTTTCAACACATCAACTTGTAAACAGCGAAAAACCATAGAAACCTATTATCTTTTAACCTTGGGTTATACAGTAGTAATCTATCTCATTTACACAAATCTATTATATTTTTAGTGACTTGTCCAAGTATTCCGGCTACCTCGTTTCAATTCATTCAAATATCACAATTTTTTTCTGCTTTTACTATTTCTTAAAATTAATAAACTGAGTCTGTTGACTGCATTAATTAATGATACGCTTCAACGAAAATCTTACAAACTATCATCATACTAAATAATGCAAACTAAAACGGTAACGCTTCTGTTGTTGGAATAATTTCTTACTTCCATAGTTCGTAGCGGAACAAGAAAAACTTACATTTATATTGACGTGCATATACCAACTTAGTGATATACTCTAATATCTCATTTAGTATATACATACATTACATTATTCAAAAAACATTGCATACTCAGAATTTGCGGAAAAAAATTTGCCGTTGAATATGAATGGCAGATAAAGGGTTTTTGATATACATTTCTGAGAACTGTTATTATTAAAATTTGTGATTTAGAGAAGAAATTATCATAATATTTCACGCTTTTAGCTGATAATTCCCTACTGTATTCAAACATATAGTATTACTATTTTTTTAAACAAATGCAGTAAAACAGTCTTAATCACATGGCAAATCTTCATTTACATTAATTGAAACATCTTTGGAAATCTTCAAATATCAATCCTCTAAGGTACAACATTGTTTATTGAACGGTTGTTAAGGATTTTAGAAATTAAAATGAAGTAAGTCTGGTTAACACAGAAGATGATTATACACGGTGATTGAATTACGAGTCAGAAACTTGCGGAAAGTCATTCATAAATGTGCCATCATAATGATACATCAACAATCTATCAGTTTAGCACACATTTCACAGGATCCTTAGAGTGCCTGAGAATTTCTAAGTAGAGGACATCTACTTTTTACCCTTCAGACGGAAATGCATGATGTACGACACTTAGATTACCAGCAATTGGTAGGTAGAGTATCGGATTTAATGAAAAGACTGTTATAAGCTCCAAAAGATTCCAAACCAAATGTATTGAGGTTAGGAAATATGTTTTAAGTAACAAAATGAAATACCTGACAGTAATAATCCTGTAATTATAATATGCTTAATGAAATAAAACGTAATATATTTGTTCATCTATTCCTTTACAAATCTGCTGCCTAAAATCATTTCATTCATCCACATTATTATGACAGATTAGTGTGTTTCTGCTGTAACTAAACTTCAGTGATCATGTTGAATTATTAGAGAATTGAACTAAGAACTTAAATCTACCAGTAATACGTTGCCAAACGCTAGGGAATTTCCTCGACTCTTGTACTGGATGACTTAATCTCTTACCGTTCATTAAGCTTGCAAGAAGCGGTATTATTTACTATCAATTACTTACTTGTGCCTGTTACTCCCGATGGAGCATAGGCTGTCAACCAGCACTCTCCAACTCACTCCGATTATTTACTATTAGAATGATAATAAAAGCTACTCAGCTAAATCATATAACATAGAGGGTAGCACTGCAAACATAAAACAATCCCTTGATCTAATTGACTTATTCTTATATTTTGATTTAGAAATTAGCTGAATTCTTGAAAAATGAATTGGATAAGTATTTTGGAAAGTTATGGAATGTAATCATCATCTATGGTCGATACTGGTCACGCTATTGTCATGAAACAGGTTATAATTTCTGTTTCATTAAAGATGATCGTATATTCCTAGTATACAAGATTCCGGATTTAGAATAGAAAAATAAGAAGATATTTCAATCATATCCCATTCTTGAAGTTATTTCTGTGACAACTTTGAAGTAAAAATGATGAAAATGAAGACCAATTTTTTAAATATTTTACATGTAAATTTTGATTCAGGTTTATTTCTAAGTTTGTCGAATTCGTTGATTACATAACAACCAGTCAGTGATTATACAAAGTTTGGACTTATATTTTAACTAACTAAAGAACACGTGATGAAATGTATAAATAGTAAATTTTATGTTTATGCTCACTGTATATTGTTAAAATGTTTGTTGAAAGATAACGGTAAACTTTAAATCATAAAGCATAACACAGCACGGTGATTGTCGTATTATTTCTAATTAAAACTTTTGTAATCCGATCATGTTTTGTTTAATGAAATCACTAGTTTTAAAATGGTAATTATTGGTTAATGATTTCTGGAAAGTGACACAAAACGTAAGTATTTTTCAACTGACCAACTTTTCTCCAAACTATGAACGTAAATAACTTACAAAGATCTAGCCCCATCATTGTGAACGTTGTCACGGACATAGAAAGCATCTTTTTGAGTGAGTTGTATCTGGTAGCCTTCCAATCGCTTGAACCGTTCAAGGGCCACAATCATGAATGCAATCCCCTACGGTAGAACAACAATTCTTGGATATGCATGTTAACTGGTACAGTATTTTTTATTCTCAATTACTGATCAGATAAACTTGACTTACCGTTTCCTTGATGTTGGTGGTTATGACGGGACCTACAAAACCAATAACGGAAATTTATTTTTATGTCATATTGTTGCGTTAGACATGAACTCGATGTCAATACCTGTTTCGTGACCTTTGTAAGTCGTGAAACTTCGTCTCTGTTGTCACAATTCCCGTCATTCTCTAAAACCTCAACTAACAATCGAGAGGTGGTTAGTATCGTCACGATTGACTCACCAGCGATAGCTGCATCCGTTCATCCGAACTCGCATCACATTTTATGTTGTTGTACATCTCATTCGCGTTGCAGTTAAAACGATGATTTACCATTCGAGTGAGATTAACCTTAAATTTAAATTTGTAGGGGTTGCGATTTGAATACAGCTAATCTTCCGTCTGATTTTCATTCGAGACGTCGACAGATAAATAAAAACTTCCAGACCTGACAGTCTTCTGTGGTTTGCAAAACTATCTTTTAGTAATCAAAGCATCAGACAGGAATTTTCACCGATATGTACGAGAACAGCTATTGCCCAAAATACACAAATGATCCAATACGTTCTGACCAGTTGCGAAACTTCTTTGACGCCACACACGGGATTTTGAAGCTCCACAAACCGAAAAGAAGAACACCCGTGCTCCGGTCAATCTTCAGTGTGCTTCTTAGGACTAGATATTGGATGGAATCACGACTTCTCACTTTGATGGAACTTTCTAATCTAACCGACTGTAAATGGGAATCCAGTCGATTAGTGCTGCCTCAGCTCTAGCGCTTCGTGCGACACCAACGCCAGCAAGACCAGACGAAGATGCCACAGGGTCCCCGGATAAGCGCACGTGAGACAGGCTTTTTGAGGCGACAGATGCAGAGCGAATTCGTAGTACTTCACTACAGTTTGGAATACGGGTCTCGGATAGACAACAGACGTCAACATTAAGACTTTCTAAAGACATAGCCAGCCCTATCTGTTGTCCGATCTGCATTAGTGTGCCAGTTTGAATGGTGTACGTAGTTTCAGATAAACTGGTTTTGTATACGTATTCGGTGGAAGCATTCACTTACGACCAGATAGAGACTGGAGATCGTTTAAACAGAACAGAGTTTCCACCATGGGTGAGCTGCTGCATAAGTTGAAAACCGGGAGTACATTAAGTGACGTAGTATATAAAAAAATGATAACTCTAGTAATAATAATAAAATTAAGTGTTATCAAGTGAATGAGAATTGTTTGAATTCTAATCGGAGCAAGCATAGTATTTCGTGAAGTAATTGTCATCTCAATAGATTTGTGTGAGGGCTGTTGTACTTCCCGGAAGCTCAGACCGAATCAAGTGGTTTTCTTAGGGGGCCACACCCAGAGCCTTCGACCCAAAGGTCTGACCCATAAGGCAATGGAGCGTTGTCAGGAGATGCAGTCTCATGGTAGCCAGTAACCAATAATTGGTTCATACGCTATTTGTTCTCTCAGGATACTGGAGTTTATGTGCATCATTGATTTGGAATCAGGGTTTTCCAACTCCCCTAGGTGAACTCGCCGTTTCCACCAACCCGGTTAAATCGCCGGACATCCGCTTTCCGTCCTGTCAATTTCGTAAACAACAGTAATGCCACGAGAAGGCAGTGAGTTGGACTTCCCTGACAGTGGCTGTATACTCGTGGCCGCGTGAGAGCATTTCTAGAGGAAGGATGGCCCCTCCCCAATTTCGGCTGGCCCCCAAATGTCCTGGCACGGCCGAGAGTGAGGAGAGTCTTCTCTCCCTCTCGAAATGCTCTCACATGGCCAGCGAATATATAGCCTCTGTCAGGGAAGTCCTACTCACTGCCTTCTCGTGGCATTACTGTTGTTTACGAAAGTGAGAGGACGAAAAGCGAATGTCCGGCGCTTTAACCGGATTGGTGGACACGGAGGGTCCACCTAGGGGAGTTGGAAAACTTTGATTCCAAACCAATGGTGCACATGGGCTCCAGTATCCTGATGGAACGAATGGCGGAAGAACCTATCATTGGTCAACGGCTACCATGGGACTGCATCTCCTCACGATGCTCCACTGCCTTGTGGATCAGACCTTTAGGTCAAAGACTCGGGGTGTGGTCCCCTAAGAAAACCACCTGCTTCGGTTTGGGCACCCGGGCAGTATCACAGTCCACACACAAATGAATGAAATGATGAACTCTATTGACGATAATATCCCCGCTCATACTAAAAGCAAGACAATTTACATTATTATTATTACCTTTATTATTATTATTATTATTATTATTATTATTATTATTATTATTATTATTATTATTCACCATATCGCTAACTCACCCCCTTTTATCCCCAATTTGTGTAACCTTACTTTTCAACTTATGCAGCAGCTCGCCCATGGTGGAAAATCTGTCCTATCTAAACGATCTCCAGTCACTGTCTGGTTGAAAGTGAATGCTTCCACCGATTATGAATACTGAAGCAGTCTTTCTGAAAACACGTACGCCGTTCAAGCTGGCTTCCTTCAACGTTCGCACACTAATGCATATCAGACAACAGATAGGGCTGGCTATGTCTTTGGAAGGTCTTAATGTTGATGTTTGTTGTCTATCCGAGACCCATATTCAAGACTCTAGTGAAGTACTACGAATTCGCTCTGCATCTGTCGCCTCGAAAAGCTTGTTCCACGTGCGCTTATCCGGGGACCCTGTGGCATCTTCGTCTGGTCTTGCTGGCGTTGGTGTCACACTAAGCGCTAGAGCTGAGGCAGCACTAATCGATTGGATCCCCATTAACAGTCGGTTATGTGCTGTTAGATTAGAAAGTTCCATCAAAGTGAGAAGAAATCGGCGTGAGAAACGATGTCTTTTCGTTATCTCCGCCTATGCCCCGACAGATTGCAGCCCGGATGCAATCAAGGATGAGTTTTGCCATCAGTTAACAGTTCTTCTCCAGAAAGCGCGTTCGACAGATATTGTAGTACTAGCCGGAGACTTGAATGCTCAGGTCGGGCGTCTAGGCACAGGAGAGAGTCGTTTAGGTGGCCGATGGGGACTTGTTGGTCGCAGGACAGATAACGGGGACCGTTTGCTGCAACTGTGCACAGACCACAACCCTGTTTCCGGCCAGCACTAACTATCGGCACAGTCATCGCCGGTGTGCCACCTAGCGTCCTCCCTCTGCATCCCAAGCCTGGACTCAGATTGATCACATCGCGATCAGCTACCACTGGCGTGGTTGTGTACAAGACTGCCGCTCCTTTTGGAGTACCTATCTGGAGTCTGATCATGCCCTGGTCTGCGCCAATCTCACCTTACTTTTCAGTGGCCGAAGGATTGACCACCACCAACGTATTGATATTAGTAAACTGGCTGCAACTTCTGTTGCAAGTAAGTATCGAGCGGAGCTAGCTTCTAGGCTAGCTACCATCCCACCGAAAAGTATAGATGAGCATTGGTTACATCTTCACGACGCCATGAAAATGGCGAGTAAAGCCGCTTGCGGCTTCGCGAAACGTCCCGCTTACAAGCACTGGGTTTCTTCTGGCTCCTTACAACTGATGGAAGCCCGTCGGTCTACTCCGGGTGACCGTGAGTTTGACCACAAACAAAGGCTGTTACGTAATGAAATCGGGCAAAGCTTGCGTAAGGACCGGGAAGCCTGATGGTCGGAGCGTGCTAATGAGATGGAAGCAGCAGCTGAATCTGGTAACTGCCGGAAGCTCTTCCAACTCATCCGAGCCACTAGCAGCAAGAAGTCTGGTGTGAGTGAAACAATCTACGAGGATGACGGGATGCCAAACACTAACACGTCTTGGACGATGGGCGGAATTTTTCGAAGGGCAGTTCAACTGGCCTGCTGCTCCGGCAACATCAACCAGCTTGCCCTGCCCCCCATGGCCGGTGACGACTGATCCACCAAACGAGGCGGAAGTCCGCAAGGAACTCCAACTCTTGAAACTTTACAAATCACCTGGCCCAGATGACTTACCTCCGGCTCTTTTTAAAGATGCTGGTGACTTTCTGACTAGGGAATTGACTGTATTGTTTGGAAAGGTTTGGGAGCAAGAAAATGTTCCAACATCTTGGAATGAGTCAATCGTCGTCCCTGTCTTTAAAAAGGGTTCACGTTGTTCCTGCAATAACTATCGGGGGATAAGTCTACTTTCGATTGCGTCCAAACTATTGGCTTCTATCATTCTTCGTAGGTTGTTTAAAACCCGAGAACGATTGACTCGCGAGGAGCAGACTGGTTTTCGTTCTGGTCGAGGATACATTGATCACATCTTCACCCTCCGCCAAATGTTAGAACACCGTCATACATACGCCAACAGTCGTAGTGTTTCTTGATATTAGGGCTGCCTTCGATTCGTTGGACAGGACTGTTCTCTGGGATTGTCTATTGAAGAAGGGTGTGCCTGAGAAGTTCATTAACATCTTAAAGGCCCTGTATACGAACACCTCAGACAGAGTGAGGGCATACAACCAACTTTCTCCCTTGTTCCATTCGAGCAGTGGGGTTAGGCAGGGTTGCCCGATCTCACCATTCCTCTTCAACTTTGCCATCGATGGCATCCTGGAAACAGCTCTGATGATGTAAGTAATGGCGGTGTGGATCTGCTGCCTGGAGAACGACTTCTCGACCTTGAATATGCGAATGATAATTTCTTACTGTGCAATAATGCCCAAGGCATGCAATCCGCACTTAATCAGTTGGCAATCAGTGTCCGCAGGTACGGCATGTGTTTTGCACCCTCCAAGTGTAAAGTACTCCTACAAGACTGGCAGGATTCTCATCCTGTACTCACCCTGGATGGTGAGCAGATCGAAGTAGTTGAGAAGTTCGTGTATCTAGGTAGCTATATAAGTGCTGGTGGTGGCGTGAGTGATGAGATCGATGCACGTATAATGAAAGCCAGAGCGGCTTATGCCAATCTGGGCCATCTTTGGCGCCTTCGTGATGTTAGTCTGACTGTAAAAGGTCGGATCTACAACGCGTCGGTGAGAGCAGTTTTGCTCTATGCTTGTGAAACCTGGCCTCTCCGAGTTGAGGATGTTAGACGTCTCTCTGTGTTCGATCATCGTTGTCTCCGAAGGATTGATGACATCCAGTGGCAACACCATGTTAGTAATGCAGAGGTTCGGCAACGTGTGTTCGGGTGCAGAGACGATATTTCAATTGGTGTCACCATCTTGAAACACCGACTTCGGTGACTTGGACATGTTTTACGAATGTCGTCCCAGAGAATTCCACGTCGTGCATTATTTGCCGACTCTGGGACTGGTTGGAAAAAGCGGAGAGGTCAGTGTATGACATGGTGTCGTGGCATGAAAGAAAGCTGCAAAGGGCTAGCTTCCGTTGGTCCTTCACGATTCCCTGGTTGGGGTCTGAGAGATGGTGCAACACAGTGGCTAGAGACGTTATCAGATATAGCTCAGAATAGAAGCCAGTGGCGATCCTGCTGCAACCTTCTTTTACTTTCTATATAAAGAATGGTTCTAACTTTCCTAACTGAAAGAGTCTTCTGGTTGTACATTTCAGTCCGCCTTATCTTTTCATCCCTTCTCTTCCTACTTTCATTATTTTGTGTGGCGCATATGTACCTAGTGCCCTTTTGTACCAATATATATGTGTTTAAATAAATAAATAAAATAAATAATTTCGGCTGTACCAGGGCATTTGGGGGCCGTCTAAGACACTCCTGTCAATTATTCCTTCAACATTTCTACCGAAAATAGATTGCTATACCTGTATGTTTGGGCCCATTAAAGTAATTCAGAAGTCAACATCGAAATCTCTAAATTCAGTATGTTGCACAAAATGGTAACTTCGTATTTCAGTTACAAACTGAGAATAGAACATTTTCTTTTTTTTAATGGCTTGATTATAGAGGATACAGCAATCGGTAGATGGAAAACTCCAGAGGATGAATGAGTATGAAGTTAGAATCAAGAGAGCGATAAAATACCCTTTTTAGGGCCACGCATAATTTGATTTTAATGTTTATTTTTTAATTTTTTACAAATTGCATTCCATGCATGTTTTCTGTAATTGTGATGACAGTGCAGTCATCAGTGTGTGCTATGTAAATTATCTGTGAACTAGTCTTGTAATTGAATCATTTCCGCTTTGTATTTTAATAATTAAAAATGGAATGTAAGACAAGTTGTTAATTAAAGTTCTGTCATCACGCCAAAACCGTTTACACTATATTAATGTCATACTTAAAAATAAGTTCACTGTTGTCATGTATGCAACGTTAAATAATTACTATCAATTGTATGGCTTGTACTTACATCCGGATTGAATTGCACTTACTAAGAAAAATTTTAAAAAATTTAGTTAAATGTATTAAAATGTAATTACAATCTGTCCGTGAATGTAATGCTTAGAATCATTTGGACATAAAATTCGGTGCATATGCATCATAACCGTTTCATCTAAAGCACCATAATAATCATAGAGTTATCCTATAGTACGTATTTCTTACCTCTTATACTTGAACAAGTGAAACATTAATAAAACGGTGTATCATTTATGCATCAAAACATAAAAATACGTTCAGCTTAGTATTTACAACCATTGATTATTTGAGATCAAGATAATTTATTCTTGCATTCATAGATAACTATTTATTATCTTAGTATGCGTGATCATATTAATTTTGAGGAGTCCTATACTAGGACAAAGCGGCCGTCCAGTCCTTCCAGGTTTTCAATGGTGGCCTAGCTTACATCGACTCATGAATCCAACTCTTAAAATTATACTCTTTATCAGTGCTTGTGAACTCCGATCATACTTATTACAATACAATCAAAAGTAATTAGGATATTCCTTGACCTTAAAAATCAAGTTTCAGTTTTCATTTATGTTGCATTATTTTACCATAATTTGAAAATTATGTAATAAGATAAGCTCACTATGACACAACAAATGTATTTCTTTGGTTAAGGTCAACTAAACTAACACTCAAATAAATCCTTGTTAAGCTCTAGTAAACATGCCTGATGATCACTTGAAAATAATTAGAATAATGGGATTATAGCTCACACCATAGTGATATATTCTTATGGTTTATATCATCTAATCAACATTGAACTGTTCATGTACACGTTAACTTGAATAACGAATAACAATTCATACACTTGACCTTATTTACATTTAGTGGTCTTATCAACATTGACACCGTTGAATTCCGGCTCAGTGGTCTATCGGTTAAGTGTTCTAGCGCGAGACTGGTAGGTCTTGGGTTCGAATCTCGCTAGCCGGGATCGTGGATGCGCACTGCTGAGAAGTTCCACAATAGGATGAAACGATCATCCAATGCTTTCAGGTTTACCATGGTGGTCTGGCTTTAATTGACTCATGAATTCAATTATAAAAGAAATTATTAAAATCTACACAAAACCCCTTCTCATAAAGCCAATAGTGAAGAAAAAGGAAAATAAAACGAAACATACCAATAAAGAGAATTAGAGCCAAGAAAGGATGAGAGGTTGGACGAACCGTCTTTGTACTCAAAGTTCGGGTTTGAGTTCGTGGATCACCAATGTCTCATCAGCGCATAAAGTATTGATTCAAATTCCCTTTGATCCAATCACTTCTACTGTGCAGATTACTTCAAAAGAAGACTCCTTTGGAGAGATGTGCCCAAAGTTCATTAAATGCTCCTATATTGAACTAGTAATTATTTTGTATACTCCTTTTAAAAGCCATGCCGGATAGTGTTTTGAGATGAGTTTGAAAAGTGATCCTTCTATAGACATATATTTTTCATAAAACTGTAAATACGAGTGTACAGCTTAAATAAATTTGATGTGAACTGAGAAACAAAAACGTCATGACATACAACGTAAGCTATTTCCAGGGCTGTTATTTCACTAAATTGTAAGTTTGTAGAATAATAAATAACATTTAGTTTAGTCTGTAGGTTATTCTATAAATCATAAGCTTTCGTTTGATGTATGATTCATTACCACACCCTTTTGTGTTCCGAAGATATTGTAATTTAAACGTAAGCTCTTGTACCCTACCCTAATGTACAGTTTAGACATAATTGCATTTTGCTAATTGTTTGTGTGTCGTGGTCATGTTAATAATCTATTTATTCACGAATCTTTTTACAGTAACCTGAATGAAAATTGAGAATTGGGAATCGGAAATAAATCGAGTAGTGTTCCAGATGACCCGTATTCTCTCTCATGTCAACCAATCAGGTGACAGTACAGTTTTCGTTTCTCTGCTCGGGGTCGTTAGTCCCACTTCGGACTCACGCACTTATAGACTTAAGGTTAAACCAGTTAGTCTATCATATCAAGGCCTTAACCTATATCTAGTCAAATTCTATCCGGTATATTATTGTGTAGACTGATCAAGGGTGTGACAAAATTAACATAAATTACAGCTTTTGTCCATTGAAATCAACTATTTTGCATGTAATCGATGTATACAGAAGAAAAATGTGGCAAACTACATTCAGTCTGAAGAAGTTAACTGTAATGATATGATTTAACTTATTATGTAGTCTCAATTTCTTAAATCACTCATTGTAGTATACCCATTTAGTTAACTCCGTCACACTTATGTGGACTATTTATATCATCATTTGTATTAATTAATCCCATTTATTAGTAGTTATGATTCCACCCTAAAAATATTAATTATTCAACATCTAAATCCATGTAAAACTTGACTAAAGTGTCTGCTTTCTCGTGTTATGATTTTCTGTCCCTTTTTAAATATTCATCTGAATTTCATTCATACAAGTACGTCACACTTTTATTTCTAATTACAGTGTCTTTAAAAAAACATATGTAGTTGATGAGGCGTCTTCAAAATAGATTAGTTTATTTTATTTAGGAATTCTTGACTCTACGTTTTCTGCAAAATTATCAAGGGAACTAAATGTAAGAGGAAGTTCCTATACTCTATTAAGTAATTTATTCAATAAAAAATCACAGAAGTTTCACAAGATGTGCTTCTAAAAGTTCACGTTCATACTGTTAAGGGCAATTAATAGATATATGTACTTTGGTTAATTTAGCCAGTAATGCTAAACCATTAACACCTTTTACTTATCATTTGACTTTGAACTAGCATCTTTGCATCGGCATATGATATATCGGATCGGCGAAGGCTATCACTCAGTAGACTATTAAAGTTCAAGAAATCCATTTAATAGTTTACGTCACGGACTGATCTTAGTTAAACAACCATTGAAAACCAGTGACATTCAGATCGCATGATAGGCCCTTAATTTTAGACTTCCAGTGGGTCATGAGTAAGTACTTCTGAACAAATTCATATCATGATGAATCAGCTGTCCAATGCTCCAAGACTTTCCATAGTTATTCAACTAAGATCAGTCCGTGACGTAAACTATTGTTTGCTTCTCAACACGGTTCATTTTTTATGATGAACAAATAGAAACCACGCAGTAAAATTCTAATGCAGTCGCGACTAAATGGTATCTCTTTCAATCATAAGGCAATACATTAACGACTTTGATATAAATGGTGTCTCCCAGTCAAAAAGCAAATTTCGTCAAAATACGCTTTTGAACACAGTCGAATCTAAAAATATAAAATACTCACTACTTGGTACATGCTACATATAATATATTCAATGCTCTACAAATGAAAAATCATTGGTACAATAATTATGATGTTCATCATTGTAAAAACGACGTTAATATGGCTTTGCTGAGATAGAAGGAATGGACAGCAGGGTTTTAGTAGGATTCCAACTAGGGGCTTTCATTTTCACGTATTAATTAAGTTTATCTAATGAAGATTCGGAAGTTTATTCAGTAGTAATCATAACTCTAAATAAGTCTTATGTGAATGGCGTTACGTTGAATGCTATAAATTGAATAGTACTTACTTTACTTACTTACTTACTTACTTACTTACGCCTGTTACTCCCAATGGAGCATAGGCCGCCGACCAGCTTTCTCCAACCCACTCTGTCCTGGGCCTTCTTTTCTAGTTCTTTCCAGTTCTTGTTCATTCTTCTCATGTCTGTCTCTATTTCTCGGCGTAATGTGTTCTTTGGTCTTCCTCTTCTCCTTCGACCTTCAGGATTCCATGTGAGGGCTTGTCTTGTGACACAATTAGCTGATTTCCTCAAGGTGTGCCCAACTCACTTCCAGCGCTTCCTCCTGATTTCTTCCTCCGCTGGAATCTGGTTTGTTCTCTCCCACAGTAACTTGTTGCTGATAGTGTCTGACCATCGGATCCGAAGTATCTTGCGTAGACAGCTGTTAATAAACACTTGTATCTTCTGGATAATGGCTTTCGTAGTTCTCCACGTCTCCGCCCCATACAGTAAAACTGTCTTGACATTTGTATTGAAAATTCTAACCTTGGTGTTGGTTGACAATTGTTTTGAGCTCCAGATGTTTTTCAGTTTTAGGTATGCTGCTCTTGCTTTGCCGATCCTCGCCCTCACATCTGCATCTGATCCACCGTGTTCATCAATGATGCTGCCCAGATATGTAAAGATTTCCACATCCTCCAAAGCTTCTCCGTCAAGTGTAATTGGATTGGTGCATATTGTATTGTATCGGAGAGTCTTGCTTTTCCCTTTGTTTATATTTAGACCTACTGCTGCTGAGGCTGCTGCTACACTGGTCGTTTTCTCCTGCATTTGTTGTTGCGTTTGTGATAGAAGAGCAAGATCATCCGCGAAGTCTAAATCGTCAAGCTGCATCCTGCCTGTCCTCTGTATCCCGTGATTTCCTCCAGATGTTGACGTCTTCATAATCCAGTCGATCACCAGGAGAAAGAGAAAGGGTGAGAGTAGGCAACCTTGCCTAACACCGGTCTTTACCTCGAACGAGTCAGTGAGTTGTCCTCCGTGGACGATTTGGCAGTTTAATCCATTATAGGAGTTCCGTATGATATTGACTATCTTCTCAGGCACGCCGTAGTTACGAAGAAGCTTCCACAGTGTCGTCCTGTCCACGCTATCAAATGCCTTCTCGTAGTCGATGAAGTTGATGTAGAGTGATGAATTCCATTCGATTGATTGTTCCACAATGATACGTAGAGTTGCGATTTGATCTGTGCACGATCTATCCTTACGAAATCCAGCTTGTTGATCTCGAAGTTGAGCGTCCACGGAATCCTTCATCCTGTTTAACAATACTCTGTTGAAGACTTTTCCTGGTATTGAGAGGAGAGTGATGCCTCTGTAGTTGTCGCACTTGCTGAGATCGCCTTTCTTTGGTATCTTGATGAGAAGTCCTTCTTTCCAGTCTGTTGGTACATGTTCTTCATCCCAAATCTTACTGAAGAGGATGTGGAGTATCTTGGCAGTTGCTGCTACATTTGCTTTCAGTGCTTCTGCCGGGATGTTGTCTGGTCCCGCTGCTTTGCCACTCTTGACTTGTCTAATGGCCATGCTGATCTCTTCAATTGTTGGTGGGCCAACATCGATTGGGAGGTCCGTGGATTCTGCTTCGATGTTGAATGGGTTCAGTGGAGCTGGTCGATTCAAGAGTTCTTTGAAGTGTTCTACCCACCTGTTTCGTTGTTCTTCAATGTCGGTGATTACTTTGCCTTCCTTGTTTTTCACTGGTCTTTCTGGTTGACGGTAATTTCCAGCAAGTTTCTTTGTTGTATCATACAGTTGTCTCATGTTTCCCTCTCTTGCAGCCTTTTCCGCTGTCATCGCTAAATCTTCCACATATTTACGTTTGTCGGTCCTGATGCTCCTCTTCACTTGCTTGTTTGCCTCTGTGTATTCGACTTGTGCCTTGGCTTTTTCTGCTCTTGTTCGGCTGATATTGATTGCTACCTTCTTGTTCCTCTTTGCTTCAATTTTGTCCAGTGTACCAACAGTGATCCATTCCTTGTGATGGTGCTTCTTTTGGCCCAGAACCTCCTGACATGTTGAAACGATTGCCTCCTTGATACCTTTCCAGCTGCTGTCTATGGTGGTTCCCTCTTCATTGAGTAGGTTATGAAAGGCCTGGAACCTGTTGCTGAGGGCTATGTTAAATTCGTTGAGTTTGTCAGCATCTCGAAGAAAGGCCGTGTTAAACTTTTGTGATGTTGTCCGCGCAGTTGTCTACTGCTTCTTGAGTTTTAGTTTCATCTTGGCGACCAGCAAATGATGATCGGATGCTATATCAGCTCCTCTTCTAGTTCTCACATCCTCCATCGTCCTCCTGAACTTTTTGTTGATGCAGATATGGTCGATTTGATTTTGTGTAGTGTGATCCGGTGAAATCCAAGTGGCTTTGTGTATGTTTTTGTGTGGGAATATGGTGCCACCTATGACCAGTTTATTGAAGGCACATAGGTTTGCAAATCTCTCACCATTTTCGTTCCTTCCTCCCAGTCCATGTTGTCCCATAACGTCTTCGTATCCAGTGTTGTCCTTTCCAACCTTGGCATTGAAATCTCCCATTAGAATTGTCAGGTCCTTGGTTGGGCACTTCTCGACGATTGACTGCAGCCTATCGTAGAATTGGTCTTTAGCGTCTTCATCGTAGTCGTTGGTCGGCGCATAGCATTGGATGATGTTCATTGTAATGCCCTCTCTCTTTGTTCTGAAGGAGGCTTTGATGATCCTTGGTCCATGAGATTCCCATCCAATAAGTGCATTTTGTGCTTTTCTAGACAGCATCAATGCAACTCCTTGTGTATGTGGGTCATTTTCTTCTTCATGACCAGAGTATAACAGAAGTTCTCTTGAAGACAGTCGTTGTTGTCCAACCTGCGTCCAATGTGTTTCGCTGATTCCAAGCACCTCCAGGTTGTATTTTCTCATTTATGCGGCAATTTGGAAGACTCTTTGGGTCTCCCACATTGTTCGGACATTCCATGTACCTATAAAAATTGTCGCTCTGGTTGTAAGAAGGTGCATCGGCCTCATGACTTCCGAAGGAACTCGGCTTTCATCATGAGACGTCATAATTATTCCTTCAACTGGGAGGGCAGAGTTTGAATGGTTTGAATGATTTTTTCTGGTTAGCGTTTTTTTAGCGAGTTGATTTTCTACGGGATGGGGTCGGTAACCCTATGCCCAACCCTCCTCCTTTACCCGGGCTTGGGACCGGCAGTAGCCTCTGGAGGAGCTACAGGCGGAGTTAAATTGAATAGTTAGTATTCCCAGTATGAACACCTCATTTACAAACATGGTAATAATTAGTGAATTGACTAGATGATACATAAATTGAAAAAATTAAACCGAGAATGACTATGTTAGAAGTCTGGATAATTCAGGTGGAAATTTCGTATAATCATTGTAATGTGCATATATACTTTCACACTACTTATATTTACGAGTAGTACATTTAAATAACACTATTTTTGTTTCGCCGAACCGATCTATGTTAGACCACCATTGAAAACCTGAAAGCTCCGAACGGTCGTTTTATCCTGACATTGGTCTCCTTAGAAGTGCACATAGACGACTAGGTGACATAGAATCAAGTTTAGGGCCTTCATTCTCGCGCATGGAACGCTAAACCTCAAAGCTACTGAGTTCAGACTGAAAGCCCTGGAATCGATTCCTAGATGCAGGTTTGTCATAGATAATGATGAGGAGGCCTACACTAGGATGAAACAGTCATTCAGTGCTTTCAGTGGTGGTTTAATATTGATCGGTTCATGATTTCAGTGACAATCAACAATCTTAACTTTATATGCATATTTATGCCTATTCAATACTCATTGCACGAAATTATTTGTAGTGCCCTTGAAATATTACTGCACGTGGAGAACTACTACGGCCATCATCAGGAAGGTACAAGTATTTATAAACAGTTGTCTACGCAAAATACTCAACATCCACTGGCCGGATACTATCAGCAACAGCGTTTTATGAGAGAGGACAAACCAGCTTCCAGCTGAAGAGGAAATTAGGAAAAGACGTTGGAAGTGGATCGGACATACATTAAGGAAATCACCAATGTGCATCACGACTCAATCCCTAAGTTGGAATCCGGAAGGGAAGCGGAAAAGAGGAAGGCCAAAGAACACACTACGCCGGGAAATAAAAGCCGATCTGAAAAGGCTGAATAGTAACTGGAAAGAACTGGAAAGGAAGGCTCAGGACAGAGTTGGATGGAGAATGCTGGTGAGCGGCCTATGCTCCTCGACGAGGGGTAACAGGCGTAAGTAAGTAAGTAAGTTAGCCTAATCATCCATCTAGCTAAATCTTCTCTATGTTCGATGACAGATCATCTAACGTTGGATAGTTTATCGAATACTGTCAAGGAAAAGGATGACAGACGCCGATCAATCGATTGAACGCCATGATCTAGCCCATGGGACCGTGTCTTTACTCAGTAATTTTCTCGTCATTTCTCATAGTATATTTGTTTAGTAATATTATGTTTCTTCCATGCAGTGAGCAAAGTAGTCAAAGTACTTGGGTACAGCGACAAAGTTGTCCAAGATAGATACCAGTGGCGAGGTATGACTTTAAATTAAGCTAAGATGGAAAACCTTTCCCATCCCGCTACAGTAGACTCACCATCTATATTGGTGATTTACAGATCTCTGTAGATAAACAAATATTGAAGTAATCAGCTCCTCGTTTAGGGCTTTCAGCTTTAAATTAAGGGAGAACATTTTCTGTGTCATCTAATTATGTGACGAATGAAATTTACACCGGCAGCACTTCTAGAGTTACTGCCGATCTCAAGCCCAAGTAAAGGAGGAGGGTTGGGCATAAGGTCAGCGACCCCATCCCGTAGAACAAAATCGTGCCAAAAACGTGAACCAGATTGAACAAACTAGACTATTTAAACTCGCCCCTCCGAGCCTAAGGAAGTACTATGACGCCTTGTGATGAAAGCCGAAATTCTACGGAAGTCAAGAGGCCGATGCCCCTTCTAACAACCAGAGCAACAATTTCTATAAGTACATGGAACGTCCGGATTATGTGGGAAACCTGGAGGACAAGTCAAACAGCAACGGAAATGAAGTGATACAACTTGATAGTACTTAGAATAAACGAAAACCATCGGATCCAAGCTGGACAGCAAAGGTTAGGTACGGGAGAGATGCTTCTGTACTCCGGTCACGAAGAGGTAAATGATTCACACACTCTGAGAGTTGCTCTGGTGCTGTCCAAAGAAGTACGTGAATCACATATGGGCTGGGAATCTCATGGACCCTGGATAAAACCATAGAGAACCAGATAGATCATATTTATGACAATGAAATACTCCGAAGGACAATGGAAAATATGAAATTCAGGAGAGGAGCTGACATAGTTTCAGATCACCACCTGGTTGTAGCCAAGATGAAACTGAAACCAATGAAACACCTGACCACTCTGGAAACAGGAGTACAAAGGTTCAATACAGTCTTCCTTCGAGATACTGACAGACTCAACGAATTCAAGATAACTCTCAACAACAGGTCCCATACTTTACAGGATTTACTGAAAGAACAAGAAATTGCAATGGAGGACAACTGTAAAGGGATCAAAGGAGCACTAACATCAACGTGTCAGGAGGTTCTGGGTTGCAAGAAGCATCATCCTAAGGAATGAATCTCTATGGAAACCCTGGACAAGATTTAAGAAAGAGAGAACAAGAAGACAGCAATTAACAATAGTCGAACACAAGCAGACAACACAGAAGCAAAGAAGCAAGTGAAGAGAAGCATTAGAGCTGACAATCAGAAATACATGGGAGAACTAGTAACAACGGCGGAAAACGCTGCAAGAGAAGGGAATATAAAACAACCATATGAAACAACGAAGAAACTGGCGTGTATATATACCAAACCGGAGAGACCAGTCAAGGACAAAGAAGGAAAGATAATCACGAAAATTCGAGAATAGAGGAGAAAGTTGGTAGAATACTTCGAGGAACTGCTGAATAGACCTGCTCCATTGAATACATTGGACATCAAAGCAGCACACACAGACCTACTTATAGATGTCACTCCATCAACGACCGAGGAAATCAAGATGGCTATCAGATAAATCAAGAATGTGAAAACGTTTGAACCTGACAATATACAGGGTGAAGCACTGAAGTCAGACATTGAAGTAATCGCAAACATGTTTCATCTTCCATTCAAGAAGATTTGGGAAGAGGAACAAGTGCCAATGAACTGGTAAGAAGAATACCTTATCGAGATACCAGAAAGACTGTCAACCAATATCATAGTGAGAATCTCCAATACAAACGTCAAGACAATTCTACTGTACGGAGCTCAATCTTGGAATACTACTACAAACATCATCGAAAAGGTATAAGTATTTATAAACAATTTTCTACACAACAAACTAAATGTCAATTGACAGGATACTGTCAGCAACAGTCTACCATGGGAGAGGACAAACCAGCTGCCAGCTGGAGAGGATATTAGCAAATGACGTTGGAAGTGGATAGGACATACATTATAGAAATCACCAAAATGTATCACGAGGCAATCGCTAACTTGGAATCCTGAAGGGAAACGGAAGAGAGGAAGGCCGAAGAACATAACACTTATAGAATTGGATGCAGACATCAAAAGGATGAATATAAACTGGAAAAAACTGGTAAAAATTGGCCAGGATAGGGTTGGATAGAAAGTGATCGTGGTCGACTTATGCTCCTCCATGAAGAGTATCAGGGGTAAGTAAGTAAGTACGCGGTTTGTTTTTTAAAAACCAGTCAACAAACGGGTAATTAGGCTAAGAGTGAAATGTCATCTAAAAATACAGTATTGTTGGGAGCGAATAAAGAGTAACCATGTGGCTAGTTTTCTTACCAATGTACTGCTCTGTTTTGATTGGTTTGTGTGTTCATGTGTCATTGTGCATTTTATGTACCTGATGGAGGGTTAGATTCTAGATTACATAAGATTTAAGAGAAAAGGATAGCAGCCCACTGAACTTATTTGAAATCGATAATGACTGTAAAATAATTAGTCCAAATGATATTTTCAAGTGTTGATTAGTGAATATTTGTGTTAAAGTTTATAGGTGACTTGCCTCTGTCGAATGCTCAGGGTTTGACTCCCAGTAATATGTCATTTCTACTTATCTTTTTATCTACAAGTTGATTGATTTCCACAAACCTGAAAAACAACGAAATATTATGCTTCGTGAAAACTTTCTTTCCACAAAATAAAACACATATCGATGTTAATTCATTCACCGGTTACACCTTGAACTGTCATGGATTCAGAAATACTGCAGATCACCGACGTGGATGATCTATGTTGAATGATTGGGGGACTACTCGAGTTTGACGGGAATGGTGTGATCAACAGTAAACTTCGAAGTCACATCTCGCGGTCAGCAACTAACTCAGATTACCCCTTCAATGTATCAGGGTACCATGGCTGTTTTAAAGACCGTAGAACACGAAGTTGTTATGAAAACATATCAGTATGAATGAGTACAGAGAAGTTAGTGAAACCACCACCGCACGGGCCAGTTCATGGCGTGCGATTAATTAATGCACGTTGGTTGTTTCCATGACCTTGAAAGGGATCGACGATCTTTTTGACATTCATTCACCGAACTGCCGGATGATTTGGGTAGGGCTTAGTGACGTTTCACTGGCCCTACAGTGTTAAACATAAAGTCACACCACTCATTATTCCTTGACTGTAATAGAATAAACTACAATAGATTGACTTGTAAACAGTTTACAGAACCCTTATGAAATTTCAATTTCTGTGGTGAGAGTGCTTTTTGACCACTGTACTCACGATAATGTTGAATAATTCAGCATTCCAGAAATGTAATCGGTTAGCTATACCTATTTTCAATGTTACATTTTAATTAAACTATATAGAGAAGCAGTATTTATTGAAACGATAGTAATCGCGTATGTTAAATACTTACAATTGTGTCTATTCCAGATTGACTTGCTGTTTTTTTTCAATATACTGGATATTCCTAGGTTTTCCTCCATATTTTCTCATGTTTGACGCTTTGGTTACTTATAACGCCCAATTCGTATTGATTAGATTTTTTTTGCTATATTCATTTATCATTCCTATTGTGTGAACGTTTTGTTCATTTTAATTCGGATCACCATTTCACGTTTAAGTTCTCAAATAGAAAAAGATTTTGGCAGTTAGAACATGGTTTATCTCCATATTTTCTGTCATAAATTGACTTACGAATTAAGTTATTCATTAATGAAACCATCACAGTTGTTAATGGAAATTGTTGGGGAAATAAATTCGCAAAGCTGTAAATTAGATCTATGCGCAGAATATTGAGATCCTATATGAGGTAATAAAGTCAGGTATAATGGCAACTTCAAAAGTATTCCTTGAACTCTTCAGGAATATTTGGGAGGAAGAACAATAACCAACAGGTTGGAAAGAGAAACGAAGAACCACGAAGTGCCCATCTTTGGGATCAGGAAGCTTCCTTTTGTAAGGATAGATCATGTTCCGACCAAATCGTGATAATAAGTGTTATTATTAAACAATTTATCGAACAAAACTGAGCACTATGCATCACCTTCCTTAATTATGAGATAGTATTCGGTAGTTCTGATAGGAGAACCTTATGAAATCATTTTCAACACTAGATCACCGTAAAAATGATCGGCATCATACTGAAATCTCACGAGGTACTGAATTGCAAAGTTGCTCTTGAAAGACAGGTCATTGATCAATTCTCAATGAAAACTAGTGTCAGACAAAACTGTTGGATCTCTCCTTTCCTCTTTTTGCTATCTGTTGATTGGATTATGAATACCTCTAAATTTGAGAGGAAGAACGAAATATTTTGGACACCTTGGAGACAGCTGGATGATTTGAACTTGACTCGTCTGTCCTAGTAATAGTAATAAATGAAGACGAAGAAAGCTGGTGTATCAGTGGCTTCCACAGAAATAGGACTCAACATTCACAAGGAAGAAAGGAAGATTCAGAAGTGCTCAACAGCGAGCACTTATCAATTCACATTTGATTCCAAAGGCCTGTAAGTGTTGAACGTCTTTGATTACTTGGGGAGTGTCATTGTCAAACAAAAAGTATCTGGTGAGGTTTAGTTAAGCAAAGGGAGTATTCTTACAACTGAAGACCTTCTTTAGTTCAAAACTTTGTCCTCTAACACCGAAGTTAGAACTTTCGACAAGTACGTTAAATGTGTTCCGTTGTATGAAGTTTGGACGTGGAAAATTACCATCACCAAAAATCTAAAGGTATTCTGTCAATAATAATCTGCTGTGACAGAGAACAAGCCGGCTGACTGCTGATAAGGAGATACGGAAAATATACTCGAGGTAAATAGAGCACCCTTCACGGAAATGATTAAACTAAATTTATAGGTATATCCTATAAGTATTTCCTCAAGGTGGAAGAAAAAGAGAGAGACTGAAGGATACAGGCATGAATACCATCAATAGCTCTTCACGACAACTAAAAAGGAAAGCACAGAGTTGGTTCGAGATCCCTAGTGGACGGTTCATTCTTTAAGAATGGCAAAATTATGAACAGTTTGTTTCAACAATTATAATTAATAGTTTAAAATCTTAGTGACAACTTGCTTCAGTATACAAACTTCGAATAAGTGGCTAAAACCGCACTTACATACTAAAATTTGTATCATGAAATAATATAATTTATTAACGTTTTAGAATGGGAAATTCGCAGAAACTGTGAGGTTAACATCATGTACTAATTTTACATAGAAAAATCTCGAAAACTAGATAACGCTGAGCACTTGTTCTACTCATATTTCTCTCAACAGTGTAATTTACTACATCATGACTTATTTCGAGAATGTGAACCGTTGGTTTTCAGCAGAATAGTCTAAGAATAACTTACTAGAAGTGAAATCTCAAAGTTTAGGGTTCAATTACTGAAAGGGATTTTGTATGAGAGTTTTTGGTTTATATGTCTAAAAATTGTAGAGGTTCGACGTACTCTTTTGATAGGATCATGCCACTACGGTTTACAGTAGTTTTGCAACTAAAAACTTTAATTCAGAAAAGTCATGTACCTTACTTTCGTAACGTATTTTCTATGTATTCACTTGAGTTTACATAAGAGACTTAATTTAATGAACAAAAGCTGAGATGTTGTGTCACTGATTAAAATCATGAGACCCAAAAACTATGTTAGTTTTGGTTGACTAGCTAAAAATCTAATTTGAAAAGCTTGAGAGAACATCCAAACAACAATTTTAATACATATCCCACTAATATACTAATACTTATCACAATGGGTTTGGTGGAGATTTTAATGATTTTATAGAGTTGAGATCATGAGTCAATTGAAGTTAGACCACCATGGAAAACCTGAAAGCACTGGACGGCCAACTCGTCCTATTACGGGACTCCTCATCAGTGCGCATCCACGATCCTGCACTCGCGAGATTCAAACCCAGGACCTACCAGTCTGGCGCCAGAGCAATCAACCGATAGACCACTGAGCCGGCATCCAACGGTGTTAATGCCTAACTTCAACCGATCTACGAAATTGAGCAACTAACAATTCACCATGAATGTTGGTTACAATGAGTTTGTGAATTAGAACTATTGACTACAGAACTTGACTTGAGGATAGAGCTTTAACACTTTTGGATGTACATCTAACTACTCGATGATGAGAAAATTTGTTTTATATACCTAATATACACGTTGTTTTTGGGCCATCATATCAAACACTGAAAAAATTGATGATGATCTGATGAAAATATTCTGATTTTTTCTACCTGTTTTTGAAAAAAAACGTGTACCTACAATAATTGCTGACAGAATACATTTCGATCAGTTTTTTTTCCTCAAGCAACTAATATTTAACCTATTCCAGTCACAATAATCTGCGTAGGTGATTTTTTCGTTGATTTACAGTTCGACAGTGATTGGACTATCAGATATCTAATAATTGATAGCCAAATAAATTCATCTAGGCCACAAAAACAAATGAACAAAATGTTAAATATATTTTTCTCTGTTTCTTATTGGCTCTCGTAAATTGGCCTTTGTAAGTGACCTTCAAAAACGTGGGCGAGAACAAAACCACGCTTCTGTTCCTATTCTGTGACATAACGTGTGTCTAGAGTAATAAAAACTGAAATAATTTCTCTCCAGAGTCCTGACTGCACATTGTGGATTAGTCCGTCGTAGAACGTATGATAAATATGGATGCATTCGTAGAAGCGTTTTTCGCCATAGATCAAGATCGTTCAGGTTAGAGTTTTATTGTTATTAACAGATTTTTGAAGCTCTGCTGAATTTTAGTAGCTAATTACGACTTTTTTCAATTAAGATTGGACTATACTCTCACGTATTAAATAATGTAGAGAAATTTGAAGAGATGTTTGTCTACCATATAAATGGAAAAATAGACATACCTTATCCGAAATCGAAAAATTCAAAATCAAGTTAACTGTAGATGGTTTCAGATTTGTTGACAAATTGTTTTAATCAGTATTCCTGAGGTTACATGTTCGAATCCAGTCTCTATCTGAATTTTCTTAAAATATAAATGGTGATTTCAGTAAAAAGAGTTTGCCGACTAAACGTCGTCTATTAGAAATCACTTATTTCGAATATGTAACAAAAAATGTCAATGATGATGGATAGTCTAGGATTGATTGATGAAACAATTATTTTTTAATAAGTTAATTGTGGAAGGAGGTGATTCAACATACATTCACATTAGTGAACAGTAGAAATGAAATACTGTTTGAGAACAACATTGATTTTGGTTATAAACTAATACCGTTGAATGCCAACTCAGTTTTCTAGAGGTGATGAGTTCCATAATAGGAAGAAGTGGCCGTTGAATGCTTCCACGTTTTTAATGGTGGTCTAACTTGGACTGTTTATGATTTCGATAAAAAACATTCAACGCTAAATGAAACAATCAACCTCTAGATAACTAATAAATGATATTGAGAAATAAAGATTTTAGATGTAGATGGGACTTTCTACCTGACCAATTTAAACTAAAATTTATTTTGATCTTGTCTTTATAACAAGCTGAAACTGTGATTAATAACTCTTCCCATACTGCCATCTAGGTGACTGATTGTAAACAAATGAAATATGTTTGTTGATTTTTGTACTATGGCAAACATCAATGCCAAGGTTGAACTTGATTGTTTCAAATAAATTAATCATTAGGTAGAAAGTTAGTAATGAGTAGAAAAAAATTGTATTTCTGACGCTTCGTGACCTAATGTAAGCCAATTCTTCAGAGTAAATAAATAGCCGAATTAAACTAACAGAGGTTTAAATAGTACTATTCTATATTTATTCATTAAGCAACACTGATATTAAAATATCCGAACTACAGACAAGTATTTGCAAACCAAACTAACCACACAATGAGGCCAACCATTCCATAATTCTGTCCCATAGAAATATATATGTATATGTGAAATGATTGTTTACTTATTCTAAATACATTTGGAAGTGATTCATGCTATAAATAAATTGTTAATGTAAATCGATTAGAGTCACCCTATCAATAACAATCAAATATTGATTGGCCAAGATTTGTTTATGCATGTTAAAAACGTTTAATGTATGTTTGAATAGATATCTTCTTATTGATTGATTGATTGATTAATTGATTAACTGACTAATTGACATTTTCAGAAACTATCACAATAGATGAGTTACAAACATATATGGTGAAAAATGATATGGATCCTGCTTTTATAGCGGTAAGTGTGTTATTAATATGTAGTTTGCAAAGAATATCATTATGATGTAAAGTAGGTGGATATGGTTAGCAAGGAAACTCTGCTTGACTTGAGTTTAGTGCTAGTTGACGAAATTGATCTTCTCTACTGCATTTGAGCGGGCATCTCTCAACTTTATAGGCTGAAACATTACTAGTGATCTTGTAGTGGCCTAAATCTGATTCCTTTTTGATCGTAAGTACTGTCTATCCTCGTATGTAATAAATGACTTTATCCGCGTTGGTGAATAACGGAATTAAATAAGTCAAATACGAGAATGGATTTAGAATACATATATTTCCTACAATCATTGATCTGGCCAGGGAATCAGAACGATGAAGTAAATAGATGAGAGCAGAACATAAATGACATGCAGTGGAGATGGCGGAGAAGCCAACTCGAGAGCGGAGCGAAGCGAAAGATAATGCGTATTGCAGATTGGCTGTGAAGCCAACTCAATTTAAGCAAGCGTTAATCAACATTTATAGTCGGACAAAAATGAGTGACAGACATATGATGAATAAGATACGAAGTGTACATATATATGCTCATATAAAAGTATAGTCAAGGTTAATAAGCGAATAATGAACAAGATCAAAATATGACTCATGACAGGCGAATTGGCTTGGCCAGTAGCTAGGATAAAGTATATGGACTTAACAAATAAAATGATACTACAATCTATTCAGGCATAAAGTGACCTCATGTAGGGCTGATATATTTACTTTAACGAACCGCTGAGAATATTATTCTAAGATATGCGAGCGAGACTAAAGGTCCTGGACCCGACTCCCGAATCTTTTTAGGTGCACTTCTGAGTAGTCCTATACAAGGACGAAATTGCCGTCCAGTGTTTTCAGAATTCAAATGATGTTTTAGCCAAGATAAAGTATATTCTGGCAAAAATGATTTTGATGAATACCCTGAAATGCTACTCTTTTGCTGTTGTAATAAAAAATTACTTAAGAAAATACGGAACTGTTATTTTTTTTCTTCAACCCGAGGGATACAAATTATCAGTTTTTAAGTATTATTCCTAGTATTTAAGTGAGACGAAAGATATCCGTTCGGCTTCCTTTACAATGTTAAAACACTTTCGATTTTAATCAACAATTTGAGAATTACAAAGATAACTTTCAAACATTCTGTTGTTTTATATCATGTTTACACTTTTCTGTATGATATTAACTAGGAATATTTAACATTGTACTTGAATACTTGAATCTTTTATTCGTTCGTATTGTCAAAAAATAACCTGTAGAACTCAAACTGATATACCATTACTTTCGATCAAGTAGTAACAAGTTACATAACATTATGATACAATATAATCATTATTAAGTGTGATATAATGCAAGCAACATTAATCAATCATCACGTGTAGTAATTATTCTTCTTATTGGTGATTATATCTTCACTAGATTTAGTTCGCAGCTAGATGATCCAATATCAATGGCCATGATTCTTTAGCTTCGAAAATATTTAGTTTGTTCTTCTGAGATACCATATTTTTCCTTGAAGAGTGATGTAAATTGATATACTCCTTATATTCATAGACATATCTCACTTGGTATTTTCCAAATTTGTTTCAATTGTACTACCAGTAATATTTCTATAAGTAATTTGATTGTTATGATGATTTGGACCTAAGCATATGTATACAATTCCCTGCAGTATTCATTACTGATTAACCAAGTCTACCAATGTGAATATGTTTCCTTGAGCATCAGAAAAACGAAGCTTGGAATTATGCTTCAAAATTTCCCCACGTGTGAACAAAAAACAGTTATAAATAATATTTTAAACGTATTCTCAAAAATAGTTATTTCCTGATATATATAATATATATATAAAGGTGAATTTAGCTTCCACAGTGAAGCAAAATGCCGTTTAAGCAAATTCAGGAAATCATGTTTTAAGAATAAGACTTACGTCATTAATTTTAAGTACTATAGATTTGTTTTGTATATGTTTTGTGAGCTGCATTTTATCACTTATTCTATTATATTAGTTTCATGCTAAATATAGTTAGGCGTATCAGACAATTTCACTTTTAACCAATGAATCACATATATGAAGTCGGTTTTACGTCGGTTTGAACATTTAGATAATATCATTAGATCATCACACAAATTGTAGCATATTTAGATTTATTTTTGTTCATCTTAAAGGTTCTTCTGGGTTAAATGATACTCTGTATGTTTATGTATGATTATATGCTTATTCTACTAAAGCTCAGTTAATTTCTGCATTATTCCCTGAATTCATCAAATGAATCAATGTGATTTTCTTCATTAGAACTGTTGAACTATCCAGATATTTGATTTCTGCAATATAAAGTTTTGATAGTAGACTAAGGCACATTTACATTCAATAAATTATCTTTTCATTTACAGATATAATGTCTTTTACAGGTTTCGAGTTGATTAAATGCAAAAAAAAACAGCAAATTTAAATACATTTAGTATTGTTTGTTTGAATCTTTCCATCGATTTGTTAGGACTGCAACTGGTCAGTCTCTAATTAGCATACTGTGCATACTGTGCGTATTGCTTCGATATAGCCCTAATTCACAAGCATTGTAAGCAAAGATGGATAGTGGCCATCGCGTTATTCACTGAGCTACTGACTCCTGATAGTTACTGGGTTCGAGTCCCAGAGTGAATATCAACTCTGAGATGCAGGTACATCCAGCTGACAAGTTCCAAATAGAACAAAATGCGCGTCATGGATTCGACTGCTAGCCATTATTCATCTATGCCTAAAACAGTTAAATACAGTATGTTTAATTTTGATAAGACAGGGATTCTCAATACAGATTAGAAAGCTCTTTATCTAAGAAATGATTTTATTATGCGTAACCTAAATGAAAACTGTACAAATGAATTTATTGGAATGAATAAATAGTATTTTAGAATTCTACCCTAATTAAGTAATCAACGTTATTTTCTCATGAAGTCATATCGTTTTTGTTTTTCTATTTCAAGACTGTCGTATTAATTTCCTATAGTTGAACTCATGAGTCAATTGAAGCTAAACTACCATGAAAAACCCGGAATCACTGGAAGGCGTGATCGTGGATGCGCACTGCTGAGGAGTTCCACAATAGGATGAAACGGCCATCCAGTACTTCCAGGTTTTTCATGGTGGTCTGGCTTCAATTGACTTATGATATCAACTATATAAAATTACTAAAATCTTCACAAAACCCCCTTCTGATTATTGATTTACGTTTTTTAAAATTTTTTTATGCATTTCAAATATCATTGAGTTTGACAGTAACGTTAGAGATAATTTTAAGAAAGAATGTATTTCTCTGCATCACAAAAAAGCTCAATTTATTTTATCATTCATATCATCTATAATAAATAAAAAGAGGAAATAATTTTTATAGTTGAAAGCATGAGTCAATTGAAGCTAGACTATCGAGGAAAACCTGAAAGTACTGGACTGCCGTTTCGTCCTATCACGGGACTCCTCTGTAGTGCGCATCCATGACCTCACCTTGCGAGATCCGAACCCAGTACCTACCAGTCTTGCGCCAGAGCACTTAAGCTCTAGATCACTGAGCCGGCATCCGGTGGTGTTTATGTTTTAGTGTATATGCTTTCAACTATGAAAGTACTAAATCTCGACAAAACCCCTTCCAAAGAATTTTTAACGATAGAGATAAGTTTGTTTTTTACAGTTTCATAAATATAATACAACTTCACTCATACAACTTTCACCAAATTTTATTGTTTTCGGAAGTTTGAATCAAGCACTTATCTTGAAAAGATTTCAAGTAGTATGATTCTTTTATGTAAGTAAAATCAATATCAAGGTTCCATTCTTCTAATTATAAATGTACTCATTAGTGTGTATAATGTATTTGTGTATTTTAGTTAGAAAAGATGAGTCATAGACTAAATAGCTTAAATGATAGATATACATTCTAACTCATTGATAGTAGTAACTTAAATTCAATATGGTGTTAGATATTGTTTTTAGGACTTGTTTGAACATTATTTTCACATTTAAGGTTGTTTTTTTTATTTGAAGTTTAAAATGGATGACTAATAAAATTTCTGAAATCTCCACCAAACCCCCTTCTGATAATGATCATATGCTCACTAGAGACTGGCTCCATGAGGTATTTCCTGGAGTGCTAGTGAGATGCAGTAACCAGTGGAGTTCAATCAGGTCTGTTGGGAGATATCAACTTACGGAAGACATTTGTGAAATGGTTGCTCAACTTCGTGGATTGGTTGAAGTTAGACATTATTACCGTTGGATGCCGGCTCAGTGGTCTATCATTTAGGTGCTCTGGCGCGAGACTGGTCGGTCCTAGGTTCGAATCTCGCGAGGTGGGATCGTGGATGCGCACTGATGAGGAGTCCCATAATAGGACGAGTTGGCCTTCCAGTACTTCCAGGTTTTCCATGGTAGTCTAACTTCAATTGACTCATGATCTCAACTATATAAAATTACTAATAAGATTGTTAAATAGATTATTTTACTCTTTTACTGTTTAGTATTCATGATCTTAGAAATTTGATCCTTTCTTTCTAAATCATAACATGAGTTGAGAGTTAACAAAATTTATGACATTAAAAAAGGTATAACTTGATACTACAATAGAGTTTATGATATAAAATTTGTGTAGAAATCTCCAGGTATTTCTGTTCGTCCATCTGAACTCATTGGTCAAAAAATGAACTAATCAGTATATTTCAAATTTTGAGCTTGATCAGAGCACAATAGTAATCAGGAATCTATCTGGATGATTTGTGGGGACAGTGGCTAAAATGAATTCATTGGTTTCTCCACTATAATTCTTACGAATAATATTAGACTAAATTATTTAGCCCTCGATACTACTATTACTGTTTTCACTACAATGATTCTAATCTAGATACTTTCTTTGTTTTTCTGTGTGCCAATCAAAATAGTCGAAACTTCGATTCGAACCGATATATGTATATATACATATTCAAGGTTATACATTTTTCACGATTGATTAACGGACCTTTTAACTGAAATCGATTTTTGCTTTTTACTGATGAGTTTCGAATATACTTGTTAGCTAGAAACGATTGTTTACCCCGAAAATATGACTAACTGTCAAAAATACTAAATTATTTAGAAAGTAATTCCTTCAAGTTATTATAAATATGTTACTAGAAGTAATATTTTAGTTAGTAGATATACTTTCTTGTTTCCAAATAAGAAATCATATCAAGATGTGCTTCACTAACTGTCTGTATGAATATGGTTTTAACTGTGATAACTAGTAACACATGTATTGTTTTAATCAGTAAGATGTCATAATGCTCCCAAAGTTGATCAGTCTTGGAACGACTTTGAAATATTTTATATTCAGTTTTATCCAATGAATACATAGACTATTTAAATTAAGATATCTGTTGAAGTGTTAAGAACTTAAATATATATGTCATTCATTTTTACGGCTTAAGGTTTTATAATTTTGTAAATTAGTGTTTATTTACATTAAAATCAGAGAATTCTCCCTAGAAAAGGTTAAATAATTACATGGAAAGTGGTTTCTTCTTGAACCATTGATGAGGTAATGAAGAGTTCAGTGAACAATTTTCCACATTTCGTTCAAAATTTCTAAATGTGAATATTTAGCGGTTCATGTAAAATACAATTGTAGCGAACCAGAACACAACCGGGGACAACCAAAAGTAGAACATTACAAAATCTTAATAAAATCTGAGAACTATACAGTAAGTACTTCATTTGCAGTATGAATGAATTGTCTCAGACTTCACTGTTCCTTCATCTCCACACCAATCACTCTGTGTTCTCGTTCTCTTCCCTTTAATCTCAACTTTCTGTCTTCACGAATTTCATTTTCGATCGGTGATATTGTTATGCTTGAAGCGTTTACGAATTGATTTATTCTACGAACGGAACAAAGACTTGTGACCAAAGACCAGTAAGCTAGCTTTTCTGATACGTCCCAGCCCCGCTAACTAGAGAGAGAAGTCGAAGTTTGAACAAGAACAAATAAATTCCGCAAGCAACCAGAAGCACAAGCGATCCAACAGGCACAAATTAAACGTATATGTACTACAAAAAACTGTCCTTGGGAAGCGTTATAAAATAGCATACTAAAAGACACAACGGACCAATAGCGTTTAGGATTTTCCCTAGTGGGAAATACATGACGATGAAACGAGCGTTTTTGACGCGAAAACGAACAAATTCAAAACTTCAAAATATAATTACAAAAATAAGGTATTTACCAAATGAGTTCTGCGGATCTAACATCCCCAACAGATACATGCTACTTATATCTGTCGAGATCAGTAGCTTGCATCACAAAATCAGTATAAGAAATCTGTCAACATACCTTTACTTTCAAACTACGTAGTTTTTACTCTATGTATGCATAGTGATAGTCGTCTTAAATGGGAATTTAGTTTAATTGAAGTAATGAAGAAAGACAGTTTTGGTGAAATGTGTAAAATCCTCATGGAAAGGCACCCAAGTCTACAAACTGAAATGGATTTACAATTTTCATGCTTTAGTGTGGATAGAAAGACATTAAACTGCTAGTGTAGCATCCATATTTCTGATTTTAACTGGCGAAATCCTATGATTATCATTTAATCCAATTATTGATAACTGTCTTGTTCTTAGGCATCATTACCGAGGTTTTACTTGATAATTTCAAGTAAATTGAGCATTGGGTAGACTGGTATAAATAAAAGTAATATTTTTTAGACATCCTAGTGAGTAAAAAAACTAAATTTTTTGATGTTCCATGACTCATTGTATACCCTCTATTTGATGTGATCGAACTCTATCAATCATGAATTCGTACGCAAACATTAAGCTTCCATCTCAAAGCTTATTACCAGATGACTGATCCAGTCAATGTTAGTCAAATAAAAACTCCATTAACAGAGAATATGCTGCTTAGGAAGTTACATAAAAACAATACTCCCTAATTATTATCAAACACCGACAGTAAATGTAATCATGGAATGCTTTAAGATTTGAAGTGTTTTTTTTTTCATCAATCATAACAATGAAGGATGATTGTTGCTGACGTGTCAAATTTAATGATTATTCTAAAAAATAACAAATGATCTATGATTAATTTAAATGTAAAAAACCATAAAATAAAGTAACTAAATAAAACTTATTATTCATTATTAAAACGAATGTTTTCAAGTGTACTTTAAAAAGTGCAACGTGTGAACTCAGCAACTATAAGTGGTATTGCTAATATGTACTTTAAAAAAAAACACATAATGAACCATTTTTTGGAATCGTAAATTGAGGTTTGGTTGCAACAGAATTGATTTAAAATGGTGGTTTTAGGTAGTTGACAGAAAACCTTGATTGACTCTGGTTTCATACTATTTAGCACTCGTCAGAAACCTGTAACTGTAATCTTGAGAGAACTAATGATCGCTAGCCGATTTGATCCCATGTAACCCAGCTTCACAATCAGAGCGTTACTACCGAGTTATCTGAGTCGCGACTGACCTCTTGTACAACTGAGATGTATATTCTAATGACTGATCATTGAGTAGTGAGCAGTCAGATATATCAAGTCATTCACAGTGTGGTGTGTGCTACTGATGTCGACAGATATAAGTAGTATGTGACATCAGTTTAAAGTGAAATGCAAGGCTGCAGAAGATTAAGATCGAAGAAAGGAGAACGAGAATAAAGAATGATTGGTGTGGAAACGAAAGAACTATTAAGTCTGAGACGATTGGTTAACATTTTGCAGAGGGAATAGTCCAGTTTGAGGCAATTGATTGATATTTTACAAATGGAAAATTTACTGTATGGTTCTCAGATTTTACTAAAATGTTCTGTGATTTTATATTCGAATACATTTGATTGTCCCCACTTGTGTTTTCGTTCACTACAGCAGTGCTGCTTGAATTGTATTGAATTGACAAATTTTCTTTAGAAATTAAGATTACGATAGAATGAATAATTTGGTTTGTCTACCAACTCTTTCACAGTAGGATGATGGATTCTGAAACATGCACCAGTGGCTAAATGACAAAATGTCATTAGGTGATGAAAGCTGTGACATGGATGAAAAATATACAATTAAAATATTACGGCGGCCTGCTTGAATCCCTGGGCTACCTGTTTCTGCCATCTAAATATTTCAACAAGTTATCTGGGTTTTTTAAAAATTGGTTTTAACCTATCATTATGTCTCTTGATCGCATAACCTATACAGGCGCGTTTATGAAAAGCTTACGTCCTTTCGCTGCAAAAATTACAAACAAGTACAATAAGAGACATTGTGGTGTTTGGCAATATGCTTTAGAGAGAATAAACATTAATCAAATGTCGATTCCCGAGCTGCTTAACTCTAACTGTCGATCTCTAATTAACAAGGTGGACTATCTCCAATTTCTGCTAAGTCAAAACATGTATCGTAATTGTGGTGTCATCACAATTCAAGAATCTTGGTTGACTGACTTACAGGATGATTGCCTAGTATCATTACGTGATCTTAATATCTATCGTCAGGATCGATCAAACAATAAAAAGACCTGTGGTGGCGCAGTAGCTACTGGTTTTTTTTGTTTTGTGTTTTTTTTTGGTAAAAAAAACTTGTTGAAATAACTCGTGCTGAGAATTCTATATTGTACCAGATTATAATATTGAATAAAGCCATTAATTATTATTATTATTATTATTATTATTATTATTATTATTATTATTATTATCATATAAGCGAGAGAATAACGAAGGATGAAAGGTTAGATGTTGGCTAAACATTAGTTAATGGGATGAAACAAATATATACATTTGAATGAAATATTTGTTTATTGGTTAGACTTGATAATGCACTACAAGTGATTAGGACTAACAAACTTCCAAACAAATTACTCGTATTAGTAGTATATACTATAATCTGTTACTAAAATACGAGTTTGTTATGTATCAATTTGATCGAATCATGGTACATTGTTGAGATTATATTTTATATAGTTGTACGAATCTCATATTGAACTGCAAATGTTGTATATGGTTCAATTGATTCTTAGTAGTAAATAAGTTTAAAAAATGTGTTGCTTCTTCGAAACTTTGGACATATCCTTGTTATTGAGAAACGTGCAATGAACTGCAGCATTAGTGATTTTCGAAACGTTAGAATCCGTAAATCAAAAATATTCAAAAAAATGTTCATGGTTTATATTTGTTATTCAAACATAAATTTAATCACCAGTGTCCCTTTTGTTTAATTAATGATCTATGGTTCAAAATTCTCATGAGGGCATGCAACGAAAGTGTTTATTCAAAATGAATAAGCCAAATTATATTTAATATTCGCGTCTAGCAGTGATATCTGAGACCTGGGTTTTGTTTTATTAAATACTTGTCATCTGGATTTAATCCAACTTTGGTGTTGGTGTTCCCACTGAAGCTCGCATCGTCTACTCATGACTCCAGATACTAAACCATTGATCAGTAGGTTACTTGATTACAATGAACACCATTTGTACAGGAACTATTGTATTTCATTAATTGTAATCATGTCAGTTTTCACATTTGTGATATCGAGTAATTAACTGACAGGATTGTTTTAGTATATTGGTTACTTGAATAGATGCTTTAATCCTATGATTACTTATGAAAAAATACCGAATCATTCATTCATGAAATGTATATCCCAACAGATACTGATTAATGAAGCCCTTTGTAAATTATCAACATTTTGATGTACATGTATATTTACAAATGATGATACCAATTTACAGACATGATCTGGTTTATGCATAATGAGAAACAACATTTGATATAAATACAAATACATTATTTTAAGTGAGATGATTTTATCAACCCTATTTACCAATGATTTGATACACAAAAATGTAGTTCATTCGATGTACAAGGAATAAGGAAAAATACATCATCATCATCATCATCATCTATATAGTACAATATTATTAACAGGAATAAACAAATCGTAATATTCATTAGTCACAATAAGCATTTCGTTGTTATGAGTAAGTAGTTTATGAAAAACATAAAATGTGCTAAGATTATGATATAGATACATCATTTTGAATATATTTGAAAACATACATCTGAAATCTTTCAACAATTCATTCACAAACCGTATATCTTGATGTTTTATAACAGTTTTGTGTTCATCACTAACTGGTGTTATTTGTTACTAATAGCAAAAATAAATAGCATAATGTTAGGTAATTTCACCATAGTTAAACGTTTCACATAATCATTCAAATCACTATTTTGCATAATATTTTTGGTCAGTTCTCTGGTTTCTGGTATCAGATAAAAGCTCAAATGACTTGTCATTACTTCTGGTTTACTGTTTAGACTGAAGATTTTTTGATGCAACCAAATATATGATATTAACAAAACATGTAAGAATAACCATCCTTCCCAAGTGTTCAGGAAAAGTTAGATTTCTAGCATTTTCGAACATTTATCTGTTTAATTAATGTGCTTGTACTGCACATGAGAGTGCAAGTTCCACTGGGGATTTCTTCCAATTAAGCTATCTGAACATGTCTTCCATGAACACAACATAGTAGTGAAGCTCAATCTCCTGAATTAAAAAATCGAACAAAATGAAAGTTACATCTTGAAGTAAAATCCCCAGTGAAAATTATGCTTTAATATGGATCATTCGCTCACTAGATGGACAAAAAAGGCTAAATATTGAACATTGAGAGGTAAATGTGCCACAAATTCATAGACACATATCCTATCCCGGAAAAAGAGATTACAAACAGAAAATAAGTGACTGAGTAACTTATTGTGGGTTTACTGTTCTACAAAATACACATTTTGTTTACAATTTTTGTGTTAACCTTTAGATACTTTATAATATTTTCAACCATAGAAAGTCATGTTCCGCCTCAATCAATAAAAGTTGACCTTGTTATGTTGATATATTGAACTGATTATCACAAAATCTTGGAAAAACGACAACAACAACAAAATAACACTAAGACACTCATTCTTTTCATAATTTGCAATCGAACTACTAATTATTAGTTGTACAAGCTCAAACTTGTAATACACAAGGATATTTCTAATATGAATGATGACTGAGATTATTTTTATAATAACAAATTGGAAATGACTCAAAATAGTAATGCAATATTTTTTTTGCATTTAGATATTTATTTATGTGTACAGTGTATTGGTAATATTGATTTTGTTACCATATTGTGCTATAAATAATTTTAAAATGTTCTAAGACTGATTGTTCACTTTATGTAAAAGTTAATTATTAGCATGCTAATGATGATGACATTTTTGATGAGAAAAAGTTTTATTTTGTTGTTATTTGGTTGCATTTTCTTTTATAGTATCTTACTTTCTTAAATTATAATAAAGTTTAGTCTTGAGACGGTGGAGAAGATCTGTAGTTCAGGTGGATGATTTAGATGAAAGCTCCAAAACCAAACCATCCAGATCAAAGAATAAAACTCCACCTAAAAATTTAGTCTGTTAATCCAAGAAATTGTTTATGATGAATTGTTTCACTATAAAATGATAAAGAGAGATATGGAAATTATTTTGAAGGTAGGAAAAATGTGTGTGAATGCGGTTAGGGCTATAGATTAATTATGCATAGATTAGGTTGCACTGAGTGGTAGTGATGCGTCATAGAAACTAAATTAATGAAATAAAATATCCATTACTAAGCTAATATGATAAAAAATATTTCCCCAGGCTGATCAAACATTTATATAAACTGTAATGAATAGCTCCGTTTAACATAACATTAATTCATTCGAGATGAAGACATAAAAGGGAACAATATTGTTCTTAGTTCAATCTTCAATAGAGTATATAATAGTATTTATGTACATATGGAAAAACGTTAAAGTAATCAAGTAATTAATAACAATGGAAAAAAAGAATATAGTTAATCAAATCAATGAAAGTACAGATTGACTGTGAGAAGACAGCTATAGTGGTAACTATAAGAATATCTGTAAAAAGCATGATAGCGTGAAAATGGTAAGCAGGTTCAAACTTGAAGAAACAGTCAGTAAAATAAGAGTCACTGAAGAATCTATAAAAAGAAGTAGGTAAACTATCGGTTTTCAAAATGTATAACAAAGATGTAGAAGTGATGAAGAGAGACAAATTTAAAGTATAGTGAATCGGTAAAATTGTCTATTAAGTCTTATCAAACTAAGGACGAGATATTGGTATTACGAACTTCTTTTGATCACAGAGACTAGAGTTGCTACTTTGAATAGCTACACCTTCTGCTATATGTAAGAGACCCCTTTACAGAGCATGCAAGGAGGCACTCGTTAAAGTTTCTACTTAATAGATTGCCTGATATGCCGTTATTCACAAAAGCACTTGAATTGACAAGTATACATTGAAATAGCCAAAGCAGGTAACGTATTCTTCATTTGACGAAATGCTACCGGTCGACTAGAAAATGAGGAACAGGGAATTATTCCATAAAAATTTTCACACTCACCCTGACCAGTGAAGCATTATACTTCGTATCTTCATTTAATTAGTTTCAGAAAAAAGAGATTTCATAAAAAAATATTGTAGCCGATTTGTAAACTTTGAATGTTTGACCAGAATCAACCAATCCTTTGCTAAACTCAAGAAATCAAATTTCTGGTAGTTTGTCATTAATATCAGCTTTAAGGAATAGCTGGATAGTAATTTGCGTATAAACCACTAAGAACCAAGATGCAGTAAACTGTTATCTCAGTCTTGTTTAGGAATCATCAAGAAGAGTTTAGACAACTCTGTCGATAATCGAACCCAAGAACTTCAGGCTTTATAGCTAACGAATTACCTTGGGGATCACTTAGTCAAAAACCAGTAGTCGACATTTACAGTTTCAGTCAAATCTCGATAAACTAACGCGACTACATATTTCCATTATTAATGACATGGTTGAAGTTCAACAGTCATAACTTCCTGTTAGAACTCTGGGAATTTATTAACCAGTCAGCTCATTGTTTTCGTTTACTTAGATGGATGGCTAATCGTTATTAACATTTGAAAAGTAGAACGACATAACTAACCAAATCTATATAATTACCGAAATTTCACTTGTTGATATCAGTTCAAGTATAAAAATAACTCGAATCCATGAGCTAATCTGTATCACGTCAAACAACTTATTGACTTGTTCAAATTTCATAATTTTGAATCACAAATAGAAATATATTCCAGACAAAACTAAACCTGTAAATAAGTTATTTCTTAGCTATTAGTATTCATTTTAGGAATTAAAGCTCAATAAAAACAAACAAACATGACATACACATACATATCTAGAGTATAAAATGATCAATCTTGTAAATTGTTTAACATTTTACCTCAACTCATCATTGTTTCAATATAGTCGGGGTTGTTTTAACGATATCTTCTTCGAAGCAATTAGTCCTTTTGATAAATTTGGATAGTATAATAAGAAGATGAAGATTATCAGAACTATGTAACATATTAGCGAAATACATTCCGAAAAATCTTCATTACTCAATTAGTTAAGCGTAAATCATATGTGATTTCTGTATATATACTTTTTTCGACTAGAAACTACCCACATTTACTACTGTTTGCTATGAATATATTTAAGCATTGTTTCAAATATTTTATTTTATTACCAGTTGAATTCATGAGTCTATTAAGGCTACACCACCATTGAAAACCTGGACATGATCATGGATCGATTGAAGTTAGATATTAACGCTACTGGATGCCGGCTCGGCGGTCTAGAGGTTAATCGCTCGCACGTGAGACTGAAGGTACTGGGTTCGGTTCTCACATGCGGGGTCACGGATGTTCACTACTGAGAAGTCCCATACCAAGACGAAATGGACCATCCAGTGCTTCCAGGTTTTCAATAATGGTCTAGTTCAAATTAACTCATGAATTCAACTATTAAAGAAATTACGTTTATGATACATCAATACTCATCTGTCATATAATGATTAGAATGGTTATAATGATTAGTTTATTTTTGTTAAATTATAGTTATCCATTCTATTGACTAAGATTTATATTTCAATCAAAATGAATTACAATGAAATGTTATAATGAATTTTATACTTAATAATCAAATTAATCTCTTTAAGTAACTTGTAAATGTGTTTTATTTGAGATTCCAATTGGTGTGTTGGAATAATTGATTCATCAACTAAACGTTCTGCATAAAAAATAAGAACCTTTTGAATAGACTTTTACGAAGTGATTAAAGTGCAACAATACATCATTGGTTTTCCTAATGTTTTAAGAAATCCACTTTTCGTTTCAGTCAGTCAGTCAGTCACAACGTAGAACTTCGTACGTACGTACATCAGTTCGAGTTGCCATACCACATTAGCACAGAGATACAGTTGTCGATTCAAATCCCATAGTGGTAGAAGTAGTAGGAGTATAATCAGAAATCCAAAAGATTAGGGTTTGAAGAAATTATTGAAGGAGTATAGTACAGTGAAATAAATTTGGAAAGAGAAAAAGATAAAGACATGAGGAATTCAGAAGATTAGAATTTGGTAGAACACAAAGAGTGAATGCATCTTCGCCATTGCAAACGATTTTGAGCCATGTCATTCAAGGTCTCTAACCATCGGTTGCTATCATCTCGCGAATCCCAACCAGGTAGTCTACACCTACCAACATGGCCCAGTCCACTTGTCAGTTACTTCATTGATTTGTGCCACGTTTTGGTCTGGCCACCCCTAGCTTTCTTCCAACCTACTCCTACACCATGAAACATTGCACGTCGGGGCAGTCGGTGGTCGGGCATACGTAACACATGTCCCAGCCATCTCAACTGATGAAGTTTCACTACTTCATCAATCGATTTGCCATCCCTACCTAGTACTCGTTTCCTAACAACTGCATTACTTACCCGGTGGTCCCAGGATATACGAGCAATGCTTCGAAGACACCTATGATCGAACACTAGTAGCCTACGAATATCCTCTACTCTCATGGGCCATGTTTCACTGCCATAAAGTAGGACGGAGCGAACTGCTGCACAGTAAACCCGTCCTTTGGTTGCTAGACGGATATATCGCCTACGCCATAAATGACGCAAGTTGGCGAAAGCTAGACGAGCCTTCTGTATCCGTGTTGAGATTTCGTCACATACCAGACCACAAGGGCTGATGAGACTCCCAAGATAAGTGAAGTGGTCTATACGCTCAACTACTTCACTCCCTATCATTAGTTCAGGTGTCGATGCAACCCAATCCTGAAGTAACATTTTGCACTTCGAGGGAGAGAATCGCATCCCGAACATACCTGCATTGTTGCTTATAGTGGTCAGAAGACTCTGCATGTTGTCAGCGTCTTCACCGAGTAAAACTATGTTGTCGGCGTATTCTAAGTCAACAAGTGAGCCTCCTGGTAAAAGTTCAACTCCTGGAGGTTTAGCTGATGAAAGTGCTATCTCTAAAAGTATGTCAATGACAAAGTTAAACAAGAATGGGGAGAGTGGACAGCCCTGACGAACACCACTTGTGGTAATCAGTTCTGATGACAGTTCGCCATAGGCTCTAACTCGACCAGTTGTGTTCGAGTAGAGAGCCTTTATGAGGTTAATGTACTTCTTTGGTACTCCTTTCAGTGACAAACATTGCCATAGAACCTCACGATCAACGGAATCAAATGCCGCCTTAAGGTCAAGAAATACTACTATTGTGGGACGTCTGAATTTGTGTCTATGTTCTAGAACCTGACGTAGGGTGAATATCTGGTCTATGCAACCACGTCCAGGTCGAAAACCAGCCTGGTTTTCTTTAGTCTGCTCTTCACGAGCTTTGGTTAGGCGACCTGGTATTATTGAAGCTAATATTTTAGACACTATATTAGTCAAACTGATCCCTCTGTGATTGTCACAAGAGAACTTTTGTTCTTTCTTATAGACTGGCACAATCAGTGATTGGGACCAGTCAGATGGAATTACGTCCAGTTCCCAGATTCTACCTAAGACCTCAGTCAATCTCACTGCTAGTACTGGACCACCATCCTTAAAAATCTCAGGGGTCAACCTGTCAGGGCCTGCTGCTCTCCCTCGCTTCAGATTTCCTATAGCTTTTTCAACCTCACAGAGGGTTGGAGGACTTACATCAATTTGCCATTCAGGACGACTGGGGATCGTGGGTAATTGAAGTGTGGCTGAAGGCCAGTTGAACTGATCCCTAAAGTGTTCTGCCCATCGATCCAATCTCCTGGATTGAGAATGAATAATATGCCCATCTTTATCTGAGATGGTTTCACTGATATTCGGGTTCCTAATACCGGTTTCTCTAACGAGTCTGAATAGCTGCCTACTGTTACCTATTGCCGCTGCCTTTTCCATCTCTCTTGCTTTCGCTACCCACCACTGTTCACGATCATTACGTAGGCTTCTTATAAGCCTGCGCTTAAGTTGACTCCGCTCTTCGTTATGCTCAGAGCCAGGTGGGATGAGTTTACGAGCATCTATCAGTGCGGTAGATGCTGCCGAGATCCATTGTTTCTCCCTAACGTTATGGTTTACCTTACTAGCGGATATCACTGCTGTTTCCACAGCTTTTCAGATGTCATTCCACGCTGCCTCGGGGTGGACACAACTTACATGGCTGCCTAACTGTTTTCCTAGTTGTTCCTGAAATATATTCTTAGCTTGCCTATCATTAAGTATAACCCTTAGAGGCTTCCCTGCAGTGTCTTTCCTACGACCAGTAAGACTCAGACAGATACGTGCTCGCACTAGAGCATGATCTGAATCTAAACATGTGCCCCAGAATGAGCGACAGTCTTCTATCGAGCCCCTCCATCGGTGGCTGATAGCGATGTGATCTAATTGGGTCCAACGTTAGGACGAATTCGGGGGTCGCCATGTCAAAAGATGTTTTTCCTTATGCTTAAAGTTAGTATTTGCAAGAAATAGGCGGTTATCTGAGCATAGCTGCAACAGACGGTCGCCATTATCTGTTCTTTTCGCCATGACACCATAAGATCCACCCAGGTGTCTTTCCCTTTCACTTAGTTTACCTACTTGAGCATTAAAGTCACCTGCTACTATTACTACATCAGAACGCCTAGCTTCTCGGAGAAGGTCAGAAAGTTTCCTGTAGAACTCATCTTTTATATCGTCTGAGCTGCAGTCAGTGGGAGAGTAGGCAGAGACGACGAAGAGGCAACGACGAGTTTCCCTATATTTCCGGGTCCTTACTGATCCGTTTAGTCGGACAGCGCATAGACGACTGTCTAATGGGATCCAGTCTTAAAGAGCTAGTTCTGCCCTAGAACTTAATGCTATACCTACTCCAGCGAGGCCACGGGAAGCAGCATCAGGGCTTCCAGATACACGAAGCGTGTATCGAGATAAAACTTTATTTTGATTAGGTGCGGTCAAATGAATGACACTACTCGGATCTTGTATGCGCGTTTCGGAGACGCAGCACACATCGATGGTGTAAGATTCTAGAGTACTAGCTAAGGAAGCCTGTTGTCCTATTTGGCACAATGTTCGGACATTAAAAGTTCCTATATGTAGTTTAGAGCGTGGTTTCAGGAGACCAGGAATAACGTTCTGTGTACTCGAATCGTTTGCCCTAGCGGTGCGAGGTGATAAAAGGACGTGGGAAGGGTTAGTCGTGGAGATAACAGAGTTATTAGGTGTAGGAAGGATTTGAAAGCGACCAACTTGGTCTTGTGTGCAGTTAAGGGTATGAGGGCTAGTATCACTTCCCGGCTGCCCACACCGTGGAAGGGTATTTCTTGAGGGACCTGAAAAAGAAGTTGGATTAGTGTTGGTCTTAACGACCTGGGAGCGTGACCGCAGTGCCCAAGGGACATCTGCTTGAGGCCGGTCACGCACGGCCTTTTTGTGGGGATTTTTGATGTGTTAGCTCCGTTCTTCAAAAGTCCTTACCGCCGGAGACGGAAATCCGTGGGATAAGGCGAGGTGTGCATTTTTAGGGTCGACCTTTTCTAACCCCACCCCTCCTTATGGGAAGGCAGCATCGCTGTCATGCTGGTTGTCTGAAGGAAACACCTTACTGCTTTCACACCTCTGTACAGTCAGCAGTACGACTTCGCCTTCGGACCTTGGGATTGCTGCTTTTAGTCTCACCGCTCTTCAACCGACCTGTCTGGCATGGTAGGACCTTGAGGAACGATTGTTCCAGCCAGCATAGCTCGATTGGATCATCACGATAGGCAAGCCCGACCACCACGTCAAGGTAGCAGCAACGGTCGGGCCACTTTTCGTTTAAAGTATAATCAACTGCAAAGTTAATAATGAAAATATTTAGTTCTGTATTGATTGATCGTCGATTATATACCAACTTTATATTTGCTTAATACTTTACTATAGAACACATTCTAACGATTAAATTATTATTTGATCACTAGTTTAAGTGACTCGATATAGTATACACTATGTTTTTTACATTAAATAATTGGAAATAATTAATAAGGGTCTCTGAACTCAAGTTGAATGCCAGTTGGCACTCGTCATCAATAGGAGAACTAATACTCTCTGTAGAATTCAATTATGAAACATTTAGTTTTGTGTTTTCTATATAATCTTGATCAACGTCGATGAATTACTTAAATGAAATGAAATTATACACTTTATTAATCAAAATAGTTCATATTATGTAGATAGTTCACTGAGTTAATTCCTTTGTTGTTTGTCTAGCATATCATGAACGTATGTTGCTTATGAATGATACACATTCTTAATTAACTTAACTGGGAAACAAATTTTAAACAGACATTTTACTATTTACTAAGGCTTCCAATATTATTGTCGTTTAACCAGTCTGTCAATGGATGTTGTAAGAAAATTATTGATAAACATAATGTTATCTACAGAAGAAAAGGGAAACTTTGTGATCAATAAAGTTAATCGGATGATCATTTCACGTTGAAAACTAAGATTAAAACACAGAAGGTGACGAGCAAGTCACATGATATGGATCAGCTGATTAGTTTACAATATTATTTCTAAGCGAAAGAATATTAAAAAATAATTACCATTTGTGTGTTTTATTTTTATGAAACAATAAAATCAAATTATTGATAAATTTAATTTTTCAGAGATGGCAAGAATTATTCGATCCTCAAAAGACAGGCATAATTACACTTTCAAAATTTTGTGATGTATTAGGATTGGAACTGGAGGCTTTGTAAGTGATTCATTTTTGACGTTGACTATTAATATTTATAAAAACGAATTGTGGTTATATTAATGCCTAATACAGATTGGACTAATGATTTTACTATAGAGTCCAATATTGTATTGGCTTACTCCGATAATCTATACCAAAATCACCAACTTAGAATCCATCCATCAGAACACTTTAGAACGCGGGACTTTTAATGCAGGGTCATTTGTGAAAAAAATAATCAAACTGGTGAATACCACAACGTATACAGTATTTTGCATTCCTATAAGAACAGGTACCAATTTCGTGACATAGAGGATTTTATGTTAATCGAGGTTAGAAAGGTTACAGTAGTTGTTGTCATTGTAGCAACTCCGATATGTAATAATAGTAATGACAAATCCAAGGAACATGGTAAAAATCACCTAGTTCCCAACAAGTGAAAAGTTTACTATGGAACGAATAATTGTTGACTGGTTTTTCAAATTTTCTATACAATCCACGGAGCCACAGTTTAGAAATATATAGCAATCGTTTATACTTGAATTTAGCTAAACTGTTTCGTCCTAATACGGTATATTTCAAAGTTATGCAGCCATAGAGCGTGGTTTCTTAGAATCTCATCTTGAGATTATGAGGACAGTCCACAAGTGAATTTGAGGAAGCTCTAACAAGCTCAGAAGGAGCCGAACATATACTATCCAATCAGCTTTGGGAAGATTATTCCAGAATCACTATGTCTAGTTTCCCTTTTGGACAATGCTAATATCCCCCTCTGTGTGCGGACTGGATAACTTTAATGATGATTTCGTTTTTACTGAAAAACTATAAATACCTGACAGTTTTGTACCATAATTGACACTGCTTTGAGAATAACATTCCTACTTACTATAAATAAATTATATATTTGTAATATCCCAATGAGTAGAAAAATTAGATTTTCTGACGTTTCGTGACTCAGTGTAAGCCACTTCTTCAGAGAATAAATAACCAAATTCCTACTTACTAGTATTTTGTCTTCTCTCTTGCGATGTTGCGGGTTCGATCGTTCAAGTAGTCTAGTAGTACTCATCATAGCAAGAATCTAAGCTCTAGATATAACAGAGCTCTTAACCTCTAAGCTATTAGATCAAGCTACAACAGTTCCAATTTCCTATCATCCTTGTCTAGATTGTTAGAACAATAATTAAAGCAAACCAATCTGATGTGAAAATAAGACATTGAATACTGTCTGGATAGTGTTTCATTTTATTCTTAACCGTTCGAAAATATATATCTGCTGTAAACTACTGTACAATTACTTACAAACCAATTCATCATTGAAATACCTGATTTCTGGACAGAAAATTAAACGTTTTCAGAATTCAATGTCATTTTTATTACCATTATCATTGTTTATTCAGTTAACTGAATGAGTCAACGTAGATTTTTCAATAGATTCAATTGATTGTCTATTTTAAGATGACCAATCTGTATACACTTTATAGTTAGTTATTCATAATTCAATTTTCATTCGGTCTATTGTTGTTTTCTTTCTTTATTAAAATGAAGTGAATTCGATAAAGTTTTACTTTCATTCACATGTTCCACTATTTGTTTTTCAATAATTGCAATTCATATCACTGAGTTAGATCATTTGAATTGCGATATTTTTTTGAACGACTCACGTATTAAATGATCGAATTTTAAAATATCTATGTTAATTTTAAGACCACTAAGAAACAGCTTTTCATTAATAATTTGAAACCCATAAGCAGCAGTCCAACACAAGCTGTAGGAACTAGGACGTACAGAGGTTACTAAGACTATGATAACGTTAATTAACTAAGTTAAAACACAATGCTCTATATTTTTAACTCCGATCAGTTTCTGATATGGCCCTACCTTTATCAAGCAGCATTGCTGAAAAATGGTCCCATTTTCAAACTGATTAGATGTATAAGAAAATTAATCAAAGATTTACTGAAGAATTAGCTTCGGTATGGATTTCTCAGACTCTTAATCTAATGCACTAAACTATGGATTTCATGAAGTCATGGATTGTTCCAACAATGAAGTCGATGACGGTGACGTTTTATGAAAAATTAATTTAGTTTAAAATTATGATCTATTATATTTAAACTAAATAGTTTGAAATTATCTTGCTCATCACGATGTATAAAATCACTCATTTCTATTTAGTGTATGATGATCGCCGTACATAACAGCATTCAAAGCCATAATACAAACTCTATTCACTGTTCCTTGATATTCACCATTTCTCAAGCTCTTAACTACTCTCTTCAAAATGAATTAATCTTTATCAACGACTTAACTAAACAAATGAGTAAATTGTTTTGAATAAATAATATGAAAAATATATGATTAAAGTCCACATTTTAGTCGAAACAGAAATATCAGTATCTAATCGACTTATTATTAAAAATATCAAGTTTGTCCTTTGCTCAGTTAGTTATATCTATATATACAATCGAATTTTTGACCGAAATTTCATTGCATTCATTTTGTTGTATACAGAAAGTACTATTCAATTTGACTTTATACATTCTGATATACTTTAAAAATATTTTTTACATGTGTGGTAAAATAATAAATAAATGTGTTTTTGAAAATAATTGGACTAAATAGACTGGATAACGAGACGAATTCGCTGGTGTAGATTTACTACTACTACTATTACTACTACTACTGCTACTACTACTACTACTGTAGTGAGCAGAATACTAGTTGGGTACAATCGAATGTATTAAAGCAAAGATTACAGACTATGTTAGTAAATTTTGATAACCAAACAATGAACAGCCAATTTGCAAATTCACAACCAATTGTTTCAATCTTCACTGTTTCTTCCCTTTATCCATTGCTCATGCATTTTCCAAGCGATTGCGCTTCATTTCAGTTCTTTCGTCATCGGTCTTCTGCCAAAATACATTTTATGTCTGACCCACACCATATACTACTTATATAGATATAAGTAGACCACACCATACTACTACTACTACTACTACTACTACTACTACTAATAATAATAATAATAATAATAATAATAATAATAAATCTCTCCTTAGTCCGCTGAACTGATGGGACCTTATCGATCATGTTAAATAAGAATGAGGTTAACATTTCAATGTACCAATTCACATAAGTATCAACTCAAACATTGAAAATATTGTAACCATGTATTATTGGTTCTTAACTTAAACTGCCCTGAAGAACACTGTATGTCAGATGTTAGTTCATTTAACTAATAATTAATTGAAAGAAGAACTAATATAATAAGTATATATTTGTTTACTTTGAAGTACCTTGCATTATGCCGCGAAACGTCAGAAATATAATTTTTTCTACTCATTGAGATATGACAAAAAACATATTTACTATTAACTAACTACTCAATGATCAATTTATTTGAAACTATCAAGTCCAACCATCTTTTTCATACTAATAATTAATATAAGAGTATTCACAATTCGACTTTTTAATTTTCATTTTTGTGATACTCAAGAGAATGTTTTTTTTATGGTTCGGACAATTTTATAATGTATAGGATCAACAGTAGCACAATAAATAAAGTTAGTTGAGAAATTATTCTAAATCAGAGAGGATTGAACGAATGTTTAGTCCCAGTTTATTACTTTTTGATCAATGCACACACAGGTATGACTACAAACGAAATTGAATTCGTTACATTCATCTGCATCCAATGTCACTGTAATCTAACCTTAACCGTGGTAGAATTTTTAAATGATGGTCATTGGGTTTAAGAAGAAAAAGATTTCAGTCACTCATTGAAGCATAAGCTGACCAATTAACTGATTACAGAATTCAGGAAATAAAGCTCATTAAATTTTTTTTCGATCAGATAAATATAATAATAAAAATAACTTATTATATACAAATATTGTAATTACAAAACAAGTTAGAAGTACATATTAGTGAGTTAGCTAAGCTTAACCACTTCATTTATCTCAGAAGTTTCACCGGGAGTAATGGGTTGATGTTTGACGTGATCTCGGAACGGATTGGAACAGCTCTCTTGCAGTTTGCTAACTTGCGTAGGCGAGGTGTCCATCTCCCAAGTAAAGGGTCTTTTTACTGCTTAGCAGTTTGTTCTGTTCTGCTTAGAGGCTAAATTTGATAAAAGGTGTCTTTCAACAAGTGCTCGTATATATTGAGACCATCTTGTTAACAATGTTAAGGTTTGCCATACGGTATTAAGTAAAGATGGTAAAATAGTTGAGGAGGTAGTAAATCGTTAAATGAGGTGGGTGGGACATGTATTAACCACCACCTACCTCGACGGGTGATGTGGGCTAGTGCAAGAGTAGGCTAGAGCAAAGCTAAGTGTCATCAGACTAGAAGCTTGAATAAGTCTATACAGTCATTAAATGTTGAACTGAGACATTTATGTCATATCAGACTTCTTGGTTAGTTTCTGTGAGAATATCGTAACCAATGCTTGGTTTCTTTGAATGACATTTCTTAGAATCCGTTGTAATGGCATAGATTCAACCACGTTTTGTCTTCATTTATTGCCACATTTTGAAATTACCTAATGCTTTTCATTTCATGAATTCACTCTTTCTTATCCAATCATATCGTATATATCTTGTCCTTTCTTCTGCTACTTAAACCGTTACCAATTCTACTACTTTCAGATTTGTCTTGATCATATCAGCTTGAACCAATGAAGATGTAGACCAAGTTTTAGGTTCTATGTGAATAACTGGTTGATTTAAGGCTAGGAGAATATGGGGATTAATATTGTTAAATGTCTACGTGATTCATTCTAATATTTGGACATCAGATTCATACTAATCTTATTATATATGTTGTCACCCATATATTTACCTTATTCAATTGTTAAACTGTAACCTTGAGCATGTTTTATACATGTGTATGTTAGTACGTGTTTGTCTATCCATTTCCTGTATTTCTGAAATGACTTAAATAACTGAGTAACTTTATTATTCTATTAGTCGGTATATTACCGAACTCCAATGCTCTACACAATCTCTGCATCCTTTACTATTTGTCGGAAATATCTGTATCCTAAATTCAATGCATATTAAACTTTTGATATACCATTGTTCTAAACGTAATAAATCAACCAATTATTTGTAAAGTAAACATTATTTGTACTTTAGTAAAGCCAATATAGTTCAAACATTGTGCATTCAGTCAAGCGGTCACTAAAAGAACACCATCTCCAACTGTTTTCCATATTTTCATTGTTCTTTTTAATGGGTTTTTTAAACAGAGAATTGTGTTTCATTAAAATATTTATTGCCTACCCTATTTACAAATAATGTTTTAATCTATCATCTTCCTTTCATTGTGTGGGTACTTATCCATATGATAACTGAAATTCTGGCATACGTTTCCAAATAATTAAAATGTTAACTGATAAACTTCGTCTTCTCACTGCATTATCGAAATTTAAAGTGTCAAATATCAGATCATAGTCACCTGGTTTCCATTGGGAAATTCACAACTCCTCTTCCCCTAGAAAAAGAGACATACTTTGTTTGATTCCAGTCTAAAATAACTAGGACACAACTAAAATAAAGTGAAGTAGATTTGCCAAGATTTTGTTGCATTCCAGGAGTGTTTTTTATCAGAAGAAACGGTGAAAACCAGTCAGCATTGTCTGTTGAACCGAATATAGTTTTCTAGAAAATTCGCCTTTCTATTATACTTAAGCCTGTAAAACATCAATTTATGTCATAATAATAATGTAATGTCATAAATTAACTTGTTTGACATAAATTCAACTGTGACATTGGATACAATCATAGATGAACTTGGGCTATGATCGTAGATAGAGGCTGGTTGAGCACAACTTAATACCTCCAATCAGTGATTGAAAACTAGATGTTGATGCTCAAAATTGTTAATTGTGATGGAGATTCCATCATTTGTTATCCTCTTATAAGTATCGAGTAACTTGGTCTGACTCATGTTTATTCCAGGCTCCGTTTCGATAATGATTGAGTAACTAGATGTAGGTGATGACATCACAAATTGGTTAAAAATGAAGTTGTGCCTAACTAGTTTCCGTCTCAGTAGTAAAGACATTATATTTTCTTTATAATAATATACTTCATTTCGTGTGTCTTTGCTGTTGCAGTGTTCTTTACTTTGATAGAACATATAACCACTAATCTTTGATTATCTATCGTTCTCTAACTGATTTCATTTCGTAACAAAAAGTATTTATAAACTGTGAAAATGTCAACATAAACAATAACTAGCTATTTAATTTTTATTTGTAATTTTTGTGTGTGGTTGGGTGATACATTCTACTGTTTAGACGATTCAAATATGTTGAACAAGAAGAATTAAAGGTGGCAACAGATTTACATTCTTCACTGGAAAATGTACATAAACTTCAAGAGAACGGTCAAACGAATAATAACGTAAATAATACAAATAGTGCAAACAATGTAAGTGTATCAACTTCTTTAAAACTGCTTCCCTTTTTTGTATTTATTGAAACATGTATGTGAAAAATATACGTTTTTGTACACATCATTCTATAAGGTTCGAGTCCATAGATTCCTACAACACTGATACCAAACTCTTAATATGTCATAAAGCGAATTTAGTAAACAGAACCTCAGTCGTAATATAAAGAAAAACGCCTTCGTGTTCTTGATGCAATACAGTATTTTTACGCTTATTAATGTTAATGTGGATGTAAAATGTTATAAGAGTGATTTAGAAGCATGCAAACGCATTATGATGTTCATAATTGAATATGAAATTAATGCTAATGTTTTAAAACTTATGTAAATCTTGAGATGTTATCACTGAATATATTTTTAAGTTGTAGGACTGCAGGCTTGTTCAGTGCTGCAAATTAACTAAATATAGGACTATAAACTATTTGATACCAACTCAGTTGTGTAAAGCTAATGCATTTGTCGTAAGACCTTGTAGTGCCGTGTTTCGTTAATTGATCGCTTCGATAACCGTTATTATACCAATCTTAACGGTGTAAAATATCAGAAGGCAAAGGGAAGCGGCAACTACATTTTCATTGACAAATAATGAAGGCCAGAAAGCTGTGAGCACATGAGCAAATGTTAGCAAGCGAAACATACATGACATGCATTGGAGATGGCTGGTAAGTCAACTCGAGAGCGAAGCGATAATAATGAGTATTGGAGATGGCGGGGAAGCCAACTCGCTATGAGCAAGCATTACTCAATATTTATAATCAGACAAAAATGAATGACAGACATATGATGATTGAGATACGAAGTGTGCACACATATACGCTCATATAAAAATATAGTCAAGGTTAATAAGCGAATAGTTAACATGATCAAAATATGACTCATAATATGTAGGTGAATTGGCTTGGCCAGTAGCTAGAATAAAGTATATGGGCTTAACATAAAGACAGATACTACAACCTCAGTGTCTTTGGCTATCTCTGACGTTATTTTGGTACACACTAAAGATTAGTTCTTTATTAGGATGAAACAGTGCCTCAGTACACTCTGGTTTCCAATAATTACCTAGTTGCAATTAGTCTGTAATGTTAAACTAACGTCGAAATACTGAAGTACTCATCAGATTCATATTTTGCGTTACATTTAAAAATGATCATATTTGAAATTATCGACTTCTTGAATAGACAGATTCTTTTTACAAAATATCTTGTCCTAAATACATATCAAACTGGAGTATTCGACTATATTAATTTTTACTGTAAAACTGAAAGCTTGGTGAATACATACCGTTCATATCAATGACTATCTCTGATGGTTATCTGTAAAATGTTTCGTCTTTGTAAACATTGACTATAACCTAAAGAAGGCAATTTACATTAGGAATCTTTTATCATTAAAAACTGACAGAATGTTGATAAATGCATCCATCTGCCATGATTCACATTCTGTTTATAGCAGATTTTTAGAAGTCAGTCAGTGACAAAACAAAGAGTCTATTATAAGGTACCAGATTTGTGGAGGCTGTTCATATTAATGTTTCAATGCATCAAAAACTGAAATCTATTGAAGAGCCATTCCAAATTCTAGGGTAATGAATGTCTATTACATTCAAGAGTGATATACTCTTTACTCAAAATTGATAGTCTCTCAATAATTGTGAAATGGTGGACAAGAAATAAGTACAATAAATGTTTCCTTACTTTGATTAACTGACAAATAACCCACAAATTCCTCTATCTTATCATAGTGAAAATCATTTTAATGTACTTTTTCTGATACCCAATTTGTGTCATATAATTTATACAGAAACGTCTTATTTACCAGGAACAAACAAGTGTTATTACTGTATAATGTGCACTTATTTGGGATATTTTACATCATTAATTTCAATATTCTGGAACAATCGTTATTAGTAAATATTGTAGCAATTCTGAAATTCATTTGCTGATGAAAATCACTACACTTCTCCGTCATGGTAGTTTCTCATCTCTTTTATCATTCTGTGTAGCGAGTTATAATAAACTAGTTCATTATATACAATATCACAGTAGGTACTGTTCATAAAAACCAATTCTATTTCATGATGTAAATCTTTGTACTGATAAAGTTGAATTGCGGATATAGGTGTAATTTAGAACTTGAATTTTGTCCCATTTATTAGCTTGTCAGTTAAATATATCTATATTCTAGTGTTGATGTTCATATCGGGATTCGAACCCACTACCTACCTATCGATATAAATACCTATGCATTATTCACTAAGCTAGTAAATCCAGTAAGATTATTACTGTTGTGAATGAGAACACAGGTGAGGACAACCAAATATGTATTTAGCACAAATTACAACGTTACTGGGTAAAATACAAAAACCATGCTATGATACACTATTTGCAAAATGTTCTTCAATTGCCTCAGGCTTCATTGTTCCTGGATTTCCACACAAATTGCTTTTTATTTCTCTCCTTCTTTCCTGATCTTCTTAACGTTCTGCTGTTAGATATTCTATTCCTTACTCACCATATATACTACTTATATCGATATAAGTAGCTCACACCACACTACCATATATAGACCCTTATAAAGAACCTGTTAATTATCATTTACATTTTTTTAATTGTGAAAGATGTGTTTGTTTTTTTCTTCGATCAATATAAATAAAAATATAGGGATTATCAAATGAATTAATCAAGTCAACTGATTATCAAGAGATCTCTGGTGATATGCCAGCAGAATTGAAAGAGACAATCTTTGCCATAGTTACAGAAGGTGAAGATATATATAACAACAATGATAAAGTAAGTTTGTTTTATTATTGTTATTATCAGTACTATTATTTGCAAAGGTTTATTATTGAGACCATGAATTGATCAATGTTAGACCACCATTTAAAACCTAGAAGCATTAGATGACTGTTTCGTCCTAGTATGTTGTTGATATTAAGAACCGAATTTCAATTAATCTCTGAAAGAATAAACGGGCTGATTGAAAAGTTGCCTAATCAATACTTGTGTTTATAAGTTTATTATATTTTGAATAACTGCTAGTAGTGGAATCAAGGCAGTAGGTTTTTTCTGTTTGGGGCATATCGTCGTGGTGTATCTACATCTTGACTCCGATGTCCTCATTACTTCAAACGTCAAAGGGTTTATTTGGCTTATTACTGAGTTATGAAAACTATCATTAGTTGCTTGGTAAAAAAAGTACTGGAGTTCAAAAAAAAGAGTTAGCTCTAGTACAACCTTCACTCCGAACGTTAAGGTATTGAATAGAGAGAGTAAATCAATTTATTTACCTGTGAATCTTCACTGACTCACGTATTTGAAAAGTATATTAACGATCTCTACCCATCGACTATTCAAAACTGCCATAGAGGCTACCATGGAAGTAAGCAAGGAAGGAATGACCATACAAAAGAACGATATCAGTTTACATAGTAGCCGAATGTCAATCTTAATCGTAAATAAAAGATTTGATTCCGCATAATATTCGTAATCCATGATGACATAACTTTTTCACTTAAAACACTAGTGAGAATAATAATAATAATTTTTGTAATATCCAAAGGAGTGGGAATTTGTATTTCCGACTTTTCGTGACTTAATGTAAACCTTTCCTACAGAGTAAATAAATATTTCAAGTATATATAAAAATTACCTAAAATTTCCACAGAAAACCCCCTTATCATATGCTCACTAGTGACTGGCTCCATGAGGTATTTCCTGGAGTTCTAGTGAGAAGCAGTAACCAATGGAGTTAAACCACGTCTGTTGGGAAACATCAACTGACTGATGACATTGGTGAAATGGTTGTTCAACTTCGTGAATTGGTTGAAGTGAGACATTAACACCGTTAGATGCCGGCTAAATGGTCTATCGGTCAAGTGCTCTGGCGCGAGACTAGTAGGTCCTAAGTTTTCACCTCGCGCACTGCTGAGGAGTCCCATGATAGAACGAAAACGGCCGTCCAGTGCTTTCAGGTTTTCGATGGTAGTCTAGCTTCAATTGACTCATGATTTCAAGTATATATAAATATTTATTTATTGGGACGTATATTATCATAACTCATCTCTCTGTACTGTATTCTCTACTCCTAATTTTCCGTTTCCACTGATATTGTTTAAATTGCTTTGATTTTTATATTTTCACTGTGTTGATGTTTTTTTTTTAATTCAATGGGCCGATAAACATTTGTTTGAAGTTATGCAATATGTTTGACGGGTTAACTGTTTCAATCAGAGCTTTACTATATCCATTGCACAATAAATCAATTAATAGATAGACTTTTAGATAAATCAAGAGACTATAAAATTTAGTTACATAATTTTAAAGGTATGGAATATTTATAAAATCCTTCCGTACAACCTTAGTGTAATCTCTTTGATGAATATATTAGGAATACCTTTTTCGACGTTTTAAAAAATCTGATTTAATAATCCACAATATCAAACTTTGTTAATATTCGACAATAATTAGGATTTTTTTTAAATGGGTTCTTAGGTAGTTATCAATGACAAACATTCGTGCACACACAGATTTGTAACATTCTTGAATAATTAAATTAAAAAAGTAATCGTGGATGATAATTTCGTCGAAAAGAGAAGTTTCTTCGCTGAATTCTCTTTATTTTTATTCAGTGACACAATGGGTTATTTTAATGATCATGGATGCTTGGAATTGAGTTCCCTTTTTAGACATCAGTTGTTTAATTCACTACTGTTCGTACGATTGAGTTCGTGCATACATTTTCTTGGTTTAATATAAATTATTTTTCACATAAGCGTTTAAAATAACTTGAGATATACGTTACAAAAACTGAAATGAATGGTAAGTAGTTGAACAGACAAGTTTTGTCATGGTATACCAGTTCTTTGCAAAAGATAATCTTCTTTTGAAGTCCTTCAACTCTTGAAGTTTGTATGTACGTATGTATATATGTATAATTTACATATAAATTCGTGACTGTTTATAGATTCGACATTACTTCAAAAATGCATTCATAGTAAGGACTAACAGAGTTTAGTTTAGTCTTCTACTACGTTTACAGTAAATTTTTCTGCTTTCTGATTCAGTCACTATTTATGGTTTGCACGACGTGTAAAAATTACCTGATATTACCATATCTGTTTGAAGCAATAGGATCAATAGAGTTTAGCAAAATAACTGAAAGCATAAGTATGTCATACTTACATGGATCGTAAAATTTCATAGTTTGGCTGTCAGAAATACGTTTAAAGTACTCCAGTCAAACTCAATATTCATCTAAAGTCACAATGAATAATCGGTTAATTTTAATGTGGACTTGAATATAGGTTTATAACTGCGAAGGTTCCCACTAAAGAGATAATGTACACCCTGGATATTTTACGAATAGTTCCACAATGACTCGTTCAGTGGCCATTCAATGGTGTCTTGCTTTGAAATTGGTGATCTGATTACTCTAATTAGGAAGATGAAATTTACGTAGTTAACCAAGTGACAATCAGATAAGGTCCCAATACGGTCATATGCGAATTATCTAACAAGAAAAAAAATATGAATCGAGTGTATTTAGAACTGAGTAGTACCTGAATGAGAATGAATCAGTTGTTCAGTAGTACATCTTAACATCTGATGCTGTTATTTAATGATGAAAAGTATTGCAGGATGTACGGTAGAATACTGACTGTGACTGACGAATTTTTATAAACTCTCACATATTACCCTAGTTACATTTCATTAAATTTATCACTCAACATATTTAATCATTACATAATCTGTTAGGGTATAAATGGCATAGATTAAAATTTTTCAATCTATCATCGTAAACGTGGGGTGTGGCTATATGTCCCTGGTTATTATTGCCTAAAAGACCCATAAACATAGGCTCAAACCCCAACTAAAATATTGTGAGAGATATCAAAACATTTATTGTTGGATTTAGCAAGTGAATGAGAAGATCAACGGTGTTTAAATTCTAATACAAGCCTAGCTAAATTGATGATTCTGAGTTTTGTAAGGTGACTATCGACAACGCGTTAGTAATTGCACTGTTTCGTACTGTTAGCTCTGTCAAATAACATTTTAAGGGTATAGAAATATTCATTATCAACTAAAAAAATAAGTAACTTTTTGTTCTGGTTGTTGTTAAACAAGTATATTATAGTTATCTTGATCATAAAACGATTATTTCAGTGTTTCTGTTCAATGCCAGTGAACTTTACCACTATACGAATGTCTTAATAGGAATCCCTTCTTTAAAAAATAGGTATTAATTCAACATTTTGATTGAAGTTACTGACGTTGGACTGTTGAACTGCTAAACTAGTCACATGCTTATATCCTAGTAGCTTATACTCTTGAATTGATTAGTTAGTTGAAACAAACTAGGCTTATTACAGATTAATGATAAGAGGGTTTTTTTTCGGTTAAAACATAACTTTCCAATCTATGCTGATTTGCGAAATCTGTGTTTAACTAAGCAAACATTTGAGCATAAAGATCATTTTGACTACTTTGATTTTATTTAAAGTGAATTGTCCTTCCATAATTACTTTTAAATTTATAATATGAAGAAGTGATTCCGACGAAATTCGTTCAACGAAAAATTTCCAGATTCATTTAAAATTGTATGAATACAAAACAAACTACTCGTGAATAAGCAAATGAAATTCTTTAAATTTTACTAAAGCGTTAATGAACACAATGAATATTTCAGGATATAGAAGTTTTGGAATTTTCTCACCATTATGTTTGATAAAAATTGTACACTTCCTTAAAGTAATAATTTGTAATCCATCGTAAATAGTTTTTAGGAAGATATCGATTGCATTTGATGTAAAATGTGGTTTATTTAGTCAGAAATTCCATGGAATCGGTTGTCAAAGTGTATCTAACCTAATAATAAACATCATTACAACCAATACTATCAGTAATTGATTGACGTTCACGTTTCTGTCCTACAAGGGGTCAGTTACGATTAGGCTACATCAGTGGTAATGACCATTGTTGTTGTCATGGTTAATGCGGGCTTGAATTACATAGTAAACATTGATTTACATTTGATCGGAGCTAAGGCTTTCTGATAGTTGTAAACATAGTTCAGGAGTGAATTGATAATTAAAATACAATCAGCACTACATATTAAAAAACACTAGTCATTAAGCAGTGTTCAATTCATACGAATGAGACATGCAAATCTGCTTAATACGATCATTCAACTACAAGTCATTAGGTTTAACTCACTCAGCACTAAGGTTATCTTGCCATTCTTATCCAAATATGTATATCTTGACCAAGCAAATAATTGAATAATTTGAAATGTACTAAATCCAAACACTATAATTGAAACGTGGGAATCAGTGTCACACGAATTCAGAGATATCGAATCAAAGTGAAAACAACGTACGAAAATCTTGAAAGTCAAGCTGAATAAACTTCTTTTCTGTATGAGGTTGTGAAGATTATTCTTCTTCACTGAAGACAAGAACTGGTCTATGTCACAGCACCATTGTGCGTTTATTATTGAACAGTAAGTGTTAATTGTGACACTCAAAAGTATCATGTACTCACTATTCACTAGCTTCGAGAGAAAACTCCCAATGTTTTAGTGACAAGTCGTCGTTACCTTTGCAGTCCAATGCAGTTGAGTGTGAGTTAGCTACTCACCAAAGACAATGACCAATGGTCACGCAGTGCTGTTTACTGATTTAATGTAGATATAAATACCGTTGGATACCGACTCAGTGGTCAAGAGAATAAGGGTCCGCATGTTAAACCGATAGTGGTTTCGATCCCTGGTGTGAACATGAACTCTGGGACGCAGGTTCGTCTGGTTGACGAGTCCTAAACAGGGCGAAACACGAGCCCAGAACTTCACTACCACTCACATGCCATCTCTGCTTAAAATGCTTGTGATTTCAGGATGATATCGAGAGAATGATTGACTTCAGTCTAAAAAGTGACAGGGAAGATTCAAACGATCAACACTTATGAATTATGTGTTCAGTTATTGAGACAATTCCATTCCTCTAAACTGGTGCATGATCTTTAATTATTTCGTAAATGTACTCTATTATTGATATTTATGGGGCGTTAGATCAATTAAATATACAACATGTAGATTTTAGTTATAAAGTCAAATGAAATCAATTAATAGATGAATAAATCAAATTTAATAATCATTCGTTATTACGTAATAATTAGTAATCACTAATTTACAACTGTATCATTCACATTTTCATTTAGAAATTTAATTTAACTAATTCAAGTAGTATATTTTTAATCGAGTTAAACTTTAATTCAATTTATTGAGGCCATTCATCGATTTTGACTGTTATGTTAAATGAAACTATTCTGTATTTTTGTTAGAGATTTGTCTCTCGTGGAATATATCATATATCGTTTTACTGAATAGTGTAATCAACAATCATCAAACATCTCCATGTTAACATTGTTTTTGTGATAGAAATAATTTCCCTGATTATGTACAAGGAATATATGTATAAATGATTATTATCAGAAGGAGTTTTATGGAGATTTAGTATTTTCATAGTTAAGAGCGTGAGTCAATTGAAGCTAGACCACCATAGAGACCTGGAAGCACTGGACGGCCGTTTTGTCCAATTGTGGGACTCCTCAGCAGTGCACACTCACAATCCCGCACTCGCGAGATCCGAACTCAGGACCTACCAGTCTCGCATCAGAGCACTTAACCGATACACCACTGAGCCGGCATCCCATGGTGTTTATGTGTAACTCCAACCAATCCACCAAGTTCACCAACCGTTCACCAATTGTCTTCAGTCAGTTCATATCTCACAACAGACGTGCTTTCAACTCCACTGGTCACTGCTTCTCACTAGAACTCAAGCAAATATCTCTTCAAGTCAGTCACTAGTGAGCATTTCATTATTATTATTATTATTATTATTATTATTATTATTATCAGGAGGGGTTTTGTGGAGATTTAGTATTTTCGTAGTTTAGAGCGTGAGTCAAATGATTGGATGGCTTTACAAGTTGATTAAATTTATTTTCATTATTTGGCAATGTTTTTTTTAAATATCTCTGTCACTTGGAAAGTTATTCTTTTGAAACATTTAAGAGATTGTTTATATTTTCGAAAGGGGGAGAACAAAATATTTACCGGATATATAATAATTAAAAAGAATTAAACGATTAGGTATTGTGATTGATGGACTCAATAGTTTTTTTTGCAGTTAAACGAATGTAAATGAAGTTAGTTTCCTTTCCAATGTAAGGTAGATGCACATTATCACACACACACACACACTTTCATATACACACGAATGCTCATATAAAATCAGTATTTTGAATATTTTTTGTCAGAGCTGAATGGTTATAGAATAGTAACTATGATAATATTTAGTGATATCATTTTTTTCTAAGTATATTTTTGATTGATTGAACTTTAGTTAGTTGATTGATTGTTTATGGGTTGTGTACAATTGAACAGATTTATAAATATACCCTATCAATTGATGTCTGTGATGATAAAAATTGTTAAACCTTAAAATATAAGCATTATATCATAAGGTTTTTAAAGCCAATCAACAGAAAGGTAGCTAGCTTTTGCTCATTTTAAGATATTTACTTCTTTAAACAAATAAGAGCCCATCCCGACGCCATATGTCCGTCAAAGAAATCCTCCATTGAACTATGTAGGTCTTAGTTGAGCTCTTGAATTCAGTTGGCTCTAAGAAATGACTATAATAATATCACACTGTCTACTATTCAGTGATACATCAGCATAAAGGCGTCACAATTAAGTGAAACTCATCTATTAACAAAACATACAATATTATCTTTTGATAACATCAATATCAATCAATTTATTTGAATATATTTGGGGAAACTACTGCAACATTTTAACTTTTAAGGTTCAAAGCAAAATATGTAAAAAAAAATGTTTTACAATAGCAGTTGAGCTTTAAAGGTCTTGAAACGGTACTACTTTTACCTACTAGAGTTTGTATAAAATCTGTGATGTTAAACTGACTACATGAACCTATGCTTGTCAAATAACTTATCAATTATATATATATAATCATAAACCAACAATCGATCTATGCATGGACAAGTGACATTGTGAATATCAAGGTAACAAACGTAATTGAATACTCATCGAGTTAGTTTAATTCCTTGTCTGCACTATAAATGTTTCATAAATCTCATTTATTTGTAAAGTTTGAATTATTGTGACCCACAATGAAATTATATCGGTTTATCCATAATATTATTTTAAATCTTTCTTTAGGAACTAGTTAAATGGATCAAATTACGTTTGGACAAGCATTATAAACGTTTATGGCATTGTGTAATTGTACGAGGTCAATATTCATCATTCTATTCGTATCAACCAGGTTATTCATTTTGTTTCCGTCATGGACCACGTGTTTTTCTATTGTTTAAAACACCGAATACTTAAACAAAATTATTATTTGTGTGTTTTGCTTGTGTATTTCTAATCGTTTTTACATATCATCATTGAAACTATTTAACCACCTATACATTCTTAGCAACGACAACAAATTGAACAGGATATAGAATAAAACATATCGATTCTACCGGGAGGAAACATTTCAAGTCAATATTCAATTACCATTTATTTTAATGCAGTTGTATAAGTTAAAACAAAAGAAAACCTTCGCTCCTAACCCAGCTGTAATTCTTTGATCTTTTTTTTTTAACACTGAATTTATTTTTTTTCCCAGTTATAACTTGGGTTGTTACGTTTTACATGTTATACTGTGCTTAGCATAATTTTCATGGAATATCCCAGAATTGATGGATTATCTTGTTCATTTCTGATAGTTTAAGTAACTCTATCCAGTAATGAGGCATGAATATGAACTAGGATGAATTATTTTATTGTAAACATTATCCCAAGTAGTCATAGGATCTCAAAATCTGACGTTCCTGCATGAGATTTACTCAAATTTTCAACCTTGATAGACAATATATTGAATATTTCTTTAATTTAAAGATATTTCACTTTAAGTCCGTTAATCTATGAGGATGGGCTCAAATTTGACATAATAATCATAGTTGTACCCTAGAGATAAGTTTATATTAGGCTGAAAAATGATATCAGTCATGTTTCCAACAAAAACAAAAACGCTTTTAAAACTAGAATGTTACACACGATTCAACTAAGATTTTTATTATGTTTTTAAATCTGTTTGTTAAAAGACATTAAATGACAAAGGTTTATGATCTGGAAACGCGGTTTTCATCTAATTTTAGCGTCTTATCCTCATCACTATCTGCCGACTTTAACAAAATTTATTATTTATAATCTATGCTAACATTGAGCTGTTATTTAGTTAATTTACATAATCTTGATTGCTTAAATCAAGGGCCATCGACGTATAGACTGCCGTTATGTTTAGTTAATTAAACCTTGCCCACGTACAATAACGGTGACAAGCCTGAAATTCTAATAAAAAGTTATCTCATGTATATATCTTAGTGGTTAGTTAAATAGTTAAAACCAGTTTTTGGCATACTATAAGATTGTAAACAAAATTATGAGTGCGGAATTTCACATAATCTAAATCAACTTTCCCACGACTACAGAGATTTTCTATTATTAAGTAGTCTCTCTATGAATACTTTAAATATTGCAATGGTAATCATGGATATAGTAGTCATTCCATACACAAATCACTGCTTGTTTAAGTCAACCTTTTTGATCCTTAACATCATTTTCGGAGCAAGAATGCTTTTAGGGTTGATTGGGATTAGGAAGATGATAATGAATTGTTTTATCTGTAGTATGCTGAAATTGAAACCAATGGTTTCGTATCGTATGTGTAGAATAAATAAGCAGAGTATTGTGTTTATACTGGTCTATTCTAAGATTACTCTATTAGAACACATGATCCTTCATACTAAGGTTCCACGTTTTGCATTATAAGTTATACACCCAGAAAATTTATACATAAAATAATAATTGTTTGTCTCCTAGCTACAAAATATTTCAGGTAGCGGAATACCGAATAGGTGATTTGATTGACTTACAATGAATATGAATCATGCTACGAATATTCAGTAAAAATGTAAAGATAATTTACAGATTAAACAACACTATTTTTGGATTATAGCTGAAAATTAAAACCATGATACAATTTTTATCCTATTTCTAACTCATTAATGGATTTACTCGGATCTCATTGGTAATGTTCATAATGAAATCCCAATCCTGTGTCTACCACTTTATGCAGTGACAGCCCGAATAATTAGTATCACACTGCTTACACAATTAAGTGGCCCAATGGTAAGCAGAGATGGATAGTGGCTAGCAGTGGAATACAGGACGCGCGTTTCGTCCTATTTGGGACTCGTCAGCTGGATGTACCTGCATCTCAGAGTTGATGTTCACTCTGGGACTCGAACCAAATACCCTCGCTTCAAACGCTATCACATTATCCACTCGGCCACTGAGTCCTGATAACCACTTGCTTGTGCGATGGGGTGAAGTTTAAATTCATTCAGTATTGTTTGTTTGAATCTTCCCATCGATTTGTTAGGAAGAAACGCTCGTCCTGGATTCCACTGCTAGCCACTATCCATTTCTGCTTACCATGCTTGTGAATTAATGCTATATCGAGGCAATACGCACAGTATGCACATATGCCAATTAGAGACTGACCAGTTGCAGTCCTAACAAATCGATGGGAAGATTCAAACAAACAATACTGAATGAATTTAAGTGGCCCTATGTTTGTAGTAACAGTGATCAAATTCTATCATCAGTACAAATATCTTAACTTAGATTTCAGTACATTCATCTGATGAGACCCCAAAAAACGAAATGTTCGTTACTAACTCCACCGAAATGTTAAATGTAAAAATATAGTAAAGCATTTAACTACATTTAGTACTTAGGAATCTTCTGCTTCTTCAAACATCCTAAAAGGGACCGATAAAAATTCAATCTTTATTATTAGCAACGTAAAAAGCACAAACACTTATGAATAATAAATAAAATTATTCTATACTCATACTTCCTTTTTTATTAGATTGGAAAGTTCAATAACAATGATTTGTGTTGAATAGTATGGATTCATGAGTACAAAATTTGACAAAAAACATCAAAGGCTGTTTTAACATCCCCACAGTAGTAAAAAAAATTAGATAAATCAGCGGCTTAAGCAGGTCGCTAGGCGCAATAACTAAGAAAAATACAAACCATATCAAGTACACAATTATGTAGAGTATCGGAGAAAATATTAAATATTAATAGTAATAAACAAACTAGCTTGTGAATTATTTACATATATTTCTTACTATAAATAGGGATACTCCTTTGAAGAAATACTTTTAATTTGATTGGTAGTTTTTTTATACATAGCGCATAGAAAAAGGGAAATAGTAATCTTATTGTTTTAAGAACACAAAGAGGAATATATTCGGTGAACAACAGAAATTCATTTGAAGAACTTATTATTATTTTGATAGACTTACAATAAGCAATAACGTGCTACAGTTTTCTTCTCGACGAACCTCTTAAGATTGGTTAATGGTTAAACATTTGTATCTATACTCATTGTGAAATATTAATTGAAACGGTCAGGAAGTTATTGTACTAGATGTAACATCAAATTATTTCAGGTTAACAGTTTTAGATGGTAAACAATATTGGAAAAAGTAAACGTCTCTTTTTTTTATTATAAAATATATATCACGCCAAGATTGTCATATCCTTTCAATGTGTGCCGGTATTCAACTTATCTAAATGCAGTCATGATTCGGTTATCCATTGAAGTGTGAATACTTGTGATGCCCGCAAATCAAATATAGTGTCAAAATAATGAAAAAATCGATGAGGCAATTTCAAAAGATAGAAATTAAAAGGGTATAAATTAATTCAAAGTAGAGTACACATAAAACACCTACTCCTTCACGGCCGTAGATATGCCTTGCTTACAAGCGTCAACTAGCACGAAGGATATTTCAAGGGACTCTGACAGATAGAAAAAAATAAACAACTGCCTGTCACCATATTGAACTGGGTTCAAACAAAGATCAATTAGTTACTGAATCTCATAACTTTTGAAAACGAATAAATATTTACTGTGTTTATCACTGTTTTAAAAACTTTCCACTGATTTAAATAACACAAGAACTACGATAATTACTATTCATTGGATTAATAAACACTGTTTTTTATTTGTCAGATCATAATGTAGTTTTTAAAAACAACTAAAATCCAGAAATATGGTAATCGTTTAATTATGGAATACATCATCAGCGTTAGTGAATAACAAAATGAAACAACTGAATCTTCCTATTTTGGGGGAATCTCGGGGTTTTCGTGTTATTTCTCCAAAAGAAAGAGATTGAGAAGTTAAATACGAGTATGACTTTTGGATAAATATTAATTGATTCGTTAAATCAGCCGGATCAAAGATGTTAGACGTGCCAAACGTGTCAAAATATTACTCATTACAAGCGTTAATATGACTCAAAATGGAGAATGCATATTGCAGCCACGAGACAAGCATTGAGTAAAGTAAAATAATATGCAGACACAAGCAAGCACACATGACATTTATAAGCGTAGAATTACAAGGATATAAATGTAAAAGTTATTGGTAGTGAAGGTCATGATTTCCTATGAATAAAGTTATTAGGATAGTAAAGATGACTTAAATAATCACGCGTACTATTTGCTGATAGCGTAATCCTAACAAAATTTTACATTTTGGAAAAACTGTAGTTGTTAGAGTGTAAGATTATCTCATTAATACAGTTTCTTTTTAATTCCCATCATCATTATTATCAACACATCGATATGCGGTAGATACCAATTTAAAATACTTCACATAATGTTAGGTAACATTATAATAAGTATTCAGGTATCTGGATTTTCCGTTGTATTCAATACAACAGCTGAACGATTCGGGTACAGTGGTCGAAGTCATTCGTATTTTTTCATTGTCTACAATGGTTAATTATCCAGGCTGAAGTAGGGATTGGGGAATAAAATACACAACCCATTTAAATATTGACAATAAGTTGTTTTGGTCACTATATGCTTCGTGGTTGAGAAGCGCATAAATATAAGGCTGATGCAATAGACTGAAGTTATTATTCCCAATATTTAATTTTTGTGAGGTTTCGTCTTATGGTTGTGATATGTTGAACTTCTCCACTTGGGCCAACTGTTTATGTGAATATTCCAGCATTCCCTTTCTCTCAATTAGTATATCTATTTCAACAAAGCTCGTTATGGGTATCTTTAAACAATTAAAGCTCGTTATGTTGTGAAGATAATCCTTAATTTGAATGATAGAATCAGTCAATGAGATAATAATCTTTATAAATGTGTACAACACTTTATTTATATGTTTTTAATAAGAAATTCTCTCGGTTCACTACTAATTTTGTCGGTATCGTGAATGTCAACTGAAAATTAATATAATTAGAATCTTTCTTTTCTAAGCATAATAATATAAGCTTCGTATATGTGTACTTTAACTAGCTACTTGATAGAAAAAACCAAGAATAAATAGGAAACTAATTCCAGCTAACTCGAATAGAAAATATACAACTAACTTATTCATAAACGTATGTTTGTTCGCTCCGAAAATAAAGCCAGATTCCCAACGAATAGTGTATATATGTATTCTTAGCAAGATAAAGTGAGTTGTGACTTGGCTTTTAACTAGTAGGTCAGCATGACGCAGTATATCACCTTTTTTGATAAAGAATTATTCTGGGATTTTGGAATTATCTGGAGGAATCGAGGTTGGAAAATGTCAGTTTAGTTACTTCATTTCAGTCATTTGATGAGTAGTATTCATCGCGGATCTACAAGAGATTTAGGCTTGAAGTGTTGACATCAAAACAACATAAAAAGAACCATTTCTACTATAATTTATCATAATTTGTACTTTAGTAAATACTTAAGAGAACACCTCAATTAAAAAGAAACTGATTTATTATATTAAAACTTCATTTAATACAAGCTATCAGGAGAAGCTCTTAATACATTCAAGAAAAGCATAAAATGCTGACTTTCTCTACAAATTATAAACATGTATAGTAAGCACAAACTAATTTCTCTTCATTTAATTGGCAAAGACTCATGTAGGTAATTTAATTTTCCTGAACTAAAATCAGTAACACAATGTCCATCTCCATGTAAAATCCATTTAGTTGTTAATAGTCCTTCAACTCCGACTGGTCCACGAGCATGAATTCTCCCTGTGTTTATTCCAACTTCAGCACCTGTTTTTTTTTAAAAGTTAAGACAATAATATTTATATTTTGATTTTAATACATATGAATCACATGGTAAAACAATCATTCAACAAATAAAGTAATATAACACTTGCTTATTATGATCATGAACCGATCTAAGTTAGACCACAATAAAAAACCTAGAAGCACTGAACAGCCGATCCATCTTAGTATTGAAATTCTCACCTGTGCTCATCAAAGACCCGCATATACATACAGGAATCAAAACTACCACTAGTCCAGCACGCGAACGCTTGAAATCTTGACCACTAAATTGGCATTCAACGGTATTTATATCTACATTCAATCAGCACACAACACTGCGTGACCATTCTCTATTGCCTTCAGTGGGTAGCTAACTCACACTCAACTCGATTAAACTGCACAGGTCACGACGACATCTCACTAAAACACTGAGAGTTTTCTCTCGAAGCTAGTGAATAGTGAGTACATGATACTTTTGAGTGTGACAATTAACACTTACTGTTCAATAATAAACACACAAACCTGATACTATACTAACAGCAGTGAGTATTCGAACATGAACATTAGAACTGGTCAGGCATCCAGCATACAAGATCGTGAATGTCAGCTGTTGACGATTCCCAATTCTACGACGAAATGTTCATCTAGTTATTCTACATTTTCAATGGTGGTGTAACATAAACTAGTTCTTGACTTCAATGAAACGTAATAATCTTCACAATCTCATACTGAAAAGAAGTTTATTCAGCTTGAATTTTAAGATTTCTATTTTTTGTGTTTTCACTTTGCTTCGATATCGCTGAATTTGTCTAGTAATGATTCTTATGTTTCCACTATAGTGTTTGGACTAAGTTCGTTTAAATGCAACATTCATCGTATTCTTTGTCCAATGTACTGTTATTTCCGCAGTTGGAACAATGTATTTTGTAGATGATGTTCGGTTTTTCTTTTTTTGCTATTTCGTCTTTTGGTTTGCATAAGATTAATTGAAGTGATTTCGTTGGTTTGTGTGTTACACTTATTTCAAATGGTTTTAATAATCTTCTTGTAATTTTTGATGTCTTTTATATTTGATAGGGTGATCCATTTGTTGGTTTGGGTTCTTGATTTTGTTTCTGTTGATGCGTTTGGTTGATGTTTTTTGATGAAGTTGATTGTGTGGCCGTACCAATCATGTGAACAACTGAAGACACACATCCAATTGAGAAAATATGAGATTTTTGATAAAGGGAATACTATTTAAAGGCGCTAGAGAATTTTTAGAAGCTTGACACTGAGGTCAATCAGCAATCAAAAAAACACATTGAAATCAATCCAATACGTCAACCAATCAGAAAAAAAAATTATGGACAAATGTAGAACCAATAATCAAAATAAAAAAGTAGACAATGACAGGTTAAAGGCCAATCAAGATCGAGGTCTACAGGACAAGTCGTGATTCATACGTTGAGACATCCAATCACTTCATTTCTACCTGAAGTTTGTGCTGATGATGTTGTTCAGAAGAACAATGAAAGATTCATGACTAAACCATCCAACTCGGATAACGAAACTCAAACTAGAACCACGTTGTATTGGATACTCCTCTTGATCTAACCAAAATGGACAGTAAAATCGCAAAATAATAGTTCAGTTTACTGACTAGATTTACATACATGTCTAGTCACATACTTAATATATATATATATATATATATATATATATATATATATATATATATATATATATATATATATATATAATGCAGTAAACATATACACTTACCTAACCCAAATCGGTAACCATCAGCGAACCTTGTACTTGCATTGTGAAAAACGCATGCACTGTCTGTTTTCTCAAGAAATATTTCGGCTGTAGCTTCTAGATATTCAGTGAGAAAAAAAGTAAGCATTATATAGTTAGGAAATTAATTTAATAATTACCTGACAGATGATTCAGTTTAGTGGATATATTAGAGCATTCTAAATATTTTCAGTGTGGTTCATTTTGGTCAAGATTAATGCGGAAGAAATGGTATTCTAAAAATCATTGCTTTGAAGTAGATTTTAAGATCCATTATCACGAAATTCATATGAAGGTTTAAATTTCTAGGTACTTATATATGAAAATCATTCAACAATTAATGAATCTTTATTTGATTGATAATACAAATGGTTTGCACAAAACACTAATTAGTTCAGCACAGTGATAAATTACATGACTAGATAAACCCTCTCCAGCTAATCGACATACTTTATATTCTGTTGTTTTTTAGTTCCATATTTAAAAGAAACAATGCACTAAGTTGGTACCAGTCATCAGTGATATAAGAACGTTGATGATTATAGTTTTGTGAACTGTGTTATTTATTTTATTATTTCTTTCAGTAGTGTAAGGGATGATTATTGTCGATTACTTTCAGTATTCAATGTTTTCTTACTGAGTCGTTACCTGGTTTTGTTTTTCATTGAACAGATTGATCTACGTATGCAATTACTCAAACATGTTATATGAAAATGTATTTTGAGTCAATATGTGAAAGGTTAAACATTAATAATAAAAGCATTGATATGTTAAGATAACCTTTCATACATATATAATGAAACAATGCTAACAATACAAATCCATTATGAATAAATGTTTTGCAGACTTTTAGCCATGAGTTCGCACTCACTAACTACGTCATTTTCATGTAGGAAATTCGACTCATGTAGAATTGTGGCGTGGTCTACTTATATCCACATAAATAGTATGTGGTGATGGTCAGACATAGAATGTATTTTGGCAGAAAACCGATAAGGAAAGAAATGAAATGAAGCGCAATTGGTAAGAAAATGCATAAACAATGAAATTAGAGAAGATGGATTGATATTTACAGAAGAAACAGTGAAGATTGAGAAAATTGGGTGCTATTTTGCAAATTAACTGTTTACTAAATGGTTGTCAGATTTTAGTGAGATAGTCTGTAATTTTTGCTTAAATACATCCGATTTTCCCCAGTCGTGTTTTGTTCACTACAGAATAACCATGGCTTACGATTTTAGGTGTATTTAATTACTTGAGCGAGAAATAGTGGAACTTATGAATTAAGTTACTAAAATAGCATGAGTGTAATTTACAACCATACATTAAGTCAATGCAAAATACGGCTGCACCAATAATATAGATTATTTCTAAACCTGTAGAGTGATAAACATGTATTTCATTTAGTTAAAGAGTTATCAGTGATGTGCACCATCAAATGCATATTTAGTCCAATGTAATTGTAGTCAATCTCTACAGTATTATCATTCACAAATTGGTTTAAAATCAAATAGTCTTCATTTTGCTTAATCCCATTCACCTGAAAATATAAGTCTTCACCATTGAAAACTAACAGGTTAAAGTCTTTCACCACCTCAATTAGGTTAACTCCAAATAATACGGTAGTTCATAAAAAATTTCGGGCTCTTGACAGAACAAATCTTTTATTTCTTTAAAAGATTGTACCGTTATTGTCAGTTTGTGACAAGTACTTGGTGTTCACGAAGTGAAAATATTTAAGCTTAATCTATTGATTAAAAGTAATTGATACATTTTTTCTTCTATGGGCCTATTTCCCTAACTTGTTAGATACTGTCTTGAAATAATAATATGCTCTCTGTCTTTATCAAACCTACACAAAGCTTGTACAGACAATGACATCCACCATGTGAAATGACTATAGTCAGTATTTTACATTAAGTATTTTTATATAAATTAAGTGTGGTCAGAGTTTTAACATAGCGGATAAAGGTGGTTTTCAGAGATCATTGTTCTATCATTTGTCTTAGACAGAGTTGGCTTAATTTGTTTGGTTCAAAGATTATAAATAATTGTAGTGATTTTAATTTTATTCAGGTCATCATCTAATATCTTATCGTTTTATAGGCTTTAGTAGACCTTTCTCAGAATTATTCAAATAACTCAATCGATATAAGTGTTACAATCTCATTCTCATCAGAAGATCATTATTACTTCCTATATTCAGTAGATTTCTTTCAAAATGAATCATATAACTATATATACGAGGCAAGGTCGTGGATGCGCACTGCTGAGGAGTCCCACAATAGGACGAAACAGCCATCCAGTGCTTCCAGGTTTTACTTGGTGGTCCAGCTTCAATTGACTAAAGCTTTCAACTATGAAGAGAAGTATTCACTGATTATGTTGATCAGTTGGATTGTATTAGTATTAAAGACTACATACTATGATCAATGTATGTAAATTTCTGAGATTTGTTACAGTTTGGTCGTGAATCAAATCACTTTGAGCTGTCATCTTTAACCGTAACACTGGGTGAGATAGAATGACATCTCACGACGAAAACCAGCTTCTTCAGGGTTCTATAAGAGTTTATCTAATTAGTACCAAGTAAAATGAACCCTAGACCTAGAAACTTCAAAATACTTTTCCTTTCACTCAATATATAAACTAACCTCGAGTAGTATACTATCAATCGATGACTGTTTCTTCGGAAACCACGGATATGGTTGTAGATAGTGTTCTATAAATCCTATAGGTTATATTAGGTCGATGAATTTTGTTCGTTCCATTAGGCTCAAGTGTCACTCATATAACAGATTGTCAATCAGTCATACTATAAAATAAGCCCCTGCATTGTAGATTTTATTCATAATACTAAAGTATTACCGTATTAAACTGTCAGTAAAGATTGAATATTCTATGAATTATTTATCACCAAAACCCAGATAATTATTGTTTTTGGTCACTTCTACGTTATGATATTATTATATTTAGTGAAAACCCTGTCTTTAGTCAATAAGCTTGAAAGAAAACCTATGCTAATACTGTCATTTCTTCATATCATCAAACTGACAAGTTGAAACAAACTCGATTAAATATTTATCTTATACGTGTAGTCGTTTGCTAAACAATGCAGAATTCTAAATTTTCTCTTTGATGACAAATACGATGTGTGATTTTGAGAAAACTTAGTTCTTTGAGGCATTTGGATTCACATCATTCACTGTTATAAACAATCATGTAACTAACTAGGTGGTAATTTCTAATCAAAATAAACCTAGGGTACAGTTGTATGTACAAATTAATTACAATTCTATAGTCATTCCAAATGTTTGGATCTTAACGTTTTCAACCTGCGGAAGCATAGCGATCAGGAATCTATTTAACACGATAAATTGACTCAACTTATGTGCTCAAGGAAGATCTAAACACACTAAACACTACACGAGATGAATTTTAATGTTTTTTTCCTGGTTAGTTCAAATATTTTATTGAACTCCTTAACTGATGTATTGCAAAAAAAGAAGAGCTCGAAAGATCAAATAAGTTACATAAGAACTAGGAAAAATAGCTGAACCGTTCAAAAATTAATGTTTATAAGCCTAAGTTTGTCTCCCTGATTTTAGGCTATCACAGAAATATACAGAATTTTACCAACTGGGCTATTTTTCGAGACAGATTATTTTCATAAACAGGATATCACTCAATTCAGATTATTAAAGACGTTTACAAGTATTGTCATTTTCGATGAAAAATATCAGTAAAGTACCACGAAATTAAATGGTTCGACCATTTTTAAATGTTGGAAATGTTTATTTTCGATATATACTGATGTTTTGGATAGATTATTTTAATTCATACAATTTCACAGGGTAAGAAATGAAATTTTTTTTATCTTACTGTCTTCTGTTACAATCGATTCAGTATGTGCGCTTCCATACGATCCAATATACTCGATAGCTTCATCTACGCTTTCTACTAATTCTACAGTACATTCTAGATCACCATATTCGTAAGATAGACTCTTTGCTGGTTTCATTTCATCTGTTAAATTTTGACCTAAACGTATCATACCTGGTCCAGCATGCAGTTTCACCTGAGAAAAAGAAGAAATTAAGTAATAAGCATACTGAAAAATATGACAGTTTAAGCTATCAAACACTAAGCTGATAATTGGTCAACATGTCACAAGATTTATTCAATAAAATGTATTGACGCTATCATCACACGGAATGTTGATGAGCCTCAGTATGTGATGAAAAAGCTAACTTGTACTCCCTGATTCTCAGTGATTATCTAGTTGCTCCTTGTGTATGATCAAGATCAACATAATACTTTAGAATGTTTATTGATTTAGCTTTGGACTGTCATTAGTTAGTCACAGATTTTACCTTATTCGATACTTACTTTATGATCTCGTAAATGATTACATAACCTCTCCAGTAAGCCTGATTCAGCATGTGATTTATGCACGAGTAAAGTTTCCATTGCATTGCAAGCTGATGGATAATCACACTTTGAGTCAATAACTGAAAAAACATAAGAGAGAACACAATTGAAGTTACAGTGAATATTCATATTGTTCATACCTGCTTTAAATTTTATGCTTTTAAAACAAGGTCCTGCGTTCGAATCCCGTGTACGGAATCTTAGATGCGCACTTCTCAGGAGTTCCATATTAGGACGAGACGGTTGTCTAGTGCTTCCAGGTTATCAATGACGGTCTAACATTGATTTATTCATGATGTCAATCAAAAAGTCAACAATCTCCACAACCTCATATTGATCGTAAAGCCTAGTTGATTATTGATGAATTTAATTGTTGAATGACACGTGTTGCTGGTTAAAATAATAAAATTTACCAGCGCATATGTATCTGGTGCCCTTTTGTACCAATATATATGTGTTTAAATAAATAAATAAATAAATAAATAAATAAAAAGCTTGATCACTGTAATTTATACAACTGATAATTACTCACTTAATTTCTGACTGGGCATATCAATCTTTTACTCAGATAGATTAAGTTGAGTTAATAAAGTAGTTTGAATCAGTTAAACAATGTCATTAGACCAAAGTTAAACATGTTGAAATAAATCATATTTTGTTGGTTTGGAGACAAAACTTCACCATACCGTTGAGCCAATGGTAAGCATGTAAAGTGACTCAATGTGATGGCGAATGTATCAAATAGGGTTATATTTTAATTTTTAGAGTAAGTTTTGACAGTTATTGTTAGAGTTTTCATCAAGAACTGATACCTCTTGAAATGCCAAGATCCTAAACTACAGATTTTTGTTCGAAGTCTTAGCAAAATAAGTTATACATTCATATTATTTCCTGATTGGTCAAACAGGTTAGGATCTCAAGGTCTTTCAGTGATATAGTACATGTTTATCATTTTAGTTTAACATTTTCGAACTAAATAAAATCATAACCTCTAGTTTCAGCTTGATAGTTTATAAAGCTATATTTCCACTACTGATAGATAGTAAAAACTCAGTCGTCTGAGTACATATTACACTAATATAACGGTCGATCCTAGACTACTTTCTAAAGAATTTACAGCTAGAACTTCAAGAGGAGTAAGTTTGCAAACATTTAACACTGGTTTTAGGGTAAATTTGGAAATGAGGAAGCAGTTAAAAAAATCAAGATAAAGAGCAAATAAAGGTCTGGAAAAATTTGTCATTAACTTGTAACTAGTTAAAAGTTAATGATACATTATTCTGCTGAAGTACTTTTTAAAGTAAATAACTTTTTTATTTTAGTCTATGTTCCGTATTCAGTACACAGTCCAGATCATGTAACAAAGAAATCCTAAATTAAAATCATACTTTAGATAGTCCAAAACCTTGTCATTTACCACTTATTGAACTGGAATTACATTTAGAGGTGAGATTCCGTGAAAACTTCCAGCACTCGACAACGTAAATGATGAAGCTTCAGTATCTCATAAATTCGTTTATTTTTAAGCTAATTTAACAATATTTAATCAAAGGAAACGTCGAATCTACACATTGTGGGGTAAAATAGTTTCGCACTCAACCCTTCACATGATAATCCCCTTACAAAAAAACCTGGCTCAACTCTGAAAATTTAAATCATTGAATTTTCATTAAATGTTTTAATAAGTTGTACTAAGTCCGCTTGATGTCTTGAGTTTAATTGTTTGGGTGATCATACTGACACGTTCTGACACATCGTTTCAAACTTGCATAACACAGATGTCAATTACTGCAACGTTCTCCAGATTGTATCAGTAAAATTGAACCTTGAAAGAACATATTTAGTCAGGCTTATGGATAAAACCAAAAGTTAATGATAACTTTGTACAACTTAACAGCGAATAAAAAAAACAGGATTTCGTAAAAAGTGATAACATGACTTAGGTACTGGAAGATGAGCTTGTAGTAAGCCCATTGAACTATTTTATTATTTGTCTACAAGCTGTAATTTGAACATTTAACTCACTCTGTAAAATTATGCATAAAATTATGCCCATATCTTGATATCTGAGTATATCATCAGCTATAGACTTAATGGAAAAAGTATTATTTGATGTTCTACACTAAAAAAACATACATATTGTTAAACCTTCTACTTTCTTAAGGCTAATACGGGATACTTTAACAACCGTAAATCAAAATGTAACATCAAACAGGAGAAATATTTACTAAAGTAAGCGTCCAAATGTTCAGAAAAACAGGTGGATATATAACTTTTTGGTATAGGCTACATCACCAGCCAATCCCCAAGCAGGAAATTTATATAGTTGTTCAAGCACATCATTTTACATTGATATTTTAAAACATTCTATCGTCCTGAGATCGAATGGATGCCTCGTCTTGCTTCCTGGTAACCACCCCTATACATATGTATACGAAAATTTTCTGTTCTTGAAATGTTGAAGTAATTTACAATTGTTAGTTAAATACGCAAAACAGAATCAATCATCTACAGTGTTACTCAGCCATTTAAATTTTCACATATTTATATTATTGAACTATTGTATTAGTGTTAACACTTTCCAGTAATTTCAACATTATATGATTTACTTTTATTCTTTTAACAAGAACAAAAGGTTTACTTACCTATTTTTAAAGCTTTTTCAGGATCAGCTGCTGAATCAACATAAACGTGACAGACACCAGATCCATGCCCCATGACAGGAACACCAGTACCGGCTTTGTTTACTGCATTACGAATACTTTCAATCATTTTTGAACTACCTCTTGGAATGACTAAATCAACAAAAGATTGTTTATCTATACCCTGTAAAACATAATCCACATCTTTACGTCCTTCAAGTAGACCAACAGCTCCAGATGGCAAATCGACCATTTCCAAAGCTTCACCAACAAGTCTATGAAGTACTCGAACTGTATGTAAGGCTTCAGATCCGGGTTTGGCTAAGAGACCATTGGCTGTAGCGATTGAAAGTGCAGCAACCTTAATGAAAGTTATTTAGTTGACTTGTAATAATACGAAGCAGTTTCACATAGAAGTTTTACTATAATTCGGATAAGTGTTAATAGTGGAAGAAATGAAGAGTATTTGTCCTGTTAGGAGCTTGTCAATTGCAATTACTTGCTTACCAGTGTTGATGTTCATACTGGAACTAACTTAGTATTGCTTTATTGTTGCACATTAATCAATAAAGTCTGACCTGAATTCAGTAGTGAATATCAATAATGGGATAATACAAACCTTTATAAATAAGTTTGAGTTACAGTTTTAATTTATAAGTAACCACTCAAACTAACTTAATAAAACTATTCTCGTATCATTTCTATCCTACAGTTTGTCATCACTTGTGGCCTGAAAACTGAGAAGTTTACTGATGAACGAAACCTGGATTAAGAGAATTCCTAGAATCTGCTTTAAATCACACAACATGAAAAAATACTTTGTACCAATCAATCGAGAAACTTGGTTTGAGAAACGCATTGCAACTTGATCAGTAGAACTTATTCAACTTTAAAGTCTTGATAATATAGCTAAATCAATGCTCAGCGTAATAAATTTTACTAGTAAACCAACTAAATTATCTTAACGGTATTATTAGTAAGTAATTCTATAAGTATTTTTGTTGTAAAAAATTGAATCAGAAGGAGTTTTGTGGGGATTTCAGTATCGTTATAATTGAAATCGTGAGTCAATTGAAGCTAGACCACCATCGAAAACCTGAAAGCACTGGACGGCTGCTTCGTCCTATTATGGGGCTCCTCAGCAGTGTGCATCCACGATCCCGCCTCGCGAGATTCCGACCCAGGACCTACCAGTCTCGCATCAGAGCACTTAACCGATAGACCACTGAGCCGCCATCCAACTGTGTTAATGTCTAACTTCAGACTTCGTGGATGCGCACTGCTGAGGAGTCTTATAATAGGACGAAACGGCCGTCCAGTGCTTCCAGGTCTCTGTGGTGGTCTAGCTTCAATTGACTCATGATTTCAACTATGGTAATAAAATGAATATTAGGAAAACAGAAACTTTTAGAACTACAGAGAATTATTATTTAGGTTTTAATAGTTTAACTATTGAATAACCGGTTAATTGTATTTCTATGTTCCCTAAAATGTAAGCTTTCATTAGACCCATTATTTATTAATAAAGGTTTTACTATTACGAAAATATTGCGAATTAATTATACACATTTTGTTTCATTTCATATCACATAGGGCTTAATTGCGTACAAAATATAATCCCTTAATTAGGTTGCTTCGTAGTCTAAACATTCATGTATATAATCTATGAATGTTTGAAATATACGGTAGATAAAAGCTAGCTTGCTGTTAAATTCTGTCAACGGCAATAGAACACATGCGTTTTGAACCAATAGCAGTTAAAATTAATTAAGCCATTGATCATGGTCGGTTGAAGTTTATCATTAGATGAAAAGAAAGAACATAAGTCTACAGACATGTACATTAGTTTGAGATAGAGAATTAAAAACCTTCTGGTGCATCTCTCTAGTGATTTCAATTATAACTTAGTCATAACAATATTTACATCAATGAGAAGATCCGAACAAACAATACTAAGTAAATTTCAACCCCATCCCATTGCCCAAGCAAGTGGATATGAGGACTCAGTGGCCGAGTGAATAACGCGATGGCGTTTAAAGCGAAAGGTACTGGGTTCGAGTCTCAGAGTGAACATCAACTCTGAGATGCAGGTACATCCAGCTGACGAGTCCCAAATAGGACGAAACGTGCGTTCTGGATTCCACTGCTAGCCACTATCCATCTCTGCTTACCATGCTTGTGAATTTAGGCTATATCGAGGCGATACACACAGTATGCACATATGCCAATTAGAGACTGACCAGTTGCAGTCCTAAAAACATCAATGGGAAGATCCAAACAAGTAATACTAAGTAAATTTCAATATTTTGTTTCGATCAAATGACACTAGATCATAATCAAACATTTAACATAATATGCATGTTAATTGATAATAATGTTACTATTACACGCTTAAATTGAATGATAATCATGTAATCATAACGCGCATAGTTTCTTAAGCTGATCAAAATACTTAGTTATCAGTGTCATTTGGTGTCAAATGGTTGACTTGACATTTTAAAAAATACATATATCAATGATCAGTCTGAAAGTTTCTGAAAAAAGACCCTACTTATATGACATGAATTCAGTTCAGTAATTTTGAAATGTATATCAATATTAGATGAGATAAATATACTGAATAAAGGCAATCTTTTAGGTTTCATTTATTCTGGTCTATTAACCAGCTAAATTGTGTACATCATTATTGGATCAAATTTAATCAGTTATTCATCTCTCTATGTTTTTATTTTGCATAAATGCGAATGTATCGGATAATTCAGAGAAAATTCAAACTAAGCTGGTATTCAAGTTTTCGAGTCAAAACGACTGTAATGTGAGTAGAATCGATTGCAGGTTGTTACTTTGAATCTTGAATTACTCAACAAAGTCTACACAACACATTTATTATAATTTTCTTTAAAATTTCCACTCTTAATATATTAAACCAATACTACTATCAATATATTTATGAGATTGTCATCAAATGAAATAACCTTTATTTATTCCAGGCCTATGTTTAAAAAATTGTTTAAAGGTGAATGATTCTATTAAGGTAACTATTTGCAAGTTATCAGAATGAGGATTTGTGGAGATTGTAGTAATTTTGATAGTTGAATTCATGAGTCGATGTAAGATAGATCACTATTGAAAACTTGGAAGCATTGGACGACCGTTTCGTCCCAGTACGGCACTCCTCAACAGTGCGTATACACGACCCCGCACACAGAACTCAAACCCAAAACATTCGACCTCATGTGCGAACGCTTAACCTACAGACCATTGAGCTGGCATCCAACAGTATTAATGCCTAACTTCAGTCGATCTTTGATCTTGCTCAACCTTTTATCTATTGTTTGAGGTGAATAACTGTCTCCACCCGACACGGATAGAACTCCATTGGTCACGGCTTTTCACTACAACTCCACGATTGATTGGAGTCAGACATTAACACTGTTGGATACCAGCTCAGCGGTCCAGAGACTATGCGTTCTCATGTGAGACCAAAGGTTCTGGTTTTGAGTCTTTTGTGCGAGATCGTTGATGCGTACTGTTGAGAAGTCACATATTGGGACGGAATGGCCGTCCAATGCTTCCAAGTTTCAACTATTTGTAAGTTGATGGAAGATGCTTTAGAAATATCCTGACCTCATGCGCTAATGCCCACTCTATTATTATTATCATTGTTATTCAGAGAAAAAAAATGAAAAAAATTTTGGAATATAAGTTCTTTCCAGTTAAGTATATTTTTTTAAAGTTTATACTATAGAATTAAACATTTTTCAATTACTGTTCCGTGGTCATTATCTTCTCTTTCTTCTCTCTAATTATAGATCATCCTCCAACAACAACAAAACCCTGATTTTTAACTCTTGCTTCATATTATTTTATTCATTGTGACAAATGTCCTTTCAAAAACAAAATTTATGGACAACGCTATTTTAAATAATTTTACTTTTATATCTCTGTCCATTACATGTTGCATACTTTTCGGTATCAATCTGGTTTTGCTTTCAAATTGAAATGGATTCCGAAATTATTTTTGAAATACATTCCATTTGATTAAAAAACAAATGGAGCAACAATCAGTGGATAGTAATTGATTACAATAAATACGTTTGACGGGGTATAAGACAACCAGACTGAATGCATGAAAATATTTGAGGTTTTTCATCAGTACTATCGTAAGTAATATATGAGAACTTTCGTCTTAATTTGAACGAATAGTTTCACACTATTTGAGTACCGAGTTTATGTGAGACGTTAAGGAGGAAGAACGTATTTGTAAAATCTCAGAGAACGAATTTGATTGGATGTCCTGTTTAGTATACAGTTAACCACAGAACCGTGTACTTATTTACATTCTATAATTTTGATGTATGATCATATTTTCTTGAAAAAACTTTGCACCAGATTGCCAGACGAAACGTTCGGTTTACTTTAAATTCATTCGCAAATACGTTATTCCTCCTTAATATCTTTAGTAATGTTATTCAAATGAACAAAAGACTTACCTGTGGTAAGCAATCTGGTCTCGATTCAAATATTACCATTAATACACCAATAGGTGCAGTAATTTTCTTTAAAATTAAATTGTCTGCTAATTTGGTACGAGATAATACACAATTAACATGACCATGGCGGTTACGCGATTCATTGGCAATTTGTCTAAGTCCTTCACTTAATGTTTTTATCTTTGAATGACTTAATTGAAGTCTAGCCAATAGAATAGATGAAATACCTTTGTTAAAGATAAATTATAAAATGTATTTTATTTTGGTTACATAAGTTATATAATAAAAGTTTTAGTACTTATTAACCTCAAAAGAAGTTTCGTTTATAAAATGTCTAAAGATGAAATATAATTACTGATATATGCCAGTAACTTCAGCACTTAGTTTCAAAGCTTAGTGTATTAGGCCCCTTTAAAATCTAATGTTAAATACACTTTTCATCGTAAGATTATAACATTTTGCTTCTTACTTAGAATTTTCTACCATCGATCAGTGTCAGGTAACCAACTGTTAAGTGGTGAGTGGAGTTGGTCGATTGGAAACCCTGATTCATCTAGGTTTCGTGCCATTTGGCACTTGTCAGTAAGGTTTGAGGGAAATAATATTTCCAGAAGAATTATACCGCGCACCACTCCGCTTTACAGTCACAGACATTACCACCGAGCTATTCGAAGTGCGAATGACTAATTGTAAGACAGAGATATATTTACAAGTGGTTAATCATTCAATAGTGACCAATGTACAGGAGTAAGTAAGTAAGTGAGTAAGCGACCAATTTCATGTATGCCATTCTCTTATTAGTATTGATTGATAGAATTTGATTATCACCAAGATGAAATTGACCTACATGGTATCGGTCACTACACAATAATTAATCAATTTCAAATACATTTGTCAATTGATACATAAATGATATGCAAGATGGTTGAGTAAAATCTCTTTCCACCTTGTTTGCAACCATTAACAAGGGATATATTCAATTCTAAGGGCAGGAATATACTTTAAAGGGTTAACCAATGTAATGGTCAGCGTGGTTGACACTAATCTATTCTTATTGACATCGGGATCCTGTAGAACTTAGATGATTGCAATAATTAATCACTTGTTCTTTCGGATTAGACAATAAACAACCTCTACTGAGAGATCAATAAATATATGACAACTAAATTTGTTTTTAATTTTTGCTAGCTTTATGAAACTCCGTCGAACAATAGTATATCATCTATTGTAAAAAGATTTATGGAAGGCGTTCTCCCTATGAAATGATATACTGGACTAAATATCAGATAAATTTCTATTGTTTTTTAGTGGTTTATTAGACCTTCAAATTATATCACTTGCTTGTATACGCAAAGTGTTAGTTGATTCATTGAGAATGATCTCGATGATCTCATAGGACGATTGGCAATCAATTGAATTGCACATATTGGTAAGGTTATGATAAACAAAATAGATTTAGAAAGTTATTGATAAATAATGACTGTTTACATATTGTATAGTGAGATGATTTTGTCCAATACAATTTAACTATTCCCATATCACTTTTCAGAACTGTTTTCTGTCTGATTGATCAGACATTAGGTGAAACACTTAATGCAACTGAAGACTATGATGGACTATAAGACACAGTTTACTGTGAATATAACTTTTTATTTTGAGTGAAATAACCACCGGTATTAATCGATGTGAAGTCAGTGGTGATTATATTATCCAGAGTGGTAAACAAAAACTCATATACAAACAGTACTATGAAACAAATCTACGTAAACTACATGTGTATTCTATCATTTAATCACATTCTGAAGTGTCTGAAAACATACGTTTACATCCCGAACTGCTTAGTATTGGTCATTTGAGGCCTGAAATAAAGAGTCTAGGTTAGTGTGAGCTTTTACTCATAAACCTAGTTGACCGTGATACGCATACGTGCTACAACTTGAACAAGTATGTGTTCATACTAGATCCTATGTTGTCTTTGGATGAATATAAAAACGTGTGTGGTTACTGATCTACAATGTTTTAAAATATCTCCTTCAGATTCGTTTACTCAACTGAAGTCAACATTTTGCGTTTTGTCATGGAAAAACCTTTTAGTTCCTTAGGAATTAGAATATATATATATATATATATATATATATATATATATATATATATATATAATCACAACTGGAGTGCTCAATTTGAATCATGAATTACGTATTATTAAAGATTTTATATAGTTGAGCTCATGAGTCAATTGAAGATACACCACCACGGAAAACCTGAAAGCACTGGACGGCCGTTTCGTCCTATTGTGGGACTCCTCAGCAGTGAGCATCCATGATCTCTCATCTCGGGATTCAAACCCAGAACCTACCAGTCTCGCATCAGAGCACTTAACCGATAGACCACTGAGCCGTCATCCAACGGTGTTAATGTCTAACCTCAACCAATCAACGAAATTTATATATATATATCTATAATCACAAGTTTATATTTTCAATGATCTATTCAACATTCAATTAAACAAATAAACATACCCGCTGTTTCAGCTTGTTTTATATCAATTTCATTTTCATAAATAATTTCATCTTCATGTTTTAAAAGTTTATCAGCTAAATTATCAATTGCAGTCGCTCTAGCCTCAGGTGTAGATGAGTTCAATAGTATACTGGCTTCACGAGCTTATTATAATAATAATAAGAAATATATATGAAATATATCATGTGAGTTGAATATTTTAATATTTAGTTTAAACAATCTAATAACATATTCATTCTATCTTAAGTTTTGATGAATGAATAGATATTCATAATCAGTTGTTGTCAGTGTATGTTGATTTCTTGTAGTTCTGAAGTTGAATTTATTTGCCTAAAATAAACATCTCCAAATGTTTTTAGGTAAAAATGGATAGCGACTAGCAGTGGAATCCAGGACACGCGTCTAGTCCTCTTTGGGACTCGTCAGCTAGATGTACCTGCATCTCAGAGTTGATGTTGACCCTGGGACTCGAACCCAGTACAGTTCGCTTCAAATTAGAGACTGACCAGTTGCAGTTCTAAAAACTTCTTATTAGGTTGTTTTCATGATTTTCGATAAATGTCGTTTCAATGTCCGTATTTTGGCTTCAAACCCCATCGCGTTACCTACTTAGCTACTGAGTCCTGATATACACCTGCTTGTGCAATGGGTTGAAGTTTAAATTCACACGGTGTTGTTTACTTGTGTCTTTCAATTGTTATTTAGGACTGCAATTGATCAATCTCTTATTAGCATATGTGCATACTGGGCGGACTGCCTCGACATTGCCTGAAGTCACAAGCTTTATAAGCAAAGGTGGATAGTAAGATGGTGGTCGGAGATGGTCAACAGGAAACCCTGGACCCGGGTTTCGTGCTACTTGGCACCCGTCAGCAAGGTGTACCTGTAATCCTGAGGGAACTGATGCTCCCTGACGGATTCGATCCCGCGTCACTCAGCTTCACAGTCAGAGACGTTACCACTGAGCTATTCGGGTCGCGACCAACCTCCTGTAGGACTGAGATGTAATGACAATTGATTGATCACTGGGTGGTGATCAATCTCATGCATGTCATGTCCTTCTTAGTGCTTATCGAATGCTATCGATCGAGTTGCAATGTCTCTGACTGTGAAGCTGAGTGACGCGGGATCAAATCCGTCAGGGAGCATTAGTTCCCTCAGGATTACAGGTACACTTTGCTGACGAGTGCCAAGTAGCACGAAACCCGGGTACAGGGTTTCCTGTTGACCACCTACAACCACCATCTTACTTCAGTATATATAGTGCAAGCAGTGTCGAGCCACCTAGACTGGTGGTCACATTGCAACTCGATCGATAGCATTCGATCAGCACTAAGAAGGACCTGACACGCATGAGATTGATCACTGGGTGGTGATCAATCAATTGTCAAAGATGGATAGTGGCTAGCAGTGGAGACTGATCAATTGCAGTCCTAAATAACAATTGGAAGATACAAGTAAACAACACCATGTGAATTTCCAAATATTGATTGAATTTTTATGAGTGAATGATCTTAGGTTTATGAACCAACTGCTGTAATAATAATATGATAAGTGATTTATCAAACTTGACCTCATAATTCATTTTAAGTTACTCAAGTTCACGGAGTATTTCATGAATCCTGACACAATCATGACAAATATATACTTTAATAAGTCCTCGAGGTAATTGCAATCATTGGTTGAAGATGTTGAGTGAATTAAGTCGACCGGTGACCCAGATATATTTACTTTTCATCTTTCTCTGCATCTTTAGTCTTGTTACTTTTCCATAAAAAAAATCCTTTTTATCTCTTCTTTTCGAAACCTATTCTCAATATTTACTTTTTCTCATTATCATTCCTACTACTGTAATGTTGACTCCTTTGTCATTCGACAAATTAATTTCATCTCACTGTGTTGATTCAGAATAAAAACTACAGCTAACATACATTTGCATCAGTTTCTATGTTAATTGTAACTAACTGACTATTTCATGTATACATATTTTCTCCATAGTCCTATATTTGTTATATGATAGAAAGTATTGAACTGATATAGATGGTAAGAATGAAGCCTGATAAATGGGTTTTATTTTCATTAGATAATAGTAAGTGATGTAGAATATTTGAATCCTTAGTGGTCAAATAGACTTTCTTAGTGTTTTAATTAATATTCATAGTAAAAATGTCATGTTACAACGCAAAATGAATCTCTTTACTAACTGACTTTCCTGTCAGTATTTCTGATTCATTGGCTATTTACATTAATATAATCAGTTTATTGTACACATACTGAAGCATGACATTTAATGCTTGTTATAACACATTGCTCATTAAACAATATGCAGTTGAGTGCTAGGAAACAAACTATGATTTTACTAATGAAATAGTTTTGTACAGATATTCGTTTGCTTAATAATCGACTTTCGTCACTAATTATGGGTGATTGGAAATGCTGAAATGATATTTTATCCTAGTTTTAAACTCTTCAGAAATGTATGATCTTTCATAGGAAACTGAATCACTGATTATTAATTAAATGCTTCACATCCTCAAACTCCTCTAGTCTACGTTGTTGTGGGTTTATAATCTAACGGTTTTATTAGTTGGTAAATGTAGAGTAAATTTATTTCTGGATCGTCAAAACAATAAGTTTTTAATCCGTGTCACGTAGAGACAGGTATCTATCTCAGATTATAGATGAATGGTTGAGCAAGATCATAGATCGATTGAAATTAGACATTATTACTGTTGGATGCCATCTCAGTGGTCTATAGGTTAGGCTTTCGCAAGTGGGACCGAGGGTTCTGGGCTCGTGTCCTGTGTGCGGGGTCGTGTATGTGCACTGTTGAGGAGTCCGATACTAAGACGGAACAGCCATTCAATGCTTCTAAGTTTTCAATATTGATCTAGCTTAAATGGACTCATGAATTCAACTATTAAAATAAGAAAGTATTTAATGGATTTAGTTTTGAACGATGATTCACTTCATTTGTGGATTACACAGTTTTACATCAAGGATTGACCTCTGAATAATTAATAAATTCAACAGTTTTCACAGTTTCCCTACACTAAAAATAAATGTTTGTAACTATAATAGTTAGAAAATTTAAAAATTATGGAACGTAAGCTAAGAGACTGAAACATAACTAAGCCATAGTCATAAATTACATTGAATAATATACTGTGAGTATTTTTTCATCCACTCTAGCAACTGAATTTGATAGTATTTAATTTATATTCTCATGTTACCTTTTGTGGCAATTTGTTTAATTGTCTCTTCACGAGTATCAAGCTGATTTTCAGCATCATTTTTCTCTTCCAGTGTGAAAAATGTGCCAACATCCATGCCATTCATTACATCAGTAATACAATTAAATCTGCTACCTCTAATTATGACAACTGAAGTTCCCTTCATTGATGAATAAATTAAGATATGAAATATATTAAAAAAATTTTTATTGATACTCTAACTCCAAGATAAATGCAAGTAATCATGATATAAACGTACAATAATCAGGTTTTCTAATTCTGAGCATTAATCGAATTTTGTAGGTTAAATAGTAAATACCCACGCTTAATAGGAAGTTAATTGATGATAGAATGGTTCAGTGATAATGATTCTAAACATGACAATTGGTTATGCAGCTTTCAATCACTCAGGAAGTATCATTTTTTTAACATGATTATAGATAATCATTGCATCCAAACATATTATCTCTAAACGTCTAACACGATACTGTCACTCTCTATTTTGCGCGCTCAAATGAATGTCTTGAAGAGGAAATGACTTTAATCTTCAAGTGCCTACGTGAAAACGCATATCCGGAGAAATTCATCCATACATATGCAAACACCAGCCGTCAAGTAAAGTATGATCGAGTGGAATAGAAAACATGCTTCATACACTTACGTTTCAAGGAGATGAAATCGCTGGAATAATTAATCACAGACTTAATTCTGCGTTGAAAGAGACTTACCCAGCAGCTAATTTGACAACGGTGTGGGAAACTAACTGCTCACTCGAACAAGCTAAAATCGACAAGTCCTCTTTTCTCAGTAGCTCCAACTGCATTTACCAATTTACATGTACGTGCCAAAGCACATACATTGGAAGAACCGAGATAAGAGTACATGTTCGCATTTCTGAACATGTTCCTAAGAAACTGAGGCTGCGAGGGACCAGGGCTCTCAACAGTGCAATAGCTCGGCATTTACTCGACACCGGGGCACACCATTGACATTTCTCATGCTTTCAAAATCACTAGCAAACAAAGAAGTACAACTGCTCTCAGGTTTGCTGAAGCGATCGCGATAAAAAAACTCAAACCGGATCTATGTACTCAAAAAGAAACAGTGATAAACTTATTACTACCCTGGTAATCCATTTTTTTATTTTTTTGATATTAGTTTTATTTTGGTTAATATTTAGTTTTTATTATATTCCTCTTCCCTTACCCAATTCTTAAATCGCACTTTCTCTCACACATTTCCTCTCACTTGTCTCTCTTAAATTATATGAACTCTCCAAATTCTATTCAATTATTACGTAACCCATCCTATTTGTTTTTAATTCCATGACCCCTTCATTACCTCTAAAAATATCACACATTGGATCTTATCTGTTTTTGAACTCCACTCAACTATTACGCCACCCACCGTTTATGCTTCCTTCCTACCTAATAACCTCTGACCTTGATGTTGGTTTGTTCTCTGAGGTGGATGGTTTGGTCGTGGAGCTTTCATCGTCCTTCTGAACGACATCATCAGCACAAACTTCGGGTAGAAGTGAAGTGTTTGAATTTCTCCACATATGATTCACAGCTTGTCCTCTGCACCTCAATGTTGATTGGTTCTTATTGACCTTAAATCTGTCATTGTTTATTTCTTTGTTTTGGTTGTATCTCCTATTGGTTTGATTTTTGTTCCTATGTTCCTGCATAATTTTTTTGATTGGTTGGTAGATTGGATTAATATCGATATGTTTGTTTATTGCTGATTGACCTGAGTGTCAAGCTTCTAAAAATTCTCTGGTATTTTTGGAATTGCTTCTGTCCAAAATCTGCACATTTTCCCAGTCGAATGTATGTCCGTAGTTGTCCACGTGTATTGATATGAGTGAAGAAGTGTCGTGGCGTTTGACTGCTAATTGGTGTTCATGTAGGCGAAGATGCAGTCCCTCCACTCAATCTTATGCAAACCAAAAGATGAAATGGTAAAAGAGGACAAAGCAAACATCATCTACAAGATAAATTGTACCAACTGCAACAAACACTATATTGGACAAAGCGGACGCCCCTTGCATCTTATTCTTATTATTCTGCATCAATATTTGTTCTTTATTTAAATTTATAAAGGAAACTAACTGCATATACTAGAAATAATTGTCTCACCAACAAAGATATGGTCTTTTCAAGTTAATTATTTCAAGCAGGAGATAGTGATAAATTCATTACTAAATGAGGGAAATTGTTATGTGATATTTTCTCTTGATCGACTTAATTACCCACATGTAGTAGTTACAAACTATGTATACCTATTATCGACCAGTAATATAAGCACTTATGTTTGTAATTGTCATAATTTGCAAACTATTCTTGTTTACAACACATATGACTTCATACTTAGGTGGCGAATGTTATGTTACTGATTTATGTCAATTATTTTTTTAAAGGGACTCATAGAAAAAAATGTATTTAAACTACATATCGAATTACTGTCTTACTTGTCTGACAGTCCAAACTGCCGATGCAATTTTACTTTTCATACCACCAGTACCGACCGAAGATGCTTCACCAAAACTCACTAGTTCACCATTGACTGATGGTGAGTGAGTATCATATTCCGGGCTTTTCGTTACTTCATACTCGGCCACAAATCGAGCACCAGGACTACCAGGTGGTGCAGTGTATACCCCATCTACATCAGATATTAAAAGCAACAGATCTGATTTTAATTCACATGCCAAACGAGCAGCTAAACTGTCATTGTCACGTACTTGAAGGGCTGAGGCTGTATCCTGAAGATAGGAGAAAATGGTCAGAAAAAGTTGTATTACCATACTGTTATTAACCATGATCAATGTTTCAAGTGAACGAAAGCTACCTGAAAATACATTTAACATTAGACAACATTTTGAATTTTCACAACACCATAATCCTATGTCTTTAAAAACATCAGTATTAAAGAAATTAGTTAAGGCAAAAAAAATCAATCTCAATTTACCCAACAGGAAGCACCTATTAAACTGTTGCCGACTGCGGAGCATTGAACAGTTAATGCATTCTGCTTTGGATCATGTACACTGTGCTCAGTCACAGGCTTGAACTATATGCATTCAAATCTGACAGAATACAAATGTCTCACAATCTAGTGTGTTGCAGAAGTTATAAATGATTTAATATATCAACTTCTCTCATTCCAGAATGAGAACGTTCTTTGAATTATTTTATATCGTAACGATAAAGTATCGTTGGTGAATAACTGCCTCATACTCGACACAGCTGATGTCTGATGATTTCGGCTTCCCTTTAGAGATCCTAGAGTTACCTCTAGAACTTTTCACTAATAAGCATATGGTAATTATTAGTGTATGACTTTTATCTTGAACTCGATCCTTGGTGGAGTCAAGTATGCGCAATTACATGGAGTCTCATACTAGCATGAAACAGCCGTTTACCGATTCCTCGTTTCTAATTTTATTGTTAACTGCGAAATATATTTTTACTTTTCAATTTCTTAGTTTTTCAGCATTGGATACACTTACTGTGCATGTTGTACCAGTAGAATTTTCTTTACTCCAAGCGACAGCATCGTTTGTATTAATTATTGGAACAACCCCTCGATTTAATAAATCTTGAAGTGCTGTACGCCAATATGCCCGTCGATGATCATCATCAAAGTCTACAGGTGTCAATAACATCTAGATGACAATATAAAGTGAAATATATGAACTCTTATTGTATTTTATTAAAGTGTAACATAATGTTAACAAACTATACACTAAGCTACTGGGTGACAAAAGTCACCACGCTCCTCCGGTTTTATATTTATATTTATGTGAAGAGGCTTATTTTTTAAATCATATTCAGAACTGAATTAGATCACAATGCGATGCAGGTATATTCAGCTAACGAGTATTAACAATGATGAAAGTTGAATCTTAAGTTCTACTGTTAGTTATTAGTCCAGAATGTAATAAACACGTAACTACTGTCAGTTTTTTAGTTCCTAAATAAAGAGGCCACATGTAAACAGTTATTGATCAAATTCTTTTCTGAGAGTTAATAGGAAAAAATTGGACAAACTCCACTGAATAACACTAAGTCAGACAATAAATAGGAAGAATATATTTGTAAAATCTCAGCGAATGAATTTGAAGTAAATCCAACGTTTCGCCTACCAATCTGGTCTAAGCTTTTTCAAGGAAAAAAATATTGCCAGTCGAAACGTTGGATTTGCTTCAAATTTATTCGCTGAGACTTTACAAATATATTCTTCCTATTTAATGTCTCACATTAACTCGGCGCCTAAATACTGTGGAACTATTCGTTCTAATTTAGACGAAAGTTCTTATAAACACTAAGTCAGATCGTTATTTTTTTTCAATGGCGAGAATTCTCGGTCATATTTACTTCAGTATATAATCCATATTCCAATTCTAAATTAATATAATTTTGAAATATATACAAAATATGAATAAACATACAGCCGCTGTTCGAAGATCACATTGTTCAAATAAATGATCATATAATGTAACCATTTCTGCCATACCAAAAGCTGCTCGAGCACCACGACTACTTTTTTTCTCATCTGTTTCAAGATGATGCCGTCCTAATGCTATTGCTCCACTAGTAACAAGAATACATTGACGACCCTTATAATAGTAAATAGAAAATAAATGGAATGATCATAATGAACGAAATAAATATGGCAAACAATAAATTATATTAGGAAAAAGCTTTGTCAGAAAGAGCTGATCATTAGAATACTAAAACATAACATATTAACATTAAATCTCAATCAATGTAATATTATCTGGTCTAGAATGCCAATTGAATCTTATTGATGCAATTTTCAATATGGTATACAAAGTATGTGACTCAGGTATATTGATGAACTTTATTGAGTATTGAACTACTGAATGAAATTGATTGGGCAAGTGACTAGTGTAAACAGTTTGAGCAACATTTTCTATCAAAGTTAAACAATAGCCGTGATTTTGTCAAACTGTTTATCTTCTTCTCTCTCTCTCTCTCTCTCTATATATATATATATATATATATATATATATATATATCCTGACTTAAGAGAGAGAACTATCCGAATAACATGGTTTCTTAACAAATAACGATTGTTACCCTTAATTAAGACAATACGAATAATAACAATATATTGTGCGCGAGATCGAAGTTTCTGGGTTCAAGTCTTGGATGCACACTGCTGAGGAGTCCTATACTTGGACGAAACGGTTGTCCATAGCTTACAGGTTTTCATTGATGGTCTAATATTGAAATTAATCTAAGCCCAACAATTTCCATAACCCTTAATTGATAATTTTTTTTCATTTAAATCTCTTTCTCCTTCTGAAGGACGATGAAAGCCCCACGACCAAAACATCCAGCTCAGAGAACAAAACACCATCAAAATCATCCACTTGAGCTATAAATCTTTTCCACCATCTCTTTCTCAGGTCTTACTTCAATGCACACATATTTTCATAAAAAGATATCAGTCAAAACGATTTTTGAGTTAATAATAATAATGGTGTAGTTTGCACAACTAATCACTTTTCATCTTTTGTGGTTTTACAGAAAAATAATTGTTACTAGTATGTTGACAGTTATATTAGTAACAATAGTGAATAATAAAATATAGCCCAAGACGTAAGGTTCCACGCTCAAACGCTTAATATCTAGATCACAGGGAAATCATTCAATGGTGCTGATGTTCAACTGTGAGTTAATTGGTTCTTGATTTCGCAGAAGGACATAAGCTTTTCCGGACTTATTATCAGTGATTTGGGATATTGATGGATAGCTATCCAAGACGTTACTGATTATGTCAATTTATAGATTGTATTTTATTGTGTTGTATCGGGAAGTATTGGATGGCTGCTTCATCCTAGCAGAGGACTCTTTGAAAGTGTCAACTTGCCACTATGCCAGTAAAATAAACCAGGAAATTAAGGTCTTGCTGAGACAACTCGACCACAGCGTCGATTGGTAATTATACTGGATATGACCTATAGCAGGGTTGTGTGTTGAACTGCTAAATCCTATAGTAGGAAGACAAAGATCTTTCCTTGCTGCTTGGTTTTCGTAGGTACATGAAATCAATCTATGACAAACAAAAACTACAAATGGAGCAATATTCACCAACAAACCAGCCAATTTGATCACGGTAACCCTTAGTTTTTCAGAAGAACACAATTGATCGTGAATTAAATGTGTTCATAACAAATTTTTAATTTTAAGGTAGTTAACACTGCTGATAGACTTTATCTTTACAACTGTTGAAGGGGAGCCCTGTAGTTCTTGAGTATTAGCCGTTAGTTGCATAGTATACCGATCTACATTGTTGATAAGATCCCTTCTAAGGCAAAGCACCTCAAGATCAGTAAGTTATGATATTTTCGCATCAAATATTCATCTTAATACCGAAACTTTGTGAAGACGAATCGATGAATGTAATACAAGGGTAAAATGTTAAAGAAAACTATTACCTTGAAAATATATTTAACTGTGATTAACTCTTGATTAAAAAGTAATTACTATATATCTGAGAAGTAACCACGAATATTGAACATTTCGATTTTTAAAACTGAATCGTCTCAACAGTAAGTACTTATGACAAAACAGAATCGAACTGAAGACTTTCAAATCAGAGGGTGACCTCAATACCATTTGCAATGCGATGGGACGGAAAAATCTAGTTTACTACATGGCTTCATGTTATATAACCTTCATTTAATGCCCTTCTTGAATTTCCATGTCATTCTAAGTTGAGAAGTTTTATCTTCACGGTGTTTCTTTTAAAACTTCTGGAAATCTATTTCCAGGTCACTAACTAAGGAAACTTCGATTATCAACAACTTGGGTGCATTATGGTAAGATCTTTAATGCTTGAAGGCAGTATTCATCATAAACATTGATAGAAGCAAAAACATTTTATGAAATAAAATGATCTAATGATTGATTTATTGATAATAAGAATTTACAGAAATATCATAATTCCGCCTGTAGCTCTTCTAGAGTTACTGCCGGTCTCAAGCCCGGGTAAAGAATGAGGGTTGGTCATGAGGTTAGCGACCCCATCCCGTAGAAAACTAACTCGCTAATAAAAAGGATAACAGAAATTTCATTCAATTCAAATATACTCTGTTTCACTAATACACATACACACATATAGGTACACACACACACGTATATACATACATGTAGACAACAGTAAGTTTACACAAACGAACCCATTTAAATCTGATTACATATTTGACCTAGTGACATAATTTATTTCAAATGACACTACTAATTAATATGTGATTATTTATTTCAAGTTAATAATGAACAGAATATGAACAATCTATGGATATACATAGTTCATCATAACCAATTATGATGAATTCATCCAATTTGTGGACGAATTCATTATTATGTACATGTTATAAGTTAAATATTTTAATATTAATCATTAATAAGTTGAATGATCTCTTAATAATGTAAGTTTTTAAGACCAAAGGTGACAGGTATTGTGTCCTGGGACCGAAAACAAGTACCAAGTTGTCGAATTCTTTATTGTTGAATAATTTTTCAAGTCATGTTTGAAATAAACTGAGTTATAAGACTTAGTGTCACACTGTTTTCTATTTATTTATATATTTTTCATAGTTGGAAGCGTGAGTCAATTGAAGCTAGACCATCATGGAAAACCTGGAAACATTGGACGGCCGTTTCATCCTATTATGGGACTCCTCAGCAGTGCGCATTCACGAACCCGCTCTTGCGATATTCGAATCAGTTGAAGTTAGACATTAACACCGTTGGATGCCAGCTCAGTGGTATATCGGTTAAGGGCTTCGGCTCGAGACTGGTAGGTCCTGGGTTCGAATCTCTCGTGTGCGGGATCGTGGATGCGCACTGCTGAGGAGTCCCATAATAGGACGAAACGGCCGTCCAGTGTTTCCAGGTTTTCGATGGTGGTCTAGCTTCAATTGACTCACGCTTTCAACTATGAAAAATACTAAATCTCCACAAAACCCCTTCTGATAATTATTTATATATTGTTAGATAATTGAAAGCCAGTTGTACAAAGATTCAACCCAGATGTTTTATTGGTTAGTAGTCGTCATGCAATTGCTCATGAAATTCCAAGAAGATCAAAAGACCTTTAATACGAGTTTAGATCTGGAGTATTCGGCTAGAGAGCAGACGAATAGTATGACACCATGGATTATTGAGCGATTGCTTTTAAGCGTTTTTTAAAACCTATCAACTTATAAATACTATTCATGTTTTCCGGTGATAATATTTTCATTCGATAATATATTATAATTTTATGTTATAAATTTGCCTAAACAGGCAGGAACATTGAAATAATTCCTGTTATCCTGGAGATCTGAGTCAGTTTTCGTTGATTATTTGATAAAACAAGTGTGATCAATATTTTCTTTTATCCTGCCAGTTACTCTACAATAGATTGAATCTGCTTTCCTGACTAAAATCAGGATACAGTACAAAATCTCATGACAATAACTGACATAGCATTGCATCACTCAGGGAATATCAGTTCAAATACGAGTTCTAGATGCCTAATACTAATAAAAGCGAAGTAAATGAAATTTTCTATCCAGGTACTTTATACCAATAGCCTCTAAATACTATATAGATGAATCATTTATTATTGTTTCCAATGGAACTCAATTCATTGATAACCATTTCACAAGCATTGATTTCTTTTTTTTATATTCAATTGTCAAATATTTCTAATATTATTATTAAGAATAGCAATCCACTAATATTTTTATATAGTTGAAATCATGAGTCAATTGAAGCTAGACCACTATGGAAAACCTGGAAGCACTGGAAGGTCATTTCGTCCTAGTATGGGACTCCTCAGTAGTGCGCATCGACGATCCCACACTCGCGAGATTCCAACCAAAGAGCTATCAGTCTCGCGCGCGAGCGCTTACCCACTAGACCACTGAGCCAGCCGGTATGAAACGGTGTTAATGTCTAACTTTAACCAATCCACGAAATTGAGCAATCATTCAACATTGTCTTCAGTGAGTTGATATCTCAGAACAAATCTAGTTGAACTCCACTAGTTACTGTTTCTCACTAGAACTCCAGTAAATGCTTCATGCAGTCAGTCACTAGTGAGCATAAGATCATTATTACCAGGGGATTTTGAGGAGATTTTAGTAATTTTTTTATATAATTGAAATCATCAGTCAATTGAAGCTAGACCATCATGAAAAACCTGGAAGCACTGGATTAATTAGGAAAGAAATATTTCTATTCTTTTTTATTTCTAAACAATTTACCTGAATACAAATGATTCACTAATGAAAAAATTAATTTCTTTTTAAAAAAAAACAATCTTCTGCTATAAGGAAATATAAGTTAAACGGTAGCAATAGTGTGATTGCCAATAGACAAAAAACATTGCAATAGATCAACTCAGTGCTCATACGGTATTTGAATATAATAATAATAATAATCTTCTCAGGGAATATAATTTCAACCAAAGTATCCTATTAAGAGCTTCAATTCTTCTCCACCATCTAAGTGCACATTATTGTTATACATATTAACAAATGACTAAATACTCTATAGTACTATATTATGACATGGTTAGTTACACAATGCTTTTTTTAAGTTAACCATTACTGGTTTCCATGATATTTTCAATAAATATCATTAATTATGTATAATTAAATAGTAGAATAGGATTGACAGAGTGGTGGGAAATGGTTAGTTAAACAAATTTAAGTCTAATCTATGAAGTTGCTAGGTTTTTAATATGTGAAAATTGGATTTTAAGTTGTACTATGCATAGAAAAGAAAGAATTACTTCATCAGTATCCAATATATATATGTATATATCAGACGAAGCCAAGTTTGGAAGAGAGTTTTTTTGTTTCATATGGGGAATACTAAACAAAAATCTCTGATAATCAATAAATGGACAAGTTTTTAATTAGTTATTTTGCATTTTAAGTGTGTTTTCTCAAGAAGACAGCATTCATGTTCATTAACATGTAACTTTTCTGTAATCATTACGTAATCATTAAAAAAAGGGAAACTAACCAAATTTATTTATATACTGATTAGATTTTGTGTAGTAATTAGTAGTATAATCGATTATGCACATCTTTCTTATTTCGATTTATCATTAATAAACTGATTTCAATTAAAGATCATGACCATTTTCAGATATGATCCTTGTATCGTTATCTTCAATTGTTAAAGCCTTATCTACTAGGGTACCGTCATTTTATAACCACAAGTATTTAATTGCATTACTTGTAAAAGATAAGTTTCAGTTCGTATGTGAATTGCCTCAACAAATATCTTTCTATTCACTGAATGTATAAAGCGATACTAATTATCGTTAAAGTCGGTAGTGAATTTTAGAATTAACATTTCATTTAGTTTAAGATGGGTTTGAATCCACAAGTTTACTTGCCCAATTGGTTGATTTACTGCTAATTATAAACAATAAAAAAGTACAAACCCTTACTGAAGGTCAGATAAACTAATTTATTTCACAGTTTTACGTTAGCACTATAACAATACAACTGAGGAACAAGTTTTTTTCAAGACACATTTAGCCCTTTAGCTCCAAATGATTCCATGGTTCTAAGTTGAATATATACATAAACAAATATTCATTCGAAATAATGAATAAAATATTAACTAACCTGTTGACATAATTCAGCAATTTGTTCTACTATAGCAGCAAGTCGACCAAGTGCTAAACCACTTAGATCCGGTTTTGTTACTACTGCACTACCTAATTTTATAACAATTTTCTTAGCATCATTTAATTCGCTACGAGTTCTTGCAAGTTTATTTAATGTTGTACTGTTATGTAATCCATGTTTTATTTGATTACATAATAATAATGATTGTCTATTTCTTCTTTGAATAATACTAAAACTGAATGGAATTGTAATTAGATGACATGGTTATTATAAAAATGAATATTAACATACATATTTGATAAACAATTAGATTTTAACATCCTTTTTTTAAAGAAAAAGAAAATTTCACTGTTTACAAATGGGTTAATTTGTATAGGTCAATGGGTACTGTGCACGATTAGTTTTGAGCTGATATTTATAGTTTTGTAATATTGATGAAAAACAAATGACCTTCACAACGTACATTTGAAAAATGTCAACACACGCGGTGTGTTTATGATTGGTGTAAGTTTATTTTAAATAAATAGTATATAATCTATGTCACATAGATATTTTTTGATTGTGCAATAACCCTTAAACTGATTTTAACATGAAACTATTGAGTAAGATTTCTGAGTAAAGACATCAATCAAATAACGTTGTCAAATTTTTTTATTAGGGTTGGAATCCTTTCACTTAGTTACTAACGCACTTACTCCTGTTACTCCTCATCGAGGAGCACAAGCTAACCAGAAGCATTCTTCATCCAACCCAGACCTGAGCAATCTTTACCAGTTCTTTCTAGTTGTTATTCATCCTGTGGTACCGTGCATCGTTAATCGTTCACCTCGAATAATGATTGTAATACAAATCTTAACGGTGCATAAAATCAGAAGGCAAAGAGAAGCGGCAATTACAGTTTTATTGAAAAATGACGCAGGTCAGAAAGTTATAAGCACATGAGTAAATATCGGCGAGCGAAATAAAAATGACACGCATTGAAGATGGTGGGTAAGCCAACTCGCTTTAATCAAGCGTTAATCAAGAATAAATGACAGACATGTGATAAACGGGATAAGAAGTGTATACACACACCTACGCTCATATAAAAATGGTCAGGGTTAATAAGTGAATAATTAACAAGTTGAAAACATTACTCAAGATGAATAGGTAAATTGGCTTGTCCAGAAGCTCGAATAAGGTGTTTGGGCTTAACATACCAACTGACACTATAATCCTTCTTATGTCTGCTTCCAATTCTCTACGTAGTGTAATCTTCAGCCTTCCTCTTTTCCGTTTCCTTTCAGGATTTCAAGTCAGATCTTGCCTCATGATGCAGTTTGGTAATTTCTGTGATGAATGTCCCACCCACTTCTAACGTCTTTTCCTTATTTCCTCTTCAGTTGGAATCTGGTTTGTTCCCTACCATAGTATACTGTTGCTGATGGTATCCGGTCAACGGACATTGAGTATGTTCTGTAGACAATGATTTATTAATACATGTACACTTTTGATGATTGTTAAGGTAGTTCTCGAAGTTTCGGTTCCGTACAGTAGAGCTAACTGTGTTGACTTTCGTATTGAAGATTGTGATTTTGATATTGGTTGACAGTTGATTTGTGTTCTATATGTTCTTCAACTGTAGGAATGCGACCCTCGCTTCGTGAAATTCTTTTACAGTAATAGAAATCATACACATACATAGCATCAAATCTTAGCAAGATAAAACAAATTAATTCATTGTTAAACTCAACAAAACTGTTGAATACTTCAACTAAACGAAACATTCTAGGACATTTCAGTGACCGATGAAGTCAATGAAACATTTGAAAGAAAAAACCCAATAAACACTAATATGACCTGGATGATTCTGTTTAAAGCACGTAAATTTAAAATGATTTTACTTGTTAAAAGAACTGACTATATCATCCAGAAGGACAATGAGACCTTCACAGTTAAATAACTGTGCTTAGAAAACGCAACATTATCAAAGTAACACGTTGTACCTTATTGAAATGATCTTTTAATTATGTGAACACTAATACAATAGATTAACTATTTTTTAAGTAGTATTTTAGGTAAATCATACTCCTATCAGATTTAAATCTTTACACTACGAGAGACATTTTGAATAATGTAATGAAAGAAAACCGATAGATCATTATGAGTTGATACTTCATTTTTTTAATGAAGGGGAGAAGTTTAGAGAACATTCTTGGGGGCATACATAAATGCTTATAATTATCTTACACGACGCATACATTGTTCGAAAAAACACTATTTAGCAGAAAGTGAATCCTATATTTAAACCGAAACAATGATATAATCCTTACCTTCTTAATTTAGTAGGTTTTAAAGATGTAATTATCGTTTATGACTAAATATAGCTGATCAGTCCAGTATTGGGAAAACTAGATTCTTTATCATCGTATTTTAGAACATTGTACTCACTATAACATTCGACTGCCATATTTGGTTTGTTTAAGCATGAGTAATGATTTTTATCTTATGGTATAATTCGTTCCCGTATGCTTTCATAGAAACTCATGAATGTCTGAAATATAGCAATAGAAGTTTGCCTACTGTGTTCCCTTATTCGGACTTAAAACTTAAGATAAATTATGACGTACGTATCAATAGATCAATAGGAGTTAGGATTATCTCGATCCCAAATCAAGGTTAATGTTGTCAATCGAAGCTGATCTTTTGTCAAAGCTTAGGACCTTAGGCTATAGATGAAATAGTAGACATGAAGTAGGGAAATTATAACTGTAATTCTGATTGACAGATTTCCTGTAGATGTTGATTATCGTCTCATTTACAGCATTATCTGTCATCAGTTAACTAAAAGACACTATACAAACGTGAATATTAAACTACATATATTGTTTCCCAAAATTTTTCAATCGATGAAAAACCTGCTATTATCATACTTTAAGTCAACTCAGATCCGAATTTCAATTCATCTAGTTTTATTCAAACCTTGTAATTCGATTCGAAGAGTATGAGTCCACTATTCATATTTTCTTGTTCAAATAAGCTATTAGAGTTATTATATTTCACTAATCACATATTTAAATAACCGTTATTCAATGATCATTATTAATAATATAAACCTTTTGATACTTCTCAAAGTTGATAAAATAAAGTACACTAAGCAGAAGTGTAGTGTATAAAAGGTAAATGAATTCATAGAACAATAGAAATCAATTTATTGATCGCTTCATATTCTGTATGATTCTTCCCATTCGCAATTCATTTTCATTTCTGTTTCTATTCTCTTCAACTTAATTCGTGCTGCCAAGGTTTCCACTTTTATTTGACGTTACATACTACTTAGGTTGACAGATATAAGTAGCATACATCATATTTCTTTCTCTAAACAATAACAATTTGCAAATAATGGCGAGACTATAATTTATGGACGAACCAATCAGGTATAAGATAATAGGTCTAGGATTCCGGCACGAAATTCACTCATCCATTTGAATAAACAGAGTTTTGGCATTATGGCTGATGTCAGTTAGTGATAAAAATCCTAAGTATGATTCCTAGCCTTAACCATGAACTGTAAATCATAATTCAAACTCCTCACATAGGTTTATAACCCTCATTTGGTCCTGGTTATTATGTGAACATTCTCAAGGTCACTCTAGCGTCACTCAAAGGTCGTCCATAAATTATAGTCTCACCTAAAAAGGTTCATTTCATTCGGAAAAACAAATCATTATTTCAAGTAGTTGACTTAATCTTCTTTACATGAGAATTATCACATTTACATTATATTTATGCATGATTTGAAAATATTTTTTAATTAGAAGATGAAACTTTAGTAAGTAAATAGCCCCCATAAAATTAAAATGAATATTGAATTCTAACAGAACTACCTTTTAAGAAAATGTTTTAAAACACTGAGACAAAGCGTTAGTGTTATCAAACTCTTGTAGTGCCGTGCTTCGCTGATCGTTCACCTTGATAACCGTGATAATACAAATTTTAACGGTGCAAAGAGAAGCAGCAGCTACAGTTTTATTGACAAACGACGCAGGTCAGAAAGTTATAAGCACATGAGTAAATATCAACGAGCGAAACATAAATGACACAAATTGGAGAGGACGGGTAAGCCAGTTCACTTTAACCACGAATTATTCAGTATTTATAGTCAGATGGAAATAAATGACAGACATGTAATAAATAGGATAAGAAGTGTACACACACCTACTCACACATAAAAATGGTCAGGGTTAATAAGTGAATGATTAATAAGGTGAAAACATGACTGATGATGGATAGGTGAATTGGTTCGGCCAGAAGCATATGGGCTTAACATACCAACCGATACTACATTTTACAGATTCATTTAAACAATTAAGAATAAAATTGAGTAGAACATTATGATTAGTTAGTGAATGTTATAATGTGTACATTGTATCAACAATAATATTTGTCAGAAACATAGTTGACATTCACTACTGATTTACTAGTTTAGGTATAAAACTTTATGGTAAAAATAAAACAACTAACTGATGATGAGGACAATAACTATGAAATCAGTTATTGAAAATAGATTAGTCTGTTACAATTTGTAGCAGAAATGTAAATCATAGCAAGTTGTAGTTTGTAGATCTTGTACATATTTCAATTGTATTCAGTAAGTTATTCTTTTTTTAGACGGAAATTGATGGTAGAATTCAGGACACGCGTTTAGTCCTATTTGGGACTCGTCAGTTGGATGTACCAACAACCAATACGAGAATTAAATGTTCTTTTCTAAGCTCCTGATTATTGAAAATAAAAATTATTTCATTCTCATATGTTTTTATTTACACTTCAATATGGAACAACTATTCCTTGCAATAATTAATGACAATAACAATAATAAAACCTTTTGAGTGAGCGCTATCTACGGATAATGTGAAATAGTTCAATCATCTAGATTGAAACTTATGTATTAAAGGTTGAAGGGGAGATGAATATCAACCTAGAATGATTACTTCAATCATCTTTGAGTTTACATCCACTCTTAAATGTCTATATTGATATAAGCAAACTAGGTCATTAGAAAAGCTACTGTTATTTGAATATATAATCTGAAATTTTTACATTATGCTTTTTGAAAAGCTAGTGCACTACTGTAAATTTCTTCGATTCAACTTTGAGTACTGATATTAGTTTAAGTAATATCAACGTATTGAAGCTTTTTTTTACTGTTTTCAATATAGCACACCAACTAGCTGAAAAATTTAAATCCTAATTAAAGTTGGCTAGCTGAATCTCATCTTGCCAAAATAAATATGGCCGTAAACCTAATAAACATACGTTGCTCAATTTTGAAGTTGATTCTACATAAAATCAAAATTTATTTTGTATATTTTTAATTCTTTTTTTTCGAATGGTAGTTTACTTAGGTATTTCGAATTCAGAAACCAGAAATCCACATAACTACATTATTTTTCAATATATGACGTAATGCTGAAGAAAACAATGAAGTAGTTGGATTGACAAAGATAACAACAACCTCCTCAGTGACTAACAGATATGCACGGATGGCAATGCTATGATTTATACGACACATCTAAAGAAAGTACTACTCTCTACAATGTCAGCATGGTGATAGAGGGATCCTCTTCATAGGCGGTGGGATGTTAGTTTGTAGTACGCCAGGTGTGTTGGGAGCAGATTTCAAAAATTGCATGATTCGCTGCCTGAAAGACTGTGTGAATTTTAGAATCATTTTTGTTGCAGACAGAACTCAGACGGCACTTGATATTCATTAACACTGTCAGCTAATTTAAATTTAAGATCTTCATCCAGATTACTCGATAACCGTGTTCCAACATTTATCAATTTTCGTGACTGTATTCTTCAAATGAGAACTGAGGCTTTAAACTGGTAATCAGTAAGCACTTTGAATCGTGATCGTTTAGATTCACAGTTAAGCACAACCAAAAGGTATGAAGCAATAGTCAGTTTCCCTCATCACTAGCCTCAAAAATCTGTACCAAGCAATGATGAACTGGATTCAGGCTGACAGCTTAGTGATTGAATTATGTCAATGAAAGTGTGATGGCGTGGATTTTGAGGTAATAAGGAGTTACAGTACTTGTCCAACTAAGCTGGACTCAATTTTCAAAGTACCAGTACAAACATATCAATCAAGCTGCCTAAATACCTACAAGACATATGTTCACTTTCAGAAGCCATGAGTTATTATCTTTTTTAATCCCAAATAAAAGGTATTGATAACTTAGTCTTATAAGGCTTAAATTAATTGTTTTGGTTTATAACAACAATCTTCAAATAAAAAATATATTTTCATAGTTGAAATCATGAGTCAATTGAAGCTAAACCTCCATGGATAACCTGGAAGCACTGGACGGCCGTTTCGTCCTATTATGGGACTCCTCAGCAGTGTGCATCCACAATCCCGCCCTCACAAGAGCAACCGTTCACCAATTGTCTTCAGTGAGTTGATATGTCTACAACACACTTGTTAGAACTTCACTGGTCACTGCTTTTCACTAGAACTCAAGGAAGTATCTCTTGAAGTCAGTCACTAGTGAGCATGTGATTACAGATCGTGGATTGGTTGAAGTTAGACATTAACACCGTTGGATGCCGGCTCAGTGGTCTGTCGTTCAAGTGCTCTGGCGCGAGACTGATAGTTCCTGGGTTCGATACTTGCGAGTGAGTGATTGTGGATGTGCACTGCTGAGGAGTCGCATAAAAGGACGAAACGGCCGTCCAGTGCTTCCAGGTTTTCCATGGTGGTCTAGCTTCAATTGACTCATGATTATAACTATGACGATACTGAAATCCCCACAAAACCGCTTCTGAACAAAAATATGTACGTCAATAAAAGAAGGAATTTTCAATGTACGTTTCAATGTAAATCTCGAACATTTATTGAACATTATGTGTTTGGAAAATGTTTATTGACGATAAATCTGATTACTTACATCTTATTTCAGTAGATACCTTTCATGAAATTTGTCATTTTGATCATTTAAATTAAGTCGCATGAAGAGAAAAATGATTTTACACTCAAATATGGTTCTGATAATCTATAGGTCGATGACTCTGTTGAGACGCACCGCTTACTTGTTAGTTGCTCAATATTTTAAATTTAACCAAAATACTTTTGGAAATACTTAGACTATTTGAATCCGGATGAGAAATCCATATCAAAATCTATCTTAATCTGACCAATCGACAATAGTTTACAGAATAGTAAGATTTGAAAATAATTATTTTATCAAGCAGATTTGTACAGAATGAACACATGCCAATTAAAACTGATCGAAATCTAATCAACAGTGTCATCAACCAGATAAGTCAGTGATTATCTGCGCCCAGAAGTTAAGTGGATAACGTGTTCGAGGCGAAAGCTACAGGGTTCGAATGCTACAGTGAATATCAACTCTGAGATACCAATATATCTAGTCAATGAGCTTTAAATAGAACGAAATGTTTGCTTAAGATTCAACTGCTAGCCAGGTGTCATCCTTTTTATTAATATTTATTATTGAAACAGATAATACACTTATTACTTCAAAATGAACATAACTTTGAAACTTATTATCAGAAGGGGTTTTTGTCAAGATTTAGTATTTTCATAGTTGAAAGCGTGAGTCAATTGAAGCTAGACCACCATCGAAAACCTGGAAGCACTGGAAGGCCGTTTCGCCCTATTGTTTGACTCCTCAGTAGTGCACATCCATGACCTAGCCTCGCGAGATTCGAACCCAGGACCTACCAGAGCCTAAGTGCTCTGGCGCGAGACTGGCAGGTCCTGGGTTCGAATCATGGCAGGCGAGGTCGTGGATGCGCGCTGCTGAGGAGTCTCACAATAACCTTGAAACTAACAATTGTTCTGTCATATGCTGCCTAATACAAACATAAAGATGGATGAAAAAGATACTGATAATGTCTTTTTAGTGAAAATTTATGAAACAGTCTTTCTGGATAAAAGAAAATATTACTAGCTAAAGTATCCATCTGATCAGTTAATCTATTCTATCAGACTTAATGAATAAACGCATAATTGGGTTGAATCCCAACCGAAATTGAAAAATATATTACATCTACAATAAAAATATTTAAAAAAATATATAACAATTGTTTTCGAAATCATGGACTGACTTATGTAAGACTACTACTGAAAATCAGGAAGCACTAGACAGGTGTATTGTCCTAGTGTGGGAGTTCTCGATAATATTCAACAACTTTCACAAGCCCTTATACTGATCATGTACTCACTAATAACTAACATCAAGAGAATGTCACAAGAATTTTAATTAGAAGGCATGACAAAAAAAATTAAGCTGTATCAGGTGTGAGTCAGTTACCTATCAAGAACAGTGGTAGATAGTTTTGTAATATTTTGGATTGGTTAAGCCTGGAAATGTTAATTATTTTATGCTAAGTTAGCGGTCTGAAGTTAAGCCCTCTACGTTGAGCTGAGACAAAGCTTTTCTCTTTTGTGATGATAGATACTTATTGTACATTAGATAACAGTTTTAATTCTATATTTCAGTTGTGAGACCTCTTGAGTTTGAAAGAATATAATTTGATTTTCAGCCATATAGGACCTGCTAGCACTGACAAAGATGGACTCAAATCGTTTTTCAAGCCTAATAAAATTGAATATGAATGTTTTTACTCTCGATCAATGCTAAACTAATGCTATAATAGTTTGAACTTTACGACATTCATATGTTAAAGTTAGGCGTTTCCTTAAACATCTGGGAGTTTATTAATTGATAGTTTATTTCTTCTATAGATCAATAAGTATTGAAATGGTAATTTATGCATATCGGCTATTTGGATCTTCCTATTTATGTTGGGGATTACTATTGATTAGTCTCTTTAGGCATATGTGCATCCTGTGTGGATCACCTCGATGTTGCTGTTAAACCTCTAGCATTATGCTCAGAGATGGATGGTGACTGACAGTGGAACTCATGACACATGTTTCGTTCTATTCGAGAGTCGTCAACTGGGTATACCTGCATCCAGGATTCTAACCAAGTGCTTCCTTGTTCATGCCCTATCACTTTATCCACCTAAATGCTGATTTCTAAAAGCCACTGGCTTGAAGAGTCCCAAACATGACGAAACGCGCGTCCTGGCCTCTAATACCAGTCACTATCCATATCCATCGATAATGAAAAAATTACGCTTTTCAACAAACTTGTTATAGATATCACTTCTATAAAAGTATTTCATATCAGATATCTTTCTGTTAGCGAGTTTCACAGTTAAAATATTCAAGGAATTCGAAACTAAATATTCATAAAACAATTACTATCAACAATAGTTTGTATTGTAGCCCTCACATAGAATCCTGAAGACCAAATGAAAAGAGGAAGACCAAAGAACACATTACGCCAAGAAATGGAGACAGACATGAGAAGAATGAACAACAATTGGATAGAACTAGAAAGGAAGGCCCAAGACAGAGTAGGTTGGAGAATACTAGTCGGCGGCCCATGCTCCATTGGGAGTAACAGGCGTAAGTAATAGTTTGTATTGTATGATTTAGAATACTAAACATGATTTTATGTAAATTATATTAAAAAATAACAATGACGAAAACTTATTTAAAGTAATAAATACCTGGAGACAATAAAAACCACCCAGGAAAACTGACACCAAAATTAATGGAAGAGTGAAACTAACATGGTAGCTTAATACTACTAAAATTAGTAATGAAAATAAACACAATAAATAATTGTCATGTACGGTTATATAGGTTAATTTATAGAATAGATATGAACAGTTAAAAAGGCTTTCAATATTATATATAGATATGGGGTTATTTAATTAAAATAGATTAAGTTATCAGACCATTGTATTAAACTAAATACTACTGATTATATATATGGACATGGAAACCAAATAGTTTAATGAATAAATAATTGAAATAATAAACAACTCGTCAATGATATAATGAGTTGGAAACAAACAAACAAGCACACACACACACATGAACAACCAAACTCAATTCAATCTATTCCATCATTATAATGAATGAGATTCATTTAAAACAATGTAACTGATTAAGGTCATCTGGTTTAAAAGGTTTATGAAATTGTTGTAAAAGGGTTGTGCGTTTAATTTGATCTTTTTTTTTCATGTATCCTATTTAATTAGTAAATAGGGTTTAAAAATCATATTTATTAGAGAATAAATAAATTACTGTCCAAAAGAATATTATACAGGAGTCAATAGAAGTGAGGTAAAGTAGACAGATAAAAGAACACATTACGTAGGGAATTGGAGGTAAACATGGGACAATCTATACCACTTGGAAAAAAAATTGTAAAGAAGAGTTCAGGAAAGAGTTGGTTGAAGAATTGTAAACGATAGTCTATGTTCCACTAGGGGTAATAGGTTTAAGTAAATAAGTAAGTAATTACTTAATGTAAGTGAGGCAAAAATCGACCATGTTTATAAATGGATATATTAACAGAGAGAATGATTAACATTTGTTAAATTTCAATTACAACTTCCAAGTATGTCATGATCTCTAGTGGTGATCGAATTCCAAATAAACATATGTTGACTCACTGTAAGTTGATCACCATGAAAACTTATTGAAGTTAAAAGTAGTCAAGATTTGAGAAAGAAATAGATTATTACCGTGAAGGGATTGCCGATATTGGTATACAGAATTAGTAAAGATAATTAAACTAAAATTTTCAGATAAATTAGTAATTGTTTTAAAATCAAAATTACATGGATCACCATAACTCTAAATCTACCTATTTCCTATGCCCATCTCCTATCCTTTCCAATATTATACCAATTTCTTTTTCTCTCCTCTATTTAAGATTATCACCATATATTTATATGGAATGTTATCTAATTAACTTTTACTAACTTCTACATAAAAATGCCTTGACAAGTATAAGTGCAACTAGATTATTTGAAATATATGTTACTTTAGAATGAGCTACTTACATCCACATAAGTAGTACATGATGATGGGCAGAAGATCGATGAGGAAAGAATAGGAACGAAGCGCAACAGGTATGAAAATGCATGAACAATGAAATCAGAGAAGATTGACTGATATTTACAGAAGAAACAGTCAAGGTTGAGATAATTGATTGTTATTTTACAAATTAACTGTTTACTAAGTGATTATCAGATTTCAGTGAGATAGTTTGTAGTTTGTACTTGGATACATTCAATTTTCTCCCCACTCGTGTTCTTGTTCACTACAGTACAAATACATTGTCTTTATCATTTCATTGCTCTAACAAAATGAATCCTTTTATCTTTCAGATTATTAAGAATTATAATGGAACTTTAAGAAATTGAAAAGAGAAAAAAACAATTCTTTCCAAGCTAACTTATATATTTATTTTTATTTCAAATGGAATGAAATAAACCACCTATTCATGGGAGACTTAGTTATATAACCACAAACTGGATAATATTATGAAAGTTGTTTTATATTTCTGTTGAAGTAATATATTCCATTAAAAATATCAATTATTGACAGTCCTACAGTATCAATTACAAACCATTAACCTTAACTTTACAATAAACATTTCGAAATATTTAGCAATTTGTTATAATGTGTGGCCTTGTGCCCTATTAATATATAACGTATTGATACCGCCAATTACAAAACAGTGACTTAGCGAGCGGACCAATGACGTATAAAACCCGTACGAGCAGTCTATAGTCTTTATCGATTATTCTTCCTACCTAGCCCTGCTTGTTGACTCCAGAACAGCAGTCTCAGAATCCGCGATATAAAACATGTATTTCAGACATACTGGGTTTATATAAAAATTGAATAGACCATATCACACCATAAAATAGAAAACAACATTTTTACATGTTCTAGCCAGAAGTGGCCGTGAATGTGGGAGACTGTAATTAATAAACTGGGTATAACTTAAGATTGTTAAATCGTATAGCAATAATCCATCGACCACAATTAAGCGTATAATAAGAAAAATATGAATATGTATATGAATATATATATACCATATATAAAAGGTGTATCGGAAACGACAACGAGGCTGATGAAAACCTTCAGAATAGGTGTTGCCCACAAACCAACTAAATCCCTCCATTCAGTCTTATGCAAACCAAAGGATGAAATGACAAAAGAGAAACCAAACATCATCAATAAAATAAATTGTGCCAACTGCGACAAACACTACATCGGACAAAGCGGATGCCCTCTTCATCTTCGCCTGCATGAACATCAATTAGCAGTCAAACGCTACGACATGTCTTCACTCATATTAATACACGTGGACAACTACGAACACACATTCGACTGGAAAAATGTAGAGATTTCGGACAGAGGCAATTCCAAAAACACCAGAGAATTTTTACAAGCTTCGCGCTGATGATATCGTTCAGAAGGACGATGAAAGCTCCACGATCAAACCATCCAGCTCAGAGAATAAAACTCCATCAAAAATTGTGATTGTTGTTCAACATTACTTCCGTATGCTTAATTCAATGTGATAATTATTCAATGTAGTAATTGTATTTGTTTCCCAGTGTGGTGTTTATTCAAGATACGATATTCTTGTAATAAATTAACATGATCTATCCTCAACATGATAATGCAGTATGTGATTTGCTATAACTCTTAGTATTTTTCATATATGTTATTTCATCCTAATTAATGATCAAGATGGGCACGTACAATCAATATATAAATGAGTGTATTTTCGAATCGGGTCATCGTCACGTTTCGGGTTAATAAACCTTCACTTGTACTAGTCTTTATGTTCTTACATTTTTGTGGCGAGAATTGCAGTGGTTTCTCGTTTTACAAGTGTAAGTGATAGGCGATTTCAACATAACAATTGGTGACGCAGTCATACTGTCGTAAACGAGAATGCCAGTGGTGACAACCAAATGTATTTGAATACAAAATTACAAAATCTTTTAGTAAAATCTGAGAACTATACAGTAAATTCTTCACTTGCAAAATGTCAATCAATCGTCTCAGATTTTATTGTTTCTTCCTTTCCATATCAATCACTCTCTGTTCTTGTTCTCTTCTCTTCCATCTTCTAAACCTTCTTCCTCCAGAAATCTCACTTTCGATTGACGATACATACAACTTATATCTGTCGACACCAATAGCACACACTATAGTAACAGTCGACGGTCAGTTATAACATTATTATCGGCCAATACTATCTGTACATATGTTTTATATTTCTCTTTTTTTATAGTCATTTATACTATTCAGATGTTTCACAAGAAAACTTATAAATTAGAAGAACACTTGTCTAGATTAGTTAAGTTGACTATCCATTAACAGCTTGGCTACTTATAAGATTTTCTATATTTTCCATATAATTGATATAAATGGTTAACAGTTAGGTTTTTTATACAACTTGTTTACTTAATCGTAGCTAATGTCAATTTGTCAGTATCTTTATGGTCGACTAAATTATATTGAAAAGAAATGTAAACTGGACATTACACAAGATGACTTGATGTAGTTCATTTTGGAGTCAAATGATTATTGCCAATTAGAAAGAAGATAAAGAAGAAAAACATCGATTTTGACTCAGTTAGCTTGGTGGTAACACCATAAATTCTAATCACATGATATGCTACTTTTCTATTGCAAATTGACACAGTATTTTATTGATTCGAACAAGATGTCATATATCAGATCTTAATTATCCTCGTAAGACTAAATACTGATTGAAAAATCAAGTGATTGAAACGTTTTTACTTACATGTCTGTTTTTTTATCATAGACTGGAAAACCTTTGACCATAGAATGCTTAGTCATACGCTGATAAAGCTTAATTATTGATTGTATATTTACTGTTAATTTTCTTTAAAAACTGGGAAAAACTACTTGTTAATATCTAATTTATCATTACGCCCAGTCTCATAATATTTCTCATACAAAAATACACTGTAAATATAAGCAAAGAAATTCTGGTGTAGATCAGGAACTAACCTTAGCTGGACCAAAATTAAAAACCGGGAAGCTCGCTTGATTTTTTATCCCGACTCAATGATCTGAAGGTTAAGAAGTCTCAAACAACATCAAAAATCCTGGGTTCTATTCCTTGTGGCGATTTCACAGATGAACGTCGTTGAGGAGTCCTATACTAGAATAAAACAACTGTCCAAGACTTCCTGGTTTTTAATAGCTGTCTAGAGAGGGTCAGTTCGTGGTTTGAATCAGAAAAATCCCGAATTCTCCACAAAACACTTATCTGGAAATAAATTCTAGTTGTCTGTCTTTTTACAACAATCCTACTAATGTCAGCTATATTTATTGATGAATTAGACGTCATTTAAAAAAAGCAACTTTTTAGTAACAATGAAGAAGTTATTAACAAACCATAAAACCTCTCGAGTGTTTAGTTACTTACCCAATGTCTAATCGATTCAGTTTTTATTTAGTACTTTTATTGAAAGATCAGAAATTAAAATAAGTAGTAGGTGGTTTGTGCTCATGGATATTTTTACCTGTTTCGTTTTTAAGCGTTTTTGTATTTTATTTTTTATTTGCTATTAAATTACTTTATGTCATTTATTGATTAGACTAAAGAACCACCTAACAAACTCAATATCGTTGATTGATCGAAGTTAAACATTAACAGCGTTGACTGCCGGCTCAGTGGTCTAGAGATTAGGCGTTCACAAGCGAAATTGTAGGTCCTGGGTTCAAATCTTGGGTGCTTACTTCTGAGTCACATAATAAGATGAAACCGCAGTTCGTTCGCACCAGGTTTTGATGGTGTTCTAACACCGATCTTTTAATGATCTCAATTAAAACTCAATAGATAAAAATTTTTTCAATTTGTTCATTCTGTAGAAAGTACATTACAAACAATGTACGCGAGTAAACGAATACTATTACACTTGTACAAACATTAATATTGATCTCTACTGCCCCTTGTGCACAGACATAATTAATTATTGTTGAACAGTCATAAATATATATTTCGATATTATGTAAACAATGTAAATTGATATTTTTCAATCCCCTTACATTAAAAACTTGAGAACATTGTGTCTTTGTCTTCTTTTCTGGACATCTGAATAAACATCATACTTTGTTGTGTCGATGGACCTAAAGGCTGCTACTAATCTCAATGTTGAACGATACGACTCAGTAATGAATAAGATTATGATTTAACAGTTTAAACTCTTGTAAGACTACTTTTTCGTTCAGCATTCTCTGAAAGTACTTCAAAATGTGTAAGGGAAAATATATGAAGGAATCGAATAAAACAATTATATTAGAACTCATACTATGGATGTGTGCTATTTATATCGACATAAGTAGTATGTAGCTCCATCAGGAATAGAATATCTAACAGCAGAAGCTCAAGAGGATCGAAAAGGAAAAAAAACAGGAACAAAAAGCGATTGGCTTGGAAAGACAGGAACATTGAAGTCTGATATGATTGACTGATAATTGCAAAAGGAACAGTTATGTTCAAGACAAATGGTTGACATTTTGCAAATTAAGTATTGACTGTACAGTCCTCAAATTTTACTAATAATTCTCCACTTGAGAGAAATGAAAAACATGAAAATGATAATAATGATGATTAAGAAAAACCTTTTAGATGAAAACTTACATTGTAAAAGTAATAATATTTTATTTTATTTTCATAACATTATCAATAAAAGATCATAAATAAGTAAATTCGGATGAATTCATGAGTCAATTGAAGCTAGACCACCAAGGAAAACCTGGAAGCACTGGACAACTGATTTTTCCTATTGTGGGACTCCTCAACTGTGTGCATACACGATCTCACCCCGCGAGATTTGAACCCAGAAACTATCAATCTCGCGCGCGAGCACTTAACCGATAGACCACTTAGTTTACATCCAATGGTGTTAATATCTACCTTCAATAAATGCAAAGAAATTAAACCGCCATCCACCATTGCCTTTAGTGAGTTACTATCTCACAACAGGCCTTGTCGAACTCCACTGGTAATGGCTTCTTACTATAGAACTCCCGGTTTTCCATGGTGGTCTAGCTTTAACTGACTCATGAATTCAACTATTAAATTACTAAAATCTCTACAAAACTCACTTCTGATAAATTTGGATGAGTTGACTCTATTACTGATAAACATCTACAATTATTTAGTGTAGGTTGAAAACATCTACTGGAAATAATCAAATTACAGGAAATACAAAATCTAGTTACATTTTTTCTTAGAATTTCCTTAATAGATGCTTTGTTTAGATAGTTACAAGTGACCTAAATGGTCATAGTTATACAATAAACTGTAGTATTATATATTTATAGATCAAAAAGAATGGATGTGAGAAAATCATTGGAATCCATATTTACTCTGTGGTTTCTCCATTTATAATCTAAACATATTAGTACTGATCATTGAATAAGACTGCTCACCAAATTTCTCTTCAGTGAAGAAGAAAAAGGACAATCAGAATGGAATAACTATCAAATTTGTTTAAGTATTTGAGTATATATGTTAAGTAATGGGAATATTTATAAGTTGAATATATTGTTGTTATAGAAATAAAAGATTAATACTACTGTAGTGTGGTCTACTTATATCCATATAAGTAGTATATGGTGATGGTCAGACATAGAATATATTTTGGCAGAAGACCGATAAGGAAAGAACTGAAATGAAGCGCAATTGATAGGAAAATGCATAAACAATAGAATTAGAGAAGATGAACAGATATTTATAGAAGGAATAGTAAAGATTGAGTTAACTGATTGTTATTTTGCAAATTAACTGTTTGCTGTATGGTTATCAGAATTTGGTGAAATAGTCTGTAATTTGTGCTTTAATACATTCGATTGTCCACAAATAGTGTTCTGTTCACTACACTAAGACTATTTAATACTCGAAAAACAAAGTTTATTAACTGTATATCGATTAGATAGAAAGTAAGGTGTAATAAATAGTATTATTGAGAAAGCGTTACGTAACATGAGTTTGTAATTGATGTTACCATAGCAACATTAGAGTGATAAGTGATTCGTTTTAGAATCCAAAATTTTGTTTAAACCTTAATGTGGTAAAAGCTCCAGCAAAACATAATAAATTTGACATCCTCCATTGATTAATTGTTTTGAACGACTTTGAGACATCAATAACCTGTTCATTGTTAAGAAAATAACAGTCAGTCCTACTGTGGTGTGGTCTACTTATATCCATATAAGTAGTATATGGTGTTGGCCAAACATAGAATGTATTTTGGCAGAAGTCCGATGAGGGAAGAACTGAAATGAAGCGCAATCGGTAGGAAAATGCACGAACAATGGAATTAGAGAAGAAACAGTGAAGATCGAGACCATTGGTTGTTAATTTGCAAATTGACTGTCAATTGTATGGTTTTCAGAATTTACTGAGATAGTCTGTAAGTTTTGCTTAAATACATTCGATTGTCACCAGTCGTGTTCTGTTCACTACACTACTACTGATGACAGTTTCTTTTAGTTTAAGCTTCTTTGAAATGGGCTGGAAATCGTAGACAATCAACATTCTTTCTGTTGAAGAGATTTAAATACTATTTTAAGCAACATGTTTTGATTATGTTTCAAGTTCATCTAGCTACCTAATCTATGCACCTTTAGCAAGGTGACTACCAGGATATCCCGAGGCATTAGCTAATTTAGTACCTGTTTCATCAACTCCGTACCATACTCAAGACGAGTTTTACGTCCTGGGCTTTTACTCTCCCTAATTCTATGAAAGATAATGGACCTGTCACTATGATCAGTCTTTGATTTCTCGGCCACTTTTGAGGGGTTTGGATTTTCTCTAATAGCATTGTGTTGTTTCTTGCTCTCGACCTGTACGCATTCATCAAATTTCGTTGCAGTAGCAGTCGCATCAAACTCCGCCTCTAGCTCCTCTGGGGGTTACTGCCGGTCCCAAGCCCGGGTAAAGGAGGAGGGTTGGGCATGGGGTTACCGACCCCATCCCGTAGAAAATCAACTCGCTAAAAAAACGCTAACCAGAAAAAATCATTCAAACCATTCAAACTCTGCCCTGGGAGTAGAAGGAATAATTATGACGTCTCATGATGAAAGTCAAGTTCCTTCGGAAGTCATGAGGCCGATGCACCTTCTTACAACCAGAGCGACAATTTTTATACGTACATGGAATGTCCGGACAATGTGGGAGACCGGAAGAGTCTTCCAAATTGCCGCAGAAATGAGAAAATACAACCTGGAGGTGCTTGCAATCAGTGAAACACATTGGACGCAGGTTGGACAACAACGACTGTCTTCAGGAGAACTTCTGTTATACTCCGGTCATGAAGAAGAAAATGCCCCACATACACAAGGATTTGCATTGATGCTGTCCAGAAAAGCACAAAATGCACTTATTGGATGGGAATCTCATGGACCAAGGATCATCAAAGCCTCCTTCAGAACAAAGAGAGAGGGCATTACAATGAACGTCATCCAATGCTATGCGCCTACCAATGACTACGATGAAGACGCTAAAGACCAATTCTACGATAGGCTGCAGTCGATCGTCGAGAAGTGCCTAACCAAGGACCTGACAATTCTGATAGGAGATCTCAATGCTAAGGTTGAAATGGACAACACTGAATACGAAGACGTCATGGGACAACATGGACTGGGAGAAAGGAACGAAAATGGTGAGAGATTTGCAAACCTATGTGCCTTCAATAAACTGGTCATAGGTGGCACCATATTCCCACACAAAAACATACACAAAGCCACTTGGATTTCACCGGATCACACTACACAGAATCAAATCGACCATATCTGCATCAACAAAAAGTTCAGGAGGACGATGGAGGATGTGAGAACCAGAAGAGGAGCTGATATAGCATCCGATCATCATTTGCTGGTCGCCAAGATGAAACTAAAACTCAAGAAGCAGTGGACAACTGCGCGGACAACATCACAAAAGTTTAACACGGCCTTTCTTCGAGATGCTGACAAACTCAACAAATTCAACATAGCCCTCAGCAACAGGTTCCAAGCCTTTCATGACCTATTCAATGGAGAGGGGACTACCATGGAGAGCAACTGGAAAGGTATCAAGGAGGCAATCATTTCAACATGTCAAGAGGTTCTGGGCCAAAAGAAGCACCATCACAAGGAATGGATCACTGTTGGTACACTAGATAAGATTGAAGCAAGGAGGAACAAGAAGGCAGCAATCAATATCAGCCGAACCAGAGCGGAAAAAGCCAAGACACAAGCCGAATACACAGAGGCAAACAAGCAAGTAAAGAGGAGCATCAGAACCGACAAACGTAAATATGTTGAAGATTAAGCAATGACAGCGGAAAAGGCTGCAAGAGAGGGAAACATGAGACAATTGTATGATACGACAAAGAAACTTGCTGGAAATTACCGTAAACCAGAAAGACCAGTGAAAAGCAAGGAAGGCAAAGTAATCACCGACATTGAAGAACAACGAAACAGGTGGGTAGAACACTTCAAAGAACTCCTGAATCGACTAGATCAACTGAACCCACCCAACATCGAAGCAGCACCCACAGACCTCCCAATCGATGTTGGCCCACCAACAATTGAAGAGATCAGCATGGCCATCAGAGAAATCGAGAGCGGCAAAGCAACGGGACCAGACAACATTCCGGCAAAGGCACTGAAAGCAAATGTAGCAGCAACTGCCAAGATACTCCACATCCTCTTCAGTAAGATTTGGGACGAAGAACAAGTACCAACAGATTGGAAAAAAGGTCTTCTGATCAAGATACCAAAGAAAGGCGATCTCAGCAAGTGCGACAACTACAGGGGCATCACTCTTCTCTCAATACCAGGAAAAGACTTCAACAGGGTATTGTTAAACAGGATGAAGGATTGCGTGGACGCCCAATTTCGAGATCAACAAGCTGGATTTCGTAAGGATAGATCGTGCACAGATCAAATCGCAACTCTGCGGATCATTGTGGAACAATCAATCGAATGGAATTCATCACTCTACATCGACTTCATCGACTACGAAAAGGCATTTGATAGCGTGGACAGGATGACACTATGGAAGCTTCTTCGACACTACGGCGTGCCTGAGAAGATAGTCAATATCATGCGGAACTCCTATGATGGACTAAACTGCCAAATCGTCCACGGAGGACAACTCACTGACTCGTTTCAAGTAAAGACTGGTGTGAGGCAAGGTTGCTTACTCTCACCCTTTCTCTTTCTCCTGGTGATCGACTGGATCATGAAGACGTCAACGAATGGAGGAAAGCACGGGATACAGTGGACAGGCAGGATGCAGCTGGACGATTTAGACTTCGCGGATGATCTAGCTCTTCTATCACAAACGCAACAACAAATGCAGGAGAAAACGACCAGTGTAGCAGCAGCCTCAGCAGCAGTAGGTCTCAATATAAACAAAAAGAAAAGCAAGACTCTCCGATACAATACAATATGCACCAATCCAATTACACTTGACGGAGAAGCTTTGGAGGATGTGGAAACCTTTACATATCTGGGCAGCATCATTGATGAACACGGTGGATCAGATGCAGTGTGAGGGCGGGGATCGGCAAAGCAAGAGCAGCATACCTACAACTGAAAAACATCTGGAGCTCAAAACAATTGTCAACCAACACCAAGGTTAGAATTTTCAACACAAATGTCAAGACAGTTTTACTGTATGGGGCGGAGACGTGGAGAACTACGAAAGTCATTATCCAGAAGATACAAGTGTTCATCAACAGCTGTCTACGCAAAATACTTCGGATCCGATGTCCAGACACTATCAGCATTAAGTTAGTGTGGGAGAGAACAAACCAGATTCCAGCGGAGGAAGAAATCAGGAGGAAGTACTGGAAGTGGATTGGGCACACTTTGAGGAAATCACCCAATTGCGTCACAAGACAAGCCCTCATATGGAATCTTGAAGGTCAAAGGAGAAGAGGAAGTCCAAAGAACACATTACGCCGAGAAATTGAGACAGACATGAGAAGAATGAACAAGAACTGGATAGAACTAGAAAAGGAAGCCCATTACAGAGTGGGTTGGAGAAAGCTGGTCGGCGGCCTATGCTCCATTGGGAGTAACAGGCGTAAGTAAGTAATGTATATACTTTGGTGTGTGCATGTGAACTGGCAGACACAATTTGAGGTAGCATAAGGCGTGAACTTGTTAACGTTTCACTCTTGTAAGGAGCAATTCGTTTAAATGGTAGAGATCACATCAGCCTATAGATTTTTATTTTTAACATTGGCTTCTAGTCTGAAATAAACCTTTTCAGCTGTTTCACCACCCTTGAATTCAAGTCTTAGGAAAACAAGTTTTTATTCAACCGTATTGTATTCTATTTCTTACATTTAATCCTCCCATACTCTGTTATGAATTTTTAAAAGTAAGCATTATAACGCAAACAACGTTCATTTCTGGTTAATTTTTGCTCAATTTTATCTTTTTGCACGGTTGCAAAGCGTTCTGATTACAGCCTTTTGTAGCTTATTAAACGATATACCGTCAACAAGTAATAATCATTTATCTCAAGTCACCATTATCATGAATATCTGCGATTTAGTGAGTTACATTTTACAGATTCTACCTCAAACACATCAACTAATCCAGTTCAAGACGAACAGTGAAACAGCAGTATCTGTAGCAGTAGGCTTCAACATATACAAGGGATGAAGCAAAATCTTCAAATTCAACACAGAGAACATCAACCCAGTCAAACTTGATGGAAAAACTCTGGAAGGAGTGGAGATATTTACCTGTCTGAGTAGCATCATCGATTAACAAGGATGATCTCATGCAGACTTGAAGGCGAGTATTAGCAAAACAAGGACGGCATTCCAACAGTTGAAGAATATAAAGTACTCCAAACAACTGTCAATCAATATAAAAATCAGAATATTCAATACGAACGTCAAGACTGTACTGCATGAAGATGAAACTTGGAGAACTACCACGATCATCATGAAAAAGGTATAAGAATTTATAGATAATTGTCTATGTAAGATATTGAATGTCCATTGACTGGATATCATTAGCAACAGTCTACTATGAAAGACAACAAATCGGATTCATACTGAAGAGGAAATTAGGAAAAGATGTTGGATAGGATACCCATTGACTAAATAATCAAACTGCATCGCAAGGTAAGCGCTAACTTGTAATTGTGAAGGGAGACAGAGAAGTGGGGGGCTAAAAACACACTGCATCGAGAATAGTAACTGGGATGAATTTGAGAGGATTGCTTTTGATTGATTTGGATGAAGAATGCTTATAGTTGGCCTACGCTCCTCCAAGAGGGATAAGTAAATAATCTGCAAAGAATTTTCTAGTTTCTTGACTAATTAGTCATATTTCACAAAATGTCTACCATTTTAGAAAAACCAGTAAAGTAGAAAAGAATGTGATTCGACAGTCTAACATTATGTTTGAATGATGACTTTCAAAGCATACTTAAAACATATGAAAATTGAATAAATACGTAGTGACGGATCTTCTAGATTTGTGTTGGACACTAAAATCAAAGAATCGTAATTTAAACGCAGATTAATTCATCATTGACGTGTATCTCAAATGTAAATACTAAACTCAAACAATGACATATTTTGTCACTGGTCTAGTCATAAGATAACTACCTATATATTGAATACGATCAGTCATGTTTCCTGGTTTTCGTCAATGACCACATGTTACTGATCGTAACGTAAAGCTGAGTAATTATATAATAATTCAGAACATTGCAAGCAGTTTCTCATATACTTCAATTTGCTAGATCAATCCAGAGATGTAATTCTTTAATCAAGATTATCAGTTCATGTATAATTATATCAAACTGTTTTCATTCACTTCCGTATAGTTAATTACACAATAAGCAAAACTCCTAGCTATCCAACTATGGAATTATTCAATCTCTTTCAAGAATTAATCCTTTATTCTTTAAAAAATAGATATTGAAGAAAAATTATTGTTTAATATGAAGGCATTGCTTTCTGTAGGCTAAGTGATTTAATTGTCAAGTTTTCATTGTCTTCCTAGATGCTATCATCAGCATTTATATTTAAAACAGTATAAGCTAATGTCGTCATTGTTTTACCAGTCCTCGCCCTTACGTCTACATCAGATCCTTCTTGTATATCAATGATGCTGATCAGATTCGTGGAAGTTTACACATCTTTTACAGTTTCTCTATAAAACGTCATTGAATTGATGTTCTCGGTGTTGCATTTGAGGATCTTGTTTCCTCACTTGTGCATGTTTAGGCGTACTGAAGCACAGACTGCTGCTACTTAACTGAATATCTTCAAGAACATCAACTCTGAGATGCAGGTACATCCAGCTGATGAGTCTCAAATAGGATGAGACGCGCGTCCTGAATTCCACTCCTAGCCACCATCCATCATTGCTTATAATGCTTGCGGATGAAGGCAATATTGAGGCAATCCGCAGAGTATGCACATATGTCAATAAGAGACTGATCAAATGTAACCCTAAACATCAATGAGAAGATTCAAGTAAACAATACCAAGCAAACATAATAACCTAATTTTATTGATCGAAATTCAATTTATTCCTTTATTCTTACAATTCGTATTACACTCTTTTTGTGTTTAATCGAGTGAATTGAATGAAATTTCATAAATTTTTATCACGTTTGTTTTTGTTTTCTATTCATAATTCACAGTTTTCTTTTTTGTTATTACCTTAGTCATTTTTCTTTGCATTTTGTATTCTTTTAAATAGAATAGTCCGCTTTAGGTATGGGAATTCATCAATTCATCAACTCTTATACCAATAATAATTATGTTCTCCATAGTAATTGGCTTAGAGAAATAATTACAAGAGTTCTGGTGAGGACCCGTGTTTATTGAACTTCAATCATGGAAGGTGTGAGACAGTTATATACGACAGGGGATGGAAGATAGTTGAAAAATATCTCCAATTAATTGAAGATAGAAATGTGCATCGTAGAACTCCGGTTCCGTAGTCCGAATGGTTAAGCGCTCGTTCAGAGAAATAAATACATTGGATTAAACTCTCTGTAGATCCTGGGTGCAATTTCTTTGTAGGATGATGCATAGAAAGATTTAACAATCACGCCTAACACTTACTAAACAAGAGTCATATAAAGTGAAAATGTTTCTCTCAGGTATAGACAAAAAGATTTCGAAATGGAACTAATCGTGGTGCATTAATTGATAAATAGTAATAGTAATAATAATAATAATAATAATAATAATAACCTTGTTTAAATGCAGTATTATAAATAATGTAATGGAAAGAAATATTCAATATTAATTGTATAATATTGTCTAAATTTCTGTTTAATGTGTATTCGAATTGCTGACATACTGCTTGAGGTTTTGGTAGAACAAAGATCTTGGAATTTCGGCAATGATAAATTCGGCTTAGTAGAATGTCTGATGGATAGCTAGTTCAACTTTTCGTTTCATAGAATTTTGATAACAACCGTCTTCCTATCGCATCATCTAAAGATACACATTTATTGAGATTTCCAGTGTATGGGTTGTGAAGATTGTTGAATTTTGTTGATAATAATCAGAAGATGGTCTTGTAATATCGCAAATTGACTGAATTTAGACGTGTACATGATTGAGTACCGTCTCAGCAGTCTAAAATTTAGGTGTCCAATCGAAAGACCGAAAGCCCTTGGTCGGATCTTCAGCGATGAGGTTGTGTATGTGTACCCTTACAAATTCTAATAATGAGACGGAAAACCTTTGTGGGGCTTTCAGGTTTTCAATGTTTCTCTAACTTAGATTAGCTTGTGATATCAACAATATTATCATTTTCATTCCTACAACTAATAAGCTTTACTACCTGCCCATCATTATCAGGTTCTCAAGTTTCATTATTGATCAAACTTTAGAGATCATAGTCTAATCCAAATAACAGACTAAATGATTCACTGTCACAATTCATTTTCTATGAATAGACAGTTTTCGAAGTGTCGATGAAAATTCTGAAACCTAATGTTTATGCTAATAATGACTATCATCAACAACAGTTTAGCTTCATAATCACACCTCCGATCATTATGGTAAATGAAGTAGGTTCAAATATAATCAAGAGCATTAATTTCTTTAACATTGCAAGTACATTGTTTCTAATGAATATCGACTAACATAAAAATTTAGATCAGAGCTTTCTGTTTATTTTCTTAAACTATTAAACATTTTAAAAACTTAATACCTGCTCAAGGATTTCTCTAATAATAATAAGAATAAATTCATTTAGTATCGTATAGCCTTAATTCACAAGCATGATAAGCAACTAAAACTGATCAAAATCCAGTCAACGCTGTCATCAACCAGATAAGTCAGTGATTGTCTGTGCCCAGAAGTTAAGTGAATAACGTGTTCGAGGCGAAAGCTACAGGGTTCGAATGCCACAGTGAACATCAACTCCGAGTTGCAAATAAATCTAGCCTATGAGCTCCAAATAGAACGAAATGTTTGTCCAAGATTCAACTGCTACCCAAGTATCATCTTTTTTACTAATAATTATTACTGAAATAAAAATTACACTTAGTACTGCAAAATGAACATAACCTTGAAACTAACAATTGTTTTAAATTCACTCAGTATTGTTTGTTTGAATCTTCACATTGATGTTTAGGACTGCAATTGATCAGTCACTTATCGGTATATATGCATACTGTGCGTATTGCCTCGAGATAGCCCTCATTCACAAGCGTTGTAGGCAAAAATGGATAGTGGCTAACAGTGAAATCCAGGACGCTCGTTTCATCCTATTTGAGACTCATCAACTGGATGTACCTGCATCTCAGAGTTGATGTTCACTCTGGAACTCGAACCCAGTACCTTTCGCTTCAAACGCCATAGTGTTATCCATTCGGTCACTGAGTCCTGATAGCCACTTGCTTGTGCGATAATAATAATAATCAAAAAGCCATACAATTGATGACATTTTGTTTTACAAATCAACTGTGAAAACAAAAATTCCAAAAAAACCGAAACCGAAAATTTTGAAAAATTTTTCTTAATAATTAACTGTCATCATTTCCTTGTTTTCATTATTCGATTCACTTCTCGCCCCCCCCCCTCAAAAAAAACTGATAAGTACAAGTAGACTTTTATTTACTTTCTTTGTAGGTTGTTTATAAGAACAGTTTACCAATTCGGCTATTAAAAATTGACATAAACTATTTGCTTCACTTGAATGAATAGGTGATATATTTCTGTTGTGGAAGATTTCTAACTAACATAATGAAATCCATTTGAGTTTAATGTCAACAAGTGTCTTTTTGGTATATATATAGCAGGCGTGGGTGATGAGGAACTAAGTAGTTAAAGTAGTATATTTATTTATTCTGTTTTGTTTCCAGAACCTTGTTTTCAGAATTTGTGTGCAAGATATGGTAGTATTTATTTCTGTTATCCTAAATAGTTTAACAACAGATGTAATGTATTGAGTGCAACAGTGGAAACTATTTTATTTCGGATAATGTAGAAGTTGAAATTTGAAAAATGACAGTAAAATGTATGTCATCAAGCAGAAAGTTCAGTTGTCAAAAAACAGTCAATATTTTCACAAAATGTATTCTTCAATACACTTTGTGATTGAAAAAATCTAATTAGATTAAGTAATACAATGAAAGGTTTCTGAAGACATTCGAACAAACATATAATATAATCATGGTTGAAAGCGTGAGTCAATTGAAGCTAGACCACCAGAGAAAACCTGGAAGCACTGGACAGCCGTTTTTTCCTATTGTGGGACTCCTCATCAGTGTGCATCCTCAACCTTGACCTGCGAGGAGAACGGTTGCTCAACTTCGTGGATTGGTTGGAGTTAGACATTAACACCATCGGATGCCGGCTCAGTGGTCTATCGGTTAAATGCTCTGGCGCGAGACTGATAGGTCCTGAGTTCGAGTCTCGCAGGGTGAAGTCATGGATGTGCACTGCTGAGGAGTCCCACAATAGGACGAACCAGTCGTCCAGTGCTTCCGGGTTTTCCATGGTGGTCTAGCTTCAATTGACTCACGCATTCAACTATGAAACTACTAGATCTTCACAAAAACCCCTTCTGATATAATATTATTTCATTGACTATTACAACACTCAGTTAAAATGAAGAACTCTAAACTATCATTATAAATACTGGTAAAATACGATAAGTTGTCATGCCTTATAAGCATATACAAATAGAATAATTTGTATTGGTTTTGATAAGTTCACTTAAATGCTAATAATATATTGATAAATAATTAACTAACATACAATATCTTTGTGGATTGTCACTTATACAAAGTACATACTTACTTACTTATTTACCTACTTACGAATGTTACCCCTCATGGAGGAGCATAGGCTAACCACCAGCATTTTTCATCCATATCAATCAAAAGCAATCCTTTCAAGTTCTTCCATGTTACTATTCATCCTTTTCATATCTGCTTTTATTTACCGACGTAGTGTGTTCTTCAGCCTTCCTCTTTTCTGTCTTCCTTCACAATTGCATGTTAGCACTTACCTCGTGATGCATTTTCATGATTACGTCAATGTGTGTCCTATCGACTTCCAACATTTTTTCCTAATTTCCTCTTAAGTATGAATCTGATTTGTTCTCTCCTATAGAAGGCTATTGCTGACAGTATCCGGACAACTGATATTGAAAAGTATACTGATGAACATTTAACTGGAAACTTTGTAAAAAATGAACTCTATTTATGAGCATAGATTATTAACATGGTAGGTGGTGAATTATTGATAAACATGAACAAACGCATTAAAACCAAGTTACACTTATTCAAAATACACGGTTCCATTTGTATGTTATACATAAAACGGTGGAATCTTTTAAAATTATTAGTTTAATTAATCTTGACTTAATCAACTATAGAAAGAGGAATCTATAGAATTCCTTTAAATTATGTGGGCTCACGCAACCGGATTTTTATTAATCGGTAACTTTGATAGATAGCATCAATTAATACAAAAACAAATGTGATATATATGAGTCCCTACTTAACACCTTTCCTAAACACGTTTATAAAGATTTTAATTATGATAGATCATCACACTTTTATTAATAATGAAAACATAATCGGGTTGTGCGGAAACAAAGCGAACGAGAGATGTTTTATCCTGTTTATTTTCATCAACATTCAAATAAATTTTTTTACAATCTATCCTCTGAATGTTCTATGAATAAATAAATAAGTAGATGTCAGTGCTTCTCCGTGAAAAAAAATAGGGAAAGAAACAAATTTCCATGTCAATCAAGTGGAAACTATTCATCTTCAGTTGAACGGAAAAAAAACAAGATTGTTATGAAGTTTGAATACTTAGTTAAAGGAATATATGATGAAATGGGTACAGAGAAATACCTGATTGTCAGTAACTTTTATTGTATCTAGTTATTACTTGTATATTTATGATAAACATTAGATACATATAAGTTTATGGTTAAAAGATTGTAAATATTAAATTCACTTAGTATTGTTTGTTTGAATCTTCCCAATGATGTTTAAAGAATGCAACTGTGAATTTCGGCTATATCGAGGCAATACGCAAAGTATGCACATATGCCAATTAGAGACTGACCAGTTGCAGTACTAAAACATCAATGTGAAGATTCAAACAAACAATACTAAATGAAATTAAAATTCACCTCATCGCACAAGCAAGTGGCTATCAGGAATCAGTGGCTGAGTGGAAAACGCGATGGCGTTTCAAGGGAAAAGTAGTGGGTTCGAGTCCCAGAAGGAACATCAACTCTGAGATGCAGGTACATCCAACTGATGAGCCCTAAATAGGATGAGATGCGGATCCTTGATTCCACTCTTAGCCACTATCCATCTTTGCTTATCGCGATTGTAAATATTGTTCAGTTGGAAAACGGTAGTAAACAGTTTAAATAAGTTGTGATAAGGGTTTTATTAACTTTATGAAGTATTTTAATAAACATTGTCAATTAATGCCTAGTATGTGACAGAAATTTTCTATTTTATGTGCGCCGCTGAAGAGTACCATACTAGGACGAAACAGTCGACCGGTGATCCCAGGTTTTCAATGTTGATCTAGCGTAGGCCGACTCATGAATCAAACTATTCTACAAATCCCATTCTGAGAATATTGTATAATTTAACAGATTGTTACCAAATTTGTAAACAAAGGATAATACACAAACTTACAAGTAATTTACATTTTAAAAGGTCGAATAACCATTAATAACTAAGATATGGTTAGCAGTTTGTAAATTTGTTGGTAATATATACCTACAATCTCACTCTCATAGGAGATCATTTGCAACCCAAACAGATCAACAACAACAACAACAACGTTCCAGGCAATGTTTTTAGCTGTTCTAGGTTTTATAACCTTAGGCAGGAAAAAACAGCTATTGAGATTACAGTTACATCTTTCTGACAAGTGCTATCTAGATCCAATCTAGGTTCACAGTTTCTTGTCGATTACCTCCAGCCATAAAATTAAAACAATGTACAATAACTTATCGGTATATAAAGAATATTCATTGAGTAAAAACCTTAGATTTATTCAGAAAAGAAGAAATTTATTTTAGATGAAAATAACTGATCATTGAATTGTCTAACGTATTTAATTAATTATTCATTAAGAAACTTCTTTGGCTAAAAATCACCCACTAAGAAGATAACATCAAATATCGTAGGGTGTTTCATAATAATCCTTTGATTTTTTTAAAATTTATAAACTATATTTCGTCTATATTGATTATGTTCCAGGATATATGAACATGGGAACACTAGTTTTGTTGTTATATTTCTCCACCTACCATTCCTAGATCGTTAGTCTAAGTTTGACTGCACTTGGTTAGATTTTAGGAACCAAAGAGCATTGATCTTCCTTTTCGGCTTCAAGTTAAATATTGTCATCTTTAATCTTGTTAATATGCCATCTATCTCACATAATTCACACTAGTGAATAAAGTTTTAGTAAAAAAAAGTGTTAATGTATGAGGACAATGAATGGAAATAAAGAACCCTGTCTGTAAGATAAGTGGATAATTCAAACATCATTCTATGATCACTTTTTTTTTTCTTATGTACTATTATTTCATCATCATTATTAATTATGCAAAAATCTGAATTTTTTTTCTTTCTTTCAGAATAGTTCTAACTTCACTTAAGATCATAGATTGTTGACAATGAAAACGTACGAACTATCTACCTTGCCTTGAGATTATATAGTTTCATATAGTAGTTGGTTGTTAGTAGTCAATCTAATTTGTTTCATTGAAAATTATTGAATAATTCATATTACGTGTAAATATAGCCGGATATTTAGTAGACGTTCAATATGTATATATACCAAATAAACATCCGATACTGTCTTAATTTATGATTGATTTCGTTTTAATTATTTTAGTAGAACGATTTGTCTGATCACTCTACTACGGAAAGTTATTAATGATGTCTGATCACGAGTAAGGATTAGATAAAAAAACGATGAGTATTTTAGAGATTTTTTAAACTTAATTTTTCTCATCATGAACTGGCTCTGATTAGAATTATCATTGGATGTCAGAAGCCAATATGCAGCTAAATTCAATTATGTAAGCCATTGATTATCAACAAATGAACCTAAAGGTTAAGGGTTCGTCATGAAACATAAACTTTTTGGGTTCATTCTTCCGTACCCTTGTGGGTGAACACTAATGAGAAGCTCATAATGGAAGGAAATAGTTATCTAATTCGTCTTGATTTCTAATGGTTTTCTAAGTTATGATGGAAAACATTAAGACTAATTAAGGTAAACATATTAGTTCTACAGGAAGCTTGTCGTGTTCTAAATAACGCCTCTTAGAGGAAATCCTGTTTGCTTTTCTGGTGGGAACCGATCCTCGATACACACATATCAATCATGTGTGCACGTTTTTATGAGGACGTTGTGATAAACCCAGAGTCTTGGTGTCCGGTTGTCGCACCTGGAACAAGTATACGTTACATACTTACCAGTAACACAGATTTCCACTTTTACATCCCTTGGCATACATATAGGTTTACTCACCCCTTGAGAGGGTAGATGGTCACCGCTTCCTTTATTTGTATTTCTATATACTACCCCTTTTTTTAATTCGCTTTACAAACCTGGTCATTTAAATCTGTTAAGTTTATAAAACTATTTCCATATACCAAATGAATCCAAAATATTTTGTTTGATCTACAACATTATTACGACTATCAGTTAGTGCCAATTTCACAATTTTAAAATAAATTACGGTTAGTCTGAACTTCCAACATTCTACTTCTGCTTAATACTAATTTACTCAACTGAAATGGTATATCATAAGCTAAGTTTTTAATCTATTTCATATCAATCTAATAGAATTCGACATCACATTTTCAGCTCGCTAGCAATTAATCTCTATTTCTTTTCAAATGTGAATAAGGCTCATTATTGATAAAATATTTACTGCTTGTGACTAACTCGTGTGTGATTGATAAATACTATTAGCTTAATGAAAACCTAACGAATGAAAAATAATTCAGGTATCATGTTCAAGGTAAGCAATAACAGAGTGAATTGCTTGCAAGTATATTTTAGCATATAGGGTATCAATATAATTTATTCATTTTTACCTTATTATATATTAAAAATAAAATGGATGCAGATACATCCAGCTGATGAGTCTAAAATAGGACGAAACGTACCTCCTGGATTCCACTGCTAGCCACTATCCATCATTGCTTATAATCCTTCTGAACTAAGACAATATCGAGGCAATCCGAACGGTATGCAGATATGCCAATAAGAGACTGATCAATTTCAGTTCTAAACATCAATGGGAAGATTCAAGTAAACAATGCCAAGTGAATTTATCTCATAAATATTTTCAATTCTTTGTATTTCTAAACTGTTTATAATTTCATCTCAAACTATTCATTTTAAAACATTCAAATTTTTTTTCTAGATCTATGTAACATTCCATTTTATCGAATGTAGTTAATTATTATTATTTTTGATTGAGATCACGAATCGATGAATGTTAGACCAAAATGTTAGATCAAAAATGTAACAATCTTCACAACCTCACGCTGATAATTGCCACGTGCTTACCAGTGACTGGCTTCGTGAGGTAATTCTCGGAGTTCTTATGAGAAGCCTGGACCAGTGGAGCTAATCCGTGTCAGGTGTCTACCTTAGAAAATGGAAGATGGTCACGCAATTTTGTGGATCGGTCAAAGTTGGACACTAGCATCGTCGGATGCCGGCTCAGTGGTCTAGAGGTTAAACGTTCGTTCGTGAGACTGAAGGCCCTGGGTTTGAATCCCGCAGGCAGGGTCATGGATACGCACAGTTGAGGAGTCCCATACTAGATCGAAGCGGCCGTCTAGTGCTTCCAAGTTTCTGGAGGTGGTCCTAGATACTAAGTTATCTTTTTCGTTTAAATGTAAAAACTATCTATTTTCACCAGTTAATCTATCATTCAAAATCCTTTCACATCACATGATGTTTCATCATTCTGTCGCAGGTTGCACTAATTAATTTCACAGAAAATCAAGAAAAAATGTACACAACAATCATACAGTATTCCTACTTTCTTTCTAACCTCTTCTAATGACTATTTAGTTTACTTTTTTATTTGAATGTCAACTTTTAATAGTGATCAACCAAGTAGTATTTTAACTCCGCCTGTAGCTCCTCCGGAGGCTACTGCCGGTCTCAAGCCCGGATAAGGGAGGAGGATTGTGCATAGAGTTAGTGACCTCATTCTGTATAAAACCAACTCGCTAACAAGAAAAAATTATTCAAACCATTTAATCTCTGTCCTGTGAATTGAAGGAATAATTATGATTTCTCATGATGAAAGCCGAATTCCTTCGGACGTCACGAGGCCGATGCTTCTTTAAACTTCTTGAATCTTGCAAATGCGGGATCGTGGATGCGCACTGATGAGGATTCCCATAGTAGGACGAAACGGCAGTCCAGTGCTGGCAGGTTTCCCATGGTGGTCTAGCTTTAATGGACTCATGATTTCAACTTTGGAAATTGTAGTATTTTGTTTACTTTCCGGAAAAAAATTGAAAAATATGATTCCCATTAAAGTAAACTATAAATAATTTACAATCAGTAAAATGTATTTTGTTTTTTTTATTTTTTTATTTTATTTTTATTTTAAAAATATTTAATTAACTGTCATCTGTGGAAACCCATTCGAACGTATTACCAAGGAGATAAAAACAATTGAAGTATGGAGATTAAAGAAAAAAGAAAAGAAAACAAGATGGCGAAACAGAAATTTCAATGTTCAATTTTTGTTAGATGAGTAAAACAAGTTTTTTTATTCGTTTCTACGGACTATTAGTTAAATGTTTGACTGATTTTGAAAATGAATTTTTCTGTTAAAAAAAAATATTTTACTGTTTTGAATGGTTTCCATTGAAGAAATTTTTTTTAAATTAAAAGAATAAACAAAATATGGTTCATAATTTAAAAAAAAATAGAACAGTCAAGTTTGAATGTAAATTTTAGGCAACAACTTTTTGTTGTTTATAATTATGTGTCAATGTTGTTTATTTAACACCTCGATAATCAAAAAATGTACTTTATATCCATTTAATTTCAAGTTCAGTTTATGGTAGATTTGTGTCATGGATCCATTATGCTAGTTGTTTTGTTTTTTCCCTCATATGTCGATGATTCACAAATTCACTTAGGAATATATTATTTTTAACAGACTAGCGTATGCTTGTCGTAATCTATTGAAACATTTAAAACGGTATATTTCCTGAAGTTCTAGTGAGAAGTAGTAACCAGTGGAGTTCAACCAGGTCTGTTAAGAAATATCAACTAACTGAAGACAATTGGTGAACGGTTGCTCAGCTTCGTGGATCGCTTAAACATTAACACCGTTGGGTGCCGGTTCAGTGCTCTGGCGCGAGACTGGTAGGTTTTGGGTTCGAATCTCGAGAGGTGGAATCGCGGATAAGTACTACTGAGGGGTTCCCCAATAGGACAAAACGGCCGTCCTGTGCTCCCAGGTTTGCCTTGGTGGTCTAGCTTCAATTGACTCATGCTTTCAACTATGAAAAACTGTATTTGTTCTTTGAAGATGTAATTTGTAAGATGTTGCAAACGTCATAGTATTATTTCTTACATATTAAAAAAAAATATTGTATATCATAAATTCATTTTGTATGGTTTGTTTGAATCTTTGCATTGATATCTAGGACTGCATTTGATCAGTCTCTCATCGGTATATGTGCATCCTGTTCTGATTACCTCGATGTTGCAGTTAAGCCTCTAGCATTATATGAAGAAATGGATGGTGACTGACTGTGGAATACAGAATGTGCGTCTCATCTTATTTGGAATCTGTCAACTGGATGTACCTGCATCTCAGAGTTGATGTTTGCTCTGGAACTAGAACCCAATACCTCTCTTTAAAAATGCTATCACGTTACCCACTTAACTACTGAGTCGTAATAGCCACTAGCTTGTTCAATGTAGTATATCATATTCTCCACTCAAGCATCACAAGTATTTACGAAATTTTAACCCACTATCTATTATTTGCATACTATATTTTTGGTTTTCCAGTAGTGAAAATATTTACCGTTGATTTATCTCATTTAGTTAAGCTTCAAATTATTTGTTTATTTAAATACAATAAAATTCATCTTGAAGCTGTTCATCAATAATAATAAGATCATCAATAACTGGAGTTTTCATGAGAAATTTAGATATTCAGAGAATATGTCTGAAATCCCACACCACTGAGTAATAGCTGTTTAATGAACCCTAATTTCCAATGATTCTTAGCTTTCTTAATGAAAATCTTCTTTCAAATTTTAACGAATATTCGTTCAAGAAAATTTAATCAATATTTAGTCAGCGTTATGCATTGTGAACCTCTGGAAAGTATTCATTATCTTTTAGGAAGGTATCATCGGTGTCAAAAGAATATATCCACCTGAGATAGAAATGTTGTGCCTCCTATTAGGTATCATTTTATGTTCATTCTACTTATTTGCACAAGTATGTAACGTAGAAGTTTACGACTTCATCTGAAAGTCATCTCATTTACATAAAAAACTTATCGCCAAATGTTTTTAAAAAAAAGAAACTGGATTTGTTTGGTGTTCTCCTTTGTTCCTTATTTAACCAATTACTAATATGTTTCGCAGTTGAAATGTACAGATGTAGCCATTAATATAGACTTTTGTTGTCTTTAAATAAGTTAAAACCTCATCTCTTTCTTCATTCTAAAGCTTGTGAATTCAACACTTATAAATGGACATAGAAAGTGCTGATTGTACCTTCAGAGGAGTAATGAAGGAATCAAGGTTTATATACTGAGATAAATTTAGTCATTCCAGATCTGAAAGAAAATAATGTAATCATTTTTCTTCGAAAGTGTTTTTTTTCATTTTTGATAAACAATGATAGGACATTAAATAATTTTTAAAAAGATGACTGGTGACCTAATATAACGTTTACTTCATCCTTAGAAAAAGTCCATAGACGTCACTTATTTTATCCACTAACAACAGAGATATAAATGTTAAAAATATGATGACAAGAAAGATCTTTTTAAGAGAAAATGAATCCCAGGCTTTGAAAACATAATGATGTACGGCAATTATTTATTTAAGTACATAAATGTTCCACAAGGAAGTGCCCAATACACATGCGCCACACTTCACCATTCGATTTGTGTGAGGGTTTGAATAATTTCCAGGTGCCAAAACAGAAGCAGGTGAATTTCATAAGGAAGCATAAGTAATAATAGCTAAGGGCTAATCACAGAGTACTTACCAGTACTATGAATACATCTGAGAGTGCTATTGAAAATGCAACGTATGTTCTAGACTTGTGATTCAATATTGTTTATGAAAACCTATTATTTGATTTAGTTTAAAATAATCAACAGTAAGATCTGGGTATATCATACTTGCTAACTATCACTTGATAGGAATCTTGGAGGAAATGATTCAAACTTATCCATTGATTCCATTACATCTATTACCATAATTTATTCCGTAAATTCAAACTAAGTTATTATCATCATACTGAAGATTATTACAAAGAAGAGGAACTTTTCATCTCTTCTATAAGCAACTTTACTGAAGTGGAATTCAGGACGCGCGTTTCATCCTATTTGAGACTCGTCAACTGGATCTACCTGCATCTCAGAGTTGATGTTTACTCTCTTGGACTCAAACCCAGTACCGTTCTTTTCAAACGCTATCGCGTTATTCACTTAGCTACTAAGTCCTGATAGCCACTTGCTTGTGCAATGGAGGGAAGTTGTATTCACTTGATATTGTTTACCTGTATTTTCCCATTATTATTTGGGACTGCAATCGTTCCACTGCTAACCACTATCCATCATTGCTTATAAAGCTTGTGACTTTAGGCAATATCGAGGCACTCCTCACAGGATGCACATATGCCAACAAGAGACTGATCAATTGCAGTCCTAAATAACAATGGGAAGATTTAAGTAAACAACACCAAGTGAACTTTACTGAAGTATCCTATATTCCATATATAATAATACATCATCTTACTTAGAAATCATCAATAAATCACCTTTTCAATATTTCTTAAAGATTTCATCATCACCATCATCTAGATCAAGTAATTGTATTCATTCAATTGTAAATAATAAACATTCATTTTTCACGTTCTTTTAAACAGATAAATAATAATAGATGATTAATGATTGATTGTAAATGAGAAAAAAAAGAAAAAAAAACACACAACACTGTTGCCTAGAAAAGGGTTATTTACTTTAACGAAAATTTTCCTTTATTTCGTATGAAAAAGAAACAAGACAGAAAGGAAATCAACAATTTTTTTGTTGTTTTATTCATTGATTTGTTTTCATTATAACACTATGAAATGTTTGTTTTTTTGCTAAGTATAAAGTTTTATTAGAAGATTTATTTATCAAAGTTTAGGAAAGGTATCGGAAAGGTCTATCGGTTAAGTGCTCTGGCGCGAGACTGGTAGGTCTAGGGCTCAAATCTCGTGAGGCGAGGTCGTGGATGCGCATTCCTGAAGAGTCCCACAAGAGGACGAAACGGCCGTCCAGTGCTTCCAGGTTTTCCATGGTGGTCTAGCCTCAACTGACTCATGCTATCAACTATGAAAATACTAAATCTCCACAAAACCCCTTCTGATAATAATAAAAACAATAAATAAAAAGTATCACGATCATTGATCTTTATAATTAGTATAAGGTTATGGAGATTGTCACTAAGAACTTTGATGCAGTGAACAGTTGTTTCATCTCAGCATTGGATTATTCAGAAATATGCATCCTTGAGCAAAAATCCAGCCCAGGACCTAAGTGATACAAGTAAAAGTGTAAATGTTAGACCATTGAATCAGTTATTATTATTATTACTTTATACAAGTTTTCTTCATTATTATTCAGTTATTATTATGACCTTCATGTTTGTCGTTTTTGTTCATATCTGTCAAATAGAAAGTTATCTGACTCGTAAATGATATCCAGCCTTATATTCTTCTCTTACTTTTTGATTATTGCGTAACCTCATTTGATAATAAGAGTCTCGAATAAATTTATGATGTAATCTTTCCTATTCTTCTATAGACATATATATTTTCCATATAAGCATAAATACGAATGTACAGCTGAAGTACATGCTGAATTCTCGTTATTTTCATTCAAGGACTTGGTTCCATTGAAAATTAGATTCTTTAAAAATTAGAACTAATCTTATTTAACTTACTTACTTACGCCTGTTACTCCCAATGGAGAATAGGCCGCCGACCAGCATTCTCCAACTCACTCTATCATGGGCCTTCCTTTCTAATTCTACCGATTTTGGTGATGGTGGATGGTTTAGGAGTACGTTAGAGCAAACCTAGGAGCAGCCAAACAAGAACCTGTTAAATTGATTAAAAATCGAAGTGAGTCATGTTGACAGATTCAGAGTTCAGCACGATTATTTTAATCAGTTGTTAGTTGTTGTTGGGTGATAAGGCTCATAATCATTCTCAGCGATGCACGTGCATTCACTATTTTTTCTCCCTTTGATTCTAGGTCTAGAATTCGCACTATATCGGCTTTCACTAAACTTAATTTTTTCTAATATTGCTGATACTATTACTATCTCAACTATTCAGAGGTTTGTCTTAACAATTTCAGCTTACTGTGCTAATGGTGTGTGTCAACTTGAAAAAATACACATATATCCTAATTTCTATATTACATTTGACTGATCAATTCATTAACTTAATAAACATGAATCAGAAATTAGTGACTCATTATTCTCAAGAATAAACCTTTGTGAAGGTCTAAAAGCTCTGAGTTCGATCAGCAGTTGGGTGATAGATGAACACTTTTCTAGCTACCGATACTAGTGCCAAAAATCCATACAATGTTTTCAGATTTTTTTTATGAACTTATTATCTATAAGACTAAAAGCTCTTTTAAAAACTGAAAAGATCTTAGAGTTTTTATACATTACTGTAATTTTTTTCATTTACTTACTTACGCCTTTCACCACTCTTGTAGGAGCATAGGCTGCCCACCAGCATTCTCCATCCGACTCCGTCCTGGGCAATCCTTTGCTGTTCTTTCTAGTTGTTTTTCATCTTTTTCATATCTGCTTCCATTTCCCGGTGTAATGTGTTTTTTAACCTTCCTCTTTTCCGCTTCCTTTCCGGATTCCAAGTTAGGGCTTGCTTCGTATGCAGTTTGGTGATTTCCTCAATTTATGTCCTATTCACTTCCAACATCTTTTACTAATTTCCTCTTCAGCTGGAAACTGGTTTGTCCTCTCCCATAAAACGCTGTTGCTGATAGTATCAGGCTAGTTAATGTTGAGTATTTTGTGTAAACAACTGTTTATAAATACTTGTACCTTCTTGACGACGGATGTAGTAGTTCTCCACGTTTCAGCTCCATACAGTAGGACTGTCTCGACGTTCGTATAGAATATTCTGACTTTGAAGTTAGTTGACAGTTGTTTTGAGTTCTATATATTCTTCAGTTTATTAAATCTTACAGTCTATTATATTACTCATGAATATTATATAATACACATTAATTAAAGTATTCATATGATAATAATCTGTAAAAAAGAATTATAGTTCGTTTATCTATTGGTTAATTAATTAATTGATATAATCAATTAGTCAATTAATTATTAATATAACCAATTAATCTTATTTGATAGCATCAAAAAGTTTATACTATGTTTGCCAGTTCTCTCTTTCATTTTGTGTTTTATTATAAACAAATTCAATTTAAATTAATTTTAGATTACAATAAATAAAGTTTTATTCTTATTATTGTATGATATAGAAGAGATATTTCCCGGAGTTCTGTAGTGAGAAGTAGTGATCAATGGAGTTCAACCAGGTCCGTTGTGAGGTATCAACTCACTGAAGACAATAGTGAAAGGTTGCTCAATTTCGTGGATCAGTTGAAGTTAGAGATTAACACCGTTGGATACTAGCCAGCCCAATGGTCTAGAGGTTAAGCGCTTGCGCGCCAAACTAATAGGCCTTAGGGTTCGAATCTCGCTCGGCGGGATCGTGGATGTGCACTGACGAGGAGTCCCACAATAGGAAGAAACGACCGTCCAGTGCTTTCAGGTTTTTTCCATGGTGGCCTAGCTTCAATTGACTCACGATTTCGATTATATATAAAAAAGAATAAGTAAATTGTTAAGCTTTATCATATAATTCCAAGTTATATAACACGTAATATTTTTATTCTTCAAACGAAGTTAGCTTAGCGATTTGAAGGATGTTTAGACTTTCACATATTTCAATATTGATCTGAGCTGAGAAATACATGCTAAAAAGAAATTTGTCCTCATTGGGTTCACACGACTGATGAGTTTCCTATTATGTCATAAAATGACCGGGATTCATGAACAATAAACTTTTAAATAGTTGAAATGATAACACTGCCACTTTATCCAAACTAGTCGATATAAGTTGAAAATTTTCAAAGCACTTTTAACTGATGTCTTAATGATCACTGAAATTGAAGTGAAGCATAAAATAAGGCTTATTAATAATTTATTAGGAGCTATCTTCTTTTTATTTAAAAACATATGATAATCACCCTAAATATTTTTTACTATTTTAGTAGTTGAATTCATAAGTCGATGTAAGGTACATCACAATAAAAAACCTGGAAGGACTGGACGGCCGTTTCAGTCTACCTTACATCGACTAATGAATCAAACTTTTAAAATTACCACAATCTCCACAAATCCTCAATCCAATAATAATCATCATGTGCTCACTAGTGACCGGCGTCAAGATGAATTTCCTGAAGTTGTAGTGAAAAGTCGTCATCAGTCAAGTTCAATCCGTGCCGCGTAGAGACAAGTATTACCTCAGACAATGGATGGGGAGTTACACAAGATCATAGATCGATTAAAGTTAGACATTAACGTTATTGGCTGCCGGCTCAGTGGTCTAGCGTTTAGGTGTTCGCGCGTGAGACTGATGGTTCTGAGTTCGAGTCCCACATGCGGGACCGTGGTTGCGCACAGCTGAAAAGTCCCATACTAGGTCAAATCGGCCGTCCAATGCTTCCAGGTTTTCAATGTCGGTCTAGCTTAAATAGACTCATGAATTCAACTATTAAAATTACTACAATCTCCACAAACCCCCATTTTAACTTTTACTATCCTTAAGTCATTATTTTAATCAACTGTTAATTACTACTTAAATTTTCCTACATAGACATATTGTCTGATTTTTTCTAATTCATTAGAATTGAAAAAATTTTTATAGTATATATAATTGAAAGGGGTGGTCAATATTTACTAATTACATATTAATTAAATTCATTATCTAATAAGTCAACGACTGTAAATTGTAGAACTCGTTTCAATATATCGATCTTTAGAGTGATCTAACCAAACTTTTTTAGCTTCATAATCTTAACTCGTTAGTGAATGAATAGATTTACATTTTAAAAACCATCATGGTATTCATTTTTTAAGATTATCTTAAATGTTACAGTAGACATTTAAGGATACATTATTATGCTTTTAAATAAATAAAAAACTGACTTTTGTATTGGTTGTTTGAATCTTCCCACTGGCGTTCAGGACTGCATTGATCAGCATCTTATTAGGATATATGCATCCTGTGCAGATCGCCTCACTATTGACTTAAGTCACAAGCATTATACGTAGAGATGAGTTTAGAAACATCTAGCTGACGAGTCGCAAATACGATTGGACAAGTGTCCTGTGTTCCACCGCTTATTTTATTATTTAAACACACAAATATTGATACAAAAAAGCACCAGATAAATATGCACCACACAAATCTCATTCGATTTGTGTGAGGGCTGTGATACTGCCCAGGTGCCCAAACCGAAGCAGGTGGTTTTCTTAGGGGCCCACACCCCGAGCCTTTGACCTAAAGGTCTAGTCCACAAGGCGGTGGAGCATCGTAAGGAGATGCAGTCCCATGGTAGCCGGTGACCAACGATTGATTCATACGCCATTTGTTCCTTCAGGATACTGGAGCCCATGTGCACCATTGGTTTGAAATCAGGGTTTTCCAACTCCCCTAGGTGAACTTTCCGTGTCCGCCAACCCTGTTAAGGCGCCGGACATTCTCTTTTCGTCCTGTCAATTTCGTAAACAACAGTAATGCTACGAGCAGGCAGTGAGTAGGACTTCCCTGGCAGAGGCTATATATTCACGTGGCCATGTGAGAGCATTTCGAGAGGGTGAGCGGACTCTCCCCACTCTCGGCCATACCAAGGCATTTGGGGGCCTAGTCACTATCCATCTTCACTCAAAAATCCGATTGTTTTTTTTTCTAAAGAAACTTATCACATTGAAAGGTTGCATTCATTATTGATGTGTAAAATAAACTGATGAATCTCGCTCAAAACCGTTGACTTGATCAAAATCACTAATTTTGTTTTTGCTTTCGGGCAAACTAACAAACAGTACTAGTACTAATGATTCATGTACCTATATTTATGATTTAATTCAGAAAAGCAAGTTCCATTGTGAGAGGACTGGTAAGCATTACAATCATATATATTGAAAAAAACTGATGAAATACCGAGAACAAATTTTTAATAACACTACTAATAGTCACAATTAACATATTTTTTATCTCATTATTTTACAATTTAATACAGAACCATGGAAAATAGATTTGTACGTTTCTCAATGTTTTAAAGAAATCATCAGTTCAAATTACGTTTTTGTGGCCCGGGGATCTGATTTCAGTTGAATCGTGATTGCTGTCGAAATGTACATCCTGACTATTCTCGTATATTAGTATTGACTTAAATCGCGTTGATGAATAACAGAAATCAATAAGTCGAATGCGAGAATGGATGTTTGAGTATGTATACTTTATACACTCATTGATTTGGACAGACAATCAGAAGGACGAAGCGAATAGAAGAGAGCAAGGCGAAATGACGAGCAGTGAAGAAGGCGGGTAAGTCAAATTCATTTAATCAAGCGTTAATCAACATTTTTAGCCAGATAAAAATAAGTTACAGGCATGTGATGTGTAGGATGAAAAGTGTACACACGCTCATATAAAAAGAGTCAGGGTTAATAAATGAATAATTAACAACGTCAAAATTTGACTCAAGAAGAATGGATAAATTAATCTGTTTAGAAGCTAGAATATGCCAAGTGGTCGTAACATAGTAACCGACACTACAAAGTGTTATTCCTTCAATATTCATTCTAAATGAAATGAAGTCACTTTTAACCACATTAGCATTTTTATAGAAACATAAATATTGATGATTAGATGTATGCTGAAATTAGTTTAAAATACTTTGTTTTACAATAAACAAAGGGTACTTAAGTTGTTTGCTGGCGATAATGTCAAAATAATTGTACTTCATAACTGATTCTTACGTATAAGATCCCTTTATAAACTTATACATTTTAAAGTTTAAACATTTTGCCAATCTTGAAAAACTGTTATTTATTATTAAAAATGTTCATCAGTATATTTATATGACTGCTAGCGTTTTTAAGCGAGTTACTTTTCTACGGGATGGGGTAACTAACCCCATGCCCAATCCTCCTCCTTTATCCGGGCTTGGGACCGGCGCTAGCCATCGGAGGAGCTACAGGTGGAATAACATGATTGTTACTTCTAAAAACCGAATATTTAATACTTGTATTAATAGTGATGTATCATTGTTTTAAAGTTACATCATACAATAATCACATCTAAAATATACGATTCAAGAATTGTATGTAAATTAATCTTTTTATGATTAGTAAAAGAATATTGTTTGGATTTTTTCAAAAGAAAAATTCTGTCATTTTAAAAGTACATATATTGACATCATCAACCCATCTAAGGTGAAAATTCATTTGGAACTTGGAAGCACTGGACATCCGTTTCGTTCAAAAATGAGTCTCCTCATAAGTGTATATTCATGAACTCCCCACAGGAGATCGAACCTAAGGCATTCAGTCTCAAATGCAAACGCCCAACCTCCAGACCATTGACGCAGAATCCACCAATGTAAAAGTCTAACTCCAATCAGTCCACGATATCACATCGCGTGCACTACGTTGAGATAAGATGGTGGTTGGAGGTGGTCAACAAGAAACCCTGGACCTGGATTTCGTGCTACATGGCACTCGTCAGCAATGTGCTCCCTGACGGATTCGATCCCGTGTCACCCAGCTTCACAGTCAGAGACGTTACCATTGAGCTATTCGGGCCACGAGTAAATTATTTTTCATAAATTTGAATTCATATAAAAACATTTTAATAGGCTTACAGTTAACGATAACAAAATTGTTTTTTTAATCTTTATTAATAATCTACTAATCTACATGTTCAAACAGAAGATGGAATCAATCATTTATGATCTTGATTAATATGCTCAATTTAAGTTTTGTTCATTTTGTTGGTTATAACGTATGAATCTAATTTCAAGTTAATCATAAACAATAGTTTGCTGTTTATGATCCAAAACTTTACCACATCAAGCAATCAATTAAGGTAATGGTTTTCACTTTCAGGTTGTTACATTGCATTATCTATTTATTCAACATTAATTTTATAAAATAAAAAACCATGAAGCAAATAGAAATCCTTCATCTTCAGTTAAAGAAAAAAAACAACCACATGAATAAAATGTTGTGAAAAAATTGCAACTAACAAAAGGATCACCCTACCATACATAAAAGGCATATCGGAAACGACAACAAGGCTGCTGAAAACCTTCGAAATAGGTGTAGCCCACAAACCAATAAAGTCCCTCCACTCAATCTTATGCAAACCAAAAGATGAAATAGCAAAAGAGGACAAAACAAACATCATCTACAAATAAACTGTACCAACTGCAACAAACACTATATTGGACAAAGCAGACGCCCCCTGCACCTTCGCCTACATGAACACCAATTAGAAGTCAAACGTCACGATATTTCTTCACTCATATCAATACACGTGGATAACTACGGACTGGGAAAACGTGCAGATTTTGGACAGAGGCAATTCCAAAAATACCAGAGAATTTTTAGAAGCTTGGCACTCAGGTCAATCAGCAATAAACAAACATATTGAAATCAATCCAATCTATCAACCAATCAAGAAAATTATGCAGGAAGATAGGAACAAAAATCAAACCAATAGGAGATATAACCAAAACAAAGAAATAAACAATGACAGATTTAAGGTCAATAAGAACCAATCAACATCGAGGTGCAGAGGACAAGCTGTGAATCACATGTGGAGAAATTCAAACACTTCACTTCTACCCGAAGTTTGTGCTGATGATGTCGTTCAGAAGGACGATGAAAGCTCCACGACCAAACCACCCAGCTCAGAGAACAAACCAACATCAAAATCACCCACCTGAGCTACAAATCTTCTCCACCATCTCAAAATTGATCTTCTATTTTTTCATGCCCCTAATTATTCATTACCTATTTAAGTTAGGGTTTTCAGAGAAACATATCTCTTATATTCTTTACTTTATGTCGCTGTTGTATTGTTTTTATGATTGAGGGATGTTAACCTTACTCCCAACTTCTCTTTTATACTCGAGGTTGAGATCAGCAATAATTCTAGAAGGGCTACAAATTGGATAACTACACCATCATATACTATCACTGTTTATCTTTTGTTTACACTTCTGATATATCCCGATGACAATACTGATTGGTAACTGTTGGGATCCATTCATGGATTAATACTATACATATACTTTCATTGTATAATTGTTAAGTAGCTAAACTATACATATTCATATTTCTCCTATAAGCTTTATTTTGATCTATAGACTATAATTATACGATTTACCAGTTTATTAATTAGTCTCCTACATTCACAGCCACATTTGTCTGGATCTTATACAAATGTATTCTATTTTATGGTGTGATGTGGTCTGTTTGGTTTTTATATAAACCTAGTATGCTTGAAATACATGATTTATATCGCGGGTGCTGAGATTTATGTTCTGGACTCAACAGGCAAGGCTAGGAAGGAGGAAGGGTCGATGAAGACTAGACTGCTCGTATGGGTTTTATGCGTCATCGGTCCGCTCGATAAGTCACTGTCCTTTTGATTGGCGGTGTCATTATGTTATATATTATTAAGGAACAAGGTTACAAGTTATAACACCTTTCATTAACACCATTATCTTGAAAGTATATATATATATATATATATATATATATATCATACATATTTGATTTAAAATAAAATTAGAACAGATTCAGTTTCATATTCAACCGGAAAAGTTCATTTCCGAAATGTTATAATATACCATTCAAGTCGACTAATTTGTCCATTATGCAAAATCATGAATAATCAATAGACAATGACGAACTTTATTTAATTCGATTATTTTCTCTAAAAACCACGAGCAAGATCGTGGATGTGCACTGCTGAGGAGTCTCATACTAGGACAAAACAGCCATTCAGTGCCTTCAGGTTTTTCCATGGTGGTCTAGCTTCAATTAACTTATAAATTCAACTATTAAATTACTATACTATCCACAAAACCCTTTTCTGACACTATATTTCATTACATTAAACCTTGTAAAATGTAAGGATAGTCTTTTTCGTTTAATTTTACAATGGTTGACTTTCATAAACAGAGTTGTTAACATGAATCATGAACATATGTCTTCAGACAGAGTAACGTATAAAATGATTAAGAGATAATTTACAGTTTAAGTGGGCAATTTTAATTTTACTAATTTCTCTAAAATAGGTATCTTCATCACAGTTTTAATTGTCATTTTGAACAACACTGTCAAGGGCTTATTTCTACATTGAACGATTTACCTCAGAGGATTGAACGATATTAAAAGGGTAATTTATATACAGAATGTTCATTATTTAAATGTAAAGCCCAAAAATAAAAGAATAGTATGCAAATTGAAGCTATAATCTAAACAATGAATTTACTGATAGAATACGATTGTATGAAACGAATTTTCTAGACAGAGTAAACTGATATAGATAAAGCGGTAATTATCAGAAGGGGTTTTGCGGATATTATGGTAATTTTAATAGTTGAGATCATGAATCAATTGAGGCCAGAGCACCATGGAGGTCCAGCTTCAATCGATTCATGATCTCAACTATTAAAGCGATAATTCTTATTGAGACTATTACGAAAAGAAGAAAGAACAATATTTATGATCTTTTCACCTTTTTCTTAACTGATATTCAGTAGAGAGTTATAAAAATCCAAGAAACATTAAACAATCTTTGCATTCTAGCATAGGATCTTTTAAGCACTGTGGATTTTCAATTACATATTGAAATAAACATTAAGCTTTGATACACCACCAACTTAATATCTGCTGTGTCATGATATGTCACACTGTGATGTGTGCTACTGATGCCAACAGATATAAGTAGTATGTATCACCAATTGGAAGTAAAATAACTGGAGGAAGAAGATTAAGAAGATCGAAGAGAAGAGAACAAGAACAAAGAGTGATGGATATGGAAAGGAAGAAACAATGAAGTCTGAGACGATTGATTGACATTTTGCTAATGAAGAATTTACTGTATAGTTCTCAGATTTTACTAATAGATTCTGTACTTTTGTAATCACATACATTCAGCTGTCCTCACTGTTGTTCACGTTCACGGCAATAGTATTTAAATATTATCTTTTAAAAAACTATATCTTGAAGAATCATAAGAACTAATAAATTGCTGAAAGCCCAGGTAATTACAGATTTAGGAGTATTATTTAATAGTGAAGTTATTTTATGGTATAGATCGATTTCAGCTAGAGAACTTATTAAAATTGAGAAGAATTGAACAATCATTTTGTCGATGTATAAACTATTTTATCTGTATGCACTCGTGATCCTCCAGGGATTGATGTTTCACCATATTTTTTGTTAGTATTTTAAGCTTCTGTTTTAAAACACCATGATTTAACATTAAAGTACATGCTGAAAATATTAAAAGTTCTAGATTCGACCACAACTAAGTTTTTGAATGTGAGTTGTAGGCGAATCATAAACCAAAATAAAATAACTATCTATTACTCTTATATTTTTAATGATTTTCTATTTCATATAGATTAGTGGCAAAAATTATACTCAATAACATTTTTTTAACTTTTCTTTTGATTTCTATGTACAATTTGACATTTGTGTAACTAATTTAAACATCATAAGAAAAGATGGATAGTGGCTAGCAGTTGACATGTGCGTCTTACCCATCAGCTGGGTGTACCTGCATCTCAGAGTTGATATTCACTTTGGGATTCGAACCTAGTACCATTCACTTCAAACGCCATCGCGTTATCCACTCAGATACTGAGCCCTGATAACCATTTACTTGTGCAATGGAGTGAAGTTTAAATTCACTTAGTATTGTTTGTTTGAATTTTCCCATTGATGTTTAGGAATGCAACTAGTCAGTCTCTTATTGGCATATGTGCATACTTTGCGTATTGCGTCGATATAGCCTCAATTCAGAATCATTGTAAGCAAATATGAATAGTGGCTAGCATTGTAATCCAGGACGCACGTTTCGTCCGTTACACAATCAAGTGGCTATCAGGACTCAGTAGCTGAGTCGACAACGTGATGGCGTTTGTGGCAAACGGTACTGAGTTCGTGTCTCATAGTCAACATCAACTTTGAGATGCAGTTGCATCCACCTGACAAGTTCCAAATAGGACGAAACGAGAGTCCTGGATTCCACTGCTAGCCACCATCCATCTTTGTTTATAATGCATCCGAATTAAGACTTTGTCAACGGAATATGTATAGTAAGCACATCTAACAATAAGAAACTGATCGATTGTAGTCTTAAACATTAATACGAATATTCAAACAAACAATACCAAGTAAATTTAATTTAAACATCATAAGAAAAATAAATCATGATTAAAATTAAGTTTATTTTCGGTATATTTCTTTACGTGTTAACTATATATATATAGTTATCATTGATAACCTTTTGCCATTCCAATCATTTACATTCACTTATGTTTATTGTTCCATACTATTTATTACCCCAATGCTAAGATTTCTAATACAAATTTGGTTGTAAGCAACTGATGAGAAACCATGAAATATAATGAATTCATATTATTCTGTATCAATATTTGTTCTGTCTTTCTATTTTTTCTTTTTTTTTCTTTTATCATTTTTCTTCACAGAGAATTTTTAGTCAAGCATTCTCTTCATAAATCATATTTGTTGAAACTTTTGAAGAAAAAAAATCTTTTCAGTGTTTTTTTTCCGTTTTTTTTTCTTTTATCCATGTTTCACCTAATTTTAACTTTGATTGTCTTTGTTCATCAATGTGTCTAAACAAAAAAAAACTTAATTTCTTTATTATAGGTTAAATGAACTGATATAACTTACCATTTAGACTCTTGTGCAAAAGTTTGTATATCCGAAAATAAATCGGTTTTTTTTTAATCTATCAAGTTATACTAAAAAAGGTTCATTACATACTTCGAGGTGAATATTTTTGACAAGTTAATAAGCTTAGTATTACTTACTTACTTGCGCTTTTTACTCTTTATGGAAGAGCATAAGCCGACCACCAGCATTGTTCATCCAACCCTGTCCTGGACAATCTTTTTCAGTTGCGATTCATCCTTTTCATGTCTGCTTTTAATTCCTGACATAATGTGTTCTTTGGCATTCCTCTTTTCTGTTACCCTTCAGGATTCTAAGTTGGCGCTTGCTTTGTGACGCAGTTTTGTGATTTCTTCAATGTATGTTTTATCCACTTTCAGAGCTTTTTCCTTATTTCTTGCTCAGCTCGAGGTTGTTTTGTTCTCTCCCACAGTAAGCTGTTGTTGAGGGTATCCGACCAAAGGATATTGAGTATCCTCAGTAAACAATTATTTATAAATACCTGTACATGTTTGACGATGGTTCTCCACTTTTCAGCTCCGTATACTGGAAATGTCTTGATGTTGGTATTGAAGACTGTGGCTTTGATATTGGTTGACAGTTGTTCTGAGTATCATATTAGTATCAACTAATGTTTATTTATCATATATTGGAAATATGGTTCAAGTAAAAGTTTGTGATCTAAGGGAAAACCTTTGGTGTATGTCTAAATAATCAAATCAATATAACTTAAATCAAACTGATTAGGTCAATCAATTGAGCTGATTTCTTCTCAATTACATGGTAGATAATAGTTGTCTAAACGGCATGCAAATTTATGAGAACTCTCAGAGACTCTATCTGACTGCTTTTCCAGAGATTACCAGAAGATTGAAGCATCTAACTTAACCATACAACTAGTTACCCATTTTTGATAAGATGATATTAAAAAATCCTTAGAGTTCTCCTAATTCGCTGAAATAATTGCTCAAGAAAGATATTCCTTTATACATATACATATAACATTTGTTAATCGGTCTTCAGGTGAGTATACAAATCAATATGAACCTGTATTTTAAAGAGCCAATAAATATTCAGTTGTATCAGCCCTTTATGTTCATACTTTGTGTCGTAGGAACAGCTCTGGTTTACGATTTCAAGTATTTAGCAGCTGGATGGGGGACACAACACTTAACCAATACAATTCTTAGACATGAATGAGAACTTGTATCTAAGGTATGACGAAATAGTCGTGTCTCTCGATATCATGACTAAACTTACTTCAAAAGAACCGTTATATGTCACAAATTGCTCATCAGAACTGTTCAGAAGAGTCGAGTAACTCTCGAAACACAATGATCAGGTTTGATAAAGTTTGAAAACTTATGTCCTACTGCATGCCTCCAGTACAAAAATAAATTACATAAATGAAGCAAATGTAACTTCAATGGAATCTCAAATATCAGAACTGGATGAAGATCCAAAGACTCGTATCAAACCAACAGTTTAGATATATTAAGTAAACGATATATACAGTACAACCAAAACGGAAGTGTGAAATACTTTAAGGCTAGATGACATTATTTTAAATAACACCAAATTAACAGAAGAATACTCAACCAACAAAATTCCATTACTGAAAGTTCTATTTAACAAGGCAAATAGAGGAATTTTAGATATTAACCTTTAAAGAAAATCAAGCAGCACAGACCAGATATTAGTTTAAAATAATCACGACTCAATAGTATGCAAGCATTACTCAGAAGAACTAAATCCCATTACATCACTCATCCCACACGAAAAATTGGAGAAACCTATCTTCTGTTCATATTACTTAAAAATAACTTCCCGATGAGTTTGATCACGTAATAGGTCATGCTAATCGCTACTTAAAATCCTCATATTCGTTTTGATTTTACTCTTTGTGATAGCATGTTGCAACGTTTACCATAAACATAGAAAGAAGAACAGATTTTAATACCATACGTTGTATAGGGTCACTATGTCAAGAAGTATCTAGAAAAACGATGGTTCAATGTTAAATCACTACTTAATTCAGAAAATGACTCGGACTTTTACATGAGACAATCACTACAAGAATGCTGAAATGATTCAGAATCATTCTTTCTCATAAATCAATACATAACAATTACAAAATAAATTGCGCTAATATGGAGAAACACTGTAAAGTACAATGTAGCCCCCTTCTTCAAACGCACATATCCAGATATAAACTAAAAGTGAAATAGCATAGAATGTTATGAACCACATTACTGGATGCAAGCAATCACGGACTAAAAGGTGGTGAGAAGATGGATAAATTAAGTGTCGATGAAATTCTGAGAACGTCAAAAGTTGTCATTTAATTCAATCTGGAATAACTGGATTTGTTGGCGTAAATTTTATTTTATTTATCCATGGGGAAAAGCTAATCTCCCATATACTCAATGGTCAACTGAACAAAACAATAAACGGGAAGGTAAAGATAAATGTAGATGATAAAACTTGTAGCAATAACTAGTTACAGACTCACCAGAACAAGTTGATTTGGTGTGAATAGAATGTTAAAAGTATTCAGTCCTATTTAGGATTAAAGCTGATGAGATTCGTTGAAAGCTACTACATTGAAGTATATCCTTCATTCTTTGTCAGAAAACGATATTCATAAAACGGTTAGGTTAAAGGATAAAGTAGTCATGAAATTGAAGATTCAAAACAGTTACTGTTATTATATATTATATGCCCAAGCTTATAGTTAAGGTAAAACTGAAGCACATTCTCTCCAAATAGGCCTCCAGTAGTAAATACCTTCGAAGTATGCTAAGCAAAATGTATCGCTTTCCAAAACTAGTTTCACTTTTTTGTCGAAAATGATACAGATTCTACTTGTTATTAGGATAAAAATGTACAAACAACCAACGAACACGAACTATTTTCTTTTTATCCCCAGTTTTTACTTTCAACAAATACTAACCTTTGAAAAAGAAAATGCTTACCATGACTCAAACTACTTACTTACCTACTTATTTACTTAAGAAATAACCACATAGATAAATCTACTGGGAATGTAATTTATTATCATTGACAAAAAAAATTATAGGTAAATAATTATTTATTTCAGGATAGGGTTGGATGAAGAAGAATGCTGGTGGGCGGTGGCTATACTCCTCCACGAGGGGTAACAGGTGTAAGTAGGTAATTAGTTGTAACGACAAAAAGAGAAAGAAAAAAGAAAACTATTTCCATTTCATTTAAAGAAAGTACATTTCATATAAAGAATACATTAAATAATTAATATTAAAGATAAATATTAGAATATATTATATATTATTTCGGCAAATTTTAAATTGACCAATCAGAATTCAATAATTTTATTAATAAATACTTATATAAAGAATGGATTAGAAATAAATAAAAATAGATTAGAAAAATAAAATTGTGTATATTCACAATTTATTTCATCGTTACTTTATAGAAAATTTACGAAGTAAGTACTACTTATTTTATTGATAGTATTATATAGCTTGTTAATATCTTAAAGGGTATTGTTGTTTCTTTTCTAAACTTGTCTATTGAGATCTTTTATAACTGTACTGATAATTCTATAAATAATTTTAAATTGTTTCGTACAACTGAGTTAAATTAAATAATGGAAGATGGTTGCGCAATTTCGTGAATTGGTTAAAGTTAGACATTAACACCGTTGAATGCCAGATCAATGATCTAGAGTTTAGACGCTCACGCGAGCCTGATAGATTCTGGGTTCTAATCTCACGAGGCGAGATCGTGGATGTGCACTGCTGAAAAGTCCCATATTAGGATGAAACGGTCGTTCAGTGCTCTAAAGATTTTAGTGGTAGTCTAACATTTATTGATTCATGATCTCAATCAAAAACTTAACAATCTCCATAACCCCATACTGAGAATTGAATAGAATAAAATCATATTGAATAGCCACTATGTTCAAGCTTCAATTTAATCTTTTGTTTTACTGATGTAATTAGGATTCAATAATTTATATGTGATAATAATAACAATGGTAATAACACCAAATAGGAATAATATACTTAATGTCTTACATCAACTCTGTGCCCAAATACTGTGAAACTATTCGCTCTAATTTAGACGGAAGTTCTTATATAGGTAATAACACCAGTTATTAAATCTAATATATTCGTTTAATATGATTATATGTTAGGTAATTTAAGTAATTTAAGTTATAATCCAAAAATATGTTTACAAAACAAATTTGTTTGAACACTTATGTTCGTTATAAATAATTCCAGCCAACAAAATGTTTGTATTTTTAAGAAATTTTCTCATATTATTGCATAAATAATGGTGTGATTATAAAAAATCTAAGATTATCTGTTCTGAAGAATCCTAAATAAGGACGAAACAGCTATCTGGTGCTTACAGTCAATAAGAAGCAAATACTTTGACATTGATTTATCATTATAAGCCTTAGCTTAGTCGATACCCCTGACTTTACATTAGTTATAAAGAGAAAATATTTATATTCACATAAGAAAAATGTTTATTATTAGCGAGGACAACTAGAACTATGTATAAGTAGTTAGTTTTGTAGGCTTCTGGAATAATGTACCATTTTACATAGTATGTTCATGTAAGAAAACTGTGGAAAAACGTCAATTTGATCTGTTTTGCTAATCTTTAATAAAATCATAAACACATACAGATCAGTTAAATTAATGTCATACTAATTGATTTTTGGAATCAGTTTGATTGTATTAAGTTTTCAACTTAACTGTACCATTTTCAACTGTGGTGTTGTCTACTTATATCCATATAAGTAGTATATGCAATGGTCAGACATAGAATGTATTTTGTCAGAAGACCGATAAGGAAAGAACAAGATTGAAGCGCAATTGATAGGAAAATGCATGAACAATGGAATTAGACAAGATGAACTGATATTTATAGAAGGAACAATAAAGATTGAGACAATTGATTGTTATTTTGCAAATTAACTGTTTACTGTATAGTCTGTAATTTGTGCTTTAATACATTCGGTTGTCCCCATTCGCCTTCTTGTTCACTACACAACTACTACTTATATTAAAGCTTAACTAACTACAAAACATAATGAAATCTTTAGATTTACTTGTGAACTTCGTAATATGAAGTAAACTGAATGAAAGTGAAAAAGAAAAGTAGAACATCTAGAACGACTCTCTCAAGTGTTATTTACGCATTCCTTCAATACAAAGACTTAAAATTCGATTTAAATAAACTTAAGGCATTGAGAGTCATCTCGGATTTTTACTATTTAGCCTTCCACGAGTTTATATTAAACATAGTTAAGACGAATGAAAAAAGAAAACTTAAATGAAGATGGAATGTTTCATCAATTTCATAAAGTGATTTCTAGCCATAACAGAGTTTTAAGAATAATTATATAATGCATTTACCAGTAGTCTTAGTCATTATAAGCACCAAATGAAGATTTTCATATTATACTTACTTACTTACGCCTGTTACTCCCAATGGAGCATAGGCCGCCGACCAGCATTCTCCAACCCACTCTGTCCTGGACCTTCCTTTCTTGTTCTGTCCAATTTTTGTTCATTATTCTCATGTCTGTCTCCGTTTCTAGGCGTAATGTGTTCTTTGGTCTTCCTCTTCTCCGTTGACCTTCAGGATTCCATGTGAGGGCTTGTCTTGTGAGGCGATTTTCATATTATAAAATGTTAAAATATTCTTCACATGCGAGTAGCTTCTATTGTTTGGTAGCAATATAATGTTTACTGGGTTCATTTTAATCACATACACTCACAACATATTGTTAATCTAATCAGTATTACTATTATGTATATATATATATATATATTGCATTTTGTTTTCATGGATTAAAGTCGAATGCCAAATTTTGTAACATACCACGTCATTGTTATTAATGCTAATCTTCATTTTATCTTCAATAGTAGTATAGTGTATTAAAACCCTATTTCAACAGATAATTTACTAAAATTATGTGTCATTGCATTATTTTACCAATAATTAATTTAATAGTTGAATTCATTAGTCAATTGAAGCTAAACTATCATAGAAAATCTGGGAGCACTTGACGGCTGTTTCATTCCAGTATGAGACTCTTCATACTTACTTACTCTTGCTACCCCTCGTGGAGGAGCATAGGCCGCCCACCAGCATTCTCCTTCCAACTCTGTCCTGGGCAATCCTTTCCAGTTCTTTCCAGTTGCTATTCATCGTTTTCATATCTGTTTCTATTTCCCGGCGTAACGTGATCCTTGGCCTTCCTCTTTTCCGCTTCTCTTCCGGATTCCAAGTCAAGGATTGCCTCATGATGCAGTTTGGTGATTTCCTTAATGTATGTCTTATCCACTTCCTCCTCATACCTTTCTGAAAATAATTAATTATTTATTTGACTAAATTATATTGTTCATAATGAAACTGTAGTTAATTTATAATTCTATTACACTAGATCAAATATATATAAATACATTTATGAATCTATAATGGATAAACATTTTGATTTTGATCCTGCTATTGTAATGATACTATTACATATGATGTATATTCGAGTCATTTCTTAATATCGATGATACTACTTAAATATACTTTCTAAAACTTGATCTTTGATAAATCCAAAGATAGTCAAGGAAGTCTGATTTACAGAGAGGGTTATTTTTTTAATATTAATTAATATTCATGTAAGATTATCTTTGGATAGTGTCATTCATAGTTATTACTTTTCTAAGAAAAGTGAAGCTTATTGATAGATAGTGTTGAATTATAATAACACATTAAAGGATTACTTTTATGAAAAAAAATTATTAACAGAAGGGGTTTGTGTGGATATCTCAGTATTTTCATAGTTGAAAGCATGAGCCAATTGAAGCTAGACCACCATGAAGAACATGGAAGCACTGGACGGCCGTTTCGTTTTATTATGGGACTCCTCAGCAGTGCGCATCCACGATCCCGCCTCACGGGATTTGAAGCCTTCTGATATATTAAATTATCAACTTAAGATTTCAGCTCTTTTCCGGCTTTAATACGTTTGAAATATATATGTATCGTGACCAATACACGTAACGAAGTAATTTCTCAATGTCTCCAATAGTTTGATAGATCACATGAATAAGTGAATGTGTTTGCTTAAGAAATAGTCACATTATAAATTCTCAACTGTAAACCAACTCAGAAAAAAAAGAACTCAACAGAACTCCACCATAATAACCATAGTTTACATAACTGTACATAAATTATATGTATAGACAAATAAAGTTAGTTCATATTTAAAATCAAAGTTGAATAAATTAAATTAGTTATTGCTACCATAAAGAAAAACCAACCAATTTGTGATCACACATTGACGATGGGAATAAATTTGGAATTTAAACTTTATAAAATATTTCATCAAAACAAAATGTTCGTAATCCTCTTCTATTAATTAAAAGCTTGAATTTTTAACATTTCACGATCCAACATATGGATATGCACTCCTGAGGAGTCCTCATATTAGAACGTAACGGCCGTTCAAGGATTCCAGTTTTTTCATGGTGGTCTAGCTTTAATCGACTCATGAATTCAACTATGAAATTACTACAATCTCCACAAACCCCTCCCTCACTCTGATTTTATGTCACTTCTTCGGTAAATCAATAAATAATAGAATCATATAAAAACACAAGTTTTAATTTTATGAAGGAGTAAATCACTGTACACTGAAGAAAAATATTAAGGATCGTTATATGTAGTGAGAATTGTAACAGGTGATTTAATTCAATGAAAGGTATTTCATAGAATGAAACTCCTAGAGAAAACAGTTGTACATTTTGGTTTCATATTCAATAATACTAATACATGAGAAGGAAAAAGGTTAAAAAATAAAACTTAATAAACGCAACGGTATACGTAGTTCGGTCATAATTTTGTCATATGTGCAGTTGTCAAAATAATACTGACGTTGCACTTAGAGTACACCTTCAACCCTAGTATTTTAGAGATCAAGATTTAAACCTTTTTAGTCCTCATTCCACTTTAAACTGTGGAACGAAAATTTAGCAAAACAAATGCATAAAACAATTCAGTTGCTGTTCAAATACCTCAATATTTAAGATGATGATGATGATGATGATGATGATGATGATGATGATGATGATGATGATGATGATGATGATGATGATGATGATGATGATGATGATGATGATGATGATGATGATGATGATGATGATGATGATGATGATGATGATGATGATGATGATGATGATGATGATGATGATGATGATGATGATGATGATGATGATGATGATGATGATGATGATGATGATGATGATGATGATGATGATGATGATGATGATGATGATGATGATGATGATGATGATGATGATGATGATGATGATGATGATGATGATGATGATGATGATGATGATGATGATGAGTATTACGAGAGGCATGAAAAAAGAAATACTAACTACAAATATTCGTTTCAATAAATTACATAAATTTCTATGATAAATAATTAAGGACAGTCTTAAAGTTCAGTCCGTTTCATTAATCTTTAGTAATGTGTTCATAATCAATGATTTAAACCCTTAAAAAGAAGAAACAACATTCTCTTATGCTGTAGAACTATTGAATAAATGATTCCAGTTTATTTTATAATGAGTTATAAATGTACCTTCTATCATTTCTGTCTGACATTTTTCAGTCTTCTAAACTGTTATTATAGACTTTTGTTTAAAGGTTAAATATTTTGTCTATTTACAACCATTATTATTAATAATATGAACTAAGACATGTTGTGTAGTGTTGACCAGGGCAAGTGACTACAACGAATTCAGTCATCATCTAAACTGTATTTGACATTAAAATTCCTCTTAGGAAAGAGGGGATTTCGAGTTATAGATTAAATCCCATTATAACAATTAGTAGGGCATTATACATTTGTTTCATTCAAACCTGAAACTCTTCAGTAACAACACACCATAAGTAGGGTCTTCAGATCATACAACAGAAACTTTTGTTTGGAAAGTTTGACACCATGTTTTTTATAAGTATAAATTTCTGTATTTCTTCATCATCTAAGTTGAACGGTCAAGTTACGAAGCTTTCATTATTCTGCTGGACAAGGCCATGAATTTCTTTTTCGAGTGGTGTTTGATTAGGTTATCAAAAATGATGATGAAAACTTCTCAACTACATTATCCAATTCAGAAAATATAGTATCATGAAAAATATCCATCTAAGCTACTTTTTTTTCAATATTGCCTAATTTTGAAGATTTTAGTATTAAATTTAAGATAGGAAAGTTGGGATGTATAAGAGTAGAACCTTTTTTCAGATAAAGTGGTTGTCATTCTCTGTCAATAAATTTTGATGTCATTTTTATGTCCTGCTCAGCTGCTTGTGAAGAAATGTGTTTACAAGTTACTTAGTATATCAATAGAGTTTATAAATTATACATAAATTGAAATCTTTTATTGTTTACTATATAGAAGTGCCCATTTTCCAGCTTATCGTTATCTTATCCAGCATTATGTTTCCCTTTAGTAGGCGGTTAGGTATTAGTAACATTATTCTGAGATAATTCAGTCGATAAAGATCCAAACATTTGACAAAAACTTAAAAATAATGATTTTCTGGGTGTAAGTATTTTTCAGAACAAAATACTAGAGTTATAGCTTCAAACGTTATAAAAAAAAACTGAAGCTAGAAACCTGACAAAATAGATATAAAGTAAATTATAATGAATTTACAATATTCAGTTGCATTGGCATAGGGTACGTGTCCGTGAATTTGTAGCGCATTTCCCTCTCAGTATTCAATATGTTTGCAATATCTAATATTTTTACATTCATTTAGTGAGTGAATGCTGAAAATAAGAGCATAATTTCTTCTAGGGACTTTATTTCAAGCTCTGTTTGTCACTTTGTTAGTTATTTCTTTCCATCAATGTTGAATGCGCTACTGTATCCTGTTCACAGAAGCTATATAAAAATAGATTTTAATGATTAAAATGAAATCTCCAGTGAAAATCGCACTCTTTTATTCATCAGCGACATGCCAGATAAACGAAGAAAACTCTCAAAAATGCTAGACATTGTATTTCTATTGAATACCGAAAAAGCATGATTATCTTCCCACGTCGCATCTACACAGAAATGGGGGTTTGTGGAGATTGTGGTAATTTAATAGTTGAATTCATGAGTTGGTTAAAGATAGATCACCATGTAAAACCTGGAAGCACTGGACGACCGTTTCATTTTAATATGGGGACTCCTTAGCAGTGGGCATCTACGAAAATTTGTGTGCATATGTATATACGAAATGAGATTAAAATAACACCATTAAGCAATGACTTTTGTAAATAATAGTAATAATGATTTTGAGGTCGATGATTCTTAGCTTTGAGATGAAATTTTAAAGTACTAGTATGAAATTGAGATCTGTAAAGTCAAATAAGCAATGACTGTTCTAATTATACACCAACAACATTGAATACAAGTTGTACCATATCATTAATTAATTAAAATTGGTGGAGAAAAACTTCTTGATTGTCAGAAGATCTTAAAGTTATAGTTTCAGGTCATGGCAAAAATATAATTCATAGTAGCTTAATGAAAAGAAATATGAGAAAAAAATACTAAGTTAATTGTAAGTGATTTTGAACTGCGTCAACCAAATCTTCAACCACTTCTCGGAGTTATCATTCAGAACCCAACCAAACAAACTTCATCTATCAAGTTGTCTCGAACCAGAAATCAGTGGCTGCAAATATTCGTTCTGTATCTTAGTGCTACAATTTTTAGATTTCTTTAAACTTGTTTCTATTACATTTGACACTTTATGTCAAGGTTTTCATAGTTCTTTAATTGATATCAGTTCATTATGACACTTCTCATAAGTTACTATTTCCTTAAAACCGACTAAACTTTAATAATGATTTATTAAACTTTATTAAGTTCCAAGAATGTTCTTAAATGATCAGTTATCACTAACTATATCAGTTTATTTTTGTCAAATATCAATGCCAAGATTGAATTTGATAGTTTCAAATAAATGAAACATTGAGTAGAAAGTCAATAATAAATATTAGTTTTGTTATATCTCATTAAAATAGAGAAATTTTATTTCCGATGTTTCGTGACTCAATAGAAGCCGCTTCTTCAGAGTAAATAAATAACTCTACATTGAACTAAAGTTGAACTTGTGTAAAAATTTAATGTCAGCTATTTATTTACTTTAAAGAAGTGGGTTTACATTAAGTCACGAAACAATAGAAATTCAATTTCTCTACTCAATAAGATACAGCAAAAATTATATTTATTATTTCATATCACAGTTCATTAATCATAGAAATGAATAAATAAACACAATAAAATATGAAAAGACAAAATAGATTCTAGAGTTATTCTATAACATACTTAAGAATTAATAACTTTGCCACTTCACAACGTTTATTAATTGAATGATAATATTGTCATTCAGTAAGTACACAAATATTTTTCATGGTTGAAATCATGAGTCAATTGAAGCTAGACCACCATGAAAAACCTGGAAACACTGGATGTCAGTTTCGTTCTATTGTGGAACTCCTCAACAGTGCGCATCCACAATTCCGCCTCGCGAGATTAGAACCCAGGGCCTTTCAGTCCACAGTTTCCAGGTTTTCCATAGTGGTCTAGCTTCAAATGACTCATGATTTCAACTATAAGAATAATGTTTTGTAATTGGAAGTAATCGATGATAAATCCTTTAATATTGAATAGTACTGAATAGTAAAATATATCTGAAGTGGTTTCTCTATTTGAGAGTCAAATTCAAAAACGTTACCATTAAGCTTTCAAAGTCGGATATATTCATCATTTCTTGTACAATGAATAGTTTGTTTATTTGAATTAATCACTAGTTATTATGGTGGCTTTATAGATTACAGACAAGAAATATGTCATCCAAAAATTAAAATATATTTAAAAGGTATTCAGGCTTAGAAGAATTCAGCCTTGAAAATGATGCCATATTTCATTAAGTCTCCATGGAATTAATCCAGTTATATGAATTATTCGTAAATAGTTAGATTACATCAAACTTCTGTTTTTTATCAAGCTACCTTAAAATGAATATTTATGCAATTTCTTGTGATGTTTTACTTACGCCTTCAAATAGTTGTGAAATTAGATTAGATTTGAATGCCCTGTAAGCGATGCTCTATTCATTTAACCAGCCGAAATAGTATTTTAACTTACAGTATCCTGAATTAACTCCGGAAATTGTCATCATGTTACAAGTGACTAATAAAACTGTTTCAATAACTCTAATGAACAGACTAATAAGTAGACGTGAACTGAATAGTTATCAGGAGACAGGACCTTTAGTCAACTGATTAACTACAACTGTATCTTATATAAAATATCTATTCAAGATAGCATGATTGTAGATTTACTTTGATGAAACGTTGTTTTCTGAACTGAATAGTTTAATCGTGAGGTTTTCATTATCCTTTTGGATAGTGTCATCAGCAAACATTTTAAATAAAAGTAACCTAATCAGATTATTTGTCAGGTAACAATGAATTAGCTGCAAAATAAATTAAAAACCGAAAAACCGACTTACATTTTTTACTTCTTATAACCATATCAGCAACGCGCTCAACCTGTTTCTGTAAAAAAAACATGTCGTGTCATAAGAATTGATAAGTATCACAGATTATTGTACGAAGTAATTTCAAAGGAATCCACTGGATGAATTTCACTGAATCGATGAAAGTAAATCATTCACATTCATTCCCTTACATTGGGAAGGACATTTATGAATTATTTATATCTAAATATGTTTATTTTCAGTTGAACAGATTAATTGACCTGAGAACACTGAACGGCGTTTCCTTCCTGTTATGAGACCGTTCAGCAGTGCGCATCCACAACGCTATTAATTAGAATAGAACCGAAAGGCTTCAGTTTGGTGATCAAACGCATCTCCCATAGACCTCTGAACTGATATGCATCTGTGTTGATGTCTAACTTTAATAAATTCACGATATTACGCAACCATCTTCCATTGCCTAAAATAGATGACTGACTATTTTCCGGCATGATTGAACTTTACCCATCGCAGCATGCAAGACCGAAGATCTTAGGTTCCATTCCGATTCTCGAAGTTAGGAATGTTCATTGCTGAAAGATCTCATACCAAAACAAAATAGCTATCCAGTGGTTTTAGATTTTTAATGATTGTTTATCTCAAGTCAGTACGTGGTTTAAACTATAGGAAATTCTATTATCTCCTCAAATCCCCCGACACATATATTAATTTGTCGAGGTCTATTTCTCGACTATAAATAGACGTAATATGAACTTGTGTTAATAACTTGAACCGAAATGTTTTTAGTGAAAAAAATGTTGTGGTTTATCTCTTATTTAACACTTATCACTGTTTATTTAAACAACTAACAATACAAAGTATTCACATTTATCTACCTACTTACTTACTTACTTACTTACACCTGTTACACCTCGTGGAGGAGCATAGGCTCACATATATCTATCACTGAAATAATTCTGAAGTTTCTTTTCCCAAAATTCAATATTTTTTTACTTACTTTATATTACCCTATTTATTCAAGTCATAATCTGACAGTAATTTATTTATTAGGCTTCAAAATAAGTGAATTTAAACGTTCTGTAATTATTTACTAATCGTTTACAATGAAAGAAACGAGAATTATTGTCAAGTCTCGTATCATTTTGAAATAAGTAGTATATAATTTATACCTAAATAAAATTCTCATTAGAGTAAACTTGACAAAATGTTAATATTAAACGTAAATTAAGAAAAGAGAAAGTATAATCCATCTAAAAATTAAACAATGTACTACATAAAACTAGATGTGAATCTTTACATTGAGGGTTTAAATCTTAATGAGTAATTTCATGTGTTAAAGAAAAATTTGTCCTGCTCTCCAAGGTTTCTAAACATTCTCAAGTTAAATTCAATTATATAAATTAATAGTTGAAATCATAAGTCAATTGAAGCTAGACAACAATGAAAAACCTGAAAGCACTGGACGGCCAACTCGTTCTATTATGGGACTACTCAGCAGTTCGCATTCACGATCCCGCCACGCGAGCGAGACTCGAACCCAGGACCTACCAGTCTCGCTCCAAAGCACTTAACCGACAGACCATTGAGCCGGCACAAAACACCTTCTGATTATATAAATTAAATTTAAATTAATTTTTAACTGGTTCATTTTGTATTGTTTGTTTGAATCTTTTCATTGTACAAGTTAGTGGCTATCACGACTCAGTAGCTAAATGGATAACGTGATGGCGTTTAAAGCAGACAGTACTGAGTTTGAGTCTCAGAGTGAACATCATCTCTAGGATATAAGTACGTCCAGCTGAAAAGTCCCAAATAGGACGAGACCCAAGTCCTGCATTCTACAGCTAGCTACCGTCCATCTTTGCTTCTAACTTTTTATTGACCTGGAAATCGGAATTGATTTATGAAATAAATAACTGAACCCTAACTAGAGTTCATTTCTTAGCATTCTATTATCTTTGCTCAGTTTCCAACCACTTATACAGTATCTATATTTGTTAATAGTAATACTAAATAAACAAATTATTGTTATCTTGTTTTAATAATGTAGTTTATCCATATTATATTATTAATCATAATTAAGGTGTAAATTACTCATTTTTCTGGACGGCCGTTTCGTCCAGTGCTTCCAGGTTTTCGATTTTGAAAAATACTGAAATCTCCACAAATCCCCTTCTACATTAGAACGTTGTTTAAAAAACAACGTTGACGATACACTAAAACAAAATTATGTCTAAAATCTTTCAGAAATTTTATATCAAACCTAAAGCATCTACCTAAATATTTAATTTGCCTAAATTGAATAACTGATTTGATTAAACATATTCATAATTCATAATAAAACACTTGAATTAATGAATACTACTGTGTTTTGTGCTACTTATGTCGACAGATATAAGTAGTATGCACACACCAATCGGAAGTAAAATACCTGGAGCCAAAAGTTTGAGATTAAAAATAAGAGAATAAGAACAGAGAATGATTGATATAGAAAGGAAGGAACAATCAAATCTGAGACAATTCATGGACATTTTGCGAATGCTGCATTTATAATATAGTTCTCAGATTTTATTAAGAAATTCTGTAATTTTGTATCTAAGTACATTCGATTGTCCTCAGTGATGTTCTCATTCACAACACTACATGTACAATTTTTTAGTAAAAACAAAATATTGATCTATAAGTATACATTAAGAAAACTCAACCTGTTGAACACTATCCATAAAAAAACATAGTCCTTTATCTATTCCCATTTCTCATATGAAAATAAACATTAATCTTCTTAAACTTTTTTTGAAGTTTGTTACCATCCAATGAAATATGGTCATAATGTGTGACTTTTGTTTAATTCATTAATTAATTAATTAATTAATGATATATTATTATTACTTGGTAACAAACTTCACTTTGTCCAATATATAACACTTTGAAATATGATCACAATTATAGGTCATCATATTCAAACAAACAAATGATAAGCAACCATATATGCATAAGCATAACACTCAGGTAATTTTCCTTAAACTGATCTAGATAATAATATTAGTGATAACAATGATAATAATAAATGTCATTTTAAACATAATTCGATTATGGGATAAATAGCATTACATCGATTTGGACATTGAATCTATTGGGAAATCATATATCATGGATATTATTCATAGACTTAATTTTAATAGTTACTTACTTACTTACTTCATTACGCCTGTTACTCCCAATGGAGCATAGGCCGCCGACTAGCTTTCTCCAACCCACTCTGTCCTAGGCCTTCTTAATTTTAATAGTAGTTATTATTATTATTATTACTAAGGCTTAAAAGAGAATACACATGATGTTTAAGAAAAGTGAAAAACAAGAGAAAAAGCAAAAAAAAAAGTAAACTATGAAAAGTAATTGAGGTTAACATTTTGTGTTATGCCGCCATAACTTTTTTTTAAAAAGGTTCATTTTCATTATTAGACATAGATATCAAATAATTCAGTTAATATTATATTACTGAGAATGTAGTGAATTTAAGGCTTACAGTTGAACTCAATTGACATTCCTTTAAAGAAAAACATCTTTAAAGTTTATTTTGAAAACTATCATCCTAACAAAGAGTAGAAATAATATAAAATGAATAAAAAATCACTTGAACTGATCATTTATGTTGATAAAAACTATATTATAGACATTGTGTTATGTGCTACTGATGTCATCAGATATAAGTAGTATTGTTGTGAACGAGAACATGCATTGGGGACAATCGAATGTATTTAAGCAAAAATTACAGACTATCTCACTAAATTCTGATAATCATACAGCAAACAGTTAATTTGCAAAATAACAATCAATTGTCTCAATCTTTACTGTTCCTTCTATTAATATCAGTTAATCCTCTCTAATTCCATTGTTCATGCATTTTCCTACCAATTGCGCTACATTTCAGTACTTTCCTTACCGGTCTTCTGACAAAATACATTCTATGTCTGATCATCGCCATATACTACTTATATGGATATAAGATTACACTATAGTATGTGATATCAATCAAAAGTGAAATTTCTACAAGTAGAATGTTAAGAAGATCGAAAAAAAAGAGTAGGAGTACAAAGAATGATTGGTGTAGAAATGAAAGAACAATGAAATCTTAGATGATTAACTGACATTTTGCAAATAAAGTATTTATTGTATGGTTCTCAGATTTCACTAGGAAATTCTGAAATTTTGTAATGCAATACATTCGATTGTACCCACTTGTGTTCTCATTCACTACATCATAAATTAATAAAATCAGATTGTTTCTTTCCTTGCTTAGTGTCAGATAAATTATACTATCAGTGATACATGAAATAATAGGTCTGTTTATAAATCTATCATTGAATATACATAGAAACAATGAAAATACAATGTGGATTCCTTTATTAACTCATAGAAAATCTAAAAGAGAAAATTGATTCACACTTAGATGGAATGTTTTTTATCTGAGTAGTATACTTTCAAAAATTCATAAACTGTGTGAAGATGCTCTTCACAAAGTTGGTATTTTTTATTTATAATGATAATAAAGGCTTCATAATCAAAGAATAGAAAACCATAAAAATCCTCCTATTCAGATAGTATCATTCTTCTTAATCATCTTGTAATGTGGATTACTGATATCCACATAAGTAGTATATGATGATGGTCGTGCATTGAATGTATTTCAGTAAAAGATTGGTAAGTAGAGAATGGGAACGGCACGCAATTGGTACGAAAATGCATGAACAATTATAATCGGAGACTATGGATGGATATTTGCAGAAAAAAAAACAGTCAAATTGAAACAACTGATTGTTATTTTGCAAATTAACTGTTGACTGAATGATTATCATATTTTAGTGAGATATTCTGTGATGTTCTACTGAAATACATACGATTGTCCCCACTAGTGTTCTTGTTCCCTGCAATCTAAATAATTAATTCTTATTTTATTCTATATCGTCATTGAAGGATAAAAAGAATACTGTTATAAAAATTATTTTAATAGGCTCTGAATCTCAAGTTTATCTATGCCACAAAAAAAATTCATTATTCATATGCATAAAACAATTACATATTCATTGTAAAACATTTCTGATTTTTGTATAAAGTAATGAAATAAACGTGATTATCTTTTTCCATAAAATTAATGTATTTCTGGTTTACTTTAAACAATCTTTCAATATTTTCACAGTTGAAATCAGGAGTCAACTGAAGCTAGACCATCATGGAAAACCTAGAAGCACTAGATGGCCGTTTCGTCCTATTATGGGACCCCTCAGCAGTGCGCACTGACGATCTTGCACTCGCGAGATTCGAACCCCGGACCTACCAGTCTCGAGCCAGAGCCCTTAACCAATAGGCCATTCAGCCGGCCGGTATATATCGGTGTTAATGTCTAACTTCAACTAATCCACGATTTTGAGCGACCGTTCACGAATTGCCTTCAGTGAGCTGATATCTTTACAACAGACTTGGTAGAACTCCATTGGCCACTGCTTCCCACTAGAACTCAAGGAAATATCTCTTGAAGTCAGTCACTAGTGAACATATGATTATAGATCAAAGGGGGTTTTGTGGAGAATTTATTATTTTCACAATTGAAATCGTGAGTCAATTGAAGCTAGACTATCATGGAAAACCTGGAAACACAATATGACGAAACAGCCGTCCAGTGATTTCAGGTTTTCCATTGTGGTTTAGCTTCAATTGACTCACGATTTCAATTATATAAAATTACTCAAACCTCCACAAAAACCTTCTGATAATAATAATAATTTTTAAATAGTTGGCAAACAGTAAGTTTACAAACATTATTACGAAGATAAGATATAATAATTTTGATAAAGAGATTTAGTGGAAATCTGTTGGATTAATTAACGGTATTTATCATGATCAACACAGCTTACTAACAAAACTGTCTTCACCAATGGCACTGAATGTTCGTCTACATAGGAAGCAAATTGACTGAAGGTAAAAATATGTATCATTGAATACTAACGCAAAAATCTAGTGATTAGATGCTTGCCTTGAGATCTGTAAGTCCTGGGTTTGACCCTTGACTAATTAATGGATCTTCACTTTCAGGAAGTTTCATACTAAAACGAGATAGTTATGTAGTGCTTCCTGGTTTTTCTGCTACTCTAATTTGATTGTATTTAGTGACAAATAAAACCTACATTAGATTTAATATCCTCAAATAAGGTAAACATGAGCTAGATTACACATAATATGAACAATATATTTACAATATCCATAAGAATAAGAGTGCAATTACATGTGTTTTGCAACACTTATAGTTCAAAATGTTTATGACAAATTTAGTTAATTTGATTAAATGTTGTTATTCGAAAACCTATTATACAGTATTATAGAAGTTAAGTTAGTTTGATTATATTCATCACTAGTATAAACAAGTTGCTCCCTAAAACTGAGATAGTTTGAACAATTCAATTTTTTAAACTAATAACCAAACAAGGTCGTAGATGCTCACTACTGAGGAGTCCCACAATAGGACTTGGTGATCCAGCTTCAATTGACTCATGCTTTCAACTATGAAAATACTAAATCTCCACAAAACCCCTTCTGACTATGTAATTGTATATTTCTTTTCTTAAACCTTAATTATCTCATAGGTTTAGATTTTAAACCTGACTAAACTTATATTAATCCCTAATAGAATAAAAATTTTAATGATAAGCAATTTTATATTTTAATTAAAAAAATAATTAGTTTGACCTACGTAAAACCTGACTTTTATTTTCTTTAAATGAGATTTACTTACATAATAAATAAACAAATAAATAAATAGGAAGTGTACCAATTGATTAAATCAAAAGTTTATATGATGATGTATCTTTATGAAAAATGAAAAAAAAAAAATCTTCAATAATTATTTCTATCTATTTAAGAAATTCTAGATAGAAAATTTTTTTTATTCATTGAAATATCTCTTGAAGTCAGTCACTAGTGAGCATATGATTGTAGATCAGAAGGGGTTTTATAGAGAATTTAATATTTTTCACAGTTGAAATCATGAGTCAATTGAAGCTAGACCACCATGGAAAACCTGGAAGCACTGGACGGCCATTTCGTCCTATTGTAGGACTACTATTGTGGCTCCATGAGGTATTTCTTGGAGTTTTAATGAGAAGTAGTAACCAGTGAAGTGCAACCACGTCTGTTGTGAGATACTAACTCGCTGAAGACAATTGATGGATGGTTGCTCAAACTTTGTGGATTGGTTGAAATTAGACATTGACATCGTTGTATACCGGCCGACTCAGTGGTCTAGTGGGTAAGCGCTTGTGCACGAAACTGATATGTCCTGGGTTCGAACCTCACAAGGTGGGATCGTCGATGCACACTGCTGAGGAGTCCATTAGGAATCCCGGTTTTCCATGGTGGTCTCGCTTCAATTGACTCATGATTTCAACTATATAAAAGAAATTACTTAAAATCTCCACAAACAACCCCCTTTCTCATTGTAGTTGTTTTTATTTTTTTTATTTTTTTAAAACGACGTTACTTAGTGAATATATATGTATTTCATATTTTCATAATAGAAACACCTATAAACTTTACTAATTTCAATGGATCAGATAAAGAAATTTTAGGTCAATTAACAATTTTAATAAAAACTAGAAAATTGTTTAAAAAATTTTAAAACTCAGTCTCAAAATTTATTTTCAATTTTAAAAAAAAAACGGGGTATATTTTTTTTCTTTTTTTACCACAGTTACCGTAAAAAATGATTTTTTGGATTATTTTTTTTTTTGGTTTTTCAAGCAGGTAATAATATAGAATAGAAAATTAAATCCGATTATCGATTTTTCTTTTCTATTAGAAAAAAATGGATAAATATTTAACTCACAATTAATATGAATGAAGAATATTGTTTTCAATAATTTCTCATCAGGTATTCTACAATTATAAATCCAAATTAATAAATCACAAAAGAAAAGTTGGCCAAGTTTAAGGCAGAGTATATCAATTTAAGAAAGTGTAATATGTGAATCAAGGATTGTTTGTCATACCCAATTAAATCAAATCGTTAATGTTGAGGCTGACTAATATGAAGTGTTGACTTGAATCAGTTTATAAGTGAAATGAACTGATGAAATAAATGATCAGAATAAATATAGTTGACATGGGGTGAGAGAGACTGATGGGATTACAAATCAGAAATTACGTAATATGTAGAATAATATGAATTAGGTCAGATATAGTAGATAGGGGTGGATGCTGAATAAATTTCTTTAAAAGGTTAACAATTGTAATGATAATAATAATGACAATGGTAAGATGTGTAGATAAAATAAGTTTAAGATATAAAAATTAACATTAATCAAATTAATGTCACCGTATTACAAAATTTATTATTAACAAGTTGACCCTGAAGTTGGCCAGGGTAAAAGGAGCGGCTGAACATATTTCTTTTGGATGCAAAGCTATGACTTTTTAATCCGAATAACAATTGCCTCAGCCGTCTGCAGGATTCTCAGTCTGAAGGAATTAGGTAGACTGTTGTTAACATGATATATTATTGCGAAAGATTGCATCATGTCCCGTCTGAAATAAATGGGCTAAAATAGAGCTGTTAACCGTTTTGACTACACCTTTGCTTAACCACACTGTGAGGTGCTCACGAGCCCAAGTATACAAATTCCTAGAACATCTGCCCATATATGATGGGAATTTTTCAGCGATTAAAATATTTAATTAAAAATAAAGGTCGAAAAAAATTAATTTATAACTATTTTTTGTTTACAAATACATATTAAATGTCTTATATTGTCTATTTTAGTTATCCCCAAATGGGTTACAATTTTTTTCCTAGTAGATAGTCTATAACTTCATTTTTTTTAAAAACTCTTTCATAAAAAGGATTCGATAATCAATAATTAGTTAAATGTTTTACGAAACATATAATATTGATTAAAACATAAACAACTGATGAGCGGCCTATGCTCCTCCACGAGGGGTAACAGGCGTATGTAAGTAAGTGAGAACATAGACAAAGTGATGACATTCTGTTGAGGTATTCAAAGAAATTGATTTCTTTTCTGAAGACAAATTTCACATTCAACTGACATCATTAGAAGAATATTAAATGATCGTTACTTAGTAGATATTCTTACGCAGACAATGAAACTTCATTAATTCCATATGAAGCGAGATTGTGGATGTGCACTGCTGAGGGGTCCCAAAATAGGTAAAAATGTCCGTCTAGTGCTTCCAGGATTTCCTTGGTGGTTTAGCTTTAATTGAGTCATGATTTCAACTATGAAAATTCCATATGTATTATAAATGTGCAAAATTATGAAAATTTTCTTTATGTTTAAGTGGATGACTGGATGTACCTAAATAAAATTATTGATTAAACTGAAAACTTAGTAAAGAATAAACTAAAAATAGTGAGCTTCCCTTATTTATTTGCTAAATCACAGGACTGTCATAAGAAGTATATTAAATTTGTGACTGGAAAGTAATACTTAGGTCTTACTTACTTACTTACGCCTGTTACTCCCAATGGAGCATAGGCCGCCGACCAGCATTCACCAACCCACTCTGTCCTGAGCCTTCTTTTCTAGTTCTATCCAGTTGTTGTTTATTCTTCTCATATCTGTCTCCATTTCTCGGCGTAATGTGTTCTTCGATCTTCCTCTTCTCCTTTGGCATCTAGGATTCCATGTGAGGGCTCGCCTTGTGACTTAGTTGGGTAATTTCCCTAAAGTGTGCCCAATCCACTTCCATCGCTTCCTCCTGATTTCTTCCTCTGCTGAAATATGATTTGTTGTCTCCCACAGTAGCTTGTTGCTGATAGTGTCTGGCCATCGGATCCGAAGTATCTTGCGTAGACAACTGTTAATAAACACTTGTATCTTCTGGATGATGGCTTTGGTAGTTCTCCAAGTTTCCGCCCCATACAGTAGAACTGCCTTGACATTTGTATTGAAAATACTTACGTCTACACAAACAAAATCATAACTCAACAACTGACATTGATTGTATAAAGAAATAAGAACATTGTATAATACAATCAGTCAGATAAAATAGCGCTATAAACAAACAAAAAAATATCTGAGACAAATGTCAGTTAACTAGAATGACTATACAACCATAAGTTATTTCTTGACATCGTTTCAATCTAATATACACCATACCATATAAAGAGGTCATTCAAGTTTACAAAATGAATTTAAACCAATTTTGGAAAAATATTTCCAATACTTATGTGTTGAAGTACATGAAGGGTATCTGTGAAACGATATAGTAAGATTGTTATATCCGAATGAAGAATAAATGGATGACAAGTGCTGGGAATTATTTATGGTCTATATATTCGTATTCCTTTTATCATAGGCTTTCACTCGACCTATTGGCTACCTCCATATGATTTACGTTCTCAACTTATTCCCAAAATATTAGCTACAATCTCCCATACTCACAATCACATTTGGTTTGATCATGTATAAATATTAATTTTCATTCTATAACGTGATGCGGTCTGGTCTACTTGTACATAAGCCACGTATGTCTGAAATATACGAGTCATACAGCGGAGACTGATATTTGTGTTCTAGACTAAACAGGCTGGGCTAGGCGAAAAGTTACTATTCAGAGAACCAATAAGGACACAGAGTTGACTCAAGGCTGCTAGTGCTGGCTGACGTATCGTTGGTCTAACACAGAGACAAGGTCATAGAAGTTGGTATTCTGACTGGCAATTTTGTCACGTGATATTTAACGGGTTATAGGATATAACGAAAATGCAAAAGATTATTCGGTGTGAAAATCAATACCGTAATTGGTTTAAATGAAGGAACATAATTTTTATAGATTAACCATCAAAGTAAAACTTCCTCATTTCGATCTACGTATTTTCTGATTAATAACAATAATCGGTCACAAATAAATCGTATCTGTCAATAAATAGGAACTTCTCTGATATATGTACTTCACCTTGATATTATCTTATTTACTACACTTATTAGTAGAGCGTAGACAGATCGCTTGGTAAACTAAGGCTGATAAATTTCATTTTGACCATCATTTCATTACGCTCTTCATTGAAGTTCTGTTTTGTTCTCACTTCCTCTATACATATTCTTACTTAAATTTGTTCAATTTAGAAGCTAAAACATCTAGTCCAAAATGATCCATTTTTATCGAATATACCGCTCATAAGATAAAGTTTTATGATAACAGTAAAACAACTGTCAGGTTAGCGTAAGATCATAGAACTTATCTTGATTGATACTGTAAGTACCAAATATCATTAAGTAAACTTTCAGTGAGGTATTGTGACTTTATTCTGCACTCACGATTTGATATATTGAATTTTTACACAATTTTATGGCTTTTCATCATAATTTTCGTCACAAAAAGTGATAATGATAATAAACTGGATCATCTGTTTTCCATTTTTTAGATGAAAAGATATTCACTTCTCCGAATTATTCAATTATTCATTTCTTATCAGATCTTCTGTTTACTTTTCATATGTGCACATGGATCCAGTCGTTGTACTACAACTGTAAACAGTGATGGCTTACCAATACTGACATGTGATCATGATAGATTGAAAGCACAATCACATTTTGATATCTACGATGATGAACAGAATGAATTAATTCCTGAATCAGATTATCCAAATGATCCACTTCAATCTCAACAGTCAGCTGAATACATTATGCCTAGTAAGAAGGCTTTTGTACGTCTGGGGAAGCGAGGATTTGTTCGGATCGGTAAGCGTGGATTTGTGCGGATCGGACGTTAACCAACAACAACAAAAATGATCTGTTGAGCTTTTTTTCTAACTACTGAATTATTCAGAAATTTTGGTGTCAGGACTAAAATAATTGTTGTAACCTCTATGCTACTGAATAGAATTCGGTAGTCAGTTGTTTCAATAAAAACGTTTAAAAATATTCTGATAATATGTATAATAATCTTATCCTCTGAGAGTTGTGTTAAGGTGAATTAAGCCAAATTGTTAATAAATCATTGACTTGATGCTGAAGATTTTTCACACTAAAGAATGTGATAAACCTAAATAATCTCAGGTATTTGTTTGTATTCTTTGAACCGTGTTCTGGTTGATTGGACTTGATTCAAATACCTTATCAAATCCAGCTGTTACTTTTGTAGTCATGTATCTGACTTCTGTTAAATCGTTTGACATTCTTATCAAAATACACATCCCAACTACTCTTGCTCATAATTATTGACCTAGTTAATGCTATAGAATAACGGAATAAAACAATTCGAATACGAGAATGAATTATAAATACGCATATTCCGTAAACTCATTGATCCGAATAGACAATTAGAGGAAAGAAGCGGAGAAGGCGAAGCAAAACGAAGCTGCGCGAAGAAGGAGAGTAAGCCAATTCTATTTGACTAACTGTCAATCGACATTTATAGTCAGACAAAAATAACTTACAGACATATAATAAGTATGATAAGCAATGCACACACATACGCCCTTATAAAAACTGAGTTAATACGCAAATAATTAACATGGTCAAAATATGACTGACGATGAACGAATATATCGATCTGAATAAAGGTTAAAATAACCCATGTGAATTTAACGTAGGACTAGACACTTTAAAGCCCCCCTGCAGAAAATAACAAATTAATTTGGGGAAAATATCTGTTTTCGAAAATAACACTGAAGAGGTTAACAATAAAGAGAAAAAATATTGTACTATATCTGACAGAGTACATTATCATGTGGAGAGTGAGTGCATTTTACGTAAGTGTCATACTTATGTAGAAAAGTATATCAATATCGTAAAGATGTGAACAAAAAATGGAATGTCAGTGTTATATCTTGTGGCCGAGTGGATGACTTGTTAATGTATGACGTGATAAAAACTGCCAATCAGAGAGCCGCGAATTTGTCGATTGGGACAGTGACACACGAAAATCGTACGAGCAGTCTAGAGTGCTTATCTGCCCTGCTATTTGTCTAGCCCAGCCAAATAAATCCAGAACACCAATAACAGCCTCTGCAATATAAATCATCATTCACAAACATACTGGGTTTATATAGCAATCAAACAGGCCACATCGTTGCATAAAATAGAAAATAACATATGTACAAGATTTGACCAAATGTGGTTGGGAATAGGGGGAAAGTAATCAATAGACTGATGATAACTCAAGAACCGTATAATAATAGTTCAAAGGTCAAAATAAAGCTAATGACAAGAGAAATACGAATATGATTAGGTTAGTTACTTAACAATTCTACAATAGGAAATATACATATTACATTGGTGCATAAATAGTCCTCAAAAGTTACCATTCACAATTCTCTTCGGGATACAACAGTTAGCATGCGATCATGAACAAATTAATAAGCTTACAAAAAACATGAATTTATGTCATGACTGAAAGTAACACGTTCGTATGAGCGATTTGAAATAGTGTGAAAGCGGAGTAATAAATTGTTCATAACTATGACAGCGGAATGAATCGTAAGAATAAGTAGAGTAGAATAAGACAGAAATTGATCTATGGTGCCTATAGAATATAAAGATAAAGAATAGTTGAGTGTGAATAAGTTATAAATCATAATAGAGTAAAGAGAGTCGATTAGCGATTATTTGATCGGTATTCACATGAAATAAAATATCTGCTTGTAGGATAAGACTAATCAATCCGTAAAATGAGAGCTGCATCGATGGACGATATTCATGGCTGTACTGCAATTGATGATGATTATAAAATGCGAAGTCAGTGTATGTTGCTGTTCGTGTATAACCAGAGGCATCTAGTTACCGTTAAATGTATTAGCAGAATGACCAGAGAGACAGAATACTTACTTACTTACGTCTGATACCCCTCGTCGAGGAGCATAGGCCGCTCACCAGCATTCTCCATCCAACTCTGTCCTGAGCCTTCCTTTCCAGTTCTTTCCAGTTGCTATTCATCCTTTTCATATATGTTTCTATTTCGCCGCGTAATGTGTTCTTTGGCCTTCCACTTTTCCGCTTCCCTTCCGGATTCCAAGTTATCGATTACCTTGTAATGCACATCGGTGATTTCCTTAATGTATGTCCGATCCACTTCCAACGTCTTTTCCTAATTTCCTCTTCAGCTGGAAGCTGGTTTGTCCTCTCCCATAAAACGCTGTTGCTGATAGTATCCGGCCAATGGATGTTGAGTATTTTGCGTAGACAACTGTTTAGAAATACTTGTACCCTCCTGATGATGGTCGTAGTAGTTCTCCACGTTTCAGCTCCATACAGTAGGACTGTCTTGACGTTCGTATTAAAGATTCTCACCTTGAAATTAGTTGAGAGTTGTTCTGAGTTCCATATGTTCTTCAATTGTAGAAATGCTGCCCTTGCTTTAACCAATCCTCGCCTTTACATCTGCATCCAATCCTCCTTCTTTATCAACGATGCTCCCTAGGTACTTGAATGTTTCCAACTCTTCCAGAGTTTCGCCATCAAGTGTGATTGGGTTGGTGTTCTCCGTGTTGCATTTGAGAATCTTGCTTTATCCTTTGTGAATGTGGAGACCTATCGATGCGGAGGCTGCTGCTACATTTGCTGTCTTCATCTGCATTTGGTCGTGTGTATGAGAGAGGAGGGCTAGGTCATCTGCGAAGTCCAAATCATCTAATTGATTCTGAGCTGTCCATTGTATTCCGTATTTCCCTTCAGATGTCGAATTCTTCATAATCCAGTCAATCACTAGAAGGAAGAGGAATGGGGAGAGTAGACAGTTTTGTCTGACTCCGGTCCTTACTGGAAATGCATCTGTCAGCTGTCCTCCATGCACCACTTTGCACTGTAATCCATCGTATGAGTTTTGGATAATGTTGACGATCTTCTGAGGAACTCCATAGTGTCGAAGAAGTTTCCATAATGTTCTCCTGTCCACGCTGTCAAACGCCTTTTCATAGTCAATAAAGTTGACGTATAATGATGAGTTCCACTCAACTGATTGTTCAACGATGATCCGTAGTGTCGCAATCTGGTCTGTGCACGACCTATCCTTATGGAATCCAGGCTGTTGATCTCGAAGTTGGGCGTCCACTGCAGAGAGACAGAATAGTGACCGGGAATACTTTTTGGTAATGAAGCCTAGACTAGTAGTTTACGTTTTTTTAAGGGAGATGCGCTCGACCTCGTTTGTCATGAAACCGTACTAGGGCATGATAAAAATACTGATACATATGACTGTTCATGATGGGCAAGTGCAACGGACTTGGATGTGACGAACAAGAGTGTATCCTTGAGAGACTAGCTCTAAATTGTGTTCTGACTTACAGTGCGACGGGAATAAAATATTAATTGCAGTAATCAAGTAATGTTTATAGGTAATGAATGATGCATGTATGCATATATGTAAACAAATAGATATGAGGAACATAATTGTTACTAATCGGCTGGTAATGCGGCGTCGAATACTTGACGTGTGTGTAGGCATTAAAGTAAGGATGATCGGCTAAACAAAAAACTGAATTTCGGTTTAGATTGTCGTTAAAAAAAACAGAAAACGATTATTGTCGCGTACAAATGTGTTGAATGAACACTAGCTGCATATCGAGAACATAAGTTCTTACTACCAAAAGTATTACTCCAAACTTATGTCTATGACAGAGTTGTTAACTGTCGCCAGAGTTGAGGTAGTTGCAACCATGGCGTGGGCTTGATATAGGTCTAGACACTACATTACAATAAAAGTTATACACCAATGATTGTGGCCGATTAGACTAATGTTCAATATATCACTGTCAAATTATTTAACTCATTTGTTGAAGATTTTTTACACAGAATACTGTCAGTTACTAATTGATTAACTCTTGGTTAACTGAATGCTAGTTATATTAGAAGAGTTCTGTCGGAACGTTATACGATATATGCTCTTGAAATGAGAAAACTTTGCATAAAATGGATAAGAACTAACGCACTGAAATGAAATAACTAGCTTTTAATATTAATGCCAAAGTCTTATCTCTGAACACTTGACAAAGTATTATATAATTAAGCAACTTTATATCTGTAACCGAGGCTAAAGGTAACTTGAGCGACTACATGTTTTACCAATATTTGATTACATTGTACAATGATTGCTGAATAAATTCACATTTTATTTCTTCTGAATGATATTAATGGGACAAAGTGAAGAGACTATATTTCTACCATCAAAAAAAGGGACCAAATAAGTTCAAACATTCCATCTTGTAAGATGAAGTGCCATGGTGATTACTTCTGATAAACTATAAGGGGGTTTCAAACTGTTCATGATATATTTTCGGAATTTGAATGTCCCGGATAAAAAAGTGTTGACAAGAGACTATACTCTTCATGTTAAGACGAAATTATATCAAATTCGATGGTCTGATTGTCAGATAATATTCAGTGTTTCCTTCACCAAACATTTGAAGAGGCATATTTAGTGTTGAAAACTATGTTTCACTTATCCAGAACAGTTTTATCCAAACATTTCTAAACTATCCTAGAGTCTCCATATTTCTTAATTCACTTTTAATTGAATTGGATTATCCCGTTGTTGATATTTTGACTGGAATCTGATCAATCTTGGTCGGCGAATGTGCATCATGTGCGGATCACCTCGATAATCATAGTGACCCAATATAGTACATAATATCCATATTCCGTATCTCTTGTTGGACAGAATTAAGATTTAACTGCCTTCAAATGGATTTCGAACTATTGTTAACTCTATAATTTTGAATAAATTGAGCATTGGGTAGATTGTTATAAATAAATAATATATTTGTAATATCCCAATGAGTAGAAAAATTAGATTTTCTGACGTTTCGTGACTCAGTGTAAGCCACTTCTTCAGAGAATAAATAACCAAATTAACATTAATCGAAGTTTAAATAGTACAACGGAACAATCCAAGAATATTAGGTGATCAATCAAAAACAGGTCTGAATAAATCACTGTCACGTCATTTCATTTCGGTCAAGGTGATTCATAAGCGACATGGATGTAATTTTGTGTGTATGTATGCACTGTTAATAATGAAAACTGTGTGACCTTTATAATTACAAAGGGTAGAGTTTGATTTGTAATGTAATGGTGTGAAATTGTAAATAATATCAGACTGAGTGACTAGGATGAATGGTATTTTTTTTCTTTTAATCGAATTAAAGTATATTACAAAACAACTAACACACTCCGAAATACCATTCATATCTACACAGAACTGCGTCTACAAATTAGGTTGTGTCGATTGTGATGCCTTCTATATTGGAGAGTCATCTCGCGAAATCTTAACTCGCGCTAAAGAACATATCAGGTACACAAAGAAACCACCTAATAATCCTGTAGAATTAGAAAGACTTCAGATTAAATCAGCAATAGCAGTTCACGCCATTTTCAACGGTCATCAAATTGATTTCAAAAATATCAAAATACTACAGAAAGGTTTTTCTAACTACAAAGAAAGAAGAGTAGCTGAAGCTTTCCATATAATGCTTAATCCCACAGCTCTCAATAGAAAGGAAGGCCTTACCATACAGCCTACTTGGACCATCTATCCTAGTCACTCAGTCTGATATTATTTACAATTTCACACCATTACATTACAAATCAAACTCTACCCTTTGTAATTATAAAGGTCACACAGTTTTCATTATTAACAGTGCATACATACACACAAAATTACATCCATGTCGCTTATGAATCACCTTGACCGAAATGAAATGACGTGACAGTGATTTATTCAGACCTGTTTTTGATTGATCACCTAATATTCTTGGATTGTTCCGTTGTACTATTTAAACTTCGATTAATGTTAATTTGGTTATTTATTCTCTGAAGAAGTGGCTTACACTGAGTCACGAAACGTCAGAAAATCTAATTTTTCTACTTATTGGGATATTACAAATATATTATTTATTTATATTGTTAACTCTATTCAAAAATGAAAGGATACCAGAAGAACTAACAAATAATCAGTAAGAATTGTTTTTTTTCTTGCCAAGATGGCAAACGAAATAATGACATAGAAATAAGTAAAATTGCAAGTTTGTTTGATCCTAAGTATCCACAAAACCTAAGTTTTGTCTGTCAAAGTTTAATTTCTCAACTACATTAAGCAATCAATGAGTAGTCATGCTCTTGCCGAGTCATGACATCTGACCATGATTTCTTAGTGTACGTATTTGTACTATACGCATACTTTCTTTTTTAACATGGAATACCGATTCTTCTAGCCATTTGATATGACAGTTGAAGATCCGTTCATCAAAGCATAAAACTCTACATCACAGCAAAGTACCACATACTAGATGTTGAATTGGTTTTTTATATCTAAAGGCCAAATGTGATATATGTGATGTTAGTATATAGATAGATGGAAACAGTCGCCAATTTGTTTTATATATGATATATTCTTTTCCACGAAAAATCCTAATCCTTTGTAATATAATTTAGAAGATAATACAAATATACTACTTTTAATCATTACACTTAAACTTGACAATACAGAAAATAATAATCAATTAGACTAAAACCTTGTGGTCTATCGGTTGAGTGCTCGCTCGCGAGACTGGTAGGTCCTGAGTTCGAATCTCGCGAGGCGGGATCGTGGATGCGAACTGCTGAGGAGTCCCACAAAGCGGCCGTCCAGTGCTTCCAGGTTTTCCATGGTGGTCTAGCTTCAATTGACTCATGATTTCAACTATATATAAAATCTCGTTTGTTGAAAATATAAATGAATAAATATTAGACTGAAAACTTGAAATTTTCGTAACAGCAGTTTGTTTTGAAAAGTTCATTTTGTTTTTTGTTTGACACAGTTCTATCAGTTATATATTTGGATTTGACTAGCAGGTGTGTTTTGAATCGTTACAATAAATATAGTGTTAATCGATAGATGATGTAGTGACAGCATGTGGCCTAATGCTAATAATTCGTAGTTCCCGAGTTATTGACTTAAAACATTAACTGAACTGTTACTAGAAGACAAAATACCTACCGAGCAAGAGTTTCTTAATTTATTAAAATAGCATGTATGTAATAAAAAATATTCACAGCAAATAAACATGGTCGGATATTACAAACAATTGAACATTATCACTTTTGGAGGCCATTTTTTGTTCAATAAATTAAGGCCTTATCCGTCAATTCACTATCACAGAGTTGGAAATAGCCAGAAAACATGTTATTACCGTCCATAACATTAAATAAGCCATTCAGTTGAACAATTTACAAGTGACTTCCAATTAAGAGTCAGTAAAACAATTCGCTTATGGTATGGTCACTCTTATAAATTTCAGCTTTTTACGCGAGTCAGATTATAAACAACAATGAAGAAACTGACCGAGTCATTCAAGTGAACAATGACTCAGACAAGAATGAGTAGTTAGTAATATATATTTCAAAAGTACTAAAGAACTAGAACAAGTGCAATGATAGATATTAAAATCAGTTAAGTAAGTCAGTCAGTCAGCTACAACGTAGGACCAGGCACATTTATGCATCGGTCCAATTTGTCATACCCCGTTAGCACAACAAGATGAACACTGAATTCATAGTAGTTAATTTAGCGGTGTTAATATATAGAAGAAAGGTTGTATATAAGGATATAGTATACGAAGGAAGTTATGAAGCAGTTCTAACCTCAAGGTTTAGGGGAAGTTAAAGAGTGTATACACCCACGCCATTGTGATCGATTCTGAGCCATGTCACCTAGAGTCTCCAACTATTGGTTACGATAGTCACGCGGACCTCAACCAAGTAGTCTGCATCTACCAACAGTTAAGTAATCACAATGCATTTAAGAATAAAAAGCGTATAATGATACTGACAGTGTTTGTAATCTTTTCACCTTACCGGTAATTTTTCTTCTCTAATGTGAATATATCTGATTGAATATGTTACAACATTAAATGGAATTGTTATAAGTTACATAGAAGATGAGAGATATTTATGTCAAGTCAAAATTAAAGGATTATTCCGCCATAACGTACAACGTATTAAACTAACGATCATACTATAAGACTTGATGGTTAGTATTGAGTCAGTACAAACAATCATCAAACACAATATTAGTCATTTCTAAGTAATCACTTAGATTGAAGAATGATCATTTGTCACAGAAATAATAATATAAAGCTCTAGTAGAAGACACACTGAAGACAATTAATAAAGGCTGAAAATAAACTCAACAACTTATTTTCAGATTAGAAGATATATATATATATTTGCGACAAAAACAATGCTATTCAGACGAACCAACGACTACAATAGGGACTTCAAGTTCGTTGGGCGGAATTACCTTATAAAAGTCACTTTTTAGAGTATTTAAAAAGGGTCAAACGTAGTAAGAGTCCACTGTGTCACAGAATGAATACTCATTTGCTCTGAAGTAAATTATATCCAAAAATGTGCGTCGACGAAGGTTGGATTTCCCCGTTTGTTCAAAATAATTCATCAGGCAGATTCACTGAACATTAGGTATTCTTTTGGGATGCAAGGACATACATGCTCTTCTGATATTGCTGATGTACGTTATTTCATCAAACCATTAACGCATGTATACATGAACACACGTTAAGACTACGTGAAATCGTTCATAAAACTACTGATAGCCTAATTACAGAACAAAAGGTGAACTAATCTACATTCATATGGATGAGTTTCTGTTGCTAGACCTTTCTTTCCTCTCAGTTGGTGAAATGCTTCTATTGATTGACTGACTGGCTTAGATGGTGATATTTTGCTACATAAAGACGTTGGGAAACATCAGTCGTTGAATTCCTACTGAGTTTTTCCAAAAGTCGCCTGACAGTGAATACTTAATTAAATCTAATTGGACAATGTTCACGCAAGAATCGGTATTTCATTGTCAATTTCGTTATCCTTCTTATGAGACGGCAAATCAATTATGTATCTTCAAAACTTTGTATTTATCTACGAAGTTAAATTGATACATTGTCCAAAAGTATAACAAAATATACACTTCTAGCCACTAATATTATTATTTAAAAATGTCAAGTTGTAAACAAAAGCATTGATATCATTCCTAAATAAAACAAACTACGTAAATTTTTAACTTAATGGGTAGTCGCGGTAATATCGATTGAAACTGCAGTTCGATCATCAAGTTCTCTTGAATGATAATTCCTAATGTCGAAGGGTGTTATAATGCGAAATATAGCGTATTGCGATAGGACTACGCGAATTCTACCGATTGACCAAATTCAGATATCCTAGTTCGACCCCAATACTGTTTCCCAACTCCAATAAATCAGAACACAGCCGTTAAATGAGAATTGTTTATGGGGTCAGCAGCAGAACAAAAATGGTTTACAGACAAGGCATATTTATACAGTTACGATGAATATTAACAGTACCCAATGGAAAGAAAGGACACGTAAAGGTTATAATTAGGACGACTCAAATTGACCAATAGGGAAACGACACATGAAAGTCATAGTTAGGACACTGTAAATAATGGCCAATAGGAAATAACATGCGAATTATGTGAAGAGTCTGGAAACATACCATTTTACATTCGAGATAATTTTTGGGATATTCTTGTGAATATCCTAACACCTCCCCTTGGAAAAAATTAATAGCGACGCAATCGTGGGTTTACTTGAAAGTTTTTTGGTTTTCTGCGTTTGCGTCCCGACCTCCTTGGAGGTAACGACCGAGAACCGGGAGAATGTTCTGCCTGATTAGATGACTGAGTTGCCTCCGTTGTAGGTATTGGCGGAAGTTGGAAAGTATCCAGTAATAAATCGAGTGGGACGCGTTTCGTAACTTCAATTTTTTCCTTGGCTTCTCTTGGCCTTAGTTGATTATGGTGCCTGGTCCAGATTTCTCTGTTTACTCTGACCTCATACATGACCTTCCCCTGTCTCTTTGCGACTTCACCCTCTATCCATTTATCATACCCATGTCTATAGTCCCGCACATACACTTTTGCGTCAACTTCGTAAGGAATTCGGGTATTCTTCATGTGAGGACTCTGTTGGGCTACTCGCCTGGGTGTCATTGCATTATGAATTGTTCGTAGCTTCCGTCCCATAAGTACCTCCGAAGGGGATTTGAAGTTCGGCAATAAATCATGAGGAGTCGTCCGGTACACAATTAGAAATCGTTCTATAATATCGTGTGTTGTTCCCTCCCCTCTTGCCTTAAGCATGGCACGTTTGAATGTATCGACGAAGCGTTCAGCTTGTCCATTAGATTGCGGATGGTAGGGCGGAGAACGGACATGATTGATCGAGTTTTGCAAGCAAAATTCTCGAAACTGACTGGATGTGAACTGCGAACCATTGTCTGTTACTATTGTTTCTGGCAGACCATGCTGAGCGAAGATCTGGTTAAGGAGTTGGATGGTTCGAGTTGTAGAGGGTGGTGCAATCGGCAATATCTCCGGCCATTTGGAGAAGGAGTCGACCAGTATCAGATATATGGTACCATCTAGGGGTCCGGCAAAATCAATGTGCACTCGCGACCAGGGTTTTTCTGACTTGGGCCAGGGTACTGGTGGCAACTTAGGAGAATGTTTCGCAGCTGTCTGACAATGTGGACATGTTTTGACGAAGTCGACAATTTGCTTGTCCATGTTCGGCCAGTATGCGTAACTACGAGCGATAGATTTCATACGGTTTATCCCTGGATGACCAGCGTGAAATTGGCGTAGGACCTTGGCACGCAGGGTTGTTGGAATTACTACACGGTCACCAAACATCAGACAGTCATTGACAACACAAAGAGCGCTGCGACGATTCGCTAGGTGTAGCATCTCACCACTGAACTGCTTAACTGGCCATCGGCTCTGAACATAAGTGATTGCTTCTCGAATAATCGGGTCGTTTCTGGTAGCTTCTCGAACGTTTTCAGCCGTAACAGGCATAGCTCGCACGGCATTCGCCAATAGTGTTGCACCAGAATCATCTTCCGTTGCTATTGTGGCTATGAGTGTATCCTCATCAGTTGTAGAGTGCTTGCTGATAAGTCTGGACAATGCATCCGCTTGACCAAAATCTTCAGAACGTCGATACTGGATGTCGAAGTCGTAGCTCAGTAACGCCAACGCCCAACGTTGAAGACGATTAGCAGAATGAACAGGGATGCCTTTCTTTGATCCAAAAATTGACAACAGCGGCTTATGGTCTGTGAGCAAAGTGAAACGGCGCCCGTAAATGAATTTGTGGAAACGCCGGACAGCAAAAATCAGAGCTAAGGCTTCTTTCTCGATTTGACCATAACGTTTTTCAGCGGCTGTTAGTGTTCTCGAAGCATGCATCACTGCTTTCTCTGAACCATCGGGAAAAACATGCAGTAGTACGGCACCCAGTCCATGGGTTGAAGCGTCAGCAGCAACTACAATTGGTAGTTTCGGATTGTAGTGGGTTAACAGTAGTTTGGAGCTTAACATGGCTTTAAGTTTTGAAAAAGCTGATTCACATTGCGTGGACCAATTCCAAGTAGCATTCTTTTCTAGCAGATGATTTAATGGATATCGTACCTCATGTAGTGATGGTAGAAATGCTGAATAGTAGCTAACCATTCCCAAAAATGATCGCAGTGAAGAGACATCAGTGGGAGCAGGCATTTGCTGGATTGCGTGAGTATTTTGAGGATCAGGATGTCGTCCAGAAGCATCAAAGATAAACCCCAGGTATTTAACGGAGCGTAGAAAGAATTGGCATTTCTCTGAACGAAGGCGAAAACCATTATCTTGGAGGCGTTGTAGAACTAAATATGTTCTGGAATGCAGTTCATCAGCAGTTGAGCCGACAATGAGGACGTCGTCAAGATACGTAGCAACACCAGGAACATCTGCCAGAATAGTATCCATAATCTGCTGGAATATCGCTGGAGCAGTCTTGATACCAAAGGGTAATCGGGTATACTGGAAAAGACCTCGGTGAGTGTTGATTGTCAGCAATTCTCTCGATTCGCGAGCGACAGGAATTTGAAGGTAAGCATCCGCGAGATCTAGCTTAGCGAAGTAGGTACCACCATTTAAAATAGTAAACAAATCATCTGGGATCGGCAGCGGATAATGATGCTGTTGCAGCGCCGCGTTGAGTCCTGTAGAGAAGTCTGCACAGATGCGTATGGAACCATTAGACTTTTTGACAACCACAATTGGTGCAGCCCATGAAGAATAAGAAACAGGTACAAGGACACCTTCAGTTTCCAAACGTTGCAGTTCAGCGTCGACCAGAGGTAGGGATGCATATGGGACTGGACGTTTTGGACGGAAAACTGGCGTAGCTTCTGGCTGAAGTTTCAAAACAGCTTCAGTTGTGGAACAAAGACCAAGACCAGGCTGAAAGAGTTCAATGAATCGTTTTTGGAGGTCTGCAGCATGCTGTTGTGTAGTGGCAAGAGTTTTTACTTGATTACAGATAGTGCTGATAGGTAGATTGGCAAGACCAAGTTCTTCGAACCAATCTAAACCCAGAAGATTGAGAGGGGATTTGGTGATGTAGCACGTACCATTGAAGGTTGTACCTCTGAACGAAATACAGCAGTTAAGTTCACCATGAAGTCGGAGATGACCACCACATGCACTAACGGCTGTCTGCGAAGACGGTTTGATGGGAGGTTGACCCAAGGTTCGCCAAGTATCTTTCGACAGGATAGTGATATCTGATGCAGTGTCCAACTGCAATCGAACTGGTTGACCATTGATTGAGAGGGTTAGAAATTTGCGTCGCGTGGCGGCATGAGTGTGAAAGACTGCTGCTAAACTCCTTGATGAGGGAAGCTGCTTTTTAGTATAACGACGTTGCGTCTGTGCATTTCGACGCCTATTGGGTCGATGAGATTGACAAAAACCGCTTTTGTGACCAACTTTATGACAGCGATCGCACACCTGCTGTTTGAATGGACAAACTTTCACATAATGCCAGGCTCCACAGTGCCAACATGGAGAAGGGGGCTTCTTGTGAACCGGTACTCTGTGGGCGATTGGTGCGACCATTTCATGGGCTTTTAACATAGCATCGTATTGATGAGAGCTGAAAGCGGCATTGTTAGGACCTGCTAATTCAGGGATAGTGGGGTTTGAATCCACTACCGGGTATGTTTCTGAAACGGATAGTGCTGGACAACCGGGCGTCTCTTGAGAGTCTGCTGTTTCGTTTGAGTTGCGGCTGGTCGAGGATTCATGGAGGCTGTGATCATTTGCCAGCTCTGTGTGCAATTCAGAGATTAATACATCCACTTCCGACGCATATGCGAAGCAATGATGATCCAGAAACTGTGAGCGTAGTTTGACCATGAACTCCAAATGTCGGTCAAATAGCAACTGTAAGCGGTCAGAAGGGAGCATCATTTTTCACTTTTGTCCCCATCGCCAATTGTTATAATGCGAAATATAGCGTATTGCGATAGGACTACGCGAATTCTACCGATTGACCAAATTCAGATATCCTAGTTCGACCCCAATACTGTTTCCCAACTCCAATAAATCAGAACACAGCCGTTAAATGAGAATTGTTTATGGGGTCAGCAGCAGAACAAAAATGGTTTACAGACAAGGCATATTTATACAGTTACGATGAATATTAACAGTACCCAATGGAAAGAAAGGACACGTAAAGGTTATAATTAGGACGACTCAAATTGACCAATAGGGAAACGACACATGAAAGTCATAGTTAGGACACTGTAAATAATGGCCAATAGGAAATAACATGCGAATTATGTGAAGAGTCTGGAAACATACCATTTTACATTCGAGATAATTTTTGGGATATTCTTGTGAATATCCTAACAAAGGGTAGTAATGACTCCAACCTTCCCAATGAGCCTATGCTAACTACGCAGAAAGGACACCGGAATTTTAGAATTACAGTTTTCAAAGTGTGAAACATGAAGTAGTATTCATTACTGACTGTCCGAATCTTCCTTCTTTATCACTTTTACACTTGCAGCAGCACTATGTTTCGCCGTCATATCATCTTATAATGTTAATATTATCCACAGAGTTGTAAGTCCTAACAAACTCACTTTGTCAAATAACTTCGTTTTGTTACATCACTATGTAAAGTAAATGCAACTTACATACTGCACTTACATATTACACTTTATTTACACTTACTCCACCCGTAGCTCCTCCGGGAGCAACTGCCGGTCCCAAGCCCGGGTAAAAGAGAGGGTTGGGCATGGGGTTAGCGACCCCATCCCGTAGAATACCAACTCGCTAAAAAAACGCTAACCAGAAAAAATTATTCAAACCATTCAAACTCTGCCCTCCCAGTTGAAAGAATAATTATGACGTCTCATGATGAAAACCGAGTTCCTTCGGAAGTCATGAGGCCGATGCACCTTCTTACAACCAGAGCGACAATTTTTACAGGTACATGGAATGTCCGGACAATGTGGGAAACCGGAAGAGTCTTCCAAATTGCTGCAGAAATGAGAAAATACAACCTGGAGGTGCTTGGAACCAGTGAGACACATTGGACGCAGGTTGGACAACAACGACTATCTTCAGGAGAACTTCTGTTATACTCAGGTCATGAAGAAGAAAATGACCCACATACACAAGGAGTTGCATTGATGCTGTCCAGAAAAGCACAAAATGCACTTATTGGATGGGAATCCCATGGACCAAGGATCATCAAAGCCTCCTTCAAAACAAAGAGAGAGGGCATTACAATGAACGTCATCCAATGCTATGCGCCTACCAACGACCACGATGAAGACGCTAAAGATCAATTCTACGATAAGCTGCAGTCAATCGATCACAAGCGCCCAGCAAAGGACCTGACCATTCTGATGGGAGATTTCAATGCCAAGGTTGGAATGGACAACACTGGATACGTTATGGGACTGAGTGAAAGGAAAGAAAATGGTGAGAGATTTCCAAACCAATGTGTCTTCAATAAACTGGTCATAGGTGGCACCATATTCCCACACAAAAACATACACAAAGCCACTTGGATTTCACCGGATCACACTACACAGAATCAAATCGACCACATCTGCATCAACAAAAAGTTCAGGAGGACCAGGAGAGGAGCTGATATAGCCTCATATCATCATTTGCTGGTTACCAAGATGAATCTAAAACTTAAGAAGCACTGGACAACGGCGCGGACTACATCACAAAAGTTTAATACGGCCTTTCTTCGAGATGCCGACAAACTCAACAAATTCCACATAGCCTCAGAAACAGGTCCCAGGACTTTCATGATCTACTCAATGGAGAGGGAACTACTATGGAGCAACTGGAAAGGTATCAAGGAGGCAACCGTTTCAATCACTGTTGTTACACTGGATAAAATTGAAGCAAGGAGGAACAAGAAGGCAGCAATCAATATCAGCCGAACCAGAGCGGAAAAAGCCAAGGCACAAGCCGAATACACAGAGGCAAACAAGCAAGTGAAGAGGAGCATCAGAACCGACAAACGTAAATATGTGGAAGATTTAGCGATGACAGCGGAAAAGGCTGCAAGAGAGGGAAACATGAGACAACTGTATGATACAACAAAGAAACTCGCTGGAAATTACCGTAAACCAGAAAGACCAGTGAAAAGCAAGGAAGGCAAAATAATTACCGACATTGAAGAACAACGAAAAAGGTGGGTAGAACGCTTTAAAAAACTCCTGAATCGACTAGATCCACTGAACCCACCCAACATCGAAGCAGCACCCACAGACCTCCCAATCGATATTGGCCTACCAACAATTGAAGAGATAAGCATGGCCATCAGACAAATCGAGAGCGGCAAAGCAACGGGACCAGACAACATTCCGGCAGAGGTACTGAAAGCAAGTGTAGCAGCAACTGCAAAGACACTCCACATCCTCTTCAGTAAGATTTGGGATGAAGAGCAGGTACCAACAGATTGGAAAGAAGGAATTCTGATCAAGATACCAAAGAAAGGCCATCTCATCAAATGCAATAACTACAGGGGCATCACTCTTTTCTCAGTAAAAGGAAGTCTTCAACAAGGTATTGTTAAACAGAATGAATGATTCTGTAGACGCCCAACTTCGAGATCAACAGGCTGGATTTCGTAAGGATCGATTATGCACAGGCCAAATCGCAACTCATTGTGGAACAATCTTACTTACTTACTTTCGCCTGTTACTCCCAATGGAGCATAGGCCGCCGACCAGCATTCACCAACCCACTCTCCTGGGCCTTCTTTTCTAGTTCTATCCATTTCTTGTTCATTCTTCTCATATCTGTCTCTATTTCTCGGCGCAATGTGTTCTTTGGTCTTCCTCTTCTCATATGACCTTCAGGATTCCATGTGAGGGCTTGTCTTGTGACGCAATCGGGTGACTTCCTCGAAGTGTGCCCAATCCAATTCCATCGCTTCCTCCGCTTGAATCTGATTTGTCTCCTACAGTAACTTGTTGCTGATAATGTCTGGCCATTGGATCCGAAGTATCTTGCGTAGACAACTGTTAATAAACACTTGTATCTTCTGGATGATGGCTTTCGTAGTTCTCCACGTCTCCGCCCCACACAATAGAACTGTCTTCACATTTGTATTGAAAATTCTAACCTTGGTGTTGGTTGACAATTGTTTTGAGCTCCAGATGTTTTTCAGTTGTAAGTATGCTGCTCTTACTTTGCCGATCCTCGCCCTCACATCTGCATCAGATCCACCGTTGTATTGTATCGGAGAATCTTGTTTTCCCCTTTTGTGTATATTGAGACCTACTGCTTCTGAGGCTGCTGCTACACTGGTCGTTTTCTTCTGCATATGTTGTTGCGTGTGTGATAGAAGAGCCAGATCATCTTCGAAGTCTGAGTCGTCCAGCTGCATCCTGCCTGTCCACTGTATCCCGTGATTTCCTCCAGATGTTGACGTCCTCATGATCCAGTCGATCACCAGGAGAAAGAGGAAGGGTGAGAGTAAGCAACCTTGCCTAACACCTGTCTTTACCTCGAATGAGTCGTTGATTTGTCCTCCATGGACGATTCGACAGTTTAATCCATCATAGGAGTTCCGTATGATATTGACTATCTTCTCAGGCACGCCGTAGTGTCGAAGAAGCCTCCATAGTGTTGTCCTGTCCACGCTATCAAATGCCTTCTCGTAGTCGATGAAGTTGATGTAGAGTGATGAATTCCACTCGATTGATTGTTATTGTTCCACATTGGGAGTAACAGGCGTTAGTAAGTATTTGTTTTGACAGGACAAAATTTAAAGAACTTGTAAACCTGATATTCAATGATGACATCTCGGGAAAAGTTACATTGTACAATACAAATGGAAACTGATAATAATTAAAACTTGAAGAAATAGAACTAACAGTGTCGTTTCAACCTATTTGAACTTGTTATGCTTGTGGCCAAGTGGATGACTAGTTAATGGGTGACTTGATGTGACCGCCAATTAGAGAGCCGTGAATTATCGACTGGAACAGTGACACACGAAACCGTACGAGCAGACCAGAGTGCTAACCGGTCCTGCGATCTGCTTAGCCCAGCCAGTTAAGTCCAAAACACCAATAACAGCCTGCGGTATGAATCATTGTATTTCAAACATACTGAGTTTATATACCAAACAAACAAACCATATCGACCCATAAAATAGATAATAACATTTGTACAATATTTAGCCGAATGTGACTGTGAATAGTAATCAACAAACTGATGATAACTCAAGAATCGTATGATAATAAGTCAAAGGTCAAAATAAAGCTAATGATAAGAGAAATACGAATAGTTCAGTTACGTAATAATTGTACAATAGGAAATAGGCATATTACATTGATCCATAAATAGACCTAAAAGTTACAATTCGTAATTCACCGGGGGATATAACAGAACTCATGACCAAGTGTTATTTAACTACCTACAAATACTTTTTTAATTAATCATAACAAAATATGAGTCAATAATTCAAGCTCTTTGTACTAATATTACCAGAGTTCGAAACCAGTAGTTGAATGATAACCGTTCGATATATTTGTTAAAATTGCGTATGCGTTTCACTACTAAAAAATGAAGAAAACCTTTTTCTTATATTTCATCTCTAAATTATCTGTAGTTTGTGCGCAAAAAACTGCTTATGTTATCGTCAAATCATTTGATGCTTGGCACGTAAATGGAGATGCTAAAAGAACAATATCGCACGTCCTTTATACAGCATTGAAAAGATTTTAGATACCATTTGATACCAAATAATTATTTCTTTAAGCCCTACCTGAGTTATGAATTAGTCAGTCAATCATACGTAACGTAGAATCTGGCATATGTATACATCCGTTCAAATTACCACACAGCATTAGCACCGCGAGATAGAACTTGCACGGTAAATCCTAGAGTAGTGGAGGTAGTAACACTCTTACTTGCAACAGAAAATATTACGCATCGAAGATACGAGTCTAACAGAAAATAAGAATTATTGGAATAGACAAGATCTATCAGTTAACTTAGAACCTGAAGGAAGACAGAAAATGAATATACTTGCGTTACTGAACAGTTTTTAGCCATCAACCAAAGTCTATAACCATTCGTTACGATAATCCTGCGGACCCCGACCAGGTAGTCTACACCCACTTACACAGCTCATCTCAATAGTCAGTGTCTTCATGGACTGTTGCCACGTGACGGTAAGGTAAAATTAAAATTCATTAATAAACGTACTGAAAACAAAAAGCTACAGCTTCACAAGTCTTAGTACCAACACTCAAACAAAAACTTGACAAACAAGTTTCAGTGAGAGTATCATCTTCCGGAAACAAAAACTGGTACAGATCCTTTAATTTTATCTGATGAACAAATAAACTTCGCACAAAACGTGTATTTACAATCACTAATAAAATCTTCACTGAACAGGGATAATTGAATAGATAAATGAACATATAAATTAACTATCTGTATATATGCTACTAACCAAAACAATATCTCCGAGTGTGAAGCAAAATCTAAAAGGAGTTAAATAAAAACAACTAAATACATTACTATTCGTACAATAATGTGTTTCACAAAGCACATATTTCTCTTTATGTTATATTATTCCTCTCGAGGTCGATAGACATCAGTATCATAATAAAATGAACTAGTTGGTCTATCATTATCGAAGTACGACAGGTTTGAGTTTCTTTTATCGGATGTTGTATTCTCTTCTTCAATCGTTGTCTGCGGTTTGGAACTGAGGTATGGAGACGTAGATTGTTCAAGTTGCCTATTATAAAACCGTCTACGTTGTTCATAATTCATAGGTGGATGATTTTCCACAGGTGTATTTACAATTATAGGTGAACCAGGAGTAGGTTGAAATGTTCCGGTAGTTTCCATTCTAAGGATTTCATCTTTGATTCGACTATTGTTAAGCTGAAGAAACATACGTTTACACTCTCCCGCGTAACTAAGTTTTCCAACGAAATAACCAATGGTAACTCCAAGAATGTAAGATGGTAATCGAAGCATCTTACGCTTTGAAAACCATCCATATTTATCAGCAGCACTAACAGCTATAAGAGCACCAATGGAGAATGGGACACTGCCTCTCCAAAATGAGATTTGCCTGCACTTCCTTAATGTTGTCACATCCTCATCCGTCAGTTGCAATGAGTCATTTGGCGATAACATACCTTGAAATAAAACGAATCTGAGTAGTTGAAATTCGATTAATTATAATGAACAAAAATGTGTATGACAGTCTTTCAGATAAAATTTATTGTTAGATTGCACCAATCTCCATATCTGTGTATAATCAAATGAAATAGTGACCTACTACCTAGAGTACATGGCTTTTAAACAGTAGACTAAAATTCTAATCTCTCCACCATCTACTACGGTCTGAGTACCTGTAGAGTCAACGATTACACAATGTGACTTGGTCGGGAACATAAACCTATAGCGAATCCAGTCAACTACCCGTCTTGGTATTCATAAGAAATTCGTAACACCCTTATATCTTCTTTGGCTCAGTTAGGCTTAACAAGCGCTTAACGAAGCGCGCTTTCCGAACGGGAAGTTTAGTCCTAACGTGATTTACATTTCTCAAACTTTTGCTGTGTTCTTACGCAACAAAAGTACCATTTCCGATCTAAAGAATCTATTCTGAGCTATACGTTCGGTAGATTACTTTTTTTGTGTTTCACTCAAATTAATAGTTAAATGTGGTTTTGCCTCAGCTCACTATCGGTTTTTTTTATAGTTTTCATGTAAAGGCTAGCTTTGGCTTATCGTTAACTGTCTTTATACATTTTTGCCAGTTTTTGTTTACTGTGTGTTTTTTTAACGGTCCTAAATTTACTGCTCGTATTTTTAAGACAGTCTAAATCACTAGCCAACTCCGCCTGTAGCTCTTCTAGAGTTACTGCCGGTCCCAAGCCCGGGTAAAGGAGGAGGGTTGGGCATGGGGTTAGCGACCCCATCCCGTAGAAAAGCTAACTCGCTAAAAAACGCTAACCAGAAAAAATAATTCAAACCATTTAAACTCTGCCCTGGGAGTTGAAGGAATAATGACGTCTCATGATGAAAGCCGAAATTCTTCGGAAGTCACGAGACCGATGCACCTTCTAACAACCAGAGCAACACTCTTTATAGGTACATGGAACGTCCGGACAATGTGGGAGACAGGAAAGACCAGCCAAATAGCAGTGGAAATGAAGAGATACAACTTGGCAGTACTCGGAATCAGCGAAACCCATTGGACACAAACTGGACAACAAAGGCTAGGTACAGGAGAGATGCTGCTGTACTCCGGTCACGAAGGGGAAAATGCTCCACACACTCAGGGAGTTGCTCTAATGCTGTCCGAAGAAGCACGAAATGCACTTGTGGGATGGGAATCTCACGGACCCAGGATAATCAAAGCATCATTCAGAACAAAGAAGCAAGGGATCACAATGAACGTTATCCAATGTTATGCACCCACCAATGATAGCAACGACGATGATAAAGATCAGTTCTATGAAAGGCTGCAATCAATTGTAGCAAAGTGCTCACGAAAGGACCTCACCATCCTGATGGGAGATCTAAATGCTAAAGTTGGAGTGGACAACACAGGATATGAAGATATAATCGGACGACATGGACTAGGAGAGAGAAATAAAAATGGGGAGAGACTTGCAAACCTATGTGCATTCAACAAATTGGTCATTGGCGGCACAATATTCCCACACAAACGCATACACAAAGCTACATGGATCTCACCGGACCATACCACAGAGAACCAGATAGATCACATCTGTATCAACAAAAAATTCCGAAGATCAATGGAAGATGTGAGAACCCGGAAAGGAGCTGACATAGCTTCAGATCACCACCTGGTTGTGGCCAAGATGAGACTGAAGCTAAAGAAAGACTGGACAACTGAACAAACAGCACTACAAAGGTTCAATACAGCCTTCCTTCGAGACGCTGACAAGCTCCATGAATTCAAGATAACTCTCAACAACACGTTCCAAGCTCTACAGGATCTACTGAAAGAACAAGAAACTACTTTGGAGGACAACTGGAAAGGGATAAAAGAAGCACTAACTTCAACGTGTCAGCAGGTTCTTGGTCCTAAGAAGCATCATCACAAGGAATGGATCTCTCTGGGAACCCTGGACAAAATTCAAGAAAGGAAGAACAAGAAACTAGCAATTAACAACAGCCGAACACGAGCAGAGAAAGTCAAAGCACAAGCAGACTACGCAGAAGCAAACAAGCAAGTGAAGAAAAGCATTAAAGCCGACAAGCAGAAATACATGGGAGAACTAGCAACGACGGCGGAAAAAGCTGCAAGAGAAGGGAATATGAAACAACTATATGATACAACGAAGAAATTGGCAGGGAGATATAGCAAACCAGAGAGACCAGTCAAGGACAAAGAAGGAAAGACAATCACTGAGATTCAAGAACAGAGGAAACGATGGGCAGAATACTTGGAGGAACTGCTGAAACAGACCAGCCTCATTGAATCCACCGAACATCGAACCAGCACACACAGACCTTCCAATAGATGTCACTCCACCAACGATCGAAGAAGTCAAGATGGCCATCAGACAAATCAAAAGTGGGAAGGCGGCAGGACCTGACAATATACCAGCAGAAGCACTGAAGTCAGACATTGAAATAACTGCAAACATGCTTCACCTTCTATTCAAAAAGATTTGGGAAGAGGAACAAGTGCCAACGGACTGGAAAGAAGGATATCTCATCAAGATACCAAAGAAAGGAGATCTGAGCCTATGTGAGAACTACAGAGGTATCAGTTTGTTATCAGTACCAGGAAAAGTTTTCAACAGAGTGCTGCTGAATCGGATGAAAGACGCAGTAGACGCCGAACTTAGGGATCATCAGGCTGGATTCCGTAAGGATCGGTCGTGCACAGACCAGATTGCGACACTACGGATCATCGTTGAACAATCAGTTGAGTGGAACTCATCATTATACGTCAACTTTATTGACTATGAAAAGGCGTTTGACAGCGTGGACAGGAGAACATTATGGAAACTTCTTCGACACTATGGAGTTCCTCAGAAGATCGTCAACATTATCCAAAACTCATACGATGGATTACAGTGCAAAGTGGTGCATGGAGGACAGCTGACAGATGCATTTCCAGTAAGGACCGGAGTCAGACAAAACTGTCTACTCTCCCCATTCCTCTTCCTTCTAGTGATTGACTGGATTATGAAGAATTCGACATCTGAAGGGAAATACGGAATACAATGGACAGCTCAGAATCAATTAGATGATTTGGACTTCGCAGATGACCTAGCCCTCCTCTCTCATACACACGACCAAATGCAGATGAAGACAGCAAATGTAGCAGCAGCCTCCGCATCGATAGGTCTCCACATTCACAAAGGATAAAGCAAGATTCTCAAATGCAACACGGAGAACACCAACCCAATCACACTTGATGGCGAAACTCTGGAAGAGTTGGAAACATTCAAGTACCTAGGGAGCATCGTTGATAAAGAAGGAGGATTGGATGCAGATGTAAAGGCGAGGATTGGTTAAAGCAAGGGCAGCATTTCTACAATTGAAGAACATATGGAACTCAGAACAACTCTCAACTAATTTCAAGGTGAGAATCTTTAATACGAACGTCAAGACAGTCCTACTGTATGGAGCTGAAACGTGGAGAACTACTACGACCATCATCAGGAGGGTACAAGTATTTCTAAACAGTTGTCTACGCAAAATACTCAACATCCATTGGCCGGATACTATCAGCAACAGCGTTTTATGGGAGAGGACAAACCAGCTTCCAGCTGAAGAGGAAATTAGGAAAAGACGTTGGAAGTGGATCGGACATACATTAAGGAAATCACCAATGTGCATCACGACTCAATCCCTAACTTAGAATCCGGAAGGGAAGCGGAAAAGAGGAAGGCCAAAGAACACACTACGCCGGGAAATAGAAGCCGATATGAAAAGGCTGAATAGTAACTGGAAAGGAAGGCTCAGGACAGAGTTGAATGGAGAATGCTGGTGAGCGGCCTATGCTCCTCGACGAGGGGTAACAGGCGTAAGTAAGTAAATCACTAGCCATGAAAAATTCATGCAAAAGACCTGGTTGCCATTTTGCCGTTACATCTGGCATGCAATGTGACAACTGTAAAGGTTGGTTCCATGAGGCATGTACAGATCTAACAGCAACAGCCTATAGCAGACTCAGAAAGTTTGATCGTAGGTGGGTATGTGTTACCTGCAACACTGATACGGTAGTTATGTTGGGTACCATCATTACTTTATTGACAGGTTTTAGAGATAAGTTGTCCAAGAATTTGGTAAATGATAGCATCATGACGGGTAACAAAGCTGGAACGCATAGGGCAAACAAGAAAAAGGATACTGACAGGTCGGTTATCGACAGTGTTGTTAACAGCACGAGTGGTGATGTGCTGAAACTCAGCACCATCTTAACATCGACTCCCTCAGTAAACTTGGGTCCCCCAGGGAACGGTCCTTGAATGAGACAGTAGTTCCCAAAAATCCTGTAGGTGGATGGACTCACGTTAACAGGAGTAATAAAGCGCAAGCGTCCCCGCCGAAACCGAACGTCCCAAGTATCGTGCGGAAATCAGTTGACGCTTTGGCTGCACAGTCTACCCCCAAGACTGTCCGCCCGGTCATCACTGAGCCCAGGGAACGAAAACGCGCCTCGACATCCAAACAACAAGATACCAAACCTAGACGCCCTGGAAAACCTGGGAAATCAATTACGGTTCGTGACGACTCTGTCATAATCATGAACCTTATTGACAACCCCGACCTTCCTCTCAGTTTGCAGGACAAAAATGATAGGATGCTCTGGGGAGAATTAAACAAGAGGCTTGAACTCCCTTGAATAGAGCCTTTGACCGTCACACGGCTCACTCGGGGGAAGGACTCTAATAACCTAAACCACCCGAGGCTGCTTCATGTTACACTTAAGAATGCCTCCAACGTAGAGGACGTCCTGCTAGCCAGTCACTTACTGAAGTCCGATGGGAACGTAAGAATACCGCCTGACATACCGTATTCTGAACGAAATCTCACCCGGAACATCCCTGAGGAATATCGCGAGACGTTTTTTTGTGGACGAAATATCATTGTGCAAGGTGTGCCGGAAAATATGGACCCAACTCAAGCAAACTCTGATATTCGGGAATGGAAATTCATTAAGCATTCCTTAAAACTCAAGAACATATTGACCCAACAGGTAATGCGACTTCACAACCAAAGGTTTCTCAATCTTGATGAGTCAGTATGGTACTCAGTAAGATTGTCTACAACCTCGAGGCGTCTAGTTGGGGTCATTTACAGGAAGCCCACTGCCGACATCGAGTATGACAAACGTCTGCTGGAAGGATCAACTCGCTCTACGCGTCTCGGATTCTCTCATATCCTGATTCTAGGGGACCTCAATCTTCCTAGAATCAACTTCGTGGAACATACATACATTGGAGGTTACAGCTCTACTGAAGCTCTGTTTTTCAACCTTATTGGCGACCTGGGATTATTCGAAAATGTGAAGTCGGCAACCCGTTGGAGAAACAGTCAGACGCCGTCACGCTTAGACTGGGTATTCACAAACGAAGAATTCCTAGTTGACGACCTCTCAATCCTGGCTCCCCTGGGCAAAAGTGATCACGCCGTCTTATCATTCAGCTTTGTCAGCAAGACGGAGCTACGATATCCTACTAGCAACAAGCGCTGGAACTTCAAACGGTTGAATGTGTTAGCTTTACAGGATTATCTACAACAGGTGGATTAGGATGTTCACCCTCAACTTGAAGTGGATGCTTATTGGGATTTTTTACTGCACACGATCTTATGTGCTACTGAGCATTCAGTTCCTAAAATGGTCCCAAAAAGCTACAAGCAACCCCCAATCATCAATAACCGCACCCGTCGTTTGCTAAGCCGCAAAAGACACTGTTGGGCTGAATATAAACGAACTGATAACAACGGCGCGTACAGGCAATACAAACATATAAGGAACATATGCACAAAGGCAATAAGAGAAGACAGGCTTCAGTTCCAGACCAAGCTTATCGATAAATTTGTCTCCAATCCGAAGAGCTTATTCCGTTACGCAGCTTCTCTTCGACAAGGCAAAACTGGAGTTTCCCAACTGCTTGGTCCTAATGGCCCGACCAATAACGACAGTGATGCCGCTAACCTTTTGGCTGAACAATACTCCCGGACATTCCAGCTGACCCACATCAACCATACTGACGAAAGCTTCACCTGCACCTCTACAGGATTTTCCGAAGTGGACCTGAGTGCTGACCTGGTGCTCCGTAAACTGCAGCACCTAAGAAAAGACACTTCTCCTGGTCCGGATATGGTTCATTCCGATGTATTGAGGGGAGCGGATTCAATCCTGGCACACCACTTAGCGTGATGTTTGCACACTCGCTAAGCAGAGGCAAACTACCGGAAATATGGAAGCTGGCCCATATCACACCAATTTTCAAAGGAGGTCGACGCAGTGAACCCTCAAGCTACCGACCAGTGGCCCTTCTCTCCATACCTTCCAAAATTATGGAATCCCTAGTATACGACGGTATACTAGAATACTTATCATCCTCAAAGTTCTTCTCGCCTCAACAGAATGGTTTCAGAAAAGGTCATTCTTGTATGACCAACCTGCTGACTGCGGTGGATAGATGGACAACCATCTTTGATCGCAAGGGGAAGGTTGACGTCATCTACCTGGACTTCTCAAAAGCTTTTGATAGGGTCAACCACGGTCTTATCAAGAAGCTTGGACGATTGGGTATAAAACCCCCCCTCTCTTCATATTTAGAAAACCGACACTTTAAGGTCAGGGTTAACTTCACTCTCTCTCAGGCTATGGAATGTCCTAGTGGGGTCCCCCAGGGCTCAATACTAGGACCTCTTCTCTTCTTGATTTATATTAACGATCTTCCTCAACAAGTTTCAACTGACTTATTTCTTTTTGCTGATGATGTGAAAATTTGGAGAGAGATATGTAATCATAATGATATACTAGTTCTTCAGGAGGATCTGACCCGACTTCAAAGTTGGGCAGACGACAACGGACTTACCTTCAACACTTCAAAGTGCAAGGTAGTCCATCTGAGACATGTTGCAGACTATAGTTATAACTTAGTTAACTCACCTCTAGAAGTTTCCCAAGTTGAAAAAGATTTAGGAGTGTTGGTACCCTACGATCTGAAATCGTATGCGAACTGTGACAAAAACGCCTCTCAAGCAAACCTTGCATTGGTAACATCGAAGCGCATTTTTGGCCAGTTTGACGGTACGACCTTCCATATAATCTTCAACAGTTTTATTCGTCCCCACTTAGAGTACGGAAACATAGTATTTCTTCCCTCCCTCCAAAAGGATAAGGACACTCTGGAACGTATACAACGTCGAGCCACGAAATCAGTTCGAGGACTCAAATTCAAACTTTATGAAGAACGCCTCAAATCACTTAACCTTTACCCGTTAGAGTATAGGCGTCTTAGAGGTGATCTTCTTAAGACTTATAGTATCCTTAATACTTCTGGTCATCCCCTTAAACAACTTCTTAAGCTTAGTCATAACACTAACCTCAGAGGTAACACCCAGAAATTGGAGACCCTACATAGCAGAACAGACTGCAGACACAACTTCTACTCCGTTAGAGTTGTCAAGTGCTGGAATTCGCTGCCGACTGAGCTAGTCCAAGCGACCTCCCAGAAGTCCTTTAAGAGAAAACTTGACTTATTCTTAAGGACCAAGGATAACATATTATTATGATTTACCAAATTCTTTTTTTTTTTCCTCTATTATCGTTCATATACCTAGGTTATGGCCTGGAGGTATTGGTGATCCACTGCTACCAGACACGGAAGCCCGTTAAGCGAAAGCTCCTTCTATTCCGTCCTCAACCATTTGAACAAACGATTTTACTTATTGTTTTCTATACCCTTTCCGAGTTTGTACTTTATCCTTTACATGAATATACTTTTTCAGTCTAGTCGTTTGAAGGCTCCTTATTAGGTCATCTTGTTGGCTTTTAATGAATTTCATTCCAATGTTTATTTCGCCAGGTCTTTCGTCTACTACTTCCTATTATGAAACATTGATTCAAGCCTTTATTATTTGTTATCACAACTGATACACCTGTAATCACATTACCAATTTCTACTTTTTACTAATGCTGGTTAGTTGTGTGATTCATTTCGCCGTCATTACTGACTCATAAATTGTAGTGGCTAGTCTAATAATTTGATATATGTATATAAATATTGAATATTAAAGCCTGATGAGGACATATTTCATCTCCCACTAACACCACGAATATACTTGTCGTCACAGAGATTTAAGGCACTAGACGGAGGCGAAGACAGAGTGAACGACCAGCTGAAGAACTAATATACATCAAGTGAACTTCGATTCCATGTAACATATCGTTGCCAAGATAAATTAGAACAGACACCTTAAATAGATGTGACTTCGAGTGAACCATGTCCCACGAATCAATAAAGGCTATCTATTAAAAGATCGAACGTGTCATAACTGTTTTACTGTAGCCCAGTTATTCTACATCACAAAGCCGAAGTAGGACTACGGACATTTCACCAAATAGTTTATATACGTATTTAGTGGAGACGGTGGCGATGAAGCCATCTGAAGACTCGGTGACAAAAACGGATCTCACTGAAGCTAGCAACCCACTTCTATTAGTTGTAAGTCTCATCTCAGTGGTGTGCTGATACAGTATACTGTATCAGTATTGGTATGCCACTGACGTATTCGTTTAACGAAATTAAGTGTGAAATAGTGCAACTGAAAAATGTTGGTTATGCAAGGAAAATAACAAGACAAACTACGTCTCTCACATTGCAACACACCTATTTAGTAGTAAGGATGTTCAGCTAGTAAACGTGTTTGAAGCAATATAGCCGAACTAGGTCACCATTTAAAATATGCGCCCTTAATGTACAAATATTGAGTGCCGAAAATAGCAAATTGAATTTAACATGAAACCTACGTTTAAAGTTTGTAAAAAGATTCTTATATGTACAAATCTGATAATTTTTTTCTTGATCTGTCAATAGATGATCTATGGACAAACGATTGGTCTAGATCCTTAGACTCACAAACTCACATTTACTTTAATAACCTTAAGATAAATTTCTCGCCACAGTTTGGGTGTTCTTAATATATTATTAGAACAGGTTCCTGCCTTTGAGGAAATTTCGTGACCCATTCATCTTACTAGATTTGAAAGAACGAATGAACATACTATGAATACTATTCTTCCATTTTAACTACTTATATTGCACCTAGTCTAACACCGTTTGTATGACTCCCGTAAAAAGAAGATAAATAAGGGTTGAGCTGGATGAATTTATGTCAGGCACTCGTTTATTCAAACCGACATTAGGAATGAGAGGCGTAAAAGGTGAATGTGCTAAATCCATTTGATGAAACGTGACTCCCTATGCATAGCCGGACAAAAGTAAGCTGAAGACAAGATGAATGGGGTAAGCAACGGAGTACAGTAATCTTATATGCCAAACGTCAGAAGACAGTGTCAGTATAAATGGAAACTGCTGCAAAAGTACCTGGCGACACCAGTGTGTTAGTCGATTGCATTATCTCCAGGCACAACAATCACATGACATCTGCGAAATATTTTTTAATATGGACGTGATGTACGTAATTGCAGAAGACGATAGAAGAAGCACCACATACAAAAGGAAGAAAGGACATCTGTGGTCCAATACTAGCAACGTGCGAGTATCGGTTACTCTTAATGGCCACGTTTCGCGGCCGTAAAGTAGAACAGGGCGAACTGCTGTGCAGTATACTCGTTTCTTAATTTATAGACGGAGATCTCGCCTTCGTCATCGGTGATGTAAGTTGGCAAAAGCCAAACGAGCTTTTTGAGTCCGTGCTGAGATTTTGTCAGATACCAACCCATTAAGGCTGATCAGAATTCGACGCGTTCTAGTACTTCACTCCCTGACGCAGGTCAGTCCTGGAGCAACAATTTACATTTAGAGGTGAACAAACGCATCCCAAACATCCTGGTATTGTTACTCAGTGCTACCAAAAGACTCTGAGATTTTTCAGCGTCTTCACCAAACAGGACTATGTCATCTACGTATTCTAAGTTGATAAGTGAACCTCCTGGTAGAAGATCAGTGCCCGAAAGTTCAGTCAACAAGGGCGTTATTTCCAGCAGTAGTGGATAGCCTTGTTGGACACCACTTGAGGTTGCAAAATCAGATGACAATTCACCATAAGCTCTGAATCGACTGGTAGTGTTCGGGTAAAGAGCCTGCAGAAGGTTCATGAACTTCTGAGCTACACCTTTCAATGACAGACACTGCCACAGAATCTCTCGGTCTACAGAGTCAAATGCCGCTTTCGAGCCAAGAAAAACTATCATTGTCGGACGCCGATAAATATGTCTGTGTTCTAAAACCTGACGAATAGTGAATATGCGGTCGATGCAGCCACGACCAGGTCCGAAGCCGGCCTGATTCTCTCGTGTTTGCAGTTCACGAGTCTTAGTTAGGCGCCCCATAATTATTGAGGCTAGTATTTTAGATGATACATTACTCAAGCTAATCCCTCTATGGTTATCACAGGATCATCTTGACCCCTTATTATATATTGGGACAATAAGTGATTGTGACGAATCAGATGGGATTATGTCCAACTCCCAGATTTTAGCCAGAATATTAGTCAACGTAATCGCTAGAATTGGACTACCATATTTAAAAACCTCAGGAGCCAATCCATCTGGACCAGCTGCTCTTCTTCATTTCAGATTGTATATAGCCTTTTGAACTTCGGCTGGAGTCCGAAGACATAATTAAATGTTCCATTCAGACTGTCTGGGAATAGTGGGTAACTGTTGAGTAGTTGAACGCGAGCTAAACTGTTCTCTAAATAGTTCCGCTCATCGTTCCTAGAGTCTGGGCAGAGAGCAGATAAGGGTTCCGTGTTTTTCCGAGATTGTCTCGCTCACGATTGACACCTTAATTCCAGTTTCTTTTATCAGTTTGAAGAGTTGCCTGGTGTCGCCCACAGCCGCTGCCTTTTCCATCTCTTTTGCTTTCGTTGCCCACCACTGCTCACGATCGTTTCGTAGACCTAGATCGGATATGCTTTCGCTCTTCACCGTGTTCAGAGTCTGATGGGATGGGTTTACGAGAATCCATTAGAGCAATAGAATTAGAAGAAATCCATCGGTTTTTTGTAACTTTTTGGTTTAAATTACTAATAGATGTTAATGCTGTTTCCACAGCTGTTCTTTTATATTTCCAAGCAATATCTGGGTCAGCCTCGTTTACAGAACTGCCTAGATGTGAACTCAGTTGTTTCTGGAACTTACTATTGGTTTTCTTGTCCCTCAGTTCAATCCTAATGGGTCTTCTTAGAGTAGTTTTTCTGTGTTCAGTGGGGGGCAAACAAATGCGTGCTCGTATTAAAGCATGATCAGAGTATAAAGATGTATTCGAGCAAGAGCGACAATCTTCTGTTGAGCCCTCCCAACGATGACTGATGGTAATATGGTCCATTTCAGTCCATCGTTGGTCTGGTGCAGGTGGTCGCCATGTTGTACGATACCTCTCCTCATGTTTAAAGTTAGTGTTTGCTAAAAATAAACGATTGTCTGAGCATAGTTGCAACGGACGATCACCATTATCTGCTCGCTGAGCCAGGATACTAGAATACTCATCTAAATGTCTTTCTGTTTGATTTAAGCTACCTAATTGGGCATTAAAGTCACCCATTACGAGTACTATGTCTGAGCACTAGGCTTTTTGAAGAAGTTCAGAAAGCTTCCTCTAAAAGTCATCTTTCACTTCATCATGGCTGTAGTCAGTGGAAGCGTAGGCCGAAACGACGAAAAGACAAAAACGTATGACCCTATCCTTCAGAGTTCTTGCGGAGCCATTTAGCCATTCAACACATAGGCGACTGTTAACGGAGACCATCCTAATGAGGCTTGTTCTGCTCTCGTACTAAGTGCTATACCTACACCTGCAAGTCCAAGAGAACTAGCCATCGGGTAGCCAGATACACAGAGGATGAATCTTTTCAGCTGCTTGTTTTTGTTAGGTGAGGTCAAGTGAATGATCACACTACCATCATGTATGCGTGTTTCGGAGACAGCATACATCAGTGGTACGAGATTCTAGGATCATAGCCAAGGAGGCCTTTCGGCCGATTCGATATAAGGTAAGTTGAAGGCTCCAATGTGTGGTTCGGAGTGAGGTTTAAGTAGACCTGGGACAGTGTTTCGCTCACTAGAATTGTTATCACTTCCCGGTTGCCCACACTGTGTAAGAGTTCTTCTAGGAGTACCTGAAAAGGAAATTGGGTTAGAGGTGGTCTTAGTGACCTGAGAGCGTGACCGCAGTGCCCAAGGGACAACTGCTTGAGATCGGTCACACACGACCTTTTTGTGGGGGATTTTCGACGTGTCAGCTCCGTTCTTCAAAGGACCTTAAAGCCGGAGACGGATATCCGTGGGTTAAGGCGAGATGTGCGTTCTTAGGGTCGATCTTTTCTAACCCCACCCCTCCTTGTGAGAAGGCAGCATTGCTGTTATGCTGGTTGTTTGGAGGAGACACCTTACTGCCGTCGCACCTCTGTACACTCAGCAGTACGACTTCGCCTTCGGACCTTGGGTTTGCTACTTTTAGTCTAATCGCTCTTCAACCGATCTGTCTAGCATGTTAGGAAATTGAGGAACGATTGTTTCCGCCAGCATAGCTCGATCGGTTCATCACGATAGGCAAGTCCGATCACCATGTCAAGGTAGCACCAACGGTCGGGCTCTCGGATAAAGGAACAAAGCTTTGAAGAGAAAAATCTGTACAGAAACATTTGAGATGTGTAGGGTGGAACACTTGTTTCTTTAGGTTCAACCACGATAGGCCGATCGGCTGGAAAAAAGTTAGGACTAAAATTAGGAACTCGAGGCCCGAGGAAGAAGTCGTACTGCCTACTACATAGTTGTTTGTTCTTGTTCTGCATTAAGATATTTATGTATTCCGCGTCTCCTGTATTGATATTTCCTCAGTTTCTTCCTTTCCTCCTTCAAAATCAATTCAAAATTCTTGCCAATTACGCATAACCTGATTTATTATTACTACTCTAACATTAATTTTTTATTTTTTATTCCTTTCTCAAACATGGCAAATGTACTGCTAACATTATTGAAAATTGTGTATTATTGCATTTTTAAAGAAACCCGAAACGGTTTCTTCACAGCACTTATGTACCCATATGATGTTTGTGAATAATAATAATGATAATACTGTGCTAAGGCACGACCGCAGTAAAGTGCTTCTTCCAGATAACAAGCATCTACAGAGATGCTTCCTTTTCACAAAGGAAGAGGTTAGAAAATGTTCGTCCTAAAAATTTCATACATTACCTTATTTTTTAAATTTCCGCCTTCAGTAGTAAGACGTTTTGGAGTTAGCACGTTCAAAACTCTTCATCCTCTTACCTAACAGTACTCAAAATCCACTTGTTCACGATCAGATATTTTCAAAAGGTGGACGAACACATAAACTGGAAGATATTGAACTAGACTTATTATTTTTATACTTGATAGTGGTTTCAATCGATCTTCCGAAATATTGAATTGGACAAAGTGTGAAATGTTACGAACCACAGGAACTTCATGTTATGATGGCTACCGGTAAACGCAATGATCTAAAATGACTTTTGTTTATGGACATACAAGTGTGATGAAACCTGGTGATCTGAACAGATAGATACTTTCTTTATCTATTATTTCTATGCGATTAGCGTACTCGATGTGACAAAAGGACAAAATAAATCAGTCGCACACACATATTGAGCTTTGTACCCATTGCCTTGCGCATAAATAATGTGTCTTAGCCAATCTCAGCTTTTCGGGAGAGAGTCAGCGTGGTCCTGTAGTCGATGTGTGATGTGTAATATTACTGGTTACACAATGCGATCTCGGTTGCGGTTGACATATCCTGGAATATTCATCGAATAATGGTTGGTATAAGGGGTCTTTGGAGTGCTTAGTTGTGACTGGAGGTAATTTGCAACCAGAAAGATAAGTTACGCAGATACATAACTTAGTGTTTCCGTCTACTAACTTTCGTTTGCGTGTGACAATGAGTAGACTGTGGTGTAGTAGCAGGTCTACAACAATGATTGTCATAGAAATATCTGCAATCACGAAAATCCAGTGGATGGGTTTGCGTAGACCTACGTTAAGGTAAACGTATATATGTAGCGATCGGTTTGCCGTTTGCCGCCTGTAGGCTTAAAACAGACTTTTGAAGCCTGTCGTTATCACTGGCAAGAAGAACATTAACTTCTGCGCCAGTGTCGACGAGTTAGCGAACTTTCGTTGTCACATCGTGACGTATAACAGACGGCTATGGTTGCCGTTAATGCGTGTCGGCTGGGAAGTATCCCGATTTTTTTCGCGCCGGTCGATTTTGGGCTCGGGTAACTGCAGGGTTTCCTGCAATTTCTGGAAGACTTCCCATGCTTATGATACCAGCATCAGTCAGCGTTACCCATCTCTTGTGTTTTAGAGACAGATAGCTTACGTGAAATGCTTCTTCGCGGGGTTTGTGACCCTTTACGGTCATTACGAAAACGAAGATAAAGTGTAAGTGTATGACATAGTTCCATGATGTCATTTGGGATCGTTTGAGGTTTTTCTTTGACCGGAAAAACCTCGGCATTAGAAGATTTCGTGATTTCCAGGATGCGGTTTGAAGATGCAGCCAGCTCATCTACGACGTTATTTTCAAATGAGACGATAACTGCTAGCACTGGTTGCGGGAGTTTAGATAACAGGTGCTGGTTGAATAGGCCCTCGTCAAAAGTTCTTTGGCCTATCGCCTCTCTCATCCTTAGCAACATATCTGTCGCGGAGCCATGTTGCAGGTGGATACTAATAACGAGTTGATCTAAACTTTGTCGGTCGGTTAGATCTCCGCGTTTAATAATCGATCTTTTAAGAGTTTCGTAAGGTTCCGAAACATCACTGGTAAACATACCAGGTGTTACGTACCTGTTAAATACGCGCGGTAATGCCTTAACAACCGCGAGGAACATTGAGCGTAAGTCCGTAATGCCGTGCCCGTAAAAATCAGCTTCTGCGTAGCAGAACCAGGCTTCCATGATGTCCGGCCAAAAAGGCATTAGCTGAATCGAGGGTGAAGGGATAGTCTTCAGCTTAAATACTTTTGGTATCTGTTCAGTCATAATGAAAAATCAAGTATTATAATAAATGAAAAATACATAATTAAAATACATCCAAAAACTGGAAAAGTATCACAGTATTTACAAATCAAATAAAGCGAAACAATGATTTTTGAAGTTCCGAAAAGGAACAGACCCACAATTTATCGTTTGGTTTACTGGATCATGTCGGTCTCACCACTGAAGATACCACCAGTATTATAGTTTGACAACTCTTTACCAGTAACACCTATAATCGAATCGCGCCCACCCAGTTAAAATCAGAAGCGAGGAGGTTGGAAGATATATTTGATGGGTTATCAATACATCGACAAGTGACTGATCGAATCTGCCTAATGATCGTAGGAGATGTTACCCATGACGTTCTGTAACCTGATCTGTTACGGATGTATGTCTTCAGCTAAACGAGCTCGCTAAAACTAATGTGGTCAGCATCCAATGTCGAACACTTACAAAGCTATCGAGTTTGGGGAATTATTTACAGCTACAGTATACACGTGACCATGTGAGGACATTTCAAGAGGGAGGGATGATTCTTCCTAATCTCGGCCCATCAGTGTATTTGGGGCCTAGTAAGACACATAGCAAGTAGAGCCAACAAAATATGTTAGATAAAGATTATAAGTGACTAAAATTTATTCACAATATATTGACTGATAAAAGTTACCCGCAAAGCTTTTTGAAGAAATTAAATGCTGTGCTCTTGAGTGTTGTTAGCAGTCTAATGGCGGTCTTCACTTCCCGGTTCCCAACACCGTGGAAGGATTATACTAGAGGAACCTGAAGAGGAAATCGGGTTAAAGGGTCTTGGTGACCTGAGAGCGTGACCGCAGTGCCCAAGGGACAACTACTCGGTCACACACGACGTTGTTGTAATTTTTGTGTTAGCCCACTACTTGTTGAGATAAGGCGAGGTGCATCTTTAAAGAGTCGACCTTTTCTAAACCCATCCTTCCTTTATGGAAAAGCAGTATCATTCCTGTGCTGGATATCTGAGGGAAACACCCCGTTGCCGTCATGCCTCTGCACAATCAGTAGTGTGACTTTCCCTTCGGACCCTGGGTTTCGTGCTTTTGGTCTTACCGCTCTTCAACTGCCCTGCCTGACATGATAGGACTTGGAGGGATGATCGTTCCAGCTCCATTGGTTCGTCACGACAGGCAAACCCGACCACCACGTCAAGGTAGCAGCAACGGTGAACGGGAAGATAGTGATGTCAACAGATGTTGAGAACTCTCTCTTCCTGAGGCTACAAGTCAACGAATATAGAGCCAGTGATGTGCTATGGGATAGACTGAATAAATTAGTGAAGAGGATACCTAGTACAACTAACCTCTGTTTATTGTTTCCTAGTCAACTTACACTGGTTATTCAACCAAAGGGTAGATTACCTGGTCTTGCCAAATCTATTGGTATCTACGAATTCAGTCTCTCCTGTTGAAAAAATTATGCCGAGTGTACAGTCAAACAAATTAGTTAACGAGCTACAGAACACTTACGTTCGTGATTGGGGGAGAGTATGGTCTACGAAATAAGTAGCCTTTGTTCTACCACTCCTGGTCAACAGTGGTCATGTAATAGATAGAACTAAATCATCCAGAGTAATTTATCATGCACCTACCACTCTTCTTTATGAGATTCAACCACGTATCTTACAGGTAACAAAAGCTATAGCGATTCAAGTCAACAACCCGTCTTGGAATTCATAAGAAATTCGTAACACCCTTATATCTTCTTTGGCTCAGTTAGGCTTAACAAACGAATTTACTTATTGTTTTCTATACCCTTTCCGAGTTTGTTCTTTATCCTTTACATGAATATACTTTTTCAGTCTAGTCGTTTGAAGGCTCCTTATTAGGTCATCTTGTTGACTTTTAATGAATTTCATTCCAATGTCTATTTCGCCAGGTCTTTCGTCTACTACTTCCTATTATGAAACATTGATTCAAGCCTTTATTATTTGTTATCACAACTGATACACCTGTAATCACATTACCAATTTCTACTTTTTACTAATGCTGGTTAGTTGTGTGATTCATTTGGCTGTCATCACTGACTCCTAAACTGCCTTGATTGGTTTTTTATTTCGTGTATCAATTTAAACATCGCTGCATATTACAGTAAAGTCTAATGAAAATTTAACCGGAAATAATACTTTTCGTTTATGTAGTGTTCTACTTTTTAAATGTTTAAAATTTTTAATTATATGGTTAATCAGTTAGTAGCGTATAACAACTACCGACTAATTGTTTTATCTAATTCCTACAAAACTGGACAGGTTTTTACTCAACTTTACAGGCATAAAACAATAAACCATATTGTGACGTTATGTAGAAGTTAAAATCCAAAAGGTTTACATCTTTGATACATTCTAGTTAGTGAACTAAGTGTCCAATTACTGAACATATTACTTTGGATGCTCTTATGAGAAGCGATTTAACAAAATTAGGGTAACATAAGTGACGTGGACTAATATTATTTGGAAAACCACAGGTGCATCAACTCTTTGTCTCACTGAATATTGGTAGTTTTATTACCTATACCAATTTATCCCTTAGTTTTATCAGTTCTTTTTGAATTATGCTTAATTTTTACTATGATTGCTACTAATACTCTTTTAAAGTCTTTGACTACCATTTTAAAAATTCTCCTTTTGCTACACTTACATTAGGTTTGACAGTGTAGCCCGATGAATAATCATATTATGTCCTATTTTTGTCAATGACTGATCGACAAGCAGCAAATATTATGAATACAGGCAATGCATTATTATCCGCGAACTTGAAAACTCTAATTGTTATTATAATTGTTCGCATGAATTTGTATCAATCTTTACAACATAGTCATTAGGTCGTCACTTATTAAAGCATATACATAGTATATGAGATTTGGTGAGACGACGTGGAAGAAGTTGAATAAATCAATAGAAATTAATATTTTTCCAGTAAATTATTGAACAGTTTAACGTTCAATATTAAAGAATTCCAGAAAATAAAGGGTCAATAGCTTTCCCATAAAACACAGTTAACTGACACTGAGGTAAGAAAACCTATTCAACACGTTTTGAAATCTTATTGATTTTGTTTACTTTATCTAATCGAAAAGAGCACTAAGATCATCTATAAAACTTAAACTTTGATGTGAAGGAATGAGTTTACATTGTACTCGTAAGAAAAATTAGTTGAGAATATGAAGCAGTAACTTACTGACTAAAGCGATCTGTTTTCACTAATGGATTTTGGGTTCAGACTAAGTTCCGTCAGTTTCCACTTCAGTACCCAGGTAGTATCAATAGCCTTTTAAAAGTTAGAACTTTTTTAAAACCAACTTACGCAGCTTCCATATACGGTAAGAATAACTGAGATACATGTACCATAACATAAAGAAACAATAACAATTAGAGCAATTCCTCATGGAGTTCAGACTGATTATATATATTTGGCATTGGTCACTGCTCAATGATTAATCAATTGAAAATATATTTATGCGCATAAAGGCTTAAAATCCGATAGACTGATTTTATATATTAATTTTAGGCATGAACTAACACTAGTTAGAAAACCACTGAAAATCCAAGAGCACTGAACGGGCTCTCCAACAACTACAATAGAGAATTAGCAACTCTTTGACATTTCAGTATATTAACACGATCTATTTATAAAGTCGAAATATATGTGGCCAGCTTTAAGTCACCTTATTTCTGTGAGGGCTAGACATATTGACTAACAGTCCAAGCTGAAGTAGGTGCAGTAAGATCGGAACATGAGACTTAGTTAACAGTCGCTCCATTAAAAGAAAAACAGTTGTGTTTATTTTTTATAATGATTTATTTATCCCATTTTTATGATGTTTGAACTTTATATATGTAACCGAGTAATTCGCAATAGTAATCAAAATTCAGCATAGCTTCTTAAGAAATGTAGCGGTGATAAACAACAAATTATTTCTCTTTAATAATGGGCACCTGAAGGGCATTCATTGGAGTCAAAAACGTGGGATCCGACCATTTACATATAGTCTAATTTTTGCACGAAAAGAAACTTTGCACTGGAGGATGTAACATCAACACGCTTTTAACCACTACTCGATAACGTCCTAACGGTGTATAAATCAGAAGGCGAATACGAGGGGTTGATTGCGTTTATTACTGAACCACACACAGATATCCAATATTACAGGCACGTTAAGCAAGCATGAAAGAGCAGTACCGTAAAGTAGGCGAGTGAGCGTGAGGACCGAATGAATGAGTAAGCGTGTACAGTACGGTGTAGCGCAGTGCAGTAAACAGGACTAAGATATATATATATAAGGAAAAGCATGAATCATCAAATCAGTTGAGCGATTAATAATAAGGCTAGCGGAATGAATACATGCGTAGGCAGCAAGCAATGTTCAAGCGTATATAATAAAAGTACAATGGTACAGATAGTTTGTTGTTGTATGAATGACTGTCCATTAAATAAGTTAACAAAAGGGCTTAACGGAATTAGATGTAAACAAACTCAATTGTATGTGGGCTGCTATATCCCTACGAATTTCAGGTAGGGACTCATCTCAAAAAATTACTTTTCTACTACCTTACGCAGAATAAAACCTGAAACCTTCAGGACTTGCGATGCGCACAATACCACTGAATTGGAACTTCTTGATTTATGTTCATGCAATTTAGGTTGCAAATTGTGATTTTCATCAATCTAAGGTATCTTTGGCATTGTCAAGATGTTAGTCTGGACGCGGAAATTTAGGTTTACGACGCATCGGTGAGAGCATTTTCACATTATGCTTAGGAAACCTGAACCGTTCAATTTGAAGGTATTAGGCGACACTGTGCTTGATCATCACTATCCCATAAGGATTCGTCTCATCCAGTGTTAAAACCACATTACTGATGCTAAGGTACGGCAATCTGTGTTTGGATACAATAACGATAATCCGATTGCTGTTATCATATTTATCTCGTCATAACAAATTGTTTGAACATGTTTTACAGATTTCATCCCGGCGGCTTCCACATCAGACCTCAAATGCCGACGCTGGAACCGAGCATAGAAAGCAGAAAGAACATAATACCGCAACACAGAAGAAAGCTATTTATGACAGATTTTTCGGGCCAACATGGCTCCTTGGTTGGGGTTCTAGAGATTATGCGAATCGGTGACTTTAGGCATAATCAAACACGGGTAAGAATATAGGCTATTGGTGATCAAGCTGTAGTTTTTTTTTACACTGCTCTTAAAAGTGAAAGGAATCCCCTTAACTGGAAAGAACTTTATTGGTCCTATTTCTAGTTGTACACTGTTCCAGTCCATCCATTTATTTATAATTGTAGCCCACTTGCAAGCTTTATTTTTTCCCAATGCTCTCAGTATTTTTTATAGAGCACACATTTTCGGTGTCGTTACACTAGATTTTATTTAAGTAAATGGAAAATAGTAAGATTTAAAATATTCACTAGTGATTAGCTTTGAGACAAATTCCCGAAAAAAACATCTCATTCATAAACCATATGACCTTTGGACTCAACTACGTTACGAGAGAGAACGATATTAACTCACTAATCACATCACATTATCAAATAACTACGATTAATTTGAAAATGTGGACCATTGAATTCTATACTTGGTGATTTAAAATTTTCGTGCTCTGTGAGAGGTTTGGTATTTGATTGTATGCACTCTGCAATGTTTACTGATCAGGTAAAACTGTTTCATCACAATAGGAAACCATGAACAGACGCTATATATATATATATATATATATATATATATATATATATATATATATATATATATATTAAATGAGAAGTTCTATTTATTGTCAGGTGTAAAATCTGTAAACTAATTGACAACCACTTAAGATTATATAGACATACCAAACTTGTCAATCAACGTAAAGAAAACCATATTTGTATATTTATCTGTAATTTCAGGAACATATATTATGTTTTATAGCTAACGCTAAATTCTCTTAATTTCTTAGAAATAGATGTGCCGCCTATGAATGCATCTAGAGAAAATTTTTATGCTAGTTATCAGTCTAACAATAGTCATTATCAGGATTAAGTAGCATTTACAGCTTTCAATCAATTACACGAACTAATTATGGCAATAAAAGTGAAATGTTCAGTCCTTAATCTACTTATCTATATTTGTTTAGTTTATTTATGAGCAGAATATTTTTAAATATAATTCAACATTGCTTCACATCTCATAGGGAAAGATTCGTGTGGTTAGCCCTAATAAAAATGAAACATCTACAAATTTCAATCGAACATGTTGAAACAACTAATGAACTGTTACAAACATAGGTTAAAACTAAAACTGAGTAATAGTAACATACATTTGACGCACAACAACAATAACAACCATACTTCCTATTGACAGCCATTAACATACGCGGACATCATTATGATTTATTACAAATTAGTGTGCATAAACATCAGTCTTGGGTGTAACTATAAAGGTAAGTGGCATTAGATATATATGCGCCGCACAAATCCCATTTGATTTGTTTGAGGGCTGTGATACTGCCCAAGTGCCCAAACTGAAGCAGGTAAGTGAATATAACTACCGATCGATTTTTTCCAGCGAAGATTAAACTCATCCTATCACAAAATAACTGATACCATACCACGAGAATTTACTAACTTTTGAAATGTCGATTATAAACATCTAATTCAGTTAGTCGAAATGATTGATACGCTTGTATCCAAAATTGGTTTCTTGTATTCTGTTTTATAAGGTATCATTCAAGTAAAATTGTACAGTCCCGGTTGTTCTTGACTTCTATTGATGCTCAACTTACTAAAATATCACTCTAAAACTGACCATTATGAAATGAACTTTATTTTACATATGACTTGCATTCATAAAAATAAAGGAAAACAACTTTTCCGCGCGATCACAACCTGTTTTAAAAAACGGCACTTCAGTGTTTACTAGCCATTACTATTTTGCGGAACCCCAGTGGTCTTGAGTGCTGTTAGAGGTATGAGGGCAGTTATCACTTCCCGGTTGCCCACACCGTGGAAGGTCGGGTTGCGGAACCCCAGCTAGTCAAGACTTCGTTTCAGGAAACTGCATGTAGCGGATGAACAAAGTATATATTACTCGAATGATAACTTTTTAATTACCGATTTAAGCATAATGCATATTTAATTGACCGATTAGTCAATAAACGTCAAGCACATATCATTCTCGTTTAAACAACGAATGATTTTATCTAACTGAATTTACAAGAAAACAATACAAGTTCAAGATTATCCAAAAGTATGCCGCTACATTAAATTAAATTGCTTTATCGACACGAGTTTTCTATCATAAAAATGATTACAACCATATACTTAACTATGTCAACATTCTCAATAATTTATAACTTAGATGATTACGAAAACTTTAATACTTAAATTCATGAGTTGATGTAAGCTAGACCACCAATGAAAACCTGGAAGCACTGGGTGACCGTTTCGTCTTAGTATGATACTCCTTAGTTGTGCGTATCCACGATCCCGGGACCTTCGGTCTCGAGCGCGCATGCCTAACCTCTAGACCACTGAGCAGGTATCCAACTGTGCTAATGTCTATTTCAATCAATCCATGATATTGTTCAACCCTTGATCTACTGCCTGAGGTAGATGTTTGTCTCACATCCTACACGGATTGGGTCTCATTGGTCATGGCTTCTCACGAGAATTACGGGAAATTTATCTTTAAGCCAGTCACTAGTGTTCGCGCGCCAGACCAAAGGTCCTGGGTTCGAATCCCCTGTGCGGGGATCATGGATATGCACAACTGGGGAGTCCCAATACTAAGACCAAACGGCCGTCCAGTGCTTCCAGGTTTTCATTGGTAGTCTAGCTTACATCGACTCATGAATCCAACTATTAAAATTATTACAATCTCCACAAACCTCATTCTGATCAGAAAGATTACGAAAAAAATTCGATATTCATCGTAAAAAATCTTAGTCTTTTTGTGTCTTTTCTGCTTAAGGTGAAAACAGAAAGCTTTATCTACTAAGATCTAAGACAGTCAGACATGGCCAACACGAAGCCTAGAACGGATGTGCACTGGCTCAAGTTATCATGTCAGCTTAGCACGTCGATATGGAAACGAGACAGAAAAAAGATGTCATTGATACGAAGACTTTTAAGATGATATCTGGAGAATTGGCATATACGAACACAACTGTTCTTCATTTTTACAGTATCATGTTATAAATTGAGTGCTTGGTACGAACATATAGTGAGGGACGAAGCATAGAGAAGTGTGGGAGGGACGGAAACTTTTGAAAAGGATGAATGAATTTCACTGTCACAGCCACTAATTTTCAGCCATGTCATTCAAGATCTTCAACCATAAATCATAATGGCTACACGAAATTCGATCTGGATGTCTATATCTGTATAGTAATCGACATCTTTGGCGTCAGAGGCCGCCTAATCTTTAGGTAACCCTTAAAAACTTTATGCCTGAGTGTATTATCCTACTTAGATTTTCAGTGTCTTAACATATCTCTTAGGCAGCGCTACAACACTTTATGAAGTTAAGGGCTTCCTTTAAGTAACTAAAGTCTCATACAAGGTGCCACAAGTAAATGTTCTAGAGCCCTATATGGAATGAAGATGTGACTAACATGCTGTCAATTAAGTTTGACACTTACCCAGTTCTATAATATTTACCTTCAGTGTAATTAAAGGCCTAACGACCACAAACTACATGTATATAGCAACTAACTCCCACCTATTAATAACATGATATCTGAAGTTGATATGTGACGTAACCAACAGTGTAGATTATTTTGAATGAATTATCTCCGAACCACAGATAATAATTTCTTTAGTCTGAAGACTAATTTGAATTCTCTGAGGGGACCCTTTGCCGAACTAATTTTTCTTGCTTTTGCCTAAAGGGGTATATGAGACTTATTTAAAAAAGAATTCCTAAAACCCAGTTGAACCAATGTAAGTGTTCGGCTGTCGTCTTGTCAGACAATATTTGTGCTAACCAGAACATGACATATATTATTAGCCCAGTCACTTTTAGTTTGACAAATATCCAGATAACCTTCCTTCTATTGTAGAAACATAATGAATAATCGTCCTAACCAATAAAATGTGATTAGGACGATGACATATAATCCGTATTCCTTCTGAACACCATACATCAGTCAACGATCCTGATCAATAACAATTATCAAACCCATTATTTCAATGATATTAATCCATTATATCAACGCCCTCGTAAACGATTTAACACATTTTTCTCGTTGTGAGAAATCTACGGATATTTAAAATATACTATAATAACTGTACAATTTCAGTACCATTACAATCATCCCTTTGTGCGCTTTAAACGTGTGGAGGAAGAAGACCGGCTGCTTTCGGAACATGAGGAAGTACTGGAAGATGAGTCGTCGCTAGAACTTTCATTACTGCTTGAACTACATTCTGAGCTAGATTCCCCATCATCAGAGTCGTCCCCAGAACTTGAAGTCGAAGAATCAGAGGACGAACTAGAGCTTGAGGATGATGATTTAGTGTTTGTTTTTCTGGAGGAACAAAACTAGGTTATTTGCTTTAGACGTACTTTTGAATCTTTGACTTTTTCTGAGTTTCAAGCTTTTTCCCCAGTATACTGGTGTATGATTCGCGTTTGAGATACTTTCGCTGATTTGTACATTGATAAGTCCAATGACCTTTCTCTAAACACTTCTGACAATTTATGAGCGAAGTGTCGGTGGCTCGGCTGTAGAAAGGAAAAAATTGTGCGAACATTCCATAATACTGTATCACTAGTCAAGAAAGTCGAATTAAAAATGGAAATTATTCGAGCTGAATCATCAACCTAATTTAGTTTTATGTAGCAGAGGATGAACTTCACAATACAAGTTTATGTAAAACAACCGCTAAGAAATGTTGTAGCACTGATAGTTAAGACCCCTCGAGTTTTAAATATTTTCAGTTACATCACTCAACTCTGAAGGGATTACGAAACTCAAAGATTGATATACATTGGCATTTTGGGACAACCGGGTCAAATAGTTTTCTTCTTTTTTTATATTTCCCTAAACCTAGATTATGTTACAAACCGCTTACGTCTTTTCTATTCGCATATCTCAAAATTACTTCAATGTTCACATTGTAGTCATAACTGTAGACCAGTTTACAATTACATGAATCTCTCACAAGTCTACTGAATGATTATTTAACTTTGCATTCAACACTTTACACAACGACATAGTATACAACCGGAAAGGCTTAAACTCGTACAGACGATAATAAATCTACACAAACATACACGAATTCGGCTATTAGGGGTAAAGAAGGCAGAACCCTTAAATTTGTCCCATCGACAGTGTAAGTAATATGAATTGTAATTCAAGGGTGAGAAAATGTAAATTGTCTAAACAACTATATCAATGCTCAGAAATCTATGTAAATTCTTAAGAAGAGAGATGACTATTAGTACTTACTGACAGAAACAGCACTTACATCAAAAAGTCAAAGTTGGTACCTCAATATATTCACAAAGAACTACTAAGTTATAGAGAAGTAAAATGTTCATTGAGATAAAATCTAATAAGACGTAATCTTAATTAATATGATTTGAACACTTCATAAAATAAAAAAACAAACAGATAAATAAGTGTCAGTCATCAATATCACTTAACATCAAAATTGACTCAGTGTTAATTTCATCATGAAGATCCTGTAAACCGCATATCCTTTCAAGATAAGAAGCATCATCAAAGACCTGTCGTAAAAAGGTATACCCATTGGCCTTGTAAGCGTTCAGTACAGACTGGGAACATGCAGAGCACTTGGTGAATGCCAATGTTGCTGGCAAAACCTGGGTGTAATGAGAAAGAAAGCCCCTTATTTGATGGGGAACAACACCAAGAGACAGTTTAGCAGAATCCAAGCTGGAAAAGTCTTGAGATAGTGTATCTGCTGGAGCCTCATAGAGGAGTGGATGTTGAAGTACACTTATCATCAACTCAACAGCGAGAGCAGCTGCGACCATAGATACTCCCGGTCGAGTAACGGTACATTGTTGATCGAGACTGCGGTTGCGCGTTGAATTCATAGGTCCGATCACATCATTGCAGAAATAGCAACCCAAAAGTGAGCCACTTATGGCTCTTGCTTTTTTGAAAGAATCTTCTTTGTTGGGAATCGCTTCGTCAAAACTGAGAGAAGAAATATCTGGAGTGAGGCTATCGACACTTAAGCTTGGGGATTTAAAAGGACCCCGTACACCATGACGCATAACGAGAAATGTATCGAAACCCAAAGCAGCATTTATTGCCAGTTTCCCATGAGCAGTTGCCAAAACTGTGGGTAACCAACGTGATTCCCGAGTATCTGTTAGTAGGAATATCACATCGTGTTCCTGAACCAAAGCACTTAATTTGAAACAAGTATCTTCTGCAGATTGCTCCAATTCGGAAAATTGTGAATGTTGGTGTTTGTAATGAGTTCGGTTATAAGAAGATACAGGATGTCCAGGCATCGGGATACTAAGATCAAAACCGCGAGCATTCACCCCAGGAAAAATTGTTTGGAGTGCCTCGGCCGCAACAAGTGCCTTGTTTTTGACAGAGCCCACCGAGTCAGAAAAGACATACAAAGACTGCCGTACGGGATTTGAAAAAGAAACTGTGCTGTTGTCTATCAGAGTAATATGACGAACACCCCAGGCCAATAGCTGCCGAGCGACATTGCAACCAAGAGTACCAGCTCCTATCAACAAACACTTCGTATCGCGGAAAACAGACAGTTTTAGGTCCGGCATTAGCCTCCACTTCATTAGTTTTAAGTTTAAATCTACTGCTGATTCAGCTAGTTTAACTGGGTCCATACTTTCACTAAGATCTACTACACGTGGTCTTAGTTTGTTTTTCCATTTTTCCCAACCAACAAACTGAGTAAATGTCGGATTTGTGGGTTGTATATTGATGTGTATGACTATGCTATGCTCCCAATATCTTTCTCCTGAAGTAAAGCGATCCCTGAGACATAAAACCTTTAGGGAACATTCGGTTTGAATGATGGTGGAAGACAGTGCGTATAGAAGATTGCGTAATAGCCAGCAAGGTGACTGTGGGTCTACGGAAGAATCACACATTCCAACATAAATATAAGGAGACAATTCAAAACCTGACAACGGAAGGATATCAATAGACGATTGCGATTTTAAGACAAAAAAAGGAGAAGTATTTTCTTTGCGCCAACAATCAAATGAACGAAAAATGAGTACAAGTTGATCCTCAGAAAACTCCTCTCTAATGCTCCGAGTAGACGTAACTACTGGCTGAACGGAATGTAAGACAGCAGGAAATGCAAACCAAAAGTAAAATTTGTATTTTTTCAAGTCACAGTATGTCAAAAGGATGAACCGGAGAAGTAAGTCAGGCTTCCTCAAAAATTCACTTTGTGAAATGGCTTCGGTCATAAACTTCGCGCCGTGTTCATTCAGTAAACATTGTTTATCAACGTCCTTAAACTCATCCAAGCTATTTAGGGAAAAAAGGCTCCCATAAATGTTGAAGATCGTTGATGTATGACTTCTTTTGACACTACTATTGCAAAACGACGTGACGTCAATCGTTAACCTGGGGGAAACACCAGGAGCATGGCTATTTGTAAACTGTGCTGATATTTCAAAAGGGCCCTCGGAAAGACGATATTCATTGAGCTTTCGATCAGCTAAGCCATGCCAGAAGGATGTGTCTATTACTGTTTCGAAAGGTATATACTGCAGTACTGACATTTTCAGTTATAATCAGTAACAAAAGCGTGTCGTTTTACGTCTACTTAGATCACTGAGCACTAGTAATCGCAAAAATAGGGGACCTACCTCTGAAAGAGTGTTGGTAGCCTTGGTTTTCTCAAACCTGACATACAGCACTCAACTCGTATCACGCGGCTGATTATGTTCAATCTGACAATGTGTCTTATTTCTTTGTTGCGATCTTAGATGAATAAGCTAGATAGGTTGAGTTGCAGTACTGACTTAAATCAACTACTTTTACAATTTGAAAGACACCTATGAGGCAAACTCAGCCATTCATTTGTAGGAGTTTATAGTGACCTCTGTGTCAAAAATAAGGAACACATTCGTTTATTTGTGACGCTTTATGCCCAACCACATTTATAGTCGACATATATTGCTAATGTTCAAATAAATTATATCGTCGTCATCTATTCTTTCGCGCTGCCGACCGCGGCCTTTTATTGGGGATTATAAGCGTTATAACATCTTTTTAGGCCGCTCTATATTGCGTATTACTCGTAGCCAGATAATCAATCATTCAATAACACTATCGGATCTATATTTTGCATCGTGCCGTTAGTGCCAACTGTGCATGTGAACCTTCTTTGAATAAGTGAACCCTGGTTGTGGCTGTTATACTGGAAGCAGCTTACGAGCGACATTCATTTCATAGTAGTTTTCATATATTTTTGTGATTTATCAGACTGCTCTTTTGTTCTGGCTGCTTTAGTGGGTGCCTGAAAGTGAATTCTTTTAGAAAGCAGTGAGGAAGTTTTCCTCAGGGTCATTAGATTCCTGGGGTCAGAAATCGCTACACCATTCATAGGTTTCGTTTACTATATCAAACTTTCATAATGTGTGAAACGTTTGATTTCCTATTATGCTAATAATTTCTCTGTATCTTGTTTATAATTATTGACTGATTTTGTTGCTATCAGCAAAGGCACTGTACGGATCTACTTGGTCATTCGTTCTCGTTATTTCTTGCTCTTCTCGCCCCTGTATTTTTACATGCATGCTGCTCATCACGCACCCCTAATATACATCAAGCTATCTGTAGTGACAAACAAGCCTCCCCCAAAATGAGTGGTTTTGTAAGTCTTCGACACCGATGATGACCTCATTAGTTTTACTGGATTCACCCTAGCTTAAGGCGCTCGATCACGCACCCGTATCAAATCACGAGTGGGTACACCATGCTACGCATCCTTTGCAACAGCCAGCCGGCTTAAATCGAATACTTCTAAACACATTTACAACCTTTCAAATATATCTTCGAACTCGTTCATTCCTGACTTCTGATTTCACTGGGCTGTTATCCTTCGATCACTAAGGTGTTACGGACAAAGGCTTTATCAAACCTCCCAATCTCTGTAATAGATTTATATCAAAGACGAACAGAAAGTCACTGAAATTTTTAGAACTAAATGGACAAGTCGTTGTGTAGACATAATATGACATATGATGCATAATTTCGATCATTCAATCAAGCACAATTGTTTTAAAAGGGTATTTTTAAATAATGTTTTAAAGTCAAGCCTAATAACACATGATATTTTTGTAATGATGTATTATTCTATCCATTCGCCTGTTGGCCGATCGTTTAAAAGATAGTCCATGAATGTTCAGTGAATAAACTAGCTGCCATTTTATGCGGTCCACTGAAAGAGCCACAACTGTTTAACGACAATTTGTCAAATGTCAGATATTCCTAATTTATAAACCCAATATCACAATGATGCATACCGTTTGATGCACAACTCTGTGAGATGATCTGGACTACTGAGTAAATTAACTCCTCCTGTAGCTACTCCGGGGGCTACTGCCGGTCCCAAGCCCGGGTAAAGGAGGAGGGTTGTGCATAGGGTTAGCGACCCCATCCCGTATAATACCAACTCGCTAAAAAAACGCTAACCAGAAAAAATTATTCAAACCATTCAAACTCTGCCCTCCCAGTCGAAAGAATAATTATGACGTCTCATGATGAAAACCGAGTTCCTTCGGAAGTCATGAGGCCGATGCACCTTCTTACAACCAGAGCGACAATTTTTATAGGTACATGGAATGTCCGGACAATGTGGGAAACCGGAAGAGTCTTCCAAATTGCTGCAGAAATGAGAAAATACAACCTGGAGGTTCTTGGAATCAGCGAAACACATTGAACGCAGGTCGGACAACAACGACTATCTTCAGGAGAACTTCTGTTATACTCAGGTCATGAAGAAGAAAATGACCCACATACACAAGGAGTTGCATTGATGCTGTCCAGAAAAGCACAAAATGCACTTATTGGATGGGAATCCCATGGACCAAGGATCATCAAAGCCTCCTTCAAAACAAAGAGAGAGGGCACTACAATGAACGTCATCCAATGCTATGCGCCTACCAACGACCACGATGAAGACGCTAAAGATCAATTCTACGATAGGCTGCAGTCAATCTTTGATAAGTGCCTAACCAGGGACCTGACAATTCTGATGGGAGATCTCAATGCCAAGGTTGGAATGGACAACACTGGATACGAAGACGTCATGGGACAACATGGACTGGGAGAAAGGAACGAAAATGGTGAGAGATTTGCAAACTTATGTGCCTTCAATAAACTGGTCATAGGTGGCACCATATTCCCACACAAAAACATACACAAAGCCACTTGGATTTCACCGGATCACACTACACAGAATCAAATCGACCATATCTGCATCAACAAAAAGTTCAGGAGGACGATGGAGGATGTGGGAACCCGAAGAGGAGCTGATATAGCATCCGATCGTCATTTGCTGGTCACCAAGATGAAGCTAAAACTTAAGAAGCACTGGACAACTGCGTGGACTACAACACAAAAGTTTGATACGTCCTTTCTTCGAGATGCTGACAAACTCAACAAATTCAACATAGCCCTCAGAAACAGGTTCGAGGCCTTTTATGATCTACTCAATGGAGGGGGGACTACCATGGAGAACAACTGGAAAGGTATCAAGGAGGCAATCGTTTCAACATGTCAAGAGGTTCTGGGCCAAAAGAAGCACCATCACAAGGAATGGATCACTGTTGGTACACTGGATAAGATTGAAGCAAGGAGGAACAAGAAGGCAGCAATCAATATCAGACAAACAAGAGCGGAAAAAGCCAAGGCACAAGCCGAATACACAGAGGCAAACAAGCAAGTGAAGAGGAGCATCAGAACCGACAAACGTAAATATGTTGAAGATTTAGGAACGACAGCGGAAAAGGCTGCAAGAGAGGGAAACATGAGACAACTGTATGATACAACAAAGAAACTTGCTGGAAATTACCGTAAGCCAGAAAGACCAGTGAAAAACAAGGAAGGCAAAATAAATACTGAAAGCAAATGTAACAGCAACTGCCAAGATACTCCACATCCTCTTCAGTAAGATTTGGGACGAAGAACAAGTACCAACACACTGGGAAAAAGGACTTCTCATCAAGATACCAAAGAAAGGTGATCTTAGCAAGTGCAACAACTACAGCGGCATCACTCTTCTCTCAATACCAGGAAAAGTCTTCAACAAGGTATTGTTAAACAGAATGAATGATTCTGTAGACGCTCAACTTCGAGACAAACGGGCTGGATTTAGTAAGGATAGATCGTGTACAGACCAAATCGCAACTCTACGTATGATTGTGGAACAATCAATCGAATGGAATTCATCACAGAAATATGTATTAGTTACGCTAGATATAAGCGAAAGTGTGACCACTACTCTCTGGGTCAGTCCATGGCGTACAATTAACTGATGCGCGTTGGTTGCCCCTGACCTTGACAGGGGCTAATGACCTCTTTGATATTCAGTTACCCAAATAAGATGGTGATTGGAGGTTGTCAACAGGAGACCCTGAACCTAGGTTTCGTGCTACTTGGCACTCGTCAGCAAGGTGCTCCCTGACGGATTCGATCTTGTGTCACCCAGCTTCACAGTCAGAGACGTTACCACTGAGCTATCCGGGCCGCGACCGACCTCCTGTAGGACTGAGATGTATTTACAACTGACTGATCACTTAGTGGTGATCAGTACCATGTATGTCAGGTCCTTCTTACTGCAGAAGAATCCTATCGATCAAGTTGGAATAACACTGAGTGTGAAGTTGGATGAAACGGGATCAAATCCGTCGCCCCCAAATGCCCTGGTACACCTGAGAGTGGGGAGAGTCCGCTCTCCCTCTCCAAATGCTCTCACAGGGCCACGCGAATATATAGCCTCTGCCAGGAAAGTCCTACTCATTGCCTTCTCGTGGCATTACTGTTGTTTACGAATTTCAGAGGACGAAAAGCGAATGTCCGGCGCTTTAACCGGGTTGGTGGACACAGAAAGTCCACCTAGTGGAGTTGGAAAACCCTGATTCCATACCAATGGTGCACATGTGCTCCAGTATCCTGAAGGAACGAATGGCGTATGAACCAATTGTTGGTCACCGGCTACCATGGGACTGCATCTCCTTACGATACTCCACTGCATTGTGGACTAGACCTTTAGGTCAAAGGTTCGGGGTGTGGTCCCCTAAGAAAACCATCTGCTCCAGTCTGGACACCTGGGCAGTATCACATCTCTCACACAAATCAAATGGGATTTGTGCGGCGCATATTTATCTGGTGCTTTTTTTGTACCAATATTTATGTGTTTAAATAAATAAATAAAGATAATCGAATCCGTCAGGGAGCATCAGTCCCCTCAAGATAACAGGTACATCTTGATGACGAATGCAAAGTAGTACGAAACCTAGGTTCAGGGTCTCCTATTGACTACCTCCAATCACCATCTTATCCCAATGTCAAGCCATCCAGACTTTTAGCAACTTTGCAACTTGATCGATAGGATTTGATCTGCACGAAGAAGGACCTGACATACGTGATACTGATCACCACCCAGTGATCAGTCAATTGTAAGTGACTCAACCGCCAGATGATTTGGCTAGGGCTGTTACATTTCATTGGCCCTAGATAGTGAAAATGGTACTGATATGAATTATGGGAATCGATAAGAAACGTGAATAATAGCAAAAACTAATTACAAAACAACTCTACTCTAACAACTCCCGTAGGCCTCTAGAAGTTTTTGGAACTGTACCAAATGTAATAGCAGCATAGGTAAATACCCCGAGGTGGTAGTCAATCTTACTGAGCATCATACAGGTTCATCAAGATTGGAAAACCCCTGGTTGTGAACTTCGTGTACTTCCAGAATGATCGTATGTATAAGGTGTTAGGATATTAACAAGAATATCCCAAAAATATATTGAGTCTAATTCTAACGTAAAGTGGTACGTTTTCACATGTTTTCAGACTTTTCATACATTTCACATGTCGCTTCTTATTGGTCAATATTTACAGTTGACCTAACTATAAATTCCACGTGTCGTTTTCCTATTGGTTAATATTTACGGTCATCCTAACTGTATGAATATGCATTGTCTGTAAATTATTGGACATGGACTAGGAGAGAGAAATAAAAATGGGGAGAGACTTGCAAACCTATGTGCATTCAACAAATTGGTCATTGGCGGCACAATATTCCCACACAAACGCATACACAAAGCTACATGGATCTCACCGGACCATACCACAGAGAACCAGATAGATCACATCTGTATCAACAAAAAATTCCGAAGATCAATGGAAGATGTGAGAACCCGGAGAGGAGCTGACATAGCTTCAGATCACCACCTGGTTGTGGCCAAGATGAGACTGAAGCTAAAGAAAGACTGGACAACTGGACAAACAGCACTACAAAGGTTCAATACAGCCTTCCTTCGAGATACTGACAAGCTCCATGAATTCAAGATAACTCTCAACAACAGGTTCCAAGCTGTACAGGATCTACTGAAAGAACAAGAAACTACTTTGGAGGACAACTGGGAAGGGATAAAAGAAGCACTAACTTCAACGTGTCAGCAGGTTCTTGGTCCTAAGAAGCATCATCACAAGGAATGGATCTCTCTGGGAACCCTGGACAAAATTCAAGAAAGGAAGAACAAGAAACTAGCAATTAACAACAGCCGAACACGAGCAGAGAAAGTCAAAGCACAAGCAGACTACGCAGAAGCAAACAAGCAAGTGAAGAAAAGCATTAAAGCCGACAAGCAGAAATACATGGGAGAACTAGCAACGACGGCGGAAAAAGCTGCAAGAGAAGGGAATATGAAACAACTATATGATACAACGAAGAAATTGGCAGGGAGATATAGCAAACCAGAGAGACCAGTCAAGGACAAAGAAGGAAAGACAATCACTGAGATTCAAGAACAGAGGAAAAGATGGGCAGAGTCTTTCGAGGAACTGCTGAAACAGACCAGCCCCATTGAATCCACCGAACATCGAAGCAGCCCACACTGACCTTCAAATAGATGTCACTCCACCAACGATCGAAGAAGTCAAGATGGCCATCAGATAAATCAAAAGTGGGAAGGCGGCAGGACCTGACAATATACCAGCAGAAGCACTGAAGTCAGACATTGAAATAACTGCAAACATGCTTCACCTTCTATTCAAAAAGATTTGGGAAGAGGAACAAGTGCCAACGGACTGGAAAGAAGGATATCTCATCAAGATACCAAAGAAAGGAGATCTGAGCCTATGTGAGAACTACAGAGGTATCAGTTTGTTATCATTACCAGGAAAAGTTTTCAACAGAGTGCTGCTGAATCGGATGAAAGACGCAGTAGACGCCGAACTAAGGGATCATCAGGCTGGATTCCGTAAGGATCGGTCGTGCACAGACCAGATTGCGACACTACGGATCATCGTTGAACAATCAGTTGAGTGGAACTCATCATTATACGTCAACTTTATTGACTATGAAAAGGCGTTTGACAGCGTGGACAGGAGAACATTATGGAAACTTCTTCGACACTATGGAGTTCCTCAGAAGATCGTCAACATTATCCAAAACTCATACGATGGATTACAGTGCAAAGTGGTGCATGGAGGACAGCTGACAGATGCATTTCCAGTAAGGACCGGAGTCAGACAAGACTGTCTACTCTCCCCATTCCTCTTCCTTCTAGTGATTGACTGGATTATGAAGAATTCGACATCTGAAGGGAAATACGAAATACAATGGACAGCTCAGAATCAATTAGATGATTTGGACTTCGCAGATGACCTAGCCCTTCTCTCTCATACACACGACCAAATGCAGATGAAGACAGCAAATGTAGCAGCAGCCTCCGCATCGATAGGTCTCCACATTCACAAAGGAAAAAGCAAGATTCTCAAATGCAACACGGAGAACATCAACCCAATCACACTTGACGGCAAAACTCTGGAAGAGTTGGAAACATTCAAGTACCTGGGGAGCATCGTTGATAAGCAAGGAGGATTGGATGCAGATGTAAAGGCGAGGATTGGTAAAGCAAGGGCAGCATTTCTACAATTGAAGAACATATGGAACTCAAAACAACTCTCAACTAATTTCAAGGTCAGAATCTTTAACACGAACGTCAAGACAGTCCTACTGTATGGAGCTGAAACGTGGAGAACTACTACGACCATCATCAGGAGGGTACAAGTATTTCTAAACAGTTGTCTACGCAAAATACTCAACATTCATTGGCCAGATACTATCAGCAACAGCGTTTTATGGGAGAGGACAAACCATCTTTCAGCTGAAGAGGAAATTAGGAAAAGACGTTGGAAGTGGATCGGACATACATTAAGGAAATCACCAATGTGCATCACGACTCAATCCCTAACTTAGAATCCGGAAGGAAAGCGGAAAAGAGGAAGGCCAAAGAACACACTACGCCGGGAAATAGAAGCCGATATGAAAAGGCTGAATAGTAACTGGAAAGAACTGGAAAGGAAGGCTCAGGACAGAGTTGGATGGAGAATGCTGGTGAGCGGCCTATGCTCCTCGACGAGGGGTAACAGGCGTAAGTAAGTAAGTAAGTACCGAAATCATGATACGATCAATGTTATACCGCCATTGAAAACCTGGCCGTTTTATCCTAATGTAGGAAGTGCGCACCCACGGCCACGCACGCGAATCGAAAACAGGACTTTTGATCTCGCACGCGAATACCTCCTCGACGAGGGGTAACAGGCGTAGGTAAGTAAATTGGTTTGTTGATCAGCTATTGAAATTTCGGTCATTACAGACAACAAATATACATTAGAAGTATTTTGTTTACTTGAAGATTGCATTTTGCCATAAAGGTCACCAGTTAATTACACTAGACAACCTTAAAAATACAGTGATTCTAATTTCAACAGATTTTGTTAGTGTTCTTGATGACCGGCTGACATCAGCCTCCTCAGAACTTTGTCGATCTCTGGTAAACTACAGGCAGTTTAGGTGGTTGATACACAAACAAACTATACTGAACCTCAGAGATGAGTCATAGTTCGTAGTTCTCCACGTCTCCGCCCCATACAGTAGGACTGTCTTGACATTTGTATTGAAAATTCTAACCTTGGTGTTGGTTGACAATTGTTTTGAGCTCCAGATGTTTTTCAGTTGTAAATATGCTGCTCTTGCTTTGCCGATCCGCGCCCTCACATCTGCATCTGATCCACCGTGTTCATCAATGATGCTGCCCAGATATGTAAAGGTTTCCACATCCTTCAAAGCTTCTCCGTCAAGTGTAATTTGATTGGTGCATATTGTATTGTATCGGAGAGTCTTGCTTTTCTCTTTGTTTATATTGAGACCTACTGCTGCTGAGGCTGCTGCTACACTGGTCGTTTTCTCCTGCATTTGTTGTTGCGTTTGTGACAGAAGAGCCAGATCATCCGCGAAGTCTGAGTCGTCCAGCTGCATCCTGCCTGTCCACTGTATCCCGTGATTTCCTCCAGATGTTGACGTCTTCATGATCCAGTCGATCACCAGGAGAAAGAGAAAGGGTGAGAGTAAGCAACCTTGCCTAACACCGGTCTTTACTTTAAACGAGTCGGTGAGTTGTCCTCCGTGGATGATTTGGCAGTTTAGTCCATTATAGGAGTTCCGTATGATATTGACTATCTTCTCAGGCACGCCGTAGTGTCGAAGAAGCTTCCATAGTGTCGTCCTGTCCACGCTATCAAATGCCTTCTCGTAGTCGATGAAGTTGATGTACAGAGATGAATTCCATTCGATTGATTGTTCCACAATGATCCGCAGAGTTGCGATTTCATATGTGCACGATCTATCCTTACGAAATCCAGCTTGTTGTTCTCGAAGTTGGGCGTCCACGGAATCCTTCATCCTGTTTAACAATACTCGGTTGAAGACTTTTCCTGGTATTGAGAGAAGAGTGATGCCGCTGTAGTTGTTGCACTTGCTAAGATCACCTTTCTTTGGTATCTTGATGAGAAGTCCTTTTTCCCAGTGTGTTGGTACTTGTTCTTCGTCCCAAATCTTACTGAAGAGGATGTGGAGTATCTTGGCAGTTGCTGTTACATTTGCTTTCAGTGCCTCTGCCGGGATGTTGTCTGGTCCCGCTGCTTTGCCACTCTTGACTTGTCTAATGGCCATGCTGATCTCTTCAATTGTTGGTGGGCCAATATCGATTGGGAGGTCTGTGGGTGCTGCTTCGATGTTGGGTGGGTTCAGTGGAGCTGGTCGATTCAAGAGTTCCTTGAAGTGTTCTACCCACCTGTTTCGTTGTTCTTCAATGTCGGTGATTACTTTGCTTTCCTTGCTTTTCACTGGTCTTTCTGGCTTACGGTAATTTCCAGCAAGTTTCTTTGTTGTATCATACAGTTGTCTCATGTTTCCCTCTCTTGCAGCCTTTTCCGCTGTCGTTCCTAAATCTTCAACATATTTACGTTTGTCGGTTCTGATGCTCCTCTTCACTTGCTTGTTTGCCTCTGTGTATTCGGCTTGTGCCTTGGCTTTTTCCGCTCTTGTTTGTCTGATATTGATTGCTGCCTTCTTGTTCCTCCTTGCTTCAATCTTATCCAGTGTACCAACAGTGATCCATTCCTTGTGATGGTGCTTCTTTTGGCCCAGAACCTCTTGACATGTTGAAACGATTGCCTCCTTGATACCTTTCCAGTTGTTCTCCATGGTAGTCCCCCCTCCATTGAGTAGATCATAAAAGGCCTCGAACCTGTTTCTGAGGGCTATGTTGAATTTGTTGAGTTTGTCAGCATCTCGAAGAAAGGACGTATCAAACTTTTGTGTTGTAGTCCACGCAGTTGTCCAGTGCTTCTTAAGTTTTAGCTTCATCTTGGTGACCAGCAAATGACGATCGGATGCTATATCAGCTCCTCTTCGGGTTCCCACATCCTCCATCGTCCTCCTGAACTTTTTGTTGATGCAGATATGGTCGATTTGATTCTGTGTAGTGTGATCCGGTGAAATCCAAGTGGCTTTGTGTATGTTTTTGTGTGGGAATATGGTGCCACCTATGACCAGTTTATTGAAGGCACATAAGTTTGCAAATCTCTCACCATTTTCGTTCCTTTCTCCCAGTCCATGTTGTCCCATGACGTCTTCGTATCCAGTGTTGTCCATTCCAACCTTGGCATTGAGATCTCCCATCAGAATTGTCAGGTCCCTGGTTAGGCACTTATCAAAGATTGACTGCAGCCTATCGTAGAATTGATCTTTAGCGTCTTCATCGTGGTCGTTGGTAGGCGCATAGCATTGGATGACGTTCATTGTAGTGCCCTCTCTCTTTGTTTTGAAGGAGGCTTTGATGATCCTTGGTCCATGGGATTCCCATCCAATAAGTGCATTTTGTGCTTTTCTGGACAGCATCAATGCAACTCCTTGTGTATGTGGGTCATTTTCTTCTTCATGACCTGAGTATAACAGAAGTTCTCCTGAAGATAGTCGTTGTTGTCCGACCTGCGTTCAATGTGTTTCGCTGATTCCAAGAACCTCCAGGTTGTATTTTCTCATTTCTGCAGCAATTTGGAAGACTCTTCCGGTTTCCCACATTGTCCGGACATTCCATGTACCTATAAAAATTGTCGCTCTGGTTGTAAGAAGGTGCATCGGCCTCATGACTTCCGAAGGAACTCGGTTTTCATCATGAGACGTCATAATTATTCTTTCGACTGGGAGGGCAGAGTTTGAATGGTTTGAATAATTTTTTCTGGTTAGCGTTTTTTTAGCGAGTTGGTATTATACGGGATGGGGTCGCTAACCCTATGCACAACCCTCCTCCTTTACCCGGGCTTGGGACCGGCAGTAGCCCCCGGAGTAGCTACAGGCGGAGTTAATTGATTATTAAAAACAGGTTAAAGATGACTGCGGAGGTTCTACACGCTGTTCTTAGTACTAAACAATACCGTCACCTTTAAGTGATCTTCTTCTCTACCTGTTTTTTCTACGACAGACGCAAGCCTGGATGCAATGCTAACCACCCAAAACAAATAGAAGAACAAGCACCACTAACCTAACTTTGATGGGAACAAACAAATGTCCAATACTCTGACATCATTGTCTGCTGTTGCCGTTAGCACTAAACGTCGTAATTTGGCAACTTTAGGCGATGTATACCACAGTGTTTGTAGACCTAGACAAAAAACTACAGGACAAACTTAGTTTCCAGACAAAAATAACCCAGACCTTTGTAACACAGTGTGGTCCCATTACTTGTGACCAAACTACTATATTTTTGGCATCATGTATGCTGGATTACTTTCCTATTAAGACAACCTATAACATGATAACTCGGACTTTTACATGAAAACTGTGTGGCAGGCATCGGATGATGAAAAAAACAGACTATAAAGGATATGGTTGTTATTTTCCTTAACACTACTCTCTATATGCACTCTTCCTCATTCCAACCTTGGCTTCCCTTCCTTCATTCGAACCAGCTCCACCTTGATAATTACCACAACTCATTGTTCTTTATTACTGCATTCTCTCATCTGGACCCACTGATCACGTTTCACTCTAGCAACAACAGCTTGTTTGGATTTAATCTAATAATTTATCATGCCTCTATCTGTTCCACTACTAAATGTTAAGCATTGTTTATCGTACATATCCAAACGCCTTGCTGCTCCTCGGTTCCGCTTTTTCTTCTTTTTCTCTTCGGAATCTTGCTCTGAGGGCGAAGTTGAGGAACTCCGGACATTTGGAAAAAACTAGACGTAGGTGCTTTCCCTAGGTCATAGTTTGCACAAAGTATACTGTATAACAACTATAAACTTAAAAAGTTGCATTACATAAATACTTATCACAACCTAAATCCTAATAAAATTTTCGTCGAGATTGGATCTGGTATGTAACGTGTACGCGATGCCCCTTTGGAAAATATTTTGAAGAATACACAATATATCTGGACGAATGAACCGCTATTAACTTTTATAGATTATATTTACTAAACAACCCTGCTTGGGATTCATACTGTGAACCAGTATATGTTGTAACTTGTAGATCATGCCTGTAAAAATGGCTTGTACCTGCCCTTGCAGAAATCTATCATTATTATAAAATGTTCCTTACGTAGTGTTGCTAAATAAATGAGACCGATAAAAGTAAAAGACAGTACATTCGTGTTAGGATTCTGGTCCTGCTAAGTATTTATGAAATACTTCTTAGGTTCATAGTTGTTATGAAGTAAATTTAAAGGGTGCTTAATATGAACCATGGACTTTAAAAACACGTACTTTGAGCTTTTCTAAGCGTAAGAAGCTCTATAGCTGTGCGCTGTGTGCTGAAAAGGGAAACGAAGGAACATTAAGGCATTTGAATATAAACCCTAAATAATGCTTAGGGGTTTGTAGCAAAACAGACAACGGTATGATAAACTAGTAGATCAAATTTATACTAGCTGCTGTCGCCAAAGTGAAATGTGGCTAGAGCCTTTGGATAAGATAATACAGTAATAAAGTATAATTAATCGTGACGTGTAACAGGGTGCACTGTGTTCACATGGTGAACAGAAAGTTCAATTTAGAATAAGGAAGGTTGTTTATTGGGATAGAAATTGCACCAAAAGAGAGTAAAGTGTTAAGAAACACTAATAACCATATCTTTTGTTTCATTATTCGATTAATATTCTCCTGTTGTCTGTTGTCGGCCAACAGGACATAATGCCAAAGTCTGAGTAAGCATGTTATATGTTACTATAGTAAAATAGCGAATTCAACATAAAGTTGGAAACATGAGCTTGAGAAGTGAGCATAGGAAAACAACCATGGCATCACTAATTAGTTTCCTCGCCCTCAATCATGAACAGCCGTAAACTAACAAAGTGTTCCACCCTACAAACATGTGTGAATTGGAGTCATCTCCCTCACCAACAATGTTTGTTGGTCAGTAACTCCCCCCTCCATCTTTTGTAACGTAAGGCTCATCAAGGCTTATTTTTAGGTAAAATATTATATCTCACACTATGATTTGTGCTTCACATCTTGTTGGAAAACACCATTTTAACAGCTTATCAGGAGGTTGCAATTTATGAACTTTGGGCAAGTCATCGATCCAATGCTTTAAATGACTGTAGTATAAATTGTGGTTTATCAAACGAAGTATAAACAGTATGAAGAAAATAATGCAGCATAAATATTCACAGAAGTAGGCGTAAAAGAGTGGAAATATAATAGTTATAGATAAGGTATGGGGTGGTGGAATGAAATTAACGGTAAGCCAATACAATGTACGTGAAAGTAGAAAGCGGACCAAAATAGACAAGAAAAAACTCACATTAATTCAGTGCCTGTCGTATTTTGTGCTATCGTAACGGGTGATGGGTCACGGGCTGCATAGATGCGAGACGACTGTCAGTAGGCAGGGAATTGTGAGGTTCATCTGAGAACTCTTTAGGGTAATAGTGAGAGTCCTTTGTGACAGACTATAGCTGAGTGGTATCGTTAGATCCAGTGAATTATGCGTCTACTTCAGGTAAAAGTTAAGGGGGGACATATAGCTATGGAAACATATCTAATACAAGTGCAAGGAAGAAAAGAAAGGGAAACTAAACTCAGAATATGATATGGTTTGGACATGTAGAGTGTCTATAATGTCTGAGTGAGACAGTGATCTGTTCTCACGTGTCAGATAAGTGCAAGCGAAGGATTTGTCAAGAGGTCTTGCAAACGTATGTAATCTATCTGTCATGCGTATTTTGGAGGCAGGACTGTTTCATATTGATACATACTTGATGAGGAAGACGTTTTCCCGAGTTTTTGATCCTCATTATTCAACTTTGACCGTGGACAATTTGTCTCGAAGATCGTATATATGTGGGACTTGGATAAGAACTACGCTGCAAGTGGACCAAGTAAGATTCTTGAGTAGCTTAAAATAGAGAATCAAAGAGGATCTGCACCTTTTGTAGAGGGGTTCAAGTCCTAGGTCCATTACTCCTTCTCTTTCTCATCATTTGCGTATGTTCCTTCGTTCAGTATGGAAAATCTTTACTTTTTACCGATGATCTAAAAGTGGTTTGTTCATTTTCTTCTCCCACCAAAGAAAGCTATATTTCAATTGTAATCCAAGAAGAAATATAAACAAGTTTTGCAAATGGACTGTTCCGTAGAATTTGCTACTTAATGTTGACAAAAGTGGATTTATTCACATTTGCCACTACCTTAACCTAAATCTGTTGTCATTATTATTATTATCTGGCTATACACAAACATACACTAAAACCTCTCAACACTGTTCGTGACTTGGGTTTAAGATAGAGCAACAGTTTGAACTTTTCTGAGTACATTGCATCTAAAGTATTCAAAGTTAGAAAGGTCATTGGATTCATAATGATAGACTTCGATAATACTAAACGTAGATTATTATTATGCAGAAAATGCATCTTACCCATTCTTGAATATGGTATTCTATCTTACAGTGATTACAAGTCTGATGGCCTGATTAAAAGTGATGGTGTTCAAAGGAGGTTCACCAAAGCTGTTTCGGGTATTATGACAACAAAACCTATCATCAAGGGCGTCAACAACTCACATTAGAACGTCTCTGGACCAGGCGTATCAAGTTAAAACTTATCTTTATCTACCGACTTATTGACGGTATTCCCTACTTCTCAGTATCCAACCCTTCATACTTTATGATATCATCCCACACTCTACGCAATAAGGAAAATATTCTAGCGAATTCAAGAACCCACGCAAACGTATGCCAGAATTTTTTTCGTTATTTGCTACTCAACCAATTGGAACAGACTGCCAGTGAAACTCCGTTGCACTGAAACTACAACCCGGTTCCGAAGTTTCCTTGATGACTTTCCGAAAGTGGGTTGTGTCACCTATTGAATATCAACGTGTTTATCAATGATTTATACAAACAAGGTTCGCTACGGATTTAATCGACTGAAAAACAAAATGAAACCTCTGAAACTTTTCAAGTTTATTTTATTTTATTTTTACTCATCTCAATATATGAAGTCTGCTTATGTTCTTACTTTATAATTATTACTGTTATTAATATCATTATTGGTTCCTCGACACATTACATGTTCTTTTCATCTCTTTTTGCCCTTCTGAATATATTTTATTCTTAAGCATCCAAAGTCTATAACTAAAAACAAAAATAATTACCTTATGTTACGTTTAAAAAATTAGCTTCTCAGATTCATTTTAATTTCACCACACATATATAACACACTGAAATTTATATTTGATTATCCTTTGCAGTCAGTCGTGACTATCATAGCATCATTCTAAATTATTATTACACAAACATTTATACTAACATCCGGTATCACTCTGTATACTGTTACAAAAATCCACATGCATTTATCCGAGTGCACTAAAGGATTTTTTAATTGTTGGTTTACCTCAGAGGTCGATATTCACTACAATATTATCACCATGGTTGGACCCTTTCACTAGGTTTTCATTTCTTTCCTCTCTTTTTTCCTCCTAAGTAAATAAATTTCTGAAGATTACGAAGTTGGTAATAAGGACAATGACTAGTGTTACGCTTAAATCAAGTTCTCAGATTCGTTTTATCTTCTCTATGCACAAAGGACTCATATATATTGATCATCCTTTGCACTTATTCGAGACTTTCGTAGCATCACTCGAAACTATAACTGCACAAACATTTATTCTAAAGTCATATCTTACCGAATTATTAATTTTTTGCCAATTAGCTTATTTTGTTTTGTATTATTTTTATTACTCATTCAGCGATACACATATAGTCGTTCATACTTGTTCTGTGTTAGTAAATAGGAACATTAAATTATCTACGTATATCGAATCTGCCTAGATTCTATATCAAGGGTTTCTTCCTTTTCCTATCTACGTCATGAGTATCGTTCCTCTCATCGAGTATCAGATTACCGTAATTCTTCACCTGGACACACACTGTCACTATCTTCTGTTGAAGCATGCAAAGTCAGCTCGGATCTTCACAATGCTATATGTCGCGAGGTTTAGCACAAGTCATTTGACCTACTATCCTTACGTGGATCAATGTTAGTGATGGGCTTACTAGAAATGAACGAGAGCAGTGTGATGACCTAATTTACGTTGAGATCAAACCTAGTGGTTAGTACCTAATTTGCATTACTCTGTTGTGATATCTAGACAATGAGGCTACTTTGGTGACTGCATAGAACTAATTGAATCCTGCCAACACAAGGTGCTGCATTAGATAGGACAGATTGTAGAAGCACGAAGTATGGAAACTC